>CM057231.1:86269318-87766245 GCA_029891385.1 Erythroxylum novogranatense | reverse complement strand
AAGTGATCAAAGAAATGGAGCTCATTATTAAAGCGTTCTTATGGTCTGGAACTCATGAAACTAGCAAGGGTGCGAAAGTTAAGTGGTGCGAGATTGTCATTCCTAAGAAACAAGGTGGGTTGGGTATCATCTCATTCACTCAAATGCAACGATGTCTTCTTATGAAACGCATTTGGCATCTTTTTGTGGATAAAGAGGCTTTGTGGGTCAAATGGGTGCAAGTCTTCCGTCTTAAGGGGCAAAGCTTTTGGTGTCTTCTTCCGCGGCCTGATGACTCATGGATTTTTAAAAGCTTTCTCCATTTGAGGGATTTGATTTATCCTTACATCAAAAATCGAATTGGGAGTGGTGATGCAACTTTTTTCTGATTTGATAATTGGAATGAGAGGAGTCCACTCCAGTTTCAGCCTGATTTAACAGTGGTTAGGAATCGAATTCCTCAGGCAGCATCTCTTGCTTGGGTTGTCCAAGAGGGTGTTCGCTTGTTTAGGTGCAGATCCGGACATCTTATTTTCAACTATTTGAATGGCATCAATTTGAGTAACAACCCAGATCAGGTGCGATGGACTGCTTCCCAGAATGGTGTTTTCACCACTTGTTCAGCCCGTGGTATAGGGCAAGCGTCGAATGCTCAGGTACCGTGGGCTGCCCTGGTTTGGAATCAGGTTTTGTGCCCGAAAATGGCATTCTTTTTGTGGCTTTCTATTAAAAATAGGTTGAGAACCAAGGATAGATGGTTTGGGACTTTTGACCCAATTTGTGTGTTGTGTAAACTGGTAAACGAAAGTAGAAATCACTTGTTTTTTGAATGTGAGTATACCGAAGTGGTGTGGAGTCGTATGTTGCATTTACTTGACTCTTTGAATTCTGCATATGAGTGGATTGTTGTGCTGGCTGAGGTTATCCATAAAACCAATCAAGGGAGGTTGGATGGCTTACTCATCAAGCTCTCGTTGCAGTTGACTATTTACCATGTATGGAGGGAGAGGAACCTACGAATTTACAAGCAAGTGGAAAGGGAGAAATATGTGCTGGCTGATAGCATAATTAACTTGATTAGGGAGGCCATCTTCGTGAACGGTAAGCAGGAGTCTATATCCCCAGAACTGAGGCAACGTTGGTTTATCTAGTTATAGTGGTTTGCTTTGTTTGTGTTTTTACGTTAGTAGGGGTTGCTTCCCCCACTTAGATTGCCTTTGAAGGCTTGTTAGCTTTTGTATATTATAGACTTTTATTTTTTTGGTAATATAGTTCTTTAAATTTTCAAAAAAAAGTCAGGAACGTGGCCATATGAAAGGAATTTAGCATTCTACGTGCACAAATCAACGAAAGTTAGGATTCAGAATGAAAGAACATCTGGAGAAAACAAAATTATCATCAAATTCATCATAACAGAAAACAAAGGGCATCTTCTTACTGCAGATACTCAACAAGATTTGTTTGCCATATTTATTCAATTCCATCAATTCAAACCAATCCAGAAAATTCCCCAGATAATAACATTTGAATGGTGCTTATAGAAGGAGAGTCTTATCTAGCATAACATGTATTTGCGACACTTTCCTTTTAACAAAAACAACTTTAAACTCAGCAGCAAAAGCTCCTTTGCTAGTAATAATGAAATAAAAACTTTAAACATCCTTCTTTTTTTCATTCGAATATGTTTCCTTCTTTTTGGACAAAGGAAAATTATCATATACCCGAAGCAGGAGCTTATAGTGCTAACATCTTAGTCTCGTTATCCAATATAACCACTGTAATCTTTTGCTGAGAAGTTCCTAAAACCATATAGCAATCCTTGTTGCCAGCTCCAAAAGTTCAATAAAGATTCAAAATGGACATGCACATATAGTATAGTCCTCTAGTTTCCATTCCTGAAATGCTCTCGGCAAGCAAAGAACAAGTTGGTCAGTCTTCCCATCTTTTAGGAAGATAAAGAAAACAAATCCTCCAACTTGTCCATTTAACCATTCTTCTTTATCATTATGTACTGAAGGATGCAATTAATTTCAGCCGTGTCCTCTTTCTCTGTTTTCCTTTTCAGTTCCCAGATGACAAGGATAAAATACTTAATCAATTCAGTCCAACCCACTACCTTGAACAAAGAGAATTTAAAGAAAAACTGAATGCTATAATTACTTGATTTTCTGTTATCACATTTCCTCAACAAAGAGAAGGGAATTATTACAATCCCAAATCTGTCATGACGACATGTCAACGACTTCTTTTCCAACTAAATGAAAGAAGAGACCTTTAACATAAATTAATAAAAAGTAAAATAATTTGAGATAGGCTATCAGAATTTCAACATGCAATCTTTATAGATAAACCAAGATAACCGGGTGTTTGGAAATCTTCAAATTGAATTCATTAACGAATTGAATTCAATTACATTAATGAGATTGAATTGAATTCAATTTACACTATTTGGAACAAATCTATTAATATTATAATTGAATTCAATTATACTGCTTTGGAACACAATCAAAATGAATTCAATTATTTCATATGACACATTTACTCCTCGACTAAAAATAATCTTATTAACTAATAAACATTTACATTTACGTAGAGTAACTTATAAATATCAATTTTATTATTAAAATGGGAAGAAAAATTGATTGCAAATGACATTAGACTAGACCGAGCTATGAGATAATAGAAAACTATTATAATTTAGAAACTTAAAAATACATGAACGAGCAGTAGTTCTTTTGCATTGATAACTATAAGGCACTATTAAAATTTGAAATTTCACTCCAAATTATATATAATATTATAACAAGTTTAACATGTCTTCCTGTGATAAGGAGACATAAGATCGTTACATCAGAAAACTAAATAAAAATATTAATACTTGCATAGAGCAAATTACATCATCCATAAAGTTTCACACTTAAATAGAGCAAGCTATAAAAACCTAACACCAACCCATTTTCCTAGACAACTAATCTAAACGTAGTTCAATTAGACATGCAAAAGACACACCAATAAAGTTAGGATGCTCTACAAGCCAATCAACTATATCCAAGAGAACACGTCCTTCTAATCCTAATTCTTTCATTGCGTCAAATATTTCCTCCTCTGTTCTAACACGAGGATTTATGGCTACAATAGCTTGTGCAATTTCTTTTATTGCATTGGACATAACTTGTAATTCTGAAGAAATTTGATCTTCCACTCGTGTTTTTCTTTTCTTACCCGTGTAGGATAGCTTTGACACTAAAGGTGTTGATGGTAAGGGAGCTTGAGTTGTTGGTGTTGTTGGAGTACTCTCACTCTCAAATGGATAAAAACTTTCCAAATGAACTTCATTATTTGCTTGCATATTATCAATGTCCTCAATATTTATATCCCACCTTTCCTTTTCCCATCTTTGAACGTTCTTTTTTGCACTTTCAGCTTCCGATCCAGTGGCTCTATTTATAAGTATTAAATAAAATACCTGTATCAGACTTTGCCACACCTCTAGAACCGCTTCAAATGTCTTGATAACATCATTCCATCCAATTCCACTTTTTCCATCAAGAAATATTGCCAAATGCATTTCTTCCCTTAAAGTTCTCAACTGATTTATAATTTTGCTCCGATTAATCTTAACTCCAAACTTTTCATTAATTTCCTTTATTACCTCTCTATATGCACCAGCACTAAAATTTCTATCCTCCTTTTGGCCTTTATTTTTTTGCTCCCTAAGAACTTGAAGCATGCACTTGTCCATTTCATAATTCCACCTAAAATATCCATCAGCTTTTTTTTCATCATAATTCACCTCTACCGTCACCTATTTTTTCCAAACACAATCCAACACAAACCATCTTATACTATTATTAACTTTTACTTTTCTCAACAACATAAAAAAGCATAAAATTGTTAAAGACAATTACATTCAAAGAACGAACAATTATGTTTACAAGTGGCGGTAACAAAAAAAGAAAAAAAAACATAAACAAAGTTACATAATGTAATGACAAAATTTTCAACAAATAAATGTTGACAAATGCAATCATTCCACATATGTGCAGTGATAGTATTTCTTATTAGTTCTCCTATTCTATCATCTTCATCCCTAGCAATTCCTCTAAAGACATTATCATCCTCATGATCACTATTCAATAGCTCTCTATCAACTCTTGCAACAAGTTCTTCATTCGGATCATATTGTATCAAAAAGTTATTTAAAATACAACAAGTTAACATAATTTTAGATAATGTATTCACATCATATCTTGACATCTCAGATAAAATGGGAAATCTGCACTTCAAAACATCGAATGCCCTTTCAATTGCATTACGTAATGAAACATGTCTCAAGTTAAATAACTCTTTTGCATTAGTTGGAGCTTGCCGAGAATACTCTTTTAAATGATATCGAGTGCTTCTATAAGGAGCAATAAATCTGAACCTCAGCATATATCCAGCATCAACTAAATATAATTTACCTATAAATAAAAGTAAAACCATTTACTAGATGCTTATTGACAATATCACTTTTTGTATATAATATAGAATTTAATAATCTTCAGCTAAAACATACCTTGATGAACAATGAGCTTATCTTCTCTAGCTAATGCATTATCTAAAATTCTTGGATCTGAGGCTGAACACTTCCTATCCAGGTAAGACGTATGTAAATTTCAAGTCAAAAGTGCATGCAGCTAAGACATTCATTGTAGGATAGTTCTTCTTTCCTCTGTACCTTGATATTTTTTCCTTTGAAACTTTTAGTTTGATATGTGTTCCATCAAGAGCACCAATACAATTCTAAAAAGTCCATAAAATGTATTAGAATTTTTTATTAATAACAAGTATGTTTTTGTATATAAATTGTTTTTAAAAAATATATGAAAATATGAATAAAATCTTCCTCTGCTATTGATTATTTCAGGAGGGACAACTAAACCATTTGGTTGAACCAAAAATTGATTCTCGAGGGTAATTATTGCTCTAAGTACTTGGTGGAAGTGACGATTAATTGTTTCAGTAGATTGTCGGAAAAAGAAACTTTGTGAACGAGTGCTAGCTCTACTACTTAAAATATGTAAAAATGTTCCAATTTGTTCCTCAACCAAACTATATTGGTTATCTCTTAACAGTCCCCTCCCATGAAAATTTGAACATAAGCGAATAAATGCATCATAACTCATGCGTAAAATGCTACATGCATTATAATGTATCTCTATTGCGGTTAGTAATTCTTGACGTACAATTTCTTTATGACCTCTTTTTGGATGCACTAGTTGTCTATTAGCTCGACACATATATTGATATATATGTCTCAAGCAAACCAAATAACCAGCATAAGCTACCATAACAAGTAGAGCATTTCTTTCAAATTCTCTCATATCGCCTACATTTAAATTTTATTTATTGGCACAACACAAGTATAAAAAAATATTAACATATCAGTTCCTACTCCTATGACACGTTCACATCTTCAAAAAGAAAGAAAGGGAACAGGACATCTTCAAATTTTCAATGAAACCAAGAATTGCATAAATACATAAGAGAATGGTATTCATCATAATAATCATCTAGAAAGATGGATCACTTCTATAAGTACTGAAAAAGTTTTTGGATAATGCATATACTGGTTTGGACCATGAGTTGGAGAAATTTGATTAAGATAAAATCAAAGGTTTTCCTTATATCAATTTTAAAAGCAAAACTAGGGTGATTAATAAATATATGGTAATCTCTATCTTCAACAGTGAAAATGTTATCACATAAGAATCTACCCCAAATGAAAGAAGATAAGAGGAATTGATATTAATGTTAAGCGAGGTTTGTTTAATTATGTTGACTAAGATTTTTTAGATTAATGTATAAATAGTATTACAACAAAAAAATTGTTTATAATCAAAGATGAAAGAAGGATGGATATTTAAGGGATAAGAGTGAAAAAAGATACAATTGATCCCTTTGAAAATTCTACGCCCTAAAAAGGAACTCTAAACAATAATACATAGAGTGCTTTAATAATATGCAGTGATTATTGAAGCATTTAGTTGTAAAAATCATCAAGACCTAAGCACTTCATAGAGTGGAAGCCAAATAGAATTTTGATTTTTGAACTCTAATTGGATCCACAGCTTATGTTAATCAAGATAATGATCAAGAATGTCTTCATTGTAACATCCCGTTCCCATATTAAGGGTTAGGACCCAAATTTTCAGTATCTGTGAACTCAAAGAGAGGTTAAGGAAATATATTTTTCTTGCTCATGCATCATGTTAGCATATAAGCACATAGATACGGAATGTTTTCACATAAACAGTGGTACATGCATTCACTGACAAGTTCTAGGTATAAATGGTATTAAATATGATTTTATTGAAAATGAGAAGTACAAGGAGTAGAAAGAGTGATTTTGATATGAGTTGTGATAAGGAAAGATTTAGAAACAAGATTTGGTAGTGATCTGGACAATGTTCACTGAATATGCTTCAGTATTTTAGCTACAATGTTTTCTGTGATTGTCTAAATGAGATGATTCTTAATTTGGATTAAATTACAGATATATGGCTACATTTTGTGTGAAGACATCGAATTTCAATTCTGTGTCTAAGAGCCTCAAATATTGTCATGAAGTGAAGAATTAGGTGCAGTATTGGTTTACGAATGAAAATTTTGTTTTCAGACTTTGGGAGAAAATATGGACTTGATATAGATCGATTTTGGCAAAGTTGCCTTCTGAAAAGTTGTATATCTTTCTTTTAGCTTTCCAACAGAATAAAGTTTGTAAAGTTTAGAAATCGGAGTCAAAAGTTATGATCTTTATAAGTGGATACATTCTAGACGCAGAAAATGAGACGCAGAAAATGAGACAAAAGGAAAGTGAGACGATATAGAAGTTAGACGATAGAATTGGCCTTCAAGGTCTTCATGAAAGTTTTATATCCAGAAGTGATCTTTCCAATGGTCTAAAAACGAAGTCAATCAGACATCTTTAACAAAAGTTATAGCCTTCTCATTGAGACATATACATTTCAGGTGAGGGCAGAAACGTGTTGGAGTCTTTTGGCCATAACTTCTTCTCTAGACCTCCAAATGACTTGATTCTTGAACCATTGGATTCGTAAGACATTTACCTACATCTCCAAAAAGAATCATAGTCATATGAAATTAATGGAGAAATATTTAGTGAAAAGAGTGAGACAGGTACAGTGAGTATGTTCTTCAATGATATGAACTGGTGTTATCCCACTGAACATACTTCAGTGTTTTGATGATATCTTGATTTATAGAAATCAAAATAAGATGATTTCTGATTCAGGGTAAACTAGAGATATAGAGCTACAAAGTATCTTAAGGAAGTAAATTGTGATTTAGTTCGTAAGACTTTCAAGTTTTGAATGGAAGTTGTAGATAGTGTCTTTGTTTTTGGACAGAGCGGTCAAAAATGTTCAAGTATATCTTTTGAATCACTAAACCAAACTGAATGGTTTCGGAGGCATAAGAAACTTAGAAAATGGAGGATATTTTCTAGAAGAAAGTGATGTGTAAGAAGGTTTAAGGATATTTTTGGCAAGACACTTAAGTTTGAAAGAACATAAGCTTATAGGGAAGGATAAAATGGACTTTTTGGACTCATTAATGGCAAAATTGGAAAAAGAAGTGTTGTCTTGCTTATAAATGGAGAAGAAATACGAGAATGAGAAGATTCGAGAGAAACAAAATGTGTGGATGAGAAAAGAGATAAGAGGGAGAAAACATGAAAAAGAATGAGAGAGAGAAAGAAGAGAAACCAGCTAGGGTTTTATTTGTGTTAACCTTCAAGAGAGATTTTGAAGTGTTCAAGAAGAGAATAAGGAAGAGGAAGAAAAGAGCTTCCATTTGAGCTGAAGATCTCTTCATTTGGTGAAGAATCAAGGTATGATCAATTGAATCTTTGAATCTTTGTAAAGATTGTAGTTTATGGAGTTAGAAAATGCTTGGGTAAATGTTCTAAAATTAATTTCAGTGATTATGCATTGTGGGATCTAAAAGTGGATTCCTATTGAATGAGATTAGTTTATCTTAGAAAACTAAAAGAATCCTACCTAAGAGTGTTTTTAAGTATGGAGTGCTAAACCATGAATGAGAATTGGAGATTATGAGATCATGTGAGGATAGAGAAGAGATGATGAGAAATTGAGTTATGACATAGAGTAACCAAGTGTTCTTGAAGTGTAAGCTTATGATTAAGCTAGACTTATAAAAAGGGTAAAGATTGAAAGGAGCATTCGGATTGATCATATACAAATGAAGTGTAAGTCTAAGTTCAATTTGAGACACATGAATTTTGAAATGGGAATGAGCATAAAATGTATATTAGAACATATACCCAGAATTGTCATTGAGCATGCCTTGTACATAGTCCATTATTACAATTGTACAAAAATGAATGTTGTTATGTGTACAATTATTGATGAGTGTACAATATGTGTCTTGCATAAATATGTTGTGCAGGTAAAGTGCCCGCATTCAGGCGTTCTCATAAATTGAAAGCAAATGCTAATCTGGAGCGTACTGTGAGTAGACCTAAATGGTCTCACTTCATTGTTTGCTTTATGTGAATTTTGTATACTTTGATATATGTATCATGAATGTGATTGATTGATCTGAATTATTGAAATGTTCAATATATGTGAATAAGGTGAACTAAGTGTTTTCAGATTGTGCATTGCATGCAAGAGAAAGAGTGAATGCTCAACTATATGTTGAATTGCGGATTACAGTCCGATGATAAGTGAATGTGATTGAATAAGTGCATGCAATGTAAGTGATGCATTCCATGGCATGAATGCATGGAATATAATGGTAGTTGTGACCAGAGTAGCCAACGATTAGAGCTTAAAGCTCAACGTGTGAAAATGAGCTTCGAGCTCAAAAGTGAATCAGAGCCTCAGGCTTAACATTTAATGAGCCCTATATGGGACAGTTATCAATGAGCCCTACATGGGACAATTATCAATGAGCCCTATATGGGACAGTTATCAATGAGCCCTATATGGGACAGTTCAGGCACTTGGTCACAACATAGTAACAATTGGAAAGTGAGTCTCATATACACTGATTATGCATGACATAAATGATTAAATGATATTGAATGTGAAATAACTGAACAAGTTTATGTGATTCAATATGGTTGCTAATGAAATGATATGAATATGGGAAATAATGTGATATAGGAAATAAAGTGGGATTAGTTCAGTGATTGAATGTGAAATAATATGAACATGTGCGATATTGGAAAAATGTGAAATGAAATGTGCTTTAGGAAATATATGTTTTATGTGATATGTGATGAGTGAGCTATCAATGATGGTCTCTCATTGAGTTCGCAAAACTCACCCAAAATTTGCAACTATTTTTTAGGATAAGAAGAATACCCCATTAGACCAACGGGAGTATACTTACAGCATTCAAGTGAAGGATAGAGGTCGGGATCAGCTCGTGTCTGCATTACATGTCTATATTTTGTATTAAATTGCTTATTCCGTAACTTCCGTATGAATTGTAATTTGAAATGACTCAAGTGTTTGTATTTGTGAAAGGGTCCGAATGGCTATTGAAAATATTGTTGAGTGAAAATGTTTATGATTGAATGTGGGCCCAATTTAAGTTTTGATTTTCGCATTTTGCGTTAGCGACTAAAAAAAACATTGTGGGTTTTTGAAAGATTGATCGAGTGCTTTAGCACACCACCCTCACTGGACGCGGTCTCGGATATCACCATCGATATCGGGTTCGGGTCTTGCGGGAGTGGGGTGCTACATTCATTCTTAGAAATTCTAAGCACTGTGTTTTTTAAATTAAGCATGCATTGGTTCCATTTAAAAGGTAGTGCTTCTCATCCATCAAAGAACTAGCATGGAAAGGTTTAAAGTTTTATGATCAAAATGATAGCTATAAACCCACCTCTCCTTTCATTCCCTAGCTCGCTGGTGTTTTTTAACATCAGCTTATCTGTTAGCTAAGTTTGCAGATATCAGAAGCCATTACAGCTTCTGATAAGGTTTCACCACTAAAGGGTTGCTGCCACCATACATCACCAACCAACCCAAATTGCCCACACCAATTACACAATAATCAACCCGTTTAGCTAAACCTCAAAACCAAAACTTTTATGCGGAGAACTCGTAAAAAAGAAAACAACGATCGCAGTGTAAGAAACCAAGTAAAAAATCAGCCAACAATTGGAACTCAAAAGCAAGGAAGGAAACAAACAAACAAACAATTTTTCCTAGAAATAATTAGAAAACATGATCGAAACGAAAAGGAGCAAATGATAGGCACAACAACATCATCAATCTGAAACTGAAAAGAGTTGGAAGACAGAAGAATATATTGCTGAAGCTGAAGCAAAGAGTAATACCTCTAATAGATAGAGTAAAATTGAGAGATAGGAAAAGAAAGTAGCAGTGTTGTTGCGTGGACGAAAGAGAGGTTGTTGTTGCATCATCTGCCAATGTGTGAGTCTGCTGTTGGGAGAAGAGTGGAATCGTCTGCTGTAGTGATAGGGTTGTGTTGAAATCGTGGGTATTAATGAGTTTCAATGTTAAAAAAGAAGAGTGACAACCTTTGGAATTGAATTCACATGAATTATACCGTGAATTGAGTTTACAAAAAGAGTAGATTTTAAATCCATGTGTGAATTCAATTCATGGCTATTTTTTTGTTCCAAACAGACGAAAATATTCCAAACAGGTTGTAAATCTAAACATTTCAATTTATGATTATAACTATGAAGAATTAAACACCACATATCATAGTCCAATCTTTTTGTTGGGTACAGTGAGACAGGCCCGACATCAATTAATAATTCTCTGAGCACATTGGGCTTTTGAGAAATATCTGAGTTGGGTCATCTTCATTACAATAAGCAACATAGCCCGGTAATCTGCAGTGGCATGTTCGAGATTTCACCCAAATGTGGCGAAAATTACCGAAGATGTTATATAAGCAACTCTGCCATCTAGGGTTTACCTAGTGGCACCGGCAACAGCGCAAAACAACACGCAACCATGGTTCTCAAGTAGTTGCCTTATCTCTTATCTATTCGAAATTCTTCAGTTAAAGCTGGTTTTTTTTAATATCAACTTATCTGTTAGGTAAGTTTGCAGATATCAGAAGCCATTACAGCTTCTGATAAGGTTTCACCACTAAAAGGTTGCTGCCACCATACATCACCAGCCAACCCAAATTGCCCACACCAATTACACAATAATCTACCCGTTTAGCTAAACCTCAAAACCAAAAATTTTATGCGAAGAACTCGTAAAAAAGAAAACAACGATTGCAGTGTAAGAAACCAAGTAAAAAATCAGCCAACAATTGGAACTCAAAAACAAGTAAGGAAACAAACAAACAAACGATTTTTCCTATAAATAATTAGAAAATATGATCGAAAAGAAAAGGAGCAAATGATAGGCACAACAACATCATCAATCAAAGCGAAAAGAGTTGGAAGAGAAGAATATATTCTGTCAAGTCAAGCAAAGAGTAATACCTCTAATAGATAGAGTAAAATTGAGAGATAGGAAAAGGAAGTAGCAAGTGTTGTTGCATGGACGAAAGAGAGTTCTTTGTTGCATGATCTCGCTAATGTGTGAGTCTCATTGTTGGGAGAAGAGTGGAATCGTCTCTTTGTAGTGATAGGGTTGTGTTGAAATCGTGGGTATTATTGAGTTTCAATGTTAAAAAGAAGAGTGACAACCTTTGGAATTGAATTCACATGAATTATACCGTGAATTGAGTTTACAAAAGAGTAGATTTTAAATCCATGTGAATTCAATTCATGGCTATTTTTTGTTCCAAATGCAGACGAAAATATTCCAAACAGTCAGTAAATCTAAACATTTCAATTTATGATTATAACTATGAAGAATTAAACACCACATATCATAGTCCAATCTTTTGTTGGATGCAGTGAGACAGTCCGACATCAATTAATAATTCTCTGAGCACATTGGGCTTTGAGAAATATCGAGTGGGCTATCTTCATTACAATAAGCACCATAGCCCGTGTCTGCGGTGGCATGTTCGAGATTTCACGAAATGTATGGAAATTACCAAGATGTTATATAAGCAACTCGCCATCTAGGGTTTACCTAGTGGCACCAAAGAAACGAAGGCAAAACAAAGACGCAACCATGGTTCTCAAGTAGTCGCCTTATCTCTTATCTATTCAAATTCTTGATTAAAGTGGTGTTTTTAATATCACCTTATCTGTTAGGTAAGTTTATGATATCGAAGCCATTACGACGACGATAAGGTTTCACCACTAAAAGGTTCTTGCCACCATACATCACCACCAACCCAAATTGCCCACACCAATTACACAATAATCAACCCGTTTAGCTAAACCTCAAACCAAAACTTTTATGCGGAGAACTCATAAAAAGAAAACAACGATTGCAGTGTAAGAAATCAAGTAAAAAATCAGCCAACAATTGGAACTCAAAAGCAAGGAAGGAAACAAACAAACAAACGATTTTTCCTAGAAATAATTAGAAAACATGATCGAAACGAAAAGGAGCAAATGATAGGCACAACAACATCATCAATCTGAAACTGAAAAGAGTTGGAAGACAGAAGAATATATTGCTGAAGCTGAAGCAAAGAGTAATACCTCTAATAGATAGAGTAAAATTGAGAGATAGGAAAAGGAAGTAGCAGTGTTGTTGCATGGACGAAAGAGAGGCTGCTGGTTCATCATCTGCTAATGTGTGAGTCTGCTGTTGGGAGAAGAGTGGAATCTTCTGCTGTAGTGATAGGGTTGTGTTGAAATCGTGGGTATTATTGAGTTTCAATGTTAAAAAAGAAGAGTGACAACCTTTGGAATTGAATTCACATGAATTATACCGTGAATTGAGTTTACAAAAAGAGTAGATTTTAAATCCATGTGTGAATTCAATTCATGGCTATTTTTTTGTTCCAAACAGGATGTAAATCTAAACATTTCAATTTATGATTATAACTATGAAGAATTAAACACCACATATCATAGTCCAATCTTTTTGTTGGGTACAGTGAGACAGGCCCGACATCAATTAATAATTCTCTGAGCACATTGGGCTTTTGAGAAATATCTGAGCTGGGCTATCTTCATTACAATAAGCACCATAGCCCGGTAATCTGCAGTGGCATGTTCGAGATTTCACCCAAATGTGGCAAAAATTACCGAAGATGTTATATAAGCAACTCTGTCATCTAGGGTTTACCTAGTGGCTACAAGAATAAAAGAAAACAAAGACGTGACCATGGTTCTCAAGTAGTCGCCTTACCTCTTATCTATTCGAAATTCTTCAGTTAAAGCTGGTGTTTTTTTAATATCAGCTTATCTGTTAGGTAAGTTTGCAGATATCAGAAGCCTGTTAGAGTAATGCCCTGAATAAAAGAAAGGTTTTGAAAGAAAACCTAAGGCTTTTGG
This sequence comes from Erythroxylum novogranatense, assembly GCA_029891385.1. Taxonomy (NCBI): domain Eukaryota; kingdom Viridiplantae; phylum Streptophyta; class Magnoliopsida; order Malpighiales; family Erythroxylaceae; genus Erythroxylum; species Erythroxylum novogranatense. The sequence continues at coordinate 87,752,828 of CM057231.1, read as the reverse complement.
AAGAGCATCATCGTGGGTTGGCTTTTGAAAGAAGAGAAAAGAGTTTCCTTCCAAAAGCATACGATTATCTCTTTTCAATTCAAAGGTTCTTCAAGCTTCTTCATCTCTTCCTCCATCATTTTCCAAGCTCTCCATAGAACAAAGGTAAGATCTAGCAGTCTTTAATTTGTTCTAGCTATTCCCGGGTCAAAGGATTTGTCCCGGTTAGGTTCTCCGATCTCTGCATGGATACCGTTAGAGACGGTCTCCTTTGGTCGTTCGGTTCGAGTTTGTTATATATATACACATGGATCCTGGCTTTCGGGAAGGTCCCGAAACAAAAATTTTTGTTTTTCGCACCGTGGTCATGTGATGCTCACACCGGAATTTTCCTACTGAGCCATTACAGCTTCTGATAAGGTTTCACCACTAAAAGGTTGCTGCCACCATACATCACCAGCCAACCCAAATTGCCCACACCAATTACACAATAATCAACCCGTTTAGCTAAACCTCAAAACCAAAACTTTTATGCGGAGAACTCGTAAAAAAGAAAACAACGATTGCAGTGTAAGAAATCAAGTAAAATATCAGCCAACAATTGGAACTCAAAAGCAAGGAAGGAAACAAAGAAACAAACAAATTTTCCTAGAAATAATTAGAAAACATGATCGAAACGAAAAGGAGCAAATGATAGGCACAACAACAACATCAATCTGAAACTGAAAAGAGTTGGAAGACAGAAGAATATATTGCTGAAGCTGAAGCAAAGAATAATACCTCTAATAGATAGAGTAAAATTTAGAGATAGGAAAAGGAAGTAGCAGTGTTGTTGCGTGGACGAAAGAGAGGCTGCTGTTGCATCATCTGTTAATGTGTGAGTCTGCTGTTGGGAGAAGAGTGGAATCGTCTGCTGTAGTGATAGGGTTGTGTTGAAATCGTGGGTATTATTGAGTTTCAATGTTAAAAAAGAAGAGTGACAACCTTTGGAATTGAATTCACATGAATTATACCGTGAATTGAGTTTACAAAAAGAGTAGATTTTAAATCCATGTGTGAATTCAATTCATGGCCCTTTTTTTATTCCAAACAGAGGAAAATATACCAAACAGGCTGTAAATCTAAACATTTCAATTTATGATTATAACTATGAAGAATTAAACAACACATATCATAGTCCAATCTTTTTGTTGGGTACAGTGAGACAGGCCCGACATCAATTAATAACTCTCCAAGCACATTGGGCTTTTAAGAAATATCTGAGCTGGGCTATCTTCATTACAATAAGCACCATAGCCCGGTAATCTGCAGTGGCATGTTCGAGATTTCACCCAAATGTGGCGGAAATTACTGAAGATGTTATATAAGCAACTCTGCCATCTAGGGTTTACCTAGTGGCACCTTAAACAATAAACAAAGACGCATGACCATGGTTCTCAAGTAGTTGCCTTATCTCTTATCTATTCGAAATTCTTCAGTTAAAGCTGGTGTTTTTTAATATCAGCTTATCTGTTAGGTAAGTTTGCAGATATCAAAAGCCATTAAAGCTTCTGATAAGGTTTCACCACTAAAAGGTTGTTGCCACCATACATCACCAGCCAACCCAAATTGCCCACACCAATTACACAATAATCAACCTGTTTAGCTAAACCTCAAAACCAAAACTTTTATGCGGAGAACTCGTAAAAAAGAAAACAACGATTGCAGTGTAAGAAACCAAGTAAAAAATCAGCCAACAATTGGAACTCAAAAACAAGGAAGGAAACAAACAAACAAACGATTTTTCCTAAAAATAATTAGAAAACATGATCGAAACGAAAAGGAGCAAATGATAGACACAACAACATCATCAATCTGAAGCTGAAAAGAGTTGGAAGACAGAAGAATATATTGCTGAAGCTGAAGCAAAGAGTAATACCTCTAATAGATAGAGTAAAATTGAGAGATAGGAAAAGGAAGTAGCAGTGTTGTTGCGTGGACGAAAGAGAGGCTGCTGTTGCATCATCTGCTAATGTGTGAGTCTGCTGTTGGGAGAAGAGTGGAATCGTCTGCTAAAGTGATAGGGTTGTATTGAAATCGTGCGTATTATTGAGTTTCAATGTTAAAAAAGAAGAGTGACAACCTTTGGAATTGAATTCACATGAATTATACCGTGAATTGAGTTTACAAAAAGAGTAGATTTTAAATCCATGTGTGAATTCAATTCATGGCTATTTTTTTGTTCCAAACAGAGGAAAATATACCAAACAGGCTGTAAATCTAAACATTTCAATTTATGATTATAACTATGAAGAATTAAACACCACATATCATAGTCCAATCTTTTTGTTGGGTAAAGTGAGACAGGCCCGACATCAATTAATAATTCTCTGAGCACATTGGGCTTTTGAGAAATATATGAGCTGGGCTATCTTCATTACAATAAGCACCATAGCCTAGTAATCTGCAGTGGCATGTTCGAGATTTCACCCAAATGTGGCGGAAATTACCGAAGATGTTATATAAGCAACTCGCCATCTAGGTTTTACCTAGTGGCACCGCAATAAAGGCAAAACAAAGACGCAACCATGGTTCTCAGTAGTCGCCTTATCTCTTATCTATTCGAAATTCTTGATTAAAGTCGGTGTTTTTAATATCGACTTATCTCGTTAGGTAAGTTTGCAGATATCAAAAGTCATTACAGCTTCTGATAAGGTTTCACCACTAAAAGGTTGCTGCCACCATACATCACCAGCCAACCCAAATTGCCCACACCAATTACACAATAATCAACCCGTTTAGCTAAACCTCAAAACCAAAACTTTTATGCGGAGAACTCGTAAAAATGAAAACAACGGTTGCAGTGTAAGAAACCAAGTAAAAAATCAGCCAACAATTGGAACTCAAAAACAAGGAAGGAAACAAACAAACAAACGATTTTTCCTATAAATAATTAGAAAACATGATCGAAACGAAAAGGAGCAAATGATAGACACAACAACATCATCAATCTGAAACTGAAAAGAGTTGGAAGACAGAAGAATATATTGCTGAAGCTTAAGCAAAGAGTAATACCTCTAATAAATAGAGTAAAATTGAGAGATAGGAAAAGGAAGTAGCAGTGTTGTTGCGTGGACGAAAGAGAGACTGTTGTTGCATCATCTGCTAATGTGTGAGTCTGCTGTTGGGAGAAGAGTGGAATCGTCTGCTGTAGTGATAGGGTTGTGTTGAAATCGTGGGTATTATTGAGTTTCAATGTTAAAAAAGAAGAGTGACAACCTTTGGAATTGAATTCACATGAATTATACCGTGAATTGAGTTTACAAAAAGAGTAGATTTTAAATCCATGTGTGAATTCAATTTATGGCTATTTTTTTGTTCCAAACAGACGAAAATATTCCAAACTGGCTGTAAATCTAAACATTTCAATTTATGATTATAACTATGAAGAATTAAACACCACATATCATAGTCCAATCTTTTTGTTGGGTACAGTGAGACAGGCCCGACATCATTTAATAATTCTCTAAGCACATTTGGCTTTTGAGAAATATCTGAGCTGGGCTATCTTCATTACAATAAGCACCATAGCTCGGTAATCTGCAGTGGCATGTTCGAGGTTTCACCCAAATGTGGCGGAAATTACCGAAGATGTTATATAAGCAACTCTGCCATCTAGGTTTTACCTAGTGGCACCGGCAACAGCGCAAAACAGCACGCAGCCATGGTTCTCAAGTAGTCGCCTTATCTCTTATCTATTCGAAATTCTTCAGTTAAAGCTGGTGTTTTTTAATATCACTTATCTCGTTAGGTAAGTTTATGAGATATCGAAGCCATTACGACCGATAAGGTTTCACCACTAAAAGGTTCTCGCCACCATACATCACCAGCCAACCCAAATTGCCCACACCAATTACACAATAATCAACCCGTTTAACTAAACCTCAAAACCAAAACTTTTATGCGGAGAACTCGTAAAAAAGAAAACAACGATTGCAGTGTAAGAAACCAAGTAAAAAATCAGCCAACAATTGGAACTCAAAAACAAGGAAGGAAACAAACAAACAAACGATTTTTCCTAGAAATAATTAGAAAACATGATCGAAACGAAAAGGAGCAAATGATAGACACAACAACATCATCAATCTGAAACTGAAAAGAGTTGGAAGACAGAAGAATATATTGCTGAAGCTTAAGCAAAGAGTAATACCTCTAATAAATAGAGTAAAATCGAGAGATAGGAAAAGGAAGTAGCAGTGTTGTTGCGTGGACGAAAGAGAGGCTGCTGTTGCATCATCTGCTAATGTGTGAGTCTGCTGTTGGGAGAAGAGTGGCATCGTCTGCTGTAGTGATAGGGTTGTGTTGAAATCGTGGGTATTATTGAGTTTCAATGTTAAAAAAGAAGAGTGACAACCTTTGGAATTGAATTCACATGAATTATACCGTGAATTGAGTTTACAAAAAGAGTAGATTTTAAATCCATGTGTGAATTAAATTCATGGCTGTTTTTTTGTTCCAAACAGACGAAAATATTCCAAACAGGCTCTAAATCTAAACATTTCAATTTATGATTATAACTATGAAGAATTAAATACCACATATCATAGTCCAATCTTTTTGTTGGGTACAGTGAGACAGGCCCGACATCAATTAATAATTCTCTAAGCACATTGGGCTTTTGAGAAATATCTGAGCTGGGCTATCTTCATTACAATAAGCACCATAGCCCGGTAATCTGCAGTGGCATATTCGAGATTTCACCCAAATGTGGCGGAAATTACCGAAGATGTTATATAAGCAACTCTGCTATCTAGGGTTTACCTAGTGGCACCGGCAACAGCGCGAAACAGCACGCAGTCATGGTTCTTAAGTAGTCGCCTTATCTCTTATCTATTCGAAATTCTTGATTAAAGTGGTTTTTTTAATATCGACTTATCATTAAGTAAGTTTGCGGATATCGAAGCCATTACAGCTTCTGATAAGGTTTCACCACTAAAAGGTTGCTGCCACCATACATCACCAGCCAACCCAAATTGCCCACACCAATTACACAATAATCAACCCGTTTAGCTAAACCTCAAAACCAAAACTTTTATGCGGAGAACTCATAAAAAAGAAAACAACGATTGCAGTGTAAGAAATCAAGTAAAAAATCAGCCAACAATTGGAACTCAAAAGCAAGGAAGGAAACAAACAAACAAACGATTTTTCCTAGAAATAATTAGAAAACATGATCGAAACGAAAAGGAGCAAATGATAGGCACAACAACATCATCAATCTGAAACTGAAAAGAGTTGGAAGACAGAAGAATATATTGCTGAAGCTGAAGCAAAGAATAATACCTCTAATAGATAGAGTAAAATTGAGAGATAGGAAAAGGAAGTAGCAGTGTTGTTGCGTGGACGAAAGAGAGGCTGCTGTTGCATCATCTGCTAATGTGTGAGTCTGCTGTTGGGAGAAGAGTGGAATCGTCTGCTGTAGTGATAGGGTTGTGTTGAAATCGTGGGTATTATTGAGTTTCAATGTTAAAAAAGAAGAGTGACAACCTTTGGAATTGAATTCACATGAATTATACCGTGAATTGAGTTTACAAAAAGAGTAGATTTTAAATCCATGTGTGAATTCAATTCATGGCTATTTTTTTGTTCAAAACAGACGAAAATATTCCAAACAGGCTATAAATCTATACATTTCAATTTATGATTATAACTATGAAGAATTAAACACCACATATCATAGTCCAATCTTTTTGTTGGGTACAGTGAGACAGGCCCGACATCAATTAATAATTCTCTAAGCTCATTGGGCTTTTGAGAAATATCTGAGCTGGGCTATCTTCATTACAATAAGCACCATAGCCGTAGTGTCTGCGGTGGCATGTTCGAGATTTCACCCAAATGTGGCGGAAATTACCGAAGATGTTATATAAGCAACTCTGCCATCTAGGGTTTACCTAGTGGCTTGCACAACAATGTGAAACAACACGCACCATGGTTCTCAGTAGTCACCTTATCTCTTATCTATTGAAATTCTTGATTAAAGTGGTGTTTTTAATATCAGCTTATCTGTTAGGTAAGTTTGCAGATATCAGAAGCCATTACAGCTTCTGATAAGGTTTCACCACTAAAAGGTTGCTGCCACCATACATCACCAGCCAACCCAAATTGCCCACACCAATTACACAATAATCAACCCGTTTAGCTAAACCTCAAAACCAAAACTTTTATGCGAAGAACTCGTAAAAAAGAAAACAACGATTGCAGTGTAAGAAACCAAGTAAAAAATCAGCCAACAATTGGAACTCAGAAGGATGGAAGGAAACAAAGAAACAAACAATTTTTCCTATAAATAATTAGAAAACATGATCGAAACGAAAAGGAGCAAATGATAGGCACAACAACATCATCAATCTGAAACTGAAAAGAGTTGGAAGACAGAAGAATATATTGCTGAAGCTGAAGCAAAGAGTAATACCTCTAATAGATAGAGTAAAATTGAGAGATAGGAAAAGGAAGTAGCAGTGTTGTTGCGTGGACGAAAGAGAGGTTGCTGTTGCATCATCTGCTAATGTGTGAATCTGCTGTTGGGAGAAGAGTGGAATCGTCTGTTGTAGTGATAAGGTTGTGTTGAAATCGTGGGTATTATTGAGTTTCAATGTTAAAAAAGATGAGTGACAACCTTTGGAATTGAATTCACATGAATTATACCGTGAATTGAGTTTACAAAAAGAGTAGATTTTAAATCCATGTGTGAATTCAATTCATGGCTATTTTTCTGTTCCAAACAGACGAAAATATTCCAAACAGGCTGTAAATCTAAACATTTCAATTTATGATTATAACTATGAAGAATTAAATACCATATATCATAGTCCAATCTTTTTGTTGGGTACAGTGAGACAGGCCCGACATCAATTAATAATTCTTTAAGCACATTGGGCTTTTGAGAAATATCTGAGCTGGGCTATCTTCATTACAATAAGCACCATAGCCCTGTAATCTTCAGTGGCATGTTTGAGATTTCACCCAAATGTGGCGGAAATTACCGAAGATGTTATATAAGCAACTCTGCCATCTAGGGTTTACCTAGTGGCACCGCAACAATGTGAAACAACACGACCATGGTTCTCAGTAGTCACCTTATCTCTTATCTATTCGAAATTCTTGATTAAAGTGGTGTTTTTAATATCACTTATCATTAGGTAAGTTTGCGAGATATCGAAGCCATTACGACCGATAAGGTTTCACCACTAAAAGGTTCTTGCCACCATACATCACCAGCCAACTCAAATTGCCCACACCAATTACACAATAATCAACCCGTTTAGCTAAACCTCAAAACCAAAACTTTTATGCGGAGAACTCGTAAAAAAGAAAACAATGATTGCAGTGTAAGAAACCAAGTAAAAAATCAGCCAACAATTGGAACTCAAAAGGAAAGAAGGAAACAAACAAACAAACGATTTTTCCTAGAAATAATTAGAAAACATGATCGAAACGAAAAGGAGCAAATGATAGGCATAACAACATCATCAATATGAAACTGAAAAGAGTTGGAAGACAGAAGAATATATTGCTGAAGCTGAAGCAAAGAGTAATACCTCTAATAGATAGAGTAAAATTGAGGGATAGGAAAAGGAAGTAGCAGTGTTGTTGCGTGGACGAAAGAGAGGCTGCTGTTGCATCATCTGCTAATGTGTGAGTCTGCTGTTGGGAGAAGAGTGGAATCGTCTGCTGTAGTGATAGGGTTGTGTTGAAATCGTGGGTATTATTGAGTTTCAATATTAAAAAAGAAGAGTGACAACCTTTGGAATTGAATTCACATGAATTATATCGTAAATTAAGTTTACAAAAAGAGTAGATTTAAAATCCATGTGTGAATTCAATTCATGGCTATTTTTTTGTTCCAAACAGACGAAAATCTTCCAATCAGGCTGTAAATCTAAACTTTTCAATTTATGATTATAACTATTAATAATTAAACACCATATATCATAGTCCAATCTTTTTGTTGGGTATAGTGAGACAGGCCCGACATCAATTAATAGTTCTCTAAGCACATTGAGTTTTTGAGAAATATCTGAGCTGGGCTTTCTTCGTTACAATAAGCACCATAGATTTCACCCAAATTTGGCGGACCGAAGATGTTATATAAGCAACTCTGCCATCTAGGGTTTACCTAGTGGCACCGGCAACAGCAACAGCACGCAGCCATGGTTCTCAAGTAGACTCCTTATCTCTTATCTATTCGAAATTCTTCAGTTAAAGTCACAGTCTTTTGAGTTAATGGTTGTCTCTGCAATGCCACTTTGTTGGAGTTCATTTTCGTTTTAATGGTTTGGATTTTCAATGTCGTATCAGGACGGAGCTTTGTCGATTCAGTGGGGCCAAGATTTATCCCGGGAAAGGCATCAGATTTATTCGTTCTGATTCTCAGGTTATTGCAAAGTTGGCGTTTTTTTAATTTTTAATCTGGTTATTTGGGTCATCAGTGTATCTGGGGTTGTGTTGATTTTTGAGTCTTTATTGTGCCGTGGACTGTTTTGTGAAGGTTTTCCTGTTTGCCAATTCAAAATGCAAGAGGTACTTCCACAACAGGTTGAAGCCTTCCAAGCTTACATGGACAGCCATGTACAGGAAGCAACATAAGAAGGTAATGAGTTTTATATTTATAAGCACATCAAAGCATTTGCTATCTCACTTTAAATGACTTTAGTAACTGGAGCTAGATAATCATGCAAATGGGGACATACAGTAGGGATTTTGAATATTGGTTAAGATGTTTGCAATGTATCTATATCTCGCTTAGGTGTTAGGATCTTGGATGGTGTTAGATTTTGGACCTGCCCATTTGGCTGTTTTCTTTTTGAGAGCATTTCTTTTGGTTTGCTTGAAATTGCAATTAGATGTGGTGTTATCTTGACTTGGATAGGATATTGCCCAAGAGGCAGTAAAAAAGAGAAGACGTGCCACCAAGAAGCCATACTCCAGGTCCATAGTCGGTGCCGCTTTGGAGGTTATCCAGAAGAGGAGAACAGAGAAGCCAGAAGTTCGTGATGCCGCCAGGGAAGCTGCTCTCCGGTACTCAATCTCTCTTCATGCATAAAATCATAACGTCACAGTAATTTGATAATTTGCCTCCCAACTTCATGAGTGGCCTTTGGCTGGGCCACTCATGCATGCAACTTTTTGCTGATTACTTGGTGTATATGCAGAGAAATCAAGGAAAGGATCAAGAAGACGAAGGATGAGAAGAAAGCAAAGAAGGCTGAAGTCATGTCCAAGACTCAAAAGACACAAGTCAAAGGTAATGTTGGCAAGGGTGGTGCATCAAAGGGTCCTAAACTTGGTGGAGGAGGTGGGAAGCGCTGAAATGCTAATTCTCAGCTGTAGCGTTCTTGCAAATGCTAATTCTATGTTTCTTCCCGTAGTAACTGCTTATTTTATGGTCCACTTGTGATTTTCTTGCAAATGGAAATAGTAGCTACATATTTGTGCTTTTTTGGGCTTTGTAAGGATTAATTGGCCAACATAGTCTTGCATTTGGCGTTTTTGTTTCAATTTTCATATCATATTCTTATGTTTTGATCTTGGTCCTAGACCCTTCAGATCATGAGTTCTATTTTACTAGGAATCTGCAAACTTTGCAGGGTTAGTGTTGCTATGATTTATCTGACACTGGCAAGTTCTATCATATGCAACTAATTTAGTGGTTCTTTAGGTAAAAAGGCACGGAATGCTTTAGCTACCATTTAGGATGAATATGGGCTCTTGTTTTCTTATTTGGTTCTCTGGATGACGTCTGTTGCCACCAAAGATGTCACCTTGATGAAACGTCATACTGTGGCTAAGAGAACAGCTGAAATGTAAACAAATGTCCAGTTAGAATGTTGTGTCGTACTAGAAGAGGCACGATCTTAGAAATATGCTTGAAATAGTACCTATGATTGTCACAGGATTGCGTTATTGTGAATGGGATTTTTCTTTGGAACAAATTGAAAATTTTGGTCTGAAAAAGGCTCTCCGGTCGGTCGTTGAACGCATCCTGTTCCTGTGGTCCAAGTGGGATTCCCTTGTTGGGCCAAAAATTGTCTGTACTTTACCTTCGTAAAGATCGCCCTCATGTTAGTGCCTCTTGCTACAATCAAACTGAGTTACTCGTGCTAAACTCTTGGTTGTGATGGATTTTTAACCTGGTCAACCTATACTATTGGCTTAACCATTTTTTGTGCTGTTTTTTGTTTTTAAATTGTTACAACTATTGTAGTTAATTATTGTCCTAAAGGGAGAACGTTAGTAATTTTTTAAATGTTGGATAACAATTAATTATGATTTTATGGTTTTAATAAATTTACAGTTTATCAAATAGCATCTGATTTAGATAAAAGATAATAATGTAGTCTAATAAAAGATTTTAGTTAATAGTTTGAAGTTTAATGAAAAAAATAAACTCTAATTAGTATGGGCTAGATATGCGTTAGACTTGTGATGGAAAAGTTGGATATGTTTGCCATATATATATACGCTAAAGTCTCCTGCTTCTGTTTAAGTAAGATGTGAACGTTCAGATTCGTTAGCCTGTTAAGAGGTTCACGCTTTAAGATAGTCACAGAAAGATGTAAACGACATGTGATTGATCAACTTTCATAAAGGTCATTGAGAAAATCTAGAAGTTTTAGCGTCGAAAAGATCGCTCGAAGTTATGAAAAGCAAAACAAGTATTTTTTGAGTTTTCTTCGTTTATTCATTTTCACGTTTGACCCTGAGCGCGTAATTAAGGCTCGTATAACTAATCATAAGGTAGATAGTTACAATAACAACAAGGATAACACCTAATAAGAGTGTTCGTTGAAATGCGAGGTTTGAAAAGATCTAGTAGTAAGTAATCTTACTTGTACCCGGTACAAAGACTATTTCTTATAGACCTACATGTAAACATAATACAATACATATAGAGCATGAAAAAGATTCAAAAATAAAAGATAAAATAAGTAAATAAATACACCAGTCAGGAAAAAGACAAGTATGAGAATAAATCAAATCAACCAATACAAGAAAGTAATTAGACTAAGTAAGAAACTGCTTAGGTTAAATAATTGGGATAAAAGTACTACGTAATCAAAATATTAAGGCTAACTATAAAACAAAGGACTCGAAGGAAAAGATTTAAAAGATTGAAGAGAACAAGAAATACCTCTCTATCTGAAATCTTTTATCCGTATCTTAGTACGTCAAACTTTTCTATTAAGAGTCATGTCCTTGGTAGGTTCTAGTAGAGCTATCATTCTTGATTACTTCCTCCCAGTTTTTATTAGGCCTTCATATCTTCCTCATACAGTCTCTAAGTACTATTTTCCTGGTATCTTTTCACTGGAGCGTCAATGTATCTCCTTTTAACATGTTTGAACTACCTAAGTCTTATGTCTTTTAATTTTTCATTAATACTGGTCACCTTTAATTTGTCTCATACCAATATATTTTAAACTTTATCTATTATAATAAGGTTACATATCTAACGAAATATTCTCATCTCTGTTACCATTAACTTATAACTATACACTTATTTGATGTGCCAACTCTTTACCCTATAAAGCATGACCAACCTAATCGTTAAATGATAAAATTTACCTTTAAACTTGATTAGTATCTCTTTGTCACATAAAACTTTTGATATACTTCTCCATTTAAGCCACCCTGATCTAATAAGGTGAACTATATCTTCATCATTTTCTCCGTTACTTTGGATGATGATAGAACTTAGGTACTTAAATCATTCTTTTTGTGATATAATTTATAAATTAATCTTTACCCCAATATCAAAAGTCATCCTATAGGCCGAAAAGATAAGGCTAATAGCTCAATAGTTTAATGCATTGAGAGTTTTTATCCGTGGATTCAAATGATAATACTATAAGGCAGATAGTCAGAATGTAAAGATAAAGGTGTTGGTATTTGTTCCTTTCTAAATCAAATTTCTTCGGAAAGACTTGGAATATAAGAGGAAAGAAGGTAGACCATAACATACACTTTTATGGGGAAATTTGTGAAAATACTAGCAACGCATTAGGGGCATCTAGCATTTTTAGGGGATGCCAAACACCTACAGGTCAACCAAACAAGAAAAATGAAAGAGGATTATTTTTTCATTGCATAATCTTGGTGGACCAATGTTATTGCACCGTCAAAAAGGTCTTTACACTTTTAAATTACCTACCAAACAACTTTAATGTGATCTTCTTTAAAATGCGTAGGTGATGTTCATTATTTATCTCTATCAATGCACAAGCACTACAATAGAAAGGACATTGTTGCAAATACTATCTACATTAGACTCATTTTTGTCAGACAAGGAGCCATGAACAATTCCTGCATCTTATTCTAAAATTTAAAAAATAAAATCAATATTTAATTCAAAATTAATAAACATAAAAATTAAACAAATTTTTAGACTTACATAATTATCCTGTGAATCTTTAAACGTTCAACCTTTCATCTTCCTTATAATATGTCAGTTTGTACCATGTAATTCCTTTTGAGTATGTTTTATGAAAACAAAAATAGAAACACATTAAATAATATTGTATTTTCTAATATAATTATAATTTCTAATCAAAGAATTTACAAATTCTTTTCGGACGACAACAAATGATTTGGAGCCTTGGTTGTGAGGAGTTTTTATTTTTTCTCTATTAACCTTTGCTTTCTCACACTTTTTCTAAATACAGAAAAGAAATAGTCATTAAATATGACACAAGATTAATTGAAACAAATGTGAAGAGAAAGAGGATAAACCTTAATGTTAGTAGCAATAATCACACATTTGGCTACAATTTTCTGGAGTCACTCATTCAGAAACAAGTCTCCTTGCCTAATCATTCGAAGGAAAAGATTTATAGTATTTATGTAGTTGATAACGATAATCCTTTATCATTTGTTTCAACATTGAACTACACAACTTGAAACATTGGGGTTCTCGATATTGACGATATTGAGTTTCATCCGTGAACAATAAATAAAAGTTAAATTAGTGTTTAAATGTTAGTTAAAAATGCATATAATTAAATAAATTAAAAAATTACCGAAACTTTGTCAAAAGCATGCTTATGGTAAAGCAATTCAATGCTGACGACGACCCCTAACTTACTAGATAATTTTGCTGACTAGACCTTGTCAACAGGACGACCTTGTGAGGGGTGAATATACACAGACAACTTTTTGTTCATTGCAACATTCATGTGTTGCAACTCAAGACCTTTAGTGATACCTATGCCTCTTTTCTTGACAGTGGCATTAGAACCTGACAACAAGAGACTAATGATTAAAAAAATGCATTAAACATGTAAATATATATTTGAAGATAAGTGAAATCATAGGTGCTAAAGAGTAATAAACTTGAAGATCCCTCTCCAATTGTTGAGGTTGAGGTAGATAGACGTTGTTGCTAACTGGATTCATTGATAGATGAAGTCAGTTGTTGTGGTTGATCTGGTTATTATGGGGGAGGAAAATCTTCGCTAATTGTCACCTTCTTTCCTTTATTTCCACCAGATGTCATTATATTTAATATCTATAATAATAATTTCTCAAAAACATATCTATAATGATATTGTTAAATGATCTCGAATGAATTTCCAATATTAAATAAACTTAATTAGAATAACAACATAAAAACTTAATAAATTTAGAATTTAATCATTTCGAAGCATTTGATATTCCCGTAATCATAATTTTTCTTGACTTCGCTTGCTTTAAGATCTGCTAAAAATATTTATTATACCACACATCACTTCAATTATAGGATGTTGAATTTAAAGAAATTTAGATCCCTTCACATCTTAAATCAAATTATATAAGTATAGGAAAATTGAATATAATACTATCTGAAAGCCTGTCATTTATATACCTAGGCGGTGAAAAAATAATTTAACTTTATCACTTGTTATTTGAAATACATGAACATGAAGTAGATGGAGGATTATTTGACATAGTTCAGTTGGAGGAGTTGAGCAAATTTCAATTCATAATAAACATGTCAGGAAGCTTTGTATTATAACACTCTTTAATCGCTTCTCATCCTCAAATGGTGGCTTATCAATTTTCATCATAATTTAATTTAAATGGTGGCTTGTCAATTTTCAAACAATATAAACAACAATCTCATATGAACAACAATATGCATCACTTCAAGAATATGCCTCAATAGCAATTCCTTCCAATATGGCAAATCGAAAATTATGCTCTTTTATTCCAATTAAGCTCAACAACATTTCGCTTTCGCTTTTTATTACTTGGGTGTTTTCCAGGTGTAATGTTTCCCAATTATGATAGTTGGTAAATTACATCATCACCAAACAACTGCAAAGGAGCATCATTCCACTTTGTCATTACACAATTTGCTTTTCCGCCATCTATGCCTATATTCTAAGAAATGACAATATCCCGTATAACATATTTTACTTCGTACTCCATCCATGCCTATATTCTAAGTTTGATGGTTATACACAGGAGAAGCGATATATCCTTTAGTACTCCATCCAAAAAAATTCCCATAAGCTGGAAAATTATTTATAGTCCACAAAATAACCACATGCATTATAAATGTTTCACCTTAAACAACATCAAATGTTTATAATCCAACCTCCTATAGACCGTTTAAGTCATCAGTTAATGGTTGCATATATACATCGATATCCTTATTAGGTCTTAGAATAAGTAAAGATAGTAGCATGAAAGGCTTCTTCATACACTTCCAAGGTGGTAAATTATATGACACTAGAATTACCAGCCACATGCTGTACGAAGTACTCATATATTACCAAAAGGATTAAATCTGTCTGAGGCTAAACCAAGTCGAACATTACGATGATCCTATACAAACCATGGAAACTTTTTATCAAAGTCTTTCCATGTTATTGAATTTGTTGGATGATGCATAATGTTATCATCTATGCATTTCTCTTTATGCCACCTCATATCTACGGCTATTTTTGTTGACATTAAAAGCCTCTATAGTCGTTGTTTAATTAGAAAGTATCCTAAGATTTTTTTGGTATCTTTTTCCCTCTCTTATCATTCAATCGCCACCTTGATGTTCCACAAATAGAACACTCTTCAAGATCTTTATTGTCCTTCCAAAATATAGCATAATCATACTTACAAGCATATATTGATATATATCCTAATCCAAGATCCCTTAACAATTTCTTTATATCCTAGTAAGATTTGGTTAATTTGTGTCCAACGGGTAATGCATCATTGTGCAAGTCAATTAACATGTCAAAAGACTTGTTATTTCATTTATTATACACATTCAAATGCAACAGCTTCACAACAAAAGAGAGATGTGAGAAATTCGAGCACCCTGGATGTAATTCTTCTGGGCTAACTTTCAATAACTTGTCAAAATTATCTTTAATAATACTACCAACGATGTTAGGCAAACCAGTTTCATTCATAGTCTCCATATAGTTTCTATAATCCTCTAACATTTCGCCTATTCTAATATGTTATTCATTTATTATACAAATATCAATATCGATATCAAAATCAAAGAAAAGAAAAGAAAAGAAAATAATATGAGAGAATACACAACATTTAAAACAGAAACTAAGAATTAAAACAAAAGTCCAGTCTATCCATCAAACTAAGATTGAGTTTATTGTTAGAAACCAACTTATCTAAAGCACAATGTGTAAATCAATTAATTAACTTACCCATAGATTCACTGTCTCTATTGAAATTATGCAAAACTGAAATAATCTGCAACGAAAACAAGAGGAAAACTATTAAAGAGACTAAGAACTTTCGTCGAACACTTGAAAGGCATGACAGACTCATTCCAAATTACCTAAGGCCTTGTTTGGTTGAGGGGTTGGTAATGGAACGGGATGGAATGTAACACACTTCCATTGTTTAATTGAAGGTTTCATAATGGAATGGAAGTTGAGGGTTTCATGCTACGTTCTATTCCCTCCTAAATAGTGAAAATAAGAAACTTCCGATTCGGAAAGTTTAGAATGGAATGTAAACTAATAAATATATACTATCTAATATACCTCCAATAAATTTTCTTAATACCAATTATTTCTTCTAATCCTAACCCCTTTTCCCCAGACTCATTTATTACGGTCCACAAAATTGTATATAATTAATAATAAAATTTTATTAATAAAAATAAAAATATAATTATTCTTTAATTGTTTGTATATATTTCTATATAAATAAAAATATTAATAAATTATTTTAAATATAAATCACATAAAATAAAATAAAATAAAATGTATTAAATAATTAATAATAATATTTTATATAATTAATAATAAATTGTCTACAATTAATAATAAAATAATAAAACTTTTATTAATTTAAATTAAAATATAAAAAACATTTGTCACAGTTGTGACTTGAACAGTAACTTTTAAATTGACATGAATTACGTTTTAAAATCATAGCATTAAACCTCCTGTAACAACTATTTTAATATCAGGGGTATAATAGTTATTTATTATACATTCCATTCAATTCCATCCATCTTTCAAAAATCATTTCATTATATTACATTTTGAATCTTTCTATCTCTCCAAATCAACTTTTCACCATATTACATTCCATTCCACTATAAATTGTCTCGTTCTATTTTATTATATTCCATTAATTAACATCCAACCAAACTGGTCCTAATGCAATCATGTCTTTTTCCTTCCTCAACTAACATTAACACATTGGAAAGCCAAATGCACCACAGATAATCCAAACAAACGCAAAAATGCTCCAAAAATTCATTAAATTCGTGCAACGTACCACCTTAAAATACCAACACTATGTATACAAACTCAAACCAAACAAACAAATGCTGATTGACTTACCTCAATTAAAGGACACAAGGACAACAATTGGAGAAGATAGTGGCACGCAAACACTAGAAAAGAGAAGAGAAAACGATGAGAAACCAACGCGGGAGGGAGGAAAAAAGGCAAAAATTGGCATGGTAGACAGGAAATAAGGGGAAGGTGATTTCGACTCTGTTTCATTTAACAGATGCTGAGACGACATCATTTGATGTTGAACAAACGACATAATCTTAGCTTAATTTTTTTAAACATCCAAAGATTTTATGATAAATTCACATTTTGTCGCCAAAAGAAAACCGTCAGATACCCATTTGGTGACCAATTTAAAAAATCGTCGCCTTTTGTATGAACGTGATGACTTTTCGCTTAATTTATTTACATACCCATCTATTTGGCGACGATATCACAAATCATCGCGAAATGTGCAGTTTTGACGATCAATTTTCAAAAGCCTCTCCAATGCTACACTTTTTTATATAGATTTTGAATTCTACTAAATTTTTTAATATATCATAAACATAAATTACTATAGAAATTATACATAATAAATTACAGTTTTGTTAGACTTAATAAAAGCTTTAATAGCAATTTAATATCGACTGTAATGTAACTAGTGTAATGATTTATGAAAATTTACATTATATATAAATATTCTCATATCTTACTTATATAACATATATATATTACTCTATTTAATAATAATTATTTATTTTTATATCAAAATTTCAGATCTTGTAACATATAATTTACATAAATTATATTATTATGTTACCCAAATGTGAAACCAAATGGTAATGGCAAACCATTTGGCCACAGGTTTTTAAATCCTCACCAAATGGTATATTTCTTTCTACTTTATTGAAAACGACGTCATATTCGTATTAGCTTCCCTCTTGGTTCACCGTCCAACAAATGGTCATTTTCGTGTTAGCCGTCAAAAGTCCTCTTTGTTCACCGTCCAACAAATGATGATGATTTTTGTTCAACAAACGTCGTCGTTTTGTTGTATAGCAAACAATGTTGTTCCCTACTAGGTTATTAGCACGAAAATGAATCCAAAGATGAAGCCATCTTTGTCTTCAACTTTTCATCATTTTTATCCATTCGTCCTCTGGTTTTGGCAATTGTTGAAGAAGCCTTGTGTGCGGTAAATCTTAATCTTTTGTTGTAACCGTCTTCGGTTTTCCGTCTGTCCAAGTAAGTTGCCCACCTTATATATCATTTTTCTATTCTCTTTTCATTCTTTGGGTTGTTGTGATGTGCTTTTTTGTTCTTCTTTATCCCTCTATTTTTTGTGATATGGTTTCGATTGTCTACGTAAATTGCCACCGTTATGCTTCATTATAACATAATAGGTTGATGTTGGTCTAGAATGGGTTCATTGTTTGTATTTTTGTTATAGTTAGGGATGATTTTTTTACTATAAAGTGCTCGATGAAAGTTTTGTTGTAGACACTTATAAAGTTGTTCCCAACTTAGAGCTAAGCTAGTAATGTGGACCTTATCACTAAAATCATATCAAGCCTCTGTTGTTTTATTGCATTACTTTAATGATCACCTCGATAATTTCTCCCAAGACTAACATATAGTAGGAATAAAGCATAATTAATGCTTTTAACTTAGATCTCTCTTTTACATTAAAATATTCCAACAAGTATTTAGGTTTATATAATATATCTAATTCCAAGAAACATTTAAATTTGTAATTGCATTTGATAATTTCAATTTATGTAATAGTTATTTTATTAATCAACACACTGTTCAACAAAAGAATATTGTAATGGAAGTCATTATATCTACTAGTTGTAGCATAGTAAAGCAAAACATTTAGTGAATGAAAAGTTTTGGGTAGTGACCAAAGTCCCTCAATTTTCATAAGGCTACCGCTTCATAATAGAGTCATCTTCAACTATTTCTAAAGAAGCCTTCTACCAAAGGTGATTCAAGATTGTATATATTAATGCTCACTAATAGGATTACCAAAAGTTGGAGAACATGAAATATCACAGTTTTAGTATAATGTTAAAAGAAAATAATACAATAATTCTACTTTCATTTTACCCAATTCCACTTTCATTTTAATAAGGGTAAATGAGTACTCTCATAATATTAAACAATCTGCGTTGAAAAACTTTTATTTGTTTTGCAAACTTCAACTTGTTTAATCTTTCTAATCACTCCCAATTTACTGCTTTTTAGGCATCTCACTAGCCAGATAGAAGATGTATAACTAGTGAACTGTAGCACTTTGACTTATCATCGAGAAATTAATTGAACAAAATGACTTTTATGCTAAATTGACTTTTCAAAATATAACTGCTAACATTAATTCATAGAGGAATGTCGACATAACGACTAGTTTTCAGTGGAACCACTGAAAGAAATGTGACAAAATTCTCCCTAATAAAAAACAAGTCAATGCTAAACAAATCTCCTCATCAAACACTAATCACCCGTTGTCTTCCATAGTCGATCTTCTTCATCATAGTTTTTAGTATCATCCTAACTATCTCTCTTCCTTTATTATCTATACCTCATTTCTTGTTATGAAGCTATTATATATATAAACATCTGATTGTATATACTATATGTTGTGTTAAACTTCCTTGAATTTCCAAATGAACATAAATAGAAATGGAGGCAGTGGCGCGATATCTCGATGGTCTGTAAAGGATTAGAAAAATCGTTTGTTTTGAAATCAATTCCAATTACTATGTCTGTTAAATCAAGTATGCATGTGTTCCACATTGGTTTCATTATACACTGATACTGTTTGGCTTAACTAGCTATCTAAGTTCTATACTAATTATGTCTTAAGTAAAATGCATCGTATGGGCAGTTCATCTAATTCAATGATCCATACTGCGTCTGAGGATCCATTCACTCTATCTCCTACTCATTTAGCTATAGCCAAGAAGTTGTTGGAAGAGGGTATCAATAACCCTACACTTGAGAGAAGATCTGTGATTTTTTCAATTAATGCCTTCGAACTTGCAATGATCCTTCTTGAAAATCCAGACGTTGAAAACTTATTTACCATTACCAATTCTCATGTCGCTTGGAATCCAAAAAATTAATTATTTCATTTCCTTTTCGTTGGAATCAGCGTGAAATTTTATTTATTATTATGTCTATAAGAATTTTGTAAACAGTCTCTTTACTAGTTAGGGTAAGGTTGCATACTATTAAACCATTTCAGATCCTGCGTATCAACGAAATTCATACTAAGAGTTGTTGTTGTTATTAATGTTGCTGTTATATGTCTATAAGAATTATTAAACTTCTAATTAAAATCTTGTACTACTTCCTACATATATCATTATATTATATTGCTTACCATTTTCAATATTTTTTGTGTTATTATTTTGTTGTTAATAAATATTAATGATTAAGAATAGTATCAACTTAAAATTATTATTTTATCTTATTAATATTAAATTTTAGGTATGTTTATCTTTTATATCAAAAAGATAATTTCTAGAGTTTTAATGCATTAAATAAATATTGAAACAAATTTATAAAAAGCAAATGAAAAATGAAAATCATTTATAAAATGTCAATTATAATTAACCTTAGGATTATTAAGCACATTTATCATTGAAAATTATCAAATTAAATTTTTTAATTATAAATTCTTTAATATTAACTTTTGGTGTGACAATTTATAGGTTTATTCCCTAAATGTAGACTTTTAATGACGAACAAACTATTGCATCCCAAAAAGTTCGTGATTTTGCAACAATTTAATTTATCGTCGCAACATGTTCAACCTTTGGGGACGAAACACTCAAACCGTCACCAAATTATTTCGCGACGACTCAAGTAAATTGTCACTAAAGAAACTAATTTAGCGATGATTTTATGCGATGTTGCCAAAATCGCAACTTTCTATGACGAATTTGTAAATCGCCAAAAGTTGATGATGCGGACCAGTTAGCTTTGAATTACATGGAAGATCTTGAACGCGGCAAGGTTTGCGGCAGGATGCGAAAAAAGGCTTAAATTGTATTTAAGGGCCAAAAAAACTATTTTTCTATTTCTATTTTTCTGTCTTTGATTTTCCTAATCTTATTAGGATTTGGATTAGGGTTTTTGGCCATTATAAATAGGCCTTATTTATGTTTTCGGCACATCATCGATTTTCGAAAAACAAGTTTCATTCCAGAATTCGGCTTTGTCGTTCTTTCAAGATTGATTGTCGTTCTTGTTTCTCTTTTTGTCCAATCAAACGACATTGATTAAACTCCTGAACGAAGTCTAAACGTTTTTATTCCATTCTTAACTTCCGTTCTGCGTTAGTTGGTATCAGAGCCTATCCTCCATGGCCGCTAATTACAAAGAACGACTTACTACCTTAGAAACATCCGTAGCAAACTTATCGGATCAAATAGCAGAAATAAGACAGATGCTGGGAGAGCAGTTAAACCTAGGAAGGATTAACCATCCTCTTGCAGTGGCAATTCCTAGGGTTGCAGATCCGCAACTAGTTTATGGAGGACCACCAGATCAGATTAGAGCAGTTCAGAATTACAGGGGTCGTGCAAATCAAAATGATGACTACAAAATCAAGGTAGGTCTTCAGAGTTTTAATGGTACATTAGATGTAGAAGCTATTTTAGATTGGTTAGTGGAGGTTGAAAGATTTTTTGAGATTGTGGATGTGGAAGACGAGCGTAGGGTTCCTATTGTGGCTTACAAATTGAAGGGAGGTGCAACAGCATGGTGGACTTCTGTCCAGAATGAGCGATATCGCAGACAACATCCACCTATTCGAAACTCGTTAGATATGAAACTTATGATCCAACAAAGATTCTTACCTAGTGATCACATACAGGTACTGTACAACTGTTATCATGATTGCACTCAGGGAAGTAGGAAGGTGGATGAGTATACAGAAGAGTTTTTGAGGCTGCAAGCAAGATGTGATAATTGTGAAAATGAAGCGCAGCAGGTAGCTCATTACCAGAGGGGGTTAAATCATGAAATTCGGTGTATGATGGGTGTTGCTGCAATTTTCACATTAGCATATGCTATAGAGATGGCGAAGAGGGCTGAAGAGTGAGTTGAATGGCAGCTTCAACAACAGTTTAATCGAAATTTAAATTACCAAAATTTGGGTTCGCCAGGCAGTCAGACATATCGAGGGTATTACGGTGGGCAATCTTCGAGGACTGTACATTCGGTAAGTAATCATAATGCTATAGAAGAGAAGAACGAAAACAAGGTAA
The DNA here is from genome assembly GCA_029891385.1 of Erythroxylum novogranatense. Lineage (NCBI taxonomy): Eukaryota > Viridiplantae > Streptophyta > Magnoliopsida > Malpighiales > Erythroxylaceae > Erythroxylum > Erythroxylum novogranatense. The sequence continues at coordinate 87,730,792 of CM057231.1, read as the reverse complement.
AGGCACCTGAAGCGGACAAAAGAAGAACCAATCCTTATAAAAAACCAACTAGAAACACCTGTTATCGTTACGGAAAGCCGGGACATACGTCAAATAATTGTTCAGAAGGAAGAGCATCTATTAATCGACGATAGGTTAACGTGATTGAGGAGGTAATTGACTGTGAAGCAGAAGCAGATGGGGATGAAGGTTCAATTGCTGGGTTGGAAGATGGAGAAGTGACTTTTGTGGTGAAAAAAATTTTATGTTCTCCAAAACAAGAAGGAGAGACGCAAAGGAGGAAGATATTCCAAGCAAAATGTCGGATGGAAGAAGCGGTTTGCAGATTGATCATAGATAGTTGCAGTTGTGAGAATCTAATCGAAAAACAGTTAGTGGAAAAACTGCAGTTGACCACTCAACCTCACCCTTCACCGTACAAGGTTGGATGGATTAAGGAGAGACCAACGATCGAAGTAAACAGGATCTGCAGTGTTCCTATTTCAATCGATAAACATTATACTGAATATGTTATTTATGATGTTGTGGATATGGATGCTTGTGGAGTTTTGTTAGGTCGTCCTTGGCAGTATGATGTTGATGCTGAACACAGAGGGAAGGAGACCTCATACAGGTTCACCTGGAATACGAAGAGGATCATTATTTTGTCTTCTGGTTCAGTGAAACCTTCTAAAGTGGATGGGCAAGATGTTGCTAAGGGTGTGCAGGATATGACCCTACTACTTAGAAAGACAATTAAAGAGGACGAGACACCAACAGAGGAGAAGACACTATCTTTACCAAAACCCATCAAAGAGCTGTTGGAAGAATTCCCTACCTCAGTTGAGGAGCCATCAACACTCCCACCTTTAAGGGATATTCAGCATCAGATTGATTTCATTACTGGTTCTACATTGCCTAATCTGCCCCATTACAAGATGAGCCCAAAGGAGAGTGAAATTCTGCAAGAACAGGTTGAAGAATTGTTGAAGAAGGGACACATATGTGAGAGCATCAGTCCTTGTGGAATTCCTGCGTTACTGGTACCGAAGAAAGACGGTAGTTGGAGAATGTGCATTGATAGTAGAGCCATTAATAAAATTACTGTTCAATATCATTTTCCTATTCCTCGCTTGGATGACATGCTGGATCAGCTATTTGGTTCTACAATTTTCTCAAAGATTGATCTTAAAAGTGGCTATCATCAGATTCAGATGAGGAGGGAGATGAATGGAAGACAGCCTTTAAAACTAAAGAAGGCTTATATGAGTGGCTAGTTATGCCATTTGGGTTGACGAATGCACCAAGCACGTTCATGCGACTTATGAACCAGGTTCTACGCACTTTCTTACGTAGATTCGTGGTTGTTTATTTTGATGATATCTTAATTTTTAGTCACAGCATTAAGGAGCATGTACAACACCTTCGAGAGGTTATGATAGCTTTAGAAGGAAATGTGTTATTTATCAATCTGAAGAAGTGCACATTTATGCCAGAAAGATTTTTGTTTCTTGGGTATATTGTTAGCTCAGAAGGGATTCATGTAGATGACAAGAAAGTAGAAGCAATTCGAAATTGGCCCATTCCTAAAACTATTACGAAAGTTTGCAGTTTTCATGGACTTGCTACTTTTTATAGGAGGTTTATCAAAAATTTCAGCAGTATTGTGGCTCCGATTACTGAGTGTTTGAAGAAGGAGAGAGTTCAGAAATTTAAATAGACTGAAGCCGCCAACAAAAGCTTTGAGGAGATTAAAGATAAGCTTACTTCTGCTCCTATTCTTGTTTTACCTGATTTTGATAAACTGTTTGAGGTTGATTGTGATGCGTGTGGTGTTGGAATTGGAGGTGTTTTATCTCAATGTGGTAGGCCCATTGCATTTTTTAGTGAAAAGTTGAATGAAGCTAGGCAGAAGTGGGGTACTTATGAGCAAAAATTTTATGCAATTTTTCGAGCTTTCAAGACGTGGGAACATTATCTTATGGGGCGAGAGTTCATTGTCCATACAGATCATAAATCATTAATTCATCAGCCGACTCAGAAGCATGCAAACAAGATGCAAGTGCGTTGGGCAGCCTATATGGGAGCTTTTAATTATATCATCAAATACAAAACTGGTGTTACAAATAAGGTCGCAGATGCATTGAGTAGAAGAGCAACTTTATTGGTTACAGTGAGTCAAAAGGTTGTGGGATTTGAGTATCTGAAGGATCTTTATGCTGAGGATGTAGATTTCACGGAGATATGGCAGCAAGTATAGAATCGTGAACCTACTGATGGGTTTACGATACATGAAGGTTTTCTTTTCAAAGGAAACAGGTTGTGTATTCCTTGTTCCTCATTGCGAGAATTGTTGATTCGAGAAATTCATGAATGTGGGCATCTAGGTCGTGACAAGACTATTGCAGGGTTGGAAGAGCGTTACTATTGGCCACAGCTAAAAAGAGAAACAGGAAGATGGTTCAAAAATGTCAAGTTTGTCAAACACAGAAGGGTCATTCGCAAAACACAGGGCTATACACCCCATTGCCTAATCCCGATCATCCTTGGGAAGACTTGTCAATGGATTTTATTCTTGGTTTGTCACGTACCCAACGTGGTTCTGACTCTATTTATGTGGTAGTTGACAGGTTTTCAAAAATGACACACTTCATTCCTTTGCAAGAAGACTAGTGATGCATCTCATGTTGCCAAACTGTTTTTCCAGGAGATTGTTCGTTTGCATGGCATCCCAAAACAATTACTTCTGATCGAGATGTGAAATTTCTTGCTCATTTTTGACTGCTCACGAAGCGTTTTGGGATCGAACTTCATTCTGATACAAGACATCCTCAAACTGACAGACAGATAGAAGTGGTGAACCGCACGCTTAGCAATCTATTACGTTGCATATGCAGCGATAAGAAGACTTCTTGGGATCTTGCTCTTCCTCAAGCCGAATTTGCTTACAATAGTTCTGTCAACAGCTCTACTAATAAGACTCCCTTTGATATTGTTTACAGGAAGGCTCCAGCATAGACAATTAACCTTATTGCACTTCCTGCAGGTGTTCTTCCTAGTGTTGCAACGAACAATTTGGCTAACCAGCATGTTGATATTTTTAAACAGGTGAGGCAGAACCTGAAGGAATCTAATGAAAAGTACAAGATTGCCGCTGACAAGCATAGACGTTTCCAGTCCTTCAAGGTTGGTGATCAAGTTATGGTGTACTTACGGAAGGAACATGGAGGAGGACAACAAAAGCTAGATCCAAAGAAGATTGGTCCTTTCAATATAACTCAGAAGATCAATGACAATGCTTATGTTCTTGACCTTCCAGATCATATGAATATATCCAAGACGTTTAACGTGGTGGATCTTTACCTTTATCACCCTGATGATGGTAACTCGAGATCGAGTTCTTTACAAGTGGAAGGGAATGATGCGGACCAGTTAGCTTTGGATTATATGGAAGATCTTGACCGCGACAAGGTTTGCGGCATGATGCGAAAAAAGACTTAAATTCTATTTATGGGCCAAAAAACAAAACTATTTTTCTATTTCTATTTTTCTGTCTTTTATTTTCCTAATCTTATTAGTATTTGGATTAGGGTTTTTGGGCATTATAAATAGGCCTTATTTATGTTTTCGGGACATCATCAATTTTCGAAAAACAAATTTCATTCCAGAATTCGGCTTTGTCGTTCTTTCAAGATCGCTTGTCGTTCTTATTTATCTTTTCATCCAATCATACGACATTGATTAAACTTCTGAACGAAGTCTAAATATTTTTGTTCCATTCTTAACTTCCGTTCTGCGTCAGTTGACATTTAAGAACGATTTCAATTTCGCCACCAAAAGGAAAAAAAAGCTAAGAGTCTGTTATGTTATGTTGCAGCCAGGCTTTAGACTTCTTACAGAAGTTTCCTTTTTGGTCACTCACGGAACTGTGTAGCTTCTTTCTCTTTCTATGCCACACGCATGCATATGTTCCTTATCCTCAATAGCATTGTCCATCTATGAAATTTGAAATTCCGATCACGCTTCTTAAAGAATAACAAGTTGATTACCGTGTATTCTAAGTAAATGATTACGTTTTATAGTCAATTCCGTGAAGGCATTTTCAATTTTAGTTAACATAGCATATATAGTTGGAACGATTATCTGAAACGTATATGCAAATAAACTAGCGAGAGCCTAGAAGGTTGTGTAATTGATTGTTGCATCTGTAGGATAGTGAACCACTTAAGATTTACAGGAAACAAGCTTAGGGTTCATAAGATCGTCTTCACTGAACTAAACTATGCTGACGTTCTAACATATTTATAGAAGTACTGACTGAGCTAGAGTGATTAACCCCAAGATATTCCATCAGGAGCGAGCATGCACGCACTTAGAAGCCTGTTCTGTTAGGGATAAGATGGCAGGATAGCCCAGTAAGATGATGGTAAAGGGCTACACTCATCGACATTGGGAAGATAGTTTGCTTCTGCAGTCTGATACTGATTTGGCCCTCCTCGGTGCTTGGCGGAGCTACGAAAAGCAACCGATTTGCTTTCCACCGTCTCTTCTCCAGAAACTTCTGTGTACCCTATTGATACTTGGTTGTTCCTGGTAGATTGTTCCCTGAGCATGACTTTCAGTTGCATAACCTACACATTTTTAACACCAAGCTAAACCAATGTGAAGAATGAAAATTGGTAAAGTTTTGGATGAAAACTTCTTATGAACTAGCTCCGACCTCTTCTTGAAGCTTCTGTTTCTCTTTAGAGACAATGTCAAACTCCTGCTTTAGGGTATCGTATAATCGCTCAAGCTGCTTCGATTTCCACCTTGCTCGTCTGTTTTGGAACCAAACAGCAATTTGTCTGGGTTGGAGCCCTAGTTCGCGGGACAGCTTCATCTTTCTATCGGGGTCTAGCTTAATCTCTTCCTGGAAGCTTTTTTCAAGTGAGTCAAGTTGATCACTCGTCAATCTTTTCTTCTTCTCTTGACTTTCGTAGCTGGTTTTGTCCATACTGGGGACCGATCTATTCACTGTATGCGCCATATCTGAGTGTTTTACATCCGTTCCTGAAAAGCACATAATATCATTAGCTTGTTTGCTATTACAAACTTGCTAGTATAGGTCTCAATTCACGTAGGAACAAAGAAAGAGGTTAAAACATACGTAGCACAGAAAAAACAAGCTGACTACGGTTGGTTTCATTGGCACGTAGAAACAAAGAAAGAGGTTGCGTTAGTGTTAAGTACTTGAGCCAAGTGACATGAGTGAAGACATGGAATAAATTAAACTAGTGGCATATTATTTCTTGAAGGTTTTCTTTGCTTACACGCAGATTTACAGCTCAGATAAATACAAAGATCGATGGGAAAGTCATTAGAAGAAGGTTAGCAGTAATAAGAAGATTCGGGCATACCTGGATAGTGGTCAAAGTTGTAGTTGTAGAGCAAGTTAAGGGGACTTTCGGATCGAGAAACCAACCTTAAGTTGCCACTCCATTCCATGCTTTGGACTCTCTTTAGCTCTCACTCTCTGTCTCTTCTTTTAAATAATCAAGTCAAAATTTGATTGTATATGGAACTTGGTAAATGGACCACAAGGACTGGTGGCTGATCAGACAGACTATTAAAGTAGAGCAGAGGCGTGGCCAGCAGAGAAGAGAGGTAAGTTTTGTGAGGTTATTTTCATCTTCTTTTTTGGGGTGCAGCAAAGTGAATTACGTGAGAAGTGGAATAAGTGGAAGGTTCTCTCTACTTCACTTTTGGGGTGCAACAAAGTTCATGTTGTAAATATAGTGAAGAGGAACACAGAGTGACTATTGTCGGTTGCAAGAAAATCTAATGAGAGATGAAGAGAGTCCAAATGGTCCCCATGCAAAGCAAAGGCCTGCTTCTGTAGACAGCTGACATTATGCCTTCACTTTCTCACGCCTCTTCCTGATCCCTGCCTAGCCCAAGTCCTTCCTCTCTCTTTCACCGTACCGAGGTTCTATGTATGGACACCACACATGTATGCAGGACGAAAGCAAGAGTGTAATGTTTCCATTAAAGCTTAATTGCCCGTTATTCACATTAGCTTGTAACTATTTCACTAACATTCAAATCCTGAATGGTCTTGTGACTAATCACATTTTATTGTTTGACCAAGACAATACGATCATGCTATTGTAGCCATTTAGTCCTTATTTGCTAGTTCCTGAGTTGTCCTGCGATATTGGTAGCCATAAGAGTCCTCAAAGCTAATTGGACATAACGTGCTTGGGTTGTGCGTAGAAGGGTGAGGCGCAATGCAAGCTAAATCTATGGAAGAAGAGGGATATGTATAGATGCTAAAAAGAAAGAAGAAAGGGCAGGTACAATCAGTAAACCATCCAAAAAACCTGCCATATCCTATTGCACTAGCCTAGTGAAAAGGACAAGATCGAAAAGAGACTTTGTTGGGGCTCATCCTACAGTTTCATCTTAATTAACTTGCAGTAGCATAGCAGAGATGAAAGCTGACTCCCTCAACTCTCTCGTCTTAACACTGTGCACACTGATCTTAGACCTGACACCCCCATTCAATGACAATTGGCGTACGTATAGGCTATGGAAAGACAGAGAGAGAATGCATCATCTTTCATGGGAAAAAACGTATTAGAAGACTGTGAGATCGAGGTTAACGGTCTAGAACTGTGATGTAGCATAGCACCGTAGCCCGAAAAGAGTGTAAGATGAGATAAGCAGAGGTCGGCTGCAGCCGTCCACTGTATTTATCTCTATATCCATACGTATGTGGAGAAAACAATCTTTTTCTTCTACGTTAGTGACAACACTCGTATATCAATTCCCATTCGAATTCGAGACAAGCACAGATATTGAAACGAAAACAAAAGGTACAATACCCTCTTCTTCTTTTTTTTCTGTCAAGAGTAGAGACAGAAAGGGAGAATCCATAAGGATCTTCAAAGCTGAACAATCATTAAGATGTGTCATCTCATTCCATCTTCAAATAGGAAAAACAAGAATGCCATTTAGAGTTGTTCGTGTCAAAACTACAGCAACTAACCCATTACCTTGCGAGGGAATCATGTATAAGTGCGTGAGATTCAGCTTAGGCACAGAATTTATTAAAAAAAACTGCAGGTTGCATTTTTCTCATTAAACAACATTCATTACTTAGGTATATAGGCTTACGTTCCAACAAACTAAAGATAAATACAAGTTAGAAATAAGGGAAAGTGAGTAACATATTCCACTAATATGTGAAAAACATTTCAACAAGTAAAATGAACAGTCTAATAACTCAAATATAACTTTAAAAATCAATAATAAACCTATACTTAGATAACAAAATACTATAATCACTACTTTTAAAAATAAGAAATAACTAAATAATAGTTTGAAGCAATTTAATCAATACTCCCTTTGCTTCAAACTTGACGGAGTACTTCTCTTCGCACCTTTGAAGTACTTTTCATTAAAATATAATACACTTCTCATTATTATAACCAAATTTATTAATGCAAATTTTTTAGAGTACATTTCTCCATAATGCATCAACTATCTTTAAAAAGTTTATTCTTTTATTGCTTGCACTATATTTATTTTTTCTTTATTTTCAAATTTGCAATTTTTTTTTGCAAATGCTCAATTCTCTTGTACTTGTAATATTAAAAAGCTTCCCTTGTTTTTAATGTGAATTGAGAGTTGACAATGAGAGGTGGATCTATTGGTCCAGATTTCTCACTTAAGACTAAGAGAGCACTTTTGGTTTCCTTGCCATATCATCGTGTCTTTTGAATTGATTTAGTGTAGAATTTTCCGAAAAAGGGATAGAATCAAAATCAGTCTTGACAGCATAATGTAAACTCAAGGTTTTTAAATAAAATATTATTTTAATCACCCATGAGTGATAATTTTCTTTGTAAAAAATATAGATATGAAGAGAAAAATTATTTGATATCATTGCACCAAAGGTTGAACACTCAACAAAAATTTTACTCTATCCTTACAAGCATATAAAACCTTAGGAGTTAATTTTGATACCAAAATTGTTGGAAATCAAAAAATTGCAACTTAAAAATTCTCATTAAACAACATTCATGGCCTAGTTATATAGGCATACAGTGTAACAAACTAGAGATAAACACAAGCTAAAACTAAGTGAAAGTGGATAACATGTCTCACTAACATTGAAATTTTTTTCCAACAACCAAGTAAAATTATCGATGGAAGTGAAATCGTCGGTAATTACTGACAAAAAATTATGTTTTGTAGGTAAAATTGTCGGCAAAAATTTCAACTTGCAATGGAACAAAAAATCATTCGGTAAATATATAGGGAAATCACTTGGATATATTTTTGTTGACGAAATATGGCGACGATATGAAATTACCATCAGTAAATAAATCTTTACCGACGGTATTTTTGTCAGTAAATTTTACTCCTAAATGTCGTCATTTGCCTCTGTTTCAACGTTTTAAAAATAATGAAAACGACATCATTTGGTAAAACACCAAACGATATCGTTTTCGTTTAAGGTTAAACCCCCACGGCCCCTCCTTTTCCTCTCTTTCATTTCTGTCTTCCATTTCTACCGTAGCCCTTAGCCCTATTTTTTAAAGTTTCATTGTCGTTGTCACCGTCGTCGCCTTACCATCACCCATCATCATAGTTGTCCTCATCGTGCCACCGCGCGTCATCGTCACCGTCATCTGATTGCGCGTCCTCGCCATCGTCAGACTGAAATTCCTCGCCATGATTGTTAGAAACGTTGTGGCTTGAAAGATTCGACATCAAGCACCCAACATATAAGGTAAACTCTTAACAGGACTTCTGTTTTCTTCTTCCCTTTGCCTACTTTTATAATGTGCATGAGAAAACATGAACCCATTGAATGCGGATCCACCGTCCTTCCAGAATGAGGATTTCTATCCTTTTCTACATCATAGTTTAATGTATGTGAAGGAAATTACACGTTAGTACAATGCTTATAAAACGATAACGAATACACGAGAAGGGGGGGTTGAATTGTGTATTTCCCTTTTTGAAAACTCTTTCAAAACTATTATGTTTAAAAACAAGTTCTTTTACTGAAACTTCAGTAAGTTCTTATTAATAAAAACTTTGAAAACTTGTTTTGAAAATTAAGTAATAACAAAACTTGAACTTTAAGAGGAATATGATAGAGAGAAGTTGACACAAGTTGACACAGTGATTTTATACCGGTTCATCTCAAACCGTGGGCTACGTCCAGTCCTTAGAGTTCTTTTTGATATTTCACTATCTCTTCAACCAGGGACGGAGTCAGACTTAACTTTAAGGGGGGGCCAAGGGTCAACATTTAATAAGAATTTTTTTTAAAATGGGGCCACTTATATTTGTAATTTTAAAATTTTTAATTATATAAGTAATTTTTTAAAAAAAATATCTTTAAAAGGGCCCCCCTCCCTAACAACATAGCTCCGTCCCTGCGTAGCGTTACACGCTGAGTAGACACGTTGTGTTGCACGCAGCGTGCGCAGCAGCCAATTTTTTTTTTTTTTTTTCAATTAATTTGGTAAATTTTTTTAAAGGAAAAAAATTTTGGAAAGGGGGGGCCATGGCCCCCTTCCCCTAAGACGTGGCTCCGTCTCTGTCTTCAACGTTTACAAGTATTCTTTACGAGCCTCTTCAGGTCTCTACACTCAGTATTCTTTCACACTTAGCCTTTGCAGGCTATCTGCAATACTTTCTTACAAAAGTGTTTGAAACTTGTTACAGTAAAATTAGCTCTCAGCTATTTTGCACAATTCGCTTTTTCTTTTGGCTAATTTTCGCTAACTTTGCTAACTTCGGCTTTGACTCATATTTATAGCCTTTGTCTGCAATTGCTTCTTGGATCTTGTTTCTTAAATCTTGAAAGAAACGGTTAATCAGTTGAGTTCAGAATTCAACTCGAATCGACTCTTCGCGTCTTCTTTTCTCCGCCTGCTTTTCTTAAATCGTATTTCTGCGTCTGTGTTTTTGCGTCTGCGTCTGCTTTTCATTTTGTGTTTGCGTCTGCTTTTCAACTTCTGCTTCTGCGTCTATTTTTCTACTTCTGCGTCTGCGTCTGCTTTTTATTTTACGTCTACGTCTGCTTTTTAACTTCTACGTCTGCGTTTGCTTTTCAACTTTTGCGTCTGCATTTGCTTTTCAATTTGCGTCTGCGTCTGCTTTTCAACTTCTGCGTTTGTATTTTATTCCGCGTCTGTCTATTTTCTATTTTATGTCTGTTTTTACTCCTACTTTGTTATTCATCAAAATCATTTATATGTAAAGTCATCTTGACTCAACAATCTCCCCCTTTTTGATGATAACAAATTATATACATAAAAAGAAAACAAAATACAATGTATAAGAAGAAAATCTTATCTTCAAAAATCTTCTTCTTCTTCTTCTTCGACTCCTTCAATCACACCCTTTGATCTTCTTGTTTGCTTCTTCCATTCTCCTCTGCTCATTCTGTTATCCCCCTATTTGTTATAATAAAAATGATCATTGACGATGACTCTTCATCAGTTATGTCATCATCTTCTTCATATCATTCATCATCTCCTTTATCTCGTTGACTTCTCCGCATAATCGGCTGATTTCATCTTGAGAGTCAACCGGTGAGGAGGGTTGATCATTATCTACTGAGGATGTTGTGAACGCAATTGTTGTAGCATATGCGTCCAAAGATGGAATGTAATCTTCTCTGATTGCAAATGTGGGTGGATGAATGAATACATTTGACTCTGGAAGGTCTAAATCATAGGGAGCAGGTAGCATAAGCAACTGTCTTCCTTGCAAGGATATTGCTTCAGCTTCAAGAGACAGTGTATCAGATAGAGGCCTGTTACGCAAAACCGTCTAGACAAGGGATTCAATAAACGTCCCTGATATCAGTTGCCCCCCTACTGGACAGTATTCATACTTATCTGTATGGCTACAACTAGCTCTATCAGTATTCTCTTTCGAAGCGCATGCTGCATCAATTCGACGCACTTCTTCTTCAATTTGATATGCGGACAGATCATCACTTATTTCTTCAGTAAATAGCTTCATCTTCCCCTTATTTAAATCCAAAGGATATCTTGGCTGAATATCCGGTACAACCTTTATTACCGTATTCTCTGTGATTGGATAAATAGTACACAGTTTGCTGGTCATTTTTGTCGGGTATGGCTTTGCAGCGGCATCCCTCAAGACATCATAGAAAATCTTTTCATCTTCTTTCAGTAAATGCCATGTGTCACTATTCATCAAAATAGGTTGTACAAGAGCCATTACCTTCTTCCTTGGTTGTTCACAGATGGCGATCGCAATACTCCTCTTGGTAACAACTTCAACCATTCTGATCTTCAACTTGTCTCTTCTCAAAAATTGAGAGTAGTTGTATATGATCAGACCAGGTTCATCGGACTTCTCCTGTGGTTCCTAAACCAAGTTTGATTCTGCTGTTGCCTCTTGTTGATCTGTGCAGGGAATAGGTTGAACCATCCTTATCTCCGCTGGTTCCTACTGTTGAATAACAATGGGAGTTTCCTGAACTCTATTTTGCTTCTTCTGACTAACTTCCTCAGCAGTGGACGCATTCTTCTTTCGACTAATCTTCTTAGTCTTCTCTTTTGCTTCAGTCAGTCTCAGAGTTTTCTGAACTTGAGACTTTTCCTTTTCAGACTCCGATTTTCTCTTCTTCTCATTCTCTTTAACTTGTTTGGCTGAGTCTTCTTGTAGAATCGAGACTAGAGACCTTGTCGCTTTAGGTATGCGAGATCCAGGAACTTCTGCCTCACTCTGTTCTCTGGTTCTCCTCTCTTCTTATTGTCGCAGAGTGCGAATCCTTGGTGATCTCCTCGCCTTTTTGGAAATCTCACCCAAAAGACTCTCTCCTTTTCTTTTCTGCGCACCTTCATCAGTCCTCCGGGATTGGCTCACGTCTCTTTGAGGACTCGCCTGTTTGATCAACGATCTTCCCGATAATTTTCTTCGTTCTTCGATCGACAATCTCACACTCACTTGAGATTTAGAACTTGTGGCGGGAGTCTTCTTCAATGACCGGTCCCCCTCAGTTCTAGCTTTCATTGTCGATTCTGCTTCTTGTTTCACTACCACCTTCAAGCCCAATCTTCTTACCGTATCAGAGTTAATAGTACTCTTAATAAATACCATCCTTCTGACTCCTCTGTGAAGAAGGACTCCGGATTTCTTAAAAATCCTTGTGAGCAACATGCCGTAAGGATAGCTGTTGGTATCCTTCATTCCCTTAACCATATAATGAAAAATTAGATATGGTAAATCTATGGGACAACGATTTAGCATATAGAACAAACATTGCTCATCCAGGGTGGTTACTAAATGCCTTGACCCGGCTCTTGGTAAAATGCAATTAAACATAATTGCATGAAGAACCCTAGCCTTAGGGACCAGACTCGAGGTCTTCCTCTCCTATGGGTCATTCACTCCGTATAGTTGTTTTCTCACATCTTCTTCCTTCATATTAACCTGGGACATCTATCTGGCTTTGGTTGTCAGTATCTCTCTAACCGATGGACATTCAGTTACCTTCTCCACTACCTCCTTTGTAACAATAATAGATATTCCATCTACTATTGAGACAATCGTTTCATCGACCAGTTTCGCATGCTTCAAAAAGTCGTACACCTCATCAGTATACACTGGTTCTCGTATCTGGAAGAATTTTCTCCATCCGGCTTCTACTATTTCTGGTTCGACGTCCATGTTATCGCTCCTTAGAGATTCAAAGTTCACATGTCTTCCATACATCATCGCTGACTCCATTTGTTCTGAATCGAAACTATCTCTGGGAGGCTGTTCTTCAAAGGTAAAGGTGAATGCAAGAGATTTTCAGTGAGATGAAACGTCTGTATTGGAGAGTAATCGTAATGATTTCAGTTTCAGACTACTCGTAGGGGTCTTATCCGGTGTGTTCTAGAATCATTGGGATCCTCAAGACTATGAGATTCTCCCTTCACAATTTCCTTGTGAGAGAAGTTACCAGTTGTAAACCACTGTTTTTGACGCCGTTAACTTTGATGATCTCTTAGCTTGATTGGTCATTTAACATAACCATGTTAAGGTTCCGTCTGATTTCCTTGAACCGTTCTTCACTCAATTGCTTAGTGAAGATATTTATCCACTGATACTCTGTTTCAACGAACTGTAGTGTCACCACCTTCCTCTGAACATAGTCTCTTAAGAAGTGATGTCTGATTTCAATAGGCTTCACTCTTGAATGCTGTATTGGATTCTTCGATAGATTGATTGCACTGGTGTTGTCGCAATAGATTGGGATCTCCTCTTCCTGAACTGAATAATCTTCCAGTTGATATTTGATCCACAATGTTTGTGAACAACAACTTGCGACAGACATGTACTCGGCTTCGACAGTTGATAGAGCGATTGAGCTTTGTCTCTTGCTTGACCAGGAAACTAGGTTTGCGCCAAGAAAATGACATCCTCCACTAGTGCTCTTCCTTTCAATTCTATCTCCGGCATAGTCCGTATCGCAATATCTGATTAACCTGAAATCTTTATCTTTCTCAAACATTAAGCAAAGATCAGTAGTACCTGCGAGATATCTCATAATCCTTTTAACAGCAATAAAATGAGACTCTCTAGGAGCAGCCTGAAACCTTGCACACAAGCATATACTGAACAAAATATCAGGTCTACTTGCTGTAAGATACAGTAAAGAACCGATCATGTAACATCCCACTCCCGCAAGACACAAACTAGACATCGAGGGTGATATCCGAGTCCGCGCCTCACGAGGGTGGTATGCTAGAGCAGTCAAAACAGTTCAAAAATTCAGTAAGAAATTTTTATTTTTGAAAACAATCGTATAAATGAAATTCAATAAACGATAAAAAGTTTCGATCACAACACAATTACAGTCATTAAAAAGGTAGTCAACAGTATTTAATCAATTCATGCACAAAAATTCATAACCAAATCGAACCCAATGATAATCCTGAACACTTTCAGTAATCACAATTCAAATACAACATTAGCCAATTGGGGCCCACTTAAATAAAATGCTCTATTATGCGAAGATACAAATTTGCACATGAATCAGAATGACACTAATGCAGACGTGAACTGATCCTGGCTTCCAACTCTGACTTACATGCAGTAAGCATACTCCCGTTGTCTAACGGGGTACTCTTCAATTCCTAAAAATAGTTACAATTTTGGGTGAGTTTGCGAACTCAATGAGAAACCATCATCGATAGTTCACCCAATTCATGCATATCGCAAGCAATTCACAGTTTCAGTCAATTACACATTCAGTATCGTCATATAACAATTATCAGGTTCTCACGCAATCGCAGAACTAAAATTTTTTGCAAATCAGTCATCACATAATTATGAGCATTTAACCCTTTTTGTTAGTCCACAATTTAATCCATACACATAATCTTTTCCCATTATTATCCTTTTTTATTCTGAGTTGTGACTGAGCGCTTAAACAGTGAACGGTATTTAGTAGACGCGTCTTAGGGGGAGGAGAGCCCTCAGGGAATGCACTTCCACCCTTCGATATTGTCCATTTTGGCGTGGTGGGCCACCCTCACGGTTTTGTTTCGCCCCTACTCGATGGATGCAAACGCGTCTGTCCCTTTTCGGGCACATTAAACAGTAATCACGTCTTAGGAAGTAGGAGAGCCCTCTGGGTATGCACTACTTTCCACGCGTCAGTAGGGATAGGAGAGCCCTCTGGGTATGCACTAATCCCTTTCAAGCTCGAGGCTCTTTTGCAGTGATCGAGCTTGTAGCTCTCGGTGGCAGCTCCAGTCACAACCGTTATTAATCAATCAATTATGGAATTCATTTATCACATACAATCAGAATCAATTTATCAGATACCGTGATATCATTTCCAATTCCACTGTACCATACATTCACATTTTTTCCATGGAAGCATTCACAAACAATCACATTAGCATATCAAATCACTCAATCCCTCGGATCTTCGGTCCGAGATTTCAAACATAACAATTCATATTCACAGACAGTTTACAGAACATTTAACAGTTAAAAAAAATTGAAGAACCAACTAGGTTATTTCAATTGTATTTCCAAGCTACACACGAAGTCCCAAAGAATATCCGTGGAATGTTGTTCCAACAAAGGCCTCTGAAATATCAAATAATCATTCATTACTAAATGCATAATCAGAAAGATTCAATGATGCACATGTCTTAAGTAAAAGATGCACGATGCATGTTCATGACCTTCCCGGCGCTATTTGCCAATTTCCACTTTCTTTTGTCAAAAACTAACTTTTCACTCAATTGCTCAATAATAACTCATTTTATTTCAATGGCATATCACAGAACTCCTCCAATTTCATTTCTAACATTCAGTCAATTTACCAAGTCATACCCACTAGGATATTCTCAAGAAAGACCTCAAAACCAGTGCCACTATCCTCTAGATCCAAATTCACCCATTAGGCTCAGTTTTTAAAACCCCAATAGCATTTCCTTAAATTTAGAAATCTCACAATTATACCCCAATGATCAAGAAACAACCCTTAGGTTGTAATAGCAATCTAAACCCGACTTTCATTCAATATTTAAGATCTCACTCATTTGATTTCAAACTTTCTTTCTTTACCTCAATTGTATACCCCTTTCTCTAGTTCATAACGAATCAAACATCACCTCAATCGGAGGTCTACACCATTAGATAAGACTCAAAAACTAAACCAACTCAGTTCAGGAAAACCAATCTCGCCGCGACGTAAGGACGTTCGTCACGGCGATAAGGAGCAACTCACCGCGGCGACAAGGTCGCTCGCCACGGCGTGGAGAGTTTAGGGCTCACCGCAGCGTACTTCAGTAAGCTCGCTGCGGCAAGTAAATGAAAGCTTGCAACGGTGAGGCCTTTTCAAGGCCATGGCGAGAACACATTTCTCGCCACGTCAGTATGCAGCACGCCATGACGCAGTGCTCCCCAACCGTCTTCTTCGACAAATTTTCACTCTTTTTCTCTCTAAAATCAGCTATAACTTAACTCAAACACTACAATCTTTAACATTTAAACCCATCAATGCATTTCAACAACAATAAAACAACATTAAACCCATTTTACTTACCAATAAAGCATCCAATCCTCAAATCTTCCGAAATCTTCCCCAACCCTATCACCTTTCTCTAACATCCACGGTGAGCTTCTGAACTCTCGAAAATTATCACTCTCTCAAGGATTCTAGTTGATCTTCAACCACAAAGAAGGAGCAAGCAAAAATCTCGAAGGTGGGGGATCAAATCGTCGAAGGGAGAGGAGAAGGAAAAAGCCCTAAGTTGGAGGAGATAGCTTTCTGCTAGGTTTTAAAACCTAAGGCATTTAAAGGTTAAACAAATAAGCCTCTTGTCTTTTTCCTCACAATACATTTAAATCTCCTTCTCTTTTCACAATCATTTTCAGTCCAATTTGTCTCTAATTTCTAATGGCTTGACATATAAATCTCTAAAATCATATATATCTAATTTCACATGGCCATTGGATGGTTATTTTAGTACTATAAAATTAATAGTCCGTCACTCGAAAAATTTCTGGTCCGGACATTTCCTCTCAATTATTCCAGAAAAATTTAAAGAGTTACTAACAATTGACAATCACTCTAAAACAGTTCCAATTCTAATTCTCAAGCACAATTTTCTCAGAAATCACAGAACACATCATATTTACAATTAAATGCCGGGAATTGTCATGAATACATGTACATATAAGTGCATGTACAAAATATCTCATTCCTTATAATTAGAGGTCAAATAAATGCTCATATAATTTATGCAAATGTGACCTACTAGCCTGTCCCAATTTACCCATATACCCCTCCCATCGGTGATGGGATGCTACAGATCATCCCTCTATACAGGGTTTGAACCACCTTCTTACCAAGTTCATCTTTCGACAAAAGGTTCGAAGGATGCATCGGAGTTGCCATTGGCTTCACATTATTCATATCAAATTTACACAGCAATTCCTTCACATACTTTTATTGATGGAAAAAAAAATTCTCTTCAGTTTGCTTAACTTGCAACCCAAGAATGAACTTTAGCTCACCCATCATACTCATTTCAAATTCATTTTTCATCAGACTCTCAAAATTCATACATAGCTTCTTTGAAGTAGCACCAAAAATAATGTCATCAACATAGATTTGCACTAAGATAAGGTCATTCTCATAATTCTTTCTGAAAAGCGTCTTATTTACTTGACCTCTAGTAAACCCACTCTCCAAGAGAAAATTACTTAGACGATCATACCAAGCTCTAGGAGCTTGCTTCAAGCCGTATAAAGCTTTATGAAGTCTATAGACATGTTCTGGATTCTTAACATCCTCAAAGCCAGGGGGTTGCTTCACTTACACCTCTTCGTCTATAAAACCATTTAGAAAAAGTGCTCTTCACGTCCATCTGAAAAAGCTTTATATCATGACAAACAGCATATGCTAGCAATATCCTAATAGCTTCAAGTCTTGCTACTGGAGCATATGTCTCATTGTAGTCTATTCCTTCTTGCTGATTATAGCCTTGTGCTACTAATCTAGCTTTATTCCGACTCACTCTTTTTGATTCGTCTAACTTATTCTTAAAAAACCCATCTGGTTTCTATAATAGATTTTTTCGAAGGTTTTGGAACTAAGGACCAAACTTTATTCCTAGTAAACTGATTCAGCTCCTCTTGCATGGCTAAAATCCAAGCTTCATCTTGAAGAGTTTCCTCAATCTTCTTTGGCTCAATTTCATAGATGAAAGCCACATTAGCTTCTCTTCTGAATTTGGACCTTATCCTTACTCCTTCTGAGGTCTCTCCGATAATTAGCTCTTCTGGATGAGAACTCCTATATTTCCAATCTCTCTTTAATCCTATAGTTTCTGGAATATCCTCAACCTTATCTACTTGAGTTCCTGATGATGGATTTTCTGTTGTATTATCTAAGTTCTTTGAGGGACATTCACTATCCATTTCATCTTCCTTATGGGGTTGGGAACGATCATCAAACTTGACATGGATGGTTTCCTCAACTGTCCTTGAGATAGGGTTATATACCCAAAATGCCTTAGAAGTAGATGAGTAGCCTAGAAAGATTCTTAAATAGGTCTTTGAGTCGAACTTATCCAACAATTCCTTTGTATTCAGAATAGAGCACTTGCAACCGAATGGATGAAAGTAAGATATGCTTGGTCTCCTTCCATTCCATAACTTATAGGGAGTCTTCTTCAACAAGGGTCGCAATAAGATTCTGCTCAATATAACATCAGATTTATTCTTTCTACGCTTGTAAATACTTAGGAAGATTCATCTCACACAACATAGTCCTTGCCATCTCTTGAATCATCTTGTTCTTCCTTTCAACAACTCCATTCTGTTGTGGAGTCCTTGAAGCAGAGAAATTGTGGAAAATTCTATTCTCTTCACAGAATAATCTAAACTTCTCATTCTCGAATTCTCCACTATGATCACTCTTGATACTGGCTATAGATACTCCTTTTTCTATCTGTAACTTTCTGGAAAGGATCTTAAAACACTTAAAAGATTCATCTTTGTGTGATGAAAACAATATCCAACAAAATCTAGTAAAGTCATCAACAATAACAAGTCCATATTTCTTTTCGCTAAGACTTATTGTCCTAGTTGGACCAAATAAATCCATATGTAACAACTCTAAAGGTCTAGAAGATGTTACAAAATTTTTAGAAGAAAACGATGTTTTAACTTGTTTTCCTTTCAAACAACTTTCACAGAAAAATTCTTTGTCAAAACTCATTTTTGGTTGACCTCTTACCAAATCAAATTTTGCCAACTTTGAAATGTGTTTAAAAGAGACATGACCTAGCGTTTTATGCCAGATTAGTCTTTATTCTTCAGAAGATAGAAAACATAAAACATTTTGATTTTGAAAATCTTCTAAGTCAAGTTTATAAAGATTATTTCTTCTTTTGGCAGTAAAGAATATAGACTTATCTTTGTTTCTAACTTCACAAAGATTTTGATTGAGCGTGACTATGAAACCAGAGTCACACAATTGACTTACACTAATCAAGTTGTGCTTTAGACCATCAATAAATAGTACATTATCTATGCATGCAAAGGAATTTTTACCTATCTTACCGATTCCAATTATCTTGCCCTGCTGGTTGTCTCCGAAAGTCACTGATCTTCCCTTTTTATACTAAAGATCTAGGAACATAGATCTTCTTCTCGTCATATGTCGCGAGTAACCACTGTCTAAATACCAACAGTGCTTATCGCATCTTCTAAGGAAGGATATCTGCAGGAGAAACTATTTTATTCTTTGGTACACATACTTTCTTGGGTCCTTTCTGGTTAGTACTATGCATATAATGAGTTCTTTGATGCCTTTTACTACTATGTTGATGGAAACGAGTTTGGTAATGCCTTTTATTTTGAGAAGAAGGTTTAATATGATTATGAGACTTATTACCCGTAAACCCTAATCCAGTTTTATCACTCGGGTGTCTACATTTTCCTAGCATCTCATTCATTCTTTTAGAACTTTCAGTGAATGTAGCTAAATCAGATGAGAGACTTTTAATTCTAAGCTTCAACTGATTTATCCCTTTGGATTTATCTACTACCTTCTTTTTCTCCTCAAGTTGTTTCTTTAAACACATATTTTCTCTCTCTATTTCTTCTATATGCTTAATATTTTCTACATACTTCTTCTTTAACAGTTTGACTGCTTTGTAATAAGCATGAGAATCCTCTAATAATTCTGAATAGGCTTCATGCAAGTTGTCGTATTCAGAAGTTACCTCCTCATCTCTTTCTTCTTCGGCTACTAGGCAGATATTAGCATGTTCAGATGACTCGGAATTTATGTCTGATTCTGATGAATCTAGATCTTCCCACGTTACCATCATGCTTTTCTTGCCTTCTCTACTCTTATTTGGTTTCTTCTTCAGAGTAGGACATTCGGACTTGTAGTGTCCGGGTTGATTACACTCATAGCATATGATAGATGTCTTTTCTGGTTTGCCATCATCTTTGCTATTCTTCTTGAAGAATTAACTTCCTTTGGACTTCTTCTTCCACATCCGTCTTATCTTCCGGGAATGAACGATAATTCGCCATCTTCTTCACTTGACTCTTGTTCTGATTCGCTTGAGTCATCATTCTTAGATTCTTCTATCTTCAATGCTTTTGATGACTTTCTCCTTCTTTGAGTCTTGCGGTTCTTCTGTCCGGCCTTCAGTGCTATTGACTTTTCTTGTTTAGGCTTGTCTTCAGCATCGAGCTCTACTTCATGAATCTTCATTGATCCAAGCAACTCGTCAAGCTTTAGCATGCTCAAGTCCTTCGCTTCCTGCACTGCTGTAACCTTTGGTCTCCACCTCTTCGGAAGACTTCTTAAGATCTTTCTTACATGATCCTGGTTATTGTACGTTCTTCCAAGGGCCTTTAATCCATTGACAATTGTTTGGAATCTTCCAAACATTTGATCAATAGATTCTTCTTCCTTCTTCTTGAAAAGTTCATACTGGTGCACAAGAATGCTTATATTGGATTCTTTGACTTGATTTGTGCCTTCATGAGTGATGGATAGTGTGTCCTACATCTCCTTCGCAGTGTCGCATCCGTAAACTTTGTCATTTTCACTCCTGAGGGCACACATCAAGAAGAACTTCGCTTTAGAGTTGAACTGAATTCTCGCCTTTTGGTCAGCCATCCATCTGGTCCGTGGAATAAGATTTCCATCTTCATCTACTGGTGTATATGGTCCATTCTTTATCACATCCCAAAGATCGACATGAGTAGATTCTATGAACAACCGCATTCTATCTTTTCAGTAATGATAGTCTTCTCCGTTGAATGCTAGAGGTCTCGTGACTGAGGCACTTTCTGCAATGTATATGTGTGATTCAGCCATTATCTTTAATCCACACTTTGCTACAGTGATTCTTTGATACCAAGCTCTGATACCAATTGAAGTAAATCACACGTTATTACAATGCTTATAAAACGATAACGAATACACGGGAAGGGGGGTTGAATTGTGTATTCTCCTTTTTGAAAACTATTTCAAAACTATTATGTTTAAAAACAAGTTCTTTTACTGAAACTTCAGTAAGTTCTTATTGATCAAAACTTTGAAAACTTGTTTCGAAAATTAAGTAATAACAAAACTTGAACTTTAAGAGGAATAGGATAGAGAGAAGTTGACACATTGATTTTATACTGGTTCACCTCAAACCGTGGGCTACGTCCAGTCCTCAGAGTTCTTTATGAGATTTTACTATCTCCTTAACGTTTACAAGTATTCTTTACGAGCCTCTTCAGGTCTATACACTCAGTATTCTTTTACACTTAGTCTCTGCAGGCTATCTGCACTACTTTCTTACAAAAGTGTTTGAAACTTGTTACAGTAAAATTAGCTCTCAGCTATTTTGCACAATTCGCTTTTTCTTTTGGCTAATTTTCGCTAACTTTGTTAACTTTGCTAACTTCGACTTCGACTTATATTTATAGCCTTTGTCTGCAACTGCTTTTTGGATCTTGTTTCTTGAATCTTGAAAGAAACGGTTAATTAGTTGAGTTCTGTAATTAACTCGAACTGACTCTTGAATCTTCTTTTCTCCGTCTGTTTTTCTCCGTCTGTGTTTTTGCGTCAGCGTCTACGTCTGCTTTTCATTTTACGTCTGCGTCTGCTTTTCAACTTCTGCGTCTGCGTCTGCTTTTCAACTTCTGCGTCTGCATTTGCTTTTCAATTTACGCCTGCGTCTGCTTTTCAACTTCTGCGTTTGTATTTTATTCTTCGTCTGTCTGTTTTCTATTTTACGTCTATTTTTACTCCTACTTTGTTATTCATCAAAATCATTTATATGTAAAGTCATCTTGACTCAACAGTATGTTCTACATGTAAATATTTTTGTGCCAAGGTGATGCCTTAGTGATGTGTTTTACTGATGTGTGTGCCAATGTCGAAACTTGGAAGTCATGGTCTTAGTGGTAATAAGTTGAATTAGCAATTTAACTTCTATTTTTCATTTAATTTTCCAACTGCTCCTGCTAGAAGTTATTGTGCATTACATGCTAAAGATACAATAAGAAAACTCAATCTAAAGATAAGGATTAAGACCCTAAGATGAAGGTAGAATAATTAAACATTTACATCAACTTGTTTTAGATCTCCTTACTCGGAATATATATAAATAAACAAAAATATTATGAAGCTTTATCAAAATGTATAGATAATCATGAAAATATTACTCTAGGAATAATAACAATGTTGTGTTTTAAGACTTTCCATGGACTTTGGGTCATTATTGGAATTGGTATTTATTTTAAGTAGTTGGAAGTCTTTATGAAAGTTTGACATCATGGCTATCATTTATGTCTTTGATAAGGTGCTGGATTTAGATATGATGTTATTTGATTTATTTGAATCATAATCTAAAAGATCTTTTCTATGCTTAGTAAAATTTATTTTACATAATAATGTTTTTAGATTATACGAGGAATTGTTATGCGACCTAATGCTGGACAAAACACAGGATGATATAAACAAAGAAGTTGGAAGATACTTTCCTCGCTAGTTTATGGAATATGTAATTTTTCACTTACAAATATTCAAATGATTGAATTATAAGATTTAAGTGTTCAAATGACATTATACTCTTTGATATGATAATTTCTTTTATAAAGGCCATAGAAAATTCAATAGAAAACAAGTTCATATGTGATCTTGCCATGGACCTCTGCGAAATGTTAAATCATATCCAATGCATTTCGTTAATGGATACAAATATCATATAGATTATTATGGTCATAGCATAACAACAATAAATAGTTGAGTTTGCATACAGGAAGAATTAATGAATTACTATAGTAAAATTATTGAGATACTTGAAATTAAGTGCCCTGTATTGCCAATAAATCGAAGTGTGATATTTAAGTATGACTAGTTTGATCCGACTCCAATGTTGACACAAAAGTGCATAGTTGATACAATCTAGTTGAAATCAACAACCAAAGAAGATTGAGACAATTTGAACCTTTCGTGTTGGCAATGCAATTGAAACAGGTCTGTTATGTCCCTTTTCACAGCTTATGATGAGATATATCAGATTAGTCCTGAGGTATTTTTGAATCACATGAAAAAGAAGAATAGAGAATTGAAAATGAAGCATTTCAGGAAGATGTTAATTAAATGCATATGTCACATATGACAATAATGAACCTTTGAATGATCCATCTAACAAATATATTAAAATTTCATCTAGAGAGGTTGACGAGAGCTAGAGATCTAAAGAGGAGCCAGAGTTTAATTCTTATACTTTAGAAGAAAAAAAAAGATGATCTTATTCTTCAAAAAAAGAAGATGATTGTAATTTACAATTAAGCTATGATAACGATTAATTTATCTTTGTAATTGAATATTATATTCAACAAATCAATTATTTCCTTTTCAGTATATTGTGTAAAATATTGAATTCAAATTCTTAATCAAGGAATGTCGACATGACGACTAGTTTCGGGTGGTATTAATTCATTCCGTTAGGAGGAATGTGGCAAAGTTATCCCTACTGAAGGAATAAATAATGTAGAAAAAATCTCCGCTTCATACACTAATGATCGTTTTCCTTTTATGACCGATCTTTTGCTTCAAGGTGTTTAATATCATCTGAACAACGTCACTTTTCTTATTATGTACATCTAATTTCCTTTTATGAAACTATTATATATATTAACATTTGATGGTAGACACTACATGTTGTTTTAAGCTTCCTTGAATTTCGAAGATGACATGTATGCCTATGGAGGTGGGAGCGATGTCACAACTGTCTATGAAGGATTAGAGAAATCGGTTGTTTTGGAAAATTCTTTAATTCCACATACCTCGTCTGGACATTCACATATGCATGTTAGTCCAATATTGGTTCATTTAACAGTTTTCTAATATGACCATATCTAAGTTTTATACTGATTGTGTTTTAGGTAAACCGTTTCATACTAGCAGTTCATTTGGAGAGTTTGTCTTCCATACTAAATTCGACAACTCATTCATTGTATCCTCTACAAGTTTAGATATAGTGGAAACGCTGTTGCAAGAAGTGTTAAAAACCATATACTTGAGGGAAGAACTATCACCGATTCAATTGGTGCGTTTGAACATGTCAGGACCCTTCTTGAGAATCCAGACATCGGAGACTCTTTTACCTTTCCCGACTCTCATGTCACTTGGAATCTAAGAAAATAATGTCTTCAATTCTCATTTATCAATGCAATACATTGGGCTTAGTTTTAAAGTTGATTTATTGTTGTATCTGTAAAAATTTGTCAAACAACCTCCCTACTAGTTAACGGTCAAGCTGCATACTATTGAGTGTGGACTTTTATTGTTCTTGATCTATAACCGTAACAATTGCTAACCTTCTATTTCAAAGTTTGTACTTGAATATTATATTCAACAAATCACCTCATTTCCTTTTCAATATATTTTTTAAAATATTGAATTCAAATTCTTATAATTCTAAAAAGTTCAATAAACAATGAATTTCAAGTAGAAATATGCCACCAAAGAGACAATGTGATATAATGTAACTTAGTCAGACAACGGTTCGGAGGTGCTTACTGTCAAGGTGGACCATCACACTCGACAACTGCAACTGAATCACCCCCTCCCCCTCTCGCTACTACAGTTACAGATGACGCATCACCTGATGTTCCTAATGCTACGCCATCCACCACTCCTACATCATCTACTACCCCTACAGCGGATGAAGGAGACGCTTGCTAGCCTGGAGCTGAGAGATCTTATGGAAGAACTTACATAATAATTTTCAATAATCTGTAAGTAAAATTACATGAAACACTATATGTTTATAATTAAGTTACAGGTTTAAATTTTTGCAAATGGAATAAAATTATTTGTTTTTATATTAGGTTCATTCCGTTTGGATTGTGCTCTAAAAATATGATGTTTAAATTTAAGGAGAAGATTGATCCTAAGGGTTATGTATAAAAGAATATCTGTTGGGCCCCAAAGACATTTTACTTTTAGGAGTTTGAGGTACAATAAAAAAAATATTGTCTTTTTTAATTAATTTGTATACATTAATTAGATAAATATTATTACATTATAAGTATTTATCAATTTTTTATTTCAAAAAGATTTTTTTTTAGATTCTAAATTTGACACAGTCATACATAAAGTTGGGAGAGACGAGCATGTACACATTATCGTGACTTTATTGGTGCAATACACAAGGTTGATGTACAATTGCCTTATATTTCTGAGCAAATATGGAGTCATTAGCAGCAGTATTGGACATTACTTGAGACAATGTCCAATTTAGAGCGTAACTCGACCAACAGACATGGAGGACCGGGAAGAAAGAGTTTTCCCGTACATATGGGAGGATCAATTACCCACCACGAGCATGTAGAGAGACTTGTAAGTATTTAAACTTTACGCTTATATTCTAATTATTTTACTTTGTTGTATTTCAATTTAAATTGATGTCTGAATGTTGGAATGAAAATATGTGTATTATGGATAATGATAATAGTATAAATGTCTAGTGTCATATATGACCGTGTTGGGTTATTTTCTTTGTTCAACAGGGCGTAAATATAAAAAAATATATAGAAAACTCTGCCAAAATTTTTATAAATTTAGTTCACTTATAACATTTTATTTTTATGCAGGAAAAGTCTATGAGCATGAGGCTTGGACCTCGTCAACTCTTTTTGCACATTCATATAAAAAAGCATGATGATGTGACATTCGTCAATACCCGGTATAGAGAACTTAATGTGTATAAAATTTATGCTTTAATATTAATTCTTAATAATTATCAATTACTAATATAAATATTGTCTCCTAATATGATCAAATATAAAAAAACATTCAGTGACAGTCTCAGCACGAACAAGCTATTGATGAGAGTCAGACATATCTTGATATAGTTAGTGATAGGGATTGTCGTGGTAGGATCTTCAAGTTAGGTTCATTTGCAAACATATGTTATTCGTAATCCTCCACGGCTAGTACAACAACATCTAGTAGACGTTCGACAACCAATAAAGTTAATGAGCTTCGAACCAGAGTGCAAACATTGATGGAGCACATAGCTCAGCTGAGATATGAGATGGATGAGTTGAAGGGAAGGGGTAGCACCTCAAAACATTCGCAATCACCAGGATAATAGGATTGTTGTAATCATTTGTTTTGAATTACAAAAATTTTTTATGTACACTATAATGTTTTTATTATCAATTAAGATAATTTTAACTTTATATCATCAATCAACTTTCTATTTAAACAAATTAAATGTATAAAAAATCAAAATATTATACACAAATAATTCATAACTGTTGAAATTATGCATGAATCATAAGATCATGAAATAAAATTTAAAATTGGGATTTTTTATATTTACCGATGGAACAACATAAATCGTTGGTAAAATGTATGATATTTACCGACGGTTACTCTTTATTTCGTCGGTAATATTGATAGCCGACACGAACTTTACTGTCAGGATTTTCTAAACAGTCAAAAATATTCCAACAGAAAGGAAAAGTCCATAAGTAAATTTACCAACGATATTGGTTATTCCGTCGGTATATTTACCGATGGTTACATAATATATTTGTAAGTATATTTACCAACGGTTACATAATATGTCTGTTGGTAAATTTACCTATGGTCGTTTTAACGATGTCTTTGTCCGTAAATTGATTCTATCAGTAATTTCCGTCGTTAAACGACATTTTTCTTGTAATGCAAATACAACTTAATAAAATAAAATCATATGGTTAAATAACAAAACACTACAACTACTACTAAAAAAATGAAATAAGTAAATAATAGTTTAAAGCATTTTAATCAACAAATTCAAAACATTTTTATCTATTTTCATAAGAAATTAGATTAATTGTTTGTTATTCACTATTTATCACCTTTTATATATTCGTTTTGACTAATGCAAATTTATTTTAATATTATTTATAACACTTTAACTCATTTAGCAATAACTTTATTTAGCATTCAGTGATAGTCCCAGGACGAACAAGCTGCTGATGAGAGTCAGACATATCTTGATGCAGTGGGTGGTAGGGACAATCATGAAAGGATCTTCAGGTTAGGTTCATTGGCGAACACGTATTATTCACAATCCTCCACGGCCAGCACAACAAAATCTAGTAGACGATCGACAACTAATGAAGTCAATGAGTTTTGTACCACATTGCAAACATTGATAGAGCACATAGCTTAGCTGAGACATGAGATTGATGAATTGAAGGGGAGGGTTACTACCTCAAAACATCCACAATCACCAGGACAATAAGATTGTTGTAGTCATTTTGCTTTGAATTACAAAGACTTATTATGTACAATATAATGTTTTTATAATCAATTAAAATAATTTTAACTTTATATCATCAATCGACTTTCTGTTTAAACAAATTAAATGTAGTAGACGATCGACAACTAATGAAGTCAATGAGTTTTAGAACACATTGCAAACATTGATAGAGCACATAGCTTAGCTGAGACATGAGATGGATGAGTTGAAAGGGAGGGTTAATACCTCAAAACATCCGCAATCACCAGAACAATAGGATTGTTGTAATCATTTGCTTTGAATTACAAAGACTTATTATGTACATTATAGTATTTTTATTATCAATTAAGATAATTTTAACTTTATATCATCAATCAACTTTCTGTTTAAACAAATTAAATGTATAAACAAATCAAAATATTATGCACAGATAATTCATAACTGTTGAAATTATGCATGCATAAGATCATGAAATAAAATTTATTGTCGGGATTTTTTTTTAAATTTCTTAATTTTATTTACCGATGGAAAATAAAAGTATGTCGATAAAATCCATTATATTTACCGACGGAACAACATAAACCCTCTGTAAAATGTATGATATTTACTGACGGTCACTCTTTGTTTCGTCGGTAATATTGATAACCTTCACGAACTTTACTGTCCGGATTTTCTGAATAGTTGAAAATATTTCGATGGAAAGGAAAATTCTATAGGTAAATTTACTGACAGTATTGGTTATTTCGTTGGTATATTTATTGACGGTTACATAATATATCCATAGATATATTTATCGTCTGTTATATAATATATCCGTCGGTAAATTTATCTATGGTCGTTTTAACGATGCCTTTGTTCGTTAGTTAATTCTGTCAGTAATTTCTATCGCTAAAAGATATTTTTCTTATAGTGCAAATACAACTTGACAAAAAAAAATCATATGGTTAAATAACAAAACACTACAACAACAACTACAAAAAGAAATAAGTAAATAATAGTTTGAAGCATTTTAATCAACAAATTCAAAACGTTTTATCTTTTTCATATGATGTTAGATTACAAATTGTTTGTTATTCACTATTTATCGCTAAGATCACCTTTTATATATTCGTCTTGAGTAATACAAATTTATTTTAATATTATTTATAGCATTCTAACTCATTTAACAATAACTGTATTTCATGTTTAATGGAACGACAAGCTTAAGAACTTGATTAATAGTAGTCTATGAACTTATAAATTATTTCTCTGTGTATTTGACACTTAACCGTGCCTGAGATGTCACTTTAGTACTAGAACTTGGAGTATAACAAAATCTCAAGATTTTTCCAACAATGACAATCACTTTTTACAGTAGTCTGACTCGTTACCATTTCATATTTATATCCATACTTAGCTAATATGAATGTAAACTTTTGTTAGTTTTTAGACTTTTTTCAGAGAATTGACATGTAATATGTTATTTTGTCAAAATTTTAGCAAAAATTAATAAAAGAAAATAAAATTATAGCTCACTTAAAACTATAAAATAATAGTTAATTCGGATTGGATATGTATTAGAGTTTATAATTTCTAGCTCAATTGAGGTATTTATTTACTTTTAAATTATATTTTTAAGTAGATGTTACATGTATTTATAATTTATTTAATGTATTCGAAACGTATTAAACACAAATTTACAATTATATATATATGACTTTTGACCATTTCACTTGACAAAAGATTCTATTATTGATCTTTACAGGACAATTATTATAGTTAATAATACTATATTCTACTAGGTCATCTCTCAGTCATTATTGTCATCATCATTACACTTAAAAATCGAAGTTTCGCAATAAAGCGAGATTTGAAGAGGTCTGATAGTATGCAATCTTAATTTTATATAATAGAGAAGTTGTTTTTAGTAGATCCACATGCAGATGTGATAATAAAAGAGTGATACGTGTACAAGCGTAAATAAATAGAACTAGCACGCTAACTAGTTTTGTAAATAAAATTACCAAAACAATACATAAATAAATCAACAATTTGATATAAGCAAAAGAATATACCTGATGGTGACTAAATCTGCTAATACTTGATACACTGAAAAGACCGGGTTTTTTTTGTCGCTAGATAAGTCAGGGATCTTTATTCAAAGGCCTTGAGAGTAAGACAATCCTACAGTTTTAGACTGTCTTGCAAGATCTTTCCTTAACACCCTGTCCATATTGGCTAAAATGATTGATCAGTTGTTCCAAATATATATTAAACTTTGCACTTTATATCTTTTTGTAATGAAAACGAAACAATTTTACATCAGAAGATCAATAAGTTGTACGGAAAATTCTACAAAAAGATATAACATCACAATTTGTTCTGGAAATAGATATATGGGGTAAATTGACTCTTTTAAAAAAATAATAATGAAAATTATATAAATGGTGTGTATGATACGAAGGGAAGACTTAGGTTCAAAGTGGACCAACTGAGACTTTATTATTAGAGGTTACCCTGGACCATGGTTCAGTCTCAAAGATAATGGACCAGCGATTTCTACTAGTTGCTGGTCAATTTAGCAGAAAAGTCACAGGCTTTTGGTTAAATCTAAGCACGAGTGACCAACAAGCATCAATAGTGCTCCGTCAAGATCCCAACTTCTTTAGACTACTCGATCAGCGGCAACGCTAACTGAAAGCTCTTCCTGTCTTACAAGAAACACCCAAAACTCGCTCTTGGTGAATCCACATACTGGAGTGGCAGCAGAAGAGCAGCTTTTCAGTTCACCACAAACACTAAGGGAGAAAGTGGGTGATTCTGAAAAAGTAATGGGGGCTGATAACATGACCTACGCTTTATAATAACAAGATCATTTAGTGCCCTTAGCTTAATTAATCTTTCTGTGATCATCACCAGGATCTGGTAATTAGGACAAGTGGCAGACATTATATAAAATACTAGCTTAAAAAGTAAGAATTTCTTTTTATCTTCAGAAGGATCAAAAGGGGAAGAACAATGAAATACTCAAGTTTTGCGCAGAAAAAGAAGAGTTCTATAATGAAGTAAGAGTTTGGAGCATAACCAATGTGCATAGTACAAATCATATCTAAAGAGGCTTGGAATGTCGTCCTAGAGACAACCATGTTTGCAAAAATCATAGATGTAGACGTACAAATGCAAGAACAACAACCTGTTACAAATAAGAGTACCACATTTCTGTCGAATAAGAAATCAAACATATAAACGAGAATATAAAACAGAAAAAGTGTGACAAAGTAAAGTCATTCTTTCTATCCTATCTGTAAGAGGTACAAAATGAACAAAACTGGATCAAATACACGAGAGAACAACATTACCGTTGAGGACATATATCTATTTCCAGAACAAATTGTGATGTTATCCTCTAAAAATCAAAAGCCTTCAGAAATATAAGCTCTACGATTGATTAAAACCCAACTACAAGCTTCTGCAATCTCACTGAAAGTATACACAAACTCCCTATGTAATCAATTGTTACTTCAAAACTCCTTTTCTTTTGCGCTCTTTCAGATTGCTGGGAATAATATAGACAGAATCTACACAAAGCCCACCTTTGGAATGTGTGCAATCTATCTGTTTCATGGAAAACCTTACTTCAGTTGCAGGTTGTGATTCAGTGACAGCAAATTCACCTACCTTGTATTGTATCCAGCACCCTCGCTTATGACTGCCGTTTACTTCATCTTGTTCGGTCTCATCTAAGAAGCACTCTGACAATGCTTGCTGATCATCAGAAGTAAACAACTCAAATTTTACTGGCTTTATATCCCAGCCATGGGTATGTTCAAAATTGCAAACACGTCGTCCCAGTCTTTTGGCAAATCTTCCAAGATGAAGTCTGAAGGATACGGTATAGATATCAGGAGCAAACGGGAACTTTATAGCCCCATCTACTTCAAACCACCAAATTTGCTGCAAATAGGCCACATCATGGAATCTGCAAATTAGACACAGGACTGCTGTTAAAAGTCAGTAAGATCATTTTAACTCCAGTAGGAAATGCCTTATATACACTATTTATTCTTGTTCAAGCACAGATAAACATATAAACAGCTAGGCAACAAGAAATACCGCAACTACATAAGCTCTAAACATTTCGCAGGCCCATCCAGAGAGTACTGTCCAAACACAATGAAATACAAATGCATAAATATACCTTTTCTAATTGTTGTCCATATCATATGGTGAAAAAAGGGCCGCTGGTGCACCAGTCATCTAGAAATATTTGTGAAAGAGCAGGTTATCCTCAATTTTTGAAAACATGTTTGGCAGTAATAAATTTTTTCCATGTCCGAGTTCTTCAACCATGAGGAGGATATTTTGCGACTGAATTTGACGAATGGGAGATCCTAATCTTTGAAGGAGATATACAGAAATGTATCTAAGTACATGGCAAATAAACTGTGCTATATTCTGGTTTTGTATTCTAAAAAAGATGCAGCAAATCATAAAGTAGACAACTCTATCCACCAAGAGCTATAATTATTCATATCTGTCTAGGGCAAAACTCCAATCAAATGTGTCAAAAGACATTTGAGATAAGGAATAGATAATAAGGAAAGGAATCCAGTGACTAGAACAAAACAATGTGCTAAGATTTACCACCTCTGTCTTCAAAGCAAGAAACTTAGCAATTAATTGACCAGAATTTTTAACATAAGCATGAGGTATACAAAATCTAAAGATTCATATTCAGTATAAGAGTCCATTATAAGTTGTCAACCAGGACAAGACAATTAAAGGAAAATTTGGAATTTAATACAGAAGTAGACAAGAATCGCTAATACCACTCAAGGAATAGTCCTCTAAGAAACAGAAGGCAAATATCTTTTACAAATCACGCTCCATAATAAAAAAGGTAAACATATCACAATAAATCATTGGAAGGATGAAAAATTGAAAAGTAAAATGTAGGGAATGCATGTTAAAATTCAGTAACCTAGCAAGAACAGTACAATTGAATCGGAACACAGTGATCAAAACATATTGATCCAAAATAATAAAAAGTTGGACAGAGAAATCTAGTGCGAGGTTCTTAGTTAAATCAAATTAATTAACCTTACGTATCAAACTGAAAAGTAGACCGCTCAGGATTGAAGCTCAAACTAAATAAATGGTAGTAAATGAACTTCGAGAATAATAAAATCATCTTATGTAAAGAAAAAAACAGTTAGAAACAAAGGTACAAATCATATAAAAAATCATGAAAAGAAAATTCAGGTCCAATTTGTGCAAGAAAAGCAAGCCAGGTCTCACATAAACCATAGAATATCTTACGACTTAATAAATTTTTAATTCAATTAAAGAAAGGCAATTACATGCAAGATTGAAATCTACACTTATCCATCAATTCTTACCAAACTCAAAAATTATTCTTCTCCTACTACTACTGCGGTTATGGCAATGTAAATATTGAACTATATTCTCAAATTAGAGAATGGCATATGCGTCATAACTGTCAGAAACCTATCACTATATAAACATAAAACTCCCCGAAATAGGAAACTAAGCAACACCTTTTATCTGTGAAAATATGGGGCATATTAATTCAACTCGGACTGGTACAAAACCCACCTAGATTCTTCAGTATGGAGCCAATTCCAGTATCTCCGATCCTCAATCCCAGTTATCGTCATCCCCTTTGCAGATATTGACATGCACACCCTACCTGTTACTCTATCCAACCAAACTTCCTGCCACCAAAAAAAAAAAAATCCATAAACAATCGAAAACCCAGAACCCCATTTCCCAAAAGCAGCAAAAACCTTACTAACCTTATTGTCATCATCGAAAGCGACGGGACGCGATAGAAGAATAAAGATATCTTTTTTGGACAAGTGATGATGCCGTTCACGCGGGATCAAATCGAGCAGATCCTGGTAGTTGGGCGGCAGCTTCATCTCCCAAACGGCGTCGGAGGACGCAGCCCCGCGAAAGGCCCTGTTCAACCTGGCAAGATTGCAAATCTCCGGCGGCGTCAAGTAGGTGAAGACACAAGCCACGCAGTTTTCCGGTATATCGCCGAGTCCAGGGCCCACGGCGCTGCTCTCCGTCAGGTTGGACAGCGACGCACCCATAACAGGCAACACTAAGACAGTATGGTAGAAATTCAATTTAATTTGTATATGTATATGTAAGAGAGAGCGAAGCGTGGAATTGAAGCCATTTCTTTGGTTTCCCGGAATGATGGCTGGGTTGTGGGGAAAGTGAAGCGAAGAGAGAGAGACAGGTGGGGTCCAGTATTGAGCCAATGTAAACGTTATTTTCTGGGTCTAAATCTTGGACGACCCAGACCTCCCTCAGTGGTGGTGCTCCTGTCCTGGCGGGAGGTGCTGCCACTTTTTAGTCCAAGTCTCGATTTCATAAATAATTTATTTAAGTTATGAGTGATTTATTAATAATTAAAAATTTTAACAATTTCACGTAATTTTATATTTTAGGACATCAAAACTATGGAAATGTAATAATTGTAATTTGTAATAATAATAATAATTATTATTAAAAGGTAAAGGTCACAATTTTATTACAGATGAAAACCACTTGGTGGTAATATTTGATAATTTTATTTATATGATGTGTCACGCTCTACGTGTGTTAAAATCTACAAGATGATATTTGAGGCTTAAAAGAATTTTTCAAAGCATGTTGGAATCTTACGGAAGATTATGGAAGTTTCTAGAATATGGTAGAAGTTTATAAAAAGCCTTGGAAGTTTTTAAAACATGGTTGTAGAAGCTTATGAAACATTGTGGAACAATACAAAACCTTACAAAAGCTTGTAGATATATACATAATGTATATGGAGTATATAGAGTAGTGTAGAGAACTCTAGAAGGTCAATATTGACCATTAGATCAAGTAAATATTAGTCATCCATTTTAGGAAGAAATAAGTATAAATAGCCCTAGGGGGTTGTCTCGTTGGGATCATAGAAGATCATAGAGTGCATTATAATTTTCTTGAGAGTTCTTTAATAGAAGTGTTCTTACATTCTTCTGTTAGTAGTGTGCCCTAGGCTAATGGATATTTGTGATTCATGTATTAACATTATGACTTGTTAATAATATATTATGAGGTATTTCTTTCGTATATGCATGTATTTCGTTTATGTAATGTGATTTACATTCCATGAATAGTATTAGACTTATGTCATCAAGTATGTGACTCGATAAGAAACCATAAGCGTTATAACACTATTCAGATCGTCTCGGTCGATCATTATGGTGGAACAATAATGAATTAAGACTAGTATGTGTTCGATATATGATCACGTTTATCGATCATGGATATGAGATATCAAATCAAAACATAGATATATGTTAGAGAACATATATCGACCGACCCATATAAAGAATACTAGATGGTTTCATGTCATTAGTGATTCTTAATATGGTTTGACTTTAGTCCTTCGACCAAGTCATCATGGTTCCTACATGAGGAATTCGTGTTTTGATATTAGACTAAGTTATTTTTAACCGAATAACAAGTAGTCTTATGTTGGACATCAAATGAATCATGCGGAGGATGTGAATGACGTAGATGGATTTGTACTCTCTTAAATGAGAGAGATATCATTTGGACCCTTGACAAGTGTGATCAAGAAATGATGGTCGTGTTTCAAATGAATTGATGAAGAGTCATCAATGTCATTTGTTATAATTAGTCAACTCGAGGATCAGAAACTATGATTAATCAAAGGTTGACATGTATCATGCCTGTGATTAATCTTGATATCGTGTTACAAAAGGATTTGAGCTTATATTCATGGTTATAGGTTAAATCGGATTATCGATCCTCATTTGATTTGGGTAGTCATAATGTCTTGCTAGAGGCCACTTATGACTTATGGGCCTCAAGTGTGATCGCCCATCGCTAATATCAAATGAGCTGTGGTCGCATACAAAGAGTGATGTGATCGGGCATTGTTTTCTGGGCCTAATTTATTAGGTCTTGAATAAATATATGTAGATATATTTATTGGGCTAGATTGAATTAAGTTGTCGGGCTTTTATTATATAATATATAATGGGCCAAAACTTATTGGAGCCTCAATGGGATTAGGGTTTCTCTATAAATAGAGAAGCTTAGGTCTCATTAGGTAGAAGAGACACAATTGTCA
Organism: Erythroxylum novogranatense; assembly: GCA_029891385.1. Lineage (NCBI taxonomy): Eukaryota > Viridiplantae > Streptophyta > Magnoliopsida > Malpighiales > Erythroxylaceae > Erythroxylum > Erythroxylum novogranatense. The sequence goes on along the minus strand of CM057231.1, from coordinate 87,695,350 downwards.
CGAAACCTTAGCCACCATCTGAGAGGAAAATCGTGCGGCGTTCGGGAAGAGTTTCAGGACGTGTTAGCACACCACAGCCGCAGCCTGGATCGTGCATACTCGTGTGGATACCGGTAGAGGGCATTCGTGTTTGCAGTGTCTTGGAATCCGGAAAAGAAGCAACCTATCCACGAAAATAAGGTATTTTCGTACATCCTTCGTATTTTCGATTATACATCATGTTGTTGTATGGTCTTTTCCGCAGTGTATTGTGAATACTCGGACCGTACGCGATCCAACATCTTCCACATTTCTTCTTCTCTTTAGCAAAGTGTTTTATGTAGAAGGCTGACTTGGGAATGAGAGTATACTCAAGTGTCAAACGAGCATTTGTGAAAGTCCAAGCCCATTACTAGTGGTATCAGAGACAACATTAGAGATCCTTTGGGTGTCGTCGAGATGGCTGGTTTAAACGAAGTGACTACCCATGAAGGAAGGGAGATCGAGAGAGTTCATCCTATCAACAAGGAAAAGAGAGAAAGATCTATTATAAGGGACGTTATGGCTGAAGTGATGGCTAGGCTCTCGAAGTTGGAGATTACCGTAAGGAAAGATCGAGAGAGAATCAATGACTGGGACCAAAGAGTAAAGGAGCTAGAAAAGGAGCAGTCTCTACTTCAGGAAGAAATGAATGTGATCATTAATATCGTTGCCTCGGATGCTTTCGAAAAGGTGAGATCCTTGGAATCTTCTCTTGTTGCTAAAATTATTAAGCTTGAAGAAACACTTGCTAGTTTTTCTGCCGAGTTGACATAAAGATCTTGGAGCCTAAGGCTTTTGGAGGAGCAAGAGATGCAAAGGCCATCGATAACTTCTTTTGGAGTTTGGAATAATACTTCAAGGTGCTTGTCATTATGGATCATGCCAAGGTGATCGATAGTGCTTCTCTCCACCTTGTAGACACGACCATAGTGTGGTGGAGGAGAAGATACAATGATATTGAAAAGAGGACCTGCACCATGAACACATAGGATGACTTTAAGAAATAGTTGAAGAAGTAGTTTTATCTCGAGAACATAGAGAAGGAAGCTTGAGCCAAGTTGAGAACGCTCATCCACTACAAGAGCATTCGAGAATATGTTCGAGAATTTTAAAAGGTTTTACTTGAGATTCTTGACTATCTGGACAAGGAAGCTTTTTTGCCTTTTGTGATGGCTTATAACCATGGCCAAGATAGAGTTGGAGAGGCGAGGTGTGCAAGACATTGCTAATGCCATCGCGATAGCTGAATCCCTTTATAAAGTAAGAAGGGATGTCCACCACTCTAAGTCCCAAAAGAGTGACAAGGGCAAGGGTGGGGGAGAGAAGAAGCAAGGAAAAGATGGAGTTTTAAAAGGCAATAAGTCGAAAGAAGGTTCAAGCAAAGGATATAAAGAAGACAAGGGTGGAGAACATCCCACATTGAAGTGCTACCTTTGTGATGGACCTTATCGAATTAGGGATTATCCGAAGAAGAACAAGCTTGTGACACTAAAAAACGAAACCTAAAAATTGGCTGAAGGAAGATGTGGATCCTTAGAAGTCCTTCATGCCAACAATGCTAAAGTTTAGGCACCAAAAATCAAGAAGAAGGGGCGATTGTTTGTAGACAAGAAGATTGGTAGATAAGACTCAAGAGCCTTGGTGGATATTGGTGCTACGAACAACTTTATGAAGGAAGAAGAAGCCAAGCGGCTGGGCCTCAAGTACACACCCATCGATGGTTAGATAAAGGTAGTAAACTCAAAGGTTAAAACCATGTGTGGAGTGGCAAAGAACGTGGAGATTCGTATACGTGGGTGACATTGTTTAGTAGAGTTTTCTATTATTCCTATAGATGATTTGCCAGTGGTGTTAGATATGGAATTCATAGATAAGGTGAAAGCTGTTCCGATCCCATTTGCAAACACCATGTGTATTATAGAGTAGGGGAATACAAACATGGTACCTTTGTCCTTAGAGGTACCAACGAAGACCGAGACCCTTTCAACCATGCAACTCTCTAAAGGAGTGAAGAAGGCAGAGCTGACTTTCTTAATGGCTATCAAGGAGGAAAATGCCACTACTCATGAGGATTACCTGAGGAGATTTCTTGTTTCCTTGATGAGTAAAAGGATGTCATGCCACCTAAGTTGCCAAAGAAGCTACCATAAAGAAGAGAGGTGGACAACAAGATCGAGTTGGAACTTGGTGCTAAACCCCCCGCCACGTTCCCATACGTATGGCACCATCAGAATTGGAAGAGCTAAGGAGAAAATTGAACTTAGATGCGGGGTACATCCAACCTTCTAAGGCCCTATATGGTGAACCAGTACTGTTTCAAAAGAAACACTAAGGATCACTTCAGTTATGTATCGACTACCGAACACTAAACAAGGTAACCGTGAAAAATAAGTACCCTATTCCTCGAATCAATGACTTGTCTGATTAATTTGAAGATGCAAGATGGTTCTCTAAGCTTGATTTGAGATCGAGTTACTACCAAGTGAGGATTGCTAAGGGAGATGAGCCAAAGACTACTTGCATGATGAGATATGGAGCTTTTGAGTTCCTAATCATGCCATTTTGTCCCAATAATGCACCCGCAATGTTTTGCACACTTATGAATAAGGTACTACATCCTTTCTTGGATTGATTTGTTGTTGTTTATTTGGATGACATTATTGTGTATAGCAAATTGTTGGAAGAACATGTCATACATCTACAACTTGTCTTTCAAGCTTCAAGGGACAATAAGTTATATGTCAAAAAGGAGAAATGTGCATTTACGAAGTCAGAGGTAGTATTTTTGGAGCACATCGTAGGACAAGGCAAGCTAAGAATGAATGGATCCAAAGTGCGAGCTATTCTTGAATGGGAGCCACCAAAGAAGGTGAGTGAGTTAAGATCATTCCTTGGTTTGGCTAACTATTATCGTAGGTTCATCCATGGCTACTTTTCCATTGTGGCACCTTTAATGGACATGCTTAAGAAGGGACGAGCTTGGGGATGGGATGCCAAATGCCAAAAGGTTTTTGATGCTTTGAAGGAGGTCGTGATGAAGGAACCGATCTTTGCTCTTTCGAATCACACCAAGCCATTTGAAGTACAAATGAATGCTTCTGATTTTGCACTTGGAGGTGTGTTGGTACAAGAAGGACACCCTATTGCTTTCGAGAGTAGAAAGCTTAATGACACCAAGTGGTGTTATATGGTGCAAGAGAAGGAGGTGACGGTCGTAATGCATTGCTTGCAGACATGGAGCCACTACTTGTTGGGAACAAAGTTTGTAATGAAGACGAACAATATTACTTTAAGCTACTTCCTCAATGAGAAGAAGTTGACGCCTAAGTAAGCTAGAATTTAACTTTCTTGGCAGAATTTAACTTTGAGATGATGTACAAGCTGGGAAAGGTGAACTTAGTGGCAGACGCACTAAGTAGGAAGGTCGAGCTAACAGCCTTATGACAACCTAATTTTCCTTTCCGTGACCGAATGAAGGAGGGATAGCAACATGACCACCAAGCCAAGGAGGTGTTAAAGAAAGTCAAAGAGGGAAAGACTCACAAGTTTTAGCTTGAGGATGGGTTGCTCATCATCGAAGGAAGCCAAATTTATGTGCCTAAATGGGATGGATTGAGGAAGGAGATCATTAAGGAGTGTTGAGTCCTTATGGGTTGGTCATCTAGGAATGCATTGGACTTTGGCACTTATGGAACGTGCCTATTATTGGCCCCAGTTGAGAGATTATATAGAAACATATGTGAAGACTTGTCTTGTATGCAAACAAGACAAGGTGGAGAATAAAGCATCAAGTGGATTGTTGCAGTTGTTGCCAATTCCTGAGAGACTATGGGAGAGTGTCTCAATGGACTTTATTGTGGGGTTGCCAAAAGTGAAGGGACAAGGCAACATAATGGTTCTTATGGATCGCTTCAGCAAGTATGGAGTGTTCATACTTGTGCCAATAAAATTCAATGCCAAAGATGTTGCTCACTTATTCTTTAGGCATGTGGTGAAGTATTAAGGCATTCCACAAACCATCATCAGTGATGGGGACACTCACTTCACGGGACAGTTTTGGACGAAGTTATTTAAGCTCTTGGGGTTAGAGTTAAATTTCTCTATAGGATTTCATCCTCAAACCGAAGGACAAACTGAGCGAGTGAATGCCTTATTGGAGTTGTATTTGCGGCACTATATGAGTGTCAATTAGCATGATTAGGTAAAGTTGTTCGAAGTTGCCCAATTCTCATATAATTTGTAACAGAGTGAGTCTAAAGGAGCTAACTTTTTTGAGCTGGCCAGTGGACAACAACCTTTGACTTCGCACACTCTTGTTGTTGGTTATAGTGGTAAAAGCCCTAGAGCATACTTATTTGCCAAAAGTTAGCATGAGAAGTCCGATACGGTTAGGGCATACCTAAACTGAATAGCCAAAAAATGAAGAATTGGGCTGATAAGAAGAGGCATCACTTGGAGTTCAATGAAGGAGATTTGACAATCGTCAATCTCCTTTCTCATAGATGCATCGGAGGAGGTGTTCATAAGGGCTTGATTTGGAGGTACAAAGGACCTTTCCCTATGGAGGAAAGGGTAAGCAAGTTGGCGTATCGAGTCAAGATAGCCTCACACTTGGAGATTCATTCCGTATTTCATGTAAGTTTTCTAAAACCTTACATGATGATAATGAAGATCTGAGTAAGGGTGAATCCAGGAACACACCCACCACTATGACGACAACACACAAACGAGAGGTGGAAGAGATCTTGACGCATAGAGCTATACCGAGGAGAGACTCACATTCAACATGTGACAAATACTTAATTAAATAGAAGGGACAGATGCAAAGTCAAGCTAGTTGGGAGCATGAGCTTTCTCTTTCGCAATACAAAGACAAGATTCAAGAGTTCCACTGAGACACGACGAGGACGTCATCAAATTAGGTGGAGACGAATGTCACGCTCTACATGTTTTAAAACCCACAAGATGAGGTTTGAGGCCCAAAAGAGTATTCTAGACCATATTGGAATCTTAGAAAAGATTTTGGAAGCTTTTGGAGTATGGTAGAAGCTAACTAAAAAGCTTTTTGAAAGAAGAAAATAAAATGAAACTAACTAATAAAAACAAATTAAAAAAACATGCAAAAAATGATAAAAGTGGGAAATTTGGTAAGGACTCGATTCTTTGGTTCAATATCAGCCTACATCCTAATTAAACATATTTCATTAATTTTTTGTTCTCAAACCTCTTCTAGCAACTATTAATCGTGAGTTAATAATTAACTCAAATTTTTTCTTAGGTTTTCTTTAATTAAGGTACGATCATTAATTAAACCTAACCACGTAATAACCTAGAATACAATCTCTAGATTTAATTAGACAGTAGTATTACAAATTAAGAAAGCCGATTAATCAAGGTAACAACTACATACGATGCGTCATTTAACCTAGATCATGTTATCCCTAATAATTACGAATCATTAGTCGCTACACATAAATTTCAACATAACAACTACGAATTATATCAAAATTTTATCAATGAGTTTGCAATTAATGATTCAATGAACGCATTAAAATTATCTTTTTATAATACCCAATGGGTTCATATACAAATAACTGAATAATAATGAAAATTCGATTATCCATACATAATACCCAAATCAATTAACATAGGATAACACAATCAATTTCTAATGAGAGAAAGAAACAACAAAAAAATAAAAAATACTTAACCCGGGTCATCAGTATTGATGTCACCTCCAAACCGACATTAGAAAACCTAGCCTTTCATGGGTCTTTTTTGAAAAATTGCTTCAGCTCCCATTCTAATCCCTAGCCGAAACCCTCTAATTAACTCCTAATTTGTCTCAGCCCAACTAGGTACTGTTTATGATGTGACGAATAAACTCCTAGAACCATGCTGCTGTCGCAGCTCTTCTCCTAGTTCTCTATGGTTCCAAGTCGCAGCCACCCAGCCGCCCCTCTCTATTCACGCCTACGCCACACCTCTTCATGCTTGCTCCCCTGTTCCTGTAGCTTGATGGGACAAATAAAGATTGATTGTTTTTGGTTCCACTTATTGCTCACGCTTAAAGCCTTCACGCCAACTCTTTACTATTATTGAATGTAGTTGTCTGTGTTAAATGTAGTCATTGCTCTACACCACACACAGAATATTTCAAGCGTTAGTATAAACGCTACAGCATAGCACCGCCACGTATTGCCTGCTCCTTGTTTTTGCATTTTCTTCATTTGCACTGTCGTTTTATCTCTTTTTCCAACTGGTTGCTTTTAAATGTTTCTTCTTCTTGCTCCACTAAGATAAGTAAAAATTGATCTTCAGAAAATAACCCAAATGCAGTACTTTTGACTCACTTTAATTTATTTTCTTCTAAATTGTACCTAAAATCATATATGAATTAAAGTGAGTATCTTAAGTATTTTCATGTCATTAATTGCTAAATGTAAATGATTTAATATATCAACAATTAAACACATATCAATTCCTCCCACACTTAGCTTTTGACCGTCCTCGGGCAAAACATTAAAAGTAACCTCAAAGATCCCAAAACATTGACTCATTTCCCAAATGTTCCAAGAATATATAATCACAAGCACAAATGAGTGACTTTCAAAAATCATAGAAAAATGTCAATATTCCAAGCTTTTACTCATGATCAATTAACATTCATCATCTTCAAAAATTGAGCAATCTAATAGTAGACTTGGAAAATGTGTTTAACTAAAATTTATCCATAGGTACACTCAACACCATTCATGATCATGACAATTCACAACTTTCCATATCATTTCATTTTTCTATCACTAATGTTCACATGCAAAATCACAAATCAAAGGACTTTTTTAGGGTTGTAATGTGGGCAAAGGTAAGGTGAGATGTATTTGGGTCTAGTACCATGAAAATCATCAAAGCTAATGAAACAAAGAAAAATTCATAAAAAATTAGGTACCGTCAGCTATGACAAATACAACATTTATATTTCACAACCCCATTCGACTCTCATATACAAACCACATGAAGCATATATCAATTCGAAAGAATCACTCATATAATTTATGCCAACAATACATTGAAATCACGAGAGTGAACTTTCCATGCCAACATCTACCTCCTATTCAATGTACTTAAATAACATATTCATTACAACTCTAAGAAGATGTATAAACCATAAATAACTTTTCAACACGTATGCAATTCCTCCTTGATACATTTATTTTAAATATTTTTTTCATTTTCTTTTCTTTTTTTTTGTTTTTCTCTTTTCTTTCTTTCTTTTCCTTATAAAAGTTAAAATAAACTACATCAACATGGAAATTTCAATGTAGGAAATAACAAAACATCCCAACATTAACCAACCTACAAATATGTACACCCCCACACTTACATTTTTGTACATCCACAAACTCACCAATCACAAATGTTCCACTAGATTTATGACTTAGGTAGGACATTTGGTTAAGTATAAAGCATATAATATGATTGATATAAAAAGAAAGGCTAAAGCTTAAAGGGATTTATCAAGGGAAAAATTATGTCAATAGGATAGGTTATTTGGCTAATGTAGTTTATGAAATACAAAGAATGCCTAATCATATCTATGTTAATGCATGTGATAAAAATGTGGTCTCGAATAGAAATTCAAAGCAAAATCAGGACGTACATGTCATGAAGGTCACTCATTATCAAAAGGTAATGAGACTGATATGGATGTGTCAGTCAAATAAGGCTCAAAATCTCATCAGCTTTGACTACCATTAGTTACTACTCTTCTAAAGATAATGTATATCGACCAATCGTGAGAGCAAAAGTACATGCTAAAATTGCTATGAAATTCTCTAGTCAATCCACACTCTAATCATGACTATATAATCCCATAAGCAATAAAAAATGAGAAAATGTTTATTTTATTTGTTTTATTCTTTCTCTCATTTTGATTGAAAATTTAAAAACAAGCAAAACAAACAAATTAAAAAAAAACACATGCATATAAAAAGTAATGCGAAAATGTAAAGGAAAAGAAATTTACTTCTTTTGAGTTGCCTCCCAAGAAGTGTCTTCGTTTAGGGTTGCTGGCTTGACTCCTTTCTTCTTCTTACGTGACAAAATTATGATCTTCAGGTATTACAATTAGCGTCACTTCCATGCGAGCTAGTTTCGGATAGGGCCTTAGTTGATTATCATCCTCATTTAGCGTCTTCCCTATCCTCAGATTCTCAATCTTGATTGAGTCCATATATTCCATAAATATTTCGAATGTCTCTTCACCTTTTCCTTCATCATTCAATTCCTCCAATATGTTATATAAAGGTAAAGAGTTAGTCTAAAAAATAATCATGGACTTGGTACTTACCTCCGAGCTAAAAGATGTGTCCCTTTCGGCTTCGAGCTCCTTTTTAACTTCTTCAACATAAACAATTCGTTGAGGGTTGACTTCAAAATTCTTAAACTCCTCATCACTTTGTAAAGTTTTCGTACAAACGTCCATTGGGTACACCTTAGGTTGATATGGTTGCTCCTCTTTGCTTTGCGATTCTAGGCGATTGAGCCATATTGCCATCTGACCCATTTGGTGTTTCATGCTCTGTTAACTTGTTTTTGTCTCTTGTCGGAATTCTTGCAACTACTGCTATATATTCTGTTGTAATTGCTATATATCATGTTGAAATTGCAAATTGTTAGTAGCAATATTCTTAACAAATTCTTCTAAAGATGCACTTGAATTGTATTGGTTCTTCGAAACCATATGTGTTGGACCCCACCCCCCACACCTGGGCTAACATTTCCCACCCAGCGTGTGTTTGCGGGTTATACCACGGCGGGTGTTTGCGGGTTATACCGCGGCATCCAACTTAATCAGTTTGTCCTCTTTGGTCGTGGGTGAGCCACGGCTCGAACCCATGACCTCAGTTTTGTTCACTTTAAGTGGACGCTCTCACCATCGAGCCATTGGCTCAATGGTGAGCGTCCACAAAGTGAATGAAACTGAGGTCACGGTTGAAGTTGCTCACCCATTTGACCAAAGACATTGATCAAGAATATACTCATGAAACTGGTGAAATACCAGTGTGAAGGGGTCCAACATAAAAAGGCGCTTTTAATGTTGGACCCCACCCCCACACTGGCTAATATTTCCCACCCGCGTGTGTTCATGGGTTATACCACGGCGGTGTTTCATGGGTTATACCGCTGACATCCAACTTAATCAAGATCGTCCTCTTTGGTCAAGGGTGAGGCCACAACTCGAACCCTTGACCTCAAGGTTTTATAGCTTCCACATGCTCGCCTCTTACCATTTGGCTAAGTTAGCTTTCGCAATATATTAGCTTTCACAATATTAATCAACTCTTCCAGAGATGGACTAGAGTCGTGATAGAAAGCTTCTGGTTTGTACGAGAATTGTTGTGCTTTCTGTAAACTATCATAAAAGTAATTATGATGATTATCCCATCCATAAAAAAAGTTAGGTTGATTAGTCTAAGCATTGTTATAGGATTGAGAATGTGAGTCATAAAAGAAATTACTTCCGTCCATATCAAATTTTTTTAAAAACATGAAACAAAAAATGAAAAGATCACAAAATAATAGGAAAGAAATCAATTATGAACAAATATATACAAAACACCAATTAAATCATAAAAAAACTAAAACACCGCACTCCCTGGCAATGGCTCCAAAATTGACCGCGCGTCATTACACTAATCAAAATAAAATAACTAGACCTACTACTATAGCAGTGGTGAGTCTGGTCGATCCCACAAAGAGTGTGTGTAAAGTTCATAAAATAAAATTAACCGGTATTTAGGTTTAATGGGAGGAGGGGTTTGTTTTTGAAAGAAGAAAATAAAATAAAATAAACTAATAAAAACAAATTAAAGAAAACATGCAAAAAATGATAAAAGTGGGAAATTCGGTAAGGACCCAGTTCTTTGGTTCAATCTCGGCCTACACCCTAATTAAGCATATTTCATTAATTTGTTGTTCTCATACCTCTCCTAGCAACCATTAATCGTGAGTTAATAATTAACCCGAATTTTCCCTTAGGTTTTGTTTACTCAAGATACGATCGTTAATTAAACCTAACTACTGAATAACCTAGGATATGATCTCTAGATTTAATTAGGCAATAGCATTACAAATTAGGAAAGCCAATTAATCAAGGGAACAACCACATAAGATGCGTCATTTAACCTAGGTCATGTTATCTTTAATGATTACGAATCATTAGTCGCTACACATGAATTTTAACATAACAATTACGGATTATATCAAAATTCTAGCAATGAGTTTGAACTAATGATCCAATGAACGCATTAAAATCATCTTTTTACAATACCCAATGGGTTCATATACAAATAATCGAATAATAAGGAAAATTTGATTATCCATACATAATACCCAAATCAATTAATATAGGATAACATAATCAATTTCTAATGAGAGAAAAACAACAAAATAATAAAAAAATACTTAACCCAAGTCGTCAGCATCGATGTCGCCTTCGAATTGGTGTCGGGACGCCTAGCCCTTCATGAGTCTTTCCTAGAAAAGTGGTTCAGCCCTCATTCCAATCCTAGCCCTCTAATTAACTCCTAATTTGTCTCAACCCATCCATGGTACTGTTGATGATGTGACGAATAAACTCCTTGGACCATGTTACTACCGCAGCTCTTCTCCTAGTTCTCTTTGGTTCTAAGCCGCAGCCACCAAGCTGCCCCTCTCTGTTCACGCCTGTGCCACTCCTCTTCATGCCTACACCCCTATTCCTATAGCTTGATGGGATAAATAAAGATTAAGTGTTTTTAGTTCCACTTACTGCTCACGCTTAAAGCATTTACGCCAACTCTCTATTGCACAATGCCTGCGTTGTGTGCAGGCATTGCCTGCGTTTTGCCTACTTTTTACTTCTGCATTTTCTTCATTTGCACTATCGTTTTGTCTCTTTTTCCAATTGCTTGTTTTTAAAATGTTCTTCTTCTTACTCCATGAAGACAAGTAAAAATTGATCTTCAGAAAATAACCCAAATGCAGTACTTTCGACTCACTTTAATTTATTTGCTTCCAAATTGTACCTAAAATCATATATGAAATAAAGTGAGTATCTTAAACATTTTCATGTCATTAATCGCTAAATGTAAATGATTTAATATGTCAACAATTAAACACATATCAGATGGCGCGGGACTAATGGCCAAGAAGCTGTGTGCGTGAAACTCAAGTCATGTAGGCTCCTAAGAAGACACTAATAGCCTACATTTCACAATGTTCCTCAGATCTAGGAGCGTGAATTTGGTGGCTTCAGTAAGAGGTCAAAAGGTGATTTTTTGATATTTATAGGCTGTTTAATTTTTTATTTTAGTTTATTTGTTGTATTCGATTTTAATAAAAAAGTTTTATTTGGTTGAACTTTTGTTCTTGATCTATTAAATTTTATATTATTTTAAATTTCATTTTGAATTTATTAGTTATATTAAATTGAAAATTTTGAAATTATAATTTAAAAATAAAGGAATTAAAACCAAATATTTAATTCAAATAATTATATCAATTTAAAATAAAATATATTTTAATAAATAAATTTATATTACATAAAATATTAAAATAACAATAACAATAACAATAACAACAACAACAACATCCAGTATGAATCCTACTAATACGCGGGATCTAGAGAAGTCCAGTAGTATCCAATAGTATGAAATCTTACCCCTAATTAGTGGATAGGTTATTTCAAATACAATAAATCACTTATTATTTTATACAATCAATTTATTGTCAATGTTTTATTTTGTATTCTATGATTGTGAATAATAATAGTGTAATAATGTTAAGATTATAAATTAAATAATAAAATAAAAGCAAGGTCACCTAATAAATCGATGTACGAGAACAACAACACAGAGAGAAGGATTTGACTTGATGCTTAATAACATCGAACAAGTTGTAAAAGTGAGAGTGACATCCAAGACAAAGGCCATTTCATTTCAGTTTCAACAAATAGTGTCTTGCTTGTGACCCTACTGATATTTCAACAAATAGTGTCTTGCTTGTGACCCTACTGATGTTATATACTTCCTATAACATCATTACCAAAGTCATTCAAGGGGACCGTTTTTGGCACGAGCTAAAGGAGTAGTCCCCAAACAAGCAGTGGTTTGTCGATTTGAAGAAAGTAAGTGGTTGTTGTCATGCTTTTGTCTGCCCACAAAAAGTAATTTCTTCTTCATGCACCGAAGCCTTTCACGTCCCTGATAATAACCCTTCCAGCCCTTCCATTTCAATTAATACTCACTTCGTATTAAGACTTTTAGTTACTTTTTTTGGCAACGATTTTTCAAATTCATCACCAAAAATTCAACTTTTCGTGACATTTTACCGAATTGTCGCTAAAGGACATCGCAAGATGCGCGACCTTTTTTGACAACTTAACAATTTTATCGCCAAATGTTTAGCTTTTAGGGAAGATTCTTGTAATAGTTACTAAAAGTTGGATTTTTGATAACGAATTTAGAAATCGTCGCCAAAAGTTGAAATTAAAGATTTTAAATATTATGAATTTCTTAGGAAAATTTTGATAAATTTTTGTATGTGATAATATTTTAAAATTAATAATGTTAAAAGATATTTTTTAATGCTAAGTGTGCTTAATAATCCTAAGGTTAATTATAAATTATAATTGACATTTATATTATATGATTTCTCATATTTTTTATTTGCCTTCTTTATAAATTTGTTTAAATAGGTAATCAATTTAAACTCTATCAACTTGTTTAAATCTTTGATTCTTTAATGATGTTTATTATACATAGTAGTACACCTCTATTCATACAAATATTTTATGAAAATATAATGAAACATCTAAAAATTATAAAATGTTTTCAAAGTTTTAAATATATTTAAAACTTTATTTATTGCTTTATCTGCAAGAATTCTTAAATCACCTACTATGTGTTGGAAAGGTGATTTAAGAATTCTTGCATACAAAGCAATAAATAAAGTTTTATGCTTATTTCATCGAAAGGAAAAGAAATTATTATTTTTCTAGATTCCAAGTGACATGAGACTCAATCGAAAAGGTAAAGAGTTCCATAGCTCTAGATTCTCGAGAAGAGTCCTTACACATTTGAAGACATTAATTAAAATAGTTAAAGATCTTACTTCAGGTGTTAGTTTATTGACACCCTTTTTTAACAACTTTTTGGCTTTAACTAAACTAGCAGAAGATATGGTGAACGAATCCCCAGATGCAATATGGATCACTAAATTAAATGAAATGCTTGGATGATGCGAAAAACCTAATAAACAATTAGTATAGAACTTAAATAGTTAATTAAGTCAAACGATATAAGGAACCCAAATTCAAACACATACATACCTGATTAAATAGACGTAGTTTTTGGAATCGATGACTGTTCCGAAACAACCGATTTTTCTAATATTGTACTGACCATCGGGACATTGCCACCACCTCCATCATCATCATCACACCCAGTCCGAAGTTTCGCAGTGAAGCGGAGTCTGGGAAGACCTGATAGTACACTACCTTACTTCTAAATAGTAGAGAGGCTGTTTCCGGTAGACCCACATCTAGATGTGACAGGAAAATAGGGATGCAGAAAAAAACACAGAATATTTAAGTAAAAAGAATTACGATACAAGACAAATAAGGACATACCTTTTGGTTAACCCGATTTGTTAGTACCTTACACCTTGTAAAGACCGACTCTATTTGTCGTTAGCCGCACTAACAATCCTACGGTTTTAGGCATTCGTCGCAAAAAAATTTATATTTGACCTGACGCCTCTACCTAAGATTTACCACTCGCAGAGGTATAACGGACATTCGGTTGAACTTCCTACATGATAAGTATGAGGCATGAGGACTCTAACAGGTGTCGTTTATCCTTATCCTATCACGTCAGACTTTCTTAATTCTAGCAACTGCCTCAGTAAGTGTCAACTCTGACATATCTTTTTTGATAACTTCTCTCTAAATCTTGTAAGGCCTTCATTTCCTTCTCTTGTATCCACTAAATTTTATTAACTCATAGCGTCGTACTGGAGCATCAGAGGGCATCTTGCGCACATACCTAAACCACCTAAGCCTCTTCTCTCTCAACTTGTCGGCAATACTGGCCACTTGTAGTCTGTCTCTCACAACCTAATTCTATACCCTATCTCTTATGGTAATGTCACACATCCATCTCAGCATATGCATTTCTGCTACCGACAACTTTCGCGTATGCCTACGTTTAGTAGGCTAACACTCTGCCCCATATAACATGGTTGGCCGAATCACCATTCTATAGAACTTCCCTTTGAGGTTTACAGGGGTCTTTTTATCGCGTAAGACACCTGATGCACTCTGCCATTTGGACCACCCAAATCTAATACGATGTAATATATCATCATCGATATTACCATCTCTCTTAATGATGGATCCGAGGTCTTTAAAATTTGATTTCTATGGTATGATGTCAGTGTCAATCGCTACCACCGCCTTTTGTACTATCTGGCTATCCGAAAAGTTACATTCTAAATAATCCATCTTTGACCTGCTCATTCTAAAACCCTTCGATTTTAACACTACTCTCCAACGTTCTAACTTGGCATTGACCCCGTCCTTAATCTCATCCATCAGGACAATATCGTCAGCAAATAGCATACACCAAGGTACCTCTCTTTAAATATGTTTGGTAATTTCATCTAACACTAATGTGAATAGAAAAAGACTTAATGTCGAGCCTTGATGTAGTCCCACACCAATTGAGAATGCTTCCATGTCCCCTCTTATCGTCCTTAGCTAGTCAATGCTCTACCATACATATACATATCCCTAATCACTCTTATATACGTAATAGGAATGCCCTTTGCCTCAAAACACCACCATATAAGTTCTCTAGAAACTTTGTCATATGTCGTCTCCAAATCTACAAAAATGATATGTAAATCCCGTTTTCGTTCCCTATAACATTCCATTAGTCTTCGAAGTAGATGTATTGCTTCTTTCGTGGACCTATCAGGCATAAATCTAAATTGGTTAGCTGAAATAGAGACAGCACTCTAGATTCTCTTTTCGATTACCTTCTCCCACAACTTTATAGTATAAATTAGTAATTTGATGCCTCAATAGTTTTGGCATTTTGAATGTCTCCATTGGCCTTATACAGGGGGATTAACCTACTCAATCTCTATTCATCCGACATCTTGGTTGACTCGAGGGTCACATTAAAGATCTTAACTAACCACTCAATACCGACAACTCCTATTTGCTTCCATAACTCTATAGGGAAGTCATCTGGTCCGACGACCCTTCTGCTCCCCATCTCCCTCAAAATCTTTGTAATTTCTCCCCTCGATCCTCTCCCATGAGTACTCGTTTTGACATAGTCCTGACACAGTAGGTTCCCCTAACTCTATGTTGACCAATATTTCGTTATAAAGGCCATAAAAATATCTCTTCCATCTCCGCTTGATGGCTTGGGCATCTGTGAGTACCTGTCCTCCTTCATCACATATACAACAGACTTGGTTGAAATCTGCCGTCACACGTGCCCTATCTCTCGCTATCCTGAAAATTCTTTATGCTCCTTTCATCGTATCTAAATCCCTGTACATATTCTCGTAAGCATCTCCTTTTGCCACTGTGATAGTCTTCTTTACCTTCTGTTTTGCCACTTTATACCTCACTCTATGAATAATCCACTCCTCCTCTGTTGCACTTGCCAACATATCTTTAAAATCTCTCTTTTTTGCCTTTATCGTCCTTTGGACCTCATCTGATCATCGGGACATTGCCACCACCTCCATTTTCATTTACGTTTTTTTGAAGATTTGATGAAGCTTTACACAACACATAATATGTACAATAAAACATTCATCTGATAGCTTCCTAATAGAAAATAAGATATAGATAACAAAGGGAGAGAGGTAATTCAGATGATACTAAAAATCTTGAAGAAAAAGATCAGCCATTGAAGGTAAGGAGTGATTAGGGTTTGATGAGGAGATTTGTTATGCATCAATTTGTTCTTCATTGGGGAGATTTTGTCGTATTCCTCCCAACAAAGCTTAATTGAAGTAAATCACACGTTATTACAATGCTTATTATACGATGTATGAATGCACAAGAAGGGGGGTTGAATTGTGTATTCTCTTTTTTTATGAACCTTTAAAAACATTTTGTCAAAAGAAAAGAAAAACTTGTTCTTTTCACAATAACTACTGTAAATCAAAGTTAATCGTATTTTTTGAAAGCTTGTTTAAAAAACTAAGTAAGAGTAAAACTTTGAATGATAAGAGATAAGGATAGAGAGAAGTTGACACAGTATTTTTTATACTGGTTCACCCCAAACCGTGGGCTACGTCCAGTCCTCAGATGTCTTTCTGAGATTTCACTATCTCTCAACAAATTTACAAGTATTCTTTCTTTCTGAGTCTCTTCAGGTCTCTTGACACTCAGTATTCTTTTACTCTTAGCCTCTGCAGGCTATTTGTACAACTTTCTTATAGAAAGATATTTTGAGCTTCGTTATAGTAATATAGCTCTAACTATTTGCACAATAAACTCTCAAGTAAGCTTTTTAACGTTCATTTATATGTATATCAACTAACTTTGCAATCTTTGACTTCGACTCATATTTATAGCCTTCGTCTTCAACTGCTTCTTGAATCTTGCTTCTTGAATCTTGAAAGAAACGATTATTCAGTTGAGTTCTGTAACTAACTCGAACTGACTCTTGATTTGATTCTGTCTACTTTTCATCATCTGCTTTTTTTTTCGTCTGTTTTTGGCTTCCGTCTTCTTTTCGATCTTTCGTCTGTTTTTCATCGTCTGCTTTTTATTCTTCCATCTGTTTTTTATCTTCCGTCTGTTTTTCATTCTCCATTTGCTTTTTATCTTCCGTCTGCTTTTCCTATCTTCTGTCTGTTTTTCATCTATCGTCTGCTTTTCATTCTTTGTTTGTTTTTCATTCTTCGTCTGCTTTTTTTAATCTTCCGTCTGCTTTTCATTCTTCGTCTGTTTTTCAACATTATTTGTAATTCATCAAAATTATTAATGTAAAGTCATTTTGACTTAACAATCTCCCCCTTTTTGATGATAACAAATAATCATACGATCAAGGTGAAAAACATATCTTCATACTGTCTTCGTCTGACTTCTTCATGTTCTGCTTGCTCTTCCTCCCCCTATCTTTGATTTCTGCTTTCCATTTTCTTCTCCCCTATTTGTTATAAAAAAAATGATTAATAACGATGATGCTTCAACAACTCTTTCACCATTTCCTTCAGCTCCTTGACTTCTCTTCGTAGATGCATTACCTCTGTTTGCAAGTCAAAAGGAAAGGCGGGTTGGTCATCATCCTCCGGGAGTTCTTCAAAAGCAATTGTAGTAACATATGCGTCTGAAGATGGAATATATTCTTCAACAATCTCAAAAGTAGGTTATTGAGCCGATAGGTTGGGCCCAGGAAGGTCTAAGTCATAAGGAGCAGGTAGCATTAGCACTTGTCTTCCTCCCAAAGGTAGAGGTTCTCCTTCAATTGGCAATGTATTAGATATAGGCCTAATACGCATTATTGTCTGCACAAGGGATTCAGTAAATGTCCCTTTAGTAAGTTTGCCCCCCCCCCCCCCACTGGACAATGTTCATCCTTTGCTGTAGAACTGCTACTAGCTCTTGAAATATGATGGGAAACGAAAGTTCTCGTCATTATCTTTTCTAAAGTGCATGCTTCATCTATTCATCGCACTTCTTCTTCAATCTGATCTGCGGACAGATCATCAATTACCCCTTCTGGGTATAACTTCATCTTCCCCTTATTAACATCCAAGAGATATCTTGGTTACAGGTCTGGTACAACCCTTATCACCGTTTCATTTGTAATTGGATAAATAGTGTGCGGTTGACTGGTCATCTTTGTAGGGTATGGTTTTGTGACAGCATACCGCAAGGCTTCATAGAAATTCCTTTCTTCTTCATTCAATAGATGTCATGTCCCACTATTTATAGGAATAGGTTGTAAGTATGCCTTTACTAACCTCCTCGGTGTATCCCTGATGATTATTGAAGTACTCCTCTTAGTCACAGGCTCAACTAATTTAATCAATATAGTTTTCAATTTGTCTTTCCTCAGAAATTCAGAATAGTTGAATGGAACCAGACTGAGTTCTTTAGATTCCTCCTGTTGGACCTGCACTAAACTAAGTTCTATTGCTTCCTGATTATGAACCTCAATAGGAATAACATTTACCAGATTTAGTTTTGTTGTTGTCTCTTGTGGAACAACAATAGGAGTATTCTGTGTCTGACTAACTTCTGCTGATTTCTTTGGTGGAACAACAGTAGGAGTCGCCTTCTCCTGTATTGATATTTCAGCAATTGAAGTAGTCATTTTCTGACTAACTTCCCTAACAGTAATAACACTCTTCTTCTGACTAACTACCTTAGTCTTTTTCACTGCCTCAGTTAGTCTTGGAGTTTTCTTCTTCTCAGACTCCAATTTTCTTTTCCTCTCAGTCTCCTTAGCCTGATTGGCTGAGTCTTCACTTAGGATCGAGACTAGAGATCTCGTAGCCTTCGGTGCGTGAGTCTCAGAGACCTCTGCTTAAGTAAGTTCTCTGGCTCTCCTTTCTTCTTGCTGTCTCAAGGTTCGAATCCTGGGTGATCTCTTTGCCTTCTTTGGAATATCACTCAGAAGCTTCTCCCCTTTTCTTTTCAAGATACTTTCGTCTACACTCCGAACTTGGCTACTTTCTTTTTGAGAAATCATCTTTTCCTTCAGAACTTCTTCAGATGATCTCCTTCTTCCAATAATGGGCATTCTTGTACTATCTTGAGATTTAGAACTCTTTGTGGGAGATTTCTTCTGTATCCGCTCCCCCTCAGTTCTAACTTTATTCTCAGAATCTGCCTCTGTTTTGTCCAGATTCTTTAAGCCCATTTTTCTTATAGTACCTGAGTCGATAACACTCTTAACAGGCACCATTCGTCTGATTCCTCTGTCAATACGAACTTTAGATTCCCTGAAAATGCTTGTTAACAACATTTCATATAGGTAACTATTAGTGTCCTTCATCCCCTTAACCATATACTGAAAAATCAGAAATGGTAGGTAAACTGGTTGGCGATTCAGCAGGTAGAATAGGCACTGTTCATCTAGAGTAATCACCAAATGCCTTGAACTTGCTCTCAGTAAGACGCAGTTAAACAGAATCGCGTGTAAGGCCCTTGCCTTTGGCACCAGACTCGAGGTCTTCCTCTCTGTTGGGTCATTAACTCCATACAATTGTCTACTAACTTCGTCTTCCTTTAAACTGACCTTTGTCATCCATCTGGCTTTGCTCGTTAGCTTCTCTCCAACAGATGGACATCCAACCACCTTCTTGATCAACTCCATTGTTACAATAATAGACAGTCCTTCTACTGTAGAAACAATAGCTTTGTCTACCATCTGCACATTCTTCCAAAACTCATACACTTCATTTTGATAAACATATTCCCGCACATGGAAAAACTTCCTCCAACCGACTTCTACAATCTCTGATTCAATATCCATATCATCTCTCCTCAGAGATTCAAAATCCACATGCCTTCCGTAGATCATAGCTTGCTCCATTGATTATGAGTAGAAACTGACTTTAGTAATCTATTTTTCAAAGGTAAGGTTGATTTCAGAGGTTTGAGATAGCTGAAACGTTTTGTGGGTTGAGAGTATTCGAAGGGTTTCTGATTTGATGCTACTCAAAAGGTCTTATCAGGCGTGTTCTAGAATCGGTGAGGTTCTCAAGGCTATTGTAACACCCAAATACCCCCTGGGAGGATACATGGATGCCACCCAAGACAGAACAAACAAAATCAAAACGTTTCACACATGCATTTTTAAAAACTAAACGTATCACACATATAATACATCTCAGACTTTTCAGAAACAAATCCAAAGAATATGTACAGGCCCAAATAAACCAAAAAAAATACATATTCGAGTGACACAAAAACTCTGACTTCTTTGACCACTGCGGTTGACTTGTCCCAGTCCTTAATCTCTTTGCTCTGTACCTACACGGGGCAAATCCACCGTGCTAAGCTTATAGCTTAGTGAGTAATTTAACCAATTTCTTTTCACAATAACGATATCAACATGCATTCAGAGATCAGAGATTAATACTCAGGCAGGCAAAATGCACTTCATAACAGATGTTATCATTAACAGACAAAACAAAGCAAAAGTCCATAAAATAGAAGTGGGTAACGAGACTTATCAGAAGACCGAAGTCTCGACACCGAAGTGTCCATATCAGAAGACACCGAAGTGTCATAGAAGATCGAAGTCTCGACAATCAAGTGTCCATATCGAAGACACCGAAGTGTCACAGAAGGCCGAAGTCTCGACAGAAGTGTCCTGCGAAGCCTTCTGAGACCCTTCTAGTACGCCTATTTACCCACAACTCGGACATAACAAATCATTCCAAACATTTCATGTGCAATAAATTAGCACTTCCAATAAAATAATCATGCAACAATTGCCTCGGACGTTCATTATCCGGAACAGTACACAATCAGTACAGCACATATGAGCACGCGGACATTCATTGTGGGACGAAGACACAATTGAAGATGAAAAAATCAAAGTGAGAGGTGTCTCGGGTCTCTTACTTATTACAATATATACTTATTGAAATGACTTACGAAATTACGGTATTACTTATCAAATTATTGACATTACTGAAAGTCCTGATTACTAACCTTAAATCGCCCTTACTATTTATTGCCTCGAAGTCCCGACAATATCTGGCAGTGGTCGTTCCTCTATAATAGGGAACACTGATACAAATTATTATTGTGCATAATTATCAGATGATCATGATGCATGTTCATGCAAATTTCTCGATTCCACTGCTCAAAATACATATTACTATTCACAATACGTATTATTCTCGTTCACAACACGTGGAGATATCGTTCAAAATACGATTACTATTCACAAATACGATTATTACTGCTCACTATTCACTATATATCGCTCATCACTATCTTTGCACTGTTCATCATCTTCTTGACTTAGAAAATTTCTTCTTCTTTTTTCACTTTCCTTTCTTTTCTTCTCAATTCTTTTAGCATCATCACTTAAAACTAACCTATTTAACAAATCTAACCTATCAGAATCATCCAAATCATCAAATCTTATAGATCTAAAAATTTCGTTTACCAATATCAGATCTCATCCGACTATCTTATAAAGGACAAAAACAGACCATAGATTCATTATCAAAAGGATTAACCTCGTGATCTGCAGCAGAAAAGCGATCAAATCGATCGACAGAGTCATGAACAACACCGATGAACGCTTATCGGTTACATCTCAAAATAATTAATCAACCCGTATATATTCGTCCACTTATTCAATTAGTACTATTGGATGAATAGTTAATTACCTAAAACACACTTATGAATTCTTAGAACAAACAAATACCCAGAATTCCCAGACATGACTTCAAAAATTCACCAAAAATTTCGTCATAAAATAATGACTTCCAAATAATTGTTCAAAAAATACTAAATACGTCACCAACAATTTCTAAAAATCATCGAAGTATACAAAAATTCCAAAATTATCTTAATCTGGTCTAAATCAATCGAAGTTTCATTAAACCAATTTATCTTAAAGCGCCATGAATGCATGCCAAGATGTCAAAGAGACATAACATAAATCGGACTAAAGTTGCTTAATATGCTAACCCTAATTTGGGGTGTTACAATTCTTCCCTCCTTAAGGAATTTCGTCCTCGAAATTCAGATCGATCCAAGAATTGCGGATACGGAGGTAACGACTAGTATGTAACGGTCATATAACGGTTAACAAAAAAACAGCTAGTAACGATCAAAAGCGGCTAGTTAACAAAGACAAAATGTTACATAAATAGAGACCATTCCTTCCTCATTACTTCATCCCTACACATTCTTTCTTTCTTACCTCAAAATTTCTTCTAGACGAAACCAAATTTCAAAATGTTATCCGCTATCGCATGCTTTTGTGTAATTCTTATCATGATGTATCTTTATCTAGTTCTTAATATTAGTGTCGAGCTAAATGAAGCTCGACTTTTTTTTCTTCTTAGCATTTCCTATGATCCTACATTTGCTTATTGGCATAGCCTTTGAGCAAGACATGTAATTTTTTTTCATAAGGGAAAAATAAATGTTTTACTTTCACTTTCGGAATCAATAACGCCAATATCAAATCCTATTCTACCTCGTACCAAATGCATCTAATACCACCAAATATCATAGCAAAGCACGATAGCCACAAAACCAATGTTTACATAATCATACCTGTCATCAGTCACAAGGTTCAATTCATATCTTGCGATCATTAATCTCATCTTTCACGTATTCCCTCTTGTAAAATCACGCAACAATGTGATCAAAGAAACCTAATATCAGATATCATCTTATGATCGATCATATAACTCGTCACCTTATTCCACCAATTTCCTGACATACAGTCACATGCATCTCCCTCCGAACACATTACATTCACATCGCTACAGTGGTAATACAATTAACTCATGTGTCTTCTATACAGCATCAGATACACACAAACCTACCAGGATAGTACTTATTCAAACAATTCATAAACCTTCAGTTCTTTTATTCATTGACTCCGTATCGTATTCAATTCTTTCAATACCGCAAACTATCCGACATGTATCACTACCCTACCGTGTCTCCAAGCTTTCAAAGCTATGGCAGTAAGTTTTATCAACTAATCACCTCACGCGACATCATTTGTCTCTATGCATACAATTTTTTTTTTCTCTTCATTCCTGCAAAACATGAATGATTTCACTCAAGTTCACTTATCAAGATTTGTTCTCAATTGCTCTTGGACAAGACTTCTCTACATTCACGCAAGTCAGAATAAAATTCTGAATCTCTCCCACTTAGAAACTGAACCATTCCAATCTTTTGCCACAAATTTGTCAATATATCAAAATGCACCAAAATTGATCTTAAGAATCACACTTTCAAACTAGTATTCTTATTTTAACTTTGCCTTTTTTTTCTTTTCGAAAATCTAAAGATAACTGGCTGTATTTTATCCAAATTTCAAAATCTGCAATGATCAAACGCACTTCTATAATGCTCACACAATAACCAGAATCATCGGACCTCCCGTCCGGAATCCAACATCAGCAAACAACGCAATGCTATAATCGAATCTCAATACCCAATGCATTCACCAATACAAATGCATTACCTCATTATTTTCTTATTTGACATCTTAGCTTCCTGAGCTAAAAATACATCAAACTCGTACTTCTTGAACATACTGACATAGAATTCATTACAGACCTAACTCCGTCTAACCATAATAAGCATGTGTACATGCACGTTCAACAGTCTATTCAACTTCCCATGTCTGAATCGCATCAATTCAGACACTTACGACATGTAACCATCATGACATTCTAATATCGAACCCATTCTTATAATCTTATCCAGAATCACAAATTCTCAACTACCTCATCAACAGTCTTATGAATCTTTTCATACGGACATTCTAGAACCAAAACATGGGACAAACCGCATTAGGCCAGACACAACTCTTCTATTCAAATACAAGCCATAGTTAAGCGCTGGTTAATCCAGAATCGCCTAAACCATGCTCTGATACCAAAAGATGTAACACCCAAATACCCCCTGGGAGGATACATGGATGCCACCCAAGACAGAACAAACAAAATCAAAACGTTTCACATATGCATTTTTAAAAACTAAACGTATCACACATATAATACATCTCAGACTTTCCAGAAACAAATCCAAAGAATATGTACAGGCCCAAATAAACTAAAAAAAATACATATTCGAGTGACACAAAAACTCTGACTCCTTTGACCACTACGGTTGACTTGTCCCAATCCTTAATCTCTTTGCTCTGTACCTACACGGGGCAAATCCACCGTGCTAAGCTCATAGCTTAGTGAGTAATTTAACCAATTTCTTTTCACAATAACGATATCAACATGCATTCAGAGATCAGAGATTAATACTCAGGCAGGCAAAATGCACTTCATAACAGATGTTATCATTAACAGACAAAACAAAGCAAAAGTCCATAAAATAGAAGTGGGTAACGGGACTTATCGAAGATCAAGTCTCGACACGAAGTGTCCATATCGAGAAGACACGAAGTGTCACAGAAGATCAAGTCTCGACAGAAGTGTCACAGAAGACCGAAGTCTCGACAGAAGTGTCACGAAGCACTTCTGAGACCCTTCTAGGCATGCCTATTTACCCTGACTTCGAGACGAACAAATCCTTCCGGACATTTCATATGCGATAAATTAGCACTTCAATAAAATAATCATGCAACAATCACCTCGGACGTTCATTATCCTAACGATTACACAATCGATCAAAGACATATGAGCATCGCGGACATTCATTGTCCGGACGACTACCAATTCGAAGCGAGAAAAATCAAAGTGAGACCGTCTCGGGTCTCTTACTTATTACCGATATACTTCTGAAATGACTTACGAAATTACGGTATTACTTATGAAATTATTGACATTCTTGAAAGTCACGATTCTTGACCTTAAATCGCCTTTACTATTTATTGCCTCGAAGTCCCGGCAATATCTGGCAGTGGTCGTTCCTCTATAATAGGGAACACAGATACAAATTATTATTGTGCATAATTACTGTATGATACATGATGCATGTTCATGCAAATTTCTGGGATTCTACTGTTCAAAAATACATATTACTATTCACAAATACGTATTATTAGTGTTCACAAATACGTAAGGATACTGTTCAAAAATACATATTACTATTCACAAATACGTATTATTCATTGCTCACTATTCACTACCTTAATTCATCACTATCTTTGACTGTTCATCATCTTCTTCGACTTTCGAAAATTTCTTCTTCTTTTTTTCACTTTCCTTTCTTTTCTTCTCAATTCTTCTCAATTCTTTTAGCATCATCACTTAAAAACTAACCTATTTAACAAATCTAACCTATCAGAATCATCCAAATCATCAAATCTTATAGATCTAAAATTTCTTTTACCAATATCGGATCTCATCCGACTATCTTATAAAGGACAAAACAGACCATAGATTCATTATCAAAAGGATTAACCTCGTGATCTGCAGTGAAAAGCGATCGAAATCGACCGACAGAGTGCGGAACAACACCGATGAACGCAGCTATCGGTTACATCTCAAAATAATTAATCAACCAGTATATATTAGTCCACTTATTCAATTAGTACTATTGGATGAATAGTTAATTACCCAAAACACACTTATGAATTCTTAGAACAAACAAATACCCCGAATTCCAGACGACTTCAAAATTCACCAAAATTACATCATAAAATAATGACTTCCAAATAAATGTTCAAAAATACTAAATACGTCACCAACAATTTCTAAAAATCATCGAAGTATACAAAAATTCCAAAAATTATCTTAATACAGTCCAAATCAATTCGAAGTTTCATTAAACCAATTTACCCGAAAACTGCCATAAATGCATGCCAAGATGTCAAAGAGACATAACATAAATCGGACTAAAGTTGCTTAATATGCTAACCCCTAATTTGGGGTGTTACAGCTATGAGACTTTCCCTCCAAAATTTTCTTATGAGAGAAGTTACCAGTTGTAACTCATTGTTTCTGACGTCGTTAACTTTGACGACCTTTTTTTTAACTTGGCTGTGAAATATCAGACGGTTGGTCATTTAACATCACCTTGTTGAGATTCCGTCTGATTTCCTTAAACCGTTCTTCACTCAAAGGTTTAGTGAAGATATCCACCCATTGAAACTCTGTCTCAATAAACTGTAGACTCACAACCTTTCTCTGAACGTAGTCTCTCAAGAAATGATGTCTGACTTCGATATGTTTTACTCTCGAATGTTGTATAGGATTCTTCGATAAGTTGATGGCACTGGTGTTGTCACAGAAAATTGGGATCTCCTCTTCATGAACTGAATAATCTTCTAGTTAAAATTTGATCCACAATGTTTGCAAACAACGGTTTGCGGCAGACATGTACTTGGCTTCGGTAGTTGATAGTGTGATTGAGCTTTGTCTCTTGCTTGACTAGGAAACTAGGTTTGAGTCAAGAAAGTGACAGCCTCCACTCGTACTCTTCCTTTCAACTCTATCTCCGGCATAGTCCGTATCGCAATATCCGATCAACCTGAAATCTTTACCTTTCTCAAACATTAAGCAAAGATCAGTAGTATCTACGAGATATGTCATAATTCTTTTAACATCTATGTAATGAGACTCTCTAGGATCGGCCTGAAACCTTGCACACAAGCATACACTGAACAGAATGTCAGGTCTGCTTGCTATAAGATAAAGCAAAGAACCGATCATCCCTCTATATAGGGTTTGATCCACCTTCTTACCAACTTCGTCTTTCGACAAGAGGTTCGAAGGATGCATCGGAGTTGCCATAAGCTTCACATTATTCATATCGAATTTAGACAACAGTTCTTTCACATATTTTTGTTGATGGATAAAGATCTTCTCATCGATTTTCTTAACTTGCAACCTGATAATTTGCATTTTTGTCATGTTAATTCTTTGTATTTTATGTTCTTTTGTTAGAATTTTGTGATGTTTTGCTTGTATTTTCATGGTAATTTATGTTTTTGCATGTTCTAGGTGACAAAATATAAAGTGACGCAATTTGGAGTGAAATTGACAACGTCAAAGCTAGAGATATGTTAATTATCGGATCGATGAGCTACAGCTACAGGTGGTGCAGCGCAAATTAGAAGAGCAAAAAGGACTTGAAGGAGACAACAAATGAATCAAAGCGCGAACTCAGCGTTTCAAGACACATTAAATTAGCTACAACGTTGAGAGACCCGGTGACATGGCGATTAAACGCCTGAAAGGAGGGATGCAATACAAGCAATTTATGAAGGGAAGCAATCAATCAGTTAAAGCCAAATAGATTAGCATAATTAATTAGAGAAGACGCAACGTGGAGAACGCATGAGGCAACAGGCTAGAAGTGGACGGTAGGAAGCTAGCAGCACGTGGGATTTTCAATAAATCAAGGCGACAAAGCAACAAATGAATTAAATGGGCCAGCATCTCTTAACGCAACATACAAGTGTATTAAGAGAATGAGTGGGCTGGAGAATGAATTGAAGAGGGGCCCACGCCATTTAAGGAGAAGGGACAAAACCTAGGGATTGGTGAATGAAAGGGAGGACTACGGCAACTTTGAGAAGGGGAGACTAGTGGGTGGACGGCTGTAGCTTTAGGAGAGGATATATATATATATATCTTTAATCAACAAGACGAAGGCGGCGGCGGTAGAGTTTGAAAGCTTACAGGGATTATATTTTATCACTATTAAAAAGGAGAAACCAGAGGAGGGACGTCGACGGCAGCTGGAGAGCTTGAGATAGGTGGACGATGGCGATAGCACTTGGAGAGTAAAAAGGAAGAACGTCCCAAACGGCAGGCGTGAGACTTTAGGGAAGATTTAATTCCATTTTTAATTTGTTAATTTCAGTTTTATTAGATAGAGACTAGTATTATTTGTGGTTAGTTTTTAATCTAGACAAGGTACTTGATGTTTGATACATGTAGTTCGTGAGACTTTCGTGGTTTAATTGTTTTCGTGAATTTCTTATGTTTGTTTAATCTCTGTGCTTGATCGATTAATTATTGTTGAGTTTGTTGATTAATGTGGCCAGTTAATTAATTGACTTGATGATAAATTGCCGAATAGATTAGTTAATCCGTGATTGCTGTCTATCAAAGTGGCGAATTAATTTCAATTAAGAGGTTAATGGGATTAAATAATTTAGTCTAAATAGATTGCGGGTGTCCGATTCTGTTGGCTAAGACGAGGGTCCATTAGAATTTATTGCTGCCATAGATTATATTCTGCGGAGCTTTACTCGGGAATAGTCTAATTGGTTAGGGAAATAATCATGAGCTTTACTGGGATTATCGAATAATTACAAATGGATTGGTAGATTTGTCGTTTGTTCTTTATCTGCTATAACTTTGTCCATAGGAATGAACGAAATTTATATTTTTGAGTCTATGATCGAATTACAGTATCAAATGAGAGAGTACCTTGGCTAGGTTTTTATTCATATTATTTTCAATCTTATTTTTAATTTCTTCTTGCGTGATTTCGTGTTCTAAAATCAATCATTCTCAAATCAATTATTTTCATTATTTTTATTTTCATTTGTTTATTTTTATTTTTGATTTCACACAAATAAACAATTACTACATTGGTCTCTGTGGTTCGACCTTATTCACCACTTTACTCGCTTAAGTGTTCTAGAATAGGAATTTATTTTTGTTGGTTTGACACACCATCAAATTTTGGCGCCGTTGCCGGGGACCAGTGTTCAAGTTTTTGTTTATTTGTGTTGCTAATCATTTTTTTTCTAGTTATTTGTATGCAACATTGTGTCTCTGCAGATGATTTATAGTTTGATTCGGAGATAGAGAAGACTGCAAAACAACTCAGGAAAGCCAGAAACTTAATTGCAACAATGGCCGCAAATCTTCAACAGTTCGGGTATCGTTCGGATACACACACTCGAGGTGTCCATGAGGGACCACAAGTCCCTATTTGTCACATTTGTGGATTTCAGGGTCATTTTACTGATGCTTGTCCGATTATGCAAGATGATACCATGGAGGTTGAAATTATGGCGATTAATGATGATTATCAGTCTCAAAGAAAATATGATCCCTATTGAATACTTACAACTCGGGATGGAGGATCATCCCAATCGAGATATGGAATGGCCAAGAAGGTCGAGTAGTCGTGATGTCGTAGCAATAAAGCAATATCCGATGCCTAACTATGGTGACCGAATTTCCACTTTGGAGGATCTCATGTCACGATTGACTCTGACTCAATTGACCACCCATACACAACTGCGAGTTTGGTTCGATTTGGTCGATTCAAAGACAATTCGTGCTCGAGACGAATAAAAATTTTCAAGAACTAAGGGAGCAAATTAGTCAATTGGCCGCTGCACAGAATCAAGGGACATTGCCTTCTCAGCCTACTGTCAATCCTAGGCAGAATATTAGTGTCATTACCTTGCATAGTGGAAAAGAAATTGAAAGTGCTGGAGGATCGCAGAAACTTCAACATGACCATATTGAAACTGTTGAGCAAAAAAACAAAGAAGCTGAAATCGAGGAAATCGTGACAGCTAATCCAGAGAGTCCACCATTCCCACACAGGTTGGCTAAGAAGATGAAATTGCAAAGTGATGAGCAGCTTGAGAATTTTGAGGTCAACCATCAACGAATTGTTTGTGTCGAAGAAGTGGAGACGGAGCTTGAAGCCGAAAAGAACACATCTTTTAGCTCGGAGGTAAGTATTGAGTCCATAATTATTTTTGAAACTAACTCTTTACCTTTACATTACAGATTGGAGGAGTTAACTGAAGAAGAAAAAGGTGAGGAGATGTTCGAAATATTTTCGAAATATATGGACTCGGTCCGAATTGAGAAGCTGAGGATAGGGAAGATGCTAAACGGGGATGATAATCGACTAAGGCTCTATCCGGAATTACCTCACATGGAGGAGCCGCATGTGATACATGAAGATCACAATTTTGTCACGTGAGGAGAAAAAGGAGTCGAGCCAGCGACCCTAAACCAAGGCGCTTCTTGGGAGGCAACCCAAGGTTTACTTTCATTTTGTTCTTCACAATTTAATCTTTAGTTGTTCAGAATTCTGTCAGGTTCCTGTTTTTCGGCATTTTCTTTTTGAATTGTCTTCCAATATTTTGTGCTGTTGTTGGATGTCACTTGGTCGGAAGGTTTTTTCTTGTTTTGCAGGATAATATGGGCGCATCACATCGCAGCTCCACCGTCACCTTACCGCGTCACTTAGAGAAGCTCTTTCTTACCCTTTACTTTTTACTATTCTTGTCTTACATTTGCAAACATTGAGGACAATGTTTAGTCTTAAGTGTGGGGAGGGAAAGTTTCAAATTGTTTAGCTTTGTTTGTTTTATTTGTGTATGCGTAATTGTTCGTTTGCGTTTCTTAAAAAAAAAAAGGTTTGAATTCAACTGTTTTTAAACATGTTTTTGTCGACAAGCTTGCCTTCTTTGTTTGAGAAACTTGAATTATTGGACACTTGGGCCCAATTGATCTTTTCTTGATTCTGTCTTATTATGACTTGAGTTAGTGTGTGTACTAGAATTAAACAGACTGCTTCGGTTGTTTGCGCTTGTAGAGAGTAATAGGCATGCATACACACTAAACACACTGTGAGATTTTTGAGACATAGGATGAGAGTGCAATCTTATCGACTCTAGTTTTCTTCAGAGAGCGCTTTTACATTTGTCCCCTCGCTAGAAACCGACATAAGATCTATTCAAAACCACATTTAGTACACTGGAATGAAGCTAAGGCATTGTTTGTGCAATCCCTTGTCTTTCCATTTTCTTTCCAAAAAAAAATCCAACCCAAAAATTTTTATCCTAGTTCAACCCTTTTGAGCCTAGACCTTTTCTTTGTTTTAACACACCCATTTTAACCTGCGACTTTTTCTTTCAAAACCCAACTTTTGCACCTAGTTGAGAAGAATTACCAAGTAGCATATGTAATTACATATCGTGTATACCAATGTTTAGTCACTTTGGGATATATGAATTGTTCACTTAATTGTGCTTTGTTGATAAAAATGAGAGAAAATCATAGCTGGCTGAATTGCATTTGTGGTTCTAGTTTGAAAAAAAACAAAAGAAAAAAAACAAAAAAACAAAAAAAGCGAAATAAATAAATAAATAAAATAAAGGGAAATGCATGGGAAGTAGTTTCAGCGACTTTGGTTCGATTTCATTATTATAGTTGAAGTTAAGTGAATAATGGATTTGCGATGTGGTATACTTGGATGAGCTTAATAGTTTAATCTTTTCATTTGTGTTGATAGAAAATTACGGATGTTAGCATGTGTCTACTTAGTACAGTTCTTTGCTCTTCTCAACTTAATTTCTTTGGTAACCAACAAGCCCCATTACAACCCAATAAAAGACCTAGGTGACTAGTGTGGGTTTTAAACCCGAGCTAGTGGTAGAGATGTGAACTTGTGTGATCTATGGAAAGAACAAATCATGCTTTGGATTTTGAGGAAACACCAACACCTAAATTTCACATGAGCTAATGAGTGAAACATTGCGAGGTATGGATGCTATTAATTTTACTTGGGCATTCTCAAGCGATTAACATTCCTAATTAATTAGGAGATCAACCTTCATGTGTTTGTTTGTCTAATTCCAGATTGCTTACATGAACTTGAGAAGTGATGATTGCAGTTGAAAGAATTGTGATAAGATGTTGAAGTGTCTTGATAATTTAAGTTGATTGAATACTTGAGGGCAAGTATTTTTCAAGTGTGGGGAGTTTTGATAATTTGCATTTTTGTCATGTTAATTCTTTGTGTTTTATGTTCTTTTGTTAGAATTTTGTGATGTTTTGCTTGTATTTTCATGGTAATTTATGTTTTTGCATGTTCTAGGTGACAAAATATAAAGTGACGCAATTTGGAGTGAAATTGACAACGTGAAAGCTAGAGATATGTTAATTATCGAATCAATGAGCTACATTACTGGTGGTGCAAATGAAATTAGAAGAGCAAAAGGACTTGAAGGAGACAACAAATGAATCGGCTGACTTAAGCGTTTCAAGACACATTAAATTAGCTACAACGTTGAGAGACCCGGTGACATGGCGATTAAGCGCACAAAGGAGGGACGCAATACAAGCAATTTATGAAGGGAAGCAATCAATCAGCTAAAGCCAAATAGATCAGCACAATTAATTAGAGAAGACGCAACGTGGAGAACGCATGAGGCAACAGGCTAGAAGTGGACGGTAGGAAGCTAGCAGCACGTGGGATTTTCAATAAATCAAGGCGACAAAGCAACAAATGAATTAAATGGGCCAGCATCTCTTAACGCAACATACAAGTGTATTAAGAGAATGAGTGGGCTGGAGAATGAATTGAAGAGGGGCCCACGTCATTTAAGGAGAAGGGACAAAACCTAGGGATTGGTGAATGAAAGGGAGGACTACGACAACTTTGAGAAGGGGAGACTAGTGGGTGGACGGCTGTCGGCTGTAGCTTTAGGAGAGGATATATATATATATATATATATATATATATATATCTTTAATCAACAAGACGAAGGCGGCGGCGGTAGAGTTTGAAAGCTTACAGGGATTATATTTTATCACTATTAAAAAGGAGAAACCAGAGGAGGGACGTCGACGGCAGTTGGAGAGCTTGAGATAGGTGGACGATGGCGATAGTACTTGGAGAGTAAAAAGGAAGAATGTCAAGCAAAGGCAACAACACTTTAGGGAAGATTTAATTCCGGTTTTAATTTGTTAATTTCAGTTTTATTAGATAGAGACTAGTATTATTTTGGTTAGTTTTAATCTAGACAAGGTACTTGATGTTTGATACATGTAGTTAGTGAGACTTTCGTGGTTTAATTGTTTTCGTGAATTTCTTATGTTTGTTTAATCTACGTGCTTGATCGATTAATTATTGTTGAGTTTGTTGATTAATGTGGCCGTTAATTAATTGACTTGATGATAAATTGCCGAATAGATTAGTTAATCCGTGATTCTTTGTCATCAAAGTGGCGAATTAATTTCAATTAAGAGGTTAATGGGATTAAATAATTTAGTCTAAATAGATTGCGGTGTCCGATTACATTGGCTAAGGCGAGGTCCATTAGAATTTATTGCGCCATAGATTATATTCATGAGCTTTACTCAGAATAGTCTAATTGGTTAGGGAAATAATCTGCGGAGCTTTACTGGGATTATCGAATAATTACGAATGGATTGGTAGATTTGTCTTTTTCTTCGTCTCGCTATAACTTTGTCCATAGGAATGAGCGAAATTTATATTTTTGAGTCTATGATCGAATTACAGTATCAAATGAGAGAGTACCTTGGCTAGGTTTTTATTCATATTATTTTCAATCTTATTTTTAATTTCTTCTTGTGTGATTTCGTGTTCTAAAATCAATCATTCTCAAATCAATTATTTTCATTATTTTTATTTTTATTTTCATTTGTTTATTTTTATTTTTGATTTCACACAAATAAACAATTACTACATTGGTCTCTGTGGTTCGACCCTATTCACCACTTTACTCGCTTAAATGTTCTAAAGTAGGAATTTATTTTTGTTGGTTTGACACACCATCACAACCCAAGAAAGAACTTCAACTCACCCATCATACTCATTTCAAATTCATTTTTCATCAGACTCTCAAAACTCAAACAAAAATTCTTTGAGGTAGCACCGAAAATGATATCATCAACATAAATTTGTACTAAAATAAACTCCTTCTCATAGTTCTTCGTAAAGAGCATCTTATTTACTTGACCTCTACTAAAACCACTCTTTAAAAGAAAGGTACTTAGACGATCATACCAAGCTCCAGGAGCTTGCTTCAAGCCGTATAAAGTTTTATGAAGTCTATAGACATGATCTGGATACCTAACATCCTTGAAATCAAGAGGTTGCTTAACATATACCTCTTCGTTTATAAAACCATTCAGAAATGGGCTTTTCACATCCATCTGAAAAAGCTTTATATTATGACAAACCGCATATGCCAGCAATATCCTAATCGTTTCAAGTCTCGCCACTGGAGCATACGTCTCATTGTAGTCTATTCCTTCTTTCTGATTATAGCCTTGTGCTACTAATCTAGTTTTATTCTGACTTACTCGCCCTGATTCGTCTAACTTATTCTTAAAAACCCATCTAGTTCCTATAATGGATTTCTTTGAGGGTTTAGGAACCAAGGACCAAACTTTATTCCTAGTAAATTGGTTCAGCTCCTCTTGCATGGCTAAAATCTACGCTTCGTCATGAAGAGCTTCCTCAATCTTCTTAGGCTCTATTTCAGAGATAAAAGCTACATTAGCTTCTCTTCTGAACTTGGACCATGTTCTGACTCCTTCTAAGGTCTCTCCGATAATTAACTCTTCTGGATGAGAATTCTTATATTTCCAATCTCTTTTTAATCCAATAGTTTTTGGAATATCCTCAATCTTGTCTACCTGAGTTCTTGATGATGAAGGTTCTATTGTATCACCTAAGAGCTTTGAAGGGACTTCACTCTCCATGTCATCTTCCTTACGAGGTTGGGAACTATCATCAAACTTGACATGAATGGTTTCCTCAACCGTCTTTGAGGTAAGATTGTAAACCCTAAAGACCTTGGATGATAAAGAGTAGCCTAGAAATATTCCTGGAAGGGTCTTTGAATCGAACTTATTCAACAATTCCTTTGTATTCATAATAGAGCACTTGTAACCAAATGGATGAAAGTAAGATATATTCGGTCTCCTTCCATTCCATAACTCATAAGGAGTTTTCTTCAGCAATGGTCGCAGCAATATCCTATTCTGAATGTAACACGCTATATTCACAGCTTTTGCCCATAAGTACTTAGGAAGATTCATCTCACACAGCATAGTTCTTGCCATTTCTTGAATCATCATGTTCTTCCTTTCAACAACTCCATTCTGCTGCGGAGTCCTAGGAGCAGAGAAATTATGGAAAATTCCATTCTCCTCACGGATATTCTTAACTTCTCATTCTCAAATTCTTCACCATGATCACTCCTGATACTAGCTATAGACATTCCTTTTTCATTCTGTAACTTTCTGGAAAGGGTCCTAAAACACTTAAAAGACTCATCTTTGTGTGACAAAAATAATATCCAACAAAATCTAGTAAAATCATCAACAATAACAAGTCCATATTTCTTTCTGCCAAGACTTATCGTCCTAGTTGGACCAAATAAATCCATATGTAACAACTCTAGAGGTCTAGAAGATGTTACGAAATTTTTAGAAGAAAATGACGTTTTGACTTGTTTCCCTTTAAGACAACTTTCACAAAAAGAACTCTTTGTCAAAACTTTTTTTAGTAAACCTCTTACCAAATCATGCTTTAACAACTTTGAAATATGTTTAAAACTAACATGATGTAACATCCCGTTATCGGAGTGACGGGTAGATTGGTAATTTGGATCGGGTTAGGATTTGGTACAGGCAAAGTATTGCATTGCACATGCATTACAGTTTTGATAGTCATTGATAAATGATTATTGACTGCATAAGTATATATATATATGTACATACATGTATGACAATTCTCGACTTGATTGTGAAATTGGAAATTGGTTATAATTGGTCCGATGTGAATTGGCTTAATTGTGCAATTGGGAATTTATCAAAATTGTATATATGAGAATTGGTTTGTGAAACTTGGATATTTAGTAAGTGTATATTTGGGTTTTGAATATGAACTTGGAATGAAATGGATTATAGAGAAAGGGAAATTGGAAATTGAGTATAGGAATGAGCATTTCCTAATTTTGTGAATTTATGAGAATTTTTCCGAATTTTAGAGTTTTGGATCGGACGGAAAATTTGGCTATGGACTGATTAATGTGATTCCGGTCCGAGATTGATTGACAAATAATATGAAATAAATTGAATTATGATTTTGGAAATTTTGGTTATGAGTAGCGCGAAATTGGGAGTGAATCGGACGTGTTAGACCCTAAGAATTGGACATGAAGTGGAGGATCTCATATATATATATGTATAAGCTTAAGAGAGAAGCTTAATTGTTCGTTAAGCTCATCGACGTTAGTGGGTGAGAAAACTGGGGATTTGGAGTTGCTTGAAGGATTCTTAACGGATTGAAGCTCGAATCAAGTAAGTTTCTATATGTTTATGAGTTAAAATCGTTTCGTTTGATTATTGATTTGAATGAGAAATTGTTTAGAGAATTTGAAAGCATTGACGATAGGGTTTGTGAGAGTTTGATTTGGGTTTTTGATGAAAAATGAGTTAAATGATGTTTTGAGGATAGAAATAAGTTGGGTTTAAGGTTTAAAACTGATTGAGAGTGTTTAGAATGGATTTGGGATGATTTATATCAGAGGATCTGCGAAATTTCGGGTTTGGACGAGTTTACGGGTTCGCATGCGTCGCGACGTGTGATGAACACCTTGTGACGAGCCCTTTAACTCGCACGTCATAGCGAATAATTGATTTTTAATTAAATGCGCTTTGACGAGCGGGTTGTAGGCCGCACGTCATGACGAAGCAATGATTTTACTTGTGACGAAGGATCGACGTCATGGCGAGGGAGACTGATTTCCGAATATGAGATTTTGAGGTTTTTGAATTTGGAGAATTTTGGGATTTAAATTGGATTGGTTATGGATCAAAGTGGCATTTGAGAAAATAGGAATTGCAATTCAGAAGAAATGATTAAAGGATTATAAGGTGATTGTTACAAGTAATGGGTTTAAGGTTGATTTCAAATAATTGGTTTCTTAGAAATTAATTGGAATTTGGAGACTACTGAATATTGAACTGGTAAGAATGGAAATTCAGAATTTGAATCAGATGATTATCGGGATCGAATGACAAATGATTAGTGAATATGATTTTAATTGAAATGTGATTATAGACTATGGAAATTGGTAAATTGGTTTATTATAATTGAAAGTGTTATGGATTAGTAAGAGAATGATCAAATTGAGGAATTAGGAATTGGATTGAGAATGTCATAACATGTGTAGTATTTATCATATTTGTTATTGAATCTGAAATTGGTATTTTAGTAATGTTCGATTAATTGATTGTTTAGAGCACCATTGAAACAATTCCACGGATATGAGGGACTTCCAGCGATAGCTTCGGAAGTGCGGTGAGTAACCTAGTTAGTTTCTCAACCTATATGTGTTACATTTGTGTACATATGCCATGTGAAGATACGGATGGATATGTGTGATCGTTTTGATTGATTTGAACCATGGGTGTTGAAATATTGGATTGAGATATGGAAGTACAAAATGTGAATAAATGTGCATAAATGCAATAGTGAACCAAATTGTAAGCGTGTTAGTGAAATAATTGAGATATGTATATGATCGAAATCTGGGACTAAAGGTCAGAAGAAATGAGATATGACAGTGAAATGTGAATGACATATGCACTCATGCATAATTAAATGATCGAGATAATGATAGTTGTTGACTAGAGACGCCATCTTTGTATATTTGAGGACCTTGTGGTAAAACCCATGAACACACGCCGCAATGATAAAACACGCAAACACCTACGGGTGGGGTGTAGGGTCTATTATGTGAAAGGGATTAGTGTATACCAGTGGGCTCTCCTATTCCTAATGTGAGTGGGCAGTAGTGCATACCCAGAGGGCCCTTCTACTTGCCAAAAATGTGATTACTGATTTCTGATTGCGCTCGGTCACAACAACGTAACGAAAATGAAAGTGTCACATGCATATTGCATATATAAATGATTGACTGTGAAATGTGTAATGTAATAAATGAAAATGCATGAATAATTTGGAATATGATAATATGTGCTATGATGTGATTTATTTGTGTATGCATGAGTTGGGTGAACCATCGATGATGGTTTTCTCATTTGAGTTCATAAACTCACCTGACATTGCATCTATTTTTCAGGAAGTGAAGAGTACCCCGTTAGACACACGGGAGTATGTCTACCGCTAGCAAGGCAGAGTCTCGGGTCGGGATCAGTGTCGTCACATCTGCATTAGTATAGTGATTTGTTCAGTGGGCCCTAACTAGATAAATGTAAAATTGTATTGTGTTTTAGTGATTACTGAAATGTGTTCAGAAATGGCATTGGAACCCAGTTGGGTCATGCCTTTCTACTTATGCACTGATTGAGCACTATTGAGTGCCTTTTGTGACTGAAATCGTATTTGATTGAAAAGATTTTCGTAGCAAATTGGGCTAAAGTGTTTATTGATTTCATTGTTTAACTGTTTTGAAAAGAAAAGTGTTACAATGAGTTTTAAAAGGTAGTGATTGTTCTAAGACGCCACCCTCACGGATCACGAGCTCGAGATATCCTTTGTTGATGTCGGGTTCGGGTCTCGTCGGGAGTGGGGTGCTACATTTGTGGTATCGAGCCAGTACAATCTTACATGGGCATTACGAGACAAATGTGTCAAAGTGCATGCATATAAGTTATGTCTCGGCAGATAGTGACGGTCGATCCCTGTCTAGCATATGAGTCTCTTACATGAGCTGTACTAGTGATTTAAGTGGTTAGAAATAGTGAGGAAAAGATGATATGGGAAAATGTGATAAATGAAAATTGTAGAAATCAAAGAAAAGAACAAGTATCTGATGCGATATGATGATTGGAGATTTAGTGTATTGGTATTGATAGGCGTATTATGAAATCGACATTAGAGTGATATTGGAAAAATCAGTGAATGGGAAGTAGATGTGAATTGTATATGTGTAGTTGTGAAGTGATAGAAGAAATATAGAGATATGTGAAAGATGGCAAATAAAATGTTTTATGATCGAGTTACTTGTGAGCGTGATGGGAGTTATGATTGGAGGTCTATGACCTAGAATTTGAATATATTAAGTGAGAAAGCAACAATGAATGTATATTTGTGATACGGATTGGAGTGTGGTTGCGTAAAAAAAAATGATGAAAGGATCGAAATGAGAGAAAATAGTATTGAGAGAAGAAAAAGTAAAAAAATTGTTAAGGTCAGCGGATTTGCCTATGCGAATGCACACCTGATGAATGGAAATGATATCGGAAATCAATTGGTGCATTAGTGGATAACCGCCAAGTCAAATAGTTAAAAGTTCATGTGAGATAGAGTAAGAACCAAAAGTGTTTATAGTGATATTTGGAAATGAATTGAGATTGTAATTAGGATGTTGGTAAGGAAAAAGCCTCATGATCGAGGATAGGTGCGAAAAGGAAAAAGGTGGTCAAAGATCAAATGAGATTGAAGTGTCTTTAGCGTAAGTGACTAAGTGGTAAATTAATGTAATACTGTAAATGGTATGTACCTCAATGAACGGTATCAAAAAGAGATGCTTTGGTTATGTGGATTATGGTATATATTGATCGTCACAGGACATTGTGAATAATTGAAATCAATAAGAAATGTGACGACGGTTGATGATTAGGAATTGAAAGAAGAATTTCCTTGAATGGAATTAAGTTGATTAGATGATTAAAATTGAAAAGTTTAGAAATGAAAAGACAAATTGGGGAAAAATGTGAAATAAATGAAAAGTCGCTTTTAGGAGAGGAAAAAAAATAGAATAAGTTATTAAGAAAGTATGTGTTACGATAATGTAAAGAGTTTGATTGTGTAATAGGAGTATTGAACAGTAAAGGGATATCAGTTGTGATTTGAGGAGAATATCGGGTCAGATATATTTTGTGTGAATATCGGAAAGTATAAAGTGGTTTTGAAAATTTTGTTTGAAATGATAATGAATAAATTGAAATATGTGGAGAATCCAGTGTAAAAGAATGTGTGTCAAAATATATTTGATGAAATGGAGAAAGATCGTGAGAAAATTTGTTCCTCATTGGAGACAACCGATAATTAGGAAGTGATATAAATTGATTATTGATATGAAGAGTCATTATGCTACTGAAGAGTAACATATCTTACTTGTGTTTAGAGTGAAATGTTTAAATTGTGTTCAAAGTGGATGATGATCGATTGAATACATTTGAAAAGTGAATAAGAGAAATTGGCACGATTGAGGAAATTGTTTGACATGTAAGTTTTATAAGAGTGAATTTGATCTTGGTAGAATAATTAGTGGATGAATTATTATTTTTGAACATGGTATTGGGAGATTAAATGCAAATAGAGGCGATGATAAATGTGAAATTGTAAAGGATAAGTATATAAAGAATTTGGAGTTATAATAGGATTGATTGTATCTTGGATACATCCAGAAATTGGTAAAGGTCTTACGATTGTAAATGATAAGGAAAGTGTTAAAAGGAAATATGTGAAGTGTATGACAAATGATTGTAAGAAGAGATACTTAGAGAAATGTTCAATTAGTATTGATCGTATCAATTGAATTGGTGTTATAATATGAAATGAATTGTAAAGATGATAATGTGATCTATTGGAAAAATGTAAAGAGATTCTATGTGTATGGAGATCATTATAAGCTTATGGGCTGCATTGGTATTTGATGACTTAAAATCTATTGTATTGAATAGTGTATTGGAAAGTGTTGTGAAAAGTTTGGAGATTCTATTTATGCGGAAAATTTTTGGATGAATATCGTTTGTAAAGTAATAATGATTAAGTTATATGAGTAAATTGGGAAAAAGGATTATGTGTTGAATGTTTCGAATTTTGATAAGGAAGCAAATAATTAGATGATAAGATTATGAAACTGGATGAAAGATTATATGTAAATTGTCGAGTTGGTAAAGTGTAAAAGGAACGATTAGCAATCGGGGATTCCACATCAAGTGTGCGAGAGGTGTATTGAAAGCATGGCAAAATCCGAATTGAGAATTTTGAATAGTGGATAGTATCGAGAAATGTGTGAATAGATTAGTCAGTAAAGAAAATGAGTAATGTATTTGGATTAGGAAATATGAGTAAAACTCATGAAAGGAATTGTAAGTGTATTAAAAGTGTAACAGAAAGTAAAATGTGACGTTGAAAGATTATGAGTATGTTTGACCTATATGGTTGACTGTGTGTTATCAGTGTGAAACTAATATAGGTTTGGAGTTCATAAGATTATGAGATTGATGCATAGATAAGATTGATTGTGTTTCGTTGGAGATATCATTTGAAAAGTGTATGAAAGGTTTTATATCTAAAAAGGAGTTGTTCATTCGGATAGTAAAATGATCAGGACCTAATATAATTAGAGGCCCTGGATGATTTAAATTAAGATTGACAGGTGTTTGAATCGATAATATGGTTTAAGAAATTCAAGTTGATGAGAATGAATTAAATTAATGATTACCAAAGCTGTTGAAACACGATGAGATTAGAAATTGGCATTCGAGAGATGCAATAAGTTAAACGATCTGTAGAATGTTTCTAAATGTGTCACCTTGGCCAATCTATGTATTGATTGAGATAACGGTAAATGGAAATGAAATTTGTTATTAAGGGCCTCGATGTGACCGTGTTGTGAATCGATTTATGGATTGACAAGTCGGTGGTAACCTAAAAGATAAATGGATTTGTAAAGTGTTATATGGATGAAATAGGAAATATTGATATGATCGGATGTGTAGCATTGGTATTGGATATAAAGAATTACGAGTAATCAAAAGAAATCGTTAAGCAGTATAGAGTTTGAGAAAGGAAAAGTGGTAAATGGCGGTTGTAGTGTGATTAAAATAGCAAGTCCGTCTAAAATCCTAAAAGATGATTCGGATCTCAAAATGTTACAAAGACTGAATTGGAAAATATTGTTAGGATCCGATATATGTGTTATCGATTTTTGAAGTGATAAATTGTGTGTAAAAGGGCAATATAAGGTTAAGAAAGATTTGACAGAAATTATTCGTATAGCGAAATAAGTGGAAATCAGAGAATCAATGATCGAAAAGACTCCCCTAACTTGGTGATAAATCGTATATGAAATTTCGAGGACGAAATTTTTATTAGGAGGGGAGAATTGTAACATCCCGTTATCGAAGTGGCGGGTAGATTGGTAATTTGGATCGGGTTAGGATTTGGTACAGGCAAAGTATTGCATTGCACATGCATTACAGTTTTGATAGTCATTGATAAATGATTATTGACTGCATAAGTATATATATATATGTACATACATGTATGACAATTCCCGACTTGATTGTGAAATTAGAAATTGGTTATAATTGGTCCGATGTGAATTGGCTTAATTGTGCAATTGGGAATTTATCAAAATTGTATATATGAGAATTGGTTTGTGAAACTTGGATATTTAGTAAGTGTATATTTGGGTTTTGAATATGAACTTGGAATGAAATGGATTATAGAGAAAGGGAAATTGGAAATTGAGTATAGGAATGAGCATTTCCTAATTTTGTGAATTTATGAGATTTTTTTCAGAATTTTTAGAGTTTTGGATCCGGACCGGAAAATTTAGCTAAGGGACTGATTAATGTGATTCCGGGTCCGAGATTGATTGACAAATAATATGAAATAAATTGAATTATGATTTTGGAAATTTTTGGTTATGAGTAGCGCGAAATTGGGAGTGAATCGGACGTGTTAGACCCTAAGAATTGGACATGAAGTGGAGGATCTCATATATATATATGTATAAGCTTAAGAGAGAAGCTTAATTGTTCGTTAAGCTCATCGACGTTAGTGGGTGAGAAAACTGGGGATTTGGAGTTGCTTGAAGGATTCTTAACGGATTGAAGCTCGAATCAAGTAAGTTTCTATATGTTTATGAGTTAAAATCGTTTCGTTTGATTATTGATTTGAATGAGAAATTGTTTAGAGAATTTGAAAGCATCGACGATAGGGTTTGTGAGAGTTTGATTTGGGTTTTTGATGAAAAATGAGTTAAATGATGTTTTGAGGATAGAAATAAGTTGGGTTTAAGGTTTAAAACTGATTGAGAGTGTTTAGAATGGATTTGAGATGATTTATATTAGAGGATCTGCGAAATTTCTGGGTTTCGGACGAGTTTCTGGGTTCGCACGTCGCGACGTGTGATGAACACGCCGCGGCGAGCCCCTTTAACTCGCACGTCGCAACGAATAATTGATTTTTAATTAAACGCGCTGACGACGAGCGGGTTATAGGCCGCACGTCGCGATTGACAGCGGATTTTACGCCATGACGAAGGATCGACGTCATGGCGAGGGAGACCGATTTCCGAATATGAGATTTTGAGGTTTTTGAATTTGGAGAATTTTGGGATTTAAATTGGATTGGTTATGGATCAAAGTGGCATTTGAGAAAATAGGAATTGCAATTCAGAAGAAATGATTAAAGGATTATAAGGTGATTGTTACAAGTAATGGGTTTAAGGTTGATTTCAAATAATTGGTTTCTTAGAAATTAATTGGAATTTGGAGACTACGAATATTGAACTGGTAAGAATGGAAATTCGGAATTTGAATCAGATGATTATCGGGATCGAATGACAAATGATTAGTGAATATGATTTTAATTGAAATGTGATTATAGACTATGGAAATTGGTAAATTGGTTTATTATAATTGAAAGTGTTATGGATTAGTAAGAGAATGATCAAATTGAGGAATTCGGGAATTGGATTGAGAATGTCATAACATGTGTAGTATTTATCATATTTGTTATTGAATACTGAAATTGGTATTTTAGTAATGTTCGATTAATTGATTGTTTAGAGGCACCGCTGAAACAATTCCACGGATATGCGGGAACTTCCAGGCGATAGCTCGGAAGTGCAGGTGAATAACCTAGTTGGTTTCTCAACCTATATGTGTTACATTTTGTGTACATATGCCATGTGAAGATACGGATGGATATGTGTGACTGTTTTGATTGATTTCGAACCATGGGTGTTCGAAATATTGGATTGAGATATGGAAGTGCAAAATGTGAATAAATGTGCATAAATGCAATAGTGAACCAAATTGTAAACGTGTTAGTGAAATAATTGAGATATGTATATGATCGAAATCTGGGACTAAAGGTCCAAGAAATGAGATATGATGTGAAATGTGAATGACATATGCACTCATGCATAATTAAATGATCGAGATAATGATAGTTGTTGACCGAGACGCCATTGTATATTTGAGGACGCTTGTGGTAAAACCCATGAACACACGCCGTGAGAAAACGCAAACACCTACGGGTGGGGTGTGGGGTCTATTATGTGAAAGGGATTAGTGTATACCAGTGGGCTCTCCTATCCCTAATGTGAGTGGGCGATAGTGCATACCCGGAGGGCCTCCTACTTGCCAAAAATGTGATTCTTGATTTACGATTGCGCTCGGTCACAACAACGAACGAAAATGAAAGTGTCACATGCATATTGCATATATAAATGATTGGTCGTGAAATGTGTAATGTAATAAATGAAAATGCATGAATAATTTGGAATATGATAATATGTGCTATGATGTGATTTGACTGTGTATGCATGAGTTGGGTGAACCATCGATGATGGTTTCTCACTGAGTTCGCAAACTCACCCAACATTGCATCTATTTTTCAGGAAGTGAAGAGTACCCCGTTAGACACACGGGAGTATGTCTACCGCTAGCAAGGCAGAGTCTCGGGTCGGGATCAGTGTCGTCACATCTGCATTAGTATAGTGATTTGTTCAGTGGGCCCTAACTAGATAAATGTAAAATTGTATTGTGTTTTAGTGATTACTGAAATGTGTTCAGAAATGGCATTGGAACCCAGTTGGGTCATGCCTTTCTACTTATGCACTGATTGAGCACTATTGAGTGCCTTTGTGGTGAAATCGTATTTGATTGAAAAGATTTTCGTAGCAAATTGGGCCTAAAGTGTTTATTGATTTCCGCTTGTTTAACTGTTTTGAAAAAGAAAAGTGTTACAATGAGTTTTAAAAAGGTAGTGATTGTTCTAGTACGCCACCCTCGCGGGTCACAGGCTCGGATATCACTGTTGATGTCGGGTTTGGGTCTCGTCGGGAGTGGGGTGCTACACATGACCTAGCTTTTTATGTCAGATTAGTCTTTCTTCTTCAGTTGATAAAAAAACATGAAACATTTTGATTTTGAAAATCCTCTAGATCAATTTTGTAAAGATTATTTCTTCTCTTGGTAGAAAAGAATATAGACCCATCTTTGTGTCTGATTTCACAAAGATTTTGATTAAACGTGACTTCAAAACCAGAATCACACAATTGACTGACACTAATCAAGTTGTGTTTCAGACCATCAACAAGCATCACATTATCAATGCATGCAAAGGAATCTTTACCTATTTTACCGATTCCAATTATCTTGCCCTACTAG
This sequence comes from Erythroxylum novogranatense, assembly GCA_029891385.1. Taxonomy (NCBI): domain Eukaryota; kingdom Viridiplantae; phylum Streptophyta; class Magnoliopsida; order Malpighiales; family Erythroxylaceae; genus Erythroxylum; species Erythroxylum novogranatense. The sequence continues at coordinate 87,650,440 of CM057231.1, read as the reverse complement.
TTGTCTCTGAAAGTTATCGATCCTTCCTTTATACTGAAGATCTAGGAATATAGACCTTCTTCCTGTCATATGTCGCGAGCATCCACTGTCTAAATACCAACGGTGCTTGTCACATCTTCCAAGGAAGGATATCTATGGGAGAAACTATTTTTTTTTGGTACCCATATTTTCTTGGGTCCTCTTGGGTTAGTAATATGCACAGAATGATTCATTTGATGCATTTTATAAGTTTGTTGATGAACACGTTTTTGGTGATACTTCTTTTTATGAAAGAAAAACTTTCTTTCATGTTGAGGCTTATTTCTCGTAAACCCTAATCCGGTTTTATCACTCGGATGTCTACATTTTTCTAGCATCTCATTCATTTTCCTTGTACTCTCAGTGAAGGTAGCTAAATCAGCTGAGAGATTCTTAATCCTAATCTTCAACTGATTGATCTCTTCAGATCTATCTACAACTTTCTTTTTCTTATTTTCCTCTACTTGCTATTTCAAGCATGTATTTTCTCTCTCTAAATCTTGTGTATTTTAAGGTATTCTACATACTTTTTCTTTAATAGTTTGTACTGTTTCAGAATAGCATGAGAGTCTTCTAGTAGTCCTGAATATGCATTATGCAGGTCATCGTATTCAGATGTTACCTCCTCATCACTTTCCTCTTCGGCTACTAGGAAAATATTTGCGTGTTTTGATGTCTCAGAGCTTGTATCTGATTCAGATGAATCTAGATCCTCCCAAGTTGCCATCATGCTTTTCTTGCCTACTCTACTCTTCTTTGGTTTCTTTTTTAGAGTAGGACACTCAGACTTGTAATGTCCAGGTTGATTACACTCATAGCATATGATGGATGTCTTTTCCACTTTTCCATCATCTTTGTCGTTCTTCTTGAAGAACTGACTTCCTTTGGACTTCTTCTTCCACATCCGTTTGATCTTCCTAGAAATGAAAGATAACTCGTCATCTTCATTACTTGACTCTTGTTCTGATTCGCTGGAGTCATCATGTTTTGATTCTTCAATCTTTAATGCTTTTGATGACTTTCTCCTCCTTTGAGTCTTGTGATTCTTTTGCCGGCCTTCAGTGTTATTGACTTGTCCCGTTTGGGCTTGTCTTCAGCATCGAGCTCAACTTTATGAATCTTCAGCGATCCAAGAAACTCGTCAAGCTTTAGCACGCTCAAATCCTTAGCTTCCTGCACAGCAGTAACTTTTAGTCTCCACCTCTTTGGAAGACTTCTTAAGATCTTACGTACGTGATCTTGGTTGTCGTAAGTTCTTCCGAGAGCTTTCAATCCATTGATAATTGTTTGAAATCTTTCAAATATTTGATCAATATTTTCTTCATCTTTAATCTTGAAAAGCTCGTACTGATGCACAAGAATGCTTATATTGGATTCTTTGACTTGGTTTGTGCCTTCATGTGCGATGGATAACGTGTCCCACATCTCCTTCGCAGTATCGCATCCGTGGACTTTGTCATACTCACTTCTGCTTAGGGCACAACTTAAAAATAACTTCGCTTTAGAGTTTAGTTGAATTCTCGCCTTTTGATCAGCCGTCCATCTGATTCGTGGAATAAGATTTCCTTCTTCATCTACTGGTGTGTACGCTCCATTCTCTATCACGTCCCAAAGGTCAACATGAGTAGATTCTATAAACAGCCGCATCCTATCTTTCCAGTAATGGTAGTCTTCTCAGTTGAATCTTTGGAGGTCTAGTGGTGAGGCACCTTACGCAATGTACGTATGTGATTCCGCCATAATCTTTGATCCACACTTTGTTACAGTGATCCTTGGACACCGAGCTCTGATACCAATTGAAGTGAATCACACGTTATTACAATGCTTATTATACGATATATGAATGCACAAGAAGGGGGGTTGAATTGTGTATTCTCCTTTTTGATGAACTTTTAAAAACGTTTTGTCAAAAGAAAAGAAAAACTTGTTCTTTTCATAAGAACTATTGTAAATCAAAGTTAATCGTATTTTTTGAAAGCTTGTTTAAAAAACTAAGTAAGAACGAAACTTTGAATGATGAGAGATAAGGATAGAGAGAAGTTGACACAATAATTTTTATACTGGTTCACCCCAAACCGTGGGCTACGTCCAGTCCTTAGATGTCTTTCTGAGATTTCACTATCTCTCAACAACTTTACAAGTATTCTTTCTTTCTGAGCATCTTTAGGTCTCTTTACACTCAGTATTCTTTTACTCTTAGCCTCTGCAGGCTATCTATACTACTTTCTTACAGAAAGATGTTTTAAGCTTCGTTACAGTAATATAGCTCTAGATATTTGCACAATAAACTCTCAAGTAAGCTTTTTAACGTTCACTTATATGTATATCAGCTAACTTTGTAATCTTCGACTTCGACTCATATTTATAGCCTTCTTCTTCAACTGTTTCTTAAATCTTGCTTCTTGAATCTTGAAAGAAACGGTTATTGATTGAGTTACAGAATTAACTCGAATCGACTTTTGATTTCTTAAATCTACTTTTCATCATCGCTTTTCTTTAAATGCATTTTTGGCTTTCGTTTGTTTTTTGATCTTCCGTCTGTTTTTCATCGTCTGCTTTTTATTCTTTCGTCTGCTTTTTATCTTCCGTCTGTTTTTCATTCTCCATCTGCTTTTTATCTTCCGTCTGCTTTTCCTATCTTCTGTATGTTTTTCATCTATCGTCTGCTTTTCATTCTTCGTCTGCTTTTCATTCTTCGTTTGCTTTTTTTATCTTTCGTTTGTTTTTCATTCTTCGTCTGTTTTTCAACATTATTTGTACTTCATCAAAATTATTAATGTAAAGTCATTTTGACTTAACAATTTTCATAATTAGAAACTAGTCGTCACACCGACATTCCTTGATAAATTAATGTTAACGGTTATATTATAAAAAGTCAATTTAACACAAAATTTATTATGTTTAATTAAATTTTTTTAGTAATCAAATCCCATAAATTCTCAGGGAAGGAATGAATTGATCCCAAATTGAAAGGAACTTTACCATACAAATCCTAGCAATAAAAAGAAAGGTCATTCCTTTTAAGCGAAGCTCAAAACAGCCTTTGCCTTAGCAATTTGTTATTTATTGCGTTCAAAAACAACATAGCTGAAGTCCAACATTAGACTTGAACTAACTCTCTTATTCAAGATACAATTGATCCTATCGACGAATAGTCAAGAAAAGCTTTTGTATATTGAACACGTAATATAAGAGCTTAAGTTACATACATAATAATAAACTTGCAAAAAAGATAAGAGAAGAAGAAGCTTACCTGGAGAATGGAGAGAGAGAGAGAGAGAGAGAGAGAGAGGAAGAGGAGGAGGAGGAAGATAAGAGAAGAGAATCATCTAAATGTTGAAAACAAAATGAAGTACATAAATATCCCTTGTAGAAGTTAAATATTATAATAGACCTTTCATCAAACAGTTATAAAGCTTTCCTAAAAAAAATATTGAAGGTGGAAAAAAGCATCAACCCACACACAACCAACATAGAAACATACCTCACCATCATCCAAACACAAACTCAAACAAAAACCCTTACATCATAAGCAAAACACAAAACCCATATAAACTCCAAAATATAGTAGAAACATATAGTATAACACAAGGATAGTTCTTGAAAATAGAAAAGAAAAATAGTACTAACATAGGACACAATGCTTCTTTGACAGTGACGACCACAACATAGGAGATGACTACAATAGAGGAACTTACGCTTCTTGAACGATGAATCAAGAGGAAATAAAATGACTTACACGAAAACAAAGAGAGCTTTGTTTTTGTGATAATAACCTAGTAAAAAATGACGGAGTTTGTTGTTAAACAAAACGATGCCATTTTTGATTAATTTAAAAGAAATATACCATTAGGCGATGATTTAGAAAATCATCACCAAACAGTGGTCTATTACCATTTAGCTTTACCTTTAGTGAAGAAATTATATAGAATATATACATTTTTATAACAGTATCGAATTTATATATAATAAATAGAAAATTAGGATTTAATAGACTAACATATTACATAAGTAAGATATTAGAAAATGTATCTATTATATATATATACATTTATATATCATTATACTAGTTACAATTATTATCTATACATTCATATAACATTATATTATTTACCATACATAATTATATTTATTGCAATATAATTAAAAATAATTGCAATATAGTAAAAATGGAAATCGATATTACATATTAATATCATATTATTAAAAATCAAATTTAATATTATTGACAATAAGTTGTAAGTCTAAAAATAAATTTAGTTAACAACAATGTCATTTCTTCTAATTTATAAAACTAAAAACTAAAAATTAATTTATATTGTTGCCTACAACATTGGTGGTTACTTACATAGCGCATAGTGTGGGTAGTTACCGTCATATAAAGTGGGTCATATATGTTGGTTTTTGTTTTAAAACCTCACGTCCGCTACCAACCATCTTTACACATTGTTTTGATGGGAAGACAACACAAAGCATAAAATATGGTAAATGATGTTGGGTCCCTCATTTTGGCATTATTCTACACACACCATTTTGATTGCATCTGCTAAAGCTTAAAAGAGTCCTCACACCCAGTCGAATCTCAACATCAATGACAGGAGGTATGAGATTAAAATTCTGCATTTCCATTTTTCTTGTAATAGACATGTATATGGTTTATTCTCATGTCTTACAATTGGTACCATAGCAAACTTTCCTTTACCTTGATGTAATTAAATTTATGTGATTATATGCATGAATGGGTGACTTTTTTGTTACAAATATTGATGTTGTTAGAGTCAATATTGTGAAATTGACCTTGCATATCTATAGAAAATTCAATTCTGCTTAAAATGGCTTTTGAATAATAAAAAATAGAGTTTTAGAAGCCAAAATATAATTGGAATTGTAAAATAGGTCGGATCTGGGTTGAGTTGACCCGGTTGGAGGTTCAAGATGATTTATACTACATTCGTTTTTCATTCTTTATTGAATACGAGGTTTTTCATAACAATTTTCTGGGTTCTCATTTGCTTTAACAATTGAACCTTTTTTTGTTCACTTCTATTAATTAAAAGAAAAAGTTTTCATGGGCCCACCATTAAAGGTTTTGAATTTGTGTTTGCTTTAATTGTTACACGAATTTTGGAAAGCAAAACTTTATATTTTGTGGGGCCCATCATTGAAAGGCTTTAAGTTTATACTTGTAAAGAATAAATTCTTTGGAATTTGGATTGAAAGTGGTCCATGTTTATACTATATTTACATATTGAACCCATAAATATTTTAGCTTTGACAGCTAAATCCAATTTTGTTGAATTGCATGATTTAAATCATTGTTTTATTTTATTTTATTTTATTTTGATTACAAAGGAAAGAGTACAAAAAGATCACATATGACAGGGGTACACAACCTCGCACGCGTCTTGGTGAAGAAGCTCCTGGACGATCACCGGAGGCTCCCAAACAATGTGCAGGCCTGGAGCTAAGAAAGTAGCACACACCGCCAGCCTGTTCGCGCACTGGTTCTCCTCTCACCCGACATGGCGCAGAACCACCTCCAAGTCCCGATGTAATAACCCCCTGATACCTGCAACCAACAAAAGATCCTCAGTCAAAACACGCTGGGAAGAGGAAAGGATATTAATGACCTCCAACGAGTCGACTTCCACGACTAGCCGTCAGTAACCCCGGTCCCACACCAACTTTAGGCCGGAATGGACCCCGTGAAGTTCTGTTGTGAGAGGGGAGCTGTGGCCAAACCGTTGTTGGAATCCTCCGCATCATTGCCCATACCGATCCCGAATTAACCCGCCGGCCGACCCCCGCGCAACTCCGGGTGTGGCTATGTCATCCGTATTCAATGTCACCCAGCCCTCCATCGGTCTAGTCCAGCCCACTAGGAACCCCACAGGCATGGTGGTTCTCGGGAAAACAGACGATTCCATGAGACGAGCTCTGAAAATTCACTCAAAATACTCCATAACCAAGCGACAACCATCCGCCAGCCAATTAAAGCCCTGCTCGAACAGAAATTTGTTCCGCTAGGTCCATAAGTACCAACAGGCTACCCCATAGATAATAGACCATTCAACCTGATGAAAAGGCAGCATGTTGGTAAGGTTAGAAATGACCCAGACCCTTTCCTCCTGTTGATAAAAATGTTGCCCCAGCATAGCCCGGGGAAACCGAGCCCAAAAGGTGCGCCCCCCAGGCAATCCCGCACCACATGGAGCATGGTCTCGTCCTGCCCACAGTAAGGCATCGGCTATCTGTGGTGAGGTGACGAATGACCGGATCTGCTGAGGACCAGCCCATTTCCAAACAGCCTCCCACACATTGGGCTGCGAAGCAACCCCAGGACACTCCTGCAACTCGTAAGTCGATGCTACCGTAAATCGCCCATAGGAGGTGGGACCCCAAATGAGTTGATCGTTCGCCTCATCATCCAACGAGGGTCGGATGAAGGCGAGATCGAAGCAAACCGCAGTTGGGAGATACTACTGGAACACGGGCCAGTGCCAGTTGCCCCTCCGGCCCGTGAAGTCAGCCACCGTAGCATGTAGGATAGAGTCAGGGACGCCCATGGTAGTAAGGTGGATCAGGGGGCCCCAACCTGCTACCTAGAGATCGAGCCAGAATAAAATACGGCGACCATTCCCCAGGACCCAATGGCTGCCTTAACGAATAAGCGGCTAGACGGCCGACAGGCTGCACCAAACCATGGAAGCCCAAGGCCGCGCAATAGTGTGGGGCAAATGGTGAGTATCTAAGCGGTATTTCTCACAAAGTACATGAACCCACAGGGCTGAAGGATTGACCATCAACGTCCAGCCTAGCTTGACAAGTAAAGCGTCATTAGTGGTGCGGAGACGTTTGATGCCCAAACCCCCTTCGGACTTCGGCTAGCAGACCATGTCCCAGTTCACCAAGTGGAGACGACACTGTGAGGCGGTCGGGCCCAAATAAAATCACGCATGAGTATTTAAGATCATCACAGAGGTGACGTGGGAGCCGGACCGTCTGCATCGTGAAAATGGGAAGTGCGGATATAACCGACTGGGTTAACTTAACCCGACCAGCCAGAGACAAGGTCTGCGCACGCTAGCCTGTGAGCTTCGCTTGGGCCGTATCCATACTATGTTGGAAAGTCCATCTGGAGACGCGCTCATGAAACAAAGGAACGCCGAGATACCGGCCCAAGTTCACCGTACAGCTCAGCCGAAGACCCTGATTGAGCTGCCGGGCAGTTTCCTGGGGCACATTCCTTCAGAAAAAAATCTGGGTCTTCTCAAGAATTATTTTCTAACCCGAGGCTAAGCAGAAAGTTTGTAAGGTACGGGTGATAACCTGCGATTGGGACTCCGGAGCTTCTGCAAAAAGGACCAGGTCATCAGCGAAGAACAGGTGGGAAATGGGAGGCCCCGTCCGACAGAACCTGATGGGCCGCTAGTGGCCCTCGGCCACCGCCTGCGAGATAAGATGGACTAGGAGCTCCATGTAGAGCACAAAAAGATACGGAGAAAGCGGGTTACCCAGCTGAACACCCCGAGACGGGCAAAAGGCATCTGAATAAGTGCCTTGCCAGGCCACCCGAAACGACACCATCGTGACACATTGCATGATGACACGGATTAAGCTCACAGGAATCCCAATCGCAATAAGAGTGTCCTGGATAAAAGACCAATGAAGCCGATCATAAGCTTTTTCAAGATCGACTTTTAAGGCTATGAAGCCTTTCCGGCTCGACTTCTTCCTCATCGAGTGAATCACTTCCTGGACAATGATAATATTGTCAGTAATCCGTCGGCTAGAAATGAAACTACACTGGTTCTTAGCTACAAGCTAAGGCATGAACGGTTTCAACCTATTAACGATAACTTTAGCGATGGCTTTGTAAATGACGGTGCATAGGCTAATAGGTCGAAATTGATAAACCTGTCGGGGAACTGGGATTTTGGAAATAAGGATCAGAAGAGTTTGATTCAAGTCCGGTTCCCAATGATCATGGCTGAAGACTTTTTGGATAAATGCCATGACTGCAGGGCCAACCGTCGGCCATTGAGACTGGAAAAAGAGCGCATTAAACCCATCGACCCCGGCAGCTTTGTTCGGATTCATCGCAAAAACAGGACTCTTGATGTTGTGCTCCAGAATCGGCAACTCCAGGTCGCAGACCTGCGAGGGTGAGAGGGTAGGGGCCTTCCTCATCGAGTGAATCACTTCCTGGACAATGATAATATTGTCAGTAATCCGTCGGCTAGAAATGAAACTACACTGGTTCTTAGCTACAAGCTAAAGCATGAACGGTTTCAACCTATTAACGATAACTTTAGCGATGGCTTTGTAAATGACGGTGCATAGGCTAATAGGTCGAAATTGAGAAACCTGTCGGGGAACTGGGATTTTGGGAATAAGGATCAGAAGAGTTTGATTCAGGTCCGGTTCCCAATGATCCTGGCTGAAGACTTTTTGGATAAATGCCACGACCGTAGGGCCAACCGTCGGCCATTGAGACTGGAAAAAGAGCGCATTAAACCCATTGACCCCGGCAGCTTTGTTCGGATTCATCGCAAAAATAGGACTCTTGATGTTGTGCTCCAGAATCAGCAACTCCAGGTCGTAGACCTGCGAGGGTGAGAGGGTAGGGGCCCCGCCAGAAGAAGGAAACGGGACGTAATCCTCGATGTCTTCAGTATAAAGTTGGGCGTAGTAGGTGTGGACGAGCCGACGCAGATGTTCTGGATCCGTGATCCATAAACCATCGGTATCAGTGAGACGAGCAATCCGCAGGTTCTTGCAATTGGAAAGGGTAACGGAATGATAAAACTTAGTATTACGATCCCCCCTCGAAATCTACTGACAACGGGCTTTCTGGTGCCAAAGTAGCTCCTCCTCACTGAGCACCTGCATAAGATATCAACTGGTTGAGCAGGGGAAGACCCAACAGGACGGGTGCTGAATTGGGGTGGCCTCGATGTCCCATTGTCTCCCTCCCGGCTAAGATCCGGTGTGGCGGCCGTGGTGGAGTTGCGTTGAGGGCAGGCGCCAGTGTCATGACAAGTGAGCCACAGCAGGAGCAGACCATCGAAAGGCCCTCGTATTCCACCAAAAGGGTTTCGCCATCCAAGGTGATAGTGGTGCGAAGGGGCGCACTGAGGTCAAGCTCCACGGCCATCCTCGCAAAACTCCCCCACTGGGCATTGGTGGTAGCGTCGTCTACCTTCACAAGGCTACCCACCAGGTTCCCTAACACCTGTAGGATCTTGGGGGTGATAGCACGCAATGGGAAGATTGACGAACCGGCCCAGACCACCGCGCGAGTCACCTGTGCTTGCGTCGGACGGAAGGACGGGATCCAGCGTTGAACTGTTAACAGCTGCCTGAAAATCATCCAGGGGCCGTTAGTCAAGACTCGGAGATAATCAGCTTCCTCCTTAAACTTGACAAGGTAGAACTCATGATCCATATCCACCACCTTCATAGGACCACGTGGTTGCCACAGGCTTTGGACTCGAGTGCAGAGGGTTCGAAAGCCAATCCTACGCCCCATCAGGTTAACTATCACCGCCTGCTCCCATTGGCGGTCGAGGCGATGTTTGAATGCCTGGGAAAGCCAGAGACTTGGGCCACGCTCCCCACCTCTATCGTGATGTCCCCATCATCTACGGTGACAAGCTCATCCTCTATCCATGGCTGAACCGGAGCTTGGGCCACCACTGAAGAAGGCCCCGCCACGACTACACTGTACATCGATTTCGGAAGAATGATCTCGTCGTCCCGTTTCCTTGTCCGTCCTTTCTTGGACGGCTGACCCTCCAGGTACATGGAGGCCATAACCTCCAGGAAGCACGCTCAGTACCAGGGAAGATGAGTAAGCAAGAGAACAAAGAGCGCTACACAAACAACGATCGACAACGGTGTCTCTGCAAGAATGTCACAATTTTAGCCAACTTTTCTCTCTCTAGTGAATAGTTTGAGGTTGTAAGATTCTCTCGTGCAAACATTGTTTTATTTTAAATTCATATATATATTTATTTTTGTGCAAATATTTAATATTGATGCATGATTAATTAGTTTTAAAGGATTATATGGAACCTTTATTATTAATATTTTACATAAATGAGGTGTCATGTGATCAATATGATTTTAATTAGTTGAAGATAAGCCACAAAATCTTTAATTAAGAGAAATTGTATATTAAGTGCTCTAGATCATATATAGTAAAATGACACAAATTGTAATTAATCATATTCAAATATAATAAATTTTATCCCACATGAATATTTATTATATTTGCATGGTTAATTAGGATGGAATAGCAAATTATCTTTTCTTAATTTACCCACAAGTATTTAAAAGTGATATAATTTGATAGTTTCATCTTAAAGTTTATTTATGAATCTTTTAATTAAAGCTTAGCCCATATGCGGTTTTGATTGTTATATAATTCACATTTGAAATATGATTGAATGTTTTAACATTGGTAAAACATGATATATGTTTATTTGCTCCAAAATTTACTAAAATAAGCATGTTTATTTGAATTTTGTGCAGTTACTCAACTTATGAATTTTTTTATATTCAATGAGATATTCTTGAATTAAATGTTGATAACTATAAAAATATGAAAAGTGAGGATTCTATTAGGGTGGATGGACATTGATTATGCTATATGAAAAGATGAACCACCTGTACCAACTAAAACTAGCACTCAGGATAAATTTGCTCTTTATGAATGTTAGGAGCGATCTAATTGCCTTAACATGATGTACATAAAGATTAAAATTAATGCTAGTATTCATGGTTCTATTGGAGAGTGTGATCATGTTAGGGATCTACTGAAGGCTATCGATGAACATTTTGAGTCTTCAGATAAGGCCCCTAGCTAGCACCTTAGTGACCAAGTTATCATCAATAAAGCTCACAAGTGTTAGAGGTGTATGTGAGCACATCATGCAAATGAGGAACATTGTAGCTTAGCTAAGGTCTCTTAAGGTTGAGATGTCCAAGTGCATTACATACTTAATTCCCTTCCACCTCAATATGGACCATTTAAAATATTTTACAACATACATGTTAGACCCCGAATATTTTTTTTAATGATATTAACTGCGATAATTATGTGCTTATGGCTTAATTTGATTAAATTGGGCATAATATTGGATAATTGAGTTTAAGATATGATTAAATATGGTTTCAATAAGGGCTTAGAGGGTTAAATGGTGTAAGGACATTTTAGGAAGATTTCTTATGTTGGAATGGATTTGGGCTTAACTAAGGAGGGTATATTGGTCATTGTCCCATGCCTTAGGTTTAGGTTAAGAGAAAATAGAAAAGAAAGAAGGAAAAGAGAAAAGAAGGAGAAGAGAAGAGAGGACGCCGTCGAGGAGAGGAAGAGAAGAGAAAGGAGATTTGACGTTTTCCGGCAGATTCGAAGCTCATTTCGGGTAAGTTAGTTTTGTTTCTTCTTGTTTTGGTTAGGTTTAAACCTAGAAAATGTTGCATATGGGAGAATCGAAGGTTTTAGGGTTTTAGGGTTGAAAACGGTGAGATTCCTTGGGTTGATGCGTTTGTGGTTGATTTGAAGTCTAGAATGGATTAGAAATACCTTATGAGACTTGATGTATTGTTTAGATGCGTTGGTTTTGGTAAAAGGGGAAGAATCGTATTTGGGTTCTGAAGAATCTGGGTTTCGGAGTCGGACTCCAGACCAGACGTCGCGACGTGCGTATGAATAGCGTCGCGACGTGTGAGGAAGGGAGCCACGTCGCGACGTGTAAATAATTTTACGATTATTCGTCGCGACGTGTGGAACGCAGGAGTCATCGCGACGTGTGATATTTGTTCGCCGCGGTGAGCCTTACGCATGACTAGCGCATGACGAATAGAGTCGTTTCGTCATGACGGCGTCTCTTCATCACGGCGAGCCCCTTTTCCTAAAGCGAAATTGTTCATTTTCGAGGATATCTTTTGGTATAGATGTTCGATTGAGGTGATTCCAGATTAGTTATGAACTAGAAATAAAAGGCTACAAGTTCTATGAGGTTGGGAAGTTCGGAATTAGCCTTGAAGGGTTCGGAATTGTAGGAGAAGATCGAATATAGATTTTAATGCTTTATTTTGGATTCCAAGCTTTGAATATTTACTATGGATATTGATTGGATGGAAACTTGGTTGTTTTAGGAAACCAAGCTGACCCGATTTCATCGCAAGAAGAGGGACATCAGTGAATCGAATTCTCGAGCGATCTTAGGTGGGTAATATATTTATAGTTATTGTGTGATTAGGCAATTTCTTGCCTATGTATGAATATATGTTATATGTTATGCATGTTTAAATGTGATAAATAAATGACTTTTTGATTTCATATGAGAAGCATGAGAACATGATTTTAAGTATGTCATGCCTCGACTTCGGTCATGGCATTTTGAATAAATGAGAAACATGAAAGTATACATATGACAATTGATTTTGAGCATGAATATATGCTTTTGTTTGGCGAGAGTGGAACCATTTCGTTAAATCACGCACGTGACAAGAGCCTTCTCCGGCTGCCCGCTTGTGGCATATGAGATCCGAATGGACTCATTTCGTTCAAGTGTAAACTTGGTTTCTCCTTTTGTTTCCATGAAACCCTCGAGCCATTGTGATGTGCATTGCATATGTGAATTGATCATTATGAAGCATACTTTGTGACATAATTATGAACTAATGACTTAATTGTATTGAATGCATAAATTGTTTGAGAACCATGTGAATGCTTAACTTACTATCTATATATATATATAATATATACATTCATATGCTAGGATTTGTGCTAGTTGCCAATGGCTATAATTATATTAGCCACTGAGCTGTGTAGCTCAACCCATTATCTTTCCTCCTCGGTGCGAGCACAGCCGATTGTTGATCTTGCGAGGCATCGAAACTTGAGTCAATTAGGAGCTTTGTTATAAGTTCAGTATTTTGTTTGGGCCCTCCGAGCATACTCTCATGGAACATATTTCATGTATTTTGGATTTGAATTTCATTTTGTATTTTGCTACAATGGAGAATACTTGATGAATGTCTTTAAATTTGCAAACGTATGAAATCCCCATGATTACGGGGTCTTAAATTCGTAGCTGCTAATGTTATGGCAATGTATGTGTGTAGCAAATGATCGTTTTGTGTATGTATGTCTGTTATGTGACTCGTCATTATGGTTATGTATAAATGTTGGGATCGGGTCCGCGGTTTAGGAGCTCGGCACGGGTGCGACCCGAGGGGCCTCCTCGGGATTCAAGGATCTGGGGCCCGGGCCCAACAATACATAAGGATAAATGGTATATCAATGAACTGCTAACCATGTATGTTCAAGAAGAAGGGAGGTTGGTAATGGAATTGGGTGAAAGTGCACATATGGTCATAAAAGGAAGGGATAAAGGGCAAGCCAGACAAAAAGGAAAGGGTACCATTCCATATAAAGATAAAAAAGGATTTCAATCCCAAGTGTCGCTTCTGCAAAAAAAAAGGGCATATAAAGAAGGATTATGTCAAATTGAAAGGTTAGTTTAAGAATAAAGATATCTCAATCTCACTTGTCTGTTATGCATCTAATATGGTTGATGTTTGTCATCTACAATCCATATTTTTAATACCTTGCAGGGCTTTTTAAACCACAGGAAGCCGTTGGGCAATGAACAATGCATCTATTCAAACAACAAGATGCATTCACACGTGGAAGCTGTTGGGACATGCAAATTAATTTTAAATTCTAGTTTTGTTTTGAAATTGGAAAGAACATTTTATATTCCAAGTTTCTCTAGAAATTGATTTCAATTTCAAGAGTTGTATCTTTAAGTTATTCCTTTAACTTTTCAAGTACATCATTTGATTTATATCATGGGTCTGATTTTGTTGGGAATGTTACAATAATTAATGGTCTTTTCCGAATTACTTTGCAATAAAATGTTTTTCATAATATAATGCATGTCCATAATAACGCTAGGATTAAAAGATGTGTTATGAATGAACAATCCTATATATTGTGGCATCAAAGAATGAGACATATTTTCCTTGAAAGAATTGAAAGGTTAGTGAATGATAGAGTACTTAATAATCTGGATTTTACTAACTTTGATGTTTGTATGGATTGCATAAAGGGAAAACAGACCAACAAGACAAAGAAAGGTGCCAAGAGGAGTTAAGATATATTAGAGATCATACATATGGACATTTGTAGTCCAGAAATAGACTCATATGGTCAAAAATACTTCATCTCATTTATGGATGATTACTCACAATATATGTACCTCTATTTGCTTCATAACAAGAACGAAGCATTATATGCCTTTAAAGTATTTAAAACGGAAGTAAAAAGACAAAGCGATGAGCAAATAAAGATCGTGAGATTAGATATCAGTGGAGAATTTTATGGTAGATACACTAAGGATGGATAAGTACCTAGTTTATTTGAGAAGTTTCTTCAGGAGCATGGGATAATAGCTCAATACACCATGTTTGGTTCTCCGGACCAAAATGTATATCTGAAAAAAGAAACCAAATATTATTAGATATGGTGCAGAGTATGCTTAACAACTTTAAACTTCCTAAATCCTTGTGGACTGAAGCTCTTAAAACGGTAGTGTATATATTAAATTGAGTTCCAACTAAGGTGGGCTTAAAAACACCATTTGAGTTATGGAAAGGTTGGAAACTGAGTTTGCAACATATACACGTTTAGGGATGCCGATCTGAGGTAAGAGTTTATATCCGCAAGAAAAGAAATTGGATCTAAGGAATATAAGTGGGTATTTCATTGGATATGCTGAAAAGTCCACAGGGTACAAATTTATTATCCATATCATAGTACTAGGTTTGTGGAATCAAGAAATGCAAAGTTTCTTGCAAATGACTTAATCAGTAGGAGTGATTAATCTTGGGACTTAGTTCTTGAGAAGGATCATTGTGACATACAAACTCCTACTTTAAGTACTAGATTGATTGTCATTCATAGCATCCCTCAAAGTCAAACGGGTGTTGAACAACCAATCATTGAAGTTCCATAAGCTACTAATGAGAATCTAGAAGATCCAACTGTATAACAATCACTAGAGGTTGTTGAGCAACCAGTTGTACAAGTTTCTCCACAAGAGAGCGCTAATACAACATTAAGAAGATAAACTAGAGATAAGAAATCAACAATACCTAGTGATTACATTGTGTATCTATAAGAAGCTACCTATAATATTAGAGCTAAAAATGACCCTGAAACATTTTCACATGCCATGAGTTACAATGAATCTCAATTGCGATACAATGATATGGTAGATGAGATGAATTCTATAGCATCTAACAAAGTCTAGGATCTTGTCAAGTTGTTTAACGGTGCAAAGGCCATTGGATGTAAGTGGGTTTTTAAGACAAAAAGGGACTCATTAGGCAACATTGAAAGATAAAAAGCTAGAATTTTTACCAAAGGATTTACTCAAGAAAAGGGAATCGATTATACGGAGACCTTTTCTCTTGTATCTAAGAAGGATTCCTTATGAGTGATCATGGAATTGGTTGTCTGTTTTGATTTGGAACTACACAAAATGGATGTGAAAACAACGTTCCTGAATGGAGATTTAGAGGAAAAGGTTTACATGAAACAACCAAAAGGATTTTCCTTTATTGATGGTGAGCATTTAGTGTACAAGCTTAAGAAATCCATATATGGATTGAAACAAGCCTCTAATCAATGGTATTTGAAATTCTATGATACCATCGCTTCATATGGTTTTGTAAAGAATATCATGGATCGATACATATATTAGAAAGTTAGTGGCAGTAAAACTTATTTCCTTTTTCTATATGTGAATGATATTCTACCTGTTACCAATGACAAGGGCTTGCTATATAAGGTGAAACAATTTTCTTTCTAAGAATTTTGATATGAAGGATATGGGTTAGGCATCTTATGTCATTGGCATTAAGATCTATAGGGACAAATCTTAATATTTTTTGGGGTAATCCTAAGAAATCTATATTAATAAGGTCTTAGAGAGATTTCGGATGAAAGATTGTTCATCGAGTATAGTAACTATTGTGAAGGGTGATAGGTTCAATTTGAACTAATGCTCGAAAAATGAGTTTAAAAGGGAATAAATAAATAAAAATTCCACATGCTTCTACGATAAGGAACCAAATGTATGCTCGAGTTTGTACAAGACCTAATATTGCATGTTATTGAAATGTTGGGAATATATCAGAATAACCCAAATATAGACAACTAGAAAGCTGCGAAAAAGGTGATGAGGTACCGTAGAGGGACCAAAGATTACATGGTTATGTATAGGCTAATTGACAATCTTGAGGTAGTTGGCTACTCGGATTCGAACTTCACTAGCTGTGTTGATTCACAAAAATCAACATCTGGATATGTGTTTATATTTGCCAGTGGAGCTATATCCTAGAGGAGTTCAAAATAAACTTTGATTGTGACTTCCATCATGGAGACTGAGTTCATTTATTGTTTTGGGGCTACCTCCCATGATGTATGGTTGAAGAGTTGCTTATCTAAGCTTAGAATTGTGGATTCCATTTATAAGCCATTGAGAATGTACCGTGACAATTTAGCTGCAGTTTTCTTGGCCAAATAAAAAAACAAGAATGATAGTCG
Source organism: Erythroxylum novogranatense (assembly GCA_029891385.1). Lineage (NCBI taxonomy): Eukaryota > Viridiplantae > Streptophyta > Magnoliopsida > Malpighiales > Erythroxylaceae > Erythroxylum > Erythroxylum novogranatense. The sequence goes on along the minus strand of CM057231.1, from coordinate 87,633,795 downwards.
AAGTAAGTATATCGACATTAAGTATTTTTTCATTAGGGAACGTGTCAAAGAGAACAAAGTAGTTATTGAATACATTGGCACTGAATTGATGATTGCTAATCTTCTAACAAAAGGCATGTCATTAAAGAGTTTTAAGGATCATGTTGCTCGAATGGGACTCAGTTCCATTATTTGATTTAATGTATGTACTTTCATTGAAACTCTTATTAATTTTGTTGTTTTCTCATTATTATGTACACATTTTATATTAAGAATAACAATTATTTTGGACCTAGAGTAAACATAAAGGTTTCTTCATCTGGTTAAAGTGGAATAAGAAATAGGATGCGTTATGATATATGGAACATAATACTCACATTTCGAGGAATTATCACCATGATTCATGCATTTGATTTCTTTAATTGAGTAGAAGATTCATGATTTTTAAATAAAATATATGACCTAAATGGGAGAATATTAACTAAAACGTGGGTGGTTACCTAAAATAACGCATAGTGTGGGTAGTTACCCACTTATCAGGTCAGTCGTATATGTTGGTTTTGTTTGGAAACCTTACATCCGCTACCAACTGTCTCCACTCCACACATTGTTTTGATGGGAAGATAAAATAGAGTATAAAATGGAGGAAATGGTGTTGGGTCCCTAAGTTTGGCATTATTCTGCAAGCACCATCTGATTGCATTTGTTAAAGCTTATAAGAGCCCCCACACCCAGTCGAATCTCAACATCAATAATGAGAAGTATGAGATTAAAATTTCGCATTTTTGTTTTTATTGTAATAGCCATGTCTATGGTTTATTCTTATATCTTACATATATTACATGAATTTATACTTTTTATTAATCGCTTTTAAAATATATGACTTGATAATTTTATGTTCAGTCATAATACTATATTTATTATATATAAACTCTATACTATTTATAGAATGATATATTACAAAATTTTACTAAATATAAAAACTATATATAAAAAGTATTGGCAATGATTTCATTCTTTGACCTTTTCGTTTAAATTTAAATGAAAACAGCATTGCTCGTTGCTAATAACAAATGACATCGTTTATTGGTTCTGTTTATTTGAATTTATTGCCTTAATAATTCTATGTTATTCAAAAGTTGCTAAAAAAATCTTGACATATAAAAATTAGCAAAAAATACCATGAGTTAAAATTTTATTAACTCACAACCCTTTAAGCGTGGAGGAACAACACGATTGAGGCTTTTTTGCAAAGAAAATTAAAACGTAAGGTTAATAGAGAACATTTTATATCTCGTAGTTTAATTAATTACTTTGTATAACGCAAGTCATTCTGATAATTTTTGTCTATTTATTCTTATAAAATCAAACAAAAAGGACGTTGTTTGTTGGCTTCTGTTGATTCTTTTTAAATGAAACAAAAATGGCGTTGTTTCTGGTAAACAAGAAACAACGTTGTTTTGGCTTCAGTTTAATTCCAGAAACGATGCTTATGCTTTACATATAAAGCTTATATTATTAAAACAAGTTCTGGAGAAACGATAGCAAGGTTGTCGTGTTTCCTCTCACCTATATCAGGGACAATGAAAAACATGACAAAGTCAAAATGTGTGGGTCAAGATTTCTGCAACATTTGTTCAAAACTTTCCAAAGACTGGGCCCCACGTAGTAAAAGGTTTTGAATTGTCAGTTTTTGCAAGCGTTAAAGCACAAACAAGTTAAAGTTTGTAAAAACTAAATTTAACAAAGAAGAGTGAAAAACGTAGACATCGTCTTTGACTTCTTATCGGGTCGACGTGACCCACATCCAACCCATTGTACAAATTTGACTATGTCTTGACTTCTATATCTCTTTTTTTTTTAATGATTCAAAAGCCATTGTAAACATAATTGAATTTCTTTTATATACGCAAGATCAATTGTACAATATATTGACTCTAACAACATTAATATATTCAACAGAAACATAGCCCATTTATGCATAAAATCATAAAATTCAATTATATCAAGACAGAGGTAAAGAAAAGCGATACACATGTCTATTATGATAAAAACGAAAATATAAAATTTGGATTTTATATTTCTTGTCTTGATATTGAAAGATTCAAATAGATGTAGGCTCTTCTAAACTTTTAGCAAATGCAATTAGATAGTGTAATGCAGAAAATTGTCAAGCTTAAGGACCTAATACCCTTTCAGAGATGTTATATTCTTTGTTGTCTTCTATCAAAACAACAGAAGAAGATGATGGTTCGTAGTAAAAGGTCATGAGATTTCAAAATGAACAGAGACAACTCATCATAAGGAAAATGTTGGGTAACCGAATAAAAAATAATGTTTATACCATGTTTGATTCAAGGTGTATCCTAAGAGTATGCATTTGAGTGATTTAGGAGTAAGTTTACTCATAAGTTGAGCATGTATATGGAAAAACAAAACTAAAACTAAAACTAAAACTTTGATATGCAATATGGATATGATGCATGTATTTGGAAATGATTAGAGAAGAGTTTGATATGATGTTTGGAAATTAAAGATTTAAGAGGGCATCTGTTTTATCAAATATATTATTGTAAGATTGTTGTTTTATCAAATATATTATTGTAAGATTGCTTTTATCATCATCATCGTACCCAGTTTGAAATTCGGCAGTGAAGTAGGATCTGGAGAGGTCATATTGTAAGATTGCCTCACCCCAAAAAATTTATAAACACGTTTATTGAATAAGATTGACGAGGAGACTTCTACGAAGGGTCTTTTTCTTTCTTTCTAATCCTATTTTGTTGAGGTTTGCCTATACATATGTTCTGATAGATAGTTCCTAGGCTTCAAAGATAATCCTTTACCTATACATATGCTCCAATAGATATTTCATGGGCTTCAAAGATAATCCTCTAAAATTTACCAAAAATATTCATTTGCATTATCATTTTGCAGCACTTGTATTTGGTTTCAAATTGCGTTTAAATCATATTATGGAATTTTTTGAAAATTTGTCTAGTATATGAATTTTCTTTTAACTGTGTGATCGAATTATAATTACACAAACCACCTAATGCCTGTAATAATTTTTTATTCTAGAATATCCCCACACACCACTATGAATTATTGGCAAAGGATGTGATTCCTTGTATAGTATAATGTTATGTGAATTACAAACATGCTTTATAAATTAAGAAACTTTTTAGTGATTTTTTGGAATTGTATTTTTAAATAATGAAGGAAATAATTTTAAAGGTATACAAAATTAGGATGACCTAAAGCATAGTGCCACAATATAATTGTACTATCCTTATTTAAATTATCAGATGAGATAAGTCTCTACACAAACTATATTATGAGTTTATCTTTTAAGAGATTTATCAACGTTAAGAAAGAAAGGTCCTAAATATATCTTAGCTTTGCCAATTATCCTACCAAAATCCATATCCTAAAATTCTCACAAATCTGAGCAAATTTGATAACGTGATTATGTTTTTGAGTGGGGTTTACTAACTAATAAAAGATTACACTCCAAATTTGTAACATGTAGAACTGATGTAAGATAGATCCTTAGAAATGAAAATAGAACATGTTCAAAAGAAATTATAAAATGATCGATTTGCTACCAATGCAACATTTTCTTGGTATTGATTATAAGTGTTGATAAGCTTAACATCCTCAATCATGTGATTAAATGCACAATGCAACATTTTCTGGGTATGGATTATAAGTGTTGATAAGTTTAACATCCTCAATCATGTAATCAAATGAACCTGAACATATATAGTGAGAGCCGTCAATAGTTACCCTTTTGAACTTCAAATCCTATTCCATTTATGCTGGGGGCATTGGTTGAGAAGAAAAATCTTGCATATCTGATTGGTAGGAATAACCATGTTATTTTCTATTTACCAAGTTTTAAACTTCGAATCTTCAGGTTTTGTAGGAATAAGATTGTCCATACGATATCCATCTTTTCCTTTCCTACTTGTGATGGGGATCACACATACTCCATCAACTATAACTCATAAACAACAAAAGCTGAAGAATAAATGAAGAATCGAAGACAAGAATATCTAAAGTGTGTGATGGTCTATGAGAATGTCGAAGAGAGAAGTGAAGGAGTTCTGGATGTTTCTACTTCAGACAACAATGACTAAAGCATACAAGACAACCCACGTGAGCAAAAAAAAGGGAAACAAGCTGAAGCAGTGTCGTTTTACACAAGCCAATTAATTCAAGGCACTACAATTTTCATGCATTACTCAAGTTTAAATGACCACCAAAACGCAGCTGTAATTGTCAGAGGCCACAAAACGCACAGCTTTAGGAGGCTTCTTAAGTGCTCACGTGATAAGCACATGCAAGTGGTCTGATCCAATCAATCCTTCACCGAAAGCCTCATTCTTCATTTCTTCATCAAGCATATAAAACAAGCAAAGAGGCTTAAGACAGGGCATCGATAGATACACAGAAATTCAATCTTGCAATTTTTCATTGTATTCACTAGTTGAGAGAGTTAGAAAACATTGAGAAGAAAAATTCAGAGAGTGCTAGAGTACCATTTTTGGGTACTGGTGAGCTTGAGGGATTCTTGCTGCAGGTGTTCCATAGAACACTCAAATCTCTGTACTTGTTCTTCATTTTTCTTCTTCACTTAATGAAATTTCCTACACCACTATCAAGTGGGAACCTTGGATGTAGATAACTTTGTGCTATCGAACTAAGTAAAATACTGGTGTCTTCACTTTTCTGCATTTTTCATTCCTGCAAATTGACAAATCTTTATCAGTCTTGGGTATTAAAGATAACAGGAAATCAGTAGAAAAACCCAACATAGTGGTATCAGAGCATCAAGACCTCCTGGGACAATTCTTGGACACTTCAAGCAGTAAAGAAGCATCAAGAATCATCCAAGATCAGTCAGCAAAGAAGCATAATCAATTAGTCAAGATCAGTCAGTAAGTTTAGTATCAGACACATTCAACATCAGTAAGTAAGTGTTATTTTAAGTTTCTTTACATTACAAAATCATGGTAGGTAAAGAAATGGATGTTTTTTCTGGTAAAGAAGACTTTACCATCTGGAAACTCCAGATGCAAGCTCTTCTTGAGTCCTATGACTGTTATGGTGCAATTGATGATGATTATGACCTTGAAATTGATCCTATTAAGAAGCTGAAAATGCAAAGACTTGCACATTGCAAGTTAATGCTTCACTTATCACCAACAGTGATAAGGAAAGTCTGTAATTGTAACTTCGCACGAAGCTTTGGGTGAAATTAGATGAATTGTTTGCTAAGAAGTGTCTTCCTAACAAGATGACACTTCTCCACAACCTTGCTAACTACAAAATGAATACTTTAGTATCCTTAGATGATAACTTAGACTATTTCTTCAAGCTAGTGCAAGATTTATAAGCTACAGGTGAGAAAATAAGTGAGGAACATCAAGCTGTAGTAATCCTAAAGTCATTACCTTCTGAATTTAATGCATTCAAGAAGGTAATTAAGCATGCTAGTGGAGAAACACTTATTGTAAAGAGGGTTCTAGATTCTCTTATTGAAGAAATAGTTGAAGTCAATCCATTTAAGAAAGAGGCTGAAGTACTATTTGTAGAGAATAACTATGAGAATAAAGCTTATAAGAAAAACAACAAGGGAAAGTGGCGTAAGGAAGTGATAAAGAAAACAGTCGAAGAAGAGGAAAAGAAAAGAAGAAAAGGGTAAAGTTAAGACTTACTTCTACTTGTGATAAAGAAGGGCATTTGTAAGGGATTGTAGGAAAAGAAGAGGGACAAAGATTTGAAAGTGGAATTTGGGCAATGTAGAAAAACTGAAGATTCGGTGAAGATGAAATACTAATGTGAGTGAGATATGTGAGGACCTAACTAGAGAGTGGATATTTGACTCGGGGTGCACCATGCATGTCACTCCAAGATAGGACTGGTTCACTACATTTGAACGATCCTTCGCCAAGGCTAAAATGGCGATTCTCAAGCAAAGGATAGAGGACATAGGAAGGGTTTCCATCAACATGTTTGATGGAAAGAGGAGGATCCTAAGCAATGTTAGATTTGTGCTTGGAATAAGGAGAAATCTGATCTCAGAAAGCTTGCGTGATAAGCAAGGCTTTCAGATCAGATCCAAGGATGGACTTAGAGAAATCCTAAGGGATGGGAAAGTCATCATTAGAGGAGTGAAGAGGGGTGGCCTATACTATGTAATAGGCACAACTGAAATTAATCAAATTTCATAAATTAGAAACCCTAAACCAACAGAAAGTGCAAGGTTGGTTCATGCAGGCAATAAAAGCCTGCATCATCTCTCTAGGCAAGGTTTAATACCTAAAGAAAACTCTGATCTCCAAAGTGATATTCAGGAGAATTTAGGAGCATTAAACCAATCAGCCCACTTCTTTGTACCACCAGAATCTGAAAAAGATAGTGGTTCACAATTAGAAACTGTGGAGCCTCCAGAAGGCATAGCACAGTATGAAGAAATGAGGGAAGAGGCTAAAGGTTTTGAGGGTAAGGTTCCTAAAAGTTTTGAAGAAGCTAAGGCTCAGAAGTTGCTAGGGATGGAAACTATAAGGAATAGGAGGGAATGGAAACTATGGCTGAACCAGAAAGGCTACATCCGAAATGCTTTTGGTCAGTTCAATATGGAATTGGCAAAACCTACCCCCATTCCTATAAGCCCGCATCTTCAGATGGTTGCAGACAAGTGCACCCAATCTGAAGAAGAGAAGAAAGCCATTCTAAAATACCCCTATGATGTTGGAGATGGTAGCATCATGTATATGATCTTGTGTACTGAACTGATCTTGCTCATGCTATTAGCATTCTAAGCAAGTTCATGTCAGTCTAACTTAGAGCATTGGCAAGGATGAAGAATGTCTTGAGATACCTTTTTGGAACCCTAAGCCATGGGTGTGTTTCAATAAGTCTAAGCTAACAAACAATAGCAGTCTAAGTCTACATGGATATGTAGATGCGATGTTGGAACCCCTCCCGGAGAGTCGCGTCTGACGCCCCACGTGACATCTGGACGCAAGATCTCACAAGGAAGGATTCCTCACCACGAAAGAAACCTCAAATTGAACTGAATTTAACGTCATCCGAACAAAATTTACTAATATTGCTCTAATTTTCATCCAATAAAGATTAATCCGCCTAGGGCCCATAACCAAATCTAAATTCTCAGCTAGAATAAAATTCCATACCTCTCGATTACACAGAATCAGAAATCGCCTCAATCCGATCTTTATAGATCACGAAATCGCCTAAAAACGGTTTATATCCAAATCATCACATAATCTTATCCGTAATTTCCCACTAAAACCGAAACTCTCATTTTCCAAAAACGTCTATTTTATTTTTTTATTTTTTTTCAAACTTATGATTTCGAAAATCGTGCAAATCGGAGGTCAAAAGGGGAATTTATAAGCAAAAGAGTGATAGAGAGGAAAATTGGAAAAGAAAAAGGAAAAAGAAAATGGAAAATCACCCAAAGCATGCCGGAGGCGCCATGGACGCCATGATGAGGCGAAGGGCCTCGCTAGGAGGCGGCGCCTAGCGAGGCCGAGCTCATGAGGGCGAGCCTGCCTCGCGAGGCGAGGCGACCCGCCTCGCTAGGCGAGGCGTCGCCTAGCGAGGCGCCTGTGGCGCCCGCTCGCTCCGTGAGGCGAGCCCGCCTAGCGAGGGCTTCATGACAACATCAAATTTTTTAAAAAAACTGAATAAACTCTCAACTTTGCAATCTTATAATTTTCACCCAACCCGAAATTTTGTGAAATCAGTGACAAAAGAAAGGTGAAAGGAACTCTATAACTTCCTAGAAGGACTTATAAACTAATTGAGCCATTAATATGATCATAATTGGTTTTAAAGTTTCAGCCAAAACACAATTTCCTACACATAGCCTAAACTTTGGAAATTCATATCTTTTAGCACCCAAGTCTAAAATGGTGCATTTTACCCGTTGAAAAGATAAAAGATACTCTACAAGTCTTATGAAGGATGCTAAGATTAATTCAATCATTAAAGAGGGTAAAACCTCGTGAACTTTCAGTCTAAAATCTAACCAATGGAACAGTAACTTTGCTTATGTGAACAGTAACTGTCAACTTCAAAGCTCATAACTTTTGATTACTAATCCCAATAACTGCAAGACATATCTCATTTTAAAGGTAGAAGGATAATCTACATTTTTCCTGAAGAGAGCAAAACTAGATCAGCCTCTAAGAGGGTGAAAAAGTCTTCAAAGTTGCTGCAAAGTTCAGTGTTTCTAATAGCAGCTGAAGCCTTTCCATTCTCATAACTCTTTCATTCTAAGTCCAATTGAGACATATTACATGTCGTTGGAAAGCTCCATTCATTCTCTACATTCTTCAAGAAGACCATCCAAACCAATTCAAGCTTTAAGCCACTCTAAAATTGAATGGAAGTTGCTGCCCAATTTCTGGAAAATTGGACAGCACCTCCCTAATTACATCTATCCCAAATTTCTTCAATCAAACACACAACCTGCATAAAAACTCAATATCTCAAGGCAGCAACACACTCCTAGGATTCTACATATTTCTCAAATCATCAAGCATTTCCACTTTTAAACATCTACTCAATTCCAAACCATAAAATCTTACAATCCCATTCTTTTCTTTTGTCATTATAACCATACAACAATACTTTTACAAGAAACAAACACAAGATATATTTCAAATCCAAAATTTTCACAAACATGTGGAATTGAATTCATACAAGGCTTTAGAGGGCATTTTGACCCGATTACATCAAAAGTAGTAAAAAGTACATAAAAGTCCAAAATGCAATCTAAAGCCTATTTTCTCAAAACATAACTTCAAATACAACTTCTAAAACAAAACAGCATCGGAGTTGCCTCAATCCCGATGCGGTGACTCAGTTTCTCGCTCGACACCTGTGGAGGGAAAAGGGGGGGTGAGCTCGACGGCTCCGTGGGTAATAACTTAATAACGAGCAATAAGCAGAAACCGTTATTCATCATTTTTTTTTCATATTCAAACAATATCACATTTATTAAAAGTCATTTCATTTTACAACCATTTACATCGAATTACTATTCCGAACAATTTACAAATTCAACATATCACAAAGACAACCTAGCCAACTACAAATTCACAACAAAATGGTTCGTGTGGACTGAAGCGAGCTAACGACACATTTCGCTGATGCGGTCATGTGTTGTCGTGACGAATAGAGTCATAAGGGAACTCCACGACCACTAGCGGCAAAGGGAGAAGCCTATAATAGGCAGGTGCACACGACTCAAACTGGACCACCACAAACCCAAAGAAAACATATAGTTCACATAATTCAAAAACAATTGCCTCTCTTGGCATTCACAAATTTACTTTCACATAAATTGCCAAAACAACGATCTTTTTCCCGAAATCACAATTTCTTATTATTTTCACTTAATAACTCAATGAGCCAACCATTCCAACATAACTTTATACACGTAATTATCACATACAAATTCAATACATCATCAAGCATAATTCTTACAAATTTCTAAGTCATTTACATCTTAATTGAATTTATTATAAAGGCGGTAATATACTTATCAACTCAATTATTAAGGAATTACCCACCTTAAATTCCTTTAACTGCGGTGATCCAAAGGTCTTGCTTCACCTCCGAATGCCTCAATTCACCTTCATTAACATGATTATCCCATAAGAACATAGGATATCGAATCGGCGATTTTAAGGATACGAAAGTATAGAATTTAACTTATCTAACTTTACCCATAACCTTTCTAAGCTCTTTAAACTAAAACCTAACCAAATAACTCAAAGAAATTCGAAAATCCTTACCTTAGGACAAAACCCACGAAATTCTCTTTGTTTCTATAAGGAGATTTAACTCTTCCTTTCACTTTCCTCTTACACAAAACTCTTAACTTCTCTTTTCCAAGCATAAAAATCCTATCTCTTACTTCCTTCTTCTTCTTCTTCTTCTTCTTCTTCAACGAAAAACCCTCTCTTTCTCTATAATTTACGAAAACTCTCTTCCTTCTTAAAGTTTCGGAAGTTTGTAGATAAAAGCCTAAAGAACTAACTCTTTCTCACTTAAAACCCATACTAAAACGTTGTAGTTTCACTTAAAACACCATATACAAACCATTTTCATTTCCTTCTCCCATTCATACGACTCTCACTTGCCTTCTTTCTTTTTTTTTCATTTTTAATTCTTTCTTTCTCATCTAATTTCAAGTAATATGGGCTAAAAGCCCACCTTGATAAACTTAAGGCCTTAAAACCTAAACAACTTCCTAATTTAATCCTACACTAACTTATTCTTTTAATTTCCAAGAATTTCTCAAAATTCTAATTTTAACTAAACCCTTTCAATAAATTTCTATAAATTAAACCCTAAGTCTCAGATTATTCTAATTAATCTCAAAATAAATCAAAAACGCTTAAAGCGGATCGGGGCCCAACATTTCTCCCCTCCTTAAAAGAATTTCGTCCTCGAAATTTGCATCAATCATGAAGAGATGGGGATACTTCGCTTCATAGATTCCAATAGCTCCCACGTGGCTTCTTCCATAGAATGATTCCTCCATAAGACTTTTACCAATGAGCAGTCTTATTCACGAGAACCTTTTCTTTAGTATCTAAAATCAGACTTTGGAAGCTCTTCATAACTCAGTTATCATTCAATTGAATTTCATCACTTGAGCGACATGGGAGGGATCGATCGATATCTTCTCGGCGTAGAGACATGAAACACATCATGTATCTTAAATAACTCCGGAGGCAAGGCTAACCTGTAAGCCAACGGACCAATCCTCTCCAGAATCTCATACGGTCCCACGTACCTCGGACTTAGCTTACCCTTTCTGGCGAATCTCAGAATCCCTTTCCACGGAGAAGTCTTAAGAAACACCTTATCGCCGACCTTATGCTCCATTTCTTTTCTATGAGCATCCTCATAGCTCTTCATCCTGTCCTGAGCTGCCTTCAACCTGTGCTTAATCAAATTGACTTTATCAACGGTCATCTGTATCATCTCTGGACCCAAAAGTCTCCTATCTCCCTCTGCATCCCAACACACGGGAGTCCTACATCTCCTCCCATCTGAGCCTCATAAGGAGCCATCTGAATGCTCGAATGATCTGAATTATTATATGCAAATTCGATCAAAGGCAAGTGCTCATCCCATGCTCCTCTAAAATCCATCACACAAGCCCCGAGCATTTCTCTCGAGTCCGGATGGTCCTCTCGGATGACCATCGGTGCGAGGATGGAAGCGATCTTTGAAACTCAACTTAGTACCTAAAGCCTCCGCAACCGCCCAAAATCTCGGCGTAAGCGAGGGTCCCGATCGATACAATCGAATCCGGGATCCCATGCAATCTCACAATCTCATCAATATATTTCTTGGCTAACACATGCGGCGGATCGTTACATCGATTGCCAAAAATGGGCTGATTTCGTCAATCTATCCACAATCACCCATATGGCATCATGCCTCCCATTGGTCTTAGGCAATCCCATCGAAAATCCATAGTGACTCTCGCCATTTCCACTCAGAATGGGTAATGGCCTCAATTGGCTGAAGGTGCACGATGCTCGACCTTGACTTGCGACACACGGACACTTACTCACATATTCACCACATCCTTTTTATCCCTCTCCACCGTAAATGTTCTCGAGATCTCTATACATCCCTGGTCTTTGCTGGGTGCATAACATAAGGTGCATTATCGCCCATCCAATTTCATCTTTAACCTCCTTAACATCGGGAATACAGAGTCTATTCTCGATCGTCAGAGTCCATCGTCACTCGGCACCATATCGGACTCCTTACCCTTTGCACCTCTTCCCGCAGACTTACTCAACTCGGGATTCGAACTCGCAACTCTCTTACTTTCTCTCGAGGATCGGTCTTACCGGAAAGTAGCAATCATGCAATCGACTCTTCCCGCTTCAAGTGGTCCGAGCTTCGCCATCTCTTCCAATAGCGGTAAATAGGTATGCGCACATATGCTATGGAAGACTTTCTACTCAAGGCATCAAGAATTACATTTGCCTTACCCGGATGATACTCAATCAATAGGTCATAATCCTTGGCGATTCGATCCATCGCCTCATCTCAAATTCACTCCTTCGACTCAGCAGATATTTGAGACTTTTATGATCTGTGAAGATCTGGTTTGCACTCCATACAAATAATGTCTCCAGATCTTCAAAGCAAAGACCACAGCTGCTAACTCCAGATCATGGGTCGGATAGTTCATCTCATAAGGTTTTAGCTGTCGTGAGGCATATGCTATCACCTTATCTCCCTGCATAAGCACACATCCTAACCCCTTCCTGGAAGCATCACTATATCTGATAACCTTCCTCTCCATGGGTAAAGCCAAAGCTGGAGCACTAGTCAATCTGTGTTTCAGTTCCTCAAAACTCACTGCACTCTTCACTCCAGATAAACTTCGGTTCTTCCTTAATAATTTAGTCAAAGGGTGACAATCATCAAGAAACCCTCCACAAATCTCCGATAATACCGCCAAACCCAAAAAGCTCCTCACCTCGACCATCGTCGTCGAGCATGCCGATTCACCAGCTTCAATCTTGGGATCTACATGTACCCTTTTCGAAACAATATGACCCGAAGACCACTTCACGAAGCCAAAATTCACATTTCGTGAATTTGGCATACAACTCTCTCTCCTCAACCTCTGCAATACAATTCTCAAGTGCTCCCATGTTCTTCCTCATTCTTGAATATATCGAATGTCATCGATAAACACGATAACAAAGCGATCTAGAAACTCCTTGAAGACCCACATTCATCGATCCATAAAAGCGGCAGGAGCATTGGTTAATCCAAAAGGCATAACCGAAATTCATAATGGCCATACCGAGTCTCGAAGGTCATCTTGCTCACATCGGACTCCTTAATCACGAGTTGATGGTAGCGGACACGAGATCGATCTTAGAAGACCGTTGCCCTGCGGTGATCAAACAAATCATCTATCGAGGTAGAGGATACTTGTTCTTCTTGTCACTTTATTGATCCTCCCATAATCAATGCACATTCTCCAAGTTCCATCCTTCTTCTTAACAAACAAGACAATGGCGCACCCGAGGGTGAGGTGCTCGGCTGATGAACCCTTTCTAATAGATCCTCCAAGCTGCTCCTTAAGCTCTTTCACTCATTTGGAGCCATCTGTAAGGTGGAATCGAAATAGAGTCGTCCGGAGCCAAATCAATAGCAAACTCGATCTCCTCTCCGGTGGCAAACCGGCAACTCCTCAGAAATACATCAGAAATTCCCTCACAATGGGAATATCCTCTACCTTACTCTCCTTCACACTAGTATCCATAACACACGCCAAGAAGGCTTCGGCCTCTCCACATCGGTCACCTAACAAAGTCAAACAAGCCTTAGCGGTGTCAACTTTCTATCTCCTCTGAAAACCACCGTCTGACCCTCTCCCAGATCAAATTCAACTTCCTTTCGACTACAATCTAGCTTCGCCTTGTACTTTTCCATCACGTCCATTCCGACAATCACATCTAACCCCTTCAGATCTAGAGGTAGCAGGTCTACTACCAAACTAGATCCATCAATAACAAGTTCACAATCTCGAAAGATCCGACTCACGATGACATTCCTCCCTAACGGAGTACTAACAAGCAAAAAATCATCCAATAGAACTGATTGCATACCAGACAATATCATACTAGCAGAGATAAAAGAATGGGTGCTACCAGAATCAAATGAACATACAATGAGAATGAAAGAGTGAGCCATACCAAGAATAACCTCAGTGCATTGCAGCCTCCTCACAGTCATAGCAAAACTTCGGGCCTGTCTTGCCCTCTCGGTCTCCTCGAAGATTGGGCTTCCTTGGCTGACCAGTAATCGCCACCCCAGATCTTGGTGCGGTCCCCACTGTCTCTGCTCTCCTCGAGCTCGAGGTGAGATCCTTCCCTCCGAGCATCCGAGGACAATCTCGATTCTGTGGCCCTTCTCCCGCGACTTAAAACAGCACCTGATACCTATAGCACTCTCCCGATGCGGATGCCCACAGTCTTGACACGGAGGAATCGATTCTGCTTCTCTACGTTTCATTGTTTCCTCCTGTTGAGGAACCTGTCTCGACTCGCCTTCAATCGTTTACTCTGTGAGGGCCACTCTCGCCTCCCCGACTCGAGTGCGAGTCCGCACTCTTACCACCCTTTCACCGATCGCACACCGCCCCCTCTCTGAGCACGCTCTGCTTTTCTCTTCCTGCTCACTTCCGGCTGATGTTCTCTAGCTTCTCGGCTGGAGCAAAGATTCATCTACCATTCTTGATAGTCACGAAGTTATGAAGCATTACCTTCTCTCGATGCCCAGTGGAGGCCTCCTCAAACTTCCTACATTTATCCTCCTCCTTTGGCAACAATATGAAATGCATATCTCGACAACTGGGTGAATCTCCGCCATACTCATTATGATCATCTCTCTGAGTCAAATTAAGAAACTCCCGGCCTTGTCTGCATGTAGACCGGAAAGATACTTCTTCCAAATAACTCTCCAAAATCCTTCCATAAAAGCCTTGGTGGTGGCACAACAGCTCTGTGGGATCGACTCCCACCGGTGGAGAGCATCGCCAGAGATGGACAAAGATATTCTAGCTTCTCCTCATCGTAACATTTCATCTGAACTAGGACTCTTTCATCCTCTTAAACCAAGACTCGCTTCTTGAGATTGGTGGTACCATGAAAGTCCACCGCCCATACTTCCGCAGTTTATCAAACTGACCACCCTCACATCAGAAACTGGCATGGAAGCTCGAGACCCTTGACCCATGGCAAAAGTGAAAGCCTGGGCAAAGGCCTGGAAGACTTGCGGGTCCATAACCGGCACAGTAGGAGGAGGAGGAGGAGGAGGGGGTTCCTCAGGTTGAACACTAGGTGCCTCAGGGCCAGGAGCAGAATGTGTCCCTGCATCTTGTGGAACATGAGACCCCTCTGTACTCTCCTGGCGAGAACTTGAGCGAGATCGAGTCCCTCGAGTTCTACCACGACGTGGCATAATAATCCTTCAAGAGAAAACCAGTGAAAATCTTAGTGCATGCAAAAACAATTTTACTTTAGTTTATGCAAAAATTCATGCAAAATCCACATTCAAAAGCATTTAAAACAATTTAAAATAACACAATAATACACATAAATTACTTTCAAATACATCCACCGAAACCTTACATTTCTCTTTCTACCCGAACTACCCGAACCTACAACCGAAAGCTCTGATACCATAAATGTTGGAACCCCTCCCCGGAGAGTCGCGTGCCCGACGTCCTACGTGACATCTGGACGCGCATCTCACAAGGGAGGGATTCCTCACCACGAAAGAAACCTCAAATTGAACTGAATTTAACGTCATCCGAACAAAATTTACTAATATTGCTCTAATTTTCATCCAATAAAGATTAATCCGCCTAGGGCCCATAACCAAATCTAAATTCTCAGCTAGAATAAAATTCCATACCTCTCGATTACACAGAATCAGAAATCGCCTCAATCCGATCTTTATAGATCACGAAATCGCCCAAAAATGGATTTATATCCAAATCTGTCACATAATCTTATCCGTAATTTCCCACTAAAACCCGAAACTCTCATTTTCCAAAAAAACGTCTATTTTATTTTTTTTCAAACTTATGATTTCGAAAATCGTGCAAATCGGAGGTCAAAAGGGGAATTTATAAGCAAAAGAGTGATAGAGAGGAAAATTGGAAAAGAAAAAGGAAAAAGAAAATGGAAAATCACCCAAAAGGCGTGGGCGCTGCAGGCGCCATGACGCCACTTCGCCAGATGAAGCGGGCCTCGCTAGGGCGGCGCCTAGCGAGGCCGAGCTCATGAGGGCGAGCCTTGCCCTCGCGAGGCGAGTAGCCCGCCTCGCTAGGCGGCGCGCCAGCGAGGAGGCGCCATGACGACATCAAACTTTTTTAAAAAAAACTGAATAAACTCTCAACTTTGCAATCTTATAATTTTTCACCCCGAACCCGAAATTTTGTGAAATCAGTGACAAAAGAAAGGTGAAAGGGAACTCTATAACTTCCTAGAAGGACTTATAAACTAATTGAGCCATTAATATGATCATAATTGGTTTTAAAGTTTCAGCCAAAACACAATTTCCTACACATAGCCTAAACTTTGGAAATTCATATCTTTTAGCACCCAAGTCTAAAAATGGTGCATTTTACCCCGTTGAAAAGATAAAAAGATACTCTACAAGTCTTATGAAGGATGCTAAGATTAATTCAATCATTAAAGAGGGTAAAAACCTACGTGAACTTTCAGTCTAAAATCTAACCAATGGAACAGTAACTTTGCTTATGTGAACAGTAACTGTCAACTTCCAAAGCTCATAACTTTTGATTACTAATCCCAATAACTGCAAGACATATCTCATTTTAAAGGTAGAAGGATAATCTACATTTTTCCTGAAGAGAGCAAAAACTAGATCAGCCTCTAAGAGGGTGAAAAAGTCTTCCAAAGTTGCTGCAAAAGTTCAGTGTTTCTAATAGCAGCTGAAGCCTTTCCATTCTCATAACTCTTTCATTCTAAGTCCAATTGAGACATATTACATGTCGTTGGAAAGCTCCATTCATTCTCTACATTCTTCAAGAAGACCATCCAAACCAATTCAAGCTTTAAGCCACTCTAAAATTGAATGGAAGTTGCTGCCCAATTTCTGGAAAATTGGACAGCACCTCCCCTAATTTACATCTATCCCAAATTTCTTCAATCAAACACACAACCTGCATAAAAACTCAATATCTCAAGGCAGCAACACACTCCTAGGATTCTACATATTTCTCAAATCATCAAGCATTTCCACTTTTAAACATCTACTCAATTCCAAACCATAAAATCTTACAATCCCATTCTTTTCTTTTGTCATTATAACCATACAACAATACTTTTACAAGAAACAAACACAAGATATATTTCAAATCCAAAATTTTCACAAACATGTGGAATTGAATTCATACAAGGCTTTAGAGGGCATTTTGACCCGATTACATCAAAAGTAGTAAAAAGTACATAAAAGTCCAAATGCAATCTAAAGCCTATTTTCTCAAAACATAACTTCAAATACAACTTTAAACAAAACAAAGATCGGAGTTGCCTCAATCCCGATCACGGTGACTCGATTTCTCGCTCGACACTGTGGAGGGAAAAGGGGGTGAGCTCGGCGGCTCAGTGGGTAATAACTTAATAACGAGCAATAAGCGAAACCGTTATTCATCATTTTTTCATATTCAAACAATATCACATTTATTAAAAGTCATTTCATTTTACAACCATTTACATCGAATTACTATTCAACAATTTACAAATTCAACATATCACAAAGACAACCTAGCCAACTACAAATTCACAACAAAATGGTTCGTGTGGACTGAAGCGAAGCGAACGACACATTTCATGATGCGGTCATGTGTTGTCGTGACGAATAGGAGTCATAAGGGAACTCCACGCCACTGGCAGGCAAAAGGAGAAGCCTATAATAGCAGGTGCACTGACTCAAACCGGACCACCACAAACCCAAAGAAAACATATAGTTCACATAATTCAAAAACAATTGCCTCTACTGGCATTCACAAATTTACTTTCACATAAATTGCCAAAACAACGATCTTTTTCCCGAAATCACAATTTCTTATTATTTTCACTTAATAACTCAATGAACCAACCATTCCAACATAACTTTATACACAGAATTATCACATACAAATTCAATACATCATCAAGCATAATTCTTACAAATTTCTAAGTCATTTACATCTTAATTCGAATTTATTATAAAGACGGTAATATACTTATCAACTCAATTATTAAGGAATTACCCACCTTAAATTCCTTTAACTGCGGTCGATCCAAAGGTCTTGCTTCTACCTCCGAATGCCTCAATTCACCTTCATTAACATGATTATCCCATAAGAACATAGGATATCGAAATCTGACGATTTTAAGGATACGAAAGTATAGAATTTAACTTATCTAACTTTACCCATAACCTTTCTAAGCTCTTTAAACTAAAACCTAACCAAATAACTCAAAGAAATTCGAAAATCCTTACCTTAGGACAAAACCCACGAAATTCTCTTTGTTTCTATAAGGAGATTTAACTCTTCCTTTCACTTTCCTCTTACACAAAACTCTTAAACTTCTCTTTTCCAAGCATAAAAATCCTATCTCTTACTTCCTTCTTCTTCTTCTTCTTCTTCTTCTTCAACCGAAAAACCCTCTCTCTTTCTCTATAATTTACGAAAACTCTCTTCCTTCTTAAAGTTTCGGAAGTTTGTAGATAAAAGCCTAAAGAACTAACTCTTTCTCACTTAAAACCCATACTAAAACGTTGTAGTTTCACTTAAAACACCATATACAAACCATTTTCATTTCCTTCTCCCATTCATACGACTCTCACTTGCCTTCTTTCTTTTTTTTTCATTTTTAATTCTTTCTTTCTCATCTAATTTCAAGTAATATGGGCTAAAAGCCCACCTTGATAAACTTAAGGCCTTAAAACCTAAACAACTTCCTAATTTAATCCTACACTAACTTATTCTTTTAATTTCCAAGAATTTCTCAAAATTCTAATTTTAACTAAACCCTTTCAATAAATTTCTATAAATTAAACCCTAAGTCTCAGATTATTCTAATTAATCTCAAAATAAATCAAAAACGCTTAAAGCGGATCGGGGCCCAACATGCAGACCATGCAGCAGATAAAAACACAAGGAAATCAATGTCTGCATACATTTTTTATACTAGCAGGAAACACAATAAGTTGGAAGGTACAGCAATAATTAGTTGTATCACTCCCAACTCAGAAGACTCAACTCTGCGAGACCCGAACTTGACATCTACAAGTGACATCCGAGCCGTGACCATGAGGGTGGCATCTTAGAGCGATCAATCACAATTTAAAACTCGTTATGAAATTTTTCTTCCAAAATGTTTTAACGCTGAAATCAAAACACACTTTGGGCCGACATATCACAAAAACATTTTCAAATACAAAACACTTTCGTTATTAATTAGCACTCAAGCGATGCTCAATCGAGACATAAGGTAAAGGCATGACCCAACTAGGCTCGATGCCATTTTGAACACAATTCGAGAATCAAAATCTCAACACACTATTACATTTATTAAGCTAGGCCCACCAAACAAAACCTTGTACTCATGCAGATGTGGCGACCGATCCCGACCGTTACTCGCGCTTGCTAGTAACGATCATACTCCCGTTAGTCTAACGGGGTACTCTTCAGTTCCTGAAAAATAGATGCAATGTTGGGTGAGTTTGCGAACTCAATGAGAAACCATCATCGATGGTTCACCCAACTCATGCATTCACAATTCAATTCACATTGTATTACATAATATCACATTCCAAATTAATCCATGCATTACCAAATTCACAGATATAAGGCGTATCGCCTTTCACACAATTCGCATATAAATATTCATATATGTAATGTACATGTGACTCTTTCATTTTCTTTCGTTGTTGTGACCGTGCGCCTGAGCTCATATACGTTGAGCCATTGGCTCTGGAAACATTGGGCTCAAAAGCCCTAATACGTTGAGCATATAGCTCTGACAATCGTTGGGCACGAAGCCCCGTGCGTTAGCTTAAAGCTCTCATATACAATGGTCGCACGGTCACAAACCGCCTTTTATCTCGATCATCTTTGTTATGCATGTATGCACATGTCCACTTTACAATACATGCATTATATTAGAATTCCATATACCTAATTCTCACCATTTGAAATCAATTATGAACAATTTATGCACAACCAACACTTCTATATCACAGTACAACTATCCCGAACACCCGTGGTCCGGAATCAATCAAATCAAACACATATAATCCGTCCTTAACTCCACATGGCATATTTGCATAAAATTAAACACATAAAGGTTGAGAAACCAACTAGGTTACTCACCTGCACTTCCGAGCTACAGCCTGGAAGTCTCAACACTGCCCGTGGAATTGCTCCATCGGTGCCTTTAAAACAATCAGAAAAATCGAATATCACTCATTGCACAATTTTCAATATTCAAAAATACAAATATAGCAAATACACTGAGTACTGTACATGTTATGACATTCCCTAAATTTTCCCAATTTGATCACTTTCACTCTAATTCATAGCAAAATCCAATTACCATAAGTCAACAGACTAATATCCAATTCTCTGCAGTCACCTTCCAATTAAAATCACAATCACTATTTATTGTCACTAGATTCCCATAATCATCGAATTAAAATCCGAAATTCCATCTTATCAATTCAAATTCTTAATCTCTAAATTCCAATTAATCATTTAGAAAACAATTCAGTTGAAATCAAATCTCAAATTCATTACTTGTAACAATCATCTTAAAAATCACTTCATTTCATTCTCCCAGATTGAAATTCCTAGTCTCAGAAATTCAATTGATCCATAGCCAATCCATTAAAAACTAATCCTCCAAATTCATAATCTCCATATTGAATTTAATCCATAGGTAATTAAATTATCAATTTCCTAATCCCCAATTTCAAAAACCCTAAAAATCCAATTTTCCCACATAAGCATTCCTCGCCGCGGCACAAGCCTCACCTCTCGCCGCGGCGTAATCGCATCCGCTCGCCCTCGCCGCGGCGTCCACACGCCTCGCCGCGGCTCCAATCTCCTTCGCCGCGACGTGCACGTCTCCTCTCGCTGCGGCGTAATCACGCCCGCTCGCCGCGGCGTGGGTCTGGTCTCGCCGCGGCGTGCGACAAATTTTCATTCGCCGAGGCCTACCTTGCATGCCTCGCGGCGTGGGGGGAAAAATTCGCTCGCCGCTGCGTGTTCGTCACACGTCGCGGCGTGCGAACCCAGAAGCGCCAGAAAACCCAGATTCTTCTAATATAATCCGATCTCTTTCCTTCACACGTCGCGGCGTGCGAACCCAGAAGCGCCAGAAAACCCAGATTCTTCTAATATAATCCGATCCCTTTCCTTCCAAATTCATTCAAAACACTCCAAAACAATATTATTCACTTAACACAACTTATTTCTAACCTCAAATCCATCAAATAAGCATTATTCCATAATCACCCAAATCAAAATCACATTTTACCCTAAAACCTATATCATCCGAAACTTTCTAACTTCCAAACAATCAATCACTTAATTTCTTGCTTGAATCAAACTATAGAAAACATAAATAAGCAATAACTTACTTGATTAAGCCTTAAACTCTTCCAAATCACCAAGAAATCCACGCAAGGGAAGAAGAAGAACAAAGCAATTTTCTCCAGAAAAAGAAGCAAGCATCGTCTCTCAAAGTTCAAAGGCATAGGCTTTATATATATACAGAAACCTTAAGGCTTGTTTGGCAATTTCGATTGCCACAAGTCCAATCCGAACCACCTCAATTCAATTTCTGATTCTAATTTCTCCCAATACGCAATAACAATTAATAATAAATCCTAAAGTCATAATTCAACTTGCCTCATATCAATTGCCAATCAATCACGGACCCGAAATCCGGTTTATCAGTCACTATACCATTTTTCCGATCCGGACTCGATTCTCTAAAAATTCCAGAAAAATTTCTATAAATTCACAAAATTAGGAATTGCATATTCCTACACTCCAATCTCATAATCCAGTTCTCTAAATTCAATTTTTCTCATTCCAATTCATATACAAAACTCATTTATACACTTTTCGCACAAATTTCCAATTTCCACAATTCAATCGGAAATGTCATACATACGCATATTCATATACTTATGCCATCAATAATCATTTACCGATGACTATAGAAACTATAATGCATGAAAAATTCACATTTATCGTACTTTAACTGACCGATCCAATTTACAAATATACCCGTCACTTCGGTAACGAGATATTACAATTCTCCCCTCCTAATAAAAATTTAGTCCTCGAAATTTTATATACGATTTGTCAAGAAGATAGGGAGTCTTTTCGATCCCGATCCTCGATTTCCACTTATTTCACTATCGCATAATTTCATCAAATCTTTCTTAACTCTACATTGCCTTATTAATCACAATTTATCACTTCCAATATCGATAACACATACATCGGATCCTAACAATATTTTCTAATCCGATTTATGTAACATTTTGGATCCGAATCATCTTTTAGGATTTTAGGTCGACTTGCCATCTTAATCACACTACAATCACTTACTTACCTCTTTTTCTTTCTCAAACTTTATCTTGTTTTAACGATTTCTTTTCGATTACTCGTAATTCTTTATATCCAATACCAATGACATACACATCAGATCATATCGATATTTCCTATTTCTGTCCATATGACACTTTCCAAATCCAATTCATCTTTTAGGTTGTTATCTAGTCATACCACGGTCACATCAAGATCCCTAATAACGAACTTAATTTCCCATTTACCCCTATTACCGATTCAAAACACCTATCAATCTTAACTCAAATCATTCAGGGCCTTTGACTGTATTAGGTCCTGTTCATTTTACTATCGGGATGAACAACCCCTTTTTAGCTATAAGACCTTTTTATACACTTTTCAAATGATATCTCCAATGTAACACAATCAATCTTACCTATACATCAATCTCATAATCCTATGGACTCCAAACATATATATTAGTTTCGGATTGATAACACACAGTCAACTATGGAGGCCCAACATACTTATCATTTCTCAATGTCATATTTTTCTTTCTATTACTCTTCTAATACACTCTCGATAACTTCGATTATTCCTTGAGTTTTCACTAACAGTTTCTTTAATGAGTTTTACTCATATTTCTTAGTTTAGTCAGTCATGTTACTCATTTTCTTTATAGCTAAGCTATTCACAAATTTTCTCGATAAGGTCCACTATTCCAACATTCTCAATTCGGATTTTTGCCATGCTTTTAATACACACCTGCACACTTGGGTTGGAAATTCCAATCGCTAATACATTCTTTTTGCGCTTTACCAAACTCGACAGTTTACACTCATTCTTACGTTGGGTATCATAACCTTATTGCCTCATTATTTGTTCCATTAACGAAATTTCTAAAACACTCAAATGCATAGTCATTTTTCCCAATTCACTCATATAACTTAATCATTATTGCTTTACAAACGTATATACATCCAAAACAATTTCATGCGAATGTAATTTCCAAGCTTTCACAACACTTTCCAATACAATGTCTAATACAATAAATTTTCAAATCATCAAATACCAATGCAGCCCATAAGCTTATACTGATCTCCATACATATAGAATCTCTTTACACTATTTCAATCAATCACTTTTTAATCTTTACAATTCATTACATATAGTAACATCTCCAATTCAAAATGATACGATCAATACTCGAATTGAACATTTCTTCAAATGTCTCCTCTTACGATCATTAGTCATATATTTCACATATCTCTCCTCCAACACTTTCCTTATCAGTTAAGGTCAGAAGACCTTTACCAATTTTTGGACGTATCCAGTATACAATTAATCCTAAAATAACTCCAAATTCCTTGTGTACCTTCCCTTTACAATTTCACATTTAACAACACCTCTATTTGCATTTAATCTCCCGATACCGTGTTCGAATAATAATTCATCCATTAAATTTTCAATCAAGATCTAATTGTCTCTTATAAAACTTGCATACTATACGATTTCCTCAACTGTGCCAATTTATCTTCTTCACTTTTCAATTGTATTGATCGATCATCGATGATCATAGTCATCATCCACTTTAAACACAATTTAGATATTTCACTCTTCAGTAAAATAATGAACTCCTTACACCTATGATCTATTTACATAACTTTTATATATATATCATACGTCTCCAATGAGGAACAATTTGTCTCACAATCTTTTCTCAATATCTCAGAAATCAATTTCACTATTCACGCTATCCGTGAAGTTCAATCTATGCCATAATCCACATAACCGTAACATCCTTTTAATATCGTTCATTGGGGGTACATACCATTAAAATTATTACATCAATATACCAATTAGTCACTTACGCTAAAGGCACCTCAATCTCATTTGATTTTGACCACCTATCCTTGATCATGAGGATTTTACCATACCAATATCCTGATTACAATCTCAATTCATTCCCAAATAATCACTATACGTGCTTTCATTTCTTACTCCATCTCAATTTTAACTATAAAAATTGGCGGTTATCCAATAACTCACCAATTGATTTCCGATATCATCTCCATTATCAGGTGTGCATTCGCATAGGCAAATCCAATCGACCTTAACAAACTGCTCAGCTTTTTCATCTATCAATATCATTTTCTTACCTTTCAATCTTTTCATTATTTCGTTTACGTAATCACACTTAAATCCATATCACAACAATCAAAACTCCCATCACGCCACATTGCTTTGACTCGATAATAAAACATTTTATTTCCATTCACTTTCCTTATACACTTTCAATCTTGCCATCTTTCACATATCTTCATACTTTTCCTATACATGTTCACATCTATTTCACATCCACAAATTGTTCCCATATCATTCTAATGTCGTATTTCATAATCGGCCCATCAGTACCAATACACTAATTCTCCAATTATTATATCATACCATATACTCGTTCTTATTCCTTGATTTCCACCCACAACTTTCATTTATCACATTTTCCATATCATCTTTTCCTCACTATTTCTAACCACTTAAATCACTAATACAGGCTCATGTATGAGACTCATATGCTAGGATCGGGATCGCTTGTCACTATCGCCAATGACATGACTTAAATGTATGCAATTTGACACACTTTTCAGAAAGCCCATGTAAGATTGTACTTCTGGGCTCTGATACCACAAATGTAGCACTCCAACTCCATGAGACCCGAACCCGACATCTACTGGTGACATCCGAGCCCATGACCATGAGGGTGGCATCTAAGCGATCAATCACAATTTAAAACTCGTTATGAAATTTTTCTTCCAAAAACGTTTTAACGCGCGGAAATCAAAACACACTTTGGGCCCGACATATCACAAAAATATTTTCAAATACAAAACACTTTCAGTTATTAATTAGCACTCAACAGTGCTCAATCAGTACATAAGCAGAAAGGCATGACCCAACTGGGCTCGATGCCATTTCTGAACACAATTCAGTAATCAAAATCTCAACACACTATTACATTTATTAAGCTAGGGCCCACCAAACAAAACACTGTACTCATGAAGATGTGACGACACTGATCTCGACCCGTTACTCTGCCTTTCTAGCAACGATCATACTCCTGTTAGTCTAACGGGGTACTCTTCAGTTCCTGAAAAATAGATGCAATGTTGGGTGAGTTTGCGAACTCAATGAGAAACCATCATCGATGGTTCACCCAACTCATGCATTCACAATTCAATTCACATTGTATTACATAATATCACATTCCAAATTAATCCATGCATTACCAAATTCACACATATAAGGCGTATCGCCTTTCACACAATTCGCATATAAATATTCATATATGTAATGTACATGTGACTCTTTCATTTTCTTTCGTTGTTGTGACCGTGCTTTGAGCTCATATCGTTGAGCCATTGGCTCTGGAAACATTGGGCTCAAAAGCCTAATCGTTGAGCATATAGCTCGACAATCGTTGAGCACGAAGCCTATCGTTGAGCTTAAAGCTCTCATATCTGATGGTCGCACCGGTCACTGCGCCTTTTATCTCGATCATATCATATGCATGTATGCACATGTCCACTTTACAATACATGCATTATATTAGAATTCCATATACCTAATTCTCACCATTTGAAATCAATTATGAACAATTTATGCACAACCAACACTTCATATCACAAGACAACTATCCCGAACACCCGTGGTCCTAATCAATCAAATCAAACACATATAATCCGTCCTTAACTCCACATGGCATATTTGCATAAAATTAAACACATAAAGGTTGAGAAACCAACTAGGTTACTCACCGCACTTCCAAGCTGACACGGAAGTCTCAACACCGCCTGTGGAATTGCTCCATCGATTGCCTTTAAAACAATCGGAAAAATCGAATATCACTCATCGCCTGATTTCCAATATTCAAAATACAAATATAGCAAATACTTTGAGTAATCGTACATGTTATGACATTCCTAAATTTTCCCAATTCGATCACTTTCACTCTAATTCATAGCAAAATCCAATTACCATAAGTCGATAGACTAATATCCAATTCTCTGCGGTCACCTTCCAATTAAAATCACAATCACTATTTATTGTCACTAGATTCCATAATCATCAATTAAAATCCAAATTCCATCTTATCAATTCAAATTCTTAATCTCTAAATTCCAATTAATCACTTAGAAAACAATTCATTGAAATCAAATCTCAAATTCATTACTTGTAACAATCATCTTAAAATCACTTCATTTCATTCTCCAGATTGAAATTCCTAGTCTCAGAAATTCAATTGATCCATAGCCAATCCATTAAAAACTAATCCTCCAAATTCATAATCTCCATATTGAATTTAATCCATAGGTAATTAAATTATCAATTTCCTAATCCCCAATTTCAAAAACCCTAAAAATCTAATTTTCCCACATAAGCATTCCTCGCCGCAGCACAAGCCTCACCTCTGGCCGCGGCGTAATCGCATCCGCTCGCCCTCGCCGCGGCTCCAATCTCCTTCTCCGCGACGTGCACGTCTCCTCTCGCTGCGGCGTAATCACGCCCGCTCGCGGCGGCGTGCGACAAATTTTCATTCGCCGCGGCCTGCCTCGCATGCCTCACGGCGTGGGGGGAAAAATTCGCTCGAACACGTCGCGGCGTGCGAACCCAGAAGCGCCAGAAAACCCAGATTCTTCTAATATAATCCGATCCCTTTCCTTCCAAATTCATTCAAAACACTCCAAAACAATATTATTCACTTAACACAACTTATTTCTAACCTCAAATCCATCAAATAAGCATTATTCCATAATCACCCAAATCAAAATCACATTTTACCCTAAAACCTATATCATCCGAAACTTTCTAACTTCCAAACAATCAATCACTTAATTTCTTGCTTGAATCAAACTATAGAAAACATAAATAAGCAATAACTTACTTGATTAAGCCTTAAACTCTTCCAAATCACCAAGAAATCACGCTAAGAGAAGAAGAAGAACAAAGCAATTTTCTCCAGAAAAGAAGCAAGCATCATCTCTCAAAGTTCAAAGGCATAGGCTTTATATATATCTGAAACCTTAAGGCTTGTTTGGCAATTTCGATTGCCACAAGTCCAATCGAACCACCTCAATTCAATTTCTGATTCTAATTTCTCCCAATACGTGATAACAATTAATAATAAATCCTAAAGTCATAATTCAACTTGCCTCATATCAATTGCCAATCAATCACGGACCGAAATTCGGTTTATCATCACTATACCATTTTTTGATCCGGACTCGATTCTCTAAAATTCCGAAAAATTTTCATAAATTCACAAAATTAGGAATTGCATATTCCTACACTCCAATCTCATAATCCAGTTCTCTAAATTCAAATTTTCTCATTCCAATTCATATACAAAACTCATTTATACACTTTTCGCTTTAAATTTCCAATTTCCACAATTCAATCGGAAATGTCATACATGTACGCATATTCATATACTTATGCCATCAATAATCATTTACCGATGACTATAGAAACTATAATGCATGAAGAATTCACATTTGCACGTACTTTAACTTTGATCCGATCCAATTTACAAATATACCCGTCACTTGATAACAGGATATTACACAACCATAGCGAGAATTTTATGCAATCACGTAAGAGGTTAAGGCATTAACATGGCTAATGAGCATCCTAGCGAAATTAAAACTAACCCAACTACAACAGTAATTTTCACAGATAGTCAAAATGCTTTATACCGAGCGCAGATCCGGTCTTGCGTGAGAGGTCCAAGACGTTGACATCGACTCCGATTCGTGAGGACAAGCTAGTGAAGGCTTCGTCAACTGAAAAGATCAAAGGTGAGTTAAATCCTTCCGATTTCGAAACTAAAATACTAACCCGAAATAAATTCATTTTTTGCAGGGATTACTCACAGATCGAAGAACTCCCATGATATCGAAGTCAGAACCAACAGATCTCACAAGGGGTGAAGATTAGGGTTTCGGGATTTAGGGATTTTTCAGAGTTGGGGATTTTTCTTTAGGGTTTTTTCAATCTAAGCTACGATTGCTGAAATATGAGGGAAACCACTTGAAATCGGAGAAGATATAGACAGATCTCACTAATTTT
This sequence comes from Erythroxylum novogranatense, assembly GCA_029891385.1. Taxonomy (NCBI): domain Eukaryota; kingdom Viridiplantae; phylum Streptophyta; class Magnoliopsida; order Malpighiales; family Erythroxylaceae; genus Erythroxylum; species Erythroxylum novogranatense. Next base: position 87,605,492 of record CM057231.1, on the reverse strand, counting down.
GAAAAGAAAAAAAATTCGGGTATTTTTCAAATCACTCTCGGGTAGTTGATTCTGAGCTGAAGATGATGGAGTAGGAGGGAAATATGTGATGGGGATCACACATACTCCATCAACTATAACTCATAAACAACAAAAACTGAAGAATAAATGAAGAATCGAAGACAAGAATATCTAAAGTATGTGATGGTCTGTGAGAATGTCGAAGAGAGAAGTGAAGGAGTTCTAGATGTTTCTACTTCAGACAACAATGACTAAAGCATACAAGACAACCCACGTGAGCAAAAAAAAGGGAAACAAGCTGAAGCAGTGTCGTTTTACACAAGCCAATTAATTCAAGGCACTACAATTTTCATGCATTACTCAAGTTTAAATGACCACCAAAACGCAGCTGTAATTATCAGAGGCCACAAAACGCACAGCTTTAGGAGGCTTCTTAAGTGCTCACGTGATAAGCACATGCAAGTGGTCTGATCCAATCAATCCTTCACCGAAATCCTCATTCTTCATTTCTTCATCAAGCATATAAAACAAGCAAAGAGGCTTAAGACAGGGCATCGATAGATACACAGAAAATCAATCTTGCAATTTTTCATTGTATTCACTAGTTGAGAGAGTTAGAAAACATTGAGAAGAAAAATTCAGAGAGTGCTAGAGTACCATTTTTGGGTACTGGTGAGCTTGAGGATTCTTCTTTGCGGTGTTCCATAGAACACTCAAATCTCTGTATTTGTTCTTCATTTTTCTTCTTCACTTAGTGAAATTTCCTACACCACTATCAAGTGGGAACCTTGGACGTAGATAGTTTTGTGCTATCGAACCAAGTAAAATACTGGTGTCTTCACTTTTCCGCATTTTTCATTCTTGCAAATTGACAAATTTTTATCAGTCTTGGGTATTAAAGATACCAGGAAATCAGTAGAAAAACCTAACACTACTAATATACATCATGACTGATTATGACCATTGAAAGTAGTCGGTCTTCATGTCCTGTAATGAGAAGAAAACTACCCACTGATCCGCTATTATTGTTGGAGATGACATTGTCAACCTCATGTTTACCTCTAGCAAATACCAGTTATGCCTTTTAATATCTCTTAAATTTCCACATTTATCATTATTGATTACTTGATTTAAACCTGCTCGAGAGGATTATCCTTGTGTCATAAATTGGGTATTTACGTGAAGTATTAAGAAATCAGAAGATTACATATCAAAATTGAAAAAAGTGCTTACAGAGTGAGAATCATCTGGAATCTGTGAAGAAGATATTTGATTAGGAATGACCTTAGAGGGGCAAGGTTCTTAAATAATCTCAAAAAGGAACAATTCAACTTCTAACAACTTATGTAAACTTGTTCATCATAAGTTTTTTTCTCATTCATACAAGCAAAACAGGCAAAACCGATGTCGTTAATAATAAAGAGGTTGAAATAAAAAACCTGCAATCATATCTCAAATCATTTCAGAGATCTATAGATGACCAAACGTGGCAAATGCTTGCTGACTAGTTTTCTAACTTTTTTTAAGTCATGCCTGTATTTGTCTGGTGAAAACTATACCAAACGTGGCAAATGCCTACTTACTAGTTTTTTAAGTTTTTTAAGTAATTTAATTAGAAATAAATGCATGTTGTCATTATTTCCTTTTCATTGCATGTTCTTAAATATTTTTATCGTCATCATTATTATTATTATTTTATTTATTTTATTATCATTCTTATATATGTATGATAATTTTATTTACTTAAATATTTTGAGTGTTATTGTTTTTTTACTTATCTACTTTTTAACTTGCATTAATATTTTTGTCACATTTACATGTGAGTCTATAGAAAATATATATTTTTACTATGTAAGAATAAGGCTGTATATTATTAGAGATCTCCAAATCTCGTTTCAAGTATAAGATTTTAAACTAAATATGATGATAATGATGTTTATATTTCTCTCGTGAAAACTACGATCTTTTATGCTAGATTTTATACCTTTAAACTTATGCTTTACGACACTGCATATAAATGCCTTCAAATATAATTGCTTTTGTATCTAACTAATACATTTAAACTAAAATCAAGGGTAAAAACATGAGTTTTCTCCTTAATCATTAAAAGAAAAATTAACCTCTTTCACATCCAGTCAAAAGAAATTCTTTACTTTCACATATTCATTTACGCCTACTAGTCAAGTAAAGTCAAGGTACCTCAAAAGGCTCCTTGCTTTGAGAGGTGGTAATTCATATAACTTTTTTTTTATATTTTACAAAAAGTTTGTGTCCGTAATTTGAATATATAATTTTATGATCATAAATAAATAATTTTATCGATTACTTTAAGGCTTACCTACAAAGCTACTACGTACTTTTTAAATATTTAACCTCAAATTGTAATTAATCAATCTTTATCATTCATTTTATATATAAAATGGCTCTTGACAAAGTTTCTTTTAAAGTCAATTTTAACTTAATATCTTTTCACAGACTCCATATGATACTCACTTTACGAGTTCCTTAATACCCTTTTGCTATTAAATTAAGATTGCTTCTTCACAAATGCAACAATTTAAAAATTAGAAACATTAGAGTTTTTTTTTTAAGATTCCTTGTTTTACTTCCATATAAGTCATTAAAATCGGTACATATTAACTTGGAAAGTAAACTTATACATAATTTTATGTTGGGCACGAAATCTCCAATCATGAGCCTATTTTGAAAAAGAATTGCAATTGGGACAGACAATCTTCAAATTTGGTAATACCATACTATCGTTGAATATTTTGAAGAATAATTAAAATTGTATTAAAATGTTAAGTTAATTAATATTTCAATTTTAATTACTATATAAAAATTCAATAGCATATGTTCTTTATCAAACTTAAACTACTACAGTTTTTGGAATTAAATATAATATTATTCATTGAATTTCTTTTTGTACCAAAATACTTCCCGTAACTAGAATAACTTCTCCCTTCTTAAAAGATACAAAGATGGGATTTTCTTGGCTAATGATTGTAAATCATTACATGTTCGGGGCCAAAGCCCTATTCTAACCTTGGAACATCTGAACCATCTATTTAGATGGGACTCCATCTAAATAGATGACTCAGATATTCCAGAATCAGAATAGGACCGGAGGAAGGAGAACAGAGGATCCCCTTCCTACATGTTCAAGCCTATATTAGACCAACCGATAAGATACTTCTCTGTGACCTTTTGGCAAGAATCACAAATACGTGTATTAGCCGGCTAAATTCGAATTATTTTAAGTGGAGTAGACAAAAAGCTACAGCTACAATTCATAGGCAAACGATTAAGGCCGTACAACTGTGTCGTACTTGGTTTAAATGAATTTGAAAACGTGAAGGTCGTCTAAGTCTTATGGAGTTGGCATGTGGGTTTTAGACACGCCTCGTGCCGATTCCTCAGGTTTTCAGAAACCCGTGGGTTTAAGCACACAGAAAGCGATACATACCAAAACTGTGGGTAGTTTTCTGTCAAAACAGCACATCAATTCCCACTCTTTAACCAGAAAAGACTGGCTGCTACCCTCTCGGAGACCGAAGGTACTCTCTGTCTCTCCCTGGATTTCTTTTCCTTTGCCTTTTCCATTTAAATGGCACGACGTCCTCCAATTACCTATTTTTTCTCCTCTATTTATTTTTTGTACATCTCGGGCGGAATAAGTTCTAATTTTCTTATCTCACAAAAAAAAGTCTGAAGTTTTAATCTTTTTTGGACTCCCCGTTTCCGGCTATTGAACCTGTTGATGGGACGCTTCAAGATAAACATTCTGAATCCTTGCTGCTCTGGCAGTCATCTTTTGAGGGGCTTTTGCTGAAATTCTATAGAAGGGTAAGCTTTCAAATTCAGCTTTTATTGTTTCACCGTGTTTTGATGTGTCATCGGGTACTATTGGCTGCAAAACTTAGAATCCGAAACGTGGAGTAGTCTCCCTGCGACATTGTTTCCGTTAGGTGTTGGGTGAAGACCGAAGAGTAAAGGATTGAGCAGCAGTCTCGAAGGTTTGATGGAACATGATGGTTTACCTGGTGGGATGCTGTCGGGAGTAGGATCGGGAATGTTAGGGCTAGAAGTGCCACTAGTGCACCGCCAACAAAACCCTCAGAATTCTCAAAACGAACAGAACGACCCCCACAATTTGCAGCATCCCAAAATGGGGGCCTATACACAGGTTGAATCTGATTACCACCCTCAACAGTCTGCAAAACATGCTTATCCATATGCCTCTGCTAAAACCGGACAGCAGTCACCATTGAGTGATGAAGATGCTGGAGATGATAGCGCTACTGATGCCAAAAGGAAAATGTCTCCATGGCAAAGAGTGAAGTGGACTGATAGCATGGTCAGGCTACTTATAATGGCAGTCTATTTCGTTGGTGATGAAATGGGAACCGAGGGGAATGACCCTGCTGGTAGGAAAAAATTAGGAGGTTTGTCACAGAAGAAAGGGAAATGGAAGTCAGTTTCAAGGGCAATGATGGAGAAGGGATTCTATGTTTCTCCGCAGCAATGCGAGGACAAATTCAATGACCTGAACAAGAGGTACAAGAGGGTCAATGAAATCCTTGGCAAAGGAACTGCTTGCAGGGTTGTGGAGAATCAAAGCTTGCTTGATTCGATGGACTTGTCACCAAAAATGAAAGAGGAGGTTAGAAAATTACTCAATTCCAAGCAGTTGTTTTTCAGAGAAATGTGTGCGTATCACAATAGTTGTGGTCATAGCTCAACTGGTGTTATTTCTGGAGCTAGTCAATCGCCAGAGGCAGCTACAGATCAGTTTCATGTTCAGCCTCCGCAGATACCACACCAACAGCAGCAGCACCAACTGAAGAGTTGTTCTCATTCATCTGAAAATGCTGAAGTTGTGACAAATCCGAGGGCCGAAACAGAAGGGTCTAAAATGGGAAGAAGGATATATGGTGAAGAAGATGATGAGGATGATGATGAAAGTGACGAGGATGATGATGACTCTGACAGTGATGATGATGACGAGGACGAAGAGACTAGAGAAGGAAGGGCCCAAAGTAGACACGGACATGAGGATGAAGATGATCATGATGAGAAGCTCTCACTTAAAAGGCCAAGAGAGGAAGCCTTCTTATCATCGGCTTTGATGCAGCAACTTAATGAAGAAATGATGACTGCGATGCAAGATGGGGCAAAGAGTCCATGGGAGAAGAAGCAGTACATAAAGCTCAGGCTTTTACAACTGGAAGAGCAACAAGTGAGCTATCAATACCAAGCGTTTGAGTTGGAAAAGCAAAGACTGAAGTGGGCAAAATTTAGCAGCAAGAAGGAGAGGGAAATGGATAGAGCAAAGTTGCAGAATGAGAGGAGACTGCTTGAGAATGAAAAAATGGTGCTTTGTGCCAGAGAGATGGAGTTGCTTGATCTTCTTCATGAACAGCAACAGCAACAAATTGTTCAAACAAAAGGAATGAACCACCTCCCATCACCGGATGAAATGTAAAATAATAGGTGTAATCACACAACATAGGTTTGTTAGATTAAAATGGCTGCTTTTCTTTTTTCTTTTTATCATTAATTGCGTATAAATACAAGGAAGTGTATCCATGCTGTTCTGTGGAAATGTTAATAAATTCGGAGTAAAAATAAACAACAACAAAAAAACATCAAAATTTTTATACTAGTTAAGAACGCCTACGTCCAGGTTGGAGCAGTGAGTATTTATTTATAATAATAAGAGCGTCTGATAGTGTTTATCACTCAATTTTCAAGAGACCCAAAATAATCCAAGTTTACACACTAATGGAAAAAAGGAATAAATATATAAATAATTTTTTACTCTCCCCTTTTCACTATTCTCTCTTTTTCTTCTTTCGGAAATTTTTCTCTCACACTAAAGAACTCTCTCTTTTCCTTCTCACAATAGAAATGTTAAGCTCTCCTTGTACTCTCTCTCCTTCTTCTTCATTTGCTTCTCTTTTAGAGAGAACTTCATGGATGCATGTCAAACTTTACTGCACCAACCTCTAATCAAGCCACCATTGTTGAGTCAATAATCACCGAAAGCAGGCTGAGATTTCTGACATTTAAAAAGGTAAGCAAGTTTCCATTTTTAACTTTCTTTTGAGACAATATTCAACAATCTCCACCTTGGCTCAAATCTTCGAAGTGGAATTCCCAATAGTCGTCTCTCAATCCCCTACGGGGCAATCAACAAATTTTACAAATGTCAATCAAGTTTGAGTAACGAAACTGGTTTTGTCAACATATCAGCAGGATTATCAGCGGTCCCAATCTTCTGAAGAAGAATATCTCCCTCATCAATAATCTCACGAACAAAATGGAACCTCACATCAATGTGTTTTGTACGTGCGTGATGAACTTGATTCTTTGTTAAATAAAGCGCTCGATCGTCGAATGAATATCCACGTGGTCACGATGGACCCTAAGTCATCAAACAACCTGAAGCGGATGACTTCTTTAATAGCTTCATTCTTGCCATGTATATTACGCCTCAGCAGTTGATAAAGCAATTGTAGATTGCAAAGTTGATCTCCAACTCACTGGACCTCCAATAAGAGTGAATACAAAACCTGTAGTGGACCTACGCTTGTCCAAATCACCTGCATAATCAGAATTTACATATCCAACAACAGATTTACTATTTACTTCATCTTGCTGAAATGATAAACCAACATCCACAGTACCCAGAATATACCGTAGAATCCATTTCAAAGCTTGCCAATGTCATTTTCCTAGATTATGCATATATCTACTAACAATACTAACAGCTTGTGAAATATCAGGCCTAGTACACACCATAGCATACATCAAACTACCAACAGCACTTGCATATGGAATTTTAGCCATGTAATGACTCTCCTTGTCTGTGTTAGGAGACGTAGAAGTACTAAGTTTGAAATGAGGAGCAAGAGGTGTACTAACCGGTTTTGAATTTTCATTCATCCCGAAACGTTGTAGTACCTTCTTCAAATACTGCTTTTGACACAGACCAATCTTGCCTTTTGCTTTATCTCTTTCAATTTCCATACCTAGTACCTTCCGAGTTTCTCCCAAGTCCTTCATCTCAAATTCATTACTTAGTTGAATCTTCAATCTTTCAATCTCCACTGTGCTTTTACATGTTATAAGCATATCATCAACATATAAAAGCAAATAAATAAAGATTCTATCTTGTAGCTTACAAAAGTATACACAATGATCATAATGACTTCTTGTGTACTTCTGCTTGATCATAAACCCATCAAATCGCTTGTACCATTGTCTTGGAGACTGCTTCAATCCATACAATGATTTTTGTAATTTCCAAACCCAATTTTCTTTGTCAACAACTGTAAATCCTTCTGGTTGAGACATAAAAATATCTTCCTCCAAATCACCATGTAAGAACGCCGTCTTAACATCAAGTTGAGCCAACTCAAGGTCAAATTGCACAACCAAAGCCAACAAAATACGAATAGAAGAATTTTTACTACAGGAGAGAATACCTCATTGTAGTCAATGCCTTCCTTCTGAGCATAGCCTTTAGCTACTAATCTGGCTTTGAATCTTACATTGTATTTTCCCAAAGATTCCATCTTCTTAGCATATACCCATTTACAACCAATTTTCTTCTTCCCTTTTGGTAACCGAACCAGCTTCAAAGTCTTATTTTTATGAAGATAATTCATCTCCTCATCCATAGATTTCTTCCACTCCATGCTCTCTGAACTCCTAACAGCTTCTTTGTAGTGGATGGAATATCATCTTCAATAACTGGAAGTGCATATGCCACAATATCAGTAAACCGAGCAGGCTTTCGAATTTCCCTTCTTGATCTTCTAGTTGTAATAGAATCTTGTTGTTGTGGTGGTTCTTGGGTAGGTACCTCCTCTTCATTATCCTCGTTCTCATCATCAAAATCAACTATAGGAGTAGTGTCTGTAACATCAGACCTTACTGGATCAACTGGACTCTTCAGGAACTCCACCTGTTTGGAACTACTCATGGTCTTAGTCACTTCAATTTCTCCTTTATGCTTGTTCTGATTAACTATAACAGTCTCATCAAAAGTCCCATCTCTGCTTACAACAAATTTCTTCTCATCTGGACACCAAAGTCGGTATCCCTTCACGCCAGTGCTAAAGCCCATAAATAGAGCTCTCTTTGCTCTTGGATCCAACTTGCTTTCCCTGACATGATAGTAAGCAGGACAACCAAATATGTGTAAATACTTGTAATCAGTACAAGGTTTACCAGACCATACCTCCATGGGTGTTTTGCCTTTGTTTGCAGTAGTAGGCAATCGATTAATAATATGGCTTGCATAAGTAATTGCCTCAGCCCAAAACACCTTGTCTAAACCAGCATTAGACAACATACACCGAACTTTCTCAAATAAAGTATGGTTCATACGCTCTACCACCCCATTCTGTTGTGGTGTCTCCCTAACCGTGAAATACCTCACAATACCCTCATCTTGACAGACTTTCAAAAAAGGATCTGACTTATATTCACCACCATTATCTGATCTGAGAGTCTTGATCTTTCGACCGGTTTACATTTCAATCATCTTTTTCCACTTCAGGAATATCTGTAAGACTTCATCTTTATGCTTCATGGTGTACACCCATACTCTTCTAGAGAAGTCATCAATAAAGGAGACAAAATAATGGCTACCTCCCCAAGATGCATTCTTGGAAGGTCCCCAAACATCAGTAAGAACATAATCTAGAATGCCTTTAGTGTGGTGAATAGCAGTGCCAAATTTCACTCTAGTTTGCTTACCCAATACACAATGTTCACAGAATTCCAATTTACATACCTTTGCGCCTTTCAATAAGCCTTGCTTCACCAATCCTTGCAATGCTTTTTCACTAGCATGCCCAAGACACATATGCCATAACCTTGTAGTGTCTGAGCTAACTATATTGGTAGCTTCAGTGATAGCTGCTCCACCAGTAACTGTACTCCCATGCAAAAAATACAAGTTATTTCGTCTTGTACCTTTCATCACCACAAGTGCCCCCGTACACAGCTTTAAGAACTCCACCCTCAATGGTGATCTTGATACCCTTAGATTCCAATGCTCCTATTGAGATAAGATTTTTCTTCATATCCGGTACATAACGAACATCACTCAATTCTCTGACTGTACCATCGTGTATCTTCAAACATATTTTACCTATTTCTTGTGTTTTGCAGACATTATTATTTCCTATCAAAACAACTCCACCACCCAACTCCTGGAAGCTAGAGAATCATTCCCGAATGGGACACATTTGATCAGTGCAACCTGAATCCAAAATCCACTCCTTGGAGTGACCATCAGCAGATGAACTAGTCAAAGCAAACTCGAAATTATCATCTCCAGATTTTGCAACGTTTGCTACAGAACCGACTTTCTCCTTCTCTTTGTTCTTCAATTTGGGGAAGTCTTTCTTCTAATGACTCTTTTGACGACAAAAGGCACATTCATTTGTAGCAGGAAACTTCCCTCGTGACTTTGAACGAGATTTTTCCTGCTTCCCATGTTTTCTTTCCTCTGTTCGTCCCCTTGCAGTGAGTGCCTCAGTTTGTGAATTGTGAGTTTTTAATTCCTTTTTACGACACTCATGATTCACCAATGCCGCAGAAACCTCATCAAGTTTCACCTCAGATTTTCCATACAACAAAGTAGTTGCCAAATGATCATAATTATCAGGCAATGAATTTAACAATCATAGTGCCTTATCCTTGTCAGGAATTTTCACATCAAGGTTTGCTAAATCAGCAAGTATTTTATTATAATCATTTAGGTGTTCATGCATAGAAATACCTGGACGATATTGAAAACGGAAGAGTCGCTTCTTCAAGAAGAGTCGATTTTCTGTGCTCTTGGTCATATATTTTTCCTCCAATTTCGTCCATAACTCCTTAGCTGACGTTTCCTTCATATAAGGATATTTCAGCTCCTTATCTAGGAATGATCGAATAGAGGCACAAGCATGGAGATTAATTCGCGTCCACTGCTTGTCATCCATATCTTCGGGTTTATCGTCCAGAACCATATCTAACTCTTGTTGATACAATACATCCATAACTTCACACTGCCACATACCAAAATTATTAGAGCCATTAAATATATCAACCTCTAATCTTGTAGTTGCAATTGGATGTCTTTTGGATGTAGGTGTCGATGATGACGATATCGACTCTCTCTTAACGGACTCGTCTTTATCACCAGCCATCTACTCGTCACTGTTCACAAATACGTATCGATACTATTCACAACACTGTAGTACTGGTACTGTTTACGGGTACTGTAGCATCGACACTATTCATCGATACTGTTCACCGACACTATTGCTCCAATATATTTTCACTCCGACAATACCTCAATCGCAAAACTGGAGCTCTGATACCACTTGTTGTGCGGAAACGTTAATAAATTCAGAGTAAAAATAAACAGCAACAAGAAAACACCAAGATTTTTATACTGGTTTGGCAATGCCTACGTCTAGTTTGGACACGACTGAGTATTTTACTATAACAATGAAAGCATACAATAGTGTTTATCACTCAATTTTCAAGAAACCCAAAATAACCCAAGCTCACACACTACTGGAAAAGAGGAAAAAAATAAATATATAAATAGTTTTTTTCTCTCTCCCTTTTACTTTTCTCTCTTCTTCTTCTTTCGGAAAATTTTCTCTCACGCTAAAGAACTCTCTCTTCTCCTTTTCACAACAGAAACATTAAGCTCTCCTTGTACTCTCTCTCCTTCTTCTTCATTTGCTTCTCTTTTATAGAGAACTTCATGGATGCATGTCAAACTTTGCTGCACCAACCTCCAATCAAGCCACCATTGTTGAGTCAATAATCACCGAAAGCAGGCTGAGATTTATGACATTTAAGAAGGTAAGCAAGCTTCCATTTTTGACTTTCTTTTGAGACAATATTCAACACATGCCTCATTGTTGTGTGCGTATTAATCAATTGAACTTCACTGAGAAGTATGGACAAATTTCTATATATTGCCAAAATTTGCTACAAATGGCTATAGTCTTAAACTCTTCTAAGGACTAATAGGGACCTTTCATCAAAAGAAAGGGTCAATGGCTCGATGGTAAATTATTAAAGTAATACAATAAATATCAGATCAGCGTTATAAACTAATAATAACTAATTTAGCTCTACTACTAAGTAAATTTCATCGAAAGAATTCACTTTCAAAATTTCAGTGGGATTATCTCATAGAAATGAGGAGAAGACAACTATATCTAATCTTTAAGCTCTATAATCTTGACAACGCATACATCCCCTACTTTCTGGCAAACAACTACCTGGTCGTGTCACTTTATCACTCCAGAATCCTTTCCGTGATAAAGTGCGACCTTCAAAACAGACTCGTCTGATGCACCTCTTGATTCTGCCTGAAAAGATCAAATGATACCATTTTTTCCCTTGTGTAGATTTCATCATGTATAGGCTCATGAAAAATTATAATCAAGGCCATGGAATAAGTTTTAAAAAATCTGTGAGAACTCGAACATAGTCCAGATTTTTAGCCTAAGTCTGCTTCAACAACAACAGGATCAACACATGCGACAATCTGGCTATGCCAAAGTGATTAAATTTAAAGCTTTATTCTGTTTTAGATAACTTCATATTGAAAGAGTAAAATAACAAGCCTACACCTACGTTCATTGGCGAAACCCTGTTCCGTTCACTGGTACCTAAATACATTAATCATTACAGTTGAAAGGCATGCAAGAAATTCTGATTGTAATTTGCAAGGTATAGACCCAGATCATGATCGCGGAAAACAACATAATATTGTTAGATTTTTTAATGTCCTATGTAATTTTTTGATTGAGTCCTATGAAACGCACCCAAGATAATGGTTATTGGGTATTACCGACTGGGTCTCAAATGGGTCACAGACCCTTTTCCTCTCTCTTCTAATTCTAAGAGACATGTCCTTTGGTCATGGTATATAAGTTGTAAAAACTTATGAAATGATATTAATTCTTAACCATTGAGAAAATCATAAAGAAAGAAGATGAGAGTAAATAAACTCTTTCAAAGCAATCAACATTTAACGAAGAAGCGATATGGATACGGGTACGCAAAATAATTGTCGATCCTATAATTGTTTTACAATTGGTATCAGAGCATGGTATTACATGATTTTTTATTCTACCGTGTATCATTTATGTATGATTGCGTTTCTGGAATGTGATTGCGTTTCTGTTTTGTTCTTCAATTTCCATGCTTTTCCGAAACTGGTTTTCGGTCTTAATGATGGAGATAAAAATGAAAAAAAACCAATTAAATGTGTTGCACTGGAATGATGCTCTCTTTGACATGAGGGTATGGTTGTTCAAGAACCGAATATGAATGTTGATATGTATGTATTGTCTTCTTTATTGTCTGGTATTATAAATGGTGTTGATACAGAACATATAAACATAAAAGAATCCTTTTGTTGTGTTGATAACGCTATGTATGGAAAGGTACGACTTGGGATAGTTTTCGGTAGGGAAAACGAAAAGAAACCAACCTTTTGTATTTGGAATTACCGAAGATTTACTGTGTTACATATGCGTTTATGCTTGTTGAAAAGTAACGTAATTTTCAATTATCATCGACGATGAAGGATAACACAGTGAAAGCAACCAAACACGTCAAGCATGGATGTTAAAATAAAACCTAAAGTTTTCGGTATGATAGTTTAGATTAAAAAAAAAAAGCGAAACCGGAAAAACTCATGCGCATCAGTAGGAAGGCGATGAAACGGCGTCGACGGCGACTCATCTGCAGCGTCAGTGCGTGCTATGAACTCTCCAGACGAAGCTAATGCAGACGCAGGCGTGGTGCATGCAATGCACGCGCCAGAACATTTGCGCTGTGTCTTCGAAGTGGCGCAGACGCAGGCTTCAAGCCCGATAAGGAGCTTCAGGCGATTTTTTGGCCCTAAAGGTTATAATGAATCAATAAATATTTATGGCCTAATCATAATGGATTATTTAATTCATAATTGATTTATACATATAATTTTAGAAATTAGTATCATATTATATATTTCTTTGGTACTTTGAATATTTATATTATGTAATAATATGAATTAAATTTTCCTAGCATATGTTAAATATAATACATGACATTATGGACATTTATAATAGTTTGCTTGTCACCAAAGTGACCAAACTAGTTATATTAACTTTGTCATGTATGATAATTGTCCAATTAAATGTTTATTGCACGGAAAGCTTGTTAGTCACCAAAGTGGCCTAGCTTGAAAATTTTAATCATTTAATTGTGATTTATTTCAATTGTTCAATATAATATGATGCAAAATGACATAACGGTTGAATTAAACAATTGAGATTATTAATTATAACGCTAGGAAGTCACCCAAAGGTGGACCATTGCTTATAATTAATGACATTAAAGGGATTTTATCAACATATTAAGTTAATATGATTGTATATCCAAAGATAACATACATATTGGTATGTAATATGCTTGATTGTCCATTATAGTATTATATATAAGCATCATCCTAGGTTATTTACGTATTTAAATTTCACCCAAATGAGGATTTAAATGCATAATTAATGTTTATTAGTTAGTTTGAATCCATTTAGGTTTACTCAAAGCATTAATGTGAACTATATATTGTATGTGCGGCATCTACTAGTTTGTTCGCCTTAGGCAATGGCGATTAAATTCAATGGTGCGAATTATGAGGATTGGTCCGAACAAATCCGGTTCAATTGGGTGTAATGGATTTGGACTTGGCCATAATTTGAACGTAAGGCTCAAGCCATAAGCGAGGCCGATTCGAAGGCGACAAGTCTTATAATGAGGCTTAGGAGCGGTCTAATAAATTTGAGCTTGAATTTAATCACGAATGACGATCGCAGAAAATGTTAAGCCGTCAATGCCTAAAACTGACAATGCAAAGGAGTTCATATTGAAGCTGAAAGAATACTCCCAATCTGATATAGCTGACAAGTCCAAAGTAGGAACTTTAATGAGTGAGCTAACGACCAAGAAGTTTGAATGGTCACAGCCCATTCATAATCATATAACTCACATGTCAAACCTAGCTGCAAAGTTGAAATCTATGGGTATGGATGTGAGTGAGTCATTTTTAGTACAATTCATAATCAATTCACTTCCTCTAGAGTTTTGTAGCGCCCCCTTACCATAGAGTACCCACCGGAACGCCCGTAGGTCATTCCGGTACATATCTTAGGATAAGAGACCACTACAGACAACTACCACTAAACTCCTCATGGCATCACAATCATAAAGCAGTACGAAGAAATTGACAACTTTTTAAAACCAAACTGGATTTCATTTCATTCACTCAAAATTCAGAAATTTACAAACTGTCAGTATTTTCAGTATGCACATGTTCCAAAACACCGTACACTACGTACCATACAGTAATGTACAAAGAACAGATCTAACTATTAGTCTCCAAAAGAAAGCCTAGCTGACCGACCTTTGAGCCATTGCATCTCTCGCCAATCCACTGTACACGGCTCTACAGTCCTGAGGGAGCTATCCGTCTACACTTAAGCTTGAAAAATAGATTGCAATTTTGGATGAGTTTGCGAACTCAATGAGAAACCATCATCGATGGTTCTCCCAATTCATGCATCACATAAGCATGATACAGTATGCATCCAGTAATCATACAATTACAATGCTAATACAATCACAGTAATAGGCATACAACACAGTCACGGTAAGCGAACACGATTCTATATATTAAAGTATACATACGATCGGTACTATGTCAATTATTCAGTCCAATATGCAATGCACATGTGACTCTTTTCCAGTTTATTACAGTATTGTGACCAAGTGCTTTAGCAGTGTTCAGTAGTTAGTAGACGCGTCTAGGGAGAATTATCTCCCTTCGAGCTCTAGGCTCGCAGTATCAGTATCAGTAGTGACTCGGTTCACATTTATTCTTTATCAGTTTATGCATCTGTGCATGAGTGCACATGTTCAATTGAACGATTACATAACGATCTAGAATTCTCGATGAGCGATAATTTGATCGATACCACGTAATCCAAGTAATCCCTGTAGGGCAAATAAGTCACAGTAAACACGTAGATTGAGGTAACTACCTAGGTTACTCACCTATTACTTTCGAGCTAATGTCGGGAAGTTTCCGCCCCATCGGTCGAACGACGCTCCACTTGGACCTCTATAAAAACCAGAGAAAGAACGAGTCACTAAATATGCAATTTGTGCACATGTAAGTGAAATATGCATGTTCATGAATTTCCAGCCCTAATCCCATTTTTTTCTACCATAAAAATCCGTCTAAAAATTAGAAACCTATTGGCGTTGACTGTGCGCAATTCGGACCTCTATAGGTCCCCAATTAAACAGAACAGTGATTAAACAGACCTTTACCCGGACCCACGTCAATTTTCCATCCAAAAATCCTGAATCTCGCAGAAAATGAAATTCAATATTCAATGAATCCGATGCCTCAAGAATCAGGTCAATCGGACGTCGGACGGAAAAGTTATTCACGAAAGAAACCAAAATTCAACAATTAATAGCCCTTATTTCCTTTTCTTTTTCCTGTTTTCCAACCGAAATTCAATCTCTCATAACTCTTTCTACACATTTCAGAAAAATGCAAACTATACCTTGTTGGATAGATAATGAAACTCTCTACAAGTTTCATGAAGACCCCAACAAGCAATTTCACCCCGAAGGGTGTCAAAACTCCCATGGAAACTACTGCCCACACACTCACCTCTTGAATCAGAACAGTAATTGGAAATTCATTAACTTCCATTCTATACAGTCCAAAATTATACAATAAATATGCTCATCAAGATCACAATGTTATCTACAACTTTCATGAACAACCCAAAATTAGATTCACTTGCTAACTATATCAAACAATACACCAAAGCATCAGCCCTCAGAATTTTCCCAATCTGAACAGCACATTTCACAACAGTATATCTCTTAGCACAAATGTCACCAAATTCACTACCTTATATCCCTGAAAATATAAGATCTCAAACTTCAATTTTCATGAAGAACTCAACATCCAATTCGATCTCTAACAATTTCAAAACTGTTATGCAAATTTCTACCATGATCAACAATTCACAACCTAATGCAGGGTCAGTTTTTGCAAATTCATTTCTCTCAAATCTGACAACCAAAAATTACATGTCATATCTCATTCTCAAGATAATTTCTTCCTCTACAACTTTGCAGAAGATTACTCACACCAATTCAGTTCACATAAATTACTAAAATTTCTCCAAATCATAATGTGCACCAAATTTGACATTCCAGCTAGGTTTCATTCAATGCATGAAAACAGTCAGTAGTCATCAGTCCATAACTCCTACTATACATATCGAAAAATTGCAAAACCATTGGCATTGGAAATATAACTTAATAGGATTCAACTTTCATTTAGTCCATTTATTTTAATTCCTTCTCAATTAATTTAAAAAAATTAGCAAAACTCTAGGTTATGGTTTCGGGTACTATTCATTCCAGTCAATAGCAGTAACTTTCCAAGCCATATTGCAACCTCTTAAAGTTAAAATTGGACAACAC
Source organism: Erythroxylum novogranatense (assembly GCA_029891385.1). NCBI lineage: Eukaryota > Viridiplantae > Streptophyta > Magnoliopsida > Malpighiales > Erythroxylaceae > Erythroxylum > Erythroxylum novogranatense. Next base: position 87,588,905 of record CM057231.1, on the reverse strand, counting down.
CTATTTCACACAAAAATGTAGCCAACATCCCAAAGTTTAATTGGGCATAAAGCTCACCTCATTTACTCACCTACACAATTAGTTATGATCAAAACATTTCAATAGGTTAAACACCAAATTTTCCAGATTTCATCTTTACCTCTTCCTCTTCCATTCTAACACTTTACCTACATCAATATACATTCATTTACAGCTCCAATTCAGCTACAAGCTCATCACAACATTTATTTGCATAATTAACAAACTTTGGCAGCAACCACACAATTATTTGCCATTCATCTAGCCTTTCTAAACTCAATCTAAAACCAAGCCAAAATCAATAAAAAACCATATTCGTTCACTCATCCATACTTAAGCATACATTTAAACCCATTCAACCCTACCCTTATCATCATGAAATAAATGCACAAGTACTTCCCATGAATACTTCTAACTACCAAAAGAAGGAGAGCAAACATCAATACTCACCAAACAAGTTGCAACTCTCCAATTCTCCAAGGCTTTTCAACTCTCCACAACTTCCTAACTTACTACCTCACCTACGGCCTTCACAAGCATCACAAAGAGTCTCATCAATTCAAGGCTTCAACTTGGTTTGTGTGTGATGATGAGCAAGCAAGGAACCAAGGAGAAATTTCTTGTATGAGATAAGTAGAAGAAAAATTCGAAGGAGGAGGAAGACAATGACTACGGATGAATGAAGAATAAGGCTTTCCAAGAGATTCATTTACTTAAAAAGCTAAAAAGGAAGTCGTAGATGATGACTCATAAAGACAAAGCTAATAAATGAAAAAGGGACACTTGGCACTTAGGGAGAAAAGACAATAAGTTAATTAACATAATTTAATCCCAAACTCTCATATAAGTTAATCATATTTCATAAAGAGCATTAATCCCACTTAATCTCTAATCATGGCTCTAGAATAATTCCCTAACATCATTTATCCAATAATCTCATGTCATTAGGCAATCCTTTTCAGTACAAAAAGCTCACTCGATCGATCATTGAAATTTTCGGTCAAGGCCAAGAACCCCGAAAAATTTCAGAAAAATTCCCATAAATCCCTAAAAATGTAAAACACTCAATGGCGCACACCAAAATTTTTTTCAAATACAACTTTCACATAAATTTCACAAAAGATCACAATTAGACACTTATGCCGGAAATGCCATGAATACATGTATACCATGTGCATGTGCAAAACAATCATCAGTTATAGAGGCTATATGATGTATGTTAATGCCGAGTTATAATTCAATATTACTAACCCGTCCCAATTTACTAAAATACCCTTTCCATCGGTGATGGGATGTTACAAGTTTGGCCAGTTCCAAGTGAATTATAACACTATTAAGGAAAAATCGAACCTTCAAGAAATTAAGGCCATGTTAATTCAGGAGGAAGGGAGATTGAAGAAAATAAAGGACCACTCCATTCATCTCTCATTTCATCAAGGTGTTAGTAGCAACAAGAATAAACCACGAAAGAAAGGCAAAGAGAAGGACAAAGCTCTCAGCAAAGTTAATGAGGATCGAATCAAGAAAGATAAGAGGTGCCATACGTAAGAAGCTCGCCACTTCGAAAGAATGTCCGAAAAAAAAGGCTTGGTTCGAAAAGAAAGGTACATACTATGTCTCAGTATGTTTTGAATTAAATCTTATTGATGTGCCTCAAAATACTTGGTGGTTAGATTATGGTGCAACTACTCATGTGTCAAATGTTAAACAGGGATTCCTTACAATCCAGACCATAAACGGAACTGAAAAGTTCTTGTATATGAGAAACATAATGAAGGCACGGATAGAGGGCATTGGGACGTACAGATTGATCTTGGATACTGGATGTTACCTAGATCTAGAAAAGTGTCTTTATGTTCCTGAATGTGCTAGGAATTTAGTTTCTGTTGCAAATTTGGATGATGTAGGATTTCAATTCAAGATTGGAAACAATGTCTTTTCATTGTATAAACATAAGTACTATTATGGTTACGGTACATTAATTGATTGTTTATATCATTTCAATCTTGATGTTGATTTTCTTTGAATCTCATTTCATGTTGACCATATTATAGGAAATAAGCGTAGTGCACATAATGAATGTTACGCTTTTTGTGACATAAAAATTAGGTCATATATCTAAAGAAAGATGCGAGAGGTTAGTGAAAATGAAATCTTACCTCCATTGGATTTTGTTTCTTGGGATATATGTGTGGATTGCATTAAAGGCAAGCAAACCAAACATATATCAAAACATCCACCACAAGAAGTAACGATTACTTGAATTAATACACACCGACATACGTGGTCCTTTCGACGTTCCTTCTTGGGGTGGCGAAAAATATTTCATTACCTTTATTGATGACTTCTCACGATATGGATATGTTTATCTGCTACATGAGAAGTCTCAGTTAGTGGACATCCTAGAGATGTTCATTAATGAGATAGAAAGGCAGTTAGATAGAAAAGTAAAAATAGTGAGGTCTGATAGAGGTGGTGAATATTACAAAAAATTTGATGAAAGTGGACATTGTCTAGGTCTATTTGCAAAGTTTCTTGCTAGTCGAGGCATATGTGCACAATACACAATGCCTGGTACACCACAACAAAATGGTGTAGCTGAAAGACGGAATCGTACTTTGATGGAAATGGTTAGGAGCATGATAAGTAATAGTTCTGTACCTTTATCATTGTAGATGCATGCATTAAAGACCGCTGCATATCTGCTAAATAAGATTCCTAGTAAGGCAGTTCCTAAGACACCTTATGAACTGTGGACGGGAAGGAAACCTAGTTTATGACACCTCCACGTTTGGGGTTGTCCAGCATAAGTAAGGCTGTATAATCCACATGAAAAGAAGCTCGATGCGAGGACCGTTAGTGGTTATTTCATCGGCTATCCTGAAAAGTCAAAGGGGTATAGATTTTACTGTCCTAATCATAGTACGAGAATAGTTGAGTCCGGAAACGCTCAGTTCATTGAGAATGGTCAAATCAGTAGGAGTGGAGAAACACAAAAAGTGGATATTTACGAGAATCGAGTAGAAACTACTCAAAGTCGAGTAGAATCTGCTACATCAGATATGATTCCACCAGTTGTTATTCCTCTTATTGCATCACGAACACGCAACATACCGGAACAACAAATTAATGTTCCAATTCCACAAACTGAACATATTAATGACGAACCAACTATTAATGATCAAGTTATAAATGATCAAGTAATGTCACAAGATGTAGCATTACGAAGGTCTGTAAGGCAAAGAAGACCAGCTATCTCAAGTGACTACGAAATTTACTCATTTGAACATGAATGTGACTTGAGCATTGATAAAGATCCAGGCTTGTTCAAACAAGCCATGGAAAGTAACAATTATAAAAAATGGTTCAATGCTATGAAAGAAGAGTTAAAATCAATGGATGACAACAATGTATGGGAATTAACTAAGTTGCCAGAAGGTGCAAAGCAAGTGGGTTGTAAATGGGTCTTTAAGACCAAGCGAGACTCACAAGGCAACATTGAAAGGTATAAAGCCAGACTTGTTGCCAAAGGTTACACTCAGAAGGATGGTATTGACTATAAAGAAACCTTCTCTCCAGTTTCAAAGAAGGACTCTTTAAGAATTGTTATGGCAATGGTAGCTCATTATGATTTAGAGCTTCACCAAATGGAAGTAAAGACCGCCTTTCTTAATGGTGACTTGGAAGAAGAAGTTTATATGGATCAACCAGAAGGTTTCGTGACCACAGGAAAGGAACGATTAGTGTGTAAATTAAAGAAGTCAATATATGGACTGAAACAAGCTTCCCGACAATGATATCTTAAGTTTAATGATATCATTACGTCTTATGATTTTATAGAAAACACCGTTGATCGGCGTATCTATATGAAGGTTAGTGGGAGCAAGTTTATTATATTAGTCTTATATGTTGACGATATTCTTCTTACTGCGAATAATGTTGTTTTGTTATATGATGTAAAAAATTTCCTTTCTAATAATTTCAAAATGGAAGATATGGGTGAGGCATCCTATGTTATAGGAATAGAAATATTCCGGGATAGATCACAAGGATTATTAAGATTGTCTCAGAAAGGTTATATTGAGAAAATATTAGAAAGATTTCAAATGGAAAAATGCTCTGCAGGGATAGTTCTAATTCAGAAAGGAGACAAATTTAGTCTGATGCAATGTCCACGAAACGATTTGGAACGAAAGAACATGGAGTCTATTCCTTATGCGTCAGTAGTTGGGAGTTTAATGTATGCTCAAACATGCACTAGGCTAGATATTAGTTTTCCTGTTGGAATGCTAGGATGATATCAAAGCAATCCTGGACTGGATCACTGGAAAGCTGCAAAGAAAGTCTTTAGATACTTACAAGGCACCAAGGACTATATGCTTACATATAGAAAATCAACTCATCTTGAAGTGATAGGTTACTCAGATTCAGACTATGCCGGTTGTATAGACTCACGAAAATCTACATTCGGTTACATGTTCCTATTTGCTGGAGGAGCAGTTTCATGGAAAAGTGGAAAGCAGTCCGTCATTGCTACTTCCACTATGGAGGCAGAATTTGTAGCGTGCTTTGAGGCTACAGTTCATGAATTGTGAATGCGGAACTTTATCTTAAGTCTTGGTCTTATCGACAGTATTGCCAAACCGTTAAGAATTTATTGTGATAATTCCGCAGCCGTATTCTTCTCTAAGAATGACAAATATTCCAAGGGTGCGAAACACATGAATTTGAAGTATTTGTCTGTGAAAAAAGAAGTGCAACAACAAAAAGTGTCAATTGAGCATATTGGTACCGATCTCATGATAGAGGATCCGTTAACGAAAGGCTTACCTCCCAAAACATTTATTGGTCATGTTACACGTATGGGCCTTATAGATAAGTCCTTGTTAGTATAGTATTCAGACATATATATATACATATAATTGTCTTGCTCGAATTGTTATGACACTTGTTGAATTCAATTATAGTCTTATGTTTTTGCTCACTTATCGGTTATCCACATTATGTTGTATATAATAATTATTATTTGTGAGATAATAATTACCGAATTACCCACTTAAAGTTTGATAAGTTGAGTTGATTCTGTGAGACATGGAAGGAATCAGGTTATATAACTTGTGACCGCCATGATCCCATAAGCTTAATTCGATTAAGGGTGACTTGATCGATTCCATGTATTGTGTGCACTTAAAGTTGTTGGATCATCAAGTCGTAACATGGGCCAAGTGGGAGAATGTTAGATTTTTTAATGTCCCATGTAATTTATTAATTGAGTCCTATGAAACGCACCCAAGATAATGGTTATTGGGTATTACCGACTAGGTCTCAAATGGGTCATAGACCCTTTTCCTCTCTCTTCTAATTCCAAAAGACATATCCTTTGGTCATGGTATATAAGTTGTAAAAACTTATGAAATGATATTAATTCTTAACCATTGAGAAAATCATAAAGAAAGAAGATGAGAGGAAATAAACTCTCTCAAAGCAATCAATATTTAACGAAGAAGCGATATGGATATGGGTACGCAAAATAATTGTTGATCCTATAATTGTTTTACAAATATTGCAGTAAGTTAAAGAAGGAAATGTAAGAACTTACTGGATGTCGCAGGTCCGCAAGCATAGAAAAGAGACCTCTGACAATAAGTGATTGCCTGGCCTGGATAGGAATAAGAAGAAGACAAAGTTTTATCAGTTTCACCATCAACAGGGTTGTATGAACGCACAAGACCATCGCGTAGAGTTACATAAAACTAATTTCAAAAGAGAAGCAAAAGGCGGAATGCTAAACACAATAAGTGAAGCATAATGAATTCAAATCTAACGGATACCTCAAAGGCCCCACTAAAACTCCATTTTAGTTGATTTTGAATCAGTTACAATTTTGCAGCATGAGTACATTTGGGAAAGATAAAGAATCAAGTGTGCGAATCAAATTCTGGACTTTTCTGAACACTCAGAATGGGCACAACTAGCATACATGGAAAAGGGCATACCTCGCTGCCCTCCCAGATGAAGTGAAGCATATAATGACAGATGCCTTCACCTTAATGGCTGCTCGAACCTAGAAAACTGTTGACAAACGCTAACGAAGTAACAAAATTTGAAAATAGAATTTCTTAGAAATAAATTAAACCATAATTATAATTATTGGAAAAACAACAATACTGTTGAAGAAGCAATTGATTCCAAGTGGGTCATCGCCTCTCCAACATATTTGACGGTTTTCTTGAGAAAGAGATCTGGTTGAAAACCTTGTCTGCCTGTATTAATGTGAAATTGGGGAAGAGTCAAGGTAACTAGATTTAAATGGGAATTGTTACGAGATCTGTTCAGTTCCGGTCGGAATTTGGAACGGAATCCGCAACCACAGTACCGGCCCAAAATACCGGCCGATATCGGTGGTTTTAAATTGCATCGACAAAGACCTAGGAAAATTCTAGGCGATGCAGTAAAGTTGAAAAGTCTGAGGACTAAATTGCAAAATTTAAAAAATCTAACCTAAAATTTTAACCCCTGCCTCCCAAAACTCGGTCTCTCAACTCTCGCAGCCGACCTCCTCTCTCTCTTATCTCTCTGCCGAGCCACTCCTCGCTGCCGCCGCCGGTCGCCTCTACTCTTCCCACCATCGCCATCGGTTTCCTCCTCATCGACGGTCGCGTCCTTCTCCGATTCTCGCTAGGTTTGCTTCGTCATTCGTCGGTTCCTCCACGCAGATCCGACGCCACCACCACCTTCTCCAATCCTCGCCGTCGTACCACAGCACCCTCCAAGAGACTCGAAGTCAGTTCTATAAATTTTGTGTCTGATTTCTAAATTTTCATGCCATTTGCTTGTTTGTTGTTGTGTTGGATTAGATTGTTGGATAGATCTTGGATTGTTGGATTTTTGAAAATGTGAATTTCCGGTAGATTTGGTATTTTGGTTGGATCGGTGTTGTGAAAATGTTGGACAGTGTTGGATCGGTGCTGGTGGGTTTAGGAATTTTCATGGATGATGAACGGTGTTGGTTCATGGTTGGATTATGCACGGTGGTGTTGGCTGGAATTTTCCGAAATGTTGAATCTTAAATAAATGTCATTCACTCATTTGTATTGTTTACTTGTTTTGGTTTGCAATTTGGATTTGAATATATTAATGAAGTTGCAAATTATAAATTAAGGGCATAAATTTATAACATAATGAATTGTTAACGGTTTACCTAAGAACAAATTGTAATTTAACTATTTAATTTTAAGGCACAAATTAGAATATAACGAAAAATCCTTTTTAAGTCAACAAATGTAGAAATTGAATTTGCATTGGTTTGAAGTTTGAATGTTTGATACTTCGATTGGCAATATAAAAGGGCTATTGTTAAGAGTTAAGATCTTTATAATTATATTGAAAATTTTGTAACTCTTAATTTGAAAATTGACATACTATAAATAACATACATATAATTTTGTACTCTCACATGATTTTTATCAAATTAAGTATTGGTTTTATAATAAAATGAAATTGATGATGATGATTAAAATGGAAGTTGTTAATATATGCTTTGTGATTGTGTGAAATGAGAAATTGTTAGAAATTGATAAAAATGAAATTGTTAATATATGTTTTGTGATTGTGTGAAATTGGAAATTGTTAAAAATTGATAAAAAAGGAAGTTGTTAATGTATGTTTTGTGATTGTGTGGAATTGGAAATTGAAAAAAAATAGAATTTGTTGATGTATGTTTTGAGATTGTTGGAAATTAAAAATTGTTAGAAATTGATCAAAATGGAAATTGAAGATGTATGTATTGTGATTGTAGGAAATTGGAACTTGTTGTAAATAGAATGAATGGAAATGGAATTATGATTTTTTTGTAATTGTTAGGATTGGGAATTGTTGTAAATGGAATGAACGAAAATAGAATTATGTCTGTTTTGTAATTGTTAGGATTGGGAATTGTTGGAAATGGAATGAATGGAAATTGAATTGTGATTGTTTTGTAATTGTTAGGATTGGAAATTGTTATAAATGGAATGAATGGAAATTGAATTATGATTGTTTTGTAATTGTTAGGATTAGGAATTGTTGGAAATGGAATGAACGGAAATTGAATTGTGATTGTTTTGTAATTGTTAGGATTGGAAATTGTTGTAAATGGAATGAATGAATGAATGGAAATTGAATTGTGATTGTTTTGTAATTGTTAGGATTGAGAATTGTTGGAAATGGAATAAATGGAAATTGAATTGTGATTTTTTTGTAATTGTTAGGATTGGAAAATGTTGGAAATGAAATGAATGGAAATTGAATTGTGATTGTTTTGTAATTGTTAGGATTGAGAATTGTTGTAAATGGAATAAATGGAAATTGAATTGTGATTGTTTTGTAATTGTTAGGATTGGGAATTGTTAGAAATGGAATGAATGGAAATTGAATTGTGATTGTTTTGTAATTGTTAGGATTGGAAATTGTTGGAAATGGAATGAATGGTAATTGAATTGTGATTGTTTTGTAATTGTTAGGATTGAGAATTGTTGTAAATGGAATGAATGGAAATTGAATTGTGATTGTTTTGTAATTGTTAGGATTGGAAATTGTTGTAAATGGAATGAATGGAAATTGAATTGTGATTGTTTTGTAATTGTTAGGATTGGGAATTGTTGGAAATGGAATGAATGGAAATTGAATTGTGATTGTTTTGTAATTGTTAGGATTGGGAATTGTTGTAAATGGAATGAATAGAAATTGAATTGTCATTGTTTTGTAATTGTTAGGATTGAGAATTGTTGGAAATGGAATGAATGGAAATTGAATTGTGATTGTTTTGTAATTGTTAGGATTGAGAATTGTTGGAAATGGAATGAATGGAAATTGAATTGTGATTGTTTTGTAATTGTTAGGATTGGAAACTGTTGAAAATGGAATGAATGGAAATTGAATTGTGATTGTTTTGTAATTGTTAGGATTGGGAATTGTTGTAAATGGAATGAATGGAAATTGAATTGTGATTGTTTTGTAATTGTTAGGATTGTGAATTGTTGGAAAAATGAATGAATGGAAATTGAATTGTGATTGTTTTGTAATTGTTAGGATTGGGAATTGTTGTAAATGTAATGAATGGAAATTGAATTGTGATTGTTTTGAAATTGTTAGGATTGGGAATTGTTGTAAATGTAATGAATGGAAATTGAATTGTGATTGTTTTGTAATTGTTAGGATTGAGAATTGTTGGAAATGGAACTTTGTGATTATTACAGCATGACTTATATTATATAAGATAGATATGTATATCGTCATTGTGTAATGAAATTATGTGTTATTTGTGAATATGTACAGATAAATGGAAGGAAGTTCAAACACTCTCAATCAACCTAGTTCAGGAAGATACAATGATCCAGCTTGGGCTCACGCTGGTGTGGTTCCTGTAGGAAAATCCCGGGGTGTCCATCACATGGACACAGTGCGGAAAACAAAACTTTTTGTTCCGGGAAGTTCCCTTAAGCCAGGATCCATGTGTAAGTATAATCAGTCAAACCATAACGGCCAAAGGAGACTGTCTCTAACGGTATCCACGCAGAGGTCGGAAACCTAACCGGGACAAACCCCTTTGACCCGGGAATAGCTAGACTAAAGAAAAGACTGCTAGATCTCACCTTAGCCTTGGAGAGCTTAGGATTCAACTTTGGAGAAGTAGCTTGAAGAAGAGTGAGATGAGAAAAGCCTTTAGAAAATCCAATTTTCATAAGCTTAAACCATCAAGTTTGAATCTCATGCTCACCATCGGCGACCTCCATGCTTCCTTCACCCTTAAGACTTCTCATTAGCCTTTTAACATAAGTAAAGACTAACTAATGGCTTGGTGGAGGGTCTCCCACGTGGGAGACCCTTAAGCCATTGAAAAACAAGTTAATCATTAAGTTTGACAAAGTCAAACTTTACTTCTCTTAAATCTTTAGCCAACGACACTTTCACCTTCCTTAAGTGTTAAAGCATATTTCTCATGCCCTTAGCTAATTAAAGGGACACTTAAGGCTTGGTGAAGCCTTAGCCACGTTGGTGGCCTTTGGTAGCTAAAGAAATTGATTAATAAATCAATTAATGATGAAGTTTGACTTTTCAAACTTCATCTCCTCCACTAGAGTTAATGACATGTGTCCATATATATATATTAATTAATCTCATTAATTAATGATATATTTATAGTTCTTGAAGTGGTCCAGACATACTAGAATTGGTCCTACTAAACTGCTTACGAACCCATGGGTAAAAATCACGGAAGCGTTTTTCGGCAATGTCAATATCGCATCTCATGGGACATATCCCAATCTCATGGGATCCATTTAATCCTATTGCTCTCCAAATATTGGATCCTATCTAAAACTATTTCTGATTTCGATCCACTCTTATCGTGTGACTCATTAGGTTCCGGTTATGTTGGCCACTTAGATTAACACTTAATCTAAGCAAGTCACGATGGCGTCTAGAACACATCATGACCCTAACCGATGGAAAGTAATTGGTTTGACTAATGAACCCGAGCTCATCGGGAACGGATCACGAACCTTTCCATAGACAATTACTGTGCAATTCGTCCTTTCACCATCCTATACCCCACTTGGTTATGAGTATGGTCAAGTGTCAACTCTCACTAGGCGAGTCTAGCCCAGTGATATCGGGTCTCGTCGGACTCATTACTTTATATGTCCATGAAGACCCTCTTCATGACACGGTGTGCTCCGCGCGAGAGACTTCAAGTAATGATCTGACGAAGCTATGGGTATCTATTACGCTATTCGAAGTGGTGAATCCTTTATTGGCTACTCAATTACCTTGAATACCTCAAAGCTGCACTCCAAGCACCACCCTATGGCGACCTCCGGAAGGCAACAAGGAATGGAGTCAAAGCAGAATCAATATCCAAGATATCCTTGAGTACCTCAAGTCTAAGGATACTTGCACCATTGCTATGATGAGATTATCACCGACATTATAATAGAATACCCATGTGATGATCTCATGGAAGGTCATCGATGTACTTACTACCTCAGTAAGCATCCACATGTCAAATCTAAATATCTCAATATTTACGGTTTCGAGATCCACCTTGCTTGATCAATCGAGGAATATGACATGTGCTAGTCTATCCGGATTAACAATGTCGATCTCGTTAATCCTATGACTAGGATAATTTGAATCTTGACATAATTGCACATGATAGGAATCTCGGTAGTATGATCACATCATAATTTCCTTCATGCTATGTCATATATCATGGACTTCATTAATTTGATTAAAGATCAACATCAATTCATAACAAAATGAACATCAAATAAATGAAATATGCCTTGCTTTATTTATTCATAAAGTGCATACATGACTATGAACAAAATGTGCTAAAGGGATTGCCTTTAGGGCACTACTATAACAATCTTATAGTGTATGGACATACATAAGTCGACTTACCTTTGGTGAACAAGGCGACTTATCGATCGAAACAAGCATAAGTCGACTTACGGATGGTACAAGTCGACTTACACCTACAAATCTCCCACTTGACCTAAAGCCAATCGCTTGGTATCTAATACCATAGCGAGTACATGAGATTCAAAATTCTTACGTGACAATGGCTTTGTCAGCGGATCGGCAATGTTACGCTCTGTGGAATTCTCTCTATCGAGGACATCACCCGCAATGATCTCCGAATCGGATGGTATCGGTGAGTGCGTGTTTGGATCGTTGATGAGACCTTGGTTCTTTCGCTGCTTGAATAGCTCCATTGTTGTCACAATAAAGCGTATGGGCCCATCACGGTGGGAACTACACCAAGTTCAAGATAATGAACTTCTTGATCAAACGACTTCCTTTCTTTGCATCCGATCTTTGCAATGTACTCGCCTCGATCGTTGAATCGTGATCGTCTCTTGCTTGGAACTCTTCCAACTGATTGCTCCTCCATTCGATGTGAAACGTAACTGATTGAGACTTGAGTCGTCCTTATCAGTTAAGCGGCATCAGATGCTCGCTCACTGGAGATTTCCATCTCCATATATCAAGAAAATATCCTTAGTTCTTCGCAAGTACTTTAGGATATTCTTGATAGCCACCATTGACCCTCATGGGATCCGATTGGTATCCGCTCGTAACACTTAGAGCATATGATACATCGGGTCTCGTACATAACATGCGTGCATGATAGATCCTCTGCAGATGCATACGGGATCATATTCATGCGCATCCTCTCATCTTGTGTCTTGGGACACATAGACTTCGAGAGCGATATCCCATGAGACATGGGAAGATACCCTCTCTTGGATTGCTCCATGCTAAACCTCTTTAGCATCTTGTCTATGTGTCGTTAACTATGAAGACCAAGCAACCTCTTGATCTATCTCTATAAATCTTTATCGAGGATATAAGTTGCTTCTCCAAGGTCTTTCATGGCAAATTGTTTGGACAACCAAATTTTTACTGATTGCAGCATTGAGACATCGTTTCCTAGTAACAATATGTCATCTACATATAACACAAGGAATACGATTGCAGTTCTATTAACCTTCTTATACACACAATGTTCATCCGGATTTTGTGAGAAACCAAACTCTTTGATTGTCTCATCAAAACGGATATTCCAACTCCTGGATGCTTGCTTTAATTCATAAATGGATTTCTGAAGCTTGCATACCTTTTCGCCATCATAGGAGATGAAGCCCTCAAGGTTGTGTCATATACACATCCTCGGTCAAATTTCCATTCAGAAAGCTGTCTTCACATCCATTTGCCATATCTCATAATCATAATGAGCGGCGATGGCTAGGAGTATCTAATGGATTTAAGCATTACATTGGATGAAGGTCTCGTCATAGTCAACTCCTTGTCTTTGGCGAAAGCCTTTAACCACAAGCCTTACTTTATAGGTAATCACATTACCATCCATGTCGGTTTTCTTCTTGAAAACCCATTTGCACCCTATAGGTTTTATCCCTTGGTGCATCAACCAAACTCCATACTTGGTTTTCGTACATGGAATCCATTTGATTTCATGGCACGAAGCCATTTTCGAACTCGAACTCTTGTAACCTCTTCATAGGTAGTAGGCTCATCATCCTCTATGAGCAATCGTCATTCTGTTCATTCACGAGAAATCCATATCTCTGGAAGCAGGCGTATCCTACTTGACCTACAATTTCAGTATGTAGTAGAAGGTTGAGCTATTACCTCATACGTATGAGTTACGATTGCGAGTTCAGCGATTGATCTGCGTCGTCCGAGCATCTTGAACTTCTTCAAGCTCAATTTTCTCCCACCGTCCTCTTGTAAAAGAAACTCTTTCTCTAAAAAGACAGCATGCATGAAACAAACACCTTTTGTTCCTCGTGAAGGTAGAATTGATATCCTCTTGTTTCTTTAGGATATCCTACGAATAGACACCTGTCAGACTTTGCTTCAAGCTTATCTGACTTTGTCCGCTTCACATAAGCAGGACAACCCCAAACTTTCAAATAAGAAAGATAAGGTTTCTTGTTAGTCCACATCTCATATGGAGTAACATCAAGCTGTCTTTGATGGAACTACATTTAACAAGTAAGCAATTTCTCTCGAAAGATACCCCAAAAGGATTTTGGTAATTGTGCAAAGCCCATCATAGATCGAACCATGTCCAAAGAAGGTTCGATTTCTCCTTCTGCCACACCATTGTCTTGTGGTGTGTAAGGTGGAGTCCATCGAGATAAAATCCCATTATCTACGAGATAATCCAAAACTCTTGGTCAAGTATTCGCCACCACGATCGATCGTAATGTCTTAATACTTTTCCCAAGTTGTTTTCTACTTCATTTCTGAATTGTTTGAACTTTTCAAATGCTTCATATTTGTATCTCATCAGATACAAATACCCATATCGAGAATAATCATCGATAAAGGTAATGAAGTAACGATAACCACTTCTAGCATGGATGGACATCGGACCACATACATCTGAATATATTAGGTCTAATAATCCAGTCGCTCGTTCACCCTTTCCCTTAAAAGGTAACTTAGTCATCTTGCCTAACAAACAAGATTCACATGTGTCATATGATTCATAATCAAATGACCCTAAACATCCACTCTTATGGAGCTTAGCGATGCGTCTCTCATTTATGTGGCCAAGGCGACAATGCCATAAGTAAGTTGATTTTAAATTATCTCTTTTATGTCTTTTCTTGTCATTGACATTCAAAATTGGATGTGACATATCTAATATGTAAATACCATTGCATAATGTACCCGTACCATAGAGCATTCCATTTAAACTAATAGAACAACCATTGCTTCCAAAAGTTACATGGAAACCAGCTCTATTTAAACAAGAAAACAATATGTTCTTTGTTAAAGCAGTACAAAATAACAATCATCCAAATTGAATACAAGCCCGGCTGGGAGTGTCAAAACATAAGTCCTTACGGCTAATGCAGAACTTTTGCTCTATTACCAACACGTAGGTCCATATCTCCCTTAATGAGCCGCCATCGTCCCACGAGGCCTGCGTATCATTACATATGTGTGAGCCACAACGGTATCTAATACCCGTATGTTGTGATCGTAAAGCGATATTAACCTCGATGACAAACATATCTGAAGAAGTCGAGGCATCGATGCCTTCTTACGCTTCGAGGACTCAGATAGACTTTCGGTTTAAGCCTCTAGTGGCGGTCTTGCCTGATGGAAGCGAGTTCCTTTTGGGCGGTACCTTTGGTTTTCTTTTGGCTATTCTTCCTACTTTCTGATCTCTATCAGAAACATCAACAGCAAGTGGATCGGGAAGTGGAACATTGCCTAGTTCCTCAGATCTGAAAACAATTCTCAGATCATTCAGCCAATCAAGAAAATTAAGTCCAGATAATTTGTTCGAGTCCATTAGTGAGCGCAAGTTCACACTGGAAGACATCTTCAAACAACCTAACCATAGAGAGAGAGAAAGACTGTTAAAATAGACTTAAATGTAGGATTTAAGTTAAATGCAAGATCATAAGGACTTAAATGACATGCATCTGACCCCACTAGTTTCATAGAATCCATAACCCTCATTATGAATCCAAGAAACAAAGTGACAAAATGTCCTAGTGGGTCGATATCCGACATTGCTAAGAATGACCTTGGGTTTGCCCAACAAGCCACTTCTTAGGTCAATCGGTAGGTATCATTCATACCAATTGCATCATCGATAACCGACATTAAGAATGACCTTGAGGTTAGCTCAACAAGCCACCTTATGTCTCGGGAGGTATCAGACATACCAGTTACATCTTAGACACAACTATCGATCAGTGCTATCAACGGTTGATGTGTGCACAAACATTGGGTCATCAACACTTAATGCGCGTACATCTGATGTACACTACCCAACTTCGCCTCGTCACGTTGACCTTGAGGTTAGCTCAACAAATCAACGCTTCAGGAAAACCGACCCATTAATCCGAAAATCTTATTTTCATGGTTCGAACATATTAAGTATAGAGTGAGCTTGAGGTTAGCTCAACAACTCAACCCTAGAAGAACTCTGGTTCTTACCATATTAATGGAAGGCGTTAGTTTTCATATTACGATGAGGGATTTCAAATTCAGGTCTCATCCAAGCTATGGGATTATAGTCACTATGACTATATGGAATAATTTAGGGCATTGCATCAATCACATTGAATTTATACCGAAAATCATCCATCATCCCGCCAAGGCATGATATAAGTCGACTTATCCAATGCAAGTCGACTTATCTTTGCATGTACAAGTCGCCTTGTATCAATATACAAGTCGCCTTTATACGCCTCTTGCACATGTAAGTCGCCTTATCCAATGAACAAGTCGCCTTACACAAGGAAAATTGCTATCTAGTCGGCTAATTCTCAATCCAAGCATTCCCAATTCACAACACCAATATAACAAGTATATATACCTTTATATTAATGTGCTAATGAAACATTTTCATCAAATCATGCATGCCATATAGTCAAACTATATAGGAAAAACTTGAAACCGATTAATCACTATTAATCACTAGATTTCCACATAATTTTAAGAATATCAAATTATCATGCTAAGTATCTCTAGGTAGGCTACACGTTATCAAGATTACTCCGGAACTTGTCACAAAAATTGCGACGGCCAAAATAACCAAGATAACGGAATAATCTAACGAGACGCTAAAGTGACCTATTCGACATCCAAACATTATTGGAAACCAAATTTCAAGAATCTCATTTTGGCATGTATACCAGATCAATATAACACATTTTTAATCACATTAAAAATGATTCAAGGCATTGGAATTCAGAAATACACAACCAATCATTTCAAACAAAACAGCCCCAGCAACTTTCTCAAAACTGCCAAGCTCTGCCTTTTGCTCGAAATAATCATTGAAACAATTTCAATAAATGCTGAGAAAATTACAGAGGTTATAACATGTTCCCAACATGTTCCATGAAATTTTCCAGGATTTATTTCCCACAAAAACTCATCAAACCTCGGCAATCTAGCCGAAACAAAATCTGTGTTTTTTCAACACAGACATTCCCAGCAGCATACAATAAATTCGGAAATAAATAGTAAATCACCTTGAAAATATTTTTTCATCCACAGAGACATTCACAAACATCTTAGGGACGTGTCAGTGAAAACCCATCCGAAATTTTTTTTTTCTAGAATTTATTCTCGAATTTACAAGTATACCTGTTTCAGAAATGTTCAACAGGACAACATCCGAAACTTAGGGAATTAAATTAGCAAAACCATATCAAACGACATTGATAAAATTTTCCTTTTATAGACACATTTAGCAACATCTCATGAGCAGGTCTATGCAAGAAAATTTCGAAAACCCTAACTCTGTACAGATTTCGAAATATACATAGGCAGCATGCTACAGCTCAATTCACAAAGGAACTCCGACCTAGTTATCGTTTTAACTGTTTATACAACACAAGTGGCTCTGATACCATTGTAGGAAAATCCCGGGGTGTCCATCACATGGACACAGTGCGGAAAACAAAACTTTTTGTTCCGGGAAGTTCCCTTAAGCCAGGATCCATGTGTAAGTATAATCAGTCAAACCATAATGGTCAAAGGAGACCGTCTCTAACGGTATCCACGCAGAGGTCGGAAACCTAACCGGGACAAACCCCTTTGACCCGGGAATAGCTAGACTAAAGAAAAGACTGCTAGATCTCACCTTAGCCTTGGAGAGCTTAGGATTCAACTTTGGAGAAGTAGCTTGAAGAAGAGTGAGATGAGAAAAGCCTTTAGAAAATCCAATTTTCATAAGCTTAAACCATCAAGTTTCGAATCTCATGCTCACCATCGACGACCTCCATGCTTCCTTCACCCTTAAGACTTCTCATTAGCCTTTTAACATAAGTAAAAGACTAACTAATGGCTTGGTGGAGGGTCTCCACGTGGGAGACCCTTAAGCCATTGAAAAAGCAAGTTAATCATTAAGTTTGACAAAGTCAAACTTTACTTCTCTTAAATCTTTAGCCAACGACACTTTCACCTTCCTTAAGTGTTAAAGCATATTTCTCATGCCCTTAGCTAATTAAAGGGACACTTAAGGCTTGGTGAAGCCTTAGCCACGTTGGTGGCCTTTGGTGGCTAAAGAAATTGATTAATAATCAATTAATGATGAAGTTTGACTTTTCAAACTTCATCTCCTCCTTTAGGTTAATGACATGTGTCCATATATATATATTAATTAATCTCATTAATTAATGATATATTTATGGCTGCTGAAGTGGTCAGACATCTTTGGAATTCGGTCCTACTGGCACTGCAAGAACCCATTGGCGAAAAATCACGGAAGCGTTTTTGTGAATGTCGATGTCGCGATCTCATCGGGACATATCTCAATCTCATCGGGATCCATTTAATCCTATTGCTCTCCAAATATTGGATCACTATCCAAAACTATTTCTGATTTCGATCCACTCTTATCGTGTGACCCATTAGGTTCCGATTATGTTGCCACTTAGATTAACACTTAATCTAAGCAAGTCATGGCGGCGTCTAGCAACACATCATGACCCCAATTGATCGGAAAGTAATTGGTTTGACTAATGAACCCGAGCTCATCAGAACGGATCACGAACATTTCCATAGACAATTCTGTGCAATTAGTCCTTTCACCATCCTATACCCCACTTGGTTATGAGTATGGTCAAAGTGTCAACTCTCACTAGGCGAGTCTAGCCCAAGTGATATCGGGTCTCGTCACGGACTCATTGCTTTATATGTCCATGAAGACCCTCTTCATGACACGGGTGTGCTCGACGCCAGAGACTTCAAGTAATGATCTGACAAGAAGCTATGGGTATCTATACGCTATTCGAAGTGGTGAATCCTTTATTGGCTACTCAATTACCTTGAATACCTCAAACTGCACCCAAGCACCACCCTATGGCGACCTCTGGAAGGCAACAAAGAATGGAGTCAAAGCACGAATCAAGTATTCAAGATATCCTTGAGTACCTCAAGTCTAAGGATACTTGCACCATTCTTATGATGAGATTATCACCGACATTATAATAGAATACCCATGTGATGATCTCATGGCAGGTCATCCAATATACTTACTACCTCTAGTAAGCATCCACATATCAAATCTAAATATCTCAATATTTACGGTTTCGAGATCCACCGCTGATCCAATCGAGGAATATGACATGTGCTAGTCTATCCGGATTAACAATGTCGGTCTCGTTAATCCTATGACTAGGATAATTTGAATCTTGACATAATTGCACATGATAGGAATCTCGATAGTATGATCACATCATAATTTCCTTCATGCTATGTCATATATCATGGACTTCATTAATTTGATTAAAGATCAACATCAATTCATAACAAAATGAACATCAAATAAATAAAATATGTCTTGCTTTATTTATTCATAAAGTGCATACATGACTATGAACAAAATGTGCTAAAGGG
This sequence comes from Erythroxylum novogranatense, assembly GCA_029891385.1. NCBI lineage: Eukaryota > Viridiplantae > Streptophyta > Magnoliopsida > Malpighiales > Erythroxylaceae > Erythroxylum > Erythroxylum novogranatense. Next base: position 87,569,945 of record CM057231.1, on the reverse strand, counting down.
ATTGCCTTTAGGCACTACTCTAACAATCTTATGATCTTTGGACATACATAAGTCGACTTACACTGGTGAACAAGGCGACTTATCAGTACCGAGCAAGCATAAGTCGACTTACAGATGGTACAAGTCGACTTACACCTACAGTTCCCGGTCAAAAGAATCATATCGTTTTCTTGTTTTGTAACAAGCATTTGAAAGGTGGAGGAATCACCCGATTGAAAAAACATTTAGCTGGAGTTAAAGGAGATGTGGAAACGTGTAAAAAAGTTAGTCATGATGTGAAGTGGCAGATGAAAACATTGCTTGATGAACATCAATTTGAGAAAGATAGAAGGAGAAGATTGAGTTTTGAAATTGGTAGTGGAAGTTCATTTCCTGGTTTCCGTGGTGATTATGGAGATGTTGAAGGTGGAAGTGGTAGTGGTAGTGGTACCGGTAGTGTTCCATCTTAGCCTCAGGATCCTGAAGAATCTGATGTGAGGAAGAGAAGAAGGCAGGTGTCTGGTTTCTTTGCACCACGAACAACTCTTAAAGCCCAACCTTCAATTCGTAGTGCAATGCAGACAAGAGATGCGGCTCACAATGTGGATATGGCAGTAGCTAGATGGTGGTATGATACAGGTTCGTCATTTAATGCTTCTCAATCATATTATTATCAACCTATGATAGATGCCATAGCCTCTTATGGTCCAGGATATAAAGGGTCATCGATTGATGACTTAAGAGGTAAACTTTTAAGTTGTGCTGTATATGAAATGAGAACTTATTTGGTTGAAAGAAGAGTGAGTTGGGGTATTAATGGATGCTCAGTTATGTGTGATGGTTGGACGAATAGGAGACAAGAGCCTATTATAAATTTTTTAGTTTATTCTTGTATTGGCTATATGTTTTTAAAATCTGTTGATGTATCTGACCTGATTAGAAATGCTGATAATTTGTTTGGGATATTTGATCAAGTTGTGAATGAAGAAGGGGTGAAAAACATTGTTCAGTTTATTACTGACAATGATTCCGCTTATAAAGCGGCAGGAAAAAGGTTACAGAGTACCTATAATTCATTTTTTTGGACTCCTTGTGTTGCACATTGTATTGATTTAATACTGGAGAATATAGGAGATCCTACGTATTTTCCTGTTATTGATGAGACCATGCAGAAGGAAAAAAAAGTGACAAAATTTATTTATAATCGTGCATGGGTTTTGAATTTGATGAGAAGGGAATTTACCAATGGTAGGAATTTATGTCACCCTGCTGTGACAAGATTTGCAACAAATTTCTTATCACTTCAGTCTTTTATTTTGATGAAGAATGAGTTAAGGCAAATGTTTACAAGTGATAAGTGGGTTGCATCTCAGCATACTAGGTCTAATGCTGGAATGGAGGTTTGTTGTATCATATTGGAAGATAGGAAATTTTGGTCGCAATGTCAATTCGTTATCCGAGTTTGTGAGCCTTTGGTGAGGGTGCTTCGGTTGGTTGATAGTGAAGAAAAGCCAACAATGGGATATATTTATGATGCTATAGAGAGAGCGACGGAAGCAATTAAGGCCAATATGAAAAATAGGCCTTCTTTATACCTACTATTCCTCTCAATCATTAATGAGAGAAGGGGGAGGCAACTTTCTTCTCCATTGTTTGCAGTTGGGACATTTTTGAATCATATTGTGTATTATAAACTAGATGTTGAAAAGCAAGCTGTAGTTAGTAGATGAATGCTTTTCACAATTATAACAATTGTTCCTAATGAGACAATGCAAGAAATTTTAAGTGAACAAATGGAGCTTTATAAGTCGTGTAATGAGGATTTTGGAATGTCGCTTGCGATATGACAAAGAGGAAGACTTTCTCCAGATATTACTTATTTTTTATTTCTTATTTGTTGAAAATTATTTATCACTTTTTTTGTTTATAACACTACTTTTGTTATCTTATAACTTGTAGTTTCTTGGTGGGATCAATTCGGATGTAATGTTCCAGAATTGAGAAGATTTGTGATTCGAATTTTAAGTCAATGTGTGAGTGCAACTGGGTGTGAATGAAACTGGAGCACATTTGAATTTATCCATTCCAAGAAAAGGAATAGATTGGAGCATAAGAGGTTGAATGATATGGCTTATGTTCGTTACAATTTAAAGCTTCGAGAAAGGTAAGTTATTTTCATTATTAATTTTGATATAATTTCTTATAATTTTCTAGTAATTAAATTTAATTGTTTACTAGGAGTCTTAGTAGCACAAGTTGTTCAAATGATCTCATTGCCATTAATAATATTGATGTTTTGGCGGATTGGATTTCTGAAGAACCCAATTTGGTTGATGTGAGTGATTTAAATTTGGAAGATAATCTTGGATGGGAAAGCATTGACATGTCATTTGGTGCATTAAATTTGAATAATGATGATGATGAAACTCCTCTCAATGATGAAGATTTTGTACCAAATGATACTGAGGTCAGTGCAATTTAAGCGGGTTTCCGCCCATTGAAGATTGAATTTCAGGTTTTTATTTGTCTTCTTTTTTTATTTTACTTGTATTTGATCATTGATGTTTATGTTAAATTATATGTATGTAACGTAACTGTAATATTTTTGTTTCAGGTTCAACTTCTACTTGATTGCTTATTCGTCATCAACTCTTTTTGTAATATTTATTGTTCTTTTATCGGATGTTTTGAATCTTTTGATGTAAATATGTAATATTATTTATTATAATGATAAAATTGTATGATTGTAATATTTTCAATGCTTTGTATTATTCTTAATTTTATAATTGTATGATGATGATTGTCTTTGTTTATATTAATTGTGGTTATTATTAATATGTAAAATATTTAAAATTTATTGTTATTTCAAATTAATTGTCATTATTATTTGTTATTAAGATTTTGAAAGCATGGTTGATGTAAGCGATAAACTAGTAAAATATCTGATACAATTGTATAATATATCAATTTGGACTATTTTGCAATTTTTAAAAATTTTAGGGACTATTTTATAAATTTAAAAATATCACGAAATGGTACCGATAGAATGCAGATTCGTTCGAACTCAATCTGCATGCTGAACGATGCAGATTCATATAATTGAAAAACGTTATAAAGCATAAACTAATAAAATATAATAACTAAATAACAATCTTGGACGGGATGCTTGTGCATCGTAATGCAAGGAAAAGAAAATTATAACGTGGAAGACAAAAGTAAGCAAACAACAGCCAATAGCCAAATGAAAGTTTCAACTACTAATTATGAAAGCTAAAATAACCCAATAGCCAAATGATAATTTTCAACATGGAACCAAACATAGAAAGAGCAATTTTCAATTTGTTGTTAAACGTAGATTCTATTGGGTTACATCACTTCCTGAGTGGTCTAAGACAGAGGTTTGAGTATGTACTAATTAGGTTAATGTTAACTCTACGGCTTAACGTGTAAACATAAGGTTGTGGTTTATGTTTGAATACGTACTATTTAGGTTTGGCTCCTAGGAGAGCTTGATTAAAACAACAATTAATTACATTTTATAAGTTTTAAATAACTTATTAGTTAAGTTACATAATTTGATATGGATAAAGATAATAAAGTAACTCAATAAATAATCTGAATTAATAGGTCAAAATTTAAGAAGAAAATAGATCTCGATCAGTATGGACCAGACCCATATCGAGATCGTGACGAGAAGGCCCGACATACATGCTAGATATAGAAACTTAAGGCCTCCTGTAGTTGTTATAACAAATCGTGAACGTACGGATATTCTGACTCATTCAAAAATTCAAGTATACAGAAAGCTACAAAAAGGCTTTAACATATTGTGGTACAGTAGATTCGCCTTCATTTCAGCTTCGAAAAGCTCGTTAGAAAATTATGAAACCGAAACAAGGTATTTCGTGTTTTTTCTTTATTTTCCTTTCACGTGCAATCCAGGATACGTAACTAAAGCTTCTGTTACATGAGATACGTGGTATCAGAGTTGTTACATAATCAGGTGGTTAAAAACGAAGAATTTTTTGTTTTTCTTCATAAGATTTTTCGGAGACTAAAGTTCTATTTTTTGGTTTTTTTCTTGTGTATTGATGCTTGAAATTGGGCTACATTTAGTTAGCCTTCAAAATGAGTTGAAAACAAGCCTAGGAGTGCGAAAAATTGGCCCAAATCTTACTGAAAATTGCATTTTTTGAAAAGTGCGAGAAAATCGTTGGGTGCGTGTAATGATTCATAATGCTACAGTGAAGTGGTTGTCTTTGGTATGTGTTGGACTGAACACGTGTCTGGCACGTGTCGTACACAAGCCAACGCTGGCAGGCACATTTACAAGTGGAACGAATGTCGGTCATATGCCATTAGGGTGAGGTGTGCGTGGATGTGTATGAGATGCACGTGTCAGACACGTCCAGAGGTATATCAACTGCACTTGCTTTCCCCAAACACACACAGTGTTGAAGCACTGCTTACGTATTGCTAACGTTAACGCTACAATGAATACTAACGTTAGCGCACTATAGGACAAAAAAACTCAAAAATTTCATATAATGAGTTTTTTTAATTTTTCTGGATTTATTACATGAGTAATAAATTAAAATTTAACTCCATAAAAGAAAATAAGGCTTTCTAAAGTTGGTTTTGAGTGAATTTTCATACTATGCACTTCACGTGAGGGAGATACTTGAGGTTTTTATATCTCGTGTCATATGATCAATGCTTGGAATAACATAATAGTCACTCGTATTGAGATTTTTTTAAAGGCTCAATTAAACTTCATTGATGATCATTTCAGCACGAGTATGTGATAATTAAACTGTGCTTTTGGGTTTTGCATTTATTAATGGTACATTGTCACATATCGTATGCCTATACATAATATGAGGATAATATAGAGTTGTATCCCTTATGTTTGTGAACATTTTGGGTACTCATGACAGCGTAGTTACCAAAAATGGTCTTTCGAGTTAGTATTTGAATTGTTCTACCTGCATGTTAGGGGATGCTTCTAGTCTTATGTTTGGTTATTTTGCCTAAAAGCGTTGACCTTACATAAGATTTTGAGATGTGCATAGAGCATTAGATAGAGGAAAATTGTAGCTTAAATGATCTATTTGCCTAAAGGTGGTAACGTCATGAAAGTTGATGGTGTGTACCCTAATCGTTTTTATATGGATGTTTGGTTGCTTGTATTATGTATTCATCCTAAAGGTGTTTCATAATATGTGTAGTCGGATTCTTGATACATATATTATTTTATGACTTTGAGTATTATTGTTATCCTTCATTTGTGCTGATTATTACATTGTCATTTTGCTATCACCTTTTTTGTTAATGATATCAGTGTCACCATTGAAACCCTAACTAGTTTCAATTTGAAGAGGTGGATAGAGGATTTATTGATCGCAATAGAGATGGAAAATATTGATATGGCCATTTGTACAGATAGGCCATCTCTACCAACATCTAGCAACTCAGAGGCTAATAAAGTAATGTGCCTAGGATCGGTTGAACAGATTATGTTGTATGACCATTAAGATCCATATCTGACCATTTGCTTAGTGAACTTTCGAAGAAAACAATTGCACGGAGTTTCTTGATAATGTCTCTCATTTGGTACTCAATCTCATCTAATGTTGAGATAGGTGCTTTGATGAAAGAATTATTCTCCATGAGGTACACTAGAGGAGGAGTGAGGGAGTACATATCAATAATGATCTATCTCTATAGTAAATTGAAGGCGTTAAATATTCCTCTTCTTGATGTCTGCATAGTTCACCAGGCTCTAAGCACACTCCTTCTAGAGTTTAGTATTTCGGTGACAACATATTACTCACAGGATGAGGAAAGAATGAGACTTCAATGCTTTGATTGAACATTGTGTTGCCGAAGAGGAGAAGTTAAAGAATTATGTTCATAAGTTCCTCTCAGTAACCAAAGGAGAGGGAAAGGCTGAGCCCAGAAGGGTCAAAAATAAGAGATTGAAATCTTCTCCATATGCTAATGCTGGTTAATCTAGTGTTAGTAAGGGTCCGAGATTGCCACAGGTATAAGGCCTGGAAGAAAAAATAGAAACCATTAAGTATATGAATCTAATTTTGTTATAGTCATATCTGACTCTTGGTGGCTAGATAGTGGAGCATCTAATCATGTTGCCTTCATAATACAAGGTTTCATATCGAAGATAAAGTCAATTAAAGGGAAGGAGAAAATGATGGTTGACAACAATAAAGAAGCACATGTAATATCTATAGGGGATGTATGAGTGAACATAGATATAAAGTTCATTTTGGTTTTTACATGACACTTTTTATATATCATCTTTTAAAGGAAATTTGATCTTTGTATCAATTTTGGATAAAGAAGGTTAAAGTTTTATAATTAATGCTTATATTGTACAATTGTCGTTTAAACAAAACATTTAGGTACAACTTTCTTATCATATGATTTATATAGAATGTGTCTTGCCACAAATTAGATATATACTTCTTCATATCTTGACAAACAAGTTATGAAAACTAGAGCCCTGATAAAGGATAAGTCATACATATTATGGCATAAAAGGTTAAGTCACATTTCCAGAGTTAGGGCTGAGAGATTGATAAAAGAATGCATTATCCCAACTTTAGATTTGATGATCTGGAAACGTGTGTTGACTATTATATGGGTAAGTTGACCAAATTAAAAAAAGGGGGTTAACTCGAGCATTTGGCTTATTAGACCTCATACACACAAATATTAGTGGACCCTATATAGCTACGTTGTACAATGCTAGATAATCTCTAACATTCATTAATGATTATTCTTATTATAATTATATATTCTTACTTAAGGAAAAGTCTAAAGTTCTTGATAAATTCAAGATCTTTAAGACTAAGGTTGAGAATCAATTAGAAAAATCTATCAAGATTGTCAGATCTGATCAAAGGGGAGATTATCATGGCAAACATGGTGTGTCAGGACAAAAAAAGGTCTATTTGCTAGATATATGGAATCGGTTAGAATAGTGACTCAGTTCACTATGCTGGGTAGTCTTGAGAAAAATAGTGTGGCTAAAAGATGTAATTGCACCCTAAAAGACATGATGAAATCAATGCAAAATAAGACCAACACACCTGATTATCTGGAAAAGGTGGAAGTCTAACCTTTCACACATTCATCTGTGGGGCTACCCTGTTAAGGCACAGTTGTATAATCCTTATGAAAACAAATCGCACGCTCATTCTACTCGTTGCTATTTGGTTAGATATCCTAACCACTCTAAAGATTACAGGGACCACACTAATGGAATCATAGACAGTTAAGTTTCTGAAATATAATGTCTTTGATGAGGGTGAACCCTTTCGCCCTTCAGATGATAATAGGACAAATACTATGGTTATTTTGTATCTACCATTTGTACAGTTCGTTCTAATGGATCAAGGTCTTAGTACCATATCTGTACAGAAACATGAACCCATACTTGAACAAATAGAGGTTCCTAAGGCACAAGAACTAATTCAGTTGTGAAAATCCACTAGAGTGAGACAATTTATTATCTCATATACATAATCTATTTGGGACAATGATATTGGACATGTTTTGGATCCAGTTACCTTTACAAAAGTTATTTTTGAACCCTGTGCAGATTTGTGGTAGGATGCAATGAAAGATGAGATACAATCTATTAAGCACAACAAGGTATGGGAGTTAGTTGATTTGCCTCAACATTGTAAACATGTCATTTGTAAATGACTGTTTAAGACTAAAAAGGACACTTAGGCTAAAGTTGAGCAGTTTAAGGCTAGGTTTGTTATGGGAGGGTTCACTCAGAGAGAAGGGTTTGACTTCAATTTACCTTATCGCCCATATCCTCAATGGATGCATTTATAGTGATTATAGCAATAGTAGCTCATTATGATATGGAGCTACATCATATGAATGTCAAGATTGCTTTTTTAAATGGTGACCTTTATAAAGAGGTCTATATGGAGCAACCTGAAGAATTTTAGGATCAAGAAAAACTGACAAGGTTTGAAATTTAACTAGACAGTAGTACCTAAAGTTTGATGAGGTTGTGACCTCTTGGCTTCATGGAAAACAACGTTGAAGAATAATTGTATTACAAGGTTAGGGGAGCAAAGTTATCTTCCTATTGTTGTATGTGGATGATATATTGCTCACATCAAATAACTGGATCATGTTGCATGAGGTTAAACAACTTTTAGTCAAGCATTTTGACATGATGGATCTTGGTGAAGCATCTTTTGTCCTAGGTATACAAATTTACTGTGATAGATCTCAACAATTATTAGGCCTCCCACAGAGTGCATACATTGAGCAAGTGCTAGAAAGGTTTAATGTAGATGCTAGTAAACTTGTTGTGGCACCTATCTCTCATGATGAGAGATTATCTTTGGCACAATGTCCAAAGAATGAAATAAAGAGAAAGACTATGAGAAATGTTCCATATTCTAGTACGATTGGTAGCTTGATGTATGCTCATATGGGCACTAGATCAGACATTGCATTTACTATTGAATTGCTAGGTCGGTATCTAGCTAACCCAGGTATAGATTATTGGAATGCAATTAAGCGAGTGTTGAGATACTTAAAGGGAACCAAATATTATATATTGACATATATAAGGGTCAATAATCTAAACCTTGTAGGGTATATAGCTTCAAATTTTGTTGTGTGTCTGGATGGGCGAAAGTCCACTTCAAGTTACAAATTTATATTAGCATATGGTGCAGTATCATGGAAGAGTGTTAAGTAGACACTAGTGACTTCCTCAATAATACATGTAGAGCTTGTTGTACACCATAAGGCTGCTTCACAGGCAGTTTGACTTAGAAACTTGATTTCTGAGTTGTCTGTGGTTGATTCTGTGACTAGATCCATTCGATCGTATTGTGATAATCTTACTGTTGTATTGTTTAGTAACAACAATAAGAATATCACAGGGTCTAATCATTTAGAGGTCAAATACTTGACCATAAAAGAGTCGATATAGAAAGGTTACATTGAGGTAGAGCATTTAAGAACTGAGGAAATGTTAACTAATACTTTAATTAAAGATTTTCACCCACTTAAGTTTGAAAGACATGTATATAGAATGGGTGAATTGAAGTCTTTGCATGCTATTAGTTATGGATCATTATGTTTACTTCTTATATGTTTGTATATTTTGATGTATTATGACAATATATTGATTAATCAATAAAGATGATCATTATTTATCCTCAATCATACGTATTATTATACATTGTCATAATACAAATGAAAGTCTTAAGATTAGTGTCAATCTTAAGCATTTTAAAGGTCATTGATATATATATATATATATATATATATATATATATATATATATATATATATGACTTAGACCTATGTCATTAGGACACATACAATTTAATATGTATCTATATATACGATATGACATATGGGATATAAGTTTTTTAATCCTATAAAGATTCTCTCAAATAGTTTAGCATTCAATAAAAAAAATAAAGGTCTTCTCTAATACAGTTTAACATTTAGTAAGAAAAAACAAGATTTATCTAACGTAGTTTAGCATAAATGTAACATCCCACCCCCGATAGGAAGGGTAAAATAGTAAATTGGCATAGGAAGAGATTGGTAGGGATTTATTCGTATTGTCCATGCATACTGGTACTAGTGACCAGTGAAATCTGTGCACATGAAATAAAAGTACATGCATACATGACATTCCCGGTTTGCATGCCTAAGACAATTTTATTAGGATTAAAGTGGTTAATGGGTTTGAAAAATTATTCTGAGTGCGCCATAAATTGTTTTCTATGTTACTGGAATTATAGAAATTTTTCTGGAATTTTTCGGAGAAAATTCCCGGACCGGAAAAAAATCGCCAATTGGCGAACCGGTTGAATTTCTACTGTTATTTGATTTTAAAACTCTTGTATATTTTGGTGGAACCCTAAAGTAGACCCTTAAAGCATGTAATAACCGAAATCGTGGGTGTATAAGTTGGATATTTATTGATTAAAGTGATTAAAGTATAATAGTATTAAGTTGACTTTCCTTTTTAAACCTTAGACCAATCAATTTTTGCCAACATCTCCTTCATTTAATGCTCACTCCTCTCTCCCACGGTTAAGCTTTTAGATAAGAAGGAATTGCTTTATTTGATATCAAATGCCTTTCTCTCATCTATCCATCGATTTTCATCTTCTTCATTAAACCTTCCTCCAAACTTCAAGCCTTCTTCTTCTAGACACCAAGTTCCTTACTTATCATGGAGGGCTTTCACTTGCATGAGGTTAGAAAAAGGGGTTAGCAATTGTTAGGAAAGAATTGAAGAAAAGAGAAGGTTGGAAAAGCTAATAGGTAAGTGTTTAAATTAAGCTTTGAATGGTGTTTTCAATGATGCTTAAGTATGACTTTATGAATCATGGTAGGTAGAAACATGGAAAGGGAGGTTTGGTGCATTTATTATACTTATGGATGCATTAAATTGATGTATATTATGGCTTGAATTAATGGGTATAAGGTTGGGGTTGGTTATGAATTGAAAGTAGGATGATTGATGCATGGTTTTAACTTGATTTTGATGGCATATTGATCATTGATTTTACTTGGAAATGAAGAATTGAGTGCTGCCAATTTTTGTGTATTAGCCCTAGTACATGTATGAATGGTATAAGAACTGATTTGTGTTCCTTTTGATGTTTAATGATGTGTTAGAGGCATTAGAAATGATAGAAACTAAGATTGGACCAAATCTGGAAATTTAGAGTTTTAATCGATTGTACTGTTTTGATCATAACTCATTGTGTAGGTAAGAAAATGAGTTGCGGTTTGCGCCCAATTAAACTTGAGCTTGTTGGCTACAATTTTGTGTGAAATAGGTATTGTTAAATTGTAACTCTAAAAGGTCGAAAATTTGCATGGAAAGTTCTTATTTTAGTGTCTGTGAACAGTAACCGAAACTATGACCAAAGTGTTTTGCTGATTTTTCTAAATTAATTGATATGGAATTAGGGAAAATGGTCTTCACGAAAGTTGAATCATATTAAGTTAGCTCTCTATTTCCACTGATTTTTCTATTTTTCGAGATGTATATTGGGAGATATGAACTGATTACTATTGACTGGTTTTGAGCATGTTGATGAAACCTAGCCTAAGTGTTGAGTTTGTGAGCTTGCGGATTGGAAACAATTTTAGCAATTTATGTGAACTGAATTGGTGTGAGTGATCTTCTGCAAAGCTGTATAGGAAGAAATTATCTTGAAGATGATATATGGCATGTAATTTTTAGAGGCCAGATTTGGGAGTTATGATTTTGCAAACATTGAACCTGCATTAGGTTATGAATTGCTGATCATGGCAGTAAATTGCATAACAGTTTTGAAATTTTTAGATAGTGAATTTTGAGTTCTTCATGAAAATTGAAGTTTGAGATCTTATCTTTTCAGGGATATAAGGTAGTGAATTTTGTGACATTTTTGCTAAGAGATATGCTGTTTGGAAAATTACGGTCTAGATTGGTTGATTTCAGTGGACAGATTCTTTGTGGAATTGTTTGACCTAGTTAGCAAGTGAATTTGCTTTTGGGTTATACATGAAAGTTGTAGATAACATTGTGATCTTACTGCCTTATTTATTGTGTAATTTTTGACTGAAGAATCAGAGAGTTATTGAATTTGCAATGTCGCCTGTTTTAATAGGTTTTACGAGGCAGTAGGTTTGATTGGATTTTGACACCCTTAGGGTGAAATTGATTTTATGGTCTTCTTGAGAATTGTAGAGGGCTTCATGATCTTTCCAACAAGCTATGGTTTGCATTTTCTGAATTGTGTTCTAAGAATTATGGTTGCTGAAAATTTGGATTGAAAGCAGGAAAAAGGGCAAGGAAGTAGAGGAACCTCGAGGCGAGGTAAGTTAGCCCGATCATGAGGGCGCCGCCGCCTCATGACGAGGCAAATGAGTCGGTCTCATGAGGCGACGTCTCACCCGCTAGGCGGTTGCAATATGTATATATTGTTTTATTATTATTTGATTATTTGGTATTTGGTGATTCTTTTGCTCATAACTTTTCCGTCCGACATCCGATTGACTCGATTCTTGAGGCATCGGATTCATGAAACATTGAATTTCATTTCATGGGAAATTGGGAATTTTGGGACGGAAAATTTACGTGGGTCGGTTTATTGTTTTCGTCACATTTTTATTTAATTGGGGACTTATAGAGGTCCGAATGCATGCACCGTCAACGCCATTAGATTTCTAATTTTAGGCGGATTTTCTGATTGAACAAAATGAGATTAGGGCCGGGAATATCATTAACATGCATTGTCCTTATTCTATATTTGTGCATAAATGGAAATTTTATGCAAAGTGATTAATGTGCATATGGCATAAATTGGTAGTCTTGAGGATCAGCGTTCTCGTAAATTGGAAACCAATGCAAATCTGAGCGTCTTGTGAGTGAACCTAGATGGTCTTATTTATTGGTTATTTGCTTTTGTTATATGTTGAATGTGTATTGGTTTATTTTATTAATTGTGATTAAATATGGGTTAGGATGGAGGTCCGGTGATTGAGTATGTATTGGAAACTGCGTTATTGAAGTGTTCCTTGGATGTGAATGGGATGACCTAAGTGTATATATTGAGATTGTTAAAATGTCTTGCATGCATAATTTCACATAAATGAAATGTGACTTCTTAATTGATGTCGAATGCCGGACTACGGTCCGAGATTGATTGAGCGTATGCAAATATGCATAAGACATTCCACTGCATGAATATATGAAAGTTAATGAGAGTTGTGACGAGTAGTCAACAATGAGTGAAAAGAGCTTCGTGCTCGAATCGACTCGAGCCTCGGTGCTCAGCGACAATGAGCCCTTTATGGGACGGTTTACAATGAACCCTTTATGGGACGGCTTACAATGAGCCCTATATGGGACGGTTTCAATGAGCCCGATATCCATGGGTGCGGACGGTTTAGACACTCGATCACAACAAAATAGTTAAATGGAAAGTGGGTCTCATGCACGTATGCATAACATGATTGATTTGATTGTATGGAATGAGAATGGTTGAATTACTTGTATTGAATGAGACTGCAACACTGTATTGAATGGGAATGTGACATTGTGTTGAATGGGAATGATAAATTTGATTGAATGATCGATTGATTATATTGAATATGACATTGTCTCGACATAATGAAAATATGAAACTATATGTGAATGTGAGGTGTGAAAGGGAATATGGAATGTGACTTAATGGAAATGAAAGTATGTGTTATATGTTATGGGATTGGGTGAACCATCGATGATGGTCACTTACTGAGTTCGCAAAACTCACCCAAAAATTTGCATCTATTTTTCAGGTCTTGAAGAATACCCCGTTTGACACGAGAGTATGTCTACCGTAGGCAAGTGAAGGATAGAGGTCGGGATCAGTTCGTGTCTGCATTAATGTCTTATCGAATTGTATTTCGCAATCATTGTGCAATAATGCTTTGTATTTATAACGAGCCCATTGTGGTTGTACTGTTTTACATTGGTGATTGTATGGCGTTATTGGATGACTGTAATAATTGAAAATGATTAATTGTGAACATGGGCTCAGGTTTCTACCGTTTATGCTGCGTTAATGAATGGTTTTAAAATAATAATAATAATAATAATAAGAGGAGAAAATGTTATACTGAGTTTTTTACTGAGTGATGTAGCACGCCACCCTCGCGGGACACTGACCTGGATATCACCGTCGATGTCGGGTTCGGGTCTTGCGAGAGTGGGGTGTTACAATAAAGTTTAGAAAAATCGAGACCTACGAATAGAAAACTGATACATTTTAGAACATACAGGTATCATCTTAGTTTGTCACACTCCAATTTCTCATTCATGTTAGTGAGGTATAAGATATGTGTAATTATATTGGACCTATGTCATACATGACACAAGTGTTTAATACTTTTCAGTATCGAAAGCCTTGCAGGACAGAATGATGGACTTTTATTATCTTTGGATCAAATGTTTTGTTTTAAACTTGGTACCAATTCAGTAAGGTGGTTTAACCATATTTTCAAACTGGTTTTAAACTTGTGTCAATTACTGCAATTGATTATTATCCAAGGGGCATAATGTTAGAAAATTTTCCATTTAGTGAGCAACAATTAATTGCATTTATCACTTTTAAATAACTTATCGGTTAAGTTATGTAATTTGATCCGAATAAAAATAATAAAGTGGCCTAATAAATGATTTAGATTAATGGGCCGAAGTTTAGGAGGAAAATTGACCCAAATCAGTATGGACCGGACCCATATTAAACTTGTGATGGGGAGACCTGATATGGATGTTATATATAGAAGGTTAAGGTCTCTTGTAACTGCTGTAGCAAATCGTGAACGTACGGATACTCTGACCCATTTGGAGGTTCATATACACAGAAAGCTACAGAAAGGCTTAACACATTACAGTAAGCAACTTTCGTGAAGATCTCGATGGATTTGCACTCATTTCAGTTTTGGAAAGCTCGTTGGAAATTTATGGAATCAAAATTAGGTATTTTGTACTTCTTCATTATTTTTCTTTTACGTTCGATCCAGGATACATAATTAAAGCTTATGTTACGTGAGAAATTTTGATCTATGAATACCAGTTTATTTTCTCCAAAAAAAAACTCTTAAACTGCAAATTCAATATGGAACCAATTATCTAGATCAATGAACTAATGTAAAGGGATAATGGTACCTCAACACAAATTCCACCAACAATGGAAATTATTTCAACAGGGTATAGTTCACGAAGAGTCTCAGCACCAAGAAGAATATCACTTCCTACCTGGATAGAGAACGAGGCATAACTCAAATACAGAATTACCGCCCTTAAAACAATCTGGACGAGAATCAACAAACAACAAAGCTGATAAAAGGATAGGATCATTGATTAAAAAAGGAATAAAGCATAAGAAATCTGCTTCTATCTCTGCAAGCCCTCAAAGTAAAGTGCAAAAATCACAAAAACATGATGAAAATCAACCAACAATATTAAGGAAGTTGCAATCTAGAGTAATAACACACTATTTAGTATAACATTTGCAACATCAGTTGCCTCTACTCGTGTTGGTCTCAGGTTGTCGATCATGCTGTCTACAACATGAGTGCACACTGTTGGTTTATCAACCATGACACTTGTAAAAGGTAGCTTTCTGAAATAAATTTAAAAACTTGACAATACTAAGAAATTATTAACATCCTCCTCTTGTTAACTCACTTCTTTAGTGCCAAATTCCAATGAAGTAAAATGCCTCTTAACACAATAAAGTTCAGTAAAAATTAGCTTTAGCTAAATAATTACTTTTATTTTAACTTACTAGTAGAAGGTATTATTGATAGAGCTACAAATACGACATAAAGTAGTTAGAATGGCTAAAAAGTTTATGAATTCAGGAGGACATCAAAGGACAACAAAGTCAATCATATGCAGATTTATCAGCAGAACCAAGTATCTGAAGATGCATATATCCTACACCAGGGTCGTTCCTATCGTTTTGTAGGCCTTGGGTAAGATTAAAAAAAAGCCCCAATAAATAGACAATATAAAAACCTGTAAACTTAAAGTTTGCATGTTTGTATGAAACATAAATGACTCAATTTATAAGTCTATATATTCAACCAAATATTAAATGATTACAACATCAACTAATAATATCTTATAAATATTAGTAATAATAAAATCACTAAAAATAATAATGGTAACAACAAAATAGCAATAGTAGCAATCAAACAACAATATTAGACTACAAAACACTAAGAGAATTGCACTAACAAATATATAAATGATCATGATTTATAAAAAACAATATCTCCGTGTATTTCTAGATGCAAAATTATTAATAATATTATCAATATCAATATTGTCCAACATATCCTTCTCAATACATAATATAGTTAAACTATTCATCCTTTCTTGTGATATTGATGACCTTAAGTAGGTTTTTAATAATTTTAACTTTGAAAAAATTCTCTTAGCTGATACTCCAGTCACAGGTATAGTCAATAGAATTCGATAAGCAATTGAAACATTTGGATAACAATCTGCAGCTTTAATAAATTTTAAAATTTCAATTGATGACATTAACTCATTTGGCAAAGTCATTTGCAACACTTTTAATTAAAAAATAAGATAATCTAAATCCACATCTGACACATTATGATGAGAAAAAATCGTTGTAAAATTATTGCAACATTATCTTAATTCATTATCATCCAATGACCTCAACTTCTTTGAATCAACTAAGAATTCAAAAATATTATCAAATATTGTTAATTGTTTAAATCTATTCTTCAATGAAGCAATTTCCATATCCACAACAACTAGAAAGTAATTAACTCTGAAAGAATCCTCAATTGATTGTATTTCTCCATTGTGGTCAATTTCATCAAATTGACTTCACCTAATAATACAATGTCTAGTTGGAAATGTAGGCTCTATATTAATCTCAAGAGCAAAAATTTTGGTATTATTCATACTAGAGCTAAACCCTTCATCTCTATATTTCTCAAAAAATTCCATCACACTTTCTAATTACTTTATGATAGCATTAATGCGTATAGATTTAGATTGTAACTTTTTACTCACCATGTTAATAGTGAATAAATTATCATACTAAATAATCATACCAAGTAAAAACTCAAAACTCTACACTAACCAAAATTTCTGCTTCACTCTTTAACTTAGCATCATCATAAGATCTAGATAATTCCATCAAAGTTAATCATATTTAAGGAACTTTAAATCTAATAGCTTTAACAGCTTTTATTCGACTCTCCCAATGAGTGTTAGACAATGATTTCATAGTTAAGTCTAAAACATCGTCAAGAAAAATCTTCCACCTTTTAGGAGAACTTGAAAATAACGCATATATACATTGCATAACTCTAAAAAATGAAACAACTTTAACACAAGAATGTGTCATATCACTAAGAGTAAGATTAAGATTATGACAAGCATTGCATATATAATGCTCTTGAATTTATTTCAAGTGATCACTTTTGAACTCTTTGGTGTTTTTCCTTCATATTAGAACTATTGTTATAACCTTGACCCCTTACATTATAAACATTAAGATCAAGAGAATTAAATGTATTTAATTATCCATTAAAAAGTCCCAATTCAGATGTGTCATCTTCCTTCAAGAACTCT
The DNA here is from genome assembly GCA_029891385.1 of Erythroxylum novogranatense. Taxonomy (NCBI): domain Eukaryota; kingdom Viridiplantae; phylum Streptophyta; class Magnoliopsida; order Malpighiales; family Erythroxylaceae; genus Erythroxylum; species Erythroxylum novogranatense. The sequence goes on along the minus strand of CM057231.1, from coordinate 87,552,781 downwards.
AAAATGTACTCCCCTATTTTTATTTTTTTATTTTACATATTCACACATCGTACTAACAAACTCATTTATTCTTGATGGCACAAATCTGGGGTATAATCAAGAATAATAGAAAATCATTTCACCTTTTTAATGATCCTTATGATAGAATTTCTAACATTATGGGCCAACAAAGAAATCAACTCATTTTGAATTTTATGACCAAGATAATGATGAGGAATTTCATGATTTTGAATACGTCTAATATGATCTTGCATTATTACATCAAATCTAGCAATCATCTCAATCAATCTTTAGAAATTACCATCACCATCTTAGTAAAGTTTTTCATTAGATCATCGAAAAGCTAAATTATATTTAGCAAGATATTTCACAACAAAAACTATTCTTATCAAAACTTGTCTCTAACTTTCTTTCTCCTTTACAATTTCTTGTTGAAAATCTTTATGAATTGTTTGATTTTTGTTCAATCTTACTCTTATTTCATTCCAAGTTCTCATATTAGTCATATGTTCAATGCATTTCTCATGTTCTTTGAGTCTCTCACTAAGATGCTTACAATCTCTAAATCCATCATTTGCTAATCCACTTTGTTTGTTATTAGATTTGAACAACTTACAACAAAAACAATATACTTTATCTATATGTTTAGAATAAAATAACCACTTTCTATCGCTAATCTCTCCATTACTCAAATTTATATAATAATAAGAACATGAAAAATGACGAAAGGTATTGTCTAAAGGAAACACAAGATTCAATTCTCTTACAAGCCCTTTTTAAACTAAAATATCCCTTGCTTTATTATCAAGATTATCCCAATTTCTAGGACCACTCAAATTTCTTATATCCTCATGAATATGAATCTCATCACTTAAGTTTTCTTTATGTTGTTCAAAACTACCTTCACCTAACTCCTCGAGATTCAATTCTATCAACTGTTCTACTTGTTCTCTTTTTTCCTTTTTTCACTTCTAGACAGATACTTTTTAGGAAATATAATATAAATCAATTATAATACAGTTAGACTAGAAAAAGAACAAAAACAACTGTATGAAACTAAAAGAAGTATGCAGGCACAACCAAACACCAATAGCTTTACAATATATCACAAGGATATATTAATGGTATTATATCTGTGATAAAGGGAAAAATAAAAAGCAAAATTTAATTTATAATATTAAAATGAAAAATAAAAGAAAATTTTAATGATAGAGAAACATTAATTTCTAAAATACAAGAAATTAGCATACTTAGGGAAAAAATATAGTAAATTATATTCTAAGTTAATAAATATTCTAAGTTTCCCAAGTCAAATACTATCCTATTTTATAAGCTATAGAAATGATTGAATATTATTTTATTATTATGACATATTTAATAGAATTATATGTATTTTATGAAACCATTTATTTAGTATTTGAATTGAGTAACTTAAATTATTTGATTTAGTCATATTATCACTAAACTTATGTGAACTCTACAAGAACACAAATCCAACAATTATTACATTACTTATGGCAAAGTATAATGAAAACTACAATTACAAAAATTAAATTATTTATTAATGTTTAATTACCTTTATAAATAATAAGTAATCTAAAAATAAAAAATGAGAAACACAATTAAATACAATAACATTTAATATTAATGTTATGATTTAAAATGCTAATATAATGTCTTAATGACAAATTACAAATTAATTATAACATATTCAAATATTTAATAAGCTAAAATACATTAAAAATCGAAACTTTACCTTTAAATTACATTTAGAACTCAGAAGATAAAATCGTGAACATTTTTCTGCCAATTTTTGAGTTGGAGTACCTTAGATGCATAAGTTGATGAAAATAAAGAAATTAGAGGGTAAAAATACACCAAAATACTTTAAAATCATTTATAAGTATAACAAGTTAACGTTAATTCACTACAAGAAAAATACAAATTAGCGACGGAAATTTAGCAACGGAAACATTTTCGTAGGCAATTAGCGACGGAAATATGCTTTCCGTCGCTAATATTGAGTGATTTACCGACATAAATAATATTCGTCACTAAATTTGGAGGGAATTTATCGAGGCAAAATTAGGGATGGAAATTAGCGACGAAATATATAGCCGTCGGTAATTAATTACCGACGGAAAATATACCGTTGAAAATTAGCGACGGAAAGCATATATCCGTCGCTAAAATTAAGTAATTTAGCGATGGTACTAATATTCGTCGCTAAATTTGGAGGAAATTAAATGCAAAATTAGCAGAGAATTTAGCGACGGTATCGTTAAAATCGCTAAAAATGGAGGGAATTTTTGGCGGAATCAAAAATTTTGAAATTCCGTTGGTAAATTAATTTAGCGACCGAAATTTTCTTTCCGTCGGTAAAAAGGCGGGAATTATTGGCGGTATAAATTTTTTTTAAATTTACCAACGGAACTTTCCGTCGGTAATTCCGTCGGTAAATTCTTTTTAAATATAAACTCACCCGACATCTCCCTCCCACTTCTATATTCTTTTTCCTTTCTTCTTCTTCCTTCTTTCTACATCTTCTCTTCGGTTTTCTTAGAGCCCATTTCTCTGTTGTGGACTCCTTTTCTGCTCGACGATGTTATCTTCTCCGACTATTGTCATCGTGTCCTTCGGTAAAGGTATTTTTGTAACTACTGTCTTGTGTTTTTTCATATATTAGATGAAAGTTAATTTGGGTATTTATTACTTTCGTTTATTTGTGTATTTTATTATTGAAAAATAACTTTAATGTATAAATGTTAGTGATAGAAGGGACAAGACGTGATTTTAGTTGTGATGTGTTCATAAATTTATGATGCATGTAAGGTGTTTGATGAAATGTTTGTTATTTGAAAAAATAATTTCCGTTCTTTATTTTGATTGCATTTTAGTGTGAATTTTAATATTTTAATTCTTTTACTTGAAATAATGAAGTTCTCTCTATGGTGGCTTTAGAGAAACTAAGCAGTTTGAGATAAATTTTAAAAATAATTTTCACAAATTTCTGAACGGAAAAAATTACATTGGTAAATATATCGGATTTTACCGACGGAATTTTTTCCGTCGCTAATTACCGACGGAATTACAATTCCGTTGCTAATTTTCTGACAGAAAAATTTACCGACTGAACAAAAAAACTGTCGACAAATTTACCGAAGGAGAGTTTTACCGTCGGTAATTTCGTCGGTAAATTTTGCAACGGAAAATATCTGTCGTTAAATTTAGCAACGGCCATATCTCCGACGCCTTTTTCCGTGAATAAATTCCGTCGCTAAATAAGCCTACCGACGGAATATGTACAAATTCCGTCGGTAAATTCCGTCGCTAAAGTTTATTTTTCTTATAGTGAACTTTGATCAATCATGGAAGTTGCTACATTACCGTCGAAGATAATATAGCTTCCAAGATAATATTTAGGAAGCTTCCAATGTTATCTGACGTTTATTACTCTTGAAAATATTATCAACTTCCGCCAAAGTTTTCTACATTTATTAATCTTATGGAATAAATGTATTTGACCCTCTTAAAAGCTAACATCACACGTTAAAGATGGGGCCCTTTTTATGATGGGCCCTGAGCAGGTGCCCTGTCTACCTGTCTACCCCTACCCAGAGTCGGCACTGGTAGCAACTCAATAAGATAGCAAAACGTATTTGACTGCTTATTTGCAATTAGAATCCTTACCTTCTCAGGAGGAAGACCTATGCCCAAATTTCCACGTGAAAGGATAATACCATCAGCTTCTTGTAAAATCTCATCAAAGTGGGCTAATCCCTAAAAGGAATTATCAAATTTTTGGTTAAAGTCAATTTTAAGATATCAGAACTTTGAAGAAATATATGCCGGAATTTACCTCTGTATTTTCAATCTTAGAAAAGATCTGAGTTTGATAAAGTTCACCCAACTTAGAGAGGAGCTTATAGGCCTGCATCACAAGAGACATTAACTAACAATAGAATTGTAGAATTAAGAAATTATAAACAATTCAAAGAACTACAATCCAATGAAAAATTCTTTGAAACATGAAAAGGACCTTACTTGACGAACATCTTCTGCATGCCGTGTATAAGACAACGAGAGGAAATCAATTTTGTTTTACAGTCCCCGTGAATTTATAACCTGCATTAAAAAGCAAACACGATATCAAGCACTTGATAGCAAACAAAAGAATAAAAAATGTTGAAAGTATATACCACATCATATATTATATTGTCAAGTAAGATGAGGAACCAACCTTCTTATCTTTGTTAGAAAGGGTACTCAGTTCAATAAGAATTTGAGAGGCATGTAGATTGAAGAATGACCCTGCCAGAGTTGCAATGTTCTTTATAACACAAACCACATCATTGCCTTTCACCTCTGAAACCTGGATGCTCCAGCAAAAAATTAATGTCATCAATCAATGTAACTCAATTACCCATCTTGATTATGCAAAGACATTTAATTCTAAAAACATAGCCCGCTCTCTTTCTTTGTCTCTCTCTTCCTCTTGAAAATTCAAGGATGTCGATGAATATAACTTCTTAATATAGAAGTTTTACGTGAAACTAAGTTTCTTTATGTCTTCTTTAGAAGTTTTACGTGAAACTAAGTTTCTTTATGTCTTCTTGTTGATCAAGCCAATAAACTAGTTCAAAGTTTGTTATAGGTAGCAGTACAGTGGACTACTTCCATAAGAAAGTGTATCGCAGATCGGCACGTCCATCACGTGGAAAAGAGGTGAAAATTGGCTAGTGGAGTAAATGATTAAATACTAGAAAATTTTATGTTTTCTATTTAGTAGCTGATTTTATGTTTTATGTTTAGAACAAGCCTTTGTTTTAGCTATAAGTGGACAGTTTTACTATTGTTGTTAAGTTAAACGTGAGCCTGAAATATAGGAGTTAGTTTATTGGCTCACTGATAAATTTGTATGTTAATTACATTTAAAGAAAAAGAAAACAATTTTCACAAACTTTGTTCTTATGAGATTGAAGGGTTCTCTATAACAAGCCTTTATTCTTTGTATCAAAATTGGTCACAAAGGTAGAAATTCACAAGAACATCATTCTTTACAGAACTTACAGAAGGATTTCACAATAAATCGCCCTATAATTAGATTCCAATTACGGGGCTGTGATAACTTCGTATCAGAGCCAACAGTTATGGACGATTCATCCATTAGTCTGCAAAGGCAATTTGAAGCTTTCATGAAAATGTACCAAGACGTCAAAGGAACGAGGAAGAATGTCAAAGACACTAGGAGGAGCGCCAATGGGATCGAGCAGAGCACAAGCATCTCTCCAATTGAATGGACGAGCTTTCATGGGAGTTGGCTTGCTAGAATCAATGCAGCATTAAACCACATTCAACAACCAAGATCCATTTTATTTAGAGCATAACAAGATTCAAGAAGCATACCTCCAACACTTGGAATTGGGATTTGCATCTTCTCCATGTTTCTTCAAACCTATCTGTTGGGACCCGATCCGGGAATCGGATCCCAACCGAATAAACTTAACACTGTCACTCTATGCTCTGATACCATAAATGTTGGATCCCGTTACCGAGACCCAACGACATAAGCAGAACGGAAAACGAAGCAAACGGAAACGAAGGAAAGCGGAAATTGTCGAATCGAAAACAAAATGCGGAAGCGAACAAATCCGAAAGTAGCGAAGCGGAAGCAAATGCAAATCGGAACACAAACGAACAGATTCAATCGAATATAGCGAAGCGAAAATCGAATGCAAATCGAATACGGATAGAAAACAAGGTAAGCAAACAAATCAATTTAAACTGAAACACTTTCCGACATCCGTGCATAAGCAAAGAACAGGAAACAGAAACGCGTTGGGGATCCTAAGACGTTCCAAAATCCGTTATGAATTTTTTTTTTCTTTCTTATTCTCATTTCTTACATCAATCACATCCATATAATTTCCCATAGGAAATTTCATTCTTAAACCCAAAACTCAACAATCATACAAATCCTTATTCATCCATACAAATCTCAAATTCTATTTTTATCCCAGATTTTATCGAACCAGATTTTATCGAAATTTCGGCAACATAACGGCTGCCTTTATCCTAACCCAAACCTGCAAGGGTTCAAAAATACACTTCTAAATGCCAATCAATCACACAAATATCAGAATCCACCGGACCCTCCGTCCGGGATATCAGCAGATAGACACAAACCTAATTCTAAAACAATTTCATACTTGTCATCCAATCTACCATTCTCATAGTTCAATCTCATTCCCAAATCAATCATACATATCGATTCCCAAACTATTCATAATTTCATATACAAATTTCTCATTCATTCACAATACTCAACTTTATACACAAATACATTTTTCCCAAACTTATCTAAAGTCATAAACATATTCATACACAAGATCCAAATTCTCAAAACCAACGTATTCAAATGTTGAAGCGGCGTCTTGACATACGTCTTCACATCTTTCATCCGATCTCCGCTCGAAACACGGAGATGGGGATGAAAGAGAGCTGTTCAGCTAAATGGATAACACATTTATAAACCGATAAATAAGCGAAATCATTTTAATACTCTTTTTGCCAAAAAGGCTAATTTTTTTCAAACTTTATAATTTTTCAAACAATTTCCTCAAACCCATTTTCATATTTTCAAACTTTTCAACTTTCAAATATTTCTCTCAAACTCTTTCCAATTTTCCCAAACTTCTCATAAAATATCATTTTCTCATTTTCAAAATTCTCGAATTCTTCATAAATATGAATGCAACATAATTTCAATTTTCATTTCTCACTTTATAAACAAGAATGCGAACACGTAAACAAAACAAAACACACAACATATCGAATGGTGCAGCAGGTCCAAAGCAGAGCGTCTTGCACATTTCGTAAGCGGTCGCATGCGATCGTGAGCGAAACGTCTACACTTTCCGCATTGCGGTCCGATTATGGCAGTGAAGGAGTCCGAATCGAACTCCGTGCCCACTAATGGCGACTGGAGAAGGCTATACACATAGAGGCAAATAATGACTCACCAAGGACCTACCAAACCCACATAACACATTCCTGGCGAAAATCAAATTGCCGAAGGCACAAATTTGAAATCTTGATATTTTTCACACACGTGTCCTAATGACATATTTTCATTCATAAATTCACAATCTTCAAGCAATACAATACACATAACACATTCTCGAAAAGTCAATAATGCACAACCATAGCATTCATATATAATGATGCAAATTTTATTCAAAACTCATTTGGGACTCGTAATGTCAAGCGATAACAAACTTTTATTTTCAAATATTTACAAAACCTTAATTTATCAAAATCCAAATTTTACTTTCTTTAATTTTTTCAAAATTGCATATTGCTCATAAATCAAAATATAAATATGCTACCCACCTCGAATTATTGCAGGAAACTTGATTTCAAGCTCCAATTGATCCTTGCTTCTTTCCTCCTTTCCCAAATACCAAAACCTAAACCATAATCATCCAAATTTCACATCAGAAAATACTTAATTTTCACAATCAACTTAGGAATTCACCAATTCCATTTACATTCAAGCTATTTCAATCTCCAATTTTGAAAATCCCCAATTTTCAAAATTGGCCTAAACCAATACACCCAAATTCAATCTCATAAAACATAATTTCTTCAAAATTAATCTCACAATTCATCAATTCACATTAATTCCAAACTATTTAAATCCTCAATTTCAAAATCCCCAAATCTTAAAATTGGCTAAACCAATTTATCCAAATTCAATACCATAAAATACCAATTCTTCAAAATTGATTTCATATATCATCAATTCATCATATTTCCTATAATTCTACACCAAAATATCTCAAAATTCTCAATCATAAAATTTAGCCTAAACCTTAGTCAATTTTCCATCCAAAATTAAACCCAACCTAAAGCATATATATCAAAATTAATTCCACAATCCATAAACCCATCTCATATGTCATAATTCTAAACCGAAAATTAATCAAAATCTCAAAGTAGAACAATTTCTCTTACCTCTTTCTCTTCCAAATTCGAATTTTTTTGGTTCCTTAGGAAGCTCTTATGCTCCTCTACCTTTTTCTCTCTTGGAACCATCCCAAAATCCTTAAGAAAACAAGTAGAAAAATCAAAAATCTCTTTCTCTCTCTTCTTTTCCTCCATCACCCGAAGCTTCCACTCTCTTCTTCTTCTTTCTTATTTCTCTTTCTCTCTTCTGTAATTCCAGCCACTTCATCGTTTTTAATAGCTCAAAACGACAATCATTAATGAGTTTCATTAATTGAAGGTCAAATGACCAATTTGCCCTTCATTCAAAACTTAAAGTTACACTTACTTGCGGTTTGATTCGCACTATCGATTTGAAGGAATTTGTCCAAACTTCCTTCTCGATAAATGTTCCTCTCACTCATACGAATCCAACGCCACTGACCGCGCTCAATTCCGAGCACTACATCAAAAGTTATACACGAAACAGTGCGGAAATATCCATATTCTAGCATATTTTTCATGTACGATTATTTCCGTCCAAAATTTCACATTCTTAATCCCAGAATTGAAACTCGATGTCTTCATCACAATTGTAGCCTTATGTCTCTAGTTTAATTCAAAATAAGAATCGTCTCATTTCGATTCCCAGATCAAAAGTTATACTCAAATTACTCACAGGTGTTCCCAATCCAAAAATTTCACCCTAATCCGAACTTAAATTCAAAAATTAAAAATCCTAAGGGCAAAATTGACATTTCATGTTTTCATATGATTTGTAGCCCCTTGTCTTATCTTTATTTCGCCTCAAGAATCGCTTCAATCGGATCTCTACAGATCCCGCATTTCACAAAACACTGAATCATGCTCGGAAAATTTCCCGACTCACTTTGATTAAATTAATCACCATTAATTTAACCTCAAAAGTTCACAAATTTCTTATAAAATGAAATTCAATTTCTTAGGAATCCAACGCAAAAAGAATCAACTCAATCGGATGTCGGACGGAAAGATATAGGCAAAATAGTGAGCAAAGGTCGGATTAAAACAAAGAAATCAAAAATTTGAAACAAGCGGCGTCGTATCGTCGGACGCCTAACTCATGAGGGCGAGGCGCGTCATGAGGCGAGACGCCCGCTAGCTAGGGCGAGGCGTCGCCTAGCGAGGAAGACATTTCATGAGGGCGAGCCTTGCCCTCGCGAGGCGAAGAACGCCTCGCCTCGCCAGGCGAGGCGTCGCCTAGCGAGGCGCCTGGGCGCCTCGCCAGGCGAGGCGTCGCCTAGCGAGGAAGATCTGAGCGCCCGCCTCGCTAGGCGAGCCGTCAGCCTAGCGAGGCGCTAAACCTTTTTTCCTTTTTTTTTTTTTTTCTCAAAACTTCCAAAATTCATAACTTTTACTCACGAACTCCGATTTTGACAAACTTAGTCTCTATAGAAAGCTTGAGAAGCTCTAAATCTTCCAAGAAGAACATAAAACTCAATTCAACTCCTACAGAGTCCATTTTCGGTCAAAGATACTATCCTCTATACAAACTTGTAAAATCATAACTTAATTTTCCGAGATCGAAAAATTTCATACTTTATATCGAAATAAAGATCAAAACAAATCCTTCAATTTTCATGAAGAACATCAAAGCTCAAATAACCTCTAACTAGGTTAATTTCTCAGTCAAAGTTCTAACCAATATAAAAGTCAAACCCGATCAAACATAAACTTTGTTGATCATAACTTTCACTCCCGATATCGAAAAATTACAAACTTTATGTCCACAAAATCTCTCAACATAACCTACAAGTTTCCAGAAGATCATTTTATCAAATTTTGCCTCAAACAAAAGTCAACTCTCAAAGTCAAACATTCTCTCTCCAAAAGTCAAACTTTCTAAATCCTTCAAATTTTCACATTTTTTTCTTTCTAATTCTTGCTATTTAGCTTCATTTCAATCAACTCATCCACTTGATCATAGTCAAATTGTCACTCAAGGTTCGGGGTCCAACATTTCTCCCCCTCTTAAAAGAATTTCGTCCTCGAAATTCACACTTACTTAACTCCAAGTAACTCATTCTTGCATAAATTTCTTTCTAAACAATGATCATCAAGCACTTTCTTACTAATTTCTTTTCACAACTCATAATCAATTTCTTTTTCATCACATTTACACTTCATACATATTCTCAATTTCTTCAAATTTTCACTTCCTTAAATCATATATCACTCATATCATATCAAAACACTATATCTATAACTCATTATTGCTTTAAATATGGACACAGGTCAATGGTCCATTTCTTAAGGAACCCTAATATGGTTCAATCATCATTATGCCATCATTCTTTCATCTATATCAATTCATCACAATTTCTCGAAGTTCAAATCTTAATTTCAACACATTCAGAAAGTCAAACATATACGAACACTCAAATCAAACCAATCACATGAATTAAATCAAATAGTCATACATATCAATTTTCAAATTCCTAAAGGCAATCATACTTCTTTCATCAAAATCAAATGATCACTTAGCACATTCTCACAAATTCACTCTTATCTTTACAAACTCGTATCAATTCCTTATTAAATACTCATACGCCCAAGTAAGATCGTATTCTTGGGCTCGATCTATAAATGTTGGGACCGATCCGGAATCGGATCCCAACCGAATAAACTTTCTTGTCACTCTATGCTCGATACCATAAATGTTGGATCCGTTACGAGACCCAACGACATAAGCGTAACGGAAACGAAGCAAAGCGGAAGCGAAGGAAAGCGGAAATTGTCGAATCGAAAACAAAATGCGAGCGAACAAATCCAAAGTAGCGAAGCGGAAGCAAATGCAAATCGAAACACAAGCGAGCAGATTCAATCGAATATAGCGAAGGTTTAAAATCGAATGCAAATCGAATACGGATAGAAAACAAGGTAAGCAAACAAATCAATTTAAATGAAACACTTTCCGACATCCGCATATGCATAAAAGAACAGGAAGCGAAGCGCGTTGGGGATCTAAGGCGTCCAAAATCCGTTATGAATTTTTTTTTCTTTCTTATTCTCATTTCTTACATCAATCACATCCATATAATTTCCCATAGGAAATTTCATTCTTAAACCCGAAACTCAACAATCATACAAATCCTTATTCATCCATACAAATCTCAAATTCCATTTTTATCCCAGATTTTATCGAACCAGATTTTATCGAAATTTCGGCAACATAACGGCTGCCTTTATCCTAACCCAAACCTGCAAGGGTTCAAAAATACACTTCTAAATGCCAATCAATCACACAAATATCAGAATCCACGGACCCTCGTCCGGATATCGCCAGAATGACACAAACCTAATTCTAAAACAATTTCATACTTGTCATCCAATCTACCATTCTCATAGTTCAATCTCATTCCCAAATCAATCATACATATCGATTCCCAAACTATTCATAATTTCATATACAAATTTCTCATTCATTCACAATACTCAACTTTATACACAAATACATTTTTCCCAAACTTATCTAAAGTCATAAACATATTCATACACAAGATCCAAATTTCTCAAAAACCAACGTATTCAAATGTTGAAACTGACGTCTTGACATACGTCTTCACATGCTTTCATCCGATCTCCCGCTCGAAACCTGGAGATGGGGATGAAAGAAGTGAGTTCAGAAAGTGGATAACACATTTATAAAGCGATAAATAAGCGAAATCATTTTAATACTCTTTTTGCCAAAAAGGCTAAATTTTTCAAACTTTATAATTTTCAAACAATTTCCTCAAACCCATTTTCATATTTTCAAACTTTTCAACTTTCAAATATTTCTCTCAAACTCTTTCCAATTTTCCCAAACTTCTCATAAAATATCATTTTCTCATTTTTCAAAATTCTCAATTCTTCATAAATATGAATGCAACATAATTTCAATTTTCATTTCTCACTTTATAAACAAGAATGCGAACACGAAACAAAACAAAACACACAACATATCGAATGGTGCAGCTGGGTCCAAGCAGAGCGTCATCGCACATTCGCATAAGCGGTCTGCAATGCGATCGTGAGCGAAACGTCTACACTTTCCGCATTGCGGTCCGATTATGTAGCAAGTGAAGGAGTCCGAAATCGGACTCCGTGCACTAATGAGCGACTGGAGAAGGCTATACACATAGAGGCAAATTGACTCACCAAGGGACCTACCAAACCCACATAACACATTCCTGGCGAAAATCAAATTGCCCGAAGGCACAAATTTCGAAATCTTGATATTTTTCACACACGTGTCCTAACAGACATATTTTCATTCATAAATTCACAATCTTCAAGCAATACAATACACATAACACATTCTCAAAAAGTCAATAATGCACAACCATAGCATTCATATATAATGATGCAAATTTTATTCAAAACTCATTTGGGACTCGTAATGTCAAACGATAACAAACTTTTATTTTCAAATATTTACAAAAACCTTAATTTATCAAAATCCAAATTTTTACTTTCTTTAATTTTTTTCAAAAATTGCATATTGCTCATAAATCAAAATATAAATATGCTACCCACCTCGAATTATTGCCGGAAACTTGATTTCAAGCTCCAATTGATCCTTGCTTCTTTCCTCCTTTCCCAAATACCAAAACCTAAACCATAATCATCCAAATTTCACATCGAAAATACTTAATTTTCACGATCAACTTAGAATTCACCAATTCCATTTACATTCAAGTTATTTAATCTCCAATTTTGAAAATCCCCAATTTTCAAAATTGGCCTAAACCAATACACCCAAATTCAATCTCATAAAACATAATTTCTTCAAAATTAATCTCACAATTCATCAATTCACATTAATTCCAAACTATTTAAATCCTCAATTTCAAAAATCCCCAAATCTTAAAATTGGCCTAAACCAATTTATCCAAATTCAATACCATAAAATACCAATTCTTCAAAATTGATTTCATATATCATCAATTCATCATATTTCCTATAATTCTACACCAAAATATCTCAAAATTCTCAATCATAAAATTTAGCCTAAACCTTAGTCAATTTTCCATCCAAAATTAAACCCAACCTAAAGCATATATATCAAAATTAATTCCACAATCCATAAACCCATCTCATATGTCATAATTCTAAACCGAAAATTAATCAAAATCTCAAAGTAGAACAATTTCTCTTACCTCTTTCTCTTCCAAATTCGAATTTTTTTGGTTCCTTAGGAAGCTCTTATGCTCCTCTACCTTTTTCTCTCTTGGAACCATCCCAAAATCCTTAAGAAAACAAGTAGAAAAATCAAAAATCTCTTTCTCTCTCTTCTTTTCCTCCATCACCCGAAGCTTCCACTCTCTTCTTCTTCTTTCTTATTTCTCTTTCTCTCTTCTGTAATTCCAGCCACTTCATCGTTTTAATAGCTCAAAGCGACAATCATTAATGAGTTTCATTAATTGAAGGTCAAATGACCAATTTGCCCTTCATTCAAAACTTAAAGTTACACTTACTTGCGGTTTGATTCGCCTTTATCGAGTTGAAGGAATTTGTCCAAACTTCCTTCTCGATAAATGTTCCTCTCACTCATCTGAATCCAACGCCACTGACGCGCTCAATTCCGAGCACTACATCAAAAGTTATCTTGTGAAGCGAAATGCGGAAATATCCATATTCTAGCATATTTTTCATGTACGATTATTTCCGTCCAAAATTTCACATTCTTAATCCCAGAATTGAAACTCGATGTCTTCATCACAATTGTAGCCTTATGTCTCTAGTTTAATTCAAAATAAGAATCGTCTCATTTTGATTCCCAGATCAAAAGTTATACTCAAATTACTCACAGGTGTTCCCAATCCAAAAATTTCACCCTAATCCGAACTTAAATTCAAAAATTAAAAATCCTAAGGGCAAAATTGACATTTCATGTCTTCATATGATTTGTAGCCCCTTGTCTTATCTTTATTTCGCCTCAAGAATTGCTTCAATCGGATCTCTACAGATCCGCATTTCACAAAACACCGAATCATGCTCGGAAAATTTCCCGACTCACTTTGATTAAATTAATCACCATTAATTTAACCTCAAAAGTTCACAAATTTCTTATAAATGAAATTCAATGTCTTAGAATCCAACGAAAAAGAATCAACTCAATCGGATGTCGGACGGAAAAGATATAGGCAAAATAGTGAGCAAAGGTCGGATTAAAACAAAGAAATCAAAAATTTGAAACAAGCAGCGTCGTGCAGACGGACGCCTAACTCATGAGGAGGGCGAGGCTCATGAGGGCGAGACGCCTGCTTCGTTAGGCGAGGCGTCGCCTAGCGAGCGCAAGACAGCTCATGAGGGCGAGCCTTGCCCTCGCGAGGCGAAGCGAACGCCCGCCTCGCCAGGCGAGGCGTCGCCTAGCGAGAGCGCCAGTCTGGCGCCCGCCTCGCCAGTGGCGGCGCTAGCTAGGGCGCCAGATGGCGCCCGCCTCGCTAGGGCGAGCCGTCGCCTAGCGAGGCGCTAAACCTTTCCTTTCTTTTTTTTTTTTGTTTTTTTTTTTTTTTTCCTCAAAACTTCCAAAATTCATAACTTTTACTCGAACTCCGATTTTGACAAACTTAGTCTCTATAGAAAGCTTGAGAGAAGCTCTAAATCTTCCAAGAAGAACATAAAACTCAATTCAACTCCTACGGGAGTCCATTTTCCGGTCAAAGATACTATCCTCTATATAAACTTGTAAAAATCATAACTTAATTTTCCGAGATCGAAAAATTTCATACTTTATATCGAAATAAAGATCAAAACAAATCCTTCAATTTTCATGAAGAACATCAAAGCTCAAATAACCTCTAACTAGGTTAATTTCTCAGTCAAAGTTCTAACCAATATAAAAGTCAAACCCGATCAAATATAAACTTTGACTGATCATAACTTTCACTCCCGATATCGAAAAATTACAAACTTTATGTCCACAAAAATCTCTCAACATAACCTACAAGTTTCCAGAAGATCATTTTATCAAATTTTGCCTCAAACAAAAGTCAACTCTCAAAGTCAAACATTCTCTCTCCAAAAGTCAAACTTTCTAAATCCTTCAAATTTTCACATTTTTTTCTTTCTAATTCTTGCTATTTAGCTTCATTTCAATCAACTCATCCACTTGATCATAGTCAAATTGTCACTCAAGGTTCGGGGTCCAACACTATCAAAGAGAGAAAATACAAACCTTGCAATAGAGAGTAATGGTAGAACACCCACACACTTTTCTTCCACACCCAATACACATTATATATATCTATGTACTTAACAATTACACCTTATGTCATATATATGACATGTTCTACCCTAAGGGGTAGAATAGGCTAATTGTCTCATTATTAATTGGATGGAATAAACTATAGTTTAATGGGCCAACTTATAGTAATTAGGGTACTACCATGTGCCTCAAATGCAATTAACAACTTAACCATCCCATTATGGTTATTAAATGTACATTAGGCAAGTCAATATGTGGTTAGACATATGGAATTAAGTTGTGATTATAGTAGTCCACTAACATGTATTTCTAACATTCTCCTATTTGGACAATATAATCAAACCACCATACCAATCTCCATAATCCAAAAGCAATCAAATGAATCATATGCAATATCATATCGACAGGATATATATATACTACACATGATTCGGCCCTGGAGATGTTCAAATACCACAATAAAACAACATGCGTGCAGTATGATATCAACATATATATGTCAACATTAACAAAGATGACTGCAAACATCATTATGCATGTCTCATATAAAAAATCATAAACAATCCATACAAAGTGCCAACATGTTCAATACAACATAGCAAACTCCCACTAATCTTATTCAGCTAGGCTCCTAAAAATCCCATACGAGAAACGTATTCTGCAAACACACATATAGGTAAGCCTTTTGTGAGTGGATCTGCTAACATGCTAGCTGTAGGCGTATACTCAACAGTAATGAGAGATTCGGCGACTTTCTCTTTAACAAAATAGTACTTTATATCAATATGTTTTGAGCGAGAAGTACTCCTAGTGTTTTTAGAGAAAGTTACTATGTGGAATTATCACAATCTGATTTAGAGACTCGAAATAGAGTCAACAATACTCAATGCTGAAATAAAATTTCGCAACCATATCGATTGTCAAGCTGCCTCATAACATGCCATATACTCTGCCTCCATGGTAGAGGACGTTATGAGTGTCTGTTCGACACTTTTCCAAGATACAGCTCCTCCATCCATCATAAAGATGTAGCCTGAAGTGGATTTTTTATCATCCACACATCCTGCATAATCAGCATCACTGAACCCAACTATATCAAGAGTGTCAGCTCGCCGATAAGTCAACATATAATCTTTGGTACCCTGAAGATACCTCATGACTTTCTTATCCGCTTTCCAATGGCTAAGACCAGGATCACTCAAGTATCTTCCCAACACACCTACAACAAAAGCAATATCAGGGCGTGTGCATACTTGAACATACATCAGGCTACCGACAAGTGATGCATAAGGAACGACCTTCATTTCATCTCTCTCTTTATCATTTTGTGGACATTGGGCCTTTGAGAATTTGTCACCTTTCACTATTGGTGCCTTTCCAAAAGAACAAGAATGCATGTTGAATCTTTTCAAGATCCAATCAATGTAAGTCTTTTGAGACAATCGAAAGATCCCATTAGCTCTATCTTGAAGAATCTGAATTCCGAGTACATAAGAGGCCTCAACAAGATCCTTCATATCAAAATAACTAAACAACAGTTGTTTTGTCTCAAACAATAGATTAGTGTCATTAGAAGCAAGTAGAATGTCATCAACATACAGCACCAGAAAAATGAAACTGCTCCCACTGAACTTCATATATATACATTGATCAACTACGTTCTCCATAAAGCCATTTGCAGTGACAATCATGTCAAACTTGAGATACCACTGTCTTGATGCTTGCTTTAACCCATAAATAGATTTTTTGAGTTTGCAAACCATGTGTTCTTTACCAGTCATCTCAAAACCAACTGGTTGCGTCATATAGACATCCTCATACAGGTCTCCATTCAAGAAGGCGGTCCTCACATCCATTTGCTTGAGTTCCAAGTCAAAATGAGCAACTATAGCCATAATGATTCGTAATGAATCTTTTGTTGAAATTGGTGAGAAGGTTTCTTTGAAATCAATCCCTTCTATCTGGCTAGAACCTTTAGCTACAAGCCTGGCTTTATACCTTTCTACTTGCCCACTTGAATCATGTTTGATTTTGTAAACCCATTTACACCCAATAGGTTTACAACCTTTGTGTAGGTCAACCAAATCCCAAACTTCATTTTGTGACATCGAACTCATCTCATCTTCCATTGCATTCATCCATAACGCAGATTGAGGACTATTCATAGCTTCTTAAAAACGGACTGGTTCGGTATTATCTCCCACGTCAAACTCATGTTCCTGCAAATAAACAATGTAATCATCAGGAATGGCAGGTCTACGTGTTCTTTGTGATCTCCTGACAACAACTTCATCATTCCCAGTATCAGTGACTTCATCTTGTGCTTGATTCTGAAGTTCATCATGAGACTCTACTGGAATCTGTTCAATCACAGGATTATCAGTAGGAATTGAAGTAACAGGTACAGGGATTATAATGCGTTCTTCTCTGAATAAAATTTCTCTTGACCCTTGACTAGAGTCAAAATCATCTTCAAAATAGACAGCTCTATCTGATTCTATAATTTTGGTTGTGTGAGATGGGCAATAAAATCTGGAACCCCTTGATCCGATGGTGTAGCCTACAAAGTAGCTACTAATAGTTTTCGGAGTAAGTTTCTTAGATTGTGGATTATAGGGCCTCACTTCTGCTTTGCATCCCTAAACATGAAAATGGTGCAAGCTTGGTTTCTTGCCTGACCATATCTCATATGGAGTCTTTGGAACTAATTTGTTAGGTACTTGATTCAAGATATAAGCTGTTGTCTTCAATGCTTCACCCCATAAAAATTCAGGCAAACTAGAATGAATCAACGTACACCGTAACATATCAAGAAGTGTGCGATTTCTTCTCTCAGCGATTCCATTCTGCTGGGGTGTCCCTAGCATTGTATATCTTGCTTCAATACCACACTCTTGCAAGTACCTAGCAAAAGGCCCTGGATTTCTCCCACTCTCATCATAATGCCCATAATACTCTCCACCTCTATCATAATTAATTGCCTTGATTTTCTTCCCCTTTTGAAGCTCAACATTCGTCTTGAAAATCTTAAATGTTTCCAAAGATTCAGATTTTTCACGAATGAGCTCCACATGACCATACCTGGAAAAATCATCAATGAAAGTGATGAAATATTTATAACCACCCATGGCAGGTGGAGTGAATGGTCCGCATATATCAATATGAATCAACTCTAACAAGTCTGAACTCCTGTCTGTCTTGCTTTTTTTAACCTTGGCAGTCAACTTCCCTTTAATACAGTCAACACAGACAGTAAAATCTGAAAAATCAAGATCCTGTAACATACCATCCTTTACTAACCTCTCCATTCTGTCTCTAGAAATATGACCTAAACGTTTATGTCATAACATAGAAGATCTCAAATCCAACCTCATACGTTTAGAACCAACAACAACATTAAGAGAAGAGAAAGAAGCAACAGTAACACAATCATTCAACTCAAGTTTGTATAAATTTTTACATAAAATTCCATGTCCCACCAAAAGAGAGTCACGATACAAAGTCAATTTTCCAGTTCCAAAAAGAAAACTATAACCCAGTCTATCCAAAATGACAGTAAATCAAATTCCTCCTAATAGAGGTAAATAAGCAACATCATGTAACACCAAAAGATGCCTGTATTTAATTGCAATTCAACTGTCCCAAAAAATTCAACTTTGACTTTTGTATCGTCTCTCATGCATACATGCTGCTCAGATCTAGTCGGCCTTCTTCGACTTGTCAGTTTCTACAAGGAATTTGTAACATGAATGGTTACCCCAGTATCTAATCACCAAGTATTTAAGGGAACATCAATAACATTTGACTCTAAACAAACCATCACAAGACAATTACCTTTCTTCTCTAAATGAGATTTGAGTTTCCGACAATCAGCTTTCTTGTGCCCAAATATCTTACAAAAGTTGCACTTCCCTTTAAAGAGCTTGTTCTTCTGATTAACAGAAGATGTACTCGCCTGTCCACTTCCTTTAGCACCGATAGCTTTCTTCTTAACAATCTTGTGATCATCTGAGCTAGTAGAAGTGAACTTTCTATTTTGATGATTGTCATGTTCTGTCACCATAGACATGCTTCTTGCCCTTCCCTTTTCATATCATCCTCTTCCTTAGCAAGAATAGCAGTCATCTCCTCAACAGTCCATTGCTCTTTCTGAGCATTATAACTCGATCTAATTGAGTCAAATTTAGAGGGAAGAGTCCCCATCACAAACCATACCATGTAGGCCTCACCAAGGTCTATATCCATAGCTTTCAGCTTATGATAGCAACCCATAAGCTTGTCGATGTGAGCCCTAATATCACTAGAACCATCATAAATGGTGTGATGAAGCATATTCAAGTACTCATTCTTCTCATTCTTTGAGAACTTCATGTACTTCTTCTTAATAACAGCAAGAAAATCTTTTGCATTGTCAGCCTCGGGAATATTATCACGAATGGATTCTTCCATGTGATATCTCATAATCATTAAGCAACATCGATTAGACTACTCCCACTCTTCATAAGATTTTCTTTCCTTCTCATTAGCATCATCAGCAGGTTTCTGTGGTGGATCTATTCTCAAGGCCAAGTCCATTCGTATGATTGCCAAATTCATCATGAGAGATTCAACCCACTACTTATGGTTCGTTCCATTCAACATCAGGATAGCAGAGGCTCTTGGATTGCTCAAAGCTGAATGAGAATCAAAAGCAATCACTATGTATGATATACATGTTAAAACATAATCATGTAATTTGTGCTCTTTTCCTCAAAATCAACTAGAAAATTCATGCTAGAGTTCCTTAGAACTCATTCACAGGTAAGAACAATTTATTAAAATATCATAACCAAAATCATCAATATACTATCGAAAGGATAGAAAAATTGTGCGGTTCATAATATTTTAATAAAATTTCTTCACCATATTAAGCATCCTACAAAGTAGTTATTATCGACAGGACAATTAATTACCCATATGGATCTTAACGTCATTTTAGAAGAAAAACACAATTTTAAATATTTGTTAATATTTAAATAAATTCTTCATTATAAATAGTTTCACATGCTCAATTCTACTACAGGTAAAAATAAGCATTAACTATTGTGAACAAAAATATGTTTATGCCATAACAAGATTAAAACAACTAAAATTAGCATATAAACTTACTAACTAATTTCATGCATAAACATATTGGAAAAATCAGAAATAAAATTTGGAGCAAAACACACACAAAAATGTCCAGAAAAATAGTATGTAAAAAAAATTATTGTAATTTTTTTAAAAATAAAATAAAATAAAATAATATTTTATTAAGTTGAGTCGAGGGCCCCGGGTCAGGCCGGCTCGGCCCGCTAGGGTCGGACCCGGCCCTAGCCCACACGCCCCCCGCCCAGTCGGGTCGACTCGTGGGTGAGTCGAGTGTGTGGGTGATCCACGCGACCTGCCCACGCCTGGCGCGGGACGACGTCGTATGCGTCGTCCCTTACCTCCAGCCGAGTGGACGGGTCGATCGTCGACCCGCCGATCCGACCCGGTCGTAACTCCCTTCTCCGACCTTGTTTTCCGACGGTTCTTGCGGCGTTTCCTTCCATTTTTCACGATCTATGGATCTATCATATCCATTTCAGCCAAATGTGCTCCAAAAAATGAAAGCAACAAACCCATTTCGGCCATGGATAAAACACGAAAAACTCACCCAAAAAACCGTCATTCTTGCTCCAAAACAGAGGTAAAACACAACAACAATAGTCAAGCAACGCTTCTGAACCACGAATACATCATTTCGAAGTGGTTTAGCCAAAATCAATTTCAACTGAAAGAGGTATAAAAACAACCGAAAATGGAGCTCTAAAATCAAATGATCTGGCTCTGATACCAATTGCTAGAATCAATGCAGCATTAAACCACATTCAACAACCAAGATCCATTTTATTTAGAGCATAACAAGATTCAAGAAGCATACCTCCAACACTTGGAATTGGGATTTGCATCTTCTCCATGTTTCTTCAAACTTATCAAAGAGAGAAAATACAAACCTTACAAGAGAGAGTAATGGTAGAACACCCACACAATTTTCTTCCACACCCAATACACACTATGTATATCTACGTACTTAACAATTACACCTTATGTCATATATATGACATGTTCTACCCTAAGGGGTAGAATAGGCTAATTGTCTCATTATTAATTGGATGGAATAAACTATAGTTTAATGGGCCAACTTATAGTAATTAGGGTACTACCATGTGCCTCAAATGCAATTAGCAACTTAACCATCCCATTATGGTTATTAAATGTACATTAGGCAAGTCAATATGTGGTTAGACATATGGAATTAAGTTGTGATTATAGTAGTCCACTAACATGTATTTCTAACATTGGTTACTAAGCAAATCAAAGGATAGCAGGGAGAAGCTAGGAGTATGTATCGTGGACCCAGAGAACCAGCACAAGATATTAACTACACTGAGGGTCGACTTCAACTGCCATTACATGCCCGGCTAGAATTTCCAACTTATGATAGGAAAAATGACTTGCTTGCATGGATAAGTCGTTGTGATCACTATTTTCGACACTAGCACATACCCAAAAAAAGAAGTTGGAAATTGCCTCTTACCACCTTGATGTAATGCGCAAGTTTGGTTCCTCAAGCTGGAATGAGACAGGCCAGGAATTTTATGGGAAGACTTTAAACAATAATGTCATCTTTGATTTAGGCCTTCGATTCAAGGCAAAAAATTGGGAGAACTTTCCAAACTTTGTCAAATCGGCACAGTGGAAGATTATCAGCACAAATTTCAACAATGACCTATTTCTCTAAACCATTAATGAGCAATCCCACAACTACTCTTAATTAAAACCAATAAAAGAATTTTAGACGACTGACGAGAACAGAGATGGATGAGAGGCGATCTAAGGGCTTATGCTTTAATTGTGACGAAGCTTATGATAGAGGCCATTAGTGTAAGAGATTGTTCTGGTTAGATGGTGTAGAAGAATTAGAACAGGGAGAAGCTGAGAACTGCGGCCTCGAAGATGCTGACGAACCAGACATATCGCTACACTCAATCTCAGGAGGAAAGGCACCTCAAATGATGCAAATTCAAGGTTACGTTGAGGGAAAACCTTGGGTAATCCTTATTGACTTGGGTCAATGAATTGAACTTGCTGATAGAGACTTTAGATGGCTTGCAAGTGGTGGTGGCTGATCGAAATAAAATTCCCATCTCAGTTTAATGTTGTGAGGTTCCTCTATGGTTGGATTTTCAATTATTCCCCACTGATTTGTTCTTATTGGCTTTCAATAGGTTTGACACTATTTTAGACGTTGATTGGTTGAAAAAACTAGGTCCTATTTTATAGGATTTTAATTTAAAAAAACAATGTTGTTTAAGAGGAATCGGAGAGCTATGAACTTACAAGGACTGGACACTTCCATCGGCAATCCAACTCCCAACACTTAATATAACAAATGGGGAGCCCCAAATAGATGGGCAATTGCAACAATTTTTAGACTCCGCCAAATATATTTTTAGGAGCCAATGAGACTGCCTCCCCTACTTTCCCATGATCATTGCATTAACTTGGAGCCAGGAACCAGTCCTATTGTTGTCCATCCACACCGTTACCCCATGTTCACAGAGATGAGATTGAGCGACAGTGTAGAGACATGCTGAACAATGGCATAATTAGACCCAGTCAGTCTCCTTTCTCTTCTTCCATTCTGCTGGTAACAAAGGCTGATAACACTTGGAGGCTTTGTGTGGTCACTGAATGCCAAAACTATTAAAGATAAGTTCCTAATGTTGGTGATTAATAAACTATTGGAAGAATTCTATGGAGCCCAATTATTTACGAAGTTAGACCTTCATTCTGGTTACCATTAAATTCGAATGCGTCTTTTAGATATGGGGAAGACAACATTCAAAACACATCATAGTCATTTTGAATTCATGGTCATGCCATTTGGTCTCACCAATGCACCAAGTACATTCCAAGCTTTGATGAATGAGGTATTTTGAGATCCTTTGCGCAAATTTGTTTTTATTTTTATGATATTTTGGTGTATAGTAGGACTTGGGAAAAACATCTCAAGCACCTAAGAATAGTATTCTCATTGCTTAAAGACAACCAATTGTTCTTAAAGAAGTCCAAATGCCTTATAGCCAAGCCTCAGGTATCTTATTTAAGACATATAATTTCAACAGAAGGGTAGCAGCTGATTGTAGTAAGATTTCAGTGATGCTTAATTGGCCTAAACCAAACACTGTGAAATGACTACGTGGTTTTTTGGGATTGACTAGTTACTACCAGAAGTTTGTGAAGAACTATGGCACCATTTCTGCCCCTTTGACAGCCATGTTACGAAAGAATTAATCTTTTTGGACAGATGAAGCTTCACTAGCTTTTGATCACTTAAAAGTTGCAATTACAAGCACTCCTATATTAGCTTTGCCAAACTTTGACAACTTTTTCATAATGGAATGTGATGCCTATGATTTGATAGTGGGTGCAATGTTGCAACAAGATGGAAAACCCATAACCTTTTTCAATCGTCTGTTTGCATTACAATACAGAGGACTACCACCTTATGAGAAAGAACATATTGATTTGGCAAAAGTAGTATGACATTGGTGACCTTGTTTATGGGGACGTCATTTCCTCATTAAAATTGATCGTTATAGTTTAAAGTTTCTACTAGATTAGTGCATTATCACCTCTCCTCAGCAATAATGGTTAAGTAAATTAATAGGCTATGACTTCTCTATAGAGTATCGAGTGAGTCGTCATAACACCTTTGCAAATGCTTTATCAAGACAACTAGAGTCTAACCACTCATTGCTATTATTTCTATACCACAATTGTCTTTGTTTAAGTTTGTGTGTAAGGAGATACTGCATCTGTGTGATGGGTCAACGCTCTACTTCATAGAGCATGGTTAGCCTAATTTCTAAACGATAATATTTACATTTTGTCTTGAGTGGTATCTTCTTATCATATAAAACTCCTAATGAGCCCCTCCATTTAAGCCACCCTAATCTGATATGGTATACTATGTCTTTAAGTATTTCATGCATTACGTTGGATGATGGATCTTAAATACTTGAAACAATTGTTTTCTGGTTCTGAACCGATCTTTATATTCACATTAGATGCCTACTTATGACCCGAAAAGTTACACTCTAAATAATCTATCTTAGTTTTGCTCAATTTAAAGCCCTTCAAATATAATGTATCCCCCCAAAGTTCTAGCTTGTCATTAAAACCTTCTTTGGTCTCATTTACTAAAACAATATTATCAATAAACAACATACACCAAGGCACATCCCTTTATATATTCTTAGTGAGCTCATCCATCACTATTTCAAACAGGAAGGAACTCAAGGAGGAACCTTGGTGTAGTGTAATATTGATAGAAAAATGCTTTGTATCTCCTCTTATCTTCCATGCTCTAGTCATAACATCTTCATACATATCCCTAATAACCTGTATATAGGTCATAATAACTCCTCTAACTTATAAACACCTCCATATGACTTTTTTAGGTACTCTCTCAATGAAAAATGATCCTATTGTTTTTCCCTGTAATATTTCATTAATCATCTAAGGAGGTAAGTACTTCTGTCATGGATCTTCTTGGTATGAAACCAAATTGGTTCCACGAGATAGGTGTGCCCTTTCTCACTCTCTTCTCAATCACCCTTTCCAATAAACTTCATAGTGTGACTGAGTAATTTCATATCTATATAGTTATAGTTTGATGTCTCTATAGTTGTTACAACTTTGGATGTTCCCATTATTCTTGTAAAGAGGGATTAATATGCTAAATCTCCACTCATCTGGCATATTGGAGGACTTGAGTATCACATTAAAAAGCTTGGCTAACCAATTAAGACCCTCTTCTTCTATGCTATTATATACTACTTCCTTTTCATTTTTTTTATCTCCCTTAAAGCTCCTTTTATTTCTTTTCTTGTGATTTACCTATAACAAGTGATGTTATGATATTTCTCGGATGTGCTAAGATCACCCAAGGAGATGTTGTTATCTCTACCTTTATTAGAAAAGCTATAAAAGTATCTCTATCATCTTCTCTTCATGTCATTTTCATCCACGAACAACCAACCTACTTCATCCTTTATACAACAAACTTGATTCAAGTCTTTCACTTTTTGTTCCTTAGCTCTTACCAACTTAGATATATCCCTTTCTCCATCCTTATTTTCCAATCTTTGGTATAATTTCTTTTATACTCTATTTTTGACTTTTGTGACTACCTTCTTTGCCTCTTTCTTGTCAGTTTGTAACTTTCTCTATTAACTACCCTCCTTATATATGTGATGTAATCCCTTAAAATTTTATAGGTAACCTTCTTGATCTTAACCCTTTTTTATACATCTTCATTCTATCACCAAGATTTCATCTTACTACCCCTAGGCCCTTTAAAAACTCCCAATATCTTATTAGTTGCATTTCTTAAAAGAGGTGTTACTCTCTCCCACATTTGGTTAATATATCCTTACATTTTTCATTCTTTTCTAGACATTACTCTATCCTTAAATTGTTCTATAATATCCCTTTTTAGGTTCCACCATCTAACTCTATCATATCTTCGAGGACTTCTTTTCTTTCTCCAACCCTTAATTATAAGATCTATAACCAATAATAAGTACACAGTTGACATGCATGCATTAGGTATCACCTTATAATCTATATAACTAGGTCTATAGCTTTGTCTTAAAAGAAAGTAGTTAATTTGAGTTTCGTGATTCTACTCCTAAAAGTCATCTGGTGCTCTCTTTTTAAAAAAATGAGTTGGCCTCATCAAATCAAACACTACTGCAAAGTCCAATAAAATAGTCTCACTTTCGTTCCTATTTCATTATTTGAAACCCCCATGAGCCCCTAAATACCCATCCAAGATTGCCTCTATATGATCGTTAAAGTCTCCTTTTAGAATAACTTTCTCGTTAAGAGGAATCTTTTGAATCACCTCATTTAGCTCTTCCTAGAATTGGCACTTAAATTGTTCTTCAAATCCTACCTAGGGTGCATAAGCACACACCATATTAAAAAAAATATCTTTTACCAAAATCTTTAAGGAAAAAATCCTAACATTAGTCCTTTTTACTACCACAACATGATATATAAGTTCCTTAACAACCAAAGTACCTACACCATTTCATTATCTCGAACACCTTGAATACCAAAGCTTGAACTTGTTCATATTTTACTTTAGCATTCGTCCACTTTGTCTATTAGATGCATGTTATTTGAATCTTATGCTTGTCTAAAATCTTCACTAATTTCAATCATTCCTTATAAAAGTCCCAATGTTCTAGATACCCATTTGTAGTTTGTCAATATCTTCTGTTCTTT
Organism: Erythroxylum novogranatense; assembly: GCA_029891385.1. NCBI lineage: Eukaryota > Viridiplantae > Streptophyta > Magnoliopsida > Malpighiales > Erythroxylaceae > Erythroxylum > Erythroxylum novogranatense. The sequence goes on along the minus strand of CM057231.1, from coordinate 87,526,200 downwards.
TAAACCTAAGACTCACTGAAGGATTGACCCTTGCTCTATCATCAGAAGTCAAAGCTACCATTCCTACCCTAATACCTAACACAAGATATAGAAGACACATACAATAACTTTCTAAACGCGCTAAGATTATTACTCAAGAATGAGAACAATATTAATATTCACATATAAAAAGAGCCACACACACATACACACACAAATGAGATTTATTTCTATTTTAGTAAGAGAGGCCACCACTATGGCTGATACGATAGAAAAAAAATTAGATCGAACAAGAGAAGAACTAGGAAAGTCTAGTCTAAAAAGATCCATTGAGCGCCCTTGTAACATCCCGTCACCGATGGGATGGGTACAATTCATCTCATACGTATTCTGTATACGTATTTTGCATTTGTATTCATAGCCTCTACATTCTTGATAAATGTTCATAATTGCACAAGCATATGTATGTACATGCATGTATGACAGATTTCCGACTTGATTGTGAAATTGGAGACTTTGTGATTAAGATTAATTGTGCTTTGATTTGTGAATTGGAGTGTTAAATTGAATGTAGGAATTGAGAATTGAAATTTGGAGTATGTGATTAGATGTTTTCTAATTTTGAGGATTTATAGGAAATTTTTCAGAATTTTTAGAGTATTGGGTGGGAATGGAGAAGCGAGGAAGATGGCTTAGTGGTGATTAATTGTGATTAGGTTAGAATTTGATTGAGAATGTTTATGAGGTAATTTGAATTATTATTTGAGGAATTAGGATATGAACCATTGGAAATTCGGGAGAAATTAGAATTAGAAATTGGATTGAAATTGTTTGGATTGGACTTATGGCAAATGAATTGCCAAACAAGCCTTAACAAGCCTTAGTATTTAAATCCTTCTCCTTTGAAAAATGATCCACGATGCTTGCCCCATTTCCTTTGAAAGAAATTGCTTTGTTCTCCTTCTTCTTTGCGTGGATCTTAGCTTGGAGTTGTTTCTTGTTTTCTCCTTACAAATTAATCCTTCTTTATCCTTTAACACTCATCCCTTTGGCTTGGATTGAAAGAAATGGAGTTTGGGTTAAATGGGAGAAAACCGTGGATGTGTTTAGGAGTGGGAGTTTGAGTTTTCTTGGTGTTTCTTCAAGGATTTAAGCTTAAATCAAGTAAGTTCTTGTTCCTTTATACTTTATATAGTTTAATTTAAGCATGGGTTTGAGTATAAATTGTTTGAGAAATTATAGACTTTCGGATGATATAGGTTTAGGGAAAATATGTGATTTTGATTTGGGTGTTTGATGAATAGTGGTTATTTGATGGATTGAAAGTTAGGAATGAGTTTTGTTAAGTGTAGAGTGTTGTTTAGGAGTGGTTGGAAAGGGAAAGGATCGGATTAAAACTGAGAAATCTGGGAAATTCTAGGTTTTTTGGGCGATTCTACGATCGCACGTCGCGACGCACGAAGAACACGCCATGGCATGAGGAGGAGACGCTTGACGCTTGTGGCGGCGATGATGGCCCACGTCGTGGCGTCTTAGAACGCTGACGACGCGACGAGCGTCTTGAATGGACGCCGGCGAAAGCGTAGAAAAAAGGAGCTTCGCCATGTGGCGAGGGATGTTCTTTTCGAAAATAAATTGGAGATTTTAATACTTTGGGAATTGGGAATTTGATGATTCAATTAGATGTGGATGGATTTCAATTTAGAGATTATGAATTGACATTTGAACTTTAATTTAGAAGAATGGAATTTGGAAATTTAATTGGTGGTTCTCAAATCGGATGGCAATTGGATAGTGAATTTGATTATGATTTAACGATAATTCCTATGTCTTAGAATTTGATCTTGGAAGATGTAGAATTTAGCCAATTGACTTATGGTATTAGCAATCTCTATAGATTAGTGTAAAAGCACAGAATTGGTGAGAATCGATATTAGGGTCGGAAATGTCATAACATGCATAGTACATCATTCATTTGAGACATCGGCATTTCGATTATTGAAATCGATACAATTAGTGATATTCACTATTATGATTATTGTAGAGGCTCAAGTGGGCGTCGATCCTCGACGCACAGAGACTTCGGCGATGCTTCGGAAGTTTAGAGGTGAGTAACTAGTTGGTTTCTCAATCTCGATGTGTTAAATGCTTGTGTGAATTATTTGTGATTATGAGTAAGTGATTCGCATGAGATATGTTACTGTGAATTGTGAACGCATGCTAGACATTAATAGAAATCAGAAATTGATAGTTGTGAGTGGAGCACATTCTGATTTGATCGGAGCTATAAGCTCATCTATTGTGATAAGTGAAAGGGAATAGTGCATATAGGAGGGCTCTCCTATCTCTAATGCGTGGGCGATAGTGCATACCCCAGAGCTCTCCTACCCCGAAAACGCGATTTACGTGTGATGTGCCTGAAATGGGATAATTCGATGCCCAAATACAACGCTAAAATGAAATGGAAATCATTATGCATTGATCTGTGGTTGTCTTGTGAATTTGATATAGGATTATAAGCAATGTGTGATCATGGTTTAATGAATTTATGAATTGTGATTCGAATATGATCTTTGTGTTGCTTTGTACATAAATTTTGCGTAATGCATGAATTGAGTGAACCATCGATGATGGTTACTCATTGAGTTCACAAACTCACCCAAAATTGCAACTATTTTTCAGGACCGCGAGAGTGTGACTCCTAGCTCCAGGTTGTGAGACCTTTCCTGTTGTGTGTGTGCCGGCGAGAGGAGCATGGCCCATAGGTCGGTCAGCTGGGGATCCTTTGGGATATTTTGGGGATGACCTAGTTAGGAATTGTTGTGGTTTATTTTGGGCTTGTGCAGTTGTAAATATGACCGGATGTTGTACTTATGGTTTTCTAAAATGAAATGAAGGATATCTTTTGGTCTCAAAATTTAGTGAAATTGATATTACTGCTTTATTATTATTGATGCCATGAGGTTTATTAGAATTGATCGTATCGTAGTGCACCCTCATCGTAAGGTATGTATCGGTATGACCTACGGGTATCCCGGTGTATACTCTACGGTAAGGGGACGCTACATTGGTGGTATCAGAGCATGGTTTGACATCTTTTAGACATAGTGTATTTTAGGCTTGAATTTCGTAAGAAAAGCAAGAAATTGATCGGAATTGTGATTTTATTGTAGGTCATCCGTCTTTGGTGATCAGGTAGATCACTCAGCTGACCAAGGATCAATAGGAGCGAGTAGGGAGTCTTCTGTGCCTATGTTTGAGGAGCAGCCTCCGATAGTTCCCATGAGACGGGAGCGGAGGTATGATCGTCTGCGTGTAGAGAGGCTGATTGACTTTATGGCAAGATGAGACCTGCGGAGGTCGAGGATGGTTAGAGAGGACCGAGCGAGTCCTCGATCAGATGGATTGCGACCCTGAGGAGCGCTTTGATTATGCTGTCTCGTTGCTTCAGGGTCCAGCGTATCAGTGGTGGAAGACTATCCCGGGTAGTTCTACCAGACCCTATCTTCTGACTTGGGCGGATTTTCTGAGAGCTTTTCGGGATAATTATACGCCCAAGGTTTATATGGAGATGAAGATGCAGGAGTTTTTATATTTGAGACAGGGGTCCATGGCAGTGGCCGACTATGAGGTCAGGTTTAATGAGTTGTCGGCATATGCTTCTATTTTGATTTTCTCTGAGGCTGATAGGTGCCGGAGATTTGAGGGAGGGCTGAATCTGGAGATTCGTACCAGGTTAGCCCGGTCTGATATGGGAACGTTTGTGGAGATGAGGTCAGCTGCTGTTAGGATTGAGCAGCTCTTGAGACAGAGTCGAGTTGAGGTTGGTCAGGGACCTCGAAACAAGAGATCGATGATAGTCGAGGCTGACTCGGTAGGAGCTTTAGCGACGCTTGAGGCAAGTTCAGATTTCGGGAGGTCTAGGCGATCTGGTTACATTGAGAGAGGTAGATTTGGGCGGTCAGTAGTAGTAGTGGCGATGGTAGAGGCTCGGCCGTTTCCTCCGTTATGTGAGTTTTGTGAGAGGAGGCATAGTGGGGAGTCTTTGGAGGTTTCTTGGAGCTTGTTTGAGATGTGGCTCGATGGAGCATCGGATCCCAGACCTTCTCGTAGATTTTGGGAGCTCAATCTGCTTCGAGTGGGAGAGCCGGTAGTAGCACGACAACGGTCAAAGCAATGATCATGATGTTGAACACGGATTGAGGGACGTGGTAGAGCCCGGGGTAGAGCTGGAGATTCTTTTGTGGGGTCTGAGAGTCGGGGTAGTCGGTTGCAGTCCCAGGCCAGGGTCTATGTCATGACCAGGCAGGAGGCCCAGGATTCTTCATATGTGGTTGCAGGTTTGCTTATGCTCTCTGATATTGAGGTTTATGCATTGATAGATCCAGGGTCCACGCATTCTTTTATTGCATCGCATGTGGCATGTAGATTGCATGTGGATAGGGATATGTTGCAATGTGGGTTGCAGGTGAGTACACCTTTGGGTAGTACTACTACTTTAGGCGAGGTCTACAAAGGGTGTCAAATTCGGGTTGAGTCAGCGGTATTGAGTGCAGACCTGATTGTGTTACCCCATAGAGAGATTGATTTGATCTTGGGGATGGACTGACTCATTGTCCATAGGGCTATTATGGATTGTTATACCAAGGAGGTCGTGTTAGAGTCTCCTGGTCAGCCTAGGGCTGTATTTCGAGGTGTTAGTCAGGCAGTGCCAGCCAGGATGATCTCGTTTCTGAGTGCTTTGCGATTGATGAGAGGTGGCTGTAAGGCCTATTTGGCGCATGTAGTGGATTCCGAAAAGTGAGCTGCAGGATGTCCCCGTGATCGAGAGTTTCGAATCGTTTCCAGGAGTTCTGGGTTTCTTGGCCGGATCGAGAGACAGAGTTCGAGATTGACCTCGTTCCAGGTACCGCTCCTATATCGATACCTCCGTATAGGATGGCATCGGTGGAACTGAGGGAGCTTAAGGCTCAGCTGCAGGAGTTGTTGGATAAGGGGTTCATCAGGCCGAGTGTTTCACCGTGGGGAGCTCCGGTATTGTTTGTGAAGAAAAAGGACGGGACTATGAGGCTTTGCATCGATTATAGGCAGCTCAATCGAGTTACAGTTAAGAACAAGTACCCACTGCCTAGGATCGATGATCTATTTGATCAGTTGCAGGGAGCTCAGGTGTTTACCAAGTTGGATTTGAGATCCGGGTACTATCAGTTAAGGATCGCAGAGGCCGATGTGCCTAAGAGTGCTTTTAGGAGCAGGTATGGGCATTTTGAGTTCTTAGTGATGCCATTCGGGTTGACTAATGCCCCGACAGCCTTCATGGCTTTGATGAATAGAGTTTTTCAGCCCTACCTGGATCAGTTCGTGATCGTATTTATTGATGGCATTCTAGTGTACTCGAGGACTAGACAGGAGCATGTAGAGCATTTGAGGATAGTGCTGCAGATTATGAGAGATAGGCAGCTGTATGCCAAATTCACTAAGTGTGAATTTTGGCTGAATAAGTTGGTGTTTCTAGGCCACATTGTGTCTGGTGAGGGTATCCGGGTGGATCCTCACAAGATTGAGGCAGTGAGGAGTTGGGAGATTCTGAGGAACGTATCAGAGTTGAGGAGTTTCCTCGGATTGGCAGGATATTACCGGAGGTTTGTCGAGGGGTTTTCTGTGATCTCAACCCCTTTTACAAAACTTTTGAGGAAGAGTGTGGCCTTCAGATGGACAGATGAGTGTCAGAGAAGTTTCGAGGAGTTGATACATTGGTTGACTACGGCGTCGGTGTTAGCCCTGCCATCTGGAGCAGGAGGTTTTCAGGTTTTTAGTGATGCTTCGCAGCATGGATTAGGTTGTGTGTTGATGCAGCATGGGAGAGTTATCGCATATGCGTCGAGACAGTTGAGGTCCCATGAGGTTAATTACCCTGTGCATGATTTGGAGTTAGCAGCTGTGGTGTTTGCTTTGAAGATCTGGAGACACTATTTGTATGGGAGGCGTTCGGATCTTCACCGATCATCAAGTTTGAGATCTTGTTGGTCGTGAGAGTGAATCGAGTAGAGGAGATGGTTAGAGTTGTTAGGACTCTGTTGATTTATCGAGTACCACCGGGGAAGGCCAATGTGGTGGTTGATGCATTGAGTAGGAGATCGCATGGTAGTGCAGCTCAGATTCAGGTTTCGAGGTTGCCGTGCTTGGTTCAGTTGAGAGCTCTTAATGTGCAAATAGATATGAGTCAGGATGGAGCTCTGATTGCGACTTTGAGGCTGAGGCTAGTACTGCATGATCGGATTAGGAGAGTGCAGGATCAGGACCCGGTATTGGTGAGATTGATTGATAGAGTCAGATCTGGATAGGTATCCGAGTTTGAGCTGAGAGATGGTACTTTGTGGATGAGCCAGAGATTGTGTGTTCCTGATGTAGAGGATCTGAGGCGTGAGATTTTAGAGGAGGCTCATTTGGCTGCTTATGTCATGCATCCTGGTGTCACCAAGATGTATCGCACGCTTAAGTTGCATTTCTGGTGGCCAAGTATGAAGAGGCATGTGGCGGAGTTCGTTTCTCGGTGTCTGACGTGCCAGTAGGTTAAGGCTGAGCACCAGGCCCCTGTTGGGAGATTGCATTCGTTGCTTATTCTGGAGTGAAAATGGGAGCGCATTACGATGGATTTTATTATGGGGTTGCCCAGGACACCGAGACAGTTTGATGTTATCTGGGTCATAGTGGACCGATTGACTAAATCGACTCACTTCTTGCCAGTGAGGAAGAGTAATACCTCGATCATTGGCCCGAAGTATGTAGCGTAGATTGTGCATTGCATGGGGTCCCAATATCGATAGTGTCGATAGGGATCCGGAGTTTACTTGAGGTTTTGGAGGAGTTTGCAGTCGGCTATGGGAACAAGATTGAACTTCAGCACATCGTTTCATCCTCAGACAGATGGGCAGAGTGAGAGGACTATTCGATTGTTGAGGATATGTTGAGAGCTTGTGTATTGGAGTTAGAGGTGCTTGGGATCGATGATTTGCCTCTGGTAGAGTTAACTTATAATAATCGATGCGAGTAGCATTGGTATGGCACCGTATGAGGCATTATATGGACGTCGTGTAGATCCCTCTTTCTTTGGGATGAAGAGGGTATGAGGATGTTAGAGAGTCCCGTGATCCGGGACCTTTGTTGATAAGGCAGATTGATTCTGAGTCGATCAAGGCGGCTCGAGACGACGAAGAGTTATGTAGATCAGCATCGGAGAGAGATGGAATATGTTGTAGGTGATAGAGTGTCTCCATGGAGAGGAGTTCTCAGATTTGGCCGTAAGGGCAAGTTGAGTCCTCAGTATATCGGTCCATATGAGATTACCGAGAGGATTGGACCGTTGGCTTACAGATTAGCTTTGCCGAGTGAGATGTCCCAGTTGCACGATGTGTGTTAGCCCCAAAAAATGTTTTAAAATTAAGCATGATTAGATTAATTGAGTAAGTTATGTTAGCATTAATTGAGTTGAGATTAATTAATATGTGATAGCATTAAATGAGTTAGGTGTTAAGAATTAATGTTAGTAAATGTATTAGTTGACTTAAATGAGTTAATGAGGTTAAATGTGTTAGTTGGGCCTTAATGAGGTAGGAAAGGAAGAGATTATGATGGGCTCAAAGAATTAGTGGGCTTGGGAAGTTTAAAGAGGAAAATAAGGAGGGAGAAGAGGAAGTGAATGGGCTTTGGGCCTATGGGCTTAAGTAATGTTATTAAGGAGTATAAAAGGGGAGGAAATAAGTGAGTTAGTAGGAAAAAGAAGGAGAGTTACGAAAATTTAAAGGGAGAAGAGGGAGGATGTCGTGGAAGGAGAAAGGAGAAGGAGAAAAAAAAAAGAAAAGCATGCCTAGGTCTTGACTTTCCAAGAGTTTGAGCAAGAGTTTGAAGAAAGTTCAAGAAGAAAAAGTGTAGAGGAAGAGCTAAGCTACATTTTGAACCAAGAAACTCTTGTGTTGAGTCAAGAATCAAAGTAAGTTATGATTTCAAGTGTTAGATTTTAGTTGGGTTTTTGGTTAGAAAGACTAAGAATGGAATGGGTATAGTGATTTCCAAGTTGATTTCATGAAAGGTGTAACATGGTTTCTCAATTGAAGTGAGACTTACATGGGTTTTTGGTTTTTAATGAATAGAGAGAAGGAAGAGAAGAGGAACAAGAGTTGTAGCAAGAAAACCAAGGATTTAGCAAGTCTTAAAGGTAGGTTCCATATTTATCTTTATATTTATGAGCAATTAATGCAAGTTGATAAATGACACTAATGAATGTTTGTTACTTGTAAGTGAGTATAAATGATTGCTATAAATGCTTGTGTTAGTTGTGGTTAGATGACATTAATTATGAGTTATGTGTAAATGAAAATAATACATGTTGATGATTTGATGATGGTTGAGTTGGTATTGAATGAAGTAGCTTAAATGAGTATGAATGCACAATATGACTTATGCATGAAATGTACAATATGAAATTTGCATGAAAGATAAGATTTTCAAGAAAGCGTTGAATTGGACAAGAAACGGTCCAATTTTATTGTTATGCATGATTGTTATGTTATGTGGGTAAGGTATAGTCCTAAGCAAATCACGTGCACGTCGACCATGAAAAGGCTTCAGCACTTTGCCCGATTGTGGCATAGGATGATCCATTATTTGGACTCCTCAAGATTTGCCCATATAAGCTCATAAAATGAGACCATATGGTTGCCATGAATATGGACTTACCGAGCCATTTGATGTGTTTCATATGTGATTACATGAAATTGCAAGAATTATGAATGTTGAATTGTGAGAAATTATGTTTATGTATTGATGAAAATTGCATGATGCATGTATTATGATTTCATTGAAAGATTGCTTAATGTGTGAATAACTAAATAGACATGCTTGTTATATAAATATAAATGTATTACCATGAATAAAGCTCACCCCTCAATTCTCCGAAATGGCGGGATCCAGGAGCAAGCTTAAAGGCATTTACTCCAAGAGTTTTCTTTTGGTTTTGTAATTGAAATGATTTTGTAAAACAATGCTTTAGTTGCATTTTGATAATGATATTGTACTTTGAAGTTTCATGTAATTGGACTTAAAATGCCCACTAAAGCATTGTATGAAATATGACATGATTTGATGGAGATGGAATGAATGAGTTATGATTCAAAAGTGAATTTTAAACCCTAATGTATAATGCTTGATTGTATGACCTTTGATCTTTTGAGATGATGCATGAGATGGCATGAATATCATATAGGTAGGTAAATGTTATGAGGTTAGGATTGATGGTCATGCATGTGTAATGAAGGTGAGAATGAGGCTTGTGTGAGGTTGATTGTGCGAAGTCTTGTAGATGTGTTAAATTGGTTAGACAATAGAAGTTGGAAGTTGAGAATTACGATGGTTAAAAGTTAGCAGGATGCATAAGTCTTGTTTATGAGGATAGCTTTGATGGTTGCGTAGGAATCTAGGGTTTGATGGACAAATAAATCAAGAATTGATATAATGATAAAATAAGTTGGATGTTTGGAGTTGTTATGAAGTATTTAGTAGTAGAGTAAGTGAATCTTGCAAGATTACAAGTGTATTTGGTGTTAGGAATAAGTTAGAAAGCATGGGTGAGGGTTTAAGAGGCTTTGGGAAAAATCTCATCATTACGGTCATTTCTTCCTCATGGTATCAAGCTCCATACCTCATGGTAGCGACCATAGAAAATTAGAGGAGCCTCAACTTTCATTCGTCTCTTCCTCGAAGTATGCGAAGAAGTAAATCGCATGGCGCGACCTAGTTAGAGTCGAATTTCATTTTAGGCCTCTAATATGAGTTGTAGATCGGGATGTGTACATATTGATTGGTATAAAGATGACATCAATCCGACATCTGTAGCAAGAGTTATGGCATTTTTACCAAAGTATGTCAAATATACATCGGGATATGAATATGAAGGATTGTTTTGATCATAACTTCCTCATCAGACCTCCAAATGAAATGATTTTTTAGCCATGGATTCATGAGACATGTAGGTACCTACCCATAAGAATTTGTGTCAATTGGAGTTAAATTGAAAGAGTTGGAATGAAATCAAGTAAAGGGTCAGTCGAGAGAGCATGATCGAGATATGATCACATGTTGGTATTTTGTCGATATCTTGAGTTATAGAACTCCGATTGAAGCGATCCTTGTCTTAAATTAAACAAGAGTCATAAGGCTATGATTTACAAGAGAAATCAAATTTGAAATTAGAGTTAAATGAAATAAACCCTACAAGGCAAGATGATCAAGTTTCATATTTTACGGTTCAAGAGTTGGACTCCGGTAACGGGATCCAACAATGTGTTTCATGTGAGTATGCTCCGGAGATATCGGTCAGACCCGACTCATGTGATCCTGGCTCAGGAGATCGAGATAGCTAGTGATCTGAGTTATGTTGAGGAGCCGGTGCAGATTATTGAATCGCGGGTCAAGCAATTGCGGAGCAGGGTGATTCCATTGGTGAAAGTCCTTTGGAAGAACCACTCATCAGAGAAAGCAACTTGGGAGACCGAGGAGCACATGAGGAAGCAGTATCCTCACTTGTTCGATCAGTCAGGTAAGAAAATTTGGAGACGAAATTTTTGTTAGGAGGGGAAAATTGTAACATCCCGTCACCGATGGGATGGGTACAGTTCATCTCATATGTATTCTGTATACGTATTTTGCATTTGTATTCATAGCCTCTACATTCTTGATAAATGTTCATAATTGCACAAGCATATGTATGTACATGCATGTATGACAGATTTCCGACTTGATTGTGAAATTGGAGACTTTGTGATTAAGATTAATTGTGCTTTGATTTGTGAATTGGAGTGTTAAATTGAATGTAGGAATTGAGAATTGAAATTTGGAGTATGTGATTAGATGTTTTCTAATTTTGAGGATTTATAGAAATTTTTTCAGAATTTTTAGAGTATTGGGTCCGGATCGAAGAACCGGAGAAGATGGCTTAGTGACTGATTAATTGTGATTCCGGTTCCGAATTTGATTGAGAATGTTTATAAGGTAATTTGAATTATTATTTGAGGAATTAGGATATGAACCATTGGAAATTCGGGAGAAATTAGAATTAGAAATTGGATTGAAATTGTTTGAATTAGACTTGTGGCAAATGAATTGTCAAACAAGCCTTAACAAGCCTTAGTATTTAAATCCTTCTCCTTTGAAAAATGATCCACGATGCTTGCCCTATTTCCTTTGAAAGAAATTGCTTTGTTCTCCTTCTTCTTTGCGTGGATCTTAGCTTGGAGTTGTTTCTTGTTTTCTCCTTACAAATTAATCCTTCTTTATCCTTTAACACTCATCCCTTTGGCTTAGAATGAAAGAAATGGAGTTTGGGTTAAATGGGAGAAAACCGTGGATGTGTTTAGGAGTGGGAGTTTGAGTTTTCTTGGTGTTTCTTCAAGGATTTAAGCTTAAATCAAGTAAGTTCTTGTTCCTTTATGCTTTATATAGTTTAATTTAAGCATGGGTTTGAGTATAAATTGTTTGAGAAATTATAGACTTTCGGATGATATAGTTTTAGGGAAAATATGTGATTTTGATTTGGGTGCTTGATGAATAGTGGTTATTTGATGGATTGAAAGTTAGGAATGAGTTTTGTTAAGTGTAGAGTGTTGTTTAGGAGTGGTTGGAAAGGGAAAGGATCGGATTAAAACTGAGAAATCTGGAAAATTCTGAGTTTTCTGGGCAATTCTGCGATCGTCGTCACAAGACGAAGAACACGCCATGAAGCGAGAGATCTGACACTCGCGACAAGCAGCTGCAATGCCATGGCCGGCGAATCAGATGCGCCCACGTCACGACGTCATAGCGCGTCTGACGCAATGAAGAAGGAAGCGTTTCACGTGGCGTAGCGCGAACGACGTCATGTATGGCGTAGAAAAAGGAGCTCATGCCATGCGGGATGTTCTTTCGAAAATAAATTGGAGATTTTAATACTTTGGGAATTGGGAATTTGATGATTCAATTAGATGTGGATGGATTTCAATTTAGAGATTATGAATTCGGCATTTCGAACTTTAATTTAGAAGAATGGAATTTCGGAAATTTAATTCGGTGGTTCTCGAAATCAGATGGCAATTGTGAATTTGATTATGATTTAACGATAATTCCTATGTCTTAGAATTTGATCTTGGAAGATGTAGAATTTAGCCAATTGACTTATGGTATTAGCAATTTCTATAGATTAGTGTAAAAGCACAGAATTGGTGAGAATCGATATTAGGGTCGGAAATGTCATAACATGCATAGTACAACATTCATTTGAGACATCAGCATTTCTGATTATTGAAATCGATACAATTAGTGATATTCGGCTATTATGATTATTGTAGAGGCTCAAGTGGAGCGTCGATCCTCGACGACGTGAGAGAGACTTCCGTGAAAGTTCGGAAGTTTAGAGGTGAGTAACTTAGTTGGTTTCTCAATCTCTGATGTGTTAAATGCTTGTGTGAATTATTTGTGATTATGAGTAAGTGATTCGCATGAGATATGTTACTGTGAATTGTGAATGCATGCTAGGCATGAATAGAAATCAGAAATTGATAGTTGTGACTGGAGCACATTCTGATTTGATCGGAGCTATAAGCTCATCTATTGTGATAAGTGAAAAGGGAATAGTGCATACTCAGAGGGCTCTCCTATCCCTAGTGCGCGTGGGCACTAGTGCATACCCAGAGGGCTCTCCTACCCCCGAAAATGCGATTTCTGTGTGATGTGCCCAGAAATGGGATAATTCTGATGCCCAGTCACAACGCTAAAATGAAATAGAAATCATTATGCATTCAGTCTGTGATTGTGTTGTGAATTTGATATAGGATTATAGGCAATGTGTGATCATGGTTTAATGAATTTATGAATTGTGATTCTGAATATGATCTTGTGTTGCTTTGTACACAAATTTTGTGTAATGCATGAATTGAGTGAACCATCGATGATGGTTACTCATTGAGTTCGCAAACTCACCCAAAATTGCATCTATTTTTCAGGACCGCGAGAGTGTGACTCCTAGCTCCAGGTTGTGAGACATTTCCTGTTGTGTGTGTGCCGGCGAGAGGAGCATAGCCCACAGGTCGGTCAGCTGGGGATCTTTTGGGATATTTTGGGGATGGCCTAGTTAGAAATTGTTGTGGTTTATTTTGAGCTTGTGCAGTTGTAAATATGACTGGATGTTGTACTTATGGTTTTATGAAATGAAATGAAGGATATCTTTTGGTCTCAAAATTTAGTGAAATTGATATTACTGCTTTATTATTATTGATGCCATGAGGTTTATTAGAATTGATCGTATCGTAGTGCACCCTCATCGTAGGGTATGTATCGGTATGACCTACGGGTATCTCGGTGTATACTCTACGGTAAGGGGACGCTACAGCCCTAAAGCTATATCTAGATCAGGAAAAAATTTTCAAGAAGTAGTTTATCTATTTTCTATAACATTGGCGAGTATAATGTCCTAGTTTCCCACAAATAAAACATTGGCTGCCTTCTTTGGGTAGGGAGTTCTTCATTTGAAGAATCTGACAAATCGTCGTCCTTAACCAGTTGTCCCTTCAATTCCTGTTTATCTCTCTAATTCCAATTCCTTGTATGATGATGAGACCATATAAAAATGAATTTTCTCTTATAGAAAGAAGATCGTATGAACATAACAAAGCAATCTCTATCTTTTATATCCGTGCTACAAGAATTACTTCTCAAGAAATTATGGACAACACAACTTTTCCTAAGATTCTCGAGCCTACAAAGAAAACATTACCTAATGGCCAATTGCTTCGATGGAAAGAATGATTTTTATGCTATAAATTCACCATTTATCATATTAAAGGCCACTACATTATTAAGTTGTAATTTTAAATAACCATTATTAAATTCAGTGACCTTTCCATTGCTTAAAACTTCAAACCCTCTTCTTCTTCCTATCATGGAATATCCTTTGTACCTAAAGAACAATAAATCCACTCATTACAAAGACTTTATTAATATCAACAATTTTAAATAAAATATTTACAAACAACTCCATATTTTATATTTACTACAATCTCAATAAGGTGAATGAAGAACATGTACTATTTACTTTAAACCACTTTCAGATTGTATAATTAGTAAGAGAAATTTTACATTTTCAAAAGTATAATATTAACTTTTCAACATATTGAGAAAGGTCAAAGCTAAAAATGTAGGGTTTTGGCTATATGAAGATTACAAAATGATTTATTTAATTTTTAAATTCTAATATAATATTCAAATTGATTGAATTTAAATTTTATTATATTTAGATTAATTTTATATTTAATAAAATTATTCACAAAGAATTCTTTACATTTGTATACATATATATAGAAATGAAGAGCACTCTATCTCTTTGTTAATTAATAAGTATATTAATATTATTAGAATATCTTATTATAAAATATAAAAATGTATAATTTAGATCTTTGAAATAGTTTAATTTTTAAGGCATAATATTATTATTTAAATATATTTTAGACTTTCTATGCGTTACATTGTATTGTAAAAGTACTAAGGTCACAACATCCGATTTACATAAAAATTGAAATATATTCCCCAAACTAAATTAAAACACGTCTCAATGAATTTGAAAATAACAAAAGGAACCTCACGAAATTCAAACATATTTAGGGGGTACTTGGTTGATGGATTTGAAAAGGGATTAATACGTAAGCAATAAAAAGTGAATGCTTAGTTGTTGATTATCATTATAGAGGTAATAGTTTAATATCTCACTTTTGGAGAATCCTTCATACCCTCCATTTAGTAGAAGAATGAAATTCATTCCTTGGCTCTTTTTTAAAAAATATTTTTAAGACTAATTAATTAATTTATATTTAAGTAATTAATTACAATATTATTAATTAAAATAATATTATTAATTAATTACATTATAATTGATTAATTAATTACAATATAATTTATTATATTATATTATATTATATTATAATTAAAAATAGTTTTATTAATTAATTAATTATCAATATCACTCCCAGGTCCCGCATTGAAGTGGGGTCTGGGGAGGTCTGATAGTACACAACCTTACCCTTATATAGTAGAGAGGTTGTTTCCTGTAGATCCTCATACATATGTGACAAGAAAATAGTGATGTACTTAAAAAAACAGCA
This sequence comes from Erythroxylum novogranatense, assembly GCA_029891385.1. NCBI lineage: Eukaryota > Viridiplantae > Streptophyta > Magnoliopsida > Malpighiales > Erythroxylaceae > Erythroxylum > Erythroxylum novogranatense. The sequence continues at coordinate 87,511,039 of CM057231.1, read as the reverse complement.
CACAAAATATTTAAGTAAATAAAATTACCAAAAATACATAAGAATAATAATAACAATACTAATAATAATAATGATGATGATAAAACTACTACTAAAAAGAAACTCAATAATAATAATAATAATAATAATAATAATAATAATAAGTGCTTATTTTCACTTAAAGGATCACAGAGAGCAGCTAGGAAATGGGTAAAACACATACTTGAGTCGATGATCGTGGGAAAACCACTAGCAATGAATGATAATGGCGTTGGTGATGGAAGCGTAAACAACATTAATTTTTGCACATTACCCAAAATAAACACATACCTGTGACCTTGATCCAATTATGCATGACATGAAGTATTTTTCCATCAAATACTTGCATAGTATTGCAATAAAATCATTCAAAGAAAGAAACGAAAGAGAGCTACATATAATAACAGGATTAAAGAGAAATCCAGAAATCAGACACATAAAGTTGAAATCATTCGCACACATGTTTTAAAAAAAAAATCAGATTCCAACAAACAATGACAGGGAAACGGATCCATAAACTAGAAAATCCTAGTGAAGACACAACATCTTGAGAACGCGAAGATCAAAGGGGGTTTGAAGCAAGACCCATGAATGATAACAACAAAAGGAGGAAACTTTACTAGTTTAAGCTGAAGAGACATACCATTAGCATACTTACAAAAAACAAAAGTACCAAAAAAAACTGAGGATTTGAAGATCTTCAAGGTTACGAGGGAGCATATTATTTTCATAACATTTCATTTGTAACCCAACCTCGCATATAAAAATCAAATCTTGATATAAAACCACAGAAGAACCAGCAATCAAAAGATACCCTGAGAAGGTTTGAATCCTAAATGACCCAACCAACGATTAGAGATCAAAGAATCAGTTTGAAAAGAAAGGGAAAAAATCCAAAGCAACCTAGAAATCCCTAAACAAAAATTTCGAGATCTGGAAAATTCAAAACCACATAGTTTGAAAAGAAAGGGAAAAAATCCAAAGCAACCTAGAAATCCCTAAACAAAAATTTCGAGATCTGGAAAATTCAAAACCACAAAGGACAAAACAAACATAAATATAGGTTGCAAACACTAAGCAGTAACAAATCTAGCCATGCCAAGATTCGAGAGAAAAAAAAACTTCGAAAACAACAAAATTGTGAAAAAAATGGAAAAACAAAACCATTCTCTTGACATATCAAAACACGAATATCATCTAAAAGAACACAAGTTACAAGGAAAATGAAAGTAAAGTTAACTTTTTGTTGAAGTACCGTTTTACGTATATCGAAAAGCATATCGAAAGAAAATGGTACCAATTACGAACAGATCTAGCAAACCAGAAATGGATTTGACAAAGCTAAGAGGAAAAACTCACAATCTTACATGTAGATCAGAAAACAAAAATAGGTAAGAAAAGAAATGCAGATACAGACATATCCAAGACAAATAGACTAATAAACTCTAAAACCTAAAGCCCTACTACTAATCCTATGCAAAACTGATTGTCTAACAATAACTACTCTGAAAATCCCTCTATGTATTCAGCATTAGGAAAAAAGAAAAAAAGAAATGGTAGTTAAAGAATAGCTATCGAAACCCAAAAGTAGTTTTCTTCCTCATATTTAACATCTCCTTTCTAAAGGTCAAAACTTTAAGATTCTGGATCAGCCCCAACTCAAATATCACCAACTAAAAGTCATCCAACAACATCACCGACAATAAATCAGGACACTAAATCAGTTAAAACTCTATCAATAATCAAAGAGGCAACTAGAACTACACAATCTACCGAAATTGTAAGTTAATTAACATCAACTCAGATCTGCAAGTCACAGCATCAAATAATAGTCGAAGAACCAGAAACGAACCGAAATTCCATAAAATGGACTAGATGTAAATCCAAAGGCTAGATCAGCCACAAATCAAGATCTCATGTCGAACAAAAAGAAACATCGAATTATCTAAACTAACAACAAATGAAGCATCCACCAAAAGTATAGTCGAAGAGTCCTTACCATTGCACTTAGGTCGTTGAAGACTAGTCAAAGCGTAGAAAAATCTCTAAGAAGAAGAGGTGGGTGAAAAAAGGTTAGGTTTATAATAAATAAATAAATTAAAATATAATTAATTAAAATATAATTCATTCATTAATTATAATATTGTAATTAATTAATTAAAATATAATTAATTACAATATAATTAATTAAAATATTATTATTAATTAATTACATTATAATTAATTAAAATAATTAATTAGTTATAATATAACTAATTAAAATATATTTTATTTATTAATTAAATATTGTAATTAATTAATAAAATATAATAAATTTTATTTCTTAATTTTTTTACAAACTAACCATTATAATAATCATTCATTTCTTTTAATTAATTATTGTAATAATAATAATAATATTTTTCTCATTTTTTAAATATATTTATTATGTCCATTTTAGATCCCACCAACCACCCGCTGGACTTTTTATTGGTCTGTTTTGTCCGATGCTCTCGAGACTTACAGGGACTTATTCGTACTTAAAAGCTTGCACCTAAATATCATAGAGTAGACGGTCCCACCACCACGTGCACACCAGCATCTGAATGCAACTTAACGGGTCCGTAACTGGCCGTAACGGCCCCTCCTACCCAATTCACGACGCTCGGCCTCCGTTAAACCTGTCCTCTCTACTTTCTCTCAACGCCGTCGTTCTCCAACAGCCATCTAACCGACGACGCTAACCCTAACCGTAACGTCAATGGCCTCCTGTGACGACGATTTCTCCCTCATCGGTGACGATAACCACCACCAAACGGACAATCACCACCACATCCTCCACACCTACGCGCCCCACAGATTCTCGACAAAATCATCTCCGATCCACGCGCCCCCTCTAGGTGTCCTTCCAACCTCCAACGCCGTTGGATCAGGCACAAGCACAAGTAATTTCGGAGCTGACGGGGAAGAACAACAGCAACAACTAGAAGAGGAAGAAGAAGCGGACGAAAATGTCGATAACGAGATCGATTCAGCTTTTCCCGACGTCAATCCTTTCAATGACAGTTCGAATCCTTTCAATAACGACGCAAATTTGCGGACCGTTAAGAAATCAGACGGAGACGATCACGGCAGAGGAGGCAAACACAACGACACCAACAGCAATAACTATCAGTACATGTGTAAAAGACCTAAAACTTCCGGAAACGGCGGAGGAGAGTGCAGGAAGGATCGAGAGGAGTGGAGCGATTCGGCGATCGCGTGTTTACTGGATGCGTATATGGATAAGTATGCGCAGTTGAACAGAGGGAACTTAAGAGGGAGAGATTGGGAGGAAGTGGCGGCGACGGCGAGCCAGCGGTGTGGGAAACTAACGAAGACGGTGGAGCAGTGTAAGAACAAGGTGGATAATTTGAAGAAGAGGTATAAGTTAGAGAAGCATAGAATGAGTAGTAGCAGCAATTTGATTAGTCATTGGCCTTGGTTTAAGCAGATGGAGGAGATTGTGGGGAATATGATGCCTGTGAAGGCTGCTTCTGATGAGTACAAGGTCGCTGACTCTCCTGGAATTGTGGTTAAGCAACCAAACAAGTATGTTGCTTAGTTCTTGTTTAATTGTAAGATTGTAAGCTTATTTTAAGATGATTTGATTGATAGAGGATGCTTAATTTGTATTATATCTTTGACCAGAATGATCACAACAACAGCAACTCCCGTGTTCCAGAATAATAGCTTGAAGCCGAAATCAGTGGCTAACAGTAGATGGAAGAGAGTGGTCTTGAAGATCAGTGGCGTTGCCCTAGCTGGCACAGGTCCTAACAATACCGATCCAAAGGTAATTTTAATAGCATGATAGCCTGCACTTTTTGGTACTTGTTGATTTGTGCCAGCGACTTGTTGTGCATGATATTGAATTGAATTCGTAGTTATTTGATTTCAGGTGATGATGTTGATTGCTAGAGAAATTGCGATGGCATGCCAGATGGGTGTAGAGGTAAAATCAGCGATATAGGTTTCTGTCTTCATGAAGTTCACCCGTGACATCGAGTTTCTTGGGTGATACTGCAGGTTGCAATTATTGTTGGAGGTCGTAATTTGTTTTGTCGGGATACTTGGGTGACTGCAACAGGATCAGATAGGCGTACAACATACCAAATTGGGTAATGAACAGCACTAGGCTATTAGCTGCTTTAGAGGAAACTTTTGTCAGTTTTATATTGTAGTGTCTTGGACTGTGATATCTGCTTATGCATGATGGAAAATTTAAGATGACATTTGGCCTTCTGTTTACTCCTAATAATCTTTTATCAGTTTTTGTGGCTAATGATTGGAAACATTGATGTGTATTGACAAGGAAGAGCCTTGTGTGTGGGTAGTTGAAAAGTTGGGAGTTTTCATAACCTTTAAGTGCTTACCAAAGGGTTAAGCTGACAGACGGGATCTTGAGAAATTCAAATGTGGGATATCCTTTTGTTGCACTTGTAAATCATACATTCAAAATTGCTATGAAGTTTTATTTGCTTTATGGTGATCATGATAGTATGTATTTTATCCTGATATTATATGATGACAGCCAAGGAATGAATTCTGAATGTTTTATCAGGATGATGGCAAGTGTGATGAATTCCTTATTGCTTCAGTCAACATTTGAGAAGACAGGTGTTCAGACACGAGTGCAGACTGTATTTGCTATGCAGGAGGGTACTGAAGCATACAGCAGGCAGCGGGCCATTCGGCATCTTGAGAAAGGCAGAGTTGTGATATTCGGTGGCATTGGTGCTGGCACTGGAAATCCTCTTTTCTCCACTGACACTGCTGCAGCTCTTCAAGCTTTTGAGAGTAAGGATTTCTTTCTAATTAGATATCTTCTTTCTAATTAGATATGTTGCATGGCAATTTTAATATTATTCTTACGTCTTTCTCTCTACTGTATTTGTCTCATATTCATGCACATGGAGACTTGGCAACTTGTGTTGTACGGTGTAATTAATCTCTTCACTAGACTAACTGGAAGTTTAACTCGTCCTATGTGTTATTGGACACAGTTAATGCTGAGGCAGTCCTTAAAGGTACCAATGTTGATGGTGTCTATGACTGCCATTCTCGAGACAGCAATGTTACTTTTGAGCATATCTCCTTCAGAGACTTGGTATCTAGAGGAGCAACATCCATGGACATGATGGCACTTACTTTTTGTGAAGAAAACCACATTCCTGGTTAGTATATTTCAGTGCTTTTCCCTGAGAGTCCAAATTTTTAAAAACAGAGAGGTCTGTATTGATGAAAGTGTTGGAAGACTGATTACATACTTCTGGACAATTGTGATGTGCGCAGTTGTGGTGTTTAACCTTCTTCAGCCTGGAAACATCTCAAAAGCCTTGTGTGGAGAGCAAGTAGGTACACTTATAGACCAAACCGGAAGAATCAGCTAATATTGGCAGACTTCTTGTGTTTACTGACTACATGTTACTAGATCTAATTGCTGTTGTACAGTCGTCCAAGAACATTTACTGGACACAACTTATTGGTCTGGGATGATCTTTAGGTGAGAGACAGAGCTTTCTAGTTATATGCATGAGAAGACGAGCTGGATCTTATTCATTGACTGCTTACTGCTAGTTGGAGTTGATTAGTTGAGTGCTTGTACATTAGATTTAGCTCATTGAAAGAGATGACAGTGACTGGTAGTGTATTAACTAGTTAAAGTATATGATCGAAATTTACGGCTCTGTCAGTTATTCCAGTAACCTGTTGTAGATGCAAGGAATATCTGATGCAACAATGATCAATATTTGTGGGATATGTTGGTTTCCCATTTGGCATTGTTATTCTTTTTCTGTCTCCCTGCGTCCTAATTTTGCCTAATGAAAGCTGATTTCCCTAAATCCCTGTTGATGGATTGAAATTTTTGATAGCGTTTACGAGATTGTTGATAAAAACTTTATTCCTTGAAGTCTAGTTTTTTAGGGCCTGGAATCGAATTAAGTCTAATTAGCTGGATATAACCATTTATAGGGCTTCACCCTATTAAGTTATGAGAATTCAATTTCTTGGTCATTGATTTGGAAGGTTTCCTTTTGTGAACATTAGAGCTTTCAATAGTAACCATTGGCACTAGTCCTGCAGTGATCCCTTAATTAGGTGATCTTTATTCATGACTTGGATATGGGGGCAGACACCTAGATTGCATTCATGACTTGGATATGGGGGCCGACCAATGACTAATTTAGATGTGAAAACTAAATTACATAAAGGAAAATCTAGAGAAAAAGGATACTATTTGTTGGGTGTGATTACGCTTGTGATGACGAGAAATAGCAAAGCACTGTGGTTAACTAATCTTGCAGAGGAACGTATAGTCTTTCCCAGCAATGAGATATTGCAATCAGAGATGGATGGATCAAAATACATTCAGTCAACCCATGTTCAGTTGAAAGAGAATTACGAGTCTCGTAATAGTTCTATCCAAGAGGTGACTGATGTCTTCAGTCATTTTAGCAACTTCCACCATTATAAGCCTCTTCTCAGGAAGCTACGGAGCCACACAAGCCAATTCTATGTTGGATCATTGACAACAATGTCCAAACATTTCTAGTCTCACCCACCCACTTGGGAGGATCCACAGCTTGTGGAAAGAGGCTGGGTCAGGGACGGATACTGTAAAGGTGCTCTGCCGGCAAAAACTTCCATAATAACACTTCAAAACTGTACACAATGGCCTTCTGTATAAGCTTCTTCGCCTCTGGTTGCTCAGGAGCACTGTATCCTCCAAGTCCTGTCTTGCATGAGCAGGGTTTAAGAGGATCGATAATCCAAAAATCATAAATACAAGCAATGCCGTTCTTGTCAAGTAGCGTATCAGATGGTTTTACATTTCTACGGGGCGATCTTTACTGCACCATGCTCTCCGTGGATTCTAGTTAATCCGCTAGCAGCTCCTAAGACAGACCTGAAATTTTCTGTCCCTATTTTTGTGTACCTATTCTGTCTCATTAGATTCAAGTCATTTATTTATATGGCACCCACATAAATAAATTGTTAGGATTCAATGGGACATAATAGGCATACAAAAATAGGGACAAAGAATCTGTCCCCCCCTAAGACCATGCCGATCCTCCTAGCCCAATCCAATGAAATCCTTCCTGTCTCTGTTATCTACATCTATCGAAACTCAGTATCCCAGGAAGAAAAAAAACAAAAGAATACAACGAAGACATAAAATCAAGTATTCCAAAGGAGCACCAAGTTGATTACGCTGGAATTCTTTATTCACAATATTAATGGTGTTCTGATGTTGTAATGTTGTAATCGTTTTGTTGTTATTCAATAGGTCTAGTTGTTTCCTTTCCTTAAATATTTGTGTTAAGTCTTTCCTTTGAACTCCTTTGTGTTTTCCTTGTATCATTCATTTTCTTCTTAATCAAAAAAAGAAGACGGAAGTGAGCCCAAGTTGTTAGGGTGATATTCATAAACAAGAAGCTTCTGTTCCATGGTTCTCACAACCACCATTACCATACACTTTCTTCTCACTTTCTTAGTTTCTTTCACAGTCTTCTTTTACTACTTTCGCACAAAAGTTTTTAAATACAACGGAAGAAAAACTCCCGAGCAGGCTAATCTAACGCACTGTGCCGCGGTACATAACACCTAACTTGTCCCGATGAATGAGCTCCACAACCGAAAGCAGTGGCTCCTGAATGTAGTGAGTTCTTGGTCTGGTTCGGTCCACAAGGGCAGCTAAATGTTCTATGCACTAGTTTCCCTCCCTAGGGACATGCTGCACGTTCACTTCCCAAACTCGTTGTATGAGACCACGGTTACCTGTCAACAAAAAAGGATTTTCAGGAAACTACATATTGGGAAGGATGTTAATGACTTCAAGGGAGTCCACTTCGAAGATGACTCGGCGGTATCTTAGTGACCACGCCAAGGTGAGTCCCGAGTGGATTCCCCAGAGTTTTACAATCATCGGTGATCAGCGGCCAATGTGTTGAAGAAAGCCTCCTCACCACTGTCCTGTCCGATCTCGAATAAGGCCACCTGTGCATTGGATGACCTGTGCTTAACTGCTCCGTCCGTGTTAAGTTAGACCCATCCTTCAAGCAGTTTCTGCCACCCCACAAGACTACCCATTGAGAGGCCCTGCATCGGAAACGCATAGGTTTCCATCGCTCTGGCTCTCACAATTCCTTCTACATAAGCCATAACATCGCTGGGCCAATCCTCCGGCCACTCAAAATCGGCTTCGAAAATGCATTTGTTATGCCACGCCCAAAGCATCCAACAGGTGACTTCAAAAGTGGTAGCCCAATTCCCCTAAAGTACCCTGGTATGTTGCATGAGATTGGAGACCAACCAGTCTTTCACTTTTGGCTGAAAGAAGGCTGTATCAATCACCTCGAATGGGGATTTTATCCAGAAAGCCTATACTTGTGGGCAATCACAAAGGACATGGAGAGTAGTCTCCTCGTGACCACATTGATGGCAACTACTATTAGTAGTAAGGTGTCGGCCTCTTCTACAACAATATATGACCGTAAATGAACTACTACCAACAGTGGCACGCTGTTATGCATCAAATCTTAGGCTCTTACGAGACTTGGATCTGGCTAGGATCGAGGTTTGCGACAGTGAGCTTTGATTCAACGATACGGTTTGTGATGAAGATAAGAGTGGCTATATATGCATGTGAAGGAACATTTCGGCAACGGCTTCAACTCACTTAGACCTTGATGACTTCAAAAGCTTAATGGGTAAGCGTCCGTAAAGTGTTTTTTTTTAGAAAGTCCGTAAATTCGTTTGTTTGACAAGTCAAGTTATTTTAGATCGGGGAGGAAGGTTGAAAGATGAGAGATATCACCAGAAAGCTCATTGTTTTGTAACCGAAGATTGAGCAATCTATTCAAGCTGGCCAATTCCCGAGGAGTCTCGTTGTGGATGTCTTTGTCCGACAATTCTATGCGAAAGAGCTATTGCCGTGAAAATTGACCAGATTAGAGTAGGTTTGTAGTTAAATAAGATTGAAGGAACAGTAATAAAGAAATAAACACACAAACTTTTATGTAGACAACCCTCAAACAAATCAGGGTAAAAACTACTGACAATAAGATATTTCACTATAAAAAATTTAAGAGTTATAATCTTATTCTATTTTACAAGAAGAAACATTAACTCTCTTAAGAAATAGGAGAAACACTTTCTAAACTGTAGAAATTAAACTGAAGAAGTGAATATTGGTGATGACTAAAACTAATTTGAGAAAGCCTATTTTTGGGAAGGCCCATTTTTATATGCCTTCCCAAATTAGTTTTAATCATCTCAAATCTTCTCTTCTTTAGTTTTTATAGGCCTTCCATATCTGTCCACAACTGACCTTTTGTTTTTCTTCTTCATACATGTGGACATGCAATGTTCTTCCTTCTTTTCTTGACTTTGTGCAGTCGATGGCAACCCTTCTTGACTTTGGTGCAGTCGGCAGCAACAATCTCCTACTTGAAGATTTGATTGACAATCAATTAGATCTTCACACCATTTTTTCTTCCTTGCCATTTCCATGTTGCTCATGCCTCCATCAGCTCATTGGAGTCAATCACATATTCACACCATTCTTTCTTCCTTGCTATTTCTATGTTGCTCATCTCTTCATCAGGCCATAAGAGGATCGACAACAAATAAATTTGTCAGTATTGACTGCTTTCATCATAAAATCTGCAAGGCTATTTTTAGTGAATCTTCCACATATCCACAGTTCCTTCTTCCACTTTCTCACGAACAAAGTGATAATGAAATCGTATGTGTTTTGTTTTCTTATGAAAAACTGAATGTCTTGCAAGATGCAAGGCACTTTGAATGTCACAACATAAAGAAATCTTCCCTTACTTGTGCCTTAGCTCCTCTAATAGCATTTTCAACCAAACAACTACTTTACTAGCTTTTGTAGCTGCTACATATTTTATTTCTGTTGTTGACATAGTCACAACTGACTACAGTTTTAAAACCTAGCTTACAGCCCCGCCAACTAATGTAAACACATAACCTGTGGTGGATTTGTTGTCATCAAGATCACTTTAATGTATCTAAAGACCTTCTTTATAGCATTATAACGCTATCTACCAGGATTCACCATGTATTAACTAACTACTCCCACTGCATATATTGTCTGATTTTGTACAAATCATAATGAACATTAAGGTTCCTATTATTAATGCATACGGTATTCGAGACATCTCCATCTTCTTATCTTCATTGCTATGACTTATGCTGGAGGATAACTTGAAGTTAACAGGAAGTAAAGTAGAAATTGGTTTGTAATCTTGCATCTTGAAGCATTGCAAGATCTTCTTCAGATAATTCTTCTGAGAAAGCCAAATTTTCCTATTTCTTCTGTCTCGGTGAATTTGCATCCTTAGAATCTTATTTTTTGATCCCAAGTCCTTCATTTAAAATTCCCTAGCTAACTAAACCTTTAATTCTATAATAAGATCTTTGTTATGGCCTACTACCAACTTGTCTTTTACATACAACATTAGAATAGTGAAGTCATTGTCACCAAACCTCTTAAAATATGCACAAGGTTCTACCTTTAGTCTGCTTTATCTAATGCTCATAATAAAGGAATAAAATTTCTTGTACCAACACCTCGACGCCTGCTTTAGATCATTTAGATATTTATTCAACCTACAAACTAAGTTATCATTTCCTGCTTCTTCAAAACCTCCTGGTTGGAGCATATAAATCTCTTCTTCAAGATTTATATGAAGAAAAATTGTCTTTACATCTAACTGCTCTAGATGTAAATCAAACCTAGCACATATTGCCAGTACTACTCGAACTTTCATAAGTTAAACCACATGAGAAAATATTTCTTAAATTCATTCTCTTCCTTATTAGCATACCCTTTCACTACCAATCTTGCACGATACTACTCCAGCTGATCATCGCCATTTTGCTTGATCTTATAGACCCATTTTTTGTCAATGGCCTTCCTTCCTTGTGGTAGTGGCACAAGTTCCCAAGTCTTATTTTTATGAAGAGCTTCAATTTCTTCCTGCATTATTGTCATCAATTGAGATGCATCTAAACTTATGCCATTATCATCATTAGTTAAAGACAGTTTGCAACATTACCTTCCATAATATAGCCTGAATGCCAACTTGGTCACATTTTTAGGTAATTTGATCGACGAGTCTTTAGAGCTTTAGACTTTATTCATTCTTATACCTCGTGCTCTGATGCTACATCAGAAGAATCTATCTGAGATTCTTTTTCAACTTGAATAATAGTAGTTATTGAATCTTTTTTTATGTGCAATCATCATCTCCTTACTTCTATTGCTCATCTACAAAGATTATATTCCTGCTGATGATAACCTTATGGGCAGTGAGATGCCACAAATGATACCCCTTAACTCCATCAGCATAACCCAAGAATAAACATTTCTTAGATTTTTGATCGGAGTTCATAGTTTCTTAAGGATTGTACATCACGTAAACAAGACTTTCAAAAATAAAGAGGTTTAAATAATTAACTAGCTTACTAGTCCACATCTCCATCAGTTTATTCAACTTAATTGTAGTTAATAGGGTCCGATTTATCATATAACCAACAGTACTGACTACTTTTGCTTGGAAAGTCTTGTCTAAACTTGCAGTTGCCAATCTAGCTCTAGTTCTCTCTAACAGAGTTCTATTTATCTACTCTGCCACACCATTTTACTGAGGAGCGTATGTCATTGTGAACTACCTTTTGATACCTCCTTGCTTGCATAATCGATTAAATTCATTGCCAGTGTATTCTCCTCCATTATCTGTCCTCAAACACTTGATCTTCTTTCTAGATTTAAGTTTCACCCACACTTTGTATACTTTGAAGACTAGAAACACATCTGCCTTCCTCTTAATTGGATACACTCAACATCTCCTAGAATAATCATCAATGAAGGACACAAAGTACTTTGCTCCTCCTAAGGATGGAACTAGTGCTTGTAATATATCAGAGTAAATTAATTCTAGAACTGATTTGCTTATAGAATTTGATATGTTGAACTTCAACAAATACTGCTTACAAAGACACCTTTATGAGCCCTTAGAAGTAGCTTTTGCTCAACAAGAATCTCCATTCCCTATTCAGACATATGTCTAAGTTTCTGATGCCAAATCATTGCATTTGAACATCCTAAAACAACTGATGCTTTTGTCCAAGAAAGTTTCTCCCTTCAACATATACAAATTTATAGCTATCTTTTCTTCCTTCATAAGTACAAATGCAACTCAAATTATTTCCATGATCTTGTTTTCAATTACAACCTTGCAAAGAAGATCATCCAATTGTCTAAAGATAACGAGTTCTTCTTATCACACTTCATGGATTGTATGAATTGTACCATCATACAAATCCAGCTTGATGGTTCCTACACCAATGATCTTTGAGGCATGACCATTACAACTGTACAGAGATCCTCTAGAGACAAGTTCATAATGATAGAAACATTCCCTTCAAGAGGTCATGTAAAAAGTAGCTCCTGAGTTGAAAAGTTGTACACCAATAAATATTTTTCTGCTTTCATTTGCTATCATTGCCTCACAACACAGGACATTACCATTATCTCAAGTGCTCGTCACATTTCCTTAAGGATTGGAATTTATCTTATTTTGACAATCCTTCTTCATGTGACCTTTTTTTCCACAGTTGTAGCATCTTAAATTCTTCTTACTTCTTAACTTTCCCCTACCATGATTGTAGTTCTCACTTTGGTCATGTTTTGTTGATCTGCCTCTCATCATCATCAATGCCTCCACTTGTTGTGAAGTTACTTGCCTATCTTTTTTTGTTTTTGTGTCAATTTTATTCTTTAAGAACAGTAGCTACAACATCATCGAAGACTAGGAAGTTCTAACATACATTATTTGTTAAATTGATGATGAGTTAATTGTGTGAATTTAGTAGACTTTGAAGTAGAAATTCAGCATGTTCTTAAGGCTCCATTTTATGATCCAGTGGTGTGAGATGGGAAATAAAGTATTCAAGGTATTGATGTGCTCTATCACTGAAGGAGATTTTGACATCCGAAGAGTGTACAATTTTATCTTAAGGAAAATCTTGTTATGGAGTGACTTGGCCTTATACAACTTAGTGAGATGATCCCAGATCTCCTTTGCCGTCTTCTTCTCCTCTATGCTTGACAACACCCCATCTGCTAATGTCATATGAAGATTTGTAATGGCATTCATGTCCATCTCATTCCACTTATTATCATCTATTAATGTTACTAGTCTTTCGCTAATGGCCATTAGGCAGTTATCTTTTCTCAAGATAGCCTTCATCTTTAATTTTCACAATGAGAAATTAATCCCATTGAACTTCTCAATCTCAAATTTTACGATCATTGCCTCTATCACTAATAGGACTTAACTCCCACTATTTCACATAAATAGTACCTATATACATGAAAAGTATCAGATATGTGTATAGTACTGTACTCATATATATAAATAATACCGTATACATGAATAGTATACTAGTTGCTACAGTGACTACTACAATTGTTAATAGTAAAAAATGTATGCTATAGTTGCCACCTTTCTTGGTTACTATTTAACTATTCACCGACTTTCACTTACTTCACCTGAAATCCTAATGGATTGCACCAAAAAAGTTGTCATAATTTTCTTATCAAGCTCTTATACTTCTTGTGTTGGGACCCGATCTCGGGACCGGGCCCCAACCGGAAAACAAAGAACAGAAAACGGAGAACAAAGTAGAAAACAAATCGGATCGGAAGTCATAAGCGGAAGTGTCAAAAGTGAATCGATGGAATCGAATTCAAATGAATCGAACAAATCGGATAACAAAATGCTGAACAAAGGAATCGAAAGCGAAACGAATATCCGACATCCGCGAAAAAAAGATTTAGAAAAGAGTCGCGTTGCACTGGAAACCCTAAGACTAATCCGAAATCGGTATAATTTTTTTTTTCATTCTTTTCTTTCTCATAAAATTCATTCCTTTTTCTCTTCATTCAATCTTATTTTGGAAATGCATCCATTTTAATCTCAAGTTCCTTTGCCAAAATTTTCCATAACCTCAAATGACTTGACTTCTCGAAATCAAGTATATCTTAATCTTATATTCAATTCTAAAAGTTCTGATACGCTTACACAAATCCCAAAATACATATATATTTATTAAAACTAATTTGTTCGTTAACAAAAATCGGGCAGCATAACGACTGTAATTGTAACAACCCAAAAATCTGCAAATAGCAAAACACACTTCTAATATTCCAAAACATAACACCAATTCCTCGGACCTCCCGTCCAGAATTCCAGCATACACAAACACAAACCTACACCTAAACACTTCAATATTCTCAACCATAATTAGTATCCTCGGACCTCCCGTCTGGAACCCAAAACACAATTATATTCAATCTCAATCACATTCACAATCATATATACTAACCACAATTTACTTACATAATCCAATTCCATAATCATACACAACTCAATTCAATACATGAATACATCAATCATCTACATACCCATACTTCATACACAAACTCAATTCCAAACATAAATTCATAATTTCTTTACATTCCGAAATTTCACAAAGTACAAAACAAACAAAATTGAAGAACATATTGACTTTCTTTCATCCAATCTCCTGCTCGAATACCTGGAAATGGGGATGAAAAGGGGGGTGAGCTGAAATAGCTCGTAGATAACATATTTATAAATTGACAATAAGCAAAAGCCATTTCGCAAAACAATTACCATTTAGTAAATTTTTCACAAACTTATTTCTTAAAACTTTCCACACTTTCAAATCATTTATGTTTAATTTTCAAAAATTTCTCAATTTCAAAACTCAATTGCTCATTTCTCAAAATTCTCACATTTTTCTCAAATCATGCATAATTTCCAAAAACATGAATGCTTCACATAATAAATGCATCATAATTTAAACAAATCAAAAATCACATAACATTTCAGAATGGTTTGGTTTGGTCCAACGAACATATCGCATGATCCAAGAGCGGTCCCATGCAAAGAATGAACTTATGGAGTCCGAAATCGAAACTTGATTGCTACTAGCGGGCAAAGGGAGAAGCCTTTTAAAATGAGACAGTGCACTGACTCTAACTTATGGGACCTAACCAAACTCACATAACACATATCATACTCGAAAATCAAATTGCCCGAAGGCACATTTCGAAACTTTAGTTTTCATATTTTCATATCGTGTCGTACTAGACACATGGACATTATAAACTCACATAAATTCATATAGTAATAAAAAGATTAGAAAACATGCAACAATTCTCATGAAGGACTTAGAAGCAAAAATCCATCTCTAACTAGATCAAAATCTCCTCATATTGTGACTAACCTTGTTTAAGGGCGTTAAACCAACATATAACCTGAACCTTAACCATAACTTACAAATTCATAACTTTCAATTCCCACATCCAAAAGTAACATATGATCCCTCATTACAAAGCTAAGACATGCCTCTACAACTTTCACGAAGGATTTAAAACCTAATTCAGCCATTAGGGGGGTCCAAAGTTGCTTCAAATTTCTGTCCCATTTGGAAATTATCCTAAACAAGACCCAAAGTTTGAAAAATCATATCTTTTGATAAAATAGTCAAAAATGTCACATTTTACCTCTATGGAAAGATAAAAAGATGCTTTACAACTTTCATGAAGAAAGAAAAAATCAATTCAATCATTAAAAGGGGTAAAAACTTGTTCAAAGTTGCTGCCTAGAATGACCAATGGAACAGTATCTGTGAATAGTAACAGCAATGTTTCAAACTTCATAACTTCTTATTCCTAACTCTAAAAAATGCACATTATACCTCTATGGAAAGATGAAAAGATGATCTACATTTTTTATGAAGGATGAAAAAACCAAAATAGACTCCAAAGGGGTGAAAAAACCTTTCAAAAGTTCTGCCCAAATTTGCCAAATGAATAGTAACTGAACTAGGTCTAACCCCCATAAGTTTTTACTCCTAACTCCAAACAAGGCATATCATACCTCTATGGAAAAATATAAACATATGCTACAAACTTCCAGGAGACCTACAATCCAATTCAAGCTCTAAGAGGGCCTAAAATCTAAGCAAAATTTCTATCAAATTTTGCAAAAATTTTGACAGCACCTCCTTTAAAAATTCAACTAGTCAATCTTCAATTTTCTCTTCCAAACTTCATATACCTGCACAAAACCAATTCAATCTCCATCATCCTCAAACTCCCAACTCCAAACCAATTTCAAATAATCCCTAAAACTATCTCAAAATGGAAGCAACCCCAAATTACTCATTCATCCTTTTCTACCTTCACTTTCCACATGAATTAACCTCAAAATATCTCTAAATACATTCCTCAAATTCTACTTCATCATCAACAATCAACCAAACAAAAATACATACCCATATAACACCTTTCATACTTGAAATCAAAACGCCCGGAGGCACCTTTTTTTTAAAACTAAAATCTTATACTCATGTTCTAATCAACACAAATTCATTCAAATGTCATAACTTCAATTCAATTCACATAACATAACACATTCTCAAACATTCAAGAATGCAACATTTAGCAATTATTAAAACATTCAAACACAATGATTCAATTTTATCAAAACATTCAAAAATCAATGAATGTCACAATTATCAATTCATTCATAAACAAAGAATTTCAGATAATTTTTTTCCACTTTATCAAAAACATTTTAAAACAATAATTTTAATCATTCGGAAATCATAATTTCAAGCATTAATCATCATTTTTCAAACGTTTACATAAATGATAATTTATCAAAAACCCAATTTTTGCTTTCTTTAATTATCAAAAATTCATATATAGCTTACAAATCGAAATATAAATATGCTACCCACTTCAATTCCATGCTAGAAACTTGATCCACACTTCAATTCTCCAAAGCCTTTCTTCTTTCCTCCAATTTAAAATTTCCTAAGCCATAAACATCCAAATTCAACATCATAAAAATCATAATCCTCAAAATTAACTTAAGAATTCACAAACTCATCATAATTTCAAGTCTTCTAAATCAACAATTTCCAAAAACCCCAAACCATAAAAATTGGGCATAAACCCTAATTTCTAATTATCCAAAAATGAACATCATCATAGCATAATCACTTAAATTAACCTTGGAAAACTCAATCCCATAACAATCTTAAGCCAAATAAACCAAGATCTCATCACAAATTAACAACATCTCTTACCTTCTTCCTTCTCTCTCATTTTCGGATTTTTTGGTCAAAATGGAGTTTTCATCTTCTTCATCCATTTCCCTCTTGAAGAAGCATCAAAAATCCCTTAGAATCCCATAAAAACCGAAAACCCTATCAGCCCCTTCTTCTTCTTCCTTCTTCTCCATCACCGAATCTCTCCTTCTCTCTTCTCTCTATCGTTTTCTTCTTTCTTTTATTTCTCATTTTCTTAACTTTCTCCTTCATACACAACAGCCACATCATCCTTTATCATTAAGGAAGCACAAAGACTTAATTGCCCCTCCATAATAGCCTTAAACCATAGGAACTTAAGTGAACTTCCATAATTGCCCTTCATTTAACCTTTAAACACTGACATCTTGCCTCCTGATTTTTATCAGGTAAAAGAAATAATTTAGCAAAACTTCCTTCTAGAAAAATATTCCTCTATGTCTCATATTTAAAATGACACCAAGAACGCTCAAATCGGTTTAGAAACGAAGGAGTTATGGCCAAAATACTCGTTCAGCTCTTACTAATTCGAGACTGAAAACCAAACTCAACTTCCATTCAGAAATTGAAAGTCTTAAGAGCTAAATTGAAATTTGAGTCCTTCATATGATTTGTAGCCCCATGTCTCAATTTTATTTTGCAAAAATAATCGGTTCAATTGGATCTCTACAGATCCTGAATTTCACGAAATACTGAACCATGTTTAGAAAATTATCTAACTCATAACCTGTAACCAATCCTCTGACTTTGATTCAATCAATCTCTTTCCATTTAATCTCCTAAAAATAATAAATTCCCATGAAAATGTAGCTAATTATCTTAGGAATCCAACGCTTTGAAAATCAAGTCAATCGAATGTCGGACGGAGAAATTATAAGCAAAGGATTGCAAAAGGGTCGGATTAAAAACAAAAGAACAGAACTTCAATCTATTGATAAAACCGAATTTTTCAAAAATCATAACTCTTGATCCCGAACTCCAAATTTGACAAATTTAGTGTCGATGGAAAGATAAAAGGAAACTCTACAACTTTCATGAAGAACTCAAAAATCAATTCCATCTCTAAAGGGGTCAAAAACCTAGTCAAAATTACTGCCCTGTTAAACATCACCTAAACAAACTCCAAACTTTCAAATTTCATATCTTCCAATTCCCACATCCAAAAATTTCATACTTTATAGCATCGGAAGGATTGACAGACAAGCTACAACTTTCATGAAGACTATTTACTCCAATTCAGACTAAATCAGGACGACGAGTTGTCTCAAAGCCGAGTACATGCAAATGTACACTTAAAGATATTTTTACAAAACAAACTTTGACTGATCATAACTTTTACTCCCGCTATCAAAAAATATCAAACTTTATGGCGACGGAAAGCTCTTAACATAAACTACAAGTTTCATGAAGATTATTTTCTCAAATTTGGTTTCAATCAAAAAGTCAACTCTCTATGACCAAAAAGTCAAAATTTTCTTAATTCTTCATATTCTCACTCTTTTCTCTTTATTTCTTAAATTTTTAACTCCATTAAAGCAATTTATTCACTAACAATTTTATTTAAACTTCAAACGCCATTTTAGGTCATACCTTAACATAAACCTCAATAATAAAAGCATTTTTTGCCTATCTTAATCTCATCTAACTATTCACATTCAAAAAAAAAATTCTTTATTCATTCTAATTTCCTCATTTTCATGTCACTTGTCACTTCAAAATTTCAAGGAAAGTTCGGGGTCTAACAACTTGTTCTAAAAATCGACTAAATTAGAGCAAGTTCGCAGCTAAATAAGATTGAAGGAATTGTAATGTAGAAATAAATACACAAATTTTTAGGTGAATAACCCCCAAACAAATCAGGGTAAAAACCATGGGCCACAAAAAGAAACTTCATTATGAAAAATTTAAGAGTTATACTTCATTATGAAAAATTTAAGAGTTATAACCTCTTTTTATTTTACAAGGAGAAACACTAACTCTTTTAAGAAATAGAAGAAACACTCTCTAAACTATGGAGATTAAACTGAAGAAGAGAAGATTTGGGATGATTAAAACTAATTTGGGAAGGCCTATTTATAGGCCTTCCATACATCTACAACTGGCCTTCAGTTTTTCTTCTTCATGCATGTGGACATGCAATGTTCTTTCCTCTTTTCTTGACTTTGTGCAGTCGACAGCAACAACTGCTTGAGCGAGGAAATTAACCGCTTGTCGATAATAGCATAATACTTTTACAAATTCCTTGTTAGACCATAATTTTGTATCCTCTAGCAATATTCACATAATTAAAAAAGGAATTTTAACTCCAGCAAAAAAATAATGATTTTAGAGAGTTTAACATAAAGTTTAACTTTTTGTCTTCTCTATATCTAAAAATATTAAAATATATTAAATTTAATTAAAATTAAAACTAAAATTATGAGTAAAGTCTAAATTTAATTTGATAGTGAATGTTTTTACTTAACTTTTTAAGCAGTACAAGTCTAATTAATTTAAATTTAAAGTTTTAATTTGTTATACATTTGATCCATTACATTAACAATGATGATATATTCTAATTATAATTATAAATTTTAATGTTAATTTTAATTTTAATTTATTTTAATTCTCAAATTACATAAAGATAAAAATACTTTTGTTGAATAACTGTATAATCTCATACATAAATTACAAACAACTAAATGGTTGTAAGAATATAAACTCTTACAAGTAACACCAATCACTTATATATTTAATACCATATCCATTTATATATAGACCATGTCTTTTGTAATAATGACTTTGTGAGAAGATTTATAAGTTTTTTTTTCACTTATCAGTCATTTTGATATAATGTCTTATCAGTCCATTATTCTTTAATTAAGTAAACATTTCTCAATATGTAACATCCCGTTACCGATGCGATGAGCATGTTGGTACGGGTAGTTATGTTATTGCATAAATAGTGATCAAGTGTTTTGTGGCCTCTGAGATAGATCATTTTGCACATGCATACATAGTGACATGCATTCATGATTGTTCCAGCATTTAAATTGCGATTTTGAGTTGAATTGTGAATTTTGAGATAATTGAGTTAGATTTAATTTAAAGTAAAATTAGGGATAATTTGAGTGGAATAGTAGAATTAGAGTGAGAATTGAATTTTAGAGATTTTGAAATTGAAAATTGAGCATGAGATCAAGTGCTTTACATTTTTGAGGAATTATGGGAATTTTTCTGGAACTTTTAGAGTTTTGTGTCTGGACCGAGAAAATGACCTAGAGACTGTTAACTTAGATTCCGGTTCCAAAAGTGAGTGGTTAATGGCTTGAAAAATTTAGATTTGTGAGTTTAGGAATTATTGTGATGAGCCATTGAAATTTAGAGACTGAGATTGAATCAATTTGAGGACTATGATCTATAGGTTTAAATCAACCCTATATATATAAATATCTTATGTTTGAAATTGGAAGATATCTTCTCCTAGGGCACGAAATTTCTTCCTCCTTCCTCGGTGATTTCTGATTCTCTCTTGGGTGTGAACTTCCGATCGTTGCGTGCCTTCTTTCCGTTGGTTTAAGCTTAGCTTGTTCCTTTAGAGAATGGAGATTTGTGGAGTTTGAAGGTTCATCGTGGTTGTGGAAGAAGAGAGAAAGAGTTGTTGATTTTCGGAGATTTTAGGGTTTTCGATCGATCAATTATTTGGTAAGTTTATTGTGTTTTAATGTTGTATTTATGGCATTTAAGGTATTTAATGTGTTAGATGGGGTAGTTGGGTGTGTTTAATGGAAGTTTTAAGAGTATTAATGGCGGAAAAGTCGATCGGAGAAGACGATCGAGTCGCACGTCGCGACGTCTGGAGCAACCTCGCCGCGACGACAAAAATGAGTACTCGCCGCGACGAGTGTGCTCGTCGCGAAGAGCAAATTAAGTTCTCGCTGCGACGAGCCAGCCGATTCACGCCGCGACATAGGTTTCATGGTCGCGACAAGCGGCGGTTTTCTGAAATGAAATAAGAGAGTTTTTGGGGCATATCTTATAGTATAGACCTCCAATTGAGGTGATTCTGGAGTTGTTATGAACTAGAGAAAGAGGTCTTCGAGTGAGGTTGATAATAAGAGTTCAAAATTTAATTAGTGAGTTCTCAATCATAGAAAGAGAGCTGATTCTGGTTCCTATAGTGATCGAAGAGTTAAGTTTTGGCGATTGGAGTATAATTAGAGTTTAAATGAGAGATTTGTGAAATCAACGAATATTATTGACCTAGTGAGTAGTGAATTTTGGTTGTGAAGCGAGAGATAACGGAATGGGATTGAAGCGCTGGAAAATCATGATCATGCATCATATAATTTTGAATTAAGACATGTGCATTAGTGAATTTAATTGATTGAGCATCTTGTGATGAGGATTCGTTTGGATTGTTATAGAGGCACCGTTGGATCGTCAGTCCACTGATATTGCTGGTACTTCCAGGCAGTAGCTCGGAAGTTACAGGTGAGTAACCTAGTTGGTTCCTCGATCTTTATGTGATAATATGTGTTGTGAATGTGTGAATTAATTGCCAATGTGAGTGATACAAATGTGAGATAAATGTGCTGCAATTATGAGTAAATGTTCTGATTGTGAGTGATTGTACGGAATGTGTTGCAAATGTGAATATTTGTGATTGTGAATCAGTGTATAGAATTATGAGTAAGTGTTCTGATCATGACAAACGAGTGAAGTGATATATATATGTATATGTGCTAGTGACTGTGCAAGTGTTAGTGCATGCTAGGCATGATTATAAGAGGTAACTAAACAATTGTGACTGAAGCATTTAGTGAGCAGAGCTTTAAGCTCGAATATCAGTGAATGGGCCTAAGGCCAAAACGGGAATAGTGCATACCCAGATGGCTCTCCTATTCCTAATATGAGTGGGCAGTAGTGCATACCCTGAGGGCTCTCCTACTTGCCAAAAATATGATCATTGTGAAAAGTGCCCGAATCGGGACAGTGTTAACGCTCAGTCACAACAATGACATAAAATGAGAATTTGCATACATTATGCATCTGACTGTTTAGTAAAATTGAGAATGCGTGTGATATATGACAATTGTGAAGTGATATGTTTGAGCTATGTTATCGTATAAATATGTAAATTGTGTACAGTGTTCTAAAATGCGTTAAAGTGTACTATGCGATATATTATGTGTATATGCATGAGTTGGGTGAACCATCGATGATGGTTTCTCATTGAGTTCGCAAACTCACCCAACATTGCTAATATTTTTCAGGGCAGCGTTAGTAGGTTTCTAGCTCCCGAGATAGACGTTTTCCTGCTGTGCGAGTGCTTGGTCAAGCGTAGCGATGGCACACAGGTCGGTCAGCTGGGGCGATCTTTTGAGGATGACTTAATATAGACGTTTTTATCAGTTTCCTTTTGGGCTATTGTATTGAGACTTTAGGGGACTGATAGACTTGTTTATATTTTGGATTGATGTTATGAAATGAAAGATTACTATTGTGGTTTTAAATTTTAGTGATTTACATCATGCAGTTTAATTGTCTTGATGTCATGCGAGTATTTAGTGATAGTTGAGAGCGGTAGCACTTCCTTGCTATGGGATATGCGTCGGTACGACCCACGGGCGTCCCGGTGTGTACCTTATGGTAAGGGGCGCTACACAATATATATTTAGATTATTGATGAGACCTTAATTTCTTTTCCTATTCAATGACGTCATTGTTGGCACAATATAATACTATTGATTCAACAATACTACGAATCACTCTAAGTTTAATGATGAGCTTCTTGATTAATGCAATTTATTTTGCTACCTCAGACACTTAACTTCAGTCATAGAAGTAATAATGATTAGTTATTTTGAAACTTTTCCATCATAGCACATTACCAGTTAAAGTAAATATGTACCATGATTATGATCTCCCACAATTTTGATCAAATTGAAAATAAGCATCTAAACAACTTTGAACTCTCATATTTTACACTTACAAGCTCATTAGTTTTGAAATCTACTTCTTGTCGGAGACACATGTAAAATGGGCATAATAGTCAAATATAAAAACCTAAATAGATAAAGCCCAAATCCCTGACTTGTTGAGCTAGTTTATATCTACATCATTATTATTCTCAATATCCATTTTTACCTTTCATCTTCACTACTAAGCATTTTCCTTTAGCTGCTATCTTGCTCATTTGCAATCAGCATGGTAAAGTGATTCCGTTAAAGGCCATAAGTTCAATTTTTGAGTAATGGTCTTTACTATTATGCCTCTTAATTTTCTTTGGATTTTCTACCATCTATACGAAAACTAAAAGCCATGGCTTGATAATTATATATGGATATATATGGCCTCTTACTAGGTAGGAAAGCAGAATGACTATTCTTTAATTAAGTATTAACATACTTTGCCTATGTGACTAGAATTTCCTTCATTCCTTTGGTTTTATTTTTTCTTGTCAAAGGTTAAGTTGTTTTATGGGTTATGAATTATAGGTTAATTTTGGATTTAAATTTATGTATATGTTTATGTGTACACTAAATGTTATGTGGATATCTAATTATTAAGTTAAGAGTGTGGTTTGTTAATCACATTATCAAATAACTAGTTGAGTCAATTTTAAATTTGAATTGTATAAGTTTTGAAAGTTTAATTACTATATTGAAAATTTTTAATGGTTAAACACTTAATTGAAAGAATCTCAAAATGTTAAGCACTTTTGAATATGCTATTCTTAAAAACATTAGTAGTAACATATTTTTTCATCATCAAAATCATAGGTTAGAACTTTACTTAGTCCAACGATCTCCCTTTTTATGATGAAAAGATATTTGGTGATATTGTACAAAATCAAAGGCATTGATTAAACTCCCCTTATGTTAAAGCAATATTTAATACATGATACCCTTTAACTCATGCATCTAAATGATCAAGTTTTGATGTTACCATTTTCTTCCTCTTTTGTCAACATTAAAAAAGGTATATGATATATAAATCTATAAGCATCAAAAGGGGAAAAAAATGAAAAGCTTCCCTCTCCTTCTTTTATAAAACGTTTACCATATGGGCAAAGAGTCCATACAAGGTGTTTTTCAAATAAATAAGGAAATTTTAAAGAGTTTATATACTAATTTAAAGATTGATTAATCTCTCCCTAGGTATATATAACAATGTTTTCTACTCATAAATATGTATGATAAGTCAATATGCTTAAATCTTATCAATCAAAAGAAAATATATATATACTTTCTTTTATATTCTAGTAATGACTAACTCGATTTATCTATCACTTGATTCAAAATTTGGTCTTTTGATATCAATTTTCTTATTTTGCTTATCGACTTCTTTTGAAATCAAATATTACAACTATCATTATTATTCCTTATTCAATATCAATACAGGTGATATCAATTGTTGATATTCATTTTATGCTACTCAATATTGACCTACAAGGTAAAAAATCAATAAGTCATAAATATCCACACAAACTTAGGTCTATTGTAGTCAATGTTTAAATTTTTTCAAACTATATCTTTTTGAATTACTATTTGAAATTGATAAGATGCTTCATTGTATGGTTAGACATTAAAAAAAATAAGAAAAAAATCCAAACCTTACACATTGGAATACATAAACCATCACTGAAAAGATATACTCTAGAATTGCAAGATCAACAATCAACATAAACTACTTTAAAATTAAATTGAACATCATCTTAATGTTGTAGTAATATGTGTAGCTCGATGGGTAACCGCATAAAGATCCTAATACATACAACGTCAACTTTAAGAAAATTGTTTAATTCTTTACCAAAGGTATGGATTGAAAAATGACAATCATACAAAAAGAAAAATTTTTGAGCACCTTGCTAATAGAAATTGATATGATGCAAATGCAAATGAAGCATCTTATCAATTTCTACATATTCTTCAAATAGCTTGAATGTGCACCTAAAATCAAAATAAGCTAAGCACCAAAAAATAATAAAATAAAGAAAGAAAGTACAAACAAAGAAATAACATAACTAGAGTAAAAATAAAGAAATAAAATAACTAAAGTAATAGTGTTTGATTAGACACCAATTTATTCCCTAAAACATTGTAAAAGACTTGTTTTTTTAAGAGAATATTGTAAAGAGTTGTCAAAATCATATTCTCTACTTAAGTATTTTATCAAAAATATTACCCATAACCTAATACAAGTACACATATCATTTGGTAGTAATATAGTAGCAAGTAAGGTATTTATTCCATAACGAAGCGCTTGAAAACTAGTAAAATTTCTTACTATTACTTGTCTAAATAATTAAAGAGAGTGATTGTTAATTGAGATTAAAATAAAACAAAACTACACAAAATAAACCAAACCAATATGAATAAATTAGATCAATTAATCAAGAGATGAAAATAAGATTGACAAGCATCTATATAAGAATCTTTTAATATTATCTTTATATTCATGATTCAATGTATTAAAAGGTTTTATAATCTATTCTAACAAAATTTACTAACTTATGAAATTGCTCTCTGAAATTACAATCACTTACATTCAAGTTGATTAACTAATTCTCTACTCAATTAAAACCTCTAGGAAGATATTAAGTTTTACAAAATTGACTAAAAGGTTTGACTCCAACACCAGAGAATTTATAGAAATCTATCTCTAATACCCCATTCAACTCCTAGTATCTAAGGCTCATTCCACTCACAAACAAGTTTAAGATCTAATCTAAGCACTAACTTTAATTAAAATAGCATTATACTCCATGATTTTTTTAAAATAAAACTAAATCAATCCGTACAATGACAACAACTAGGATTTCCTCCTTTGTAGATATATATAAAGTTGTTAAACCTAAAAAATATAATCAAAAAATAGATGAAGGGTCTAGATGGTCTCGATTTGTTAATGTGATCTACTCAAATTGGATAAATATGAGCTACTTCTTTCTTTAGAACAGCTTCATGAAGCCTCTCTAAGGTCTTATTATCCTCTCGAAGACTAATTATAATTCTAAAGCTAAAAAGAACGCAAAAGTCTTTTCAAAGAAGGCTTTCCAAGTGTATTTATATGAAATTTTAGCAACATACATAAGTCGAGACAAGATTGAGTTTCTCGCTACTTCTCATTTGAAAAATTTCATGAGCACAGACAGACTCATGTGTTCAACCATATATTTCACTATATCTTTCCTACACGTGAACATTGACATGCTCATGTCAGTAGTTGTGTTTTGTATTATTTCTCAACTTTAATTTCTAGGAATTACATGGAAACAACCACATTCATGTGTATGATCATGTTTTACAATATTTTTTTAGCTTCTTACAATATGAATTCCATCTACTCGTGTAATTGGCCATGCCAACTTTAAGTTTTCAAGAAGAACATGAATTGACATATATCTGTGTCCATAAGTTCATAAGTCCCTTAACTTGCTCTTACAAATTGAAAAACATGACACATATTGATTCATTGGATTGGTCATGTCACTTTCTTATTGTGAAACTCCCATTGTTGTTGATCTTTTCATCATGGAATCTTCAAGAATCCTCATTTTAAACTTGACTTCCCAATCAAATTCCCTAAAACAACATAATTGATAATTTGTAGACATATGCCTTGTGCCTTTGATCACGTGTCAAATGCAAACACGTGCAATTACTCAACGAATTGCTACAGACAATGTTGGAGGTTCCTATGGAATTAGCAAAATGATGTCTAAGTCAGTTTTTGATAGTATGAAGTTGAGAGAAAATTATAAGGTTTAAATTTTGAATGGATCCCCTTTTTTTAATCCTATGTCTCCTATTGTTTCTCTATCCTAGGGTGTGCTGTAGGAAAAGTTACATAATTATTTTCAATACATGTTGAGACCTTATATTACATGTATGGGAGATAGGATGATAAGAATGTGACAAAGAGACATACATGTTATAGAGATAGACAGACAATGTTCTGGAAAATCAGTAGAGATATTAAAAAGAGAATAAAATATGAACCTTATACTTTTGGTATGTTCAAAAGTATCTAACCTTTTGAGATTTTTTCAATTTAGTGCCAAACTTTTTATAATTTTTAATTTAGTGACCCACTTTTTAAAACTTGTGCAAATCAAGTTAAAAGGTTATTTTGCTAATGTAGCGTGTCTACTAAATACCAAAGGTTAGTCACTAGATTGAAAATTTTAAAAATTTTGACACTAAATTGAAAATTTTTAAAAGATTAGACACTGTTGAATATATTATTTTTATACTCTTTTGATAATGTCAAAGTTAAGACATGGGGTTCGCTGATTTTGGGAGAAGAACTTGTCAATGAGTATCACCTCTCTTTGTCTACAAACTCCATTGTTCATTATCTTTTTCAACTTTTATGTTACTTAACGACCTCAACTCTTGATCATTCTATTAACACATTTGAGAGAGGCATTTGTGAGCTTGATGTTATAGCTAATACTGAATGAAGTGGTTACAGCTTTTATGGTTACATCAAAATGTGCTTTGCTTTTTAATTAAGGAACACGCAAAACTGATAAATAAAATAAACTGATAAACAATTGGAAATTAGCCAAATATGATTAAATGGACTTATAAACTCAGCAGTCAGAAAGAAGAGGATCAAGCAGTGTTTAAGACGACATCTAGTTGTGTGATTTATACAATTTAGAAAGAGAGAGACCAAAACTTGTGTGCTAGCTCTTTCACTTGCACTGTAGAATAAATAGAGATTCACAATAGAATACAGTCTAATTCATTACTGAAACATACGCTAGCAATCTGATGTTAATTTTCAACTAGGGTTCGCTCATAACTTCATGTTCATATCCAAGCCTGAACAGGTTCCAAAATAATCCTATGGGGGACTTAGGATTCATTCTCTTTATTCTAGGATTGGTTTACTAGTGGAACTCCCTGTATTAGTTTGCTTTTATTTTCATTTTGAAAGGAATTATTCAAAAAAATATCTTGAAACTAAGAAGGAAAGCCCACTATATTAAAAATGTTTGAGAAAAGAAGTATATTTCAAAATATGGTGCAATTATGTACGATTTTTCAGTTATAGATAGTATAAGCCATTTGAGCCAGGACGGATGCACACTTGCTCCCGTTGCCTCAAAAAATTTTATATAAAAATATTATTATTTTAAATTTTGATCTTATAAAAAATAAAATTCTGCCTCTATTAATTTAATTGGTGACAAAAAATTAATAATAATAATTTTAAATATATTAAGATATCAAATAAAAATAAAATATGAGCCCATCCATTTTTATTAAGAATATTATTATTTGAACCCATGACTTTTTTAAATGAAAGCCAACAAATAAAGAGATAAAAATTATATGTTTAATTGACTTTTTTTATTGAGATTTTTTAATCTTTTTGGCTTCTTCAGCACACTACTGTTTGTCTTTTTAATTTCTTCTTCACCTAACTCCACGAGGACCACACTCAAAGCTTTCATCTTCTCCAAGTTGAAGTCTTTGAGTTATGCCCATCAAAGTAGCAAGTAATTACCAGCATTTGCCATAAATTTTGCATTTAAATAATAAGTTAATTGATTCCCTACTATCTTTTCAATATTTAATCGGTTGCTTTTTCTTTATATTTATATATATAATTTTTAATTTTATTTAGCATTTCATATTTTGCATATGTGAAAAGTGTTATTCAAATAGTTTTAATTAGTTAATTTCTTATGAATAGATAATTTTTTGTTTATTTTGTATTCAATTTGTCCCCATTTGATATTTTTATAATATCTTTTATGTGGATATGTGAAACTCATTGAGTAGTTGTAGCATTTGTAGATTTTCTTTTACTAATTAGTAAAATAATCAAAAGAAAAAAAGAAAATTAGTAATTCAAAACACATCGGGAGAAATTTAATGATTCTCATCAATTTAGAGACAAAAGAGAAAGAGAGCAAATAACAATTTTTTTGAACTGATGAATGGGCAATGAGACAATAAATACTTCAGGAAAGTAAATAAAATTAGGGTTGTAGAAATATCAAATATGAAATTTATAATTAATTGACAAAAGTGATGGATTATCAAATGTAGCTTTTTTTTATAACAATGCGACTGTTGGTTCTTAAACAAATTGTTTTTTCTTGCAACATTAGTCTTTCTTCGTGTTCTTATGTACATATTTTTATTTGTATATCATGATATCTTCTCTAATTACTTAACTTTAATTTTAGTTATGGAGAACTTTTTCAAAAGGCTTCTTACAAATAAGGATTCTAGCCCCAACCCTTTAAAGACCAGATGACACATGTTGGGGCACACATTATGGATCATTATCAAGCTTAATCGTAATGTTTGACTCCACAATTGATATTTTAGAGATCATTATGAAAGAAAGCACAACTTTAGAACAAAAAGGTGAAACATATGCTTTGCTTGATTCTATCAAATCCTATAAATTTGTGTTTAACTTACATTTGATGAAAAAAATCTTAGACATCATAAATGAATTATCTCAAGCATTGCAAAGGAAGGATCAACACATTATCAATGCAATGTCTTTCATTAAAGTTTTCAAACAACGACTACAAATGATGAGAGATGATAGATGACAGTCCTTATTTGATGAAACATCTTCATTTTATGAGAACCATGATATTGATATTTCAAATATGGATGAAAATTTTGTGCATTGGAGAAGGTCAAGGCGAAATGCATAAAAAATGATGAATTTTCATCATTATCAAATGGAATTATTTTATACTGAGATTGATATACAACTTCAAGAGCTCAACAATCACTTCAATGAGGTAAATAACAAGTTGCTTATTTATGTGACATGCTTGAATCCAAATGACTCTTTTTATGCTTTTAATAAGTAAAAATTGATTCAATTTGCTAAATTTTATCCTTACAATTTCTCTAAAATAGAACTTATTACTCTTGGTGATCAACTTGACAATTATATTGTTCATATGTAATCTGATGATCAATTTTTGATATTAAATAAGATTAATGATCTTATCAAGAAGCTAGTTGAAACAAAAAAATTTACTTGAGAGATTAGCTTTAATTTTACCTAAACCTGCATCGGTGGAAAGAGTATTTTCTACAACGAAGATAGTGAAAAATCGCTTGTGCAATCAAATAGGAGATTCTTTGATGAATGACTATTTGGTTACATATATTGAGAAAGATATCTTCAAAAATATTGACAATTAAAAAAATTTACAGCGATATCAAAATATGAAGACTCGTAAGGAACAATTGTAATAGGTTATATACTTGTATGTAAGAAGTTCAAAATAATGATGTAATTTTTTGTTTATCAAATATACAAATATTTGTATCTTTTTCAGTAATATAAAAATACTTTAAATATTTTGCCCCCACTCAAAAATATTTCTAAATCAGTCCCTAATTTGAGCTAATCATTTTCTGACATTTGCCGTTCTTGTCGTTTGCAGTCCACGACTTAGTTGTGCAGTGTAAAGTTTCACAAAAAGAAAAAGCAGAATGATGTTTTCCTTCGTGGCTGTTAATATCATTTGTTCTGATTCGAGTGAATGAAATTTTGAATTCTTTCACTATCAAAATGAAAATCACGATTTTTTAGAAATTGTGAATCACTAATCCGACTTAATTTGACTATTTCACTTCTAAACAGTATAACAACTAATCATACGCCAATAATATATCAGAAATATGAAATTTTTGTTCCAATAAATTGTTAATAAGGAGAAAGGATTCTTAAAAAAAGAAAATACATGGTCACCTACAACTAGGATGAAGAAAAAAAGTTGGAAACGGTAGTTCATTTTCCAGAATAATCATCATAATTTTGCCAATTTAGGATTTCTCTCTCCCTCTTTCAGCATATGTTGGAGTAAGTAATAGCTAATAATGCTTCATTGTCTTTCAAAAGTGAGGAATAACGAAATGTTAAAATTAACAAAAGCAATGATGGTGTCTGAACTTTTCTCCGGAATTTTCAAATTCTTGTTTTCATTTCATAGACAAGGTGTGAAATTTTCTCAGGAAAATACAATCCCAATAGGGAAAAAAGTTAAGCAAGACGCAATTATACATAAAAAAGTAATCATTTGAGTGCTTTTTTCAGACAAGAAATCTTCTTTCATACAATAATGTATGCATATCCATTATGCACGTTCAAGTCCATTTGGAAATTAAATGCTTACCTTTTTATACAGCTAAGAATGTCGAGACATGCCACGTTTTAGAGCGTGAGGCCTAGATATTTTGTTCTCATATCGCACACTTTCGGTTGAATTGAAGTCCCTATTTTAGACATGCAAGTTTGATGACGAAGCAGATACCTGCACGTTTCACACCTGAAAATCTATGCAAATTGATCAGAATAAAAGCAGATTGCAAATGCAAATACACATCAGTACTGTACAGAAAACTGAAATTTAGAAGTGACACTCTTCCCTACTGCTATGTAAGATACTAAAACATGTGCGAGTGAAAGATAGTCATAGTCCTCAAGCACCACTCTTCAAGATACACAGTAAGGTCAACGTACTCCCAATACAAGCTAACTAGACTGCACCTCCAACCTTCAGTTGCTAACATTTGAACATAACATAGTTCAACTTTCATTTAATTCAACAGGTTCCATAAGATTTGTTTAATTTATGCCTTCTAATTCACCACCAAGTCCACCAAGTGCCTGACTTGGGAATGCAACTCAAACGCCAGGCTCCAGCATATCCCAAGGGCCAAACACAATAAGTGAAGCAACTGAACTATTGAAAGTTACTCTCTGCATCATCAATCAGAACTATCACATGCATTAACCACAACGGAAAGGAAAAGTTTTTTCCTCCACTACCATGTCCACTGGCATGCAGAAAATGAAACCATCAATGTATCAAAAGATAAATCTGGTCAAGTCTCGTCTCTGCATTTTGTGATCTCTCCAATCACGGGCCAAAATATGTTTTTTCACTCACTTGTTCTGGCAAATTTGTGCAGAAAATGCTAATGGATAACCACATTCCATGAGTATGATCTTATATATGCAATGGAAAATCATTACTTAGAAGGTTGAAGTAACAGAGAGGATGAGAAAATAAAACACGATAATAGTATTAAAAAAACGAGGAGCAGCATAAAGTTGCAGTAAAGTGGAAACTTTAATGTGAAAAACAAACAAAATTTAAGAGACAAAAAGTTAGTAGTTCTTCATGTATAAGTAATTATTTCATAATGCATATTCTCCCATCTTAAATGGATCCTGGCCAAATATTGTTATGGTAACAGAGGACATGTTTATATCATCTTGTTGCCTGAAAGGGTCCCTTAGTTGTTGGCGAAATCAACCAAGTATCAAATGAGAGACAAAATCAGACGCAAGCTTTTTTAGAAAAGGGCACCAAAAGGCTGCCAGTATGACTTACATAAAATAGTTTGAGCAGCCATAGACATGTCATGGTCTTGCCTTTTATGCGATTGAAGGCCTCAATGTGTCACAAATTATCTTTTTTGAGGGTAACTCTGTTGGATGAAGCTGAAAACTTGCATGCCCATGATCATGTTCAATGTGTAACGGCATTCATTTACTTTCTCACCAAGTATGTCCTGTAAACATGGAAATTTAGTAGGTTCCAAACATTGGTGATGATACCACTTGACAGAGCATCAAATGCTTGTTTTGCAGCCATCTGACGTTCTTCAAGAACTTTTACATCACTAAGGAGTTCCATTAAGGCATTTGTAAGGTCATATTCCCCAGAGACCTGCATGATTGATAATTAGGAGTCCAAATTACCAAAAAAAATATTTAAAAAAAGAGTGCAAAACACAAATTTGTGATCAAGATAACCTTTTCGTAGACAAAAAAAAAAGTTAATTAAAAGTGACCATTGTGATATGACAATACAGCAAGTTTGTGTGGTTTAATGTTCTGCCACTTTAACAGAAAATGCAACCTTCAATGTGTACAGTTTCAACAAATAGCAGATCTCCAATCCCATGAATTAATTACAAATATGAGCATGTGCTCTCTTGTAGCGGATTATGACAAAATAAGTTGAATATTAAGTGTGCTGTTTTCTGCGTTCAACTAAATGAAGTTTGACTTGACAAAAAGTGGCAAACTTTCTCGATTCTTGAAGCATATTAGTTTATTTATATGGCACTTTGAAACAAGTTATGAGATGAATTTGAATCAAAAGGATATGCTTCAATCAGGAAATTTCCAACAAGCAAAAGAAAAAAGCAATTTCAAACCTGCATAACTGATAAAGGTTTTAATCGTTGCATTTCCTGTACCATGTGTGAGAAATGCCCAATGTGACAACCTGAATGCAGTAAATCACAAAAAATTATAACATACTAAATTCATATGAAGCATTTAGGGCCTAGGATGGAAGCAGTCACCTGTAAGAACAGCACATCCAGCAGCTGCAGCTTCTGATATGTTATGGCCTGCTAAATGGGGGAAGAATGAACCCCCAATTACAGCTATTGGTGTTAATCTGTACATGTGTTTCAACTCACCTACAAGATAGTTTTTGAGTGGGCACACTAACATTTAGGGATCCATGAAACAAATTCATCAAGGGACAGCATGTTTAAAGTGATAAACAAGTGAAAACATATAGCTCAAATTCAGACAACCTTATCATTTAATTTGGCTTGAAGTTAGGTCTCAACTACCAACAAGACTAATGAATGTTGCTTTTATTCCTCGTGTCATTCCAAACCAACTTGCCTGTCATATGTATAATTCAGTTCATTCACATTCAAATGGGTAAGAGAGTGGTCTAACCAATTCATTCTTGATTAAAAATTTGTTTTCACATTACTATGATCTGTATGATTTTAAAACCACAGCTGATCAGATATGGAATAACAAGATATTTAGAGGTAAATATACAAACTATGTATCGGTGGGGGAACTTTGAGTTTACTCAACATTCACTAAATGAACAAAACCATTATCACACAACTAAAGCAATGACCTCTTTTCATTACCATGAAACGTCAAGTAAACAGAAAGTGATACCACAGCAGATCACTTGTTTAAGGACAATTATGGCATAACTCCTCAAGATACAAGCCATATCTAAATATGATTTTCTGGAACATAGACAAAAGGGAAAGGTGAATGGCCTACCTAATGTGTCAACTACATAAACATTTATTCCCGGTTTAATTCTTTGATGTTGTGACCTCAAAGCTACATGTTGCCCTCCTTTCAGCAATTCCTGCACTCCTTAAACTATGTTTGATAGTAACAGCACAACATATGTTCAAACCTACTTTTTAACAAGTTAACTGAAAATGGATTAGAAAATAACCAAGCATTTTTTACGATAAGATGTTAAGATAAACTTTTGTTTGTAATTACCACAAAATGTACCCAGTATCATCAAAATCTTCAAGACATAGATATTGTCGCTTTTAGCAAATTTGTCACGAAATGTCTGAGACTGCCAACAACAATCTTTTCTGTAAAAAACTTTTACCATTTCGCACTGTATGTTAGTGACACGCTCGGCCATCAAGCAGTGTTCAATGCATGAAAGCTTACAAACCATGGATTAGCCTAGTTTGGGCAAAACAATATTGATAGAAAGATAGTCTTCACTTGGATAGACATGTTTCCTTTAACTATTAGTATGAACTGAAAAATTAAATGATGTAAGGGAGAGGGTTAGAATGATTGATATACAAACATACAGTCAATTAATGCTCAATTAGCACTACAATGCCCCTGCCGCCCATGCATACACACTTGCTCAGAGAAACAGAGAAAACTTAGCTATTTTGGTTGATATGAACTACTTGGCACTGTGAACAAGATTCATACCTGAGCAATCTCTAGTCCATGTTTTGGGTAACGAGGCACAACAATAGTGATCAAATCAGGGAACTTCTGCATGACCACTTTATGCACCCGTAGCACAACTGAAAAATGGAAGTTAGCAATTATTCAAACAAAGAAGTAAAAGAGAAGGAGCATCTCTTTTATAAACTAAATTGAAAGAAATTCAAAGGCAACAAAATGGAACTAGGAGAGTGAAATTGTAAGCAACTGGCTATTTAGACAATTCTCACGCAAAACAAAAAAACCATTAATTTAACGCAGTAGAACATCCTAGTATTAGGAAATAACCTTCTTCTTCACCCCTATGTATTGAAGAAGCCATCCAAACCGGCCTACAGGCAAGCTCCACTTTCAGTTCTTCTATGCTGTGTATACCTACCTTTGAGGAGTCATAACCTACAGCTGTGTAAAACCATTGGTAAGTTCAGAAAAAGTCAGGCCACAATTACCATAGTCAGCAATTACTAAAAGAAATGCAATGAACAGTTAAGAAACACTTAAAAAGGATTTAGATGGTGGCATTAGTTTAATGAATAACCTCCCTTTTTTTTGACATACAAATTTCTGCCATAAGTTACTTTGTGCAATGATTATCAGCGTACCATATTTCAGATCACCAGAAAAATTGATGACAAAAGGAGGAGCCTGCAGAAGTTGGAAGCGGATAGCCTGCAAATTACTCTGTGACATACAAAATGAATTAGCAACAACCAATCACAAGATACAAAAAACAATTAATATATCATTCAAAGGAATACATACCAAGGGTACAATCAATGAGAACTTGGACAACATCAGTGAAATCAGAGGAAGAAGTATTGGTTCTGACCACAACATAAAGGACTTTGTTGACACTCGAGCATTTAACAATGTTAGTGAAATCTGCAGAACAAACATGGGATATGAATTTAGTGGTTTGGTGGCAATGCAAACCAATATAGAACACAAAGACCATTAGCAGTTAGCAACTTGCTAGAAAGTAAAATATAGTCAAAGTTGGCTATGTCAAAATGAGTAACCAAGCCCGTGAGCATGTTATATATAATACCATTAGTCAAGCAAATGTAGCTCACTTAAAAGAAATCCTCTAACTTGAAACATTAATTTGAAAGGCAATCAAGAAGCTGCAATCATTTCACATCTTAGGTAAACACATACGCATTCGAACAGATAACTTACACCCCTCTGCGAAGAACTCATGACAAGGTTTGGCCATAGCTCACTCTCCATTAATATGATTGCATTGGGTTTCCAGTAGTCAAGGAAAGCATCCACAACAGCAGGAACATCAAGTGGTGAAAACTGGTTCAATTAATAAAACAAGAAAAGAAATCTTATCTTTCCACTCAAATACAGGCAACAAATCTTAGCAATCTAAATTATGAACAAAAACTGCTTGGCATACAAAACCACACAAATAAAAGACAATCGACTAATAACATCTATGTACCTGGTACAACACGCTACTTGGAAGCTGATTCTTTATAACTTCACTACATATTCATAACAAGGAGACAAAAGAAGATAAGAAGACTTTCTCAGTCCAAAAACAAAAAACTAGAAACTTAACTTGAAATTAGGAATCTCACAATGCAGATAACGTTGCTGTAGTCATCAAGATGTTCAAATCAGGCCTACAATCCACACACCGCTTAATGACAGGAATCGCAGCCATTCCTTCACCTACATAAAGAAAAAAGTAATATTATTCCAAGTATAAACAGTTCCAATTCAAAAACTGATAGGAGCAGAAGTAAATGAGAACAATCACAACCTAAGGAAACGGCATGAAACCACACAAGCTCGCCGGACGGCCGACGGACGGATGGTCGGCCCAACCGCTCGGCCCAGCGGGTTGGGTGCTCACGGCCGTGAAAAAACCGCCATTTAAAGTGGATGCGGATCAGTGGCGATAAAGCTCGCGTCAGTGCCCTGTATACCCTGTAGACTACCATGCCTCTCGAAGAAGCCGCCATTGTCGGTCTCCGTTTGGCTTCGACGCTCTAAGCTCTCCCATCGCAGCTTTTTGCCGATCTGTGAGACCCGACCCGGGGAACAGGTGGATCCTCTATGACGGGCCAGCTCTGTAAAATGCCCAAAATTGAACCTTTTTTAATTTTGAAGCCCAGTAGGCCAGCAATTGAAATGTTCCTAAAACGAATTCCTTTCGTGAAAATTTGAATCAAAGTGTATAAAAGTAATGTTTTTCTACTAAAATTTTATCCACGGAAAAGAGGAAAATCATATTCAAAAAATCAACCAATTGAATGATAGATTTACATAGTAAAGGGGAAACTTTCACTCTAACGTAATAAAATATTCAAAATATTTGAGAAAAGTCTAATAATACTTTACGAAGAGTTAACAAATAACTCTTTACTAATTATAAATAAGGTTGTGTATTATTGAAACTTTCTAGACTACGTGTATTAGTAAGAATTTTATTGGGATATTGTTGTTGTTATTATATTGAGTTAACATATATAAATTGTTTTTAAAATAGTAATGACTATTTACTTAGTAGGTGTTTGGTTTGAGCATGAGGTTGGCTATGGATATGGATATAATGGTAGAAGGAAATAGAGATGGGTATGAAAAATATAAAAAATGATATTTAGATTGTAACATGGGTTTTGTATTAATACTAATAATGTTGTTTAGTTTATTACATTAATGGGAATGAAAGATAATATAATACTATTTTTACCCTCAATAAAAATGAAAATATTTTGCCCTTTATCTCCATATGTTTGTAAAAAAAATTAATCAGTGTTGTCAAGTAATTTTATCGCAATTTTCGAGCATTAGATGAGCTATATGATCATTTGTCAACAGAGCTGCATAATGCCAACAATACAATTGCAACTATATTTCCATATCATGTTTAAAATGGAATATAAAGCATAAAACAACATCAAAATAAACTTAAAACATAAAGCAAGATTTCTCATAGTACCTAAAATATAAAGCATCCAAATAATATCAAAATAAACTTAAGATATAAAGCCTTCGCATGTCAGCGGGAAGGCTGAGGAATACATCAATCTTGTCTTTATTTGAGCTGAAAATGTTAGCTGCTTTAAAGACATCACCACTTAGAAGGTCAATTTTCATTAACTCTTCAACCACGTCTTTCATTTTTTCCGAAGCATCTTTGTCACATAAATTTCATTTGCAATAGCATTTGCCATGGTTGCGAAATTGCTATTAAATCCTTCCATAAAAGTACGAAAACTATAATTGATTTCTTGCAACTGTCCCCGACATCTAAGGAAACTAAAATAGATGACATTTTCTTCCTTTTGGCTATATTTACTCCATTGATGCTTGATGGTTGTTTCTGCTTTGCACTCACATTTCTCACACTTGTGTTGCTTGCATAAGTTGGAGTTGCTTATGAATCCGAACACATATCATTGTTTTCTTCATCAGATAATAAATCATATTTACCAACATACTCACCACCACTTACGGTAGAAGAAGATTTGTTATGTGTTTTTTCTTTTTTTTAAGAGTTAAAATTATATACAAAAAATCAAATTAAATCACAAAACAATAATTATAAGGGAAAAAAATGAGCAGATTGGTTTTATGATTCTCGTTCAATCTATAACCATATGCACTTTCACATCATCAAATCTTATAGCAGATTGGTTATTCTTTTGATTAAATCATAAAATGAGAATATATATATATACAAAAAGGGAGCAAAAGCCTCATTTACAATGAGATGAAACCAGGTTCTATCTAGTTCATTTAACATCAAATTAAAACGAGGGATTTCAAAAAAATACTTGGAGGCGCAGAACAAAAAAAATTTTCGTTGATGAGACGCGATAAGACAGGATGGGAGATCATAAGAAATTGAGAGGCGATAAGGAAGTAAAGAGGATGGTAGGACAAAGGTTGGGGATAAAAGAATAAAAAAAATAAACGTGATAAAAACTTATATTGGAATGAAAACTCAATACCCACCCCCTTTGGTGGGTTTAATAGATTCTCAAATTTAATGGAATAAATCCATTCCCTAGAATTGAAAACCTCAAAGCAAACATCATTTTTTACAATTATTCCATTCCTTTATTCCCAGACGCTCAAATCAAACGCCCCTTTATATTTTCTTCAACGAGGGGAAACCACTTATAAAAACAAAACTTTGATATTGTAAATAACATAATTTAAGAAAATATTTTATTCAACTAAATAAAACATTAAAAGAGTTTTAGAAAAAATCATATTAAATATGTGAATTAAAAATTATAATTGTTATAAATACTTATTAACGTATGAATAACATATATGTCAAATTATCATTTATATTTTTGTAAAAGTGTTTTAAAAAGGGATTAAAGACACTTAAATTGTTGTTTCATATCTCTTGTATCTGTATTTTCTACTAACTCTTAAATTTCAATCTCTCTCATTAAATATTTATTTTCTGATAACTTAGGTTCTAATTATAATTATGACAATGTATTCTATATGAATAAGAGGTAAGTTAAGTTGAAATTAAGATTTTAATTATTTTCTATTAAAATAATTAAAAAGAGAATAAACGATTTTAGATTTTGTTTTTATTTAATATATCCCTATCTTCATTTTCTATTCATTCCTAAATTTCAATCTATATCATTAAATATTTTCATTATAATTAGTAAAATTCAGATCTTTGTATTAACAAAATTAGATATGTATTACTTCTTTGTCAAAGTTGCTATTTTTTTATAACATTGACAAGTCTTTATCTCCAAATGACTAGGAGGTATGTCCGGTACCCCACGGTAGCCTTCCAATTAATATCTAATCTAGCTTGAGGAAAGTTTCCATGGAGCTAAGTTTATTACCTTTTTTTTTTCGAAAACCTTAACTTAACATTAAAAATATATAAGCAGTGGAGTTTTTTTAAAAAAATCTACAATACAATGATTGTATTTTTACCATCTCAAAATTTTCAAAAGCTCTGTAAAAGCACAAAGCACTTCTCTAATTATCTCAAAATCCCCACTACAAAATTGGGACTTTAAGTTTATTCAAAAGTAATTTAACAATCACTTCAATTATCTTAAAATAATATAAGACATATTCATGCATTTTACTTTAAAACATTCATATATGTGCGTTCTTTATACAAAATATAGTCCAAAACGTATTCATAAAGATGCAAATGTTCCCAAAAATATTTATAAGGAAAAAATACCTACATAGCAGCACGTGACCGCTATGAGGTGGTCTCTACTACTGAAGCCCCTAAGCATACACCTGGGAGGTTTCATTTAAAACAGAAAAGAAAGTGTGGGTTAAACAAGCTTAGTGAGTGCTAAATTGTTCTATTCAAATCATATTTAACTATTTAAACCTCTTAAAAAAATTCAACTCAATTTGCATAATTCAATATTTAATATAAAACATATATGCTTATTGAAATCAAGTTTCTCACATCGTTTTTTAAAATAAATAGTGACGACACTAAAATGTCATGAATTTCTTACACGACATAGCATATCACTAATTTCTTTGTCATATGGTACCCTCAAACATAAAGTCACAAAATTGGTTCAGCATCGCTTACCTGCAACTGGTTAATCACTAATAGCGGAGCTGGTTCTACATTGCTTTACCTTCATTAAAATAACCATTATACATCAATAGTTACAAAGTTGGTTCTATATCGCTTACCTATAAATGGTTAACCACTAATTACGGAGCTGGTCCTACATTGCTTACCTGTACTAGGTTAATCACTATATACTAGTACTTACAGAGTTTATTCTACATCACTTACCCGTATTAGTCAACCACTAGTTACGGAGCTACTTCTACATCACTTACTTATACTAAATTAACCGTTATATACCATTATATTAATATGTATAAAACTTATCGGTATACTATAAGCTAAAAATAATTTCCTTTTTATCAACCAATAACATCATCTCAATAGAAACTCAAATCATATAAGATTTAACTTTCAAACTTCATTTCATATATTCCTAAAACATAAAATTGTACTAGAAATATTTATTTGAGTTTAACTATCAAACTCAATTCATATATT
The DNA here is from genome assembly GCA_029891385.1 of Erythroxylum novogranatense. NCBI lineage: Eukaryota > Viridiplantae > Streptophyta > Magnoliopsida > Malpighiales > Erythroxylaceae > Erythroxylum > Erythroxylum novogranatense. The sequence goes on along the minus strand of CM057231.1, from coordinate 87,469,911 downwards.
GCTAAAACATAAAATTGTACTAGAAATATTCACTTATAATGCATCATTCACATAAAACTTATAATCCATATTCACTTCACGATAGAATAGAAATCATTTTCATAAAATACATTTAAAATGTACTCATCGTTAAGCATCTTTATCGCCAAGCACACTCACATGTTATATGTCTTTGCTTTACCTACACAAGTGCATTTCACTTACGCATTTATTTCCATATTTAAAAATAAGATATTAACACTATAAATTTGGTTTAACCGAATTCGAGATTAGTATTTAATCACGTGACACGTACGCTAATCGTATTTTCGTTTACTACCGAAAGCTAACCTATTGTTCTCCGTTTATAATTCTAACTTCAGAAGTCACTTAAAATCATATTTTTACCCATTCTAATTTCTCAATTTCTTCAAAACATTATCTCACTCAATTTAGTTCATCATATCATGTTCATGCATGATGAGTCACAGTTATGGCCTATGTCCAGAAGCTATACCTCCACTTGTTCCTTACTCCTCACATAGCAAACGTTCAAATTAGGGATTGAGGTCTTCTATAAATTCGTTTCCCTATGTCTCTAGTTTCCTTATCATAAAAAATCAGACCATTTGAAGTTCTAATTCAAGAAACATGCACAAAACATCACAAGCTGCCCCAATATAGAGGCAACATTAGATCACCATTTTCAATCTCAAATTCCAATATGATTTAGCCATAACTAGGTCAAGGTCTCTTCTAGGAATTTTTATTACTATGTCTTAGGTTTCATCTCCAATTGGAATCACCCAATTTGGAGGTTTGTAAGCCAAGTAATAGTCAAAACAATATGTTTAGTTTAAGTGATTTGAGAACCAAATACAAACATTTACGAAACATAATTCTTTCTCTTGTCATATTCATCCCTTAAATACTTCCAAACTTATTATCTACTTCACAGAAAGTCAAATATCATCATTTATCTTATATAAATGTATCTCACTAAAAAGCTTCAAAACTAGAAATTTAGGTTAGGAAAACTTACTAATTTATCTTCCAATCTCTTAGTATTCGATTAGTACCTCTATTTGATCAAGATCTCTCCAATTTATGCTCTAAAATCATGAAAAATGGTAGCAACAGTCTTCTTCTCCCTCATTGGCCGAATGTCCCTTCCTCTCTCTTCTTTTCTCCCTTTTGTTTGGTCTCTCATGTTTACGTTCCAATGAAGACAAAAGTCTTGCTTTATTCTTTTTAACACTCATTTAATAGATTCCACACTTCACCTTCCTATCGGTTTCTCTTCTAATGACTCATTCTTCTACTAACACCATGTAAAATGACTAAATTATCCTTAATGACATGTAAAAAGACCAAATTGCCCTTTATTGAATTTAATTCATCATCTAACCGAATTAAATTCTAAAAATATTCTACAATTGTCTTACCATCGAATTGACCATGAAATACTTTAATTAGAGTCAATACTTATTGATTGGAAGCTTTAAAAATTTTCAAATGGGTTTAAAATCATTAATACTTATTACTTTCTAAAAAAGGCATTTTAATCCTAAACTTAAGTCCCGAGATCCATCACATAAGACTTATTATCAATATGTTTCAATATTATTAAACTCTAATACTTATTCTAGATATTTTTCATTATTTAGAGATTGGGTCCCACAAAAATTTACTATTCATTTAAAAATACTATTCATCGATCATAAAATTTTGTATTCAATGAAAGGAAAGTTTTAGGGTTTTGGTTATCCTCTGGAGGTGACTTAGGTGCGAGAGTCGTTGGAATAACTTAGCCTTGTCTATGCATCGTACTATGTATTGAACAAAAATGCAAACATGTAAAGCTTCCAGTTTATGAAATCATATACATGTAAATCACAAAATTTTATTGATCATCTCACTTTTAAAGTAATATAAAACCTTAAATAAAAAAGGAGGCAACCTATTTTTAAAAGTCCGCTCTGATACTAACATACCAATGAACAAATTCTCCTTTCCCCTCTGTTTGTCAACTCACAATCCCATTTTGTGTAGATACACTCATTTATTATTAACCCACAAGGCCACAACGGAGAGCAAATCTTCCGTCTAATGTTACTTTGTCCAACCTTGTCTAACTTGAAAATGTTGTCGTTTTATTTAAAGATTTATTTTCTTTTGCTTCCAACGCAGCTTTCAGTGCGAGAAAATATAATAATAATAATAATAATAATAAATTAATCAATTTTTAAATTTAATTTAATATTTTCCATAATTTATAAATTAATTAAAACAATTTTAATAAATTAATCAATATTTAAATTTTAAATTTTATTATTTTAAAATTTGATTTCATTTGTGCCATGGGCATGACACTTAAGTCACGCCTGTGACAATATTATGATTTTTAATATTATTTTATATTAATTTTAAAATAAAATTTTAAAGATAAAAGTTTGAAATTTATTAATTTATTAAAATTCTTTAATTAATTTATAAATTATTGACAATATTATTATTTTAAAATTTGATTTTATTTGTGTCATAGGTGTGACACTACTCACGCCCGTCACAATATTTTGATTTTGTTTTTATATTATTTTATTTTTTAAAATTAAAGATAAAAATTTTAAAGTTTAAAATTTTATTAATTTATTAAAATTGTTTAATTGATTTATAAATTATAAAAATATTAAATTAAATTTAAAATTGATTTATTATTATTATTATTATTATGATTATTATTATTATTATTATTATTATTATTATTATTATTATTATTATTATTATATTAGCTCGCACTGAAAGTTGCTTTGAAAGCAAAAAAAATAAGTCTTTAAATAGAACGACGACATTTTTTAAATTAGATAGAGTAGTATTAGACAAAAGATCTAGTCTCGGTATACTTTAACAAATTTGAACTTAATTGAATTGATACAAGCAAATTCAAACTTAGTGGATATCTGTCTGTGTCTCAATAATTAATAAATAAAAAGATAAGAAGAAACTCAATTACATTAGTGGTTGATGTCTTACTAATCTAGTATAAAGTCATTTATATAGCAAATAAATTGACGTATTTGGAATTGTATTAGCCGGACCACAAACACAATTCCAATGCCTAAGAAATGATATCAATAAGCACCGTACAAATCTAATAATTCTAAGCCCTTGTCCATTTTTAATAGTTAGTCGTCATCTCGTTGTCATGTAGAGACTGACGAACAAGATGGCGCATCTTTTATGTCATACATTGCAAGTGGTTCTCACTTCTTTATCATGTCAAATGGTTACATTCCTTCTTTGTCGCTTTATCAAAATTTTTAAGTTAATTACTTTAAGGCGATTAAGATATTATCATTTCTTAAAGTTTTTCTTAATTTGTCTGTTCTCTGATGTTTTGATAATTGTTAAAATACATTATCTTTTAGTATTTCACCACATACCTTTACATAATCATTAATTTAATACCCATAAAATTTATCAATGTAATGATATCATTATGTGTCGACTTTAGTTTTACTTATTTATAAATTAAAACGTAATTGTCTTTTTGATAGCATTAAATTTTGGAAGGAAGCAACAAATTTAAAGGAAGATTTTGATTTTCGATATACCAAAGAGAAAAGTTTAAATTCAAAGGCTAGTAAGAATAAAATTTATTAACTGCGATTTTATTTTCTCACTAGATTTATATTTATTTTGTATTTTAAATCTTTTTTTGGTCTTCCTCCCGTTCTTTTTTTTTGTCTTCCTCCCATTGAGGCTGTTGTCTTCCACCTAGGACCCGACTTCCACCTAGAGCTTAATTTCATAAACAGTCAAATATGGTTTATTTTTATTTTTATAAAAAATAAAATAAAGTAAAATAGAGATCTTACTTTTTATTTTTATAAAAGTTTAAAATAGACAAAATAAAACTCATTTTTATTTTACTCAAGGCATATAAAATATTAATAACGGTCCTGACCAAATCTCATAGTAAATGAATCAACTAGGTCCCTAAATAATCATCTAGTCAATATTAAAGAATTTATGTAAAGAATTGCATAGGTCGGCCTATGCACATTTTGAGTGGCTTTTGTTATTAAAAACAAACAACCCATTGGTTCCTGTTTCAAAATGCACTAAATTTTTCTTCTTAATGTAATGAAAGAATAACGTAATAATAATATTGAATCTTCCTTATTTTTCACCTAAATGACAAACTTTTAAAATTTTTAAAAATATATTTTAATGTGAACTGATCACGGGACCTTGCCCTCTTTCCCATGCTTACTAGTTTGTCATTGCCGATATCCGGAACTTGTTGCGGCGTGGGTGGAGTTGTTCTGTTGCTCATTACTCTTCGGGAAGGCAACTATTGTGCCGACTTTTTTGCTAAATATGGCGCACGCTCACGTCATCCTTGGTCTGTTTGGGAGACCCCTATTTCTGGTCTTTGCTAACGTTTGGACCTTGATGCCTCTTCTGTGGCTTACTTACGTTCTTAGCTTCTCTCTCCCCTATCTACCAAAAAAAAAAGATTTTGGAAAATCAAGAGATTCCTATTTGCTCAACGACCCGATCAAAAACCTTTTAGAAGCAATAAGACGCAAGCTTATCGATAGATTGTAAAACCTTTCAAATGAAACCAAGTGTATTTTGAAATCTATCAAAATTTTGTTAGGGTGTGCTTGTTTGGGGTAAGAGAACAAGCTATTGGTATGGGTATGAATATGGAATAAAAATTGATGTTTAGTATGAATCATTGAAGACCTAAGAGTTTTATTTTTTAGTTTTGGGCAATCTTCCATTCTTCTCATGATAAAAAGAATAAGAGTGATTGTTATATTTTAATTTTTTTATACATAGAGGATAGAAAAAGGTAGAAATTAAAAAGTATCAAAGTATAATTATAAGCCAAATAACTCCATAGATAAAACTTTAATTTCAATATGATGAAATTAATTAAATAATTAATTACACTATAATTAATTAATAAAATATAATTATTAATTAATTAAAATATTGTAATTAATTATACTTAATTAAAATATTATTATATAATTAATTAAATTATATTTAATTAAAATATTATTATTAATTAAAATATAACTAATTAAAATATAACTATTCATTAATTACAATATTGTAATTAATTACAATATAATTAATTAAAATATTATTATTAATTATAATATAATTAATTAAATTATAATTTATTTTGTAATTAATTAATTACAATTTTTTACAAACCAACTATTATAAATAGTAACGATGATCGCTTCGTTTTCTTAATCAATCATCATAATTATAACGATAATATTCATTTCTTATTTTACTATATTTATTTCTATTCTTATTATCATTATCTCGTGGTAACCAACCACCTCCTAATTATAAGGTCGTATAGTCAGAAATTTTCAAACTTCAATTAATATATGTACTGAAGAAACGACGGACTTATATATATATACATACATGAATGAAGAACCGATCGATGGCTAGTTTGTTTAACCTGGAAAGAAAAGGTTGATACGGGACCAATTGTAGTTAACATCAAGTATATAATTCTAATACTATTTTGATAGTCACGGTAATAAAGTAATATATAATTCAATTATTGTGTATTTGGGATCCATCCAGGGGAAGTTGTCTAACCCGATTGGTCCATGCAAATTCTGTGTATCTCCTAGATAATGATGTAAACAGAATCGCTGGGAAGATCTATCGTTGCCATATCAGGCTGAGACTTGAGAGGGTCAAAAGAGATCCGCGATTTAAAATAATGATGAAACAAACTTGTTCCAGTTTCACAATTGAGTTGAATTGATCCAATCGTTTGGCCATCACTAATTCAAAACTAAATAGCGACATGCGTTGGCATAATGGTTCTATGGTTTAAATTGTAACCACCCTATAAATAATTAAATTTATTTTAATATTTTATATAATATTTATTAGTAATTTATCAATAAAATTATTTTATTTTGTGAATAAATATTTTAAATATATTTAATTTTTAATCAAATTTTATTTGAAATTTATATATTTTCAAGATATTATAAATTTAATTATATTTATTAATAGCTATTTAATTAATTTAATTATTTATAATTCTTATTAATAATTAATATATCAAATAATTAAATAATATATATTTAATTGATACTAAACCAGATTATAAAAAGAAAATAAAATAAACACTACTTTTGTGGTTTTCATAAATTTTGAAAACTGATTAATTGATACTTGAACAGATTATGAAAAGAAAAGAAAACAAAATTACTTTTGTGGTTTTCATAAATTTTGAAAACTGAAAGAAACCAAAATAAAAACTCAAATAAACATATTTTTTTAACTAAATTTGAAAAGAAAAAAATAGAAATAGAAACAAACTGAAAACTTACAAAGGAATGATATTTTCCATACTTCTCATCAAAATTATAACTTTAGAAGTCTTTATTATCCTTATACTACTAAAAATTTACATTTTATAATAATTATAAAATATATTGATGCAAAAACTTATTTTTATTGGGAAAAGACAGGTGATAATACAAAAGCTTTGTTTTCTTTTCTTGTGTTTTAAAATAAGCAAAATAAAATGTTAAAATTAGGTAAAGATGACATTTAAATTTTACGTGAAAAACTCTCGATACAAAGATCCTAGAAATACTTACACTATAATATAGTAATTAAGATTACAAGCAAGTCTTCTTTAATTAGACTAGAGGATAAAACACATAACTTCTCACCACATTGGATAGATTACAATACTCAAAATTTCTTTACCTATTTGTTATGAATCACTCTAGCATGAGAAATTGGAAATTATCTCAAGCTCATTTACTTTAAACTGACTCTCTCTCTTTCTTTTGAAGAGGACATCTCAATCGTGTTGTTTTTCCAAGTCCCTCGTAAAAGTCCTTTATTTATAAATAGTCAAATGAATATGTTAGAAGGTGGTATAATTGTCCAAATTCATCCCCCATCTACTTTAATTAATTGCAGAAAATTCTAGAAACAGAGCTAATGCTTATTAAAAATTCGTGTCACAACTACTCTAATTAATTATAAAAAAAAATCTACAATTAGAAAGAGATGGTTCTTATTAAAATTTTTGGTATACCAACAATTACTAAGGGACCTAACAAATCCCTCCTTCCTGACTTAATTGGGGGCATACCATACCGAATCCTTAGCAATAATCATCAAAATTCTTGGATAGTGTTAACTTAGTCATCATATCTGATAAATTATCATCATTGTGAATCTTTTCGAGTTGCACAAGCTTTTCTTCTACTACATCCTATATTTATTGATAACGAACATCAATATGCTTCGAGCAGAATGAAAAGTTAAATTCTTAGTCAAATATATGATACTTTGATTGTCATATTGCACCACATATTTCTTTTATCCATGGCCCGATGCATAGAGGAAAATTTTTATCTATAACATCTCCTTATATGCTTTTGTAGTTACAATATATTCGGTCCCTGTGTTAGAAAGTATTACACTTATTTAGAGCTTGGATTGCCAAGACACGACTCTCCCTGTAAAAGTTGTCAAATATCATCAAGTTGACTTTCTTAAATCGATATCATCGGTTATATCAATTCCTATATAACCTTCTAACACATGCTTTCCATTACCAAAGCATAAGCACCTTTCGAATGTTCCCTGAAGGCATCAAAATATCAATTTTACAACATTCTAATGTTATTTCCTAAGGTTGGATAAAAATTGACTTACAATGTCGAATGCGTGAGCAATATCGAGCCTGCTACATAACTTTGGGAGCAATCTCAAGTGATCTATATTTCAAGGATCTGCTTTATTGGTCCTAAGTCCTTCATGGAGAAGGATTTACTCAACGCATTCTTAAGGATAACAATTTTCTTCTTATCGTCTCTAACAATTAACATATCATCGACATAAAGTACAAGTATGACAAGATGACCACCAACATGCCTTTTCATTAAGACATAATGGTCAGTATAAGTCTTTTTGAAGTGTAGTAAAGTCATGAAAGAGTCATACTTCTCGTACCATTGCTTCAGTGCTTGTTTTATGCCATAAAGACTCTTTTTTAGTCAATACACCAAGTACTTTTTACCTAAATTTGTAAAACTCTCAGGTTCATCCATTTATATCGCTTCCTCTAGGTCTCTACATAGGAATGACATCTTAACATCAAGCTTTTTAATCTCTAAATCTAGGTTGACAACTAGACCTAGAGTTATTCAAATAGATGACATCTTGACAACAATCCTACCTTTGTACCTCGATTTTGGATTGTTCTCATAGTTTTGAACTTACAAACCATTTGCTTTTTTAAGGCTCGTCTTCCTTTGGGTACCTCTACTAAATCATAAGTATAGTTCTCATACAATGATTGTGTCTCCTATTAGGTAATTTTTAACCATTCTTCTTTGTTAAAATTTGTCATTTATCTCTTTGTAACTTTGAGGTTCTCCCTTTATGGTGAGTGCATACTCATTTGGATGATATATAGTAGAAAATCATCTATCTTGAGTTGATTTTTGTAATTGGAGTTATTTCACAACTTTTAACTCAACAGGTTTGACAGGCTCTTCATTACTTGTTCTTGTTGACTCCTTCATTGATGACTCTTTAGTTGAAAACATATTGTAATAAGACATATCACCATCTTTATCATTATTTGTCTCCCCAATTTATCTTTCTAGATCATCACATATTGTAGGAGACGATCATTATTGTTGACCTGGGCTTGTATTTCTTTAGCTAATCAAAATCTTCGATCCTTTGATCCTCAAGGAATGTGGACACACAATTGATACCTAACTTTATCTCATGGTGAGATGAGGTAGAAACACTGCTTTATTTTAAATTTAAGTTTAGACCATTCATTTTTAAGAATGTGGTCTAATGCTTAACGACCAAATACTTTGAAGTGGTCATATGAATCCTTATTTTCCATCTATACTTCCTCTTAAACTTCTCCATCCAAAGGACTAGAAGGAGCATAGTTGTTGAAAGTTCTCCTCATTGCTTCACCCCAATATGACTTAGGAAGTTTTGCATGAGAGAGCATGAATAAGACCCTTTTCTTTAATGGTACAATTCATTCAATTCATTCTCTTAGATTCATTGTTCAATTGTGGTGTCTTCTCGAGCCTGATACCATATATCTTACAATATGTTTCAGAAAGACCACGGTACTCTCCATTGTTATCACTCAAACACATTTTAACTTTCTGCCAATCTATCGTTCCACCTTCACATAGAACTTCTTACATTCCTTAAGCACCTAAACTTTGTTTTTTAACAAAGAGACACAAATCTTTCTCAAATAGCCATCAATGAAAGTAATAAAATATAATGCACTTCCTATGTATCAAGAGCATAATTTCTCTTATGAGGCTAATTAATTCTACAAATGAAACTATATATTGTTTGCTAGCCAAACAATGAGTGCATGGCTCATATGTTTTACCTTTCACATCAGGAAGATGTTCATAATGATAAGATATTATAATCCTTTCTGGCTTATATATCCTAATCTTTTATGTCATAACTCCAAACACAAGTTATTGTAGGCAAATCCCTCTTTTCTTTCCTTGGCAATGATAATGTTGTTTATTGAGAGTTTCTATCTTCCCACACCAAAATGATTTACATAGTTAGCATCATCGAACTACCTAACTAATAAGATTAAAGCACATATCTGGGATATGTCTAACATCCTTTAATACAAGCTCACATCTCGTATTGGTCATCAAAGTAATGTTGCCTAACCCGAAATTATTGGTCAATTAATTTCCTACTTTAATAGTGCCAAAGTGGCTAACTTGGATTGTGAAAAAGAAATCTCAATGTGAGGTGACATGGAATGATGTGCATGAATCAATACTTTATAAATTATCATTATATACAATATTAAGATAATCATCTTCTCTAATGAGGAAGATGTCATTATGATCTTTTTCTATAATAACAATTATGGTCTTATCTTCATTCCTATTCAGGTCAATCTAGTCTAGCTTGACAATTTATTTCTTATAGTCTCTTTTAAGAAGTTGACATTTGAAGTTCTTATGATCTGACTTGCCATAATAGTAGCAGATGATTTTGAGTGTGATTTGGACTGGCTTCTAGATTTATCTTGAACCCCTCTTTTACTCCTTCTACTAATTTCACTTCTTCCTCTTTTATTAAAAAATGTTATCTTTGAATAGTGTGGACATATCACATTCCTTTCTCAGAGTTTTCTTATTCAATATGTTATCATCCATTGTGTCCATGGTAAGCTTTCCTTTCATGGTCAAGTTGCTAAGTATGACAACAAGGGTATCCTAACTCTCAAGTAGGGAGCTAAGAAGTAGCGAGGCTTACAATTCTTCATCATTTCTCGTCTTGATCTTTATAAGCTAATTTACAAGGCCTTTAAATTTATTTAGATATCCAATCATACTTTGGTCGTCCTTATACTCCGGCTTGACCAACCATCTTACTAGGTGGGCATTGTTATGAAGTGTCTTCTTTTGAATCACAGATTGTAGTTTTGTCCATAATGTATATACATAGGTGTAGGTTAACATGTGTTCAAACAAGATGCGGTCAATAAATTTTAGGATCATAGCCACCTCCCTTCTATTTAAGAGCTCTCATTCTTTGTCAATCTTTCCTTTCAACTTCTAGTCATACGTAATTAGCTCGTGCAACTCTTAGCCTGTATACTGGTGACCCTTCATTATCAACTTGTAGTAGGAGTAATTCTCTATATCAAGTTTGAGCATATCACTATCACGAGTGACGAGACCCTACATCTTAAATCACAAAAAGAAGTATTATGGCCTAACAAAATTAGCTTTGATGTAACTATTAAGAAAAGACAAGTTGGTAATTCAGAAGTTTTTCCTATCTCCTTCTGTGTTTTAAAATGGATAAGATAAAATAGAAAAAGTAATAAATGAGGATACCTAAATTTATACGTGGAAAACTCCCAATATAAATGGAAAAAAAATATAGGATCGTAGGTTCGAGAAATACTTCCACTAATGTAGTAGTATTATAACAAAGTCTTCTTTAATTGGATTAGAGAATAACACATACAACTTCTCACTCTACCTGATGGATTACAACACTCAAAACTTCCTTACCAATTTGTGATGGATCACTATAGTTTGAGAAATTACAAATTATCTCAAGTTCTTTGACTATAAAATGATACCCTGTCCCTCACTCTTTCTCTTATCTCTCCCTCTCTAAAAGAGGATATCTCAATTGTGTTGTGTATCCAAGTCTCTTTTAGAGATCCTTTATTCATAGATGGCCAAATGAACATGATGAAAGGTAGTATAATTGCCCAAATTCATCTCCCAACTACTTTAATTAATTCTAAAAAATTATGGAATTAGGGAGAAGTGGTATTTATTAAAAATTCACCTCCAAACAACTTTAATTAATTATAGAAAATTATGAAATTAGAGAGAGATAATACTCATTAAAATTTATGATGCCCACCAATTCTGAAAGGACCTCGATAATTACATACTTGGAGTAACCTGTAAATAGTATTAGTATAAGCCAATAAGGTAATGCGAAAAGAAGGATCATCAAACTATTTTAACAAGCTTATAATTCAGTATTTTCAATAAAGAATGCAAAATTTTCTCCTTATACTAAAGTTTAAATTAATAAGGTAAAATTTCATTCTTATGTATCTTTTGTCAAAATTTAAGTTTAAACATAATATTTCATATTATTCAAATAAATCTTTTATGTTATATAAATCATTTTAATTGATTTCAAATAAACATAATCACCATTTTTCCCTTAAGATTTTATTGACATTCTTATAGTGAGTCCATTCATTGTTAGCATTGTAGTTAGAGTGGTGTTCATTCCTAGCTAAAGATATTTTAAAATTCTTTATTTAAACTTTAGATGAGATGAGAGGAAACTGGAAATTTAAAATTTTATCAATATGTTAAAATCGAACTAAACCTTTTGCAATTTACATTATTTTGATAAGTTTCATATTTCACATGAAAAGAGAAAACAAACATATTATGTGAAGTGTGTAAATGGGCAATTTAATCCAATGTTTTCTAAAACACTTTTCAAATAAATTCAAAAAGTGAAGGAATTCTATTTTAATATTTATAATAATTATACAAACATATTGATATAAAATATATACTTCATATTTGTAATGGCCCGCAACCCGTTGTAGTAAAAACTAAGAAGATGATTATTGGAAGAGGGATCATCAAGTTACAATTCATTAGTATCAATAAGGAATGTGAAAATTTACCCAAAAAAAGGAATGTGTAGAATTCACTTTTCACTAGGGTTTAAATTAGAAAAAAGGTATATTTTGATCTTTCAAAATTTTATTAAAATTAAAATTTTAATGTTAATTTTGATAATATTCAAATAAATTAAATAAATAGAAGAGAGAGACCAAGAAAGATTTATTTTAATTTGTTCATTTATGAAATTAGTGGTTGAATCTTTAATTTTGGTAAAATAGCAACGAGGTAAGATACTTTATACTCACCTACTTAGAATTATCTCTGAGCAAAACCCAACTTGAGAATACATTCATAATAAATGGCGACATTAGTAAATATGTAACAGTTCATCGAAAGGCTAGGGGTTAGGATGACGCCTTCAGTTCGTGAAGGGAGGTACTTTTGTGCTGATTTATGGCAAAAGTCATCGTTAAGTGCCTGGACGGAATGCTTGACCACTATGTTGCGTTCTAGTTTAGATTGTTGTTTGTTATTTTATAGCATAAAAATTAAGTTTATTAATGATTTAGATAAATTATTTTCTTAAAATAAGAGCTTTTGTATTAATTAAAAATAAAGCTACATATTACTAGATTTCTTCGTATCTCGCATTTCACGCAAATTTTTACCCTAACATTGTTATTGTTGTATTTTCTTAAAATGAGTAAAAGAAATTCTAATAATGTTAAGATATTATTTTATACATTATCCCTTGTCTGGATTGAATGCACAAGACGATAAATTGTTGTTATAATTAAATAATAAGCATATAATTGCAATCCACATACATATCAATAATTGCTACAGCTAGGATATTATTGACTTCGTGATTATAGTCTAATTGCTAACCGTTAACCACTTCTTTCTTTGTATTAGTACACTTGTTAATTAATTCTAACAGACGGTATCGTGTATGTACTAATTATTTCTTCTTCTTTTTTTCTAACTTGCAAAGGAATATTGTGTTCTACAACACATCCTCCATGTAGGGCATCTCTAGTGAGAAGTGGCACGTTCCATAGTAAAGCAACCAGATTTATGAAGAGTCGAAGACCAATGGCAGAGGAGGAGCCTCACCAACATTTTGCTCCAGTTTGTTAAATTAGTGAAACTATAACATATAGCACCATTTACTATAACATATAGCACCAGTTCACTATAACATATAGCACCAGTTCTTTCTATCTATATTATTAAAAAAAATCTGAAAAATAATATAAATCAGGGACCCCATTCATTTAAAAATGGTCTCAAGGGACAAAATTCAGTAGATATCAACTTATTGTTTATCTCCAATCTTAATATCTATAATAAGCTAAATTGAACACACTGGACCACTGGTTTATTATCTAGCCTCATCCATTGGCCAAGTATCGATTTTCCAGTGTATATGATTTTTGGTGTTATTGAAATGTATAGTTATATTGGAGGACTTGACTATGAATATATGTTAATAAATGGAAGATCACTTTCACCTCTTCTGCAGAAAGAAAGAAAAAAGTTTATCTCTATCATTAACCCCTACATGGGAAACATCTAATGCAATGGACGCCTTGGTCGGCTGTAATGCTTAAAAGCAATTTATTTAATTAATTATGAGATGAAAAATACGATCAAGTTTTCTCGTGCCATCTTAGGAATAATGAATTAATTAGCATTATTCTGAAATTGATTTTATGATTTTTAGCTTTCCAGGTAAGAAAAGGAGGTGCTCTTCATATGTAATTGAGACAACACGTTAGATAACAAAATTTAAAAATGAGACATCGAAACGAGTTAGTTAAGCTGGCAGTGTGGCTATCTCATTTAAGTGCATAATCATGGAGTCTAGTAGTTGAGTTGCTCACATCGAAGAAGGTATTCCCTTCACTCTCGTGTTTTTGTACCGTTTCATCGAAGATTTGGTTGGAATCAAGTTTCGAATATTTTTCAGTAGTTAAAAAAAAAATTGCATGCTGTCTAATTATCCATATTTGGAGAAGCAACCAACATTAAAGACAATAACACCTTCTTTAAAAAGAAAAAGGAATCATAAGATTTGATTGGCATATCTGTGGAGGGGCAGAGTTAGAGAAAAATATAAAAATTAAATTCGGTGGTGGGAATTTTCCATTAAATTAATTTTAAAAATAGTCATATACTTAATTTTAATTAAAAATTTTATTAATACCAATGGATGCTCTCATTTAATAACTAAGATTTATTCTAATCTAATTAATTTCGTCAACTTCCAAGTAATACCGACATAGGATGGTCTAAGAACAACTCGTTATTCATTGATGAAACTCTAAAGTCACTCTATGCTAGTAAAGAAGTATACGTATAAGTTCTCGTAGCAGATTGATCGGCAGATGCGGGGGACAGTAGGGGGTCATTCTGACGGGGTCTCTAAAAAAGATCCCTTTACTTATTGAGTGACAAGGAGGGATGAACTTTATAAACTATTAGGTTCTCACAGATCTAGCTTTCTTCAGGTATTTCTCATGATTGGTATTTTTTAATAAATTATTTTTGTAACCTGTATCATTTTTATATTGTCTCATTTGTATACGGATCCACCGAAAATAATATCTCTATTATGTAAGGGTAAGACTGCGTACTATCGGATCTTTCCAAACTTCACTTCATTGCAGAATTTCAGACTGGTTGATGATGATGATGATAATGATGATATATATAAATTATGTAAAAAGTATAATCGAAAGTATAATAGTATGAAACATTTTTCTTAATTAACAGAGAGGGTGTTAACAAGATTGGTTAACGTCACCTGGGATGAATGAAAATTAATAAAAGATAGGAACAAGGGAATATCCGTTTAGTCATCCTAATAATTAACGTATAGCGCGATCAATGCATGAGCTTCCGTAAATAATGGAGCTTCTATAAATAGAGGACTTTCCATCTTAACACGAGCAAACCATTAATACATTAATCAAAGTTCTCGACCTGAAAAGAAAGCAACAGAGCCATAAAAATAAAAACAAGAGCCATGGACTATGAAATTTTGGCTATACTTTTGGCCATATTGCTATGGGTTGCATGGGCGATGGTGACAGAGCGGCGCCACCGTCGCATGGAAGAGCAAAGACAATTACCACCAGGGCCTCGCTCATGGCCAGTGGTGGGCAACATCTTCCAACTGGGTTTGTCCCCCCACGAGTCATTTACCAAACTGGCTCGAGTACATGGTCCTATCATGACCCTTTGGCTAGGCTCCATGTGCACTGTAGTCATTTCCTCCAACGAAGTGGCTCGTGATATGTTCAAGAATCACGACGTAGTTATGGCGGGTCGAAAAATATACGAAGCGATGAAAGGAGATCTCGGCAATGAAGGTTCACTAATCACGGCTCAGTACGGACCTCACTGGCGGATGCTACGGCGATTGTGCAACACCGAGTTCTTCGTCACTAGCCGCCTAGAAGCTATGCGGAGTGTAAGGAGCAAGTGCGTCGACAATATGATGCACTTCATGGAAGAAGCAAGTGCAAATGGAACCAAAGCCATTGATATTGGGAGGTTCATTTTCCTTATGGCTTTTAACCTTATTGGGAATCTAATGTTTTCAAAAGATTTGCTAGACCCAAAATCTGAGAGAGGTGCAAAGTTCTTCCACCATGCAGGGAAGGTGATGGAGTTGGCCGGAAAACCTAACATAGCAGATTTTTTGCCGCTTTTGAGAAGGTTTGATCCACAAGGCATAAAAAGGAAGACCACATTTCATGTGGAAAGAGCTTTCAAAATCGCCGCAGAGTTCATTAAAGAAAGAACGGAGAGCATGCAAAACGGCAATGAAGAAAAAAGGAAGGATTTTTTAGATGTGCTTTTGGAGTTTCGTGGCAATGGTGTAGATGAGCCGGCTAAGTTCTCTCCGAGGACTATCAATGTTATTGTTTTCGTAAGTACCTCGCTCTGTCTTCATCCAGGCCGTACTATTGCTTGCTCTTGGTTTAAAAGGGAAAAAGATATAGCAAGCTAAAAAATATTGGTATATTTTAGTCATAAAATTAGGAGATGCTACATATATACAGATTTTAACAAAACAAGTCTTGTTGTTTAATTTTACAGAATAATTGGATAATTTTAAAAATAAAAAATCTCAAGTCTCACGTCTCAAGTCTCAACTCAAGACTAAACTTAGATATAGTATTTCCTAGTTAAAGTAAATTTTAAAAATTTAAAACTAATATTAAGTGACATATTTTAAGAGTTGTTTAGTTTTATTTCAATTTTATAATTTATAATTTATTGTTTTAAATAAAAGTAAAACTTGTTTAATTATTAATATTGATGTGGTCGTATTTTATTATTGATAAAATTAATATTATATAAAATTAAAATATTTAATTAATTTTATAAATGAATGAATAAATTAATTTTTCTAGTCTCTTACACAATCCTTACCAATTCATATTAACAAAAGATAATTATATTTTATTAAAATAAATAAGTAAATATATATTTATAAAATAATAATTATTTGTTATTGTTTATTTATTTATTTATTTATACTAATTTTATTTGATATTTATGTAGTTTTCAGATATCTTAAATTTAGAACATATTTATTAAATAATTCTGAAAATTAAATAATTAAGTTATATCAAGACATAATTTTGTTAGTAATTAATATTAAATAATTAAATAATATATATTTAGTTGATGATAAATCGGATTATAACGAAATAAAAATAAAAATAGTTTTTGAATTTCATAAGTTAAAATTTTGAAAGAAATCAACATTTGAAAAGAAAGTGAAAATTCAAACAAATAAGTAATTTTATTATATTTAAAATAAAAACCTCAATGGAAACAAATATGCACTTAACTAACTATATGTAACATAAAGTGATTTCTTAATTGTAATAGGCAAATAATTATATAAAATACTACATTTTCAATATTAAAAGTTTAATGTATTGAATTATTAAATTCTTTTCATATTGTCATAAAACATATCAAAAGCTTTATAAACGTAAGACTAAAATTATAATTCCACACTATAATTAGAATAGTTTTAAAAAACTGAAATTTAATGACTTTTAAAATAATCAAGAAAAAATGTTAGACATAAATTATACAAAACAAAGCTTCTCTTTACATACCATCATTTTATTATATTTTAATGGAAAATTTAATTCAAAACCTATTAATTATATAAAACTACGTTTTTGATGTGTTTAACTTTTACATTATGGGAAGCTATTGGATCTAAAATTTTACTTCTCAATATTTTGTAGCTAATAAAAAACAAGACCATATTTATTTATTTTCTAGGAGATGTTTACGGCCGGGACTGACACTACCACAAGCACACTAGAGTGGGCAATGGCTGAACTTTTACACAATCCAGAAACGCTAGAAAAAGTCCAAGCTGAGTTACGAAATGTTGTTAGACCCAGTGAGAAGTTAGAAGAAAAAGACATACAGAACCTACCCTACTTAAAAGCTGTCATCAAAGAAACACTAAGACTTCACCCTCCTCTACCATTCTTGGTACCACACATGGCCATGGATCCTTGTAAGATGTTAGGTTACTACATCCCAAAAGAAACACAAGTTCTGGTTAACGTCTGGGCCATAGGAAGGGATCCAAACACTTGGAAAGACCCTTTAAAGTTCAAGCCGGAGAGGTTCTTGCAATCCAACTTCATGGACTACAAAGGACATCATTTTGAGTTTATACCATTCGGTTCGGGACGAAGAATGTGCCCTGCAGTGCCTCTTGCTTCTCGTGTACTCCCACTGGCTCTAGGGTCGCTCTTACATTCATTTGATTGGATTTTGGCTGATGGAATTAAGCCCAAGGATTTGGACATGACTGAAAGAATGGGCATAACGCTTCGAAAGTCTGCCCCCTTGAAAGCTATACCAATACCGTACAAAAGACTATCAAACGACCTTCCATGATAACATGTTTCTATGAATTGTGTAAAAATCCAAAGAAGAAATGTTGTGTACCCGTGTTTCGAATATGAATAAACTTTAGTATGTTTGTGTGATAAAGTTGTTGCTTTAATATATCACAAAATTTTAATAAATAGAGAATGGTACCTAAATAATTTCATATATATGTGATAATTTACTTTTTGAACTAGTATCCTAACTCAATGGCATGCCAGGATTGATAAAAATCTATCGCACCGGCTGACTTACCAATCCCGCAACGGGATGTGGTCATGGGCCAGGCCCAACTAGACGTTGATGTCCACGATGCTTCGGAGGGTGGCCTCAGGGGCGCCTCCCATTAGTTTTCTCCCCTGTCCTTTTCATTATGTCAATTCTCCTATGGAATTGTCAAGGCGCAGGAGGGTCATGGTTTCAGACCGTCCTGCGTAATTATCTACGCATGTATCGACCGAGTCTTTTGGTGCTGATGGAACCCCGAATTAGTGGAGAGCGTGCCCTACGTGCCATTCAGTCTCTTAGCTTCGATTTTTCATTTCGCGTCGAGCCGACTGGATTTTCGGGTGGTATCTGGCTACTTTGAATGGCGGATTTTGAGGTTTCGGTCGTTCTGGCTCACCGTCAACTCATTCATACTACTGTTACCCCGAGACAATGTTCCTTTGATTTCGCCGCGGTCTATGCCAGTCCGCAGCCGCTCAACCAAAACCGCCTTTGGCCTCTTTTATCTTGGCTTGGGCAGCGTTGCTCCGGGCCTTGGTTGATGGGCGGCGACTTTAATGCTAAACTGGAAAGCACGGATCGGCGGGGCGGGGCCTGCTCCTGCCGCATCGTGAATCCTCGGTTCAGGGATTGGCTGCATCAGTGCGGTCTTCACGATCTTGGCTATGTGGGCTCGAAATTTACGCGGCGGCGTGGGACGGTGCAGGTTAGGTTGGATTGCGTTCTTGGGTCCACTCTTTGGCTCCAATCCTTCCCCCACTCAATAAACCACCACCTCCCCTTCTTGGGTTCGGACCATCGGCCACTTTTGTTTTATATCGGATCGCTTCCCGCCAGGCCCTCCCGATCCCCGCCTTTTCGATTTCAAAACGCCTGGGTCACTCATTCGTCATTTTTTGGGTTGGTGGCGCAACATTGGCTTCCTGGTGCGGAGACTATGAGCCAATCGCTGCTTCGGTTTTCTCATCACCTTCACCATTGGCATACTCATGTCTTCGGAAATATTATGCATCGTAAATGTCGCCTGATGGCCCGATTACGGGGTATTCAGCGTGCTATGTCCGCCAACCCCACTACCTCCCTGCTTGACCTGGAAGATCATTTGAGCCGTGATCTTATGCAGGTGCTGAGTGAGGAGGAGTTGTTGTGGCACCAGAAAGCTAAGTGTCAATGGATTTCGAGGGGGATCGTAATACGAAGTTTTACCACTCCGTTACCCTCTCCAAGCGCAAGAAACTACGGATTGTTCACCTTACGGATTCCGATGGTACACGGATTACAGACCCAGACCGGTTGTGACGGCTAGTCCACTCTTACTATGCCCAGCTCTATACGGAGGACGTCGGGGTTTATATCTTGCTTCCTATTTCTAGCGAGGCCCCTACCCTCTCGCCCTGGCGGGTACGCGACCTAGAGTTACCTCTTACGACCCACGAAATCAAGAGTGCTATTTTTGCACTAAATTCGAACAAAGTTGCTTGGGTCGATGGGTTTAATGCGCTCTTTTTCCAGTCGCAATGGCCAACGGTGGGCCCTGCGGTGGTGGCGTTTATCCAAAAAAATTTCAGTCAGGATCATTGGGAACCAGACCTGAATCACACTCTCCTAGTTCTCATTCCTAAAATCTCGATTCCCTAGTAGGTTTCTCAATTTCGGCTTATTAGCCTTTGCACCGTCCTTTACAAGGCCATCGCCAAAGTTTTAGTTAATAGGTTGAAACCATTTATGACTCAGCTTGTCGCGGAGAATCAAAGTAGTTTCATTCCTGGGCGGCGGATTACTGATAATATTATCATTGCCCAGGAAGTGATTCACTCCATGCGAACCAAGACTGGCCGGAAAGGTTTTTAGCCGTCAAAGTCGACCTTGAAAAAGCTTATGATCGGCTTCGCTAGTCTTTCATCCAGGACACTCTCGAGGTCGTCGGGATTCCTGCGCACCTAGTCCGGGTCATCATACGCTGTGTCACGACGGTGTCGTTTCGAGTGGCTTAGCAGCACTTACTTCGATGCCTTTTGCCCGTCCCGGGGTGTTCGCTAGGGCGACCCGCTTTCCCCATACCTGTTTGTTCTGTGCATGGAGCGTCTCGGCCATTTCATATAGTAGGAGGTGGCAGCGGGCAGCTGGAGGCCCGTCCTCCTCGGTCGAAAGGGGCCTCCCATTTCCCACCTTTTCTTCGTTGACGACTTAGTTCTCTTTGCTGAAGCTGCGGAATCCCAGACTCAGGTTATCGGCCGCACTTTATAGACTTTCTGCTTAGCCTTTAGGCAAAATATTAGCCTTGAGAAGACCCGAATCTTTTTCTCGAGGAATGTGCCTCAGGACACTGCCTGGCATCTCAGTCACGGTCTACGCCTGAGTCGTACGGATAATTTGGGCAGGTATCTAGGGGTCCCATTGTTTCACGAGCACGTCTCCAGACGGACCTTCCAACATATCCTCGATACGGCTAGAACAAAGCTTACAGGCTGGCGTGCGCAGACTTTATCCCTGACTGGTCGTGTGACTTTAGCTCAGTCGGTTATCTTTGCTCTCCCCATCTTCACGATGCAGACGGTTAGACTCCTTCGTCAACTCTGTGACGATCTTGAACAGCTTATGCGTGATTTTATTTGGGGCACGACTATTTGCAGCGTCGGACCCATCTCGTGAAATGGGACACGATCTGTCAGCCAAAGTCGACCGGGGGTCTGGGCATCAAACGTCTTCGTCCCACTAATGACACTTTACTTGCCAAATTGGGTTGGGCGTTGGTGATCCAGCCTCATGCTCTGTGGGTTCGTGTGTTTTATGGGAAGTACCGCTTGGATACGCATCATTTGCCCCACACTATTGTGCGGTCCCGAGCTTCTGTGGTCTGGAGGGGACTGTCAGCCGTTTGGTCGCTTGTGAGGCAAGGCAGCAGGTGGGTTCTGGGGAATGGCCGCCTTATTTTATTCTGGCTCGATAACTGGGCCGGTGGGTGGGGACCCCTGGTCCACCTGACCGCAGCAGGCGTCCCTGTCAATCTCTTGAATGCCACAGTGGCCGACTTCGTGGACCGACGAGGCACCTGGCACTGGCAAAGGTTCCAGCAGTATCTTCCGTCGGCAGTCTGCTTCGACCTCGCCTCCATCCGGCCTACGTTTGATGATGGCGTGGACAATCATCTCCTTTGGGGACCTACCTCCCACGGGTGGTTTGCGGTTGCGTCGGCGTACGAGTTACAGGAGCATCCCGAGGTTGCCCCGCAATCCAATATATGGGAAGTTGTTTGGAAATAGGCAGGTCCTCAGCGGATCTGGTCTTTTTTGTTGCTGCAGGCGCACGGTAAACTTCTGACGAATCGTCAACGCATTCTCCGGCACCTCACCACGAATAGCCACTGCCTTTCCTGTGGGCATGATGAGACCACACTCCACGTGGTGCGTGATTGCCCACGGGTGCGCTCCTACTGGGCCCAGTTCCCCTGGGATGTGCTGGGGCCCAACTTCTTCAGTCAGGGCGAGGGGCTATGGGTCATCTCTAACCTTACCACTATGCGGCCTTTACAACATGTTGCTCGGCCTGTTATCTTTGGGATGGTCTGTTGGTACTTATAGACCTAGCGGAACAAATGCCTGTTTGAGCAGGGTTTCCGCTGGCCAGAGGCTGGTCGTCGTCTGGTTATGGAGTATGTTGAGTGGATTTTCAGAGCTCATCTCATGGAATCCCGTATTTTCCCGGATTCCACTATGCCTGTGGGGACTCCGGTGGGCTGGTCACCGCCAATGGAGGGATGGGTGAAGTTGAATACGGATGGGGCAGTCTCATCGGGGGCAGTTCAGGCATCTGCTGGAGGGTTAATTCGGGATCGATGTGGGCAATGGTGTGGGGGTTTCCAGCAGCGGTTCGATCGCTATCCCCCCCTCACAGCAGAACTCCGTAGGGTCCATTCCAGACTCCTGTTGGCCTGGGATCGGGGTTTCCGCCGACTTATTCTTGAAGTCAATTCGCTGGAAGTTATTAGCATACTTTTATCTTCTCAGCAGGTTCTGACTGTGGATCTTTTGTTGGTTGCAGGTATTCACGGGTTATTACAGCGAGACTGGGAGGTGGTGTTGCGACATGTTGGGCATGAGGGGAACCAGTGCGCTGACAGACTGGCGACTTGTGCCATTTTCTTAGATCCGGGCCTACACCTTCTTCGGGAGCCTTCGGTAGCCGTCCAGGAGCTTCTGCACCACGATGCGGGCGGGGCTTTGTACCCCCGTCATATGTGATCATACTTGTACCTTTCCTTTGTAATAAAAAAAATAACAATTTAGTAAAAATTATATTTATTTCAATAAGAAACAATTACCTTAGGGAAAATTAGTGTCAAAGTTTCTCCATACGGGTCAAACATGCTATTATTTATGGTATCACATTACACTTTAATATTTTTAAAAATATTAATAACACTTTAATTTTCAACAAAGTTGGGGTTTTTAATTCCTAATAATTAAATCATCAACTTAATTTATATGGCATCATAAATTAATAATTAAATCATCGACTTAATTTGTATGGCATCAACTTAATAAATGCTAATGTGGTCTTTAGAACAATTTCGTTAAATATTGTCAAAGGATTGAATTATTCTTGGTAGATGTGGAATCTAATAAATATAATTCTACCTTAATCGCAAATGAATTGTAGAGAGCTATAAGTAAGGTCAAATTTGTAGAGATTCGTAAAACTAATCTCCTTTGCCAACTTTGCGAAGCAAAATAAAGAAATAGGAGTTTTAAGATAGAAATCGAAATAGACTAAAAGTAAAGACAAAAACTAATTAAGAATGCAATTTAATGAAATCAAATAACAACGAACATCTAGCCCAAAGTATATTTTTTGCATAAATGTTTTGAATTGATCATTAATGCTAAGATAATTCCTTATATTCTTTGATAAAATAGTTATGTTTAACAAACTCTAACAATCTATGTCTCCTTACTTCCTCATTAATTGAAACAAGCTATTCGATTAATTCTTTTATCAACAAAGAACCATAAATAAGCTCTTAGGATTTAATCTATTGACAACATTAAAAACTAAAGAAACCACTAATTCTAGTCAACAAAGACACAAACTCAATTCATTTAGAATAGGTTATATATCTATATAACATAAGTAAACTATCTTTTAATGAACCCTATCACCTAGTAAATATTAGAATATTTAAACAATTACGAAATTAATCATTCAATTAGCAATATATTATTTTGATAATTGAATAATGAGCCTTTGTATCAATTAAATAAAGTAATAATGTTATTAATCTTAGAAGATATATGAATACTAGAGAATAGAAGAGTAAAGTAGAATAACTAGATCTCCCAATTCTTGAAGAATCAAATTTCAATTAATCTTTCATTAAAAAAAAGAGTTTAGTTGTATATGGTTCTCAAATACAACATAAAAAAAAATCAACTATCCAAGAATGTAGAAAAACCAAGATGAAATAAGATGAGAGGGAGATGGTACAGTTACCTCTCGTTTCTCTTTCATATAAATAATCCCAAAATCCTATCTATATTACTAAAAATAAGGGATAAAAGTCAAGATCAAGACTAAATATAAAGTGTAGCGCCCCCTCACCGTAGGGTACACATCGGAAAACTCAAAGGTCACTCCGACACGTATCCCACGATAAAGGTGCACCACCAGAACATTTCCACTAATAATCCACATGGCATCGCAATAATTAAAACCATAATATCAGAAATCAGTAAATTTTAAAATCCAAAATATCAATCTGGTACAGTCGTCCAGTAGCAGAATAGACAAGTCTATCAGTTCCCTAAACAAAACCAAAAAGGAAACTGATACAAGCATCTATCCTAAGTCATCCTCAAAAGTCCAACCCAGTTGATCGACTTGTGTGCCATCGCTTCTCTTGCCAGCACGCTCACACGGCAGGAAGAGACTATCTCCAGAGCTAGGGGTCTACTCTATCGATCCTGAAAAATTAGATGCAATTTTGGGTGAGTTTGCGAACTCAGTGAGAAACCATCATCGATGGTTCACTCAAATCATGAATTACGCAAATTGCGTACAGCACGGTACAGTAATATTTAATTAACAGTATTATATAACAATTTACAGTACTATGCAACAGTTTACAGTAGCACATAACAATTTGCAATTTCTCATGTCATCACATGATTCAGTAATCTTGCAATTCAATCAGTCATGTTTATACAATGCATATGAGACTCTTTTCCAGTTATTCAGTGTTGTGTCCAAGTGCTCGGTCAAGATTCGATTGGGGACGCGTCTGTGATTTCTCCCTGCTCGAGGCTCGAGGCGGTCGATCTGATGTTCGAGCTCGAGGCTCTTTTCAGTGATAATAGCAACTTGAGTCACATTCCATTATCTGATCATGCATTTATGCATTTATGCAGTGTTCAGTAATTCAGTGTATGGCTATAAAAGTCCAGTATTGTATTTCTCAGTGTCATACAGTAATCCAATCCAATACAGTAGTCCAATCCAATACAGTAGAAACATGCCATTCGATCATGTATATTTCAGTAATCATGCAATTTCACAGTGGCAAGTAATTCACATTGAGCATTTAAACAGTTAGGAATTTGAGAAACCAACTAGGTTACTCACCTGTAACTCCGAAGCTCGCTCGAAAGTTCCAAAGAATGTCCGTGGAATGACGATCCAACGATGCCTCTATAACAGTAAAATACAGTTCCATTACTAGATGCTCAATTAAGCTATGCAGTGATGCATATGTCTCAGTGGAATTATGTACAATACATGCTCATGATTTTCCCGACGCTAAAACCCAATTTTGAACTCTTATGCCCCATTCTAACTCTTTGCTCAATTGATGATTAATAATTGATCCAATCCTATAATTCAGTTTAATTTCCTCAATTCATACTTCCTATAGCAATTCCATAACCATTGAGTCAAAACTTCTATTGAAAACCTCAGTTAAAACCCCAATTGTCTCAATTCAATACTTAGGTCATACTATAAACCATAAATTGGCCTTATTCTCGATAAATCAATACCATTTAAATTAAATTCTAACTCCCATAATTATCCTCAATTGTAGACCTCTTTCTCTAGATCATAATAAATCGAGAATCACCTCAATCGAAGGTCTATACCATAAGTTATGCCCAATAAACTAAAATTAATCCAATCAGAAAATCCCTTCGCCGCAGCCAAGGAGCTCTCGCCGCGGCGTAAAACGGTTCGCTCGCCGCGGCGTGCAGCTCCCAATTCCCCTCGCCGCGACGTTCACTTTCGCCTCGACGCGGCGCGATAATCATCCGCTCGCAGCGGCGCTGAGTTCGCTCGTCGCGACGAGCACGCAATTGCTCGTCGCGGCGAGGCCACCTGCAGACGTCGCGACGTGTGGGCGACTTCGTCTTCTCCGATCCGATTTTCTGCCATTTTTACAGTCAAACCATCATTAACTCACTTCCAACTACCTATCTAACTCATTAAATACCATAAATGCATCCAAAAACCATAAATAACAACATTAATGCCATTAAAACTTACCAATCGAAGATAAATCCACGAATTTCTCCAAAATCACCATAAACCCTAAATCTTTCAAAATCAACGATTAATCCTTCTAAAAGCTTCTCAACCTTCGTCAATCATAAGAAACAAGTTAGCCTTACACAATAAGAGGGAAACCACATGAAAAGATCGAAGAATCCTCACCAATGGAAGAGATCGAAGATCACCGTGGGAGAGAAGAAGAAATGCCTTAGTTAAATTCCCACATTCAAACTTAGCTATTTATAGACAAAAGTCTCCAACTCAGTCCAAATTTCAGTCTCTAAATTTCGACGGCTCAACATTTTAATTTCCTAACAGTATAACCCTAATATTTCCTTTGCCATTGGACAATCTTTTCAGTACTATACAGTCAATCAGTCTGTCACTCCAAAATTTTCGGTCCGGGCATTTTCTCCCGAATTTTCCGAAAATTTCCTATAAGCCACTATCAATTATCAATTTCACTTAGACTATTCTAAATCAGTCATTCGAGCTCACTTACTCTTAATTTCTCAGTCAATTACAATCCAGTCAGTCCAGTCAGTTCACAATCCAATAAATCCATACTCACAATTAAAATGTCGGAAAATCATGAATGCATGTACCTATGAATAAATGCATATGCAGTAAACCTATTCCTCTATAATTAGAGGCCAGTAACATGCTCAATCAGTGAATGCAATGAAACCTATCAGTCTAGCCCAATATTACCATAATGCCCTTGCTAACAGTAACGGGATGTTACATAAAGAATCTCACTTTCATTGTGGTTGTCTTACTAAAATAAGTTCTATCTATTCAAAACTTCTAAATAGAGCCAAACAAGGGCAAGAATAACTAAGGTCATTTGACTTTATAAGGTCCTCATCCATTTAATCACGTTAAATCCTATAACACTCATATCGACTAAGGTATAGGAATGCCTTATGCTCAGACCCCTTTTGAAACTTCTCCTATAGACCTTCACTCTTTTCCAAAACTTGCATCATTTTTCCTTCTTTTCTAAATTTATAATTTTAAACACATTTTGACTAAATCTCCAATCTACTCCATAAAAAACAAAATATATAATTGAATTCCATAATTACAAGCATTTTACTGATCAAAACATAGGGATTTAATATGAAATATATGTACCTTATGTATGTGATCAAATTTCTCCACATTTAGATAATGTTTGCCCTTAAGCATCCGATAGTTCAGACTCATTAACCTCTCTCTATATCATTCTCTTTTCCTTATCAACTCATTCCTTCATAATCTAACTCACCACATTTCACTATTCCAAACCAAATCATATTTTAAAAAAATGCAATTCATAATATAAGTTCTTATAAACTACATAAATAAGCAATTGTCTTTTCAATCTTTTTGTAATCAAATGTAGTAGGAATCAATAACCTCATATTGGTTTCACGTTGTGCACTCAAGGTGTTTATAGTATTAATGACCTCTCATGTCAATATGGAGAACTCTTATCATGGTTTTGAAACTCGGACTGGACCGGTCGGTTCGACCGATAACCGGTAAATTATCCGATCTGGGTGACCCCTAAAAATCAGTCCCTAATTGGACCAACGCGAACCGGTCAGAACCGATTAATTGACCGATTAAATCGGGACTGGTCGAACCAGTTGGCCACTGGTTTAATGAATTTTTTTATTTTTTATTTTTCTTTTTAAAACGCAACACGTTTTTTATTTATATTATTTGAATCGTTCAAATGAATTTTTTATTTATATTTATGTATATTATTTGGTATATTTTTCTATTTTTTAATATTACTAATATTATATATAATTAAATATAATTATTGCGTACTTATGACGTCACACCGATTCGACCGATGGTCGAACCGGTGACCAGTAAAGCCTCTGGTTCGACGTCCGGTCCAGGTTTTAAAACCTTGACTCTTATCATAGGCTTGTTTTTATATCATATCTACACCGTTAATTAATGAACTAAATGTAAAAATCTGAAGGCCTTTGAAAGGGTTATAATGGGGCTTAGTCAAAGCTTGAAAAAAAAGGGGAACTTTTAGGCTTATCAAATTGAAAGAAATATACAAACTCGTACACATAAGTTTTAGCTAAAAAATCTTCAAAATTCTCTTAATTCAAGTCAGTTAACTATGATCATGCAAGATTTTTCTCATCTCTTCATTTTTTTTTCTTTTTGTACTTTTGAATTGAGGATATTATTGTCACTTTTTTTGAATACATACATACATACAGAGGAACCAACAATATGCAACTTAAATCACTTTACTACAATTTTCATAATGATTTTCTGAATCTCACATAAACGAGCTTCTATAATCCTTCAATTAAGAGTTCAAAATTATAGGGGGAAAATAGTAAATATGGCTTATATTGTGGTTTATATGCAACAAAAAGAAGACTGAGACTCAAACTAGTTAACTAGGGGAGATATAATCTAGGTGGCTTTTTAAGAATTCGAAATAGTAACCTAAATTCCCTTAACATTTCCATGCATCTAGTCCAATAATATGATCTCAATATTAATTTCTAGTAAAATTGAACTATGTAACAATCGCTCAATTTAGAAAATGAAGCACAAAATAATGAATGCTTATGGGCTCAAAAGCAAACAATATTAGTTAACTTGTATTATATCCTTTTACATTTTTCATCCAAATCAATCATAAAAAGCAATTAATTAATGTGTAGTAGATAAGAACTCAATAATTCGCGCTAGCCGTCTTATTACATTTCAATCTAAATCAATGATTCTTGATAACTCGCATTAACAAATTTTAAAATAACTTAGACCTCTAAAGAGATAAGTAGACGAACAAGAACTGAAACAAGTTTGACAAAAAAATTCTTACAAAAATTTAGCTAAATCAAAAAAGCTTATATAAAACAAGAAAAAAAATCACCAAATAAAAATAAATACAAAATTACCATTCCCCACACTTATTTCA
Source organism: Erythroxylum novogranatense (assembly GCA_029891385.1). Classification (NCBI taxonomy): domain Eukaryota; kingdom Viridiplantae; phylum Streptophyta; class Magnoliopsida; order Malpighiales; family Erythroxylaceae; genus Erythroxylum; species Erythroxylum novogranatense. The sequence continues at coordinate 87,441,051 of CM057231.1, read as the reverse complement.
TACATTATCCTCAATATATCAAAACCAGTACTTAACAATTTCAACAAAAATAAAAATATGAGAGTAAGTGAGACTTCCCTTGAAAGAGTTAAACATGGCCCATACACGTCTTCCACACTCGACAATAAGGGTGGAATGAATTGTGTTAAAGCAAAGGAGGCCATCATGTTCTCTTCTATCTAAGTGATGTGTCTTTCCAATATATCTAGCTATTTATTATTTAAACTGTTAGGGGCAACCAAAGTGGATGGTGATGTGTGGTTTTATGGATCCAACAACAATAAAGGTGTGTACTATCAAGAAATGTTTGATTAATATAAAATATGCATACCATAAAGAAGTTTCTAACTTTAAGGGGAAGACAACAACTCCATTGACAACAACTATGGCAATGGGAGTGATGGCAAGAGATAATAGTGTGTGGTGGGAAACAGATAGTACGATGGAATGACAAGAGGCAACATCTTTGATGACAATGAGAGGAGGAGGAAGTTGATGGTGCATGATGGGAAAGGTGCTAATTAGAGGAGAAAAACAAGCTAGGGTTAGAAAAAAAGAAGAAGATGATGAAAGAAAGAAGTATGTATTTTATTAATTTTTTTGTTTCTTCAGGAAAACTACCTATTTGTGTGTGCTCTTGAGTTAGAAGTAGTCATATTGTAAAATGTGGGCATGTTAAAAAGGGGTAAGTTTAGCAATTTGAAAATAAGATATAGGCATGCCTTATTCAAGAATTGCTTTTAGATGTTCCCCTTTTTTGAATGTCGTATTGGTAAGGTGTGCTTATTTCAAGTTGACCTTAGGTCATGTCCTGGGGGATTAAGAACTAGTTAAATGAAATGTGACGAACTATATGAGGGAATCAAGTTAATTGATTTTGTTGACAATTCCTAAAAGCCATATCTACAATTCATATTACAATACTTATTTTTAGTTCATATAAACATAAACCTTAAAATACTTCTCTTTTCCTATACTCTTTTATGAAAGTTTTTACACCACCTAACTATATGTATGGATATGATCTAATCAAATATTTTACTTTCTTTAACAAATATCTTTCTATAGGAAAGATGCTCTATGAAGTGCTTAATATTTATGTATGGGATTATGATTGCCTAATAGGTGGCAATTATAAAACTTTAGATCATGTTCTTCAATGTAAATATTAAACATTCTAATTCAATTCTTAACTTTCCTAGTCACTCTATATTAAGACTTTCATTAATTTTCTTAGTAAAAATTCCATATGGCATCCCATTTAAACATGCAAGTCAATTCCAAAAGTATATATGGCTATCATTTTGCTGATGCCACATAGGATTTTTGTTAAGAACATCAATGAAGTCCTGATATAAAATGTTTAATGAAGGAGGAGTGAATTAGGAAGCTTAATAGTTAGAGGACTAAAATAGAGAAAAGTGTAAAGCTAAAGGACTAAAATATAGTTGTCCCTTCATTATAATAACATAAAATGGTAGGTCTATTTATACACCATTTGACAATTAATAATTTGTGCCTTCAAAAAATTCACATGATTTTGTTGTATTAGTGTGTGAATCACAACTAAGGTCTTTAGCATTTTAAACATATTACCAAAAATAGTTGATAGTAACAGTCTCTTTGTAAAAAATACAAGGGGAAGGCTGTGTGGCTGCGTACATCGATGAATCTCCCCAGACCCTCGCAAAGCAGTGAGTAATACATTAAATAAGTTAAAATACATCTCATAAAATGAGTGTATTATCAAAGTAAAACATTCGTAAAAGAATATCATAAAAAATTCAAATCCATTTACATTAATTTATACATAATCATTTAAAAATTAAAAAGAAGTAGAACAAATTCAAATAAGCTACTTATTTGATTAGAAATGTTCTACAAATAAGTCATTAACTATGGTTAATAATTGGCAAAATATGCCTTTCTCTAAAAACAATTATTCAAAACACCTCTTTAAAGAACACTTCCTTTTTTGATATCCATATACGCTTGAGCCTTTCTTTAAGATCAAATGTCATTTTCTCTTATCATCCTTTCTTCTAATCTTTTCTTCTCTTTTATATTCTTCTCTCTTTATTTTATTTAGACTTGCATTTTAACCATCTATTCTTAATGATATTTTTATGCTTCATTATATGATTCTTCTAGAGAACTTGGATCCTCTTTCCATATATGTAACTTTTGTTTATCCATGTGATTTTTTAAGAACTATCTTATTGACTTTCTTTGCTCTAATGGGACATCTTATAATAACTTTTGATATTTTTTTAAACATATACTGAATGGTTTGGATTTAATTTGTTATGGTGTTCTTATTTATAGTAATTTTGATAGATACTTCTTTCTCTTTTATGCCTTTCTCTCCTTTAATGTAGTTTTGTATATTAATATATGTGCTTCTATGGAAGCTAGTACTCATCATTTGGTGATTATGTTATATCTAATTGTTGTATTATATTGTTATTCCACTATAAATTATAAGTTAATGTTAGTATTGCTTTTTTATTTATCTGGTTATAATCTTGATTTTTGACTTTTAATTCTTATTATGACTTATTCATATTATTTTAATGAATGTGTTCTTTTTATTAGAAAAGAAGTGTTTAAACAAGTAATATCAAAGTTACATTTGTTTTGTCAATTAAGTACTAGCTAATGAAAATGCCAAGTCTTGGCTTTGATCTTGAAAGTTCATAATTTCAAATCTCACAAATAGAGATGGAACTTCTGCCTCGACTCAACTCGAGGTCAACACACCAAGCCTGACTCAAGACCTAACAATCATTGTAAAAAACTGCTTCGTTTTGCAAAAATTGATGTCATTTTTATTTTTAATTTAAAAGTAAGAATGGGTCAGATTGAGCCTAGTCGAGTTCAAGCTCGAATCTTGTTATCTCGAATCCAGTCAGGCTTAGTTTAGGAGTCGATGGCTCGGCTCAGCCTATTGCCTCCCTACTCGTAAACCCCTTTATCTTTAAAGGTAAGCATAGATCAACTAAAGTTTTAATCTATACCAAACTAACATATGGATCCAATCCATATAGTATGATCATATTAGGCCTTTATGGTATGGGCTCATTCGGCCCATATGTCTGACCTAATTAAATTATATCCATATAACCTAATTAAAGTAGGACCAAATAACCTTATTTTGATTTAGTCAAGCCTACGACCATGGGTTAAGCCCTCTAACTAAGGTCAAACTTATTTCCATATTATGATGCAAGGTGATTAATAACATACAAAATGATTGAAATACAAAATTAACAAAATAGGTCCATTGAACACTCAAATTCATAAATATTATTATTAACCAATTAAAGGCTTATGCATCCCTCTAGACACACATATGGATGTCGCCACCCACCAACAAAGTTGTTGAATAGAAAAAAGTTCTTGAACTTTTTAAAGAAAATTTATAAACTATTCTTATAATCCTTTTGGATGTGGGAGGTTTAGGAAAATTTTCTAAACTATTAACAATATACAAAATACTAGTTTTCATAAATGATATATCAAGTAAACACATATTCATATCAATAAAAGGAGTTAAAAGTTTGGGAAAACCTTTTAAACTATTATTAATATACAAAACATTATTTCTTCTAAATGACATATCGAAACAATCACATATTCATATCACATGAGAGAGATCATACAGCATACCATCTACCACTACCATTAAAGATAGAAACGTAATATATAAATCAGAATGGATTTATGAAAAAGGATTTATATACAATATAATATTTTCCATAAATTTATTTAGATATCCCTAATTATATAAATAGTTATATAAAATTAATTACAAGATCTCCGTAAATCAAAGTGTGCATATATTATTTTCTACTTGCATTTTTAGTTCTCTTATATATTAGAGTTCTTATGTTAATAATTATCTAATTAAATTTATTAATCAAAATATATAACTCCTTTCATTAATTTTCTTTCCACATTCATTAGTCCATGCAAAGGTATACAAGATAATTTCTTATGTTGTGAGATAGTTAACTAAAATTAAATTTAATGATTTTATGCATCGTAGATATCATAGATAAATCCCAATATAAGCCTTCAATTACCAAGACGGGTATGTATTTATCTAAAATAAGGAACAAATATATTTTTAATAATTTAATTTGTGGTTTCTTATTTCAATCTTTCAATTATTAAACCTTTTACTAAGTCTTTGAATTTTATCAATTACTTTATGTTATAACTTGTTAAAATATTTTAATAGAAAACTTGCGTGGCATAAAAAAAATTTAGAAGCTAAACATATAACTTAAAATGATGTGCATATCTAATTTGGATGCCACGTAAGATTTTCACTAATAAAACTATTAACATAAAGTGAATAGCAAAGTTTGACTAAATTAAATGTTTCAATATTTGAAAATCCTAAACAAGAAATAAGGTTAGGTTGTAATACCAAAAATATAATCATCCCTTTGTTGGAGATATGATTCAAAATCTGTTACAGCAAATATGATTCAAAAAATGTTGCAAAAAAACAGCTAAACAAACTCTCAAACTTAGTTGATTAGCTAACTAGTTAATTGGAGATATTTTAGCATTTTTTTTAGTTAACATGAATATATGTCAGTAGTTTAATTGTCTACATTTAGTTATTTGTTAGCCTATAAATTGGCATTTCAATTTTTATTGACTCTGCATTGAATAAATAGTATTAATCCTCTGTTTCTTAAAAATTTCCAGAAATTTTGTTTCTTTCCTTTATTTTTGTAGTAATAATTTTTTTAAAATAAACATTTGGTATTGAAGCAACTTTGGTCATTTATTCTTAAAAAACAGCAACATTGTAGTCAACATAGTCCAACCTTTTATGACAGTTTTCAAAGGAGACAACTATGAATTCTGGAGTATCAAAATGAGAACATTGTTCAAGTCACAATAGTCACGGGACTTGGTGGAATATGGCTATAATGAGCAGGATGAGGAGATTAGGCTGAGGGAAAATTTAAAAAAGATTCAAAGGCTCTATGTTAAGTCAAAATGACTTTACGATTAATAATTTTGATGAAGACCAAATAATAATCCAGATGCAAGAAAATGAGACATAAGCGAAAGCCGAAAATGAGACGATAGAAATAAGACGGAAGCCGAAAGCAAAAAATGAGACAATAAAAATAAGACGGAAGCTGAAAGCAAAAAATGAGATGCAAGAAAATAAAACGGAAAGCAAAATTAGATGATAAAAATGAGACGGAAGAGAATGAGAGGATAGAAATAAGATGAAGCGAAACAAAATGAGACGGAAAAAAATGAGATGAAAGAATCAAAGACGAAGACCCGATACTATGTCAGATGATCAATCAGTTTGAGTTAGTTACAGAACTCAACTGAATAACCGTTTATTTAAAGATTAAGAAACAAGAAGAAAGAAGCAATTATCAAGAAGCTATTGAAGACGAAGGCTATAAATACGAGTCGGAGTCGAAGACTGAAAAAGTTAGTGATTTTCAAGATAGGCTAGAGATTCAAAAGCTAAAAATTTTATTCATTGTACTAAACTTAGAGCTACTATTGTCTGTAACAAAACTCGAAACATCTTTCAGTAGAAGGAACAAAAATTGATAGCCTGAAGAGGCTAAGCCATAAAAGAATACTTGTTGTAAGAGACCTAAAGAGGCTCGGTGAAAAGAATACTTGTATTTTTTAGAAGAATAGTGAAATATCAGAAAGAATTCTAATGACTGGACGTAACCCACAGTTTGAGGTGAATCAGTATAAAACTGTTGTGTCGATTTTTACTCTCAACTCTCAACTTTTAATTTCTTTTGTTGATACAAATACTTAGAAGCAAATTGCAATACTTCATAATACTATTTTTCAACCGTTTGAGAAAGCAAGTTTTTTTAATTTTAAAAGAAGTTTGTTTAAAAGGGGATTGTATTAAAAAAACGGATACACAATTCAACCCCCCCTTCTTGTGCGTTTTGTATATTGAATAGTATGTCTATACTAACGTGTGATTCACTTCACTCTATCTTCATACAACAAGTTGTAAATGACTTAATTTTCTAAAAAATTGCAACAACCTCAACAAAAAAGGAGACATGGACAACTTTGCAGCTGATATTTCATGTCCATCCATAGTGGTCATAGTAAAGTTGCAGACACTTTGTCGAGAATTTAAAAACCTACACATAAAGAACAGTGAATCAGTGTAGGAATTCATGTCACTAGTAGTGATCATTGTCAACTAAATGAGGTCTTATGAAGACGATGTCCTGGAAAAGACTATTGTAAGTAAAGGAATTAGGAGTTTAACTCCAAAATTTGACCATATGGTTGCAGTTATTAAGGAGTCTAAGAACTTATTATCTTATTCCATAGATGAGTTGATAGGTTCATTGCAATCCCTTAAAGCAAGAATCAACATAACAAAAGAAAAGAATGTGGAAAAGGCATTACAAATAAAAGGAGAGAGTTTAAAGGAGTAGGGAAAAATCTAAAAGATGTGGAAGAGGCAGAGAGAGATTTTGAGGAAGAATTTACAATAAAGGTTGAGGAGTCAACAAAGGATTCAAACAGAGATCCAACAACAACAATAAGGGAAAAATCCAATGTCACCATTGTAAAAAAATATGGACATGTGAAAGCTGATTGATGATTTAAAGATAAACAAGAAAATTTTGCAAAAGAAGCAGATGAAGAGAGTAAGCTACTTATGGCATATTTTGACACAATAGACACATAAGGTGAAGTGTGGTTTATCAATAGTGATTGCTCCAATCATGTGAGCGGCAAGAAGTAGATATTTAAAGAGCTTGAACAAATTGACAACACTCAGAAGAGGATGGTCAAATTAGGAGATGATCAAGAAGTGCAAATGGAAGGGAAAGGAATAGTAGCCATCAAAAATAGCTAAGGTAAATCCAAATTCTTATATAATTTTCAATTTGTTCCTAACTTAGCACATAATTTGCTAAGTGTTGGACAAATTTTGGCTAGTGGATATTTAATAGTGTTTGATGATGAAGTATGTATTATTAAGGATAACAAATAGAAAAAACAACAATTAAAGTTTAAACGACTAAAAACATAATGTTCCCACTTAACCTCTTTGCTATGGATGATATCGCCTTGGTTGTGGAAGAAAAAGATGAGTCCAAACTTTTCCACCTTCAATACGGACATCTAAATTCAAAGGGATTAATAGTTGTTGGAAAAAAAGGTATGGTTTATGGTTTACTAAAAATTCAAACTTTTGATTTATGTGAAGGCTGCATTTATAGTAAGCAAACCAGGAAGTCGTTCCCTATTGGCAAAGCATAGAGGCCTCAACATGTCTTGAATTAGTTCATGTAAACCTCTACGATTTTATGAATATGAAGTCATATGGAGGAAGTTATTACTTTATTATATTCATCGATGAATTCAACAGAATGACCTAGGTATATTTTCTGAAATCCAAATAAGAAACCTTTCAAACTTTTTAAAAATTCAAGGCATTAGAGGAAAATCAAATTGGAAAATTCATAAAGGTGTTTCACATGGATAGAGGCGATGAATTTTTATTAAAGGAGTTTAATCGTTTTTGTGAAGAAAATTGAATTCGAAGGGAGCTGACTACACTATACACTTTAAAGCAGAACAAAGTAGTATAATGTAAAAATAGAACATTGGTAAAGATGGCAAGAAGACTCTTGGAAGGGAAAGGTCTTCGAAACCAAGATTGGGTAGAAGCTATAACATTAGCATTGTACTTGTTGAATCTCTCCCTTAAAAAAGTTATCCAAAATATCACTCCATATGAAGCATAGAAAGGAACCAAACCCACTGTGAGTCATCTTAAAGTTTTTGGATTTATTGCTTATGTTTTAGTCAATGCTGAAAATCATCAAAACTTAGATGAGAAATCGGTTAAATGTATTATTGTGGGTTATTACAATAAAAATAAAACATATATATTTTATAGCCCTATAATTAGAAAGATAATTTTCAATAGAAATGTAAAGTTTAATGAGGCAGAATGCTAGAATTGGAGTAGTAGCAATAGCAATGAACACCAACATCAATTTCCCTTAATGGAAGAGACAAATTCAACCTCAATTCCTACAATTTCACCAAATACAACTCCAACAACTTCATTGAATTTAGCTCCTACTCAATGCAGTCCAACAACAACACCAAATGCAACTTCTAACACTATAAGCTCAAACATATCCTCTGAAGAGACTTCGCTAAGGAAATTCAGATCATTATGAGAGATTTATGAATCAAAGGAGTTTGCAATAATTGTCCTAGATCTTATAAAATATGAGGATGCAGTTGACAAATAAGAGTGGAGGCAAGCTATGAGAGAAGAGCTCATGACCATTGAAAGGAATTCAACTTGGGAGCTAGTAAATCTGTTAAGTGGAAAGAAACCAATTGGTATGAAGTGGATATTGAAAACAAAATTTCATACAAATGGTAGTATCCAGATGTACAAAGCTTAACTGACCGTGAAAGGGTACTCCCAAAAATAAGGGATTGATTATAAGGAGACATTTTCTCCTATAACTTGATTCGAAACCATAAGACCTTTTTTGACGTTGACATATCAACTCAAATAGAAGGTGTATCAGCTTGATGTGAAGTCAAATTTTTTGAATGGAGAGTTTGAAGAAGAAGTCTATGTTACACAACTAGAAGGTTTTGTAATTCATGGGAAAAAAGAAAAGGCGTTCTTATTGAAGAAGACTTTTTTTATGGTTTAAAGCAAGCTCCAAGAATATGGTATGTCAAAGTTGATACATATTTCCAACAAAATGGCTTTGTGAAAAGTGCAAATGAGCCCACACTTTATTTAAAAACACTATAAGAGTTAAGACATTTAATGCCACTTTTTTGTGACTAACTAATTTCGTCACAGATGTGAGTTTCTTTGTGACAAAAAAAATGATTGGCACTATTGTTTGCTATGATAATTTATTTTTTTATCGTAACAATTTAGTATCTTTCACAATTAAATTGTCACTATTAATATATTAATAGGGTTAAATTTTCTTTTATCACTAAGTTCTGTCACTAAAAGCTTATGCAATTTGGCGTCAAAGTAATTTTGGCAGGAATGAATTGCAATTATGACAAAACATATATTGGTCACTAATGTTTTCTATTTGTTGCGACAAAACATAGTTTGGTTAATAAAATATTTCTCTTATTGTGACGAAACGGTTTATCGTCACACGATATTTTACTTTGGTGACAAAAATTTTTGTCAATAAAAATTCAATTAGTTAGTGTCTACTTAATATTGTCAAAAAAAACGAAACTATCACTATGGTCACTATTATTCGTAATTTTTGTGACAAGAAATTTTGTTGTTACATGACCATCAACTTTTTGTTATAATGGTTATTATTAATATAAGCGTAACAAATTAATGATAACTATTTCTTATTATAATAGCATATTACAATTAACCACTCCAATGATTAATTTTTCATTATTATATGAATTTTAAATATTAAAACCGCTTGTCATAGTTTTTCTTTAATACTAATATTTGCAAACAAATTTAAATATTTTCTTATGAAATATTCAAACTATATAAATTGTTAATCCAAAAGTAATATTTTCATATCAATAGATATTTACTAAAATAACCTTGAAATTTCATCAAAATAAATATAATTTTAAATATAATGAAAATCTTTATTGTATTGTTCATAATAATAATTATGAACAATAATTATTATTATGTATAATTGTAATCATAATCATAATTGCATTGTTCATAATAGTAATTACCATTATTTGCATCTAGAATATAATTTACATTTTATAATTTAAAAGTCTTATATATGATGGTAGACTAAATTATTTTCTTTTAATATGTGAATAATTTATTTAAGAAGTAAAATCGCAAGCTTTGGAGATGTTATGCTTTTAAAAGGTGAATAAATACATTAGGATTTAAATAATTTTTTAAACATGTAATAAATTAGATGTATATTAAATATGTTATTCATAGAATTTTGAAGGAAGTTCTTGAACAATCCAACATTGACGTACACTTAAAATTATGGACACCAACCACGAAAAGCCATAAAAGTTCGATCAAAATTTTAAACTTGAAATTGACCATTCGAAAGCGATATCACGGGAAAAAGATGAATATGGCCAAATCAAAGTTTATGGGATGTTCCAATGCAGTCTAAACTCAAGGTTTCAATCAAAATAGTGACGTATTAATATATTTATAGCTAATATGGTAACGTTATGGAGCCATACTCAACTACACATAGACAACCATTGAGCCCTAGGCGTCGAACAACTTAAAAACACCATATATAAACTCCGTCTCGCTTGTCATTTAAATTATATTTTTATTATAAAAAGAAGATTATTAAATTTAAATGATTTTTTTAATAATAATAAAATAATTAAATACTAATATAATTATTAGAGAGTAATCATCGAATCTCCTCCTAAAAATTCTTAATTTATTATCGATTCTTTTCAATAGATAAGTTAAATAATTTCAAATACATTAATTATTTAGTGATTTTAATTTAATATAACATTTAATTTTTATATTTATTTAGAGTTATAGAAATAACTACAATAAATAGTTATTGATTAATATTAATTTGGATTGTTATAATTAAGATAAAATGATATTTTTTTATAAATGAATGGCTCATCTTTTAATGGGATTGTATTTATATTCTCATTTAAATGTTTCTAATTGTTATAATTAGTTAACTAAAACAAACTAAATTCCAATTACTAAATGCATAAAAAAAGTATGTTATTCCAAGGAAACGGATTCGTTCCTTCCGCCGCATCTTAGGAACAGTGAAATTAGTCTGGGTTCAAATTCCGGTAGATGCCGGCAGATCACGCATTATTCAAATATCGGACTAATCCATAAAAAACTTTAAAATTTAGGGACCATTTTGCAATAAATCAAAATAAACCCTAAAACCTAACCTAACCCGACCCATGCCTTCGTGTTCGTGCCTCTCCTCTCAAACTCTCACATTTCTCTCTTCTCCGTTCTCTCCTCTCACATCGCTTGCCGCTCCCTCTCCGATCGCCTCCCCTCGCCGCCATGGGTTGTCGATCGTCACCTCGCCGCTTGTCATTCGTCACCCTCGCCGCCTCTCCTCCTCTTCTTCGTGGTTCGTCCTCTTGGAGTCGTGGACGGAGTCGGTTGCCGCCTCCGGCCGTCGCCGCTTCTGAGATCCCGTCCGCGCCCCGCCAGACACCGTTGCCTCGCCGTCTTCAACGCCCGAAGCCATCGCCCCGCCGTCGCCGCCTGTTGAGATCCACCCTCCGGCGTCCACCGCACACCCTTGCGTCGCCGTCTTCAACGCCGGACGTCGTCACCGCACACCCAACGGCCCACCGTCGCCGCCTGCTGAGGATCCGACACCGACCCAGATCGTAAATGACCGATTGTTGTGTTTAATTTTTGTTGGCATTTGGACAATATTTGCTTGTGTTTTTTGTGTTGGTTGGTAGATGATCCGTAGGTGATGTTGGATCCGTAGGTGATGTTGGATTTGTGGTGATGTTGGATTTGCGTTGATGTTGGATTTGTAGATGATCCGAAATGGTGATTGTTACGTTGGAAAAAAAAAATTTGATTGGTGATTGTAATTGAGTAGATTTTAAGGTATTAAAATTGGAATAAAATTTGATTAGAATCAATTTAAAACTTGTAATTAGAACTGAATAAATTTTGGAATTGTACCGAAAATTAGATTTGGAGTTGGAAATTAGATTTTTGGATTTTGGAATTAGAAATTGTAATTGGAAATTGGAAATTGGAATTGGAAATTTGAATTGATAGAAAATTAATTTTGGAATTGGAATTAGAATTGTTATGGAAATTGGTGGAATGGAAATGGAAATGGAATTAAATGGAATGGAATTAGAATTGAATGGAATGAATGGAATTGGAATTAAATGGAATGAATGGAATTGGAATTGAATGAAATTGAATAGAAATGAATTGGAATTGAATGAGAATTGATTTGCAATTGAATTGAATTGAATTCAATTGAATTGGAATGGAATTACAAATTGTTGGAGTATGTTGGAGTATGTTTTGAATTGAATTAGAATGAATTAAATTGGAATTGAATTCAATTGAATTGAATTGGAATGTAATGGAATTAAATTGGAATTGAAATAGAATTGGATTGGAATGAAATTGAATTTGAATGGAATTAGAATTGAATTAGAATGGAATTGAATTGGAATTGAAATTGGAATTGAATTGAATTGGATTGGATTGAATTGAATTTGATTGGATTGAATCCAATTGGATTAGATTAGATTGAATTGAATTGAATTGAATTTGATTGAATTAAATTGGATTGAATTGAATTTAATTTAATTGAATTGAATTAGATTAGATTGGATTGGATAACATTTGATTGAATTGAATTGAATTTGAATGTATTGATTGAATTGGAATTGGATTGCATTGAATTGGAATTGGATTTGAATTGGAATTGGAATTGCAATTGAATTGGATTGGATTGAATCCAATTGGATTGGATTAGATTGAATTGAATTGAATTGAATTTGATTAAATTGAATTTGATTGGATTGGATTGGATTGGATTGCATTTAATTGAATTGAATTGAATTTGAATGGATTGATTGAATTGGAATTGAATTGGATTGCATTTGATTGAATTTAATTGAATTGAATTTGAATGGATTGATTGAATTGGAATTGAATTAAATTGAATTGGATTGGATTGAATCTAATTGGATTGGATTAGATTGGATTGAATTGAATTGAAATTGATTGAATTTAATTGGATTGGATTGGATTGGATTAAATTGAATTGGATTGGATTGGATTGGATTGAATTGGATTAGATTGAATTGAACTGAATTGAATTTGATTGAATTGGATTGGATTGGATTGGATTGGATAACATTGTGGATTGAATTGGAATTGGAATTGAAAGTGGAATTGAATTGGATTGGATTGAATTGAATTGGATTGAATTGAATTGATTTGAATTGAATTGGATTGGATTGGATTGCATTTGATTGAATTGAATTTGATTGAATTGAATTGAATTGAATTTGATTGGATTGGGGTATTGTTGGATTGAATTGGAATTGGAATTGGAATTGAATTGAATTGGATTGGATTGGATTGGATTGAATTGAATTGAATTGTATTGTATTGAATTGAATTGAATTGGAATGAATGGAATTGGAATTGGAATTGGATTGGATTGAATTGGATTGGATTGAAGTGGATTGGATTGAATTGAATTGGATTGGAATTGGATTGCATTGGATTGCATTGAATTGAATTGAATTGAATTTGATTGAATTGAATTGGATTGAATTGGATTGGATTGAATTGAATTGAATTGAATTGGATTGAATTGAATTAATTTGAATTGAATTGAATTGGATTAGATTGGATTGCATTTGATTGAATTGAATTTGATTGAATTGAATTGGATTGGATTGGATTGGATTGGATTGCATTGCATTGCATTTGATTGAATTGAATTGAATTGGATTGGATTGAATTGAATTGAATTGAATTGTCATTATGTACTGAAATTATGTGTTATTCATTTTTGTGTATAGATAAATGGAAGGAAGTTCAAATACTCTCGATCAATCTAGTTCAGGAAGATACAATGATCCAGCTTGGGCTCATGCTGGTGCGGTTCCCGGTCAAAAGAATCATACCATTTGCTTGTTTTGTAACAAGCATTTGAAAGGTGGAGGAATCACCCGATTGAAAAGGCATTTAGCTGGGGTTAAAGGAGATGTGGAAGCGTGTAGAAAAGTCACTCATGATGTGAAGTGGCAGATGAAAACATTGCTTGAAGAACATCAATTTGAGAAAGATAGAAGGGTAAGATTGAATCTTGAAATTGGTAGTGGAAGTTCATTTCCCGGTTTCCGTGGTGATTATGGAGATGTTGAAGTTGAAGGTGGAAGTGGTAGTGGTAGTGGTAGTGGTACTGGTAGTGTTCCATCTCAGCCTCAGGATCCTGCAGAATCTGAAATGAGGAAAAGAAGAAGGCAGCCATCTGGTTTCTTTGCACCACGAACAACTCCAGGAGCCCAACCTTCAATTCGTAGTGCAATGCAGACAAGGGATGCGGCTCACAATGTGGATATGGCAGTAGCTAGATGGTGGTATGATCTGTGTTCGTCATTTAATGCTTCTCAATCATATTATTATCAACCTATGATAGATGCCATAGCCTCTTATGGTCCAGATACAAAGGCCATCGGTTGATGACTTAAGAGGTAAACTTTTGAGTTGTCTTGTATGCGAAATGAGAGCTTATTTGGTTTGAAAGAAGAGCGAATTGGGGTATTAATGGATGCTCGATTATGTGTGATGGTTGGACGAATAGGAGACAAGAGCCTATCATAAATTTTTGGTTTATTGTTTTAATGGCTCTATGTTTTTAAAATCGATTGATGTATCCGCCTTATTAGAAATGCCGATAATTTGTTTGGGATATTTGATCAAGTTGTGAATGAAGTAGGTGGAAAACATTGTTCAATTTATTATCGACAATGATTCCGCTTATAAAGCGGCGAGGATGAGGTTGCGAGAATACCTATAAGTCATTTTTGGACTCCTTGTGTTGCATATTGCATTGACTTAATATCTTGGAGGATATAGGAAATCCTAGGTATTTTCTGCTTTTGATGAGACCACGCGAAGGCAAAAAGGTGACAAAATTTATTTATAATCGTGCATGGGTTTTAAATTTGATGAGAAGGAATTTACCAATGGTAGGAATTTGTATCGTCTCTTTGTGACAAGATTTGCAACAAATTTCTTATCACTTCATCTTTTCTTTTGTTGAGGAAGGAGTTAAGGCAAATGTTTACAAGTGATAAGTGGGTAACCTCTCAAAGATGCTAGGTCTAATCTGGAATGGAGGTTTGTAGTATCATCACCGAAGATAGAGAATTTTGGTCGGCATCTCAATTCGTTATCCGGGTTTGTGAGCCTTTGGTGAGGGTGCTTGGTTGGTGATAGTGAAGAAAAGCCAACAATGGGTTATATTTTGATGCTATGAGAGAGCAACTAAGCAATCAAGGCCAATCTGAAACATAAGCCTTCTTTATCTGAGCCATATATCTCAATCATTAATGAGAGAAGGAGAAGACAACTTTCTTCTCCATTGTTTGTAGCTGGGGCATTTTTGAATCCCAATGTGTATTTTAGATTGGATGTTGAAAAGCAAGCTGAAGTTAGTAGAGGAATGCTTTTGACAATTACAACAATTGTTCCTCATGACTCAATGCAAATTGCTTTAACCACACAAATGGAGGCTTATAAGTACTCTCAGGGAGATTTTGGAATGTCGGTCGCTATTCAACAAAGAGGACTTCTTTCTCCAGGTATTACTTATTTCCTATTTTTTATTTGTTAAAATTTATTTATCACTTTATTTTGTTTATAACACTACTTTTGTTTTCTTATAACTTGCAGTTGCTTGGTGGGATCTTTTCGGATGTTGTGTTCCAGAATTGAGAAAGTTTGCTATTCGAATTTTAAGTCAATGTGTGAGTGCAACTGGGTGTGAACGAAACTGGAGCACATTTGAATTTATCTATTCCAAGAAAAGGAATAGATTGGAGCATAAGAGGTTGAATGACTTGGTTTATGTTCGTTACAATTTAAAGCTTCGGGAAAGGTATGTTATTTTCATTATTAATTTTGATATAATTTCTTATAATTTTCTAATAATTAAATGTAATTGTTTACTAGGACTCTTAGTAGCACAAGTTCTTCAAATGATCCAATCACGATTGATAATATGGATATTTTGGCGGATTGGGTTTCAAGAACCCAATTTGGTTGATGTGAGTGATTTGAATGTGGAAGATGATCTTGGATGGGAGAGCATTGACATGTCATTTGGTGCATTAAATTTGAATGATGATGATGAAGCTCCTCTCAATGATGAGGATTTTGTACCAAATGATCGATTAGGGTCAATCTGATTCAGCGGGTATCCGCTGATTGACGATTGAACTTCGTGTTTTATTTTCCTCTTCTTTTAATTTTACTTGTATTTGATCATTGATGTTTATGTTAAATTATATGTATGTAATGTAAATGTAATATTTTGTTTGAGTTCAACTTCTACTTGATTGCTTATTCGTCATAAACTCTTTTGTAATATTTATTGTTCTTTTTATCGGATGTTTTGAATCTTTTGATGTAAATATGTAATATTATTTATTGTAATGATGAAATTGTATGATTGTAATATTTTAAATGCTTTGTATTATTCTTAGTTTTATAATTGTATGATGATGATTGTTTTATTTATATTAATTGTGGTTATTATTTATATGTAAAATATTTTAAAATTATTGTTATTTCAAATTAATTGTCATTATTATTTATTATTAAGATTTTTAAAACATGGTTGATGTAAGCGAAGGCGGTCAAGTATACAAAGACAGATTGTATAATATATCAATATGGACTATTTTGCAATTTTTAAAAATATAGGACTATTTTATAAATTTTAAAATATCCTGAACGGTATCGATGCATCGACCGGCACTGCACAGATTGCGTTCAGAGCCCAATCCGCATCAACCCGATGCAGTATTCGTAACATTGTGTTATTCTCATAAATTTAGATGGGGCCCACACTAAGTACTTAGGGATTGCAGATAAGAGTCAAAGTGAATTATTTTTTTCCTCTGTAGGGTTTTTGCTTCGCTTCACTTTTGTAATTTAGGGCTTCCTGTCCCTCCCTCAAAGCAAAATCACAATGCTACACTTACACAAATGGCACAGCCATCTCGAGACTGCGTATCGTTGTAGTCTAGTTTGGGTTCAGGCTTTTGTTGCGCTAGTGGT
This sequence comes from Erythroxylum novogranatense, assembly GCA_029891385.1. Taxonomy (NCBI): domain Eukaryota; kingdom Viridiplantae; phylum Streptophyta; class Magnoliopsida; order Malpighiales; family Erythroxylaceae; genus Erythroxylum; species Erythroxylum novogranatense. The sequence goes on along the minus strand of CM057231.1, from coordinate 87,424,187 downwards.
CACGTTCCTACTTAAGATCAAGGTCAAGTTCTTATTCCCCTTTTAGTTCTCATTCTTGTTCTCGCTCATGATCTTTTTCATGCTCCAGATCCTTCTCTTCCTTTTCCAAATTTCCATCTCATAATGTCAATTTGTATAGCCCAACTTCTCCTCCTCACCGCAAAAGGTTAGGCTTTGGCCATACCAAAGATAAAGTTTGCAACTTCATTTTTGTCTATGAGAAAACCTAGTTATGCATCACTACAAGAAAAATGTCATTTAGCGACAGATATTACCAACGAAAAATATTTGGATTCTATTAGTAACAGAATTAACTGACAGACAAAGGCATCGTAAAAATGGTTGTATGTAAATTAACCGATAGATATTTTATGTAAATGTCAGTGAATATACCGACAGTTGGTTGTGATCGTCAGTAAATTTACCTTCGATCATTTTCTTTCTGTCGAAATATTTGTAGACAATATTGGTTATTTCGTCGGTAACATTACTGATGATTATGATTATACCATTAGTGAATATACCGACTGTAACACCCCACTCCTGCAAGACCCGAACCCAATATCGTTGGTGATATCCGAGTCCGTGCCCCGCGAGGGTGGCGTACTACATCAGTCGATTAAGACTCAGTATACATTTTTTTTCCTTAGAAGCCATTGATTCCACGTTAGCGGCAAACACGATAAGTAATTAAAACCCGTGTTCATAATAAACCAGTTTCAGTTATTACAGTCATCCAAGAATAATTTACAATCAGCCAATGAGTAACACATTAAAATCACAATGGGCTCAGAGAAATACAAAGTATTGTTATACGTTGATTGCGAACACAATTTGCTAAGACACTAATGCGCATACACGGACCGATCCCAACCTCTATCCTTCACTTGCCTACAGAGTCATACTCCGTGTCAACCGGGTATTCTTCAAGACCAAAATATGTGCAAATTTTGGGTGAGTTTTGCGAACTCATGAGGAACCATCATCGATGGTTTTCCCAATTCATGCATCAATTAATAATCTATAGTAATCAGCGGTTTGAGAATACAATAGTGTACGAACACAAGAGACATATGTCACGATCACAAAATACGATCAATCACAACATTCACAGAGTCATACAGCTTATTGATTCGATCGTATGCGATGCACATGTGATGCTTTCCATTTAGTTCAATGTTGTGACCGAGCGCTTTACGACAAGAATCGCAGCGATGGGGAGTGGATTTCTCCTTCGAGCTCGTGGCTCGATATCGGTATCAATGAGGGGAGTGAATTTCTCCTTCGAGCTCAAGGCTCGATATCGAGATCGATGGTGCTGCGGTCACAACCGTATTATCGATTCATGTAGTGATGTATGCGATGCATATACCAAGATTCACGATTATTTACCAATCGGTCAAGAATAATATTCATCGAGTATACATAAGGCACAATAATCCCGTAGGCAATCAATTCACAAGAAGCACAGAGCACACTAATCCCGTAGGCAATCAAGTCACAATAAACATATAGATTGAGATAACCACCTAGGTTACTCACCTATTACTCCCGAGCTAATCACGTTGAAAGTTTCGCCTCGCCGACGGACGACGCTCCACTTGGGCCTCTATAAGAAACAGAGAAAGAACGAGTCACTAAATATGCAATTTGTGCACATGTAGGTGAAATATGCATGTTCATGAATTCCCGGCCCTAATCTCATTTTTTCCTTAGAAAATCCGCCTAAAATTAGAAACCTATTGGCGGCCGACGGCAGCAATTCGGACCTTTATAGGTCCCCAATCAAATAAAACAGTGATTAAAGGCTCCGTTACCCGGGGCCACATCAATTTTCCGTCTAAAAATTCCCAATTTCTCATCTTATCAATTCACAAAATCTTAACCTCTAAATTCCAATTAATCAGTCTCTAAAATCCAATTAATCATCGAGGAACCAATTCAATTGAAATTAAACCTCAAACTCATTACTTGTAACAATCACCTTAAAATCACTTAATTTCATTCTCCCATATGCAATTCTTAGTCTCAAAAATCAATTGATCCAATAACCAAACTCATAAAAAAATTAATCCTCAAAATTTCCTATAAAAATAAACCATTTCTCTTCGGGTTCACATGTCCTCGCCATGACGAATCCACACCTCTCGCCAAGGCGTAAAATCCTCCCATTGTCATGACGTCTTGCTTCTTCTTCGTCATGGCGCACCAATTAAATTATTTCCTTATCGTCGCGACGCAGCACGCTGGTTGGCTCGCCACGTGGCGTGTTCATCACACGTCATGACGCATAAACCGTAAAATCGTCAAAACCAGAAATTTCTCAGATCTTCCGTTTAAATCATTCAAAACACTCCAGATCACTCCCAATCAACTACATATACTACACTCAACTCATTTCTAACCTTAAATCCATCAAATAACCATTATTCATTAAAAACCCAAATCAAAATCAACATTTTTCTCAAAACCTAACTTCCGAAACTTTCAAATCCTCATAATGATTTCGTTACTCACTCAATGATCAAATTAAACGATTCAAATCATAAAGAAGAAGAAGCTTACTTGATTCTAGCTTTCAACCCTTTGAAAATCCTCCAAGAATCTCCAAATCCAAGCTACTCTCCACCCATGGCGAAACTCAATCATTTTGAAAGCAAAAACGATTTCGTCGATGCTTTAGACATATATATATATAATGACTTAGGGCTTGTTTGCTACAAGTCCCAATTCTGAACCACCTCAATCCAATTTCTGATTCTAATTTCTCCCGATTCGCAATAACAATTAATAATAACTCTTAAAATCACAACTCAATTTGTCTCATATCAATTGTCAACAAATCTCAGACCCGGAATTCAATTAATCAGACACTATACCATTTTTTCGGTCCGGTCTCGATTCTCTAAAAATTCCAGAAAAATTTTCATAAATTCACAAAATTTGGAATTACATATTCCTACACTCCAATCTCATAATTCAATCCTCTAAATTCAATTTTTCATTCCAATTCCTATTCAAACTCATTTATACACTTATCACACAATTTCCAATTTTTCACAATTCAATCGGAAATGTCATACATGTACGATATTAATATACTTATGCCATCAATAATCATTTACCGATGACTATAGAAATTATGATGCATGTATCATGTAAAATTCACATTTGCCTGTACTCTAACCTGACCCGATCCAATTTTCAGATATACCCGTCACTTCGGTAACGGGATGTTACACCGACGGTTCAACAAATCCTGACAGTAAAGTTGGCGACAGGCTGTCAATATTACCGACGGTGATTCTTTGTTCCGTCAGTAATATCATGGATTTTACCAACGGCTTGTTATGTTCCGTAAGTAAATATAATAGATTTGACATACTTGTATTTTTCGTCGGTAAATATTTTCAAATTTTGTTAAAATCTCGACATTAAATTTTATTTCATGATCTTATGGTTAATATATAATTTCAATAGTTATGAATTATCTGTGCATAATATTTTGATGTGTTTATATATTTATTTTGTTTAAACCGAAAGTTGATTGATGATATAAAGTTTAAATTATCTTAATTGATAATAAAAACATTAAATCATACATAATAAGCATTTGTAATTCTAATGAAATGAATACAAGTACACTATTATCCTGGTGATCGCGGATGCTCTGAGGTGCTGCTCTCTTCTTTAACTCATCCACCCCATTACGGAGCTGAGCTCTATACTTCATTAATGTCCGCACTATGCTCCGAAGCTCATTGACTTCATTAGTTGTCGATCGTCTACTAAATGTTGCTGTATTGGACGTTGATGATTGCGAATAACATGTATTTGCAAATGAACTTAACTCGAAGATCCTTCTACGATGGTTCCTACCACCCACTGCATCAAGATATGTCTGACTCTCATCAACAACTTGTTTGTGCTAAGACTGTCGCTGAATGCTTTCTTGTATTTGGTCATATTAGGAGGCAATGTTTATATTAGTAAGTGATAATTATTAAGAATTAATATTAAAGCATAAATTTCACATATATTAAAATCTCTACATCAAGTGTTGACGAATGTCATATCGTCATGCTTTTTAGTGTGAGTGTGTTGGGACCCGATCCGGAAATCGGATCCCAATCGAAAAACGAAAATGAATACGAAACACGAAGTGTGGAAGCAAAGCGAAGTCAAATGCGAATACGAACCAATATGAATCGAATCAAAGCAAGGAAACGGAACATAAGGCGAAATCAAATCAGATACGAATCAATCGTCAAATCGGATAAATCGAATCCGAAGGCGAATCGAATAACACAAAGCGGAAGCAAATCGAAAAGAAGCAAACTTCGGATCAAAACGAATCGAAATCAATTTCCGACATCCGTGAACAAATATCAAAGAAAGCGTTTGCGTTGGAAACCTTAAGACTATCAGTCGAAACTAATCCAATCCGTGTACATTTTTCTTTCTTTCTTTCTTTCATTTTCATTCCATCTCTTACAAGTGACTTCAATATCCTCAATCCAATAACATTCACATACAATCGCACTATCCAATGTCCAATACCCGTTCATTCACATTTTTTCATATACAAATCATGCTTATATCTCGATTGAACATACAAAGTTATATAACATATCCATGTGCAATACCATAACTCAATAGCCTCATCCAAATCTCATAATTCAATTACAATTTATACACCCTTTCATAAATCAAATCAATCTAAACCCAATAATCAATCATCTCTATATCCAGATCCCATTCATAACTTAAATCAATACACACGTCCAGAATTCATAATACAATCCCATAATAATACTTGTAATACAATAATTGACAAAACCAGTCTTATACAAACCAATACAAAAATCCCATTTTTCACAAAATACAAACGATACAAAATCGAATAACACGTCTTGACATTCTTTCATCCGATCTCCCGCTCGAAAACCTAGAGATGGGGATGAAAGGGGGGGGGGGGTGAGCACAAAGCTCGTGGATAATACATTTATAAAACGAATAGATAAGCAAAAACCCTTGAAATCTTTTTTTTCTCTTGTCTTAGAAAAACATTTCTTTGAAATCCGTAAAGCACGTTTTGAAAAGTTCTTTTCTTGCTATAGTCAAACTCGCAGTTTGTAAAATGTATGATTCTTAGGCTTTCAGCCATAAATCTATAGATTACAAAACATGAATGCATCAACTTCACAATTTATAGATGCAATGCCATATCACATATGTAATGCACACAAATGGCTCGAGAGTTCTGTAAACACGACGGATAAACCGAAGTTTATACCGTAAACACAATGAGTCCAATTTCGGATCTCGTATGCCCACAAGCAGGCAGCCGGGATAAGGCTAGACATCGACGTGCACGTGACTAACACAACGTTCCTCTCTCGCCCACACAAAAGCACATATCATGCTCAAAATCATTTATCGCATGATCTTTTTCGAATATACGGAATGCCATGTAATCTTTCGAGGCATAACACAATGTATGTTGCAATTCATCCAAAGTTCATGTATTGAATCAAAAATGATTTTTCAAATCATTCATACAATGATGTTTATGATGCAATTGAAATCAGAAAATCTCTTTATTTAAAGAAAGCAGTAGTGGCTTATAAGTTCAAATTATAAACACATTACCCACCTCAAATCGATGCTAGAAGCTTGTCTTTAGCTTCAATTTGACCCTTGCTTCTTTCTTTCTTCCAATTGAAATTTTACTAAACCATAAACATCCAAATTCAACATCATAAAAATCATAATCCTCAAAATTAACTCTAGGAAACCCAAATTCATCACTTTTCTAAGCTATCTAAAGCAAGAATTTCCAAAATCCCCAAATTCTAAAATTTGACATAAACCCTAATTAATTTCCACCCAAAATTAAACCTATAATACTTATCAATCACCAAAATTGACTCCATAATACACAAACCCATATCATTTTCCATGATTCTAAACCAAAAATCTTCCAAAATTCACAAATCAAAATTTCGGGTCTTACCTCATCCTTCACCATTTTCGGATATATCTTAGTTTGGAAGGAAGCTTTCATCATCTTCCATCCTTTTTCCCTTGAAACAAATCAAAATCCCCTTGAGATCTCCCAAAAATCGAAAACCCTATGCTTTCCCTCTCTTTCTCTTTCATTTTCTCTCATTCGAAAGTGCTCTCCCTTCTCTCTTCTTTCTCTTGTTCTGTTTCTTCTTTTGTCTCTTAAGTGTCGTGGATTCTCCTTCAAAAATGACAGCCCTCTTGCTTTTATATTGCCATGTCATTTAATGAATGAGGAATGACCCATATGCCCCTCCATTTAAGCTTATAAACTTAACCCTTTAAGTAAATTTTCAAAATTGCCCCTTCATTGGTCTTTAAAACTGACATCTGGTCTGATTATTTCGATTAGGTAAATGAAGCCATTTGACAAAACTTTATTCCATAGAAATGTTCCCCTATATCTTACAAATCCATCGCTTCAAGAATTAGGTCGATCGGAGCTCTATATCTCAAAATATCTCAAAAATACTGAAGTCTGTTCTTTAGACCCAAAGCTGAATACTACACCTGACTTCCGACCTGAATTTGGAAGACTTAGAGGCTAAATTATAGATCGTATCCTCATAAAATTTGAAGCCCCATGTCTCTATTTTAATTAGCAACAAGAATCAACTCAATCCGTGCTCTACTGATCGAGATATATCCAAAATACTGAACACTGTTCAGCCACTACAACACCGGGACTAAACACTACACTGAACTTTCGACCTATATTTGGAAGTCTTAGAGGCTAAATTATAGCTCATCTCCTTCATAACATTTCTAGCCCCATGTCTCTATTTTAACTTCCAAAAAGAATCAGATCGATCGGAGCTCTACTGATCGATATATCTCCAAAATACTGAAAAATGTTCAGCATTTACAACACCAAGACTGAACACTACACTGAACTTCCGACCTGTATTTGGAAGTCTTAGAGGCTACATTATAGCTCGGCTCCTTCATAACATTTGTAGCCCCATATCTCTAGTTTAATTTCCAAAAAGAATCAGATTGATCGGATGTCGGACAAAGAAGTTATGGCCAAAAGAGTGAAGGGAGGTCAGAGCTCGGCCAGAAAATCAAAGCTCGGCCGGAACGAAGATCGATAGGCCAATAGAGGTCGGTCGGCCAACAGAGGTCGGCCAAAAAAGGTCGATCGGCCAACAGAGGTCGGCCAACAGAGGTTGGCCAGCACCTAATCCGACCTTCAAATTTCCAACTCTCATAACTTTTGACTTCGAGCTCCAAATTGGACAAACTTGGTACCGTTGGAAAGATAAAAGAGAGATCTACAATTTTCAATAAGGACTCACAAACAAGCTCCGTCTTTAAAGGGGGTCAAAAATGAGCTCGAAGATAACCGATCGATAATCTCCTCAAAACTTTACACAGCACCTCAACTTGAAAACATCATAACTTTTGAACCAGAACTCCAAATTTGACAAACTTAGTGTCTATAGAAAGGTAAAAGAACCCTCTACAACTTTCATTAAGGCCTTAAACATCAGATTGACCTCTAAATGGGTCAAAAACTCCACATAAAGTGACTGGTCGATCAGCTTCACACTAAACAGCATCAACACTTCTAACAATCAAAACTTTCTACTCCCTTGTCCAATATTTTCGTGCTTTATATCAATGGAAAGATAAAAACAAGCTCTACAATGTTCATGAAGAACTCCAAAGCAACTTCAATCTCTAGCTAAGTCAATGTTTCAATCAAAGTTTCTGCCCTGATAGCAATCACCTAAGCAATATCCAAATTTCACATTATCATATCTTTCAACCTCCACAACCAAGTATCACATATTATACATCATTTTAAAACTATTCAAATTCTCTATAACTTTCATGTAGATCATTTACTCCAATTCAAACCACATCAGTACGGAAATTGCCTCAAAATACAACATATACAATCCTACACTTAGAGCATTTTCCAAAACCAAAGAAAAATACACTTAACTTTCAAAGATCATAACTTTCAATCCCGATATCGAAAAATAGCGTACTTTATGGCTCCGAAAAGCTCTCAACATAAGCTACAATTTTATGAAGATCATTTCCTCAAATTCTGCCTAAATCAAAAGTCAACTTTCAAATCAAACTTTCTATTTTCTTCAAAATATAACACTTTCACTAATTATTTCTTGCTTTTCAACTTCTATTTCAATCAATTAGTTCATTTTGACTTTCATAACTCATACTAATCTACTCAAATTTCAAAGTCATCAAAACCAATAAATTCTCTTTCTCATCAATTTCCTCAAGGCATAAAAACTTCTATAACACAATTCATATCCGAAAACACTCATTGAATTCATTTTAATACTCCTAATTTTTACCGAAAGTTCGGGGTCCAACAATTCTCCCCCTCTTAAATGAATTTCGCTCTCGAAATTCTTATCTGAATAATCACCACGTAACTTATTCTCTCAAATGATTTCTTTGAAATCATCATATTCAATCCCTTTCTTAACTAATTCCTCATCATACATATTTCTCAACTTACTCACAATTTATCACTTCTTGTATCAAATACCACCAAGATCATATCACATTAATATTTCTTAACAGATTTACACAAGTCAATGGTCAAACTCTTAATAACCTTAATATGGACCAATACCATTCAATTTAATCCTTTTGAACTTCCATATATATATCTATATCTCTATCATTCAACTCATATTTCACGTATCTTATACTACATCTCACATATATATATATATCCTAAAGGAATTCATCCAAATTCATCGTGAAATTCGAACCTTAATCTCCATTATCACATTCTTTTCTCATCAAGCATGCTTTCGACACCTTAATCAAAACATTCTTATACTCCAAATACATGTTAGGTCATTCACATCAATATCACATTCTCACTAATTCAATCATATCCATTCACTAATTCTTATCAATTGCTCATACAAATCCCTAATACACATACGCCCATGTAAGATCATATAACTGGGCTCTGATACCACAAATGTTAGGATCCGATCTGAAAATCGGATCTCAATCGAAAAACAGAAATGAATACGAAACACGAAGTGCGGAAGCAAAGCGAAGTCGAATATGAATACGAACCAATATGAATCGAATCAAAGCAAGGAAACGAAACATAAGGCGAAATCAAATCAGATACGAATCAATCGTCAAATCGGATAAATCGAATCCGAAGGCGAATCGAATAACAAAAAGCGGAAGCAAATCGAAAAGAAGCAAACTTCGGATCAAAACGAATCGAAATCAATTTTCGACATCCGTGAACAAATATCAAAGAAAGCGTTTGCGTTGGAAACCTTAAGACTATCAGTCGAAACTAATCCAATCCGTGTACATTTCTTTCTTTCTTTCTTTCTTTTTCATTCCATCTCTTACAAGTGACTTCAATATCCTCAATCCAATAACATTCACATACAATCATACTGAACTTCCGACCTGTATTTGGAAGTCTTAGAGGCTACATTATAGCTCGACTCCTTCATAACATTTGTAGCCCCATCTCTCTAGTTTAATTTTCAAAAAGAATCAGATTGATCAGATGTCGGAAGAAGAAGTTATGGCCAAAAGAGTGAAGGGAGGTCAGAGCTCGGCTAGAAAATCAAAGCTCGGCCAGAACAAAGATCGGTCGGCCAACAGAGGTCGGTCGGCCAACAGGGGTCGATCGGCCATCAGAGGTCGGTTAGCCAACAGAGGTCGGCCAACAGAGGTCGATCGGCCAACAGAGGTCAGCCAACTGAGGTCGGCCAACAGAGGTCGACCGGCACCCAATCCGACCTTCAAACTTCCAACTCTACAATGTTCATGAAGAACTCCAAAGCAACTTCAATCTCTAGCTAAGTCAATGTTTCAATCAAAGTTTCTGCCCTGATAGCAATCACCTAAGCAATATCCAAATTTCACATTATCATATCTTTCAATCTCCACAACCAAGAATCGCATATTATACATCATTTTAAAGCTATTCAAATTCTCTATAACTTTCATGTAGACCATTTACTCAAATTCAAACCACATCAGTACGGAAATGGCCTCAAAACACAACATATACAATCCTACACTTAGAGCATTTTCCAAAACCAAAGCAAAATATACTTACCTTTCAAAGATCATAACTTTCAATCCCGATATCGAAAAATAGCGTACTTTATGGCTACGAAAAACTCTCAACATAAGCTACAATTTCATGAAGATCATTTCCTCAAATTCTGCCTAAATCAAAAGTCAACTTTCAAATCAAACTTTCTATTTTCTTCAAAATATAACACTTTCACTAATTATTTCTTGCTTTTCAACTTCCATTTCAATCAATTAGTTCATTTTGACTTTCATAACTCATACTACTACTGTACTCAAATTTCAAATTCATCAAAACCAATAAATTTTCTTTCTCATCAATTTCCTCAAGGCATAAAAACTTCTATAACACAATTCATATCGGAAAACACTCATTGAATTCATTTTAATACTCCTAATTTCTACCGAAAGTTCGGGGTCCAACAGAGTGTGCGAAAAAAGCTGATGAGGTGTAGGCCTCATACCCATAGACTTTTCATGCATAAAAATAAAATGTTATAAGTCAACTATAATTTATAAAAATTTTGTCAGAGTTTCCTCTATTTTATGATATTTAACCCCTGTTGAACAAAGAAATTTACTTAACAACACATTCATATATGACACCAGACATTTATAACATTATCATTCTCCATAATACATATTTTCATTCCAAAATTCACACGTCAATTTAAATTGATATACAAAAAAGTTAAAAATTCAGAATATAAATGTAAAGTGTACATATTTACAAGTCTCTCTACATGCTCGTAGTGAGTAATAGATCCTCCCGTATGTACGGGAAGACTCTCTCCCCCGATCCTCCACGTCTGTTGGTAGAATTACACTTTGAAATAGACATTGCCTCAGGTGATGTCCAATATTGCTGCCAATGACTTCATATTTGTTCAGAAATATAAGGCGGTCGTACATTAGCCTTGTGTATCGCACCAACAAAGTCTCGATAATGTGTGCGTGCTCGTCTGCCCCATATTTTATGTATGATTGCGTCAAATTCGGAATCCCAAAAAAATTCTTTATGAAATAAAAGGAAAAATTCAATAAATACTTATAATGTAATAATATTTATTTAATTAATGTATACAAATCAATCAAAAAAGAAAATAATATTTTTTATTGTACCTCAAACTCCTTATAGTAAAATTCCTATATGGCCTGTGAGATATTCTTCCGTCCATAACCCTCAAGATCAATCTTCTCCTTAAATTTGAATGCCATATTTCTAGAACATAGTCCAGACGGAATCAACCTAATATAAAAACAAATAAATTTATACCATTTTTAAAATTTAATCCTATAACTTACTTATAAACATATAGTGTTTCATGTATTTTCACTTATATATTATTGACAATTATGATGTAAGTTTTTCCATTAAGTCCCTTAGCTTCATGCTAGCAGTTGTTTCCTTCATTCGTGTTGTTACCCCTGATGTGTCTATCGCTATAGGGGTAGTGGATGATATAGGGATAGTGGATGGTGTAGTATCAAGTACGGAAGGTGATGTCTCATCTGTAACTATAGTAGTTAGAGGGGGAGGAGGTGATTCAGTTATAGCTGTAGAGTGCGATGGTTCACCTTGACAATAAATACCTCCGAATCGTTGTCTGAACGTAGGTCGTATTATATCATGTTTTCTCTTTGGTAGCATATTTTAACCTAAATTTTATATTTGATTAAATTTTCTAGAAATATAAGAATTTGAATTCAATATTTCACACAATCTGTTGAAAAGGAAATAATTGATTTGTTAAATATAATATTCAATTACAAACACAAATTAATCATTGTCATCACTTAATTGTAAATTACAATCATCTTCTTTTTCTATAAAATCTACTGCTTGATCCAATCAAGGAGTATAACTTATGATAGTTTATCCGGATTAATGATATCCCATCTCGTTAATCCTATGAATAGAAAAAGTTTAGATACTAACATAATTACACATGATAGGAATCTCATTATCATGATCTCATCATGACTTCCTCCATGCTATGTTTTGTATCAAGGACTTCATTAAATCAATTTAAGATCAATATCAAATCCATAAATGTATGAACATTGAAATAACAAAAACGTCTTTATTATTCATAAAATGATTTGTACAATAAGTGCTAGGTGATTGCCTTTAGAACACTTCTCTATCAATTGGTTGCCCATTTTGACCTGGAACTACATCAAATAGATGTAAAAATAGCGTTGCTAAATGGAGATCTAGAGGAAGAATTTTATATGAAACAACCAGAAAGATTATGTTGGATCGGAAAATAAAACATGCATCGAATTAGAAGAAACGATAGATTTTAAAACTTTTTAAAAATCAAGATTGCAGCGGAAGCAATATAACCAAATCAACATGCCACCATACATGATACGGTATATGGAAAAACATTTGCATAAACAAGATGGAGATTATTACTGACTCCTTCGCCACAGTTTTAACTCCTCGCTGTGCTATCCTCTCCTTCTTCTTGTATCCACTCCTAGCTTTAGCCTTGCTTTTGAATCCTTTCCTTTGTCAATCTATCATCTCCTTGTTGTTATATCCTCAATCAATTTGATCTACCACTTGTTCTTCTTAGACAACTTGGTTAACAAGATCCTTTGGTGGGAAAGGAGAAGAAATGTTTACAGGAGAATTTTCTTAGAAGAAAGAAGGAAAAAATGAGACTCTTCTTATTCTAGGTTTCGGCCCATGCATGGGTGAGAGGAGAGAGTGAGTCAAAAATTCAAGAATACCTTCTCACCCCCTCTCTATTTTGGTTAACCTCCAAGGAAAGAAGAGAAGAGCATCCAATGCATCAGTCCTTTCTTTAATCAATCATAAAGAAGCCAATAAATAAGACTCTTCTCATTTGTCTTTAAGATGGCTATATGAAAAGACTATTAACCTAAGATGACATGTCAATTTCAATTTTAGCAGTGATGAAAGAAGGAAGATCATCCATCAAATACACCTCTTTTATCTTTAATCAAATGAATGCTAAAAGGTTGCATTATATGTCATCATTAAAAGACAACCATTAAATCATTTAATGGTAAGATCATTACTCTATTTAATGATGATAATGCATGATAAATACCATCTTTATTTAGCAATTCAATGTTAAATGTGCAGCTGCACATTCAGCCCTAATAAAACTGAAATTGCACCTTCCTTTCTTTAAGAATTTTGTTTTAATTTAATTAATCTTTTAATCAAATTAAACCAAAATCTAGCCCATTTCTCAATGTACATTTGGGCTTTTAATTAACCATTAATTAGTGTAAGCCCAACATTCACTTATGGGCTTTAAAACCTCCATTATATTTCTTATTTTGCTTGATAACCTTCCTTAAAGCCAAGTGGAGAATCTTATTGGACTTAGATAATTCAAGCTCTAAAAAGCCTAGAATTAATTTAATCTCATTAGAATTATTTCTAACTTATTAACTAAATGTCATTCTACTAAAAACAATTAGTTGAACTCTTGAATTACTAAATATTATGAGAAAACATATTTCAAATAAGATGTCCAATTGCAAATCTTATTATTAACCTTATTATAGTCATCCGCACAACAAAGGATAAAATTACCATTTTGCCCTTATGTTGATTTTTTCTTCTAGATCTCCCGTTTTACTCTACATGGTGATTAACATACAAGATCTCATCTTGGTGTCAAGACTTGATGGGTAACTAGTTCATTAAACTATTGGCGTCAGTTTAATCTCCAATCTCCATAAAACACCTAGAAGTGATGATATCACTATAAGCTACTTATTTGAGTGAATGTTCCATGATACATGTTTCAATTAATAATTTCAACATGCAGAAACTAGATTAATACTCTTTAAAAATCTATTCCGATCATATCAAAAATTATAATGAAACACATATGAGTTCACCACTTATCAAGATTGTTGACCATAATAAGCAAATGCTAAATTGTATGTTTTAAGACTAAAGCAACGACCTACTTTATTCTTGAAAACATACTTAATTCTAGATTCATTTAATAGTGCCATTATCGATAGTTGAATACTATCATAATATGAAACTCATCATTCCCTTGAAGTAAACTCCTTTACTTACATGGAGATAAATCGCAACACTACAATCTAAACTATAATCAAGTGACCAACTTGATTATTCAACTGTGAATCAATTAATTTAGATTATAATAATATACATGTTTCCCATACATCTTTATGTATATATATATTATTAACAAAAGAATCTTGGTTCCTTATGACTAGTTATTATGATTATATAAATAAAACTAAACTCTTTTGTTTTATTAATAATAAATATTTTAATTACAAAATTGTAATCGAAGAAGATTAACTTATATGTAAATACACTTGCTTTCTAGGGCACTATATTAACATAACTCCAACATATTCTCCTTTAGTGATGGTAAGCTGTAACATCCCATTACCTCGTTGAGACTGGAATACTAAATATGAGAGATTAGAAATGCATTTCATGCTCATGCATTGTATGATATACACATACATGTGGATATTAAATTTTTGCATATGAAAATAATTGTACATGCATTCGTTGACATATTCCGGGTATAATTGTTTATAAATGTGATTATATTGAGAATTGTAGTTTTTATATGTTAAAAACTGAGTTGGAGAGCGTATGTAGTGATTTAGAATTTTTAGTGAATTTAGAAAATTTTATGAAAATTTGGGTAAATTTTAGACTAGGAAAAGTCCAAGTGGCAAGACAAATGATAAATGGTAGTAGAATTAACTGTCAAATGGAAATGGCAATTTTGATAAATGACTTTGGGATTTATTGACAAGTGTCAATTAAAATTGGGAGGTAATTAGAGTAGCAATTGGATTTGATTGTACTAGTTAAATGAAAGAACTTAGTTTAAAGTTATAATTGTCACTTGCCAAACAATGTCTTAAGTCCACTAGTCTTTAAATTTTAAAGATCTCCTCCCCCTGTTTGTCTCTGATGATGCTTTTTATTTAAAAGAAGCTTAGGTGTTTTGTTTTTAGTTCTCTTCTTCTCTCCTTCGTGGCTTCTCTTCTCTTCTCCTTCTTGATTTTAATTCTTCACCCACATTGAACCTTACATCTACCTTTCAACTTGTACTTCCTTCATGTTATGTTCTTCATTTCCATAAGGAAACCTAAACCTTCCAACCTTCAAGATGATGATCATGGGTTATATGTAAAGATAGAGATTCTTAGTGTTCTTGAAGAGTTTGAAGAATCTAAACCAAGTAAGTTATGCTTTAAATGTCATGGGTAAGGTTAAATGAAGCAATAATGATGAGTAAATTGAGATTTGATGACTTGATTATACAATGCTTATGTATGTGTCGTGGGTGATGAAAAATTTAAGTAAATGTCTTATTTTTGGATATATATGATGAGTAATGATACCCAAGATTATCAGTGAGCATGCATTGTACATATTTCATATTTGTGCATAAACGAATACTTTTAATCATGTAATTATTAATGTGTATGTGCAATATGTCTATTGCATAATTTTGATATGCAGGAGAAACGTTCGCATTCAGATATTTCAAGATCTTGGAAACAAATGTTAATCTGGAGCATAATGTGAATCGACTTAGATGGTCTCATTTTATTGTTTGTTCTGATTTCAATTTCTGCATTGAATGATTACGGTTATGATTATTTTGTAATGTGAATGTGATTGATATGAATGGTATTTGCTTATGTTAATGTCGGGCAATGAAGTTCAGAGACTTGATGTATGAATGTGATATTGAAGTGCTACTTGTATGAATATGATAAAATATGTGATATCTAACTTGATTGTTAAATTTCGAAGAAATATGCAAATATGCATATGATTGAAAAAATGTTTCTCAACATTTATGTTGAATGTCGGACCACGGTCCGATCATAATTGTATTCTGAATGTGAATATGACATGTGAAAGTGATTGATTGATCATGTAAGAAAGTGAAGTGTTTCATTACATGAATGCTTGAAAGATAAAGGCAATTGTGACCGGAGTCACCAGTAAAAAAGAACTTAAAGCTCGATATGTGAGAAGAGCCCCAGGCTCAATTGTGAATGTACTTGGTATCCACTATGAGATATGGGACATTATCTGATACAGCTCAGTATTCACAAGAGATATGGGCCAGCCCGGTATCCACTAAGGGATATGGGCCAGTGAAAAAGGCACTTAGTTGCAACAAAGTAACAAATTGAAAGTGGGTCTTATAAACATTGCATATGCATGCGATGTATATTATTTAAATAGTTTGAATGATTTCTGAATGTGAAATATATGAAGTGAATCTGAAATGAATATGATTTTATGAATTGTATGTGTTATGTGATTAAGTAAGCCATCGAGGATGGTCACTCTCTGAGTTTGCAAAACTTACCTAAAATTTGTAATATTTTTCAAGCTTAATAAAGTTACCTCGTTGGGTAAACGGGAGCATAACCACTGCATTCAAATAAGAAGTTGAGGTCGGGATCTGTTTGCGTCTGCATTATATTTATGTATTTTTGTATCGAATTGAGTTTTCCGCAATTACTGTATCTTGTGTATTTGAATAATTCTATTATGTATAACTTCCCAATTGAAAATGTTTGTAAATGATTTTGCAATGAAATGACACTATGATTATAAGTGTTATGTATCTGAATTGGGCCTAAGTGACTAGTGAAATTTTGATGATTTTTTTAGTGATCGAAACTCTTGAGAATGAAAAAGTTTATGAATAAAGTGGGTCTGAATTTGATTATTGATTTACGCATAGGCGTATGAAAATTATTTTTAAAAAAATTGTACTGAGTTTTGAGAGTTTGAACATTCTACCTTGCGGCCCTTGCAGGATTCGCACTTGGACATCACTCAAGATGTCCAATACATGTCTTGTGAGAGTGGGGGGCTACATAAGCGTTTGGTGTGTAAGCTTAAGAAATCGATATATGGATTAAAACAAGCCTCCCGTCAATGGTATTTAAATTCCATGATATCATCTCTTCATAAGGCTTTGTAGAGAATATCATGGATCAATGCACATATCAGAAATTTAGTGGGAATAAATTTTGTTTCTGTTGGTGCTCACGTGGCTCACGTGCTTCCCTTTTTCCCGCTCATTCTTTTCTATATATCTATTTTTTGTTTTCTTGGATTGTAGAGTAATAACCGCCTATTGCAGCTTTATAAAGAGAGCTGGGTAATTGTTTGAGGATGATGAAAAAGATAATAAAATTACTCTCGTTGCTGTGAGAGTTTAAGTTTGTGCTTGTGTATTTCATTTCTCTTCTTCCAATCTGCAGGTTTTATCATGGTATCAGAGCAACTGATCAGGTTCTTCTTCTTCAACGTTTTTCTGTTGCGTTCTTGAATGTGTTCGTGATTCCTTAGTTCAAGTATCGCTCTTGGTTGATTCTTCTTTGCTTCTGATTCTTTGTTTGTTGAAGCGTCTTTCGATTATGTCCACTGAAGCTCATTCCCAATTTTCGACTATGATTGATATTAATAGTGAATTGTATATTCACAATTCTGATCATTCGATTCATAGCCTTGCTACGCAAAAATTAAATGGTGATAATTACAATCAATGGCAACGATCCTCTGAGATTTCTTTGATTGCTAAGAATAAACTAGGTTTTGTTAAAGGGACTTGTGTAAAGCCTGTGAATAATCCTGTTCAAGAGATGCAGTGGGAAAGATGCAACAATTTAGTAATATCTTGGATTCTTCACTCTGTAGATTCAGATATCGGTAATAGTATTCTAAGTTTCAGATCTGCTGCTGACATTTGGTCTGAACTGAAGGAGAGATATGGACAGTCTAATGGTCCTCGGAGATATCAGGCACAAAAGGAGTTAATAGGTATCACTCAAGGAAATCAATCTGTGAGTAGTTATTATACACAGTTAAAGACAAAGTGGGACGAGTATTTTGGTTTAGTTGAGCTGCCAGTATGTAGTTCTTGTGGTGTAACTAATGTGTTGAATAAATTTCTTGAAGATCAGCAGCTTCTCAAGTTTCTTATGGGACTTAATGATCATTTTAAAACGGCAAGAGGAAGTATCTTGATGATGCAGCCTCTACCTACGTTAAGTCAAGCTTATAGATTGATCTTGCAGGAGGAGAAACAGAGAGATTGTGACGTACCTCCTATTGTTCTATCTGATGGAGTTGCTTTTGCTGCTGGATATCAGAAACAGAAACAGCATGGTTATCAACCGAAGTATAATAGTAATGGAAATCAGTTTCAGGTTTCTGACAATAAGAATGTGGTGTTTGGCATGACACCTAATGGTAGAAAATCCAAATTTTTTTGTGATTTCTGTAAGATCTATGGACATTCTGTGGACAGATGTTTTAAATTGCATCCTTCATCTGGGAATGTTAATAAGCCCTGGGAAAGGCGCAAGGAGTTGGTTGCTAATGTACAGTCGGCGGTTTGTGATGTTGATGGTCATTTGGCAGTAGGCGATGAGGTTGACAATTCCAAAGGTTCAGCTGATAACAATCCTGGTTTGAGTCGAGAGATGTATGATCAACTTGTGCTTTTGTTGAACAAGTTTGTTCCTGCTGGAGGTCAGTCGTTGGGTACTGACAGTGGTGATTCTACTGGTTCTTCTGCCTTTTTTGCAGGTAACAGTCTTTGTTTCTTTAGTCCTTGCATTAATCCTGTTTGGATCATTGATAGTGGTGCGACTGATCACATTGCCTCTAGCCTTCATTTGTTTCAAAGCTTTCAGAAATTGCAGCACCCTTTTCATATTACTTTACCGACTGGTAAGAAAGCTTTGGTAGCTCATATTGGAAATGTGCAAATTCACCCGAACTTGATTCTGACTGATTGTTTACATGTTCCTGACTTTGCATACAACTTGATTTCTGTTCAAAAGTTGTGTGTACAATTTCATACTAGCATTACGTTTTCCCATTCTCATTGCCTTATTCAGGACCAAGCAATGAGGCCTCTGGTGCTTGGTAAAGAGCAAGGTGGACTCTATTTTGTGATTGAGAATCTTGACCTTCGTACTCTTATTTTTTCAGACACCATTTTTTGTAATACGTCTAGCTTACTTCCTTCTGTTCCTAAAGTGAATAATATTTTTTGCAATGCCCAGTATACTCAGCCCATTTCTTGTAATAGTTCTAGTTTTATTCCTTCTGTTCCTACTGTATGTACTGCTACGTGTAATGCCCAGCTTTGGCATTGTAGACTTGGCCATATCCCTTTTGATCGTTTGAAATTGATTACTGCTTTGCCTTGTCCTGTGAATCTTGCTCAAGATTCTATTATTTGTCAGATTTGTCCTAAGGCCCGATTTTCTCGTTTGTCTTTTTCTCACAGTAGCATTAAAACTAAAGCTGCTTTTGAATTGATACATGTGGATCTCTGGGGTCCATTTTCTCCTGCTACTTACAATGGTCATAAGTACTTTCTCACTATTGTGGACGATTTTTCTCGATGTACTTGGGTCCATTTGTTGTCTAGTAAAAGCTCTGTTTTGCTTGTTCTTAAGAGTTTTATTGCTTATGTTGAAACTCAGTTTCTTACTCATGTACGGATTATTTGTAGTGATAATGGTTTAGAATTTTGTTCTCATCTTACCAAGGATTTTTATTCTTCCAAACGCATATTACACCAGATTTCTTGTGTTCACACTCCTCAACAAAATGGTATTGTTGAGCGTAAGCACAGACATCTGTTGGAAGTTGCACGTGCCTTATTTTTTCAAGCTAATTTACCTATAGCTTATTGGGGTGAAGCTATTCTTACGGCTTGTTATCTTCTCAACAGATTTCCCCTTTCTTCCCTTCATGACCGCACGCCCTTTGAAATTCTTCATCACGTTCCACCTGCTTATGCTCATTTGCGTTCTTATGGTTGCCTTTGTTTTGTGTCTACTCATTCTTCTCTCCGCACAAAATTTTCTCCTCGGGCTATACCTTGTATTTTCCTTAGTTATCCATTTGGCCAGAAAGCCTATAAATTGTTAAATTTGGAAACCAGGCAGGTGTTTACTAGTCGGGATGTGAAATTTCATGAAAGATTTTTTCCTTTTCATTCCTCTTTTTCTTCCTCCGAAGGTTCGGTTCTTCCTGTTCCACCTTCTGACTATTCCCATATATTTTTTCCTTCTTCTTCTCCTAACGTGTCTTCTTTCTCTTCCTCTACTCCTATTGACTCTATTTTTCCGCCCTTTCATCCTTCTTCTTCTCCTTCCATTTCTTCTTCGTGTCCACCTATATCCAATCCTTTCCCTTCCTCTTCTTCTTCTCCGTCTCTTTCTCCTGTTTTACGCCGTTCCACAAGGGTTTCTCAACCTCCTCGGCACTTAAATGATTATGTGTGTAATGTTAGTTCTGTTTCTTCTGGTCCCCTTGTAGTTTCTCACCCGCATGCTTTTGTTGATTATTCTGAACCTCGTTCCTATCATGAGGCTGTTACTAATCCACTTTGGGCTGATGCAATGAATAAGGAAATTCTGGCTTTACAAGCCAACAATACTTGGGTGTTGACTGATTTACCACTTGGTAAGAAGGCGATTAGTAATAAATGGGTGTATAAGGTGAAACTCAAGTCTGATGGTTCTTTGAAACGTTACAAGGCAAGGTTGGTTATTCAGGGCAATCATCAGCGGTTTGGTGTTGATTACAATAAAACGTTCTCACCCATGGTTAAGATGACCACTATACGTTGTGTTCTTGTTTTGGCAGTTAGTAAGCAATGGTCCATTTATCAGCTTGATATAAATAATGCATTTCTTCATGGTGATCTGCACGAAGAAGTTTATATGAAGCTTCCTCTTAGGATTCCTAATCCTGAGAACAAGGTCTGTAGGTTATTGAAATCACTTTATGGACTCAAACAGGCTAGCCGTCAATGGTACGCTAAGTTGTCTACTGCTCTTTTGAACATTGGTTTCGTCTCCTCCAAGCATGACTATAGCTTGTTTATTAAAAAGTCATCAGGGCAGATCACTATTGTTGCTGTGTATGTGGATGATATTCTTGTCACTGGGTCTGATAGGTCTGAAATTGATGCTTTGAAGTCTTATCTTCATCAACAGTTTACCATTAAGGATCTTGGCGTTTTACATTATTTTTTGGGTATTGAGATCACATCTCTTCCTCATGGTCTGGTGCTTTCTCAGAAGAAGTTTACTCATGACATTTTACGGGATCATAACATGCTTTCCTTTCAGCCTGCTCCTGCTCCTCTTCCATTACGTCTTCAACTTGGTCCTACAAGTGGTACTCCTCTTGATGATCCTACTGTCTACAGGTCGCTTATTGGCAAGTTAAATTTTCTGACCAACACTCGTCCCGATCTTTCATACTGTTGTTCGGACTCTCGGTCAAGATATGCGAGATCCGTGATCTCGATCATTTGGCAGCTGTCTTTCATGTTCTTCGTTATCTTCGCGGTTCTTTAGGTGATGGTCTTCTCTTTACTGGTTCTGGCCCTCTCCATCTTCATACTTATTGCAACTCTGATTGGGCTTCTTGTCCTACTACTAGGCGTTCTGTTTTCGATTATCTCGTTAAGTTTGGTGCATCACCTTTGAGTTGGAAGTCGAAAAAGCAGACTATTGTTGCTAGGTCTTCGGCTGAGGCCGAGTATCGAGCTATGTCCCAGGCTGCTGCTGAACTCACTTGGATTGTTCGTTTGTTGACGAAACTTGGCGTGACTGGTTTAACCCCTGTCACTTTGCATTGTGACAATCAATATGCTCTGCACATTGCTAGGAATCCTGTTTTTCATGAGAGGACCAAGCATATCGAGCTTGACTGTCATTTTGCTAGGGAAAAGGTTTTGGAGGGGTTGTTGCAGCTTGCTTATTTACCTACTGTGCATCAGATCGCTGATGTTTTAACCAAGATTCTGCCTTCTCCTCAGTTTCGGACGTTGTTATCCAAGCTGGGGATGTTTCACTCACCTCCTCCAGCTTGAGGGGGGGTGTTGGTGCTCACGTGGCTCACGTGCTTCCCTTTTTCCCGCTCATTCTTTTCTATATATCTATTTTTTGTTTTCTTGGACTGTAGAGTAATAACCGCCTATTGCAGCTTTATAAAGAGAGCTGGGTAATTGTTTGAGGATGATGAAAAAGATAATAAAATTACTCTAGTTGCTGTGAGAGTTTAAGTTTGTGCTTGCGTATTTCATTTCTCTTCTTCCAATCTGCAGATTTTATCAGTTTCCTTGTCTTATATGGGAATGATATTTTACTTGCCACCAATTATATTTTACTTGCCACCAATTACAGGGGTTTGCTATATGAGGTGAAACAATTTCTTTCTAAGAATTTTGTTATGAAGAATATGAGTGAGGCATCTTATGTCATTAACATTAAGATTCATAGGGACAGATCTCAATACATTTTGAGTTTATTCCAAGAAACCTATATTAATAAGGTCTTAGAGAGATTTACATGAAAGAATGTTCACCGAGTATAGCACCTATATTGTGAAGGGTGATAGGTTCAATTTGAACCAGTGCCTAAAAAAATAAGCTTGAAAGAGAATAAATGAAAAATATTCAATATGCTTCTGTAGTAAAGCTCCTAATGTATGTTCAGGATTATACAATACCTGATATTGCATTTGTTGTTGGATTGCTGAGAAGATATCGGAGTAACTTAGGTATAAATCACTAAAGAGTTGCTAAAAGGTGATAAAGTACCTTCAAGGGGCCAAAGATTACGTGCGTATATATAGACAAACTGGCAATCTCGAGGTAGTTGCCTACTCAGATTCGGATATCGCTGGTTGTGTTGATTCACAAAAGTCAACATCTGGATATGTGTTTATGTTTGCCAGTGAAGCCGTATCTTGGAGGAGTTCAAAGCATACTTTGACTGCTACTTGTACCAAAGAGGCTAAGTTTGTTTCTTGTTTTGAGGCTACCTCACATGATGTAAGGTTGAAGAGTTTCATATCTGCGCTTCAAATTGTAGATTCCATTTATAAGTCATTAAGAATATACTCTGACAATTCAGCCGCAGTTTTCTTGGCCAAAATAACAAAAGTGGTTGTCAAAATAAGCACATCGACATAAAGTATTTGGTCATTAGGGAACTTGTCCAAGAGAACAAAGTGGTTATTCATTACATTAGCATTGAATTAGTAATTGTTGGTCCTTTAACAAAAGACATGCTGCCAAAGAGTTTTAAAGATCATGTTGCTAAAATGAGACTCAATTCTATTATGTGATTTATTGTATATACTTTCATGAAACTCTTATTAATTTTGTTATTTTAATTATGGTGTACACATTTTTATTTTGAGAATAACAAATATTATAGACCTAGAATAAACATAAAGGTTTATTTTCTCAATTAAAGTGGCATAAGAAATAAGATGCATCATGATACATAAAAGATAATACTCACATTTAGATGACTTATCACCCTTATTCGTGCATTTGGTTTCTTTAATTGAGTTGAGGTTTCATGACTTGTCATGATGCTATTGAGTTTCTTTGTGAAACCTCACGTCTATCCACTGCCAACGTTTTCTTTTGTTGTTTTGATTGGAAGACAATCAGGAGTATAAAAATGTGAAATGGTATTGGGTTCCTAAACTTGGCTTCTTATGTTTTTGCACACAATATCTAATTATATTTTCCTAAAATCTTGGAAGAGCCCTCCCGCTCATTCAAATCGTCAATGGCTGGAGGTATGAAATTAAAATTCTTCATTTCTGTTTCAATGTAATAGAAATGTATATAGTTTATTCTTATGTCTAACAAAGAAAACATTAGGTGTCTTCAATTCAACCCTATGACACGTACGTCCTATTCAATACACCTCATAATCTACTGACTAAATTATGCAAAGATTTTTACCACATAATTACAAGTTCATAAGATTCCAAAATGAATACCCGTCAAATTTTTGCATCTTAACCCTTTTGAATCAAACAACGGCAATCCCTTCATATATATTCCAAGCTTTGGATTTCATTTGCATTACAGACAAAAGGTGACGAGAGAATATACTTAGCTTTGAATAGGAAGATGTCGAGAATCAGTTTTGGAAACATACAAAAGCCGATTTTGTATGGCAAATAATACATCACATTTTTAATTTGTTTATTAAACTGACCTTAGAAAATGATTATAATTAGATAATCCTCCCACTACTTAAATCTGGATATGGAAACATAACGTAAACAATGTTGAGCATACTAACCTTTCAAAAATTGTGTTAAGCATGCTAATATGTTTAGAAGTACTAAATTTTATAATTAATTTGACAACATCGAGCTTGTGATTACTTATTTGCATTCATGAATTAGAGTCTGCGTGCAGGGCTCCTCCATGAATGAAAAACGATTTACTTCAATTCGTTATTGCCATAAGTATTCCACATTAGTAAAAACTGTCAATCCACTTAAAATTATTGGTAGGAAGCCTAGTTTCTAGACAAAAATCTTAGTTGGCAAAGCTTGTGATCATTAATAGCCCTTCACAGGGAGAAAAGATCATCTGTCCAATATTATTCTGTCTTATTCTGTCTCATAGAATCTCAGCCATTTATTTTGCGGGATCCACGCAAGATTCATGTGGGATCCACATAAATAAATGACTGAGATTCATTGGACATAATAAGACACCATAATATTAGATAGAGGATTTAGACTCCTTCACAGGACCGCCATCATTTATTTGGTTGAGGGTTGCAGAAAACGTATGGAATTTGGGAACAATACCTGACCACAACACGACGTGTGACAAACGCAACCGTTACACCACTGTCACGTAGGCAGAGACAAACTTAGGAATTTTCTTTTTGAAAATAAAACTTTCATTAAGCTAACATTACGTATAAATAACCAAAGCGCTTACTTGCTAAGCCAGACCAAAATAAGTCTACTCAGTTACTCAAACTAAAGTCTCACATGCTAGGATTGAAAACACCATAATCAAGTGCATTACCAAGAAAAGGAGTAGAAGTCTAAAACATTGGATTAGGATAAAACATAGTCACCTTTGCGAAGGAATGAGCAACCATATTAACTAATCTTGAAATTCAGTGAAAGGATGAGCCATTGATTTGGCTTGCAAAGAACAAATAGTATAACTTGTACACCATATATAGGGATCTTGTTCGCCATATATATGTCTTGAAGTGGAGGGGCGGCTATTTTTTACATTTGCTGGATTGACAATTGGCAACACAAGATACTGTAAAACAAAAAGGATAATGCGTAATACTTGCTGACTCCCGAGGGATATCGTCTGTTTCCTCCACGCTTTGCCCTCAGTTTTACCCGTTCAATTTATTGTAACGAATGGCTGAGATCATTTTGGCACATATAGCTGAGGATAGAGGGAACAGAATCTGATCCCTGCTAACTCTTAAGATCGAGGTCAAGCTTCAAAACTAACAATACTAGATGCCAGGTTGCTTCAGGTGTAGACTTCAAAACATAGTTTACGATTGGAAGTATGATACACCAATACCACTAAAGATATAATATATAGTGGAACCATATTTCCATAGTTATGTGTTTGATACGTTTTAAGTAACTATATATATATATATATATAGTGTTTTTTTACGGGTTTAATTAACAGCGATGCAGTTCTCTGGATATTAGCATCCAAAACAGCGATGGTCTGATGGAGTGAAATCAAATCCTCCTACACGGTGTGCCGGATTGGAATAAAGAGCTCAAAAGAAAAAGGGTAAAGGAAATTATGCAGGGAATGCTATGGACTGTCCATTAGATGATGCAAGGGACAACGTACAAGCTAATGTGAGGTCAACTTAATTAGTTTTATATATTTACTAACATACCCCCACAAATAAAAGTCCTTTGGACTTGAAATTTACACAGGCTCATTCTACCTTGTGCTGAATAATAGGTGGGTGGTAGGATTTGAACTCACGACTACTTGGTCATAAAGGCTTTGATATCATGTTAAGTGATCATTTCACTATAATAACTTAAACTGTTGTGTGAAGTTAACTTAATTATTTTTATATATTTACTAACATAAACTTAAGGGTAAGTTTTTACTTGACGAATTGCTCAAATTGAATCACCGATAGGTCTATGCATTTAGTATTTAAAAAATGACAAGGATATAAACCTCCTACTAATATGTGTCACGTCAATGTTGAAAAGCATATTAAATTAGATGGTTGGTGTGATAAATACTTGTAATGCCATTTCTATAGTCAAGATAGAAAATAAGATGCATACACGTAACTATCTAGAAATCAAATTAAATAAGAATAAAGTAACTAGCTGCCTTCAGCCGGACACGTTTTTAATTTATTTCTTAAATTAAATTAGGTATTGATTCTCATGGTTCTAACATGGTGATTCCTTTGTTCGCTTCCCAACTTCTTTTTGACTTGTATGCAGCTTATTTTCAAACATATACACGTTACACGTAAGTACCTCAATCTTTGTAAGCATAAATTATGTGAAGCCATTCAAAGAGACAAGAAGAAGACTTCGTTTCTACTTAGCTAAGGATTCCATGGATTGCTCTTCAAACATTTTTATTACTCTTCTCCTTTTGACATTATCCACCTTCTTCCTACTCCTCCATCGCCGCCATAAATCCTCTAGCCGGAACAGCCTCCCTCCGGGACCACCGGGATGGCCAATATTCGGCAACTTGTTCGACCTTGGCTCTATGCCTCATCGTAACCTAGCCAACATGAGACAAAAATATGGCCCGGTGGTTTGGCTAAGACTTGGTGCCATGAACAGTTTGGTGATACTTTCGGCAAAAACTGCCGGCGAGTTCTTTAAGAACCATGACCGCTCGTTCGCAGACCGCATGGTGACGGAAACCATGCGTGCCCATGACTACGATCAGGGTTCTCTCGCCCTAGCACCATATGGCTCGTACTGGCGAGTTCTTAGGCGACTGGTTACGGTTGACATGTTAGTGAACAAGCGGATCAACGAGACAGTCCCTGTACGTAGGACATGTGTGGATCAGATGTTGGAGTGGATTGAGAAGGAGTCGAGAGATAAGTTTGGGAAACCCGTGGCAATTCATGTCGGCAAGTTTGTGTTCTTCACGGCGTTTAATTTGCTTGGAAATCTGATGTTGTCGAGGGATGTGATTGATCCAGAGTCTAGGGAAGGGTCAGAGCTTTTCACGGCCATTTTGAGATTGATGGAGTGGACGGGAAATACAAATATGGCTGATTTTTTTCCAATTTTCAAGTCGTTAGACCCACAAAGATTGAAGAGAAACATGGAGAGAGATCTTGGGAAAGCACTTGATATTGCCAACAAGTACGTGAAAGAAAGAATGGAAGAGAGAGCTTCGAGGAATGAATTAGTTCGGAGGAAAGATTTCTTGGATGTGTTGCTTGATTTTCAAGGCAATGGCAGGGACGAACCAGAAAAACTATCTGAGAGAGATGTCAACGTTTTTATATTGGTAAGAACTCTTGGTATTTTACTGCAAACTTGTGTGAAGTTGGAGAAGTTGAATTTCAGTAGGGTGTAGAATGAGGAATATATAATTCTCTTGAATGATTACTAGATACTATAGTTCTCGTTGAATACCACATGACTTGTAATCTGTATAATAAATGTGAATGTGGTCCAGGAAATTTTCATAGCAGGATCAGAAACAACAAGCGGCACCGTTGAGTGGGCAGTGACAGAGCTCTTACTAAACCCCGAATCTCTAACCACGGCCAAAGCTGAACTTGCTCAAGTGATTGGAGCAAACAGGAGGGTTCAAGAGAGTGACATAGAGAATCTTCCATATTTGCAAGCTGTCATAAAGGAAACACTTAGATTACACCCTCCAATCCCTTTCCTAATACCAAGAAGAGCAGTGCAAGACACCGACTTCATGGGATATTTCATCCCCAAGAACACACAAGTTCTGGTCAATGCTTGGGCCATTGGACGAGACCCAGATGCTTGGGAAGAGCCTTTCATCTTCAAGCCTGAAAGGTTTATTGGCTCAGATGTTGATTTCAAGGGTCAGCACTACGAGCTCATGCCTTTTGGAGCTGGTCGAAGGATGTGTGCAGGTGTGCCTCTCGCCAGTAGAGCACTTCACCTTGTTGTCGGATCATTGCTTCACGAGTTTGACTGGGAGCTTGAGGCTGGCTTTGATAGAGCCACCATGGATATGAATGAGAAGATAGGTGTCACAAGTCGCAAGTCTGAGCCATTACTAGCTGTACCTAAGAAGTGCAGGGTGCTTGAAATCAAATGATGATCATGAATTCACATGTTCAACCAATAAACGTGTCAGTTCCTGACGCTTTAAAATCCTATGTTGCTATGGAAGTTTTTAGCCATCATTTTCTTTTCAAGCCGTGACTGATCGCCAAATTTGACTGGACTATAACGCCAACGGCCACTCTTAAGTTGGGGTTTATAGATCCAAAGTACTTCTACTAAGATATAACAGTCGCTACAAGAAATTAATATAATCTGCGACAATAAAATGTCACGAATTGTAAAGTTTTTTTATAAAATCTAACCTTTTTTATAACATTTAAAAAAACGTCACAAATTTATAATATTTTTTGCGACATTTTTGTGTGTAAACGTCACGAAATAAACAACGCTACGTTTTTCAGAGTAAAACGTCGCCTATTGTTTAATGAATGAACTAAACAAATATAAGCAGAAAACCGTAAGAGAGAGGGAGGAATGAAATTTTGATTTTTGGCAGCCGGGAAAGTAGAGAAATAGGAATAAAGAGATATGGGAAAGAAAGCAAAAAGGCTTAAGAAAGGGAAAGAAAGCATAGAGAGCCAAAAGCATGGAGAGCCAAAAGCATGGAATAAGCAACAAAGACATGGACAATTTTCTCGAAAAATCGACAAAGGACGCTCTCTCAAGCAGCTCTCTTTCCCACCTCTAACGATTCCCTCTTCTTCGTTGACAAATCCAAAGGTGTTTCCTTATAAATTTTAGAAAACTTTTCCTTTTTATGTCTTGATTTTTGTTGTTTTGGGTTGATTTTTTGGTCCTTTGGGGGTTTTGGGTGACATCTTTAGTCCTGGGTGTCGTGATTTCTAAGGGATTGAAGGATAAAAGAGTTGCCTTCAATCAAATTATTGTGGAGTTTGGGATTTAAAGGACGGCTCGTTAACTCTTTGGTATTCAGCTCTAGGAGATATAATAATAGTCTTGTTTGGAATTATGGTCGAGCAAGAGGGTTTTATTGAGTATTTTATTTTCGATTTTGATCTAAAGGTTGAAGTTTGAGTGCACATTTCAAGTGTTGAAATTTGGGCTTTCGGGGAATTCAGTGATTTTCGGTCCCTGCATCAAGGGTTTCACATCGATTGCTCGAAGGTGACAACTGCGTTGAACAGGTAAGAGTTTTCCATATGACCCATTTCATTGTCATCTTTTAACTTTTCTACCTCAATAGAACTCTACCACCAACTTTTCCCAGAAATAAGAATATATAAATAGCGACATCTTATTTTTTTTCTAGCTAACATCGCGATTTCTTTAGTCCTAGTTTAACATAGAATCGAGCACCAATTTGAAGGAATATGTAACGATGATATATGAGAGATTTCTTGCTGGGCTGGTGCGTAAAAATATTCTGATGAACACATACAGAAAATTGCAATTATGTCTTGCTGCTCTTGCACCTATTTAGGTGAAAGAACTATACTTAGCTTCCCAACGAATGATTTTCATACCAGTTTTTGCAAGTTATTTCCTCATTGTTATTGACTTGTTGAATGCTGTATAAATACGTGTATGCATTTGTGTGTTATTTGCATCTATTGTACAACCATTTAAGTTAATTTCTCCATTTGAAAGAACACTTTTTTACAAGGTAATTTAAGCTAATATTTGATAATAACTTAGCAGAACAAAGTCCTGCTTATGTCGTCAGATGGTATTCATCAACTCCACATATTTATCTTCGTGTTAGCAGCTTCTCACAACATTTATTGCGTTCTCACTATGACTTTGTGCAGAGCAAAGGTATTCATTAACTAGTAATATATTACTCTATTTTAATGGTCAAGTAAAAGTCTCTGTTCTTGTCTTATGTGAATTTATGATCTTGAATGAGTTCTCCTACAATGCCTTCTTGTTTTTGAGGGGCTTGTGAACAGGTACTGTTTCTCAATCTCCATTTCTTTGATACGTTTGTTGGTTTGTTCAGAATTTCAGATTCTATGAGATTTCCATGATGAATAGTTTGTTCTGATTGACGACTTTGTTGAGCATATGTACAAGTTTAAGCAAATGCTAAAAGTTGTAGTCCTATGCTGGATTAATCTGGTCACTGTGCATGGGATGATGGATTATAAATTTATAATTGATATCTTCAAGGAAAATAATACCTGTTGTTCATTAGCTACTTGGCTTTGGTAAAAAGTTCCAAGATGTAGTCATATGAATTGTCAATTTTGTTTTGGCAAGAAAATTGAGATTTGTTTTTATGCTAAGGCCTTGCTTGGCTAAAAATCTTAGAGACGAATCTTATATTATAGTTTCGTATCAAAACTCTAATTTGTTGGGTATCATTAAGAACATCTACTTGAAGAGTTGGATAGTTGTTGCACTCCGTACGACTTTGTAAAAATAAGTTTGCTTTGATGTTTATAGGACACATACACAGGAAAAAAGAAATTAACAAGTTCACAGAACTTGTTATACAATATCTAGAAAAAATTCAGAAGTCAAATGGTTCATGGTACGTGCTCCTCTGCAAAAAACAAAATTTGTCTGGTGGAACAAAATTTTTGAATTCTGAATTGTGAGTTATGTTACTTACCTGTGTAATTACGATAAATTTCGATAACATATCAACATTCTAGCTGCAATTACAGTTCAGTACCTAGAAGGAACCATTACTTTTTAGCATGGATATACAAAGTTTAACTTTGGCATTTTGTACAGGAATGCAACTTGGGGAATTTGTTTCACTTATGGGGCATGGTTTGCACTTGTGGGGCTGACAGCTGCTGAAAAGACTCATTCAAATTGCTTGGCAGTGAGGAAAGGCGTTGATTTTCTACTGCAAATACAATGTGAGGATGGTGGTTGGGTTGAGAGCTACCTTTCCTGTTCAAACAAGGTAAATTCCACATTTATTACTAATAGAAATAACAATGAATCGGGTTAAATCCGAGTCTAATTTTTGTGCCTATGGCTAGGCCTAAAAAGTCTGAACTTCGATTAAGTTTTAAGTTCAACAAAATCGTATTGTTTACAATCCAAATATCAGTCAAATCTGATTTTATTTGTTGACTTTGAGATAAGATCATACTATTTTACCTTCCCTAATTAATATGGTGTGTAATAGAAGAACATGGAGTGACTTGAAGAAATGTGAAGTATCAAATAGAGATCTTATATGGTATAATTCATTACTTTCAGGTTTATACCCCTCTTGAAGGAAATCAATCCACTTTAACTCAAACTGCATGGGCTATGATGGGATTAATTCATTCAGGACAGGTTAGATCATTATTTCTTTCTGTTCGTTACTTCTTTGAACATGTGGAAAACCATTTTGGTCCCTTTGACAGGAGTTTAGAGATCCCACTCTTCATCAAGCTGCAAAGTTGCTCATCAATTCTCAAATAGAAGATGATGGTTTTCCAAGTTATGTAATTAATGTTGCGAGGTTAAGCATATATGTAAGAACACGGTTACTTTTGGAAATTTAACCTTCATTTCCTTGTAATTACTGGTGAAGGGTTTAAGTTAATCATATATGTAAGAACGCAGATATTTTTGGAAATTTAACCTTCATTTCCTTGTATGCTATGCCTTGTGATTCCAGTTGCCAAGTGAAGCTCTGGTTAGTCATGTACTTGCAGCTCCATAGCTGCGTGGATGGATTGAAGGAGCCGCTGCTATTGGGAATTCTGATACTTTGATTTCAGCTTTGGTTAGTCATGTACTTGAAGCTCCGCAGCTGTTGTCGGTGAAGACATAGTGACAGCTTGTAGTAATCAAAAAAAGCACAAGGAAAGTCGGAAGTCTAATTTATTTAAGGAAGAAGTTTCAAATAATATCCAGGGTATTATGACATGTTTGCGAATTGTAATTAGTGTATTTTAATATTAATTAGTGTACTATGAAATGTTTGCAAATTGCAATTAAATAATATATTATCATAATATCCAGTGTATTATGACATGTTTATAATTGCAATTAGTGTATTTTAATATTAATTAGTGTACTATGAAATGTTTGCAAATTGCAATTAAATAATATATTATCTGCAGTTATGAAATTCTTGTGATATATGAATAATTATTAAAATTAATGATATACTAAAAATTGAAAAATTATTAAATAAATAAAATTCATAAATAATATTAAATAGTTATTAAAGAAATAAGATTAAAAACTTGAATTTTAAAAATTAATTATTAAAATTAAATTAATTATTAAAATTAAATTAATTATTAAATTAATATATTTTTGAAAAAAAAACGTCACGAAAGATATTTTGCGACGTTTCAAAAAACGTCGCGAAAGACATTCTACAACGTTTTCAAAAACACGTTGCGGATTCCTTCACATTTTGTGACGTTTTAAAAATGTCATGAAATGTTAGACAATCCGCGACGTTTTTAAAAAACGTCGTGGATTGTCAAAATTTTTAGTGACCTTTTTATAAATGTCGTGGATTGTCAGTGTTTTTTGTGACGTTTTACGTAAAACGTCGCAGAAAACTTTTACCTACACTACATTTCACGACGTTTTTTGTGACGTTTTTGGATATTCTGTGACGTTTTTGGATATTCTGTGACGTTTTAAAAACGTCGCAAAATGCCTTATTTTCTTGTAGTGAGTTTTGATGTATGACTGATGGTTTAACTTTACGAATTGTCATCATCTAAAGTAGTTGTACTAGGTAGGAAATGGACAAGTAATCTCCTAAAATCACAAAGTCCAAAGTGGAAAGGAAAGAGTCCGTAAAATTAATGACGCTCCTCCTACCTTGAAGTGGTGAACCTTGTACGGTGTAGTTTGCCAAATTTGTTCCTTCTACTTACACTGCCATCTAACAACTTTGACAAGTATGATGATAAAATCGTCGATATAACGACGGAACTATTTTCGACACAGCAATTTCCATATAACTACAACTAGGTAAAATGCATGCAACATGTAAGGAAGTAAGAGCCAATTTACATGCACATATACTTTATACCAACTCAATAACTTAAGCTTTGGATTAAAAAGGCACCCATCACTCCCCCCCAATCTCAATGAGGATTCCATATTTCAGTAATATCACGTTAGATGCAGTTTTTGTACTAATGTGTTGGCACATACACATTGTTAACGTTATAATACAACAGCATGCAGTTTTTATAGTAAATCGGAAAGAGAAAACAACGATCCATGGATCTCGCTAGTTTCTTAGCAATAACAATACTCGTTAGCAATGATGGCGCTCCTAAACTACGATTAGGCCTCCGGATTCGATCACTTTTAGAACTAAAAAGTGAATGGTGTTAACTTAGGATGCTAAAGAGCTTTTCTAACTTAAGTGAAGTCGCGAGTTCAAACCTTTCTTATGTATGCATGTTGGAAATACTGCAAAAGATTCGCGAACAAAAGAAAACAAGACACAATAATTTTTAACGTGGTTCGGCCTTAATCTTGCCTACGTCTACGGACTTCTTATACTTCCACTAATATGAAACTATTAGTACAAAACCTCTCTCACACATACACAAAATATACCCACACCAAACCCTATTTATAGTACAATTCTAAAGTTGGAAAAAAACCAACTTGTCCACCAATTTGGCAAAGTCAATTTGCCTACCTCCACTAACTAGGTCAACAAAACCAATTGCCATATACAAGTTTTATTTTTCCTCCTTTTCTATTGTTGCCATCCAAAATTGACCAGTCATCCAAAATTGACAAAGAAACAATTCAGGCCAATACCTAACAATCTCCACCTTGGGCTGAATTGTACTTTACGTTCTTCATAATTTCCGTCTTCTTGACCCATATTTTCTTCAGTCTTCTATATACCGGTGTACGACCATTTTCGCTGCTACAAGTCATCGTTGCAAAACCAACCTTCCTCTCGTTGGATGCAACAATATACTGCTTCCTGCCTGATGCTGCACAAGCCTCAATCTCCGTACTGCTTTCAACTGCACTTCCAATTAACCTGTAAAGGTTCTTCTCAATTAATTCTCCCTTCATAATTACCAAGGCGCCTTTGGTAACCTTCAAAACTCCACCTCGAGAAGAAAAACCACATCCTCTCGAATCAAGCCTACCAAGAGAAATTAAATTCTTTCCAAGCTCCGGCACGTGCCTCACATCTCCAAAAGTCTTCACAAATCCATCATGCATCTTAATCTTCACACTGCCAACACCATGAATTTTTAATTCATGGTTGTCTGCCAAAACTACTGCATCTCTGTCACTGCAAGGCTTGTAGCTGCTAAACCACTCCTTATTTGCACAAATATGAAATGAACAGGCAGAATCCAAAATCCACGAATCTTTATTATTGTGCGCACCTTTTCCTTCTTATACCAAGAAGAGTTCACCATCCGAATCCTCTTCAACAATTGCAGTCTCTCCAGACTTCTTGCGATTTTTCTTCAATTGTTCCATATCTTTCTTCATCTCCTCACAATAAAACTGGATATGCCCCTTCTTATGACAGTAGTAACACTCTTTATCTTTGTAATACGTTCTTCCTATTGAACCAGATCTATAATTTCTTTTAAACTAGTTAGACCGTGACGGGCCCCTGTCACGGTTAACCTCTCTCTAAATGATATCCTCACTCATCGCCGCCAGATGGTTAAGCTTGAAATTCTCCATCAAGACTTCTTGTCACATCTCAAGAATCGAAAGAGTCTGCTTCCCAACACACAACGAATTCCTCAAATTGTCATACGAATGGGGAAGAGACATCAACAACATCAAGGCCTTATCCTCTTCTTCATAGGTCACATCTATGCTAGCCAACTCCTTAATCAATTTATTAAATCTATTGATGTGATCTACAACATGACTACCTTGCTGCATCTTCAACTGGTACAATTCCTTCTTCATGAACAATCGGTTTGTGGGTGACTTCGACATATAAATATCTTCTAATTTTTTCATTAGCTTCACTGGACTCGTCTTGTCCATCACGCTATACTTCACATCTGGCGCAAGAGTCAATTTGATGGTACTACCAACTCGCTGCTCGTGCTCCTCCCAATCTTCATCTTTCATGTCCTTTGGCTTCTTCTCTGTGCCAAAGAGCGTTTTTATCAATCCTTGTTGAACCAACAGATCTTTGATGTTGCTTTGCCAGAGGCTGAAATCCTTCTTCCCATCAAACAGCTCCACCTCAAATTTTGTGCCTGTAACCGCCATCGTGAGCCGTTATCGAACCCGTGCTCTGATACCACTTGTTGGAAATACTGCAAAAGATTCGCGAACAAAAGAAAACAAGACACAATAATTTTTAATGTGGTTCGGCCTTAATCTTGCCTACATCCACGGACTTCTTATACTTCCACTAATATGAAACTATTAGTACAAAACCTCTCTCACACACACACAAAATATACCCACACCAAGCCCTATTTATAGTACAATTCTAAAGTTGGCAAAAAACCAACTTGTCCACCAATTTGGCAAAGTCAATTTGCCTACCTCCACTAACTAGGTCAACAAAAAACAATTGTCGTATACAAGTTTTATTTTTCCTCCTTTTCTATTGTTGCCATCCAAAATTGACCAACCATCCAAAATTGACCAAGAAACAATTCAGGCCAATACCTAACAATGCAGTCATTTAAAACTTAGAATCAGAGTTTTACCTCTCGTAAGGAACCAACTTAACTTAAACGAGGATTAATTTAAATATAAATAATTTAAAAAATATCTTCTCATAATTGAAACATACCTACAATACTTCGTGCACAGAAAAAAAAAAAAGAATGACTTTTTATATGAAGTGACGAACGCACTGCCACATTTCAACTTAGTCGCGGCTCTTCACCACATCGAGTGCATGACTCGATGATGACTTTTTCCATGCAAGTGGCGGCTTGGATGACCTCATCGATTTTATTAAGCGGCTATGGACATAATGTGAGTACTGTTTACAGTCAAGATTAACCTGACTTTATTTTTAAAATAAAGGTAAAACGACTTTCATTAATTAAAGGCACTATTAAAATAAACTATGTTACAGACATAATGATTTGACTGGGGGGATGACACACGTAAACTCCAAGTCATCGGTATTCATCACCTTGGTATCATATTTAATATGAGATTGAATAAAATTCTTCAACCATACGAGTCCCTCGTCTCATTTTAATTTTAGTGAGATTAAATTGAAGTTGATCATGTTTGTTTAATTTAATTTAATTGAAGTTGATCGTGTTTGTTTAATTTAATTTAATTGAAGTTGATCGTGTTTGTTTAATTTAATTTCTCCGATTCTCCCGCCTCTGTAGCTATATTCCCAAGTGAGTGCACTTGTCCCACTCGTATCAATTTCTAATGTATACTGTCATTGCATGGACTACAAGATAACCTACTAATCATTGCCCGAAGAAAAGTCGTGAAAACATTTTTTGATCCCTTCCTTTTAGTTGTCATGATGTTGGATATGGGTCAGATGAGGGACTCCATATTCCGCATTCCGCAATTGTTGAAATAAGTGAAAAGAAACAGCTACAAAGTAGCTCTTTCATTTGATGGAGTGTCTATATAAAGCACTCCCTATTTCATCAAAAATAAAATATGGAGAGGAAAATCAAAATATTATTTCGCTCTAAAGTTAGAAAATATATTGTTAAATTGTTGGTGAATAATAAAATAATGAGGTTATTATTTTTAGGTTGAGAAACATCCTCTGAGTCACTATTTTAATTTTATCGTTATATACCTACTATTTGTAATAGTAGAAAAAATATTCTGAGTTTTGTCTCTAGACGTAACCCAAAGTTAAGGGTAAACCACGTTAAATATTCTGTGTCCATTTTGCTCATTTTATTATTTCTTTTCACAAAATACACCCGCTGCGCCCAACAAATGATATCAGAGATGTGTTTTTATTAAAGGTATTTTTTGAAAAGAAGCACGTCACCGGGAAGACAAAATTACAATGAATTTTTTGACATGATCCGTTCAAAAAGTTGAAGTAAAATGACACAAGTGATTAATAACACTCTTAAGTTGTTTTAATAAATTTACAAAGTGATATGTAGCAATAGTAACTAGATCCCGCGGCACTATTTGCAAGTTACTATCTACTGGGTCTCGCGATAAATTTCTAGTGGAGTCCGACAATACTATTCCGATGAGCACTATTCATAAGTTATTATTTACCGGATCTCGTAGTACTATTCTAGTGGGGTCTGATAATACTATTCCAATCTCGTGGTTAAAATTTAGAAGATATCTTTTCTGTCAAATTTTGATGTACTAGTTTCATCTTTGAGATCTGTTTTCTCAAATTTGGCTTAATTGAGCAAATGGAGGTGAAGACGAGCAAAATGATCAATCTAAACGGTATTAACTACCGTATATGGCGAACCAAGATGAATGGTCTCTTGATGATTACAAAGATGTATTTGCCGATATTTTTGATAACTAAACCGGAGGAGATGTCCAATGAAGATTGGGAGTTTGAGCATGAACGAGCGTATAGTTATATTCAACAGTTTGTCGATGATAATGTGTACAATCACATTTGTAACGAGACTCATGCAAGAGCGTTGTGAAATAAGCTGGAGTAGCTGTATGTTTTAAAGATCGACAACAACAAATTATTTTATCTGACAAAATTGACGCAGGTAAAATACCAAGAAGATACTTCTGTAGCTGATCATTTAAACAATATGGAAGGGATGGTTGATAAGTTATCAAAGATGGACATAAAGTTTGACGATGAGGTGATTGCTCTAATGGTGTTAGCTTCATTACCAAAGTCTTAGGAGACTTTGAAGGTATCTTTGACAAATACTACACCAAATGGCATACTAAAGATAGAGTATGTTAAAAATAGTATACCAAATGAAGAGATGAGACGTAAATCACAGCATGCAACCTCGTCATCACATTCAGATGTTCTGCTTATAGAAAATAGAGGAAGGAGTCAATCTAGAGGTCCAAAGTTCAGAGACAAAAGTAGAGGAAAGTCAAACAGATATACAAATGTGAAATGTCATTACTGCAAGAAGAAGGGCCATAACATGAAAGTTTGCTGAAAGTTGAAGAAGGAAAAAGGCAAAGATGTGAAGAAAGACGAAAGACGAAAGCAGTGATGATGAACAAAGTAACATGATTGATGTATTCAACCTTGTTATTGATACAAAGATAGTCAGCCTAGTGTCGCAAGAAACAACTTGGATAGTTGACAGTAGAACTACTATCCATGTTACATCTCACAGACAATTTTTTTCATTCTACACCTCTGAAAATTATGGCATTATTAAGATGTAAAATGAGAATCTGTCAAATGTTGTTGGCAAAGGAGATGTTTCTTTAGAGACAACGAATGGTTCAAGATTGTTGCTGAAAAATATCAGGTACATTCTTGATATGCATCTGAATTTGATTTCTGTAAACAGGCTAGATGATGAAGGTTTCCGAAATACTTTTAAAACTGAAAAATAGAAGCTTACTAAGGGCTCCTTAGTAGTGGCCAGAGGTTAGAAGCACTCAAGACTGTATATGATGCAGGCAAAGCCCTCCAGTGATGTTGTCAATACAGTGGAGAATGATAATAATGTTAATTTGTAGCATAAAAGACTAGGTCACATTGGTGAGAAAAGGATGACTCAGCTTGTAAAAAGGAATATGCTATCTAATCTAAAACAGATACATCAGAAGAAATGTGTAGATTGTCTAGAAGGAAAACAAAATAGGATTTCTTTCCAGAGTTCTCCTCCATTCAGAATGAAGAATTTTCTAGATCTGATTCACTCATATTTGTGCGGACCATTGCCAAAGTCACTCGGTAACGCACAGTATTTTGTGATTTTTATTGATGATCATTCCAGGAAAACGTGGGTCTATGCCTTGAAGACTAAAGATCAAGTGCTAGATGTGTTCAAACAATTTCATGTCTCAGTTGAGAGACAAACTGGGAAGAAGTTGAAGTGCATTTGGACAGAAAATGGCAGAGAGTATATCGAATTATTTGATGCTTACTGTAAAGAGCATGGTATTCGACATCAAATGACACTACCAAAAACATCGCAATTGAATGGCGTGGCTAAGAGGATGAACAGGACTTTAATGAAAAGATTTAGATGTCTACTTTCACATTCAAAGTTACTTAAGGCATTTTGGGGTGAAGCTTTACTTGCAGCTATGTATGCATTAAATCGTTCACTATTTGTTCCTCTACAGTATGAAGTTTCAGAAAAGATGTGGTCACGAAAGGATGTTTCCTATGATCATTTGCAAGTCTTTGGTTGCAAGGCCTTTGTCCATATTCCTAAAGATGAAAGGACAAAAATTGATGTCAAGACACAACAGTGTGTATTCATTAGCTATGGTCAAGATCAATTTGGCTATAGGTTTTATGATTCAGTGCAAAAAAGACTTATTAGGAGTCGTGATGTTATGTTTATTGAAGATCAAACTATTGAAGATATCAACAAGATAGAGAAGGAAGTTCCAAGTTTTGATGATGTCTCAACAAGCTTCTGATTGAATCCTCCATTAATGGTGCTGAGACAAGTTAGAGATAAAGTGCAGAATGATCAGCTAGAAGCTGATAATGCAGATGCCCCCAATGAAGTTGAACCAAAGGATGATGATGGTGTTCACATTCAACCACCAACACTTGAAGATTCTCCAGTCCCATTACGAAGATCTAGTAGAAATAGACAACTATCTACTAGATATCCAGTTGATCAGTATGTAATGCTGACTAACAGGGGAGAATCAGAAATTTTTAATGAAGTTATGAATAATGAACACAAGAAGAAATGGAAAGAAGCCATGCAAGATGAGATGAAATCCTTGTATGAGAATAAAACATTCGAGTTGGTGAAGTTGCCAGAAGGTAAAAGAGCATTAAAGAATAAATGGGTGTTCAGAATCAAACATGAAGAAAACAACAACCATCCTTGATTCAAAGCAAGATTAGTAGTCAAAGGATTCAACCAAAAGAAAGGTATTGAGTTTGACGAGATATTTTCACCAGTGGTAAAAATGACATCCATACGTATAGTGTTAGGGCTAGCCACAATTTTTAATCTGGAGGTTGAACAAATGGATGTCAAAACTACCATCCTACATGGAGATTTGGAAGAAGAGATATATATGGAGCAACCAGAGAGTTTCGTAAAAAAGGAGAAAGAAGACTATGTTTGTAGATTAAAGAAGAGTCTATATGGTCTAAAACAGAAACCAAGACAATGACATAAGAAGTTCGAGTCTGTTATGGGGGAGCAAGGCTACAAGAAGACTACTTCAAATCAGTGTGTATTCGTAAAGAAATTTTCTGATAATGATTTCATTATTTTATTTCTCTATGTTGATGATATGTTGATTGTTGGTAAGAATGTTTCTAGAATCAACAATCTGAAGAAACAGCTGGATAAGTCTTTTGCCATGAAAGAATTGGGATCAGCAAAGCATATTCTTGGCATGCAGATTATTAGGGATAGAAGAGCCAAGAAACTATGGTTGTCACAAGAGAAGTATATTGATAAAGTAATTCAGAGATTTAAACTTGACGAAACTAAAATGGTTAGTCGTTCTCTTGCTAATCACTTTAAATTGAGTTACAGAGAGTGTCCTTCTACAGATGAAGATAAGGAAGAAATGTCCAGAGTTCTATATGCTTCAGTAGTTGGAAGTTTGATGTATTTTATGGTTTGTACACGACCAGATATTACTCATGCAGTTGGAGTTGTGAGTCTTTTTCTTTCAAATCCTGGAAAGGAACATTGGGTTGTAGTCATGTGGATTCTCAGGTATCTTCGAGGATTATCCAAAATATGCTTATGTTTTGGAATAGCAGAACCTGTGTTAGCTAGTTGCACAGATGTAGATATGGCTAGAGATGTTGATTCGAGAAAGTCTTCATCAGGTTACTTAATTACTTTTGTAGGGGAGCTATTGCATAGCAGTCAAAGTTATAGAAGTGTGCTACACTTTCTACAGCTGAAGCAAAGTTTATTGAAGCAACGGAAGCCTGTAAGAAGTTATTATGGATAAAGAAGTTCTTTAATGAACTTAGTATCAAGCAAGAACAGTATCAGTTATTTTGTGACAGTCAAAGCGCTATTCACCTTGGTAAGAATGTCTCTTTTTACTCACATTCAAAACACATTGATGTGAGATATCACTGGATCAGAGATGTAAAGAAGACGAAAAAATTACAATTAGAAAAGATCCATACTGATGAAAATAGATCAGATATGTTAACCAAGATTCTACCAAAAGGCAAATTCGAGTATTGTCGATTAGTAGCAAGCTTGATAAAGCCCTCCTTGTAATCGAAAAGGGGAGATTTGTTGGATATAGGTCCCTTTTGTTGAGTTTTTGGCTCCTTTATTGTCCCATATTGGTTGGGGACAACAATTGGGGCAAGGCTATTGCCTATATAAGGAAGTTGCTACCTCTTTATTTATGCACCAATACAAAGTCAAATATTTGTATGATAAATTTGACTCTAGTTAAATTCCTCTTTTGAGGTGAGAGTTGGAGAGTTTATCTTGGGTATTTCTTTGTGGGTGTGTTGGTGTATTAGGAGATTAGATTAGAGGAAAAATTGTTTGATTGTAAGGATTTTTCACATAGTGGATTTTCTTCTCGGTGCTTGTGATTTTTCTTTCTTGAAAATTCTAAGTATGCTCTGTGGTTGCAGTTTTGACTGATCTTTCACATCAAAAAATATTTTCTTGAGAAAGGTTCATTTAGTGCGGTGGAGTTTTGATATGGTAGTGTGGTAATACATGTTTAGGAAAGTTTTGCCTAAGGAAAGATTTGGTATTTAAGTGTGTCCGTTGTGGGCTATCTCTCTTTCTTGGAAATTTTCTTGATGTACTATTTATTTCTACGGTAAAATTCATCAAGGCAAAAGAGCACAAGAAAAATGTCAGAAAATAGGGCTTCGAATTCTCTTAGATTTGAGGTGGAGAAATTCAATGGCAGAATCAATTTTGGCTTGTGGCAAGTACAAGTCAGAGGTATTTTGATTTAGTCGGGGTTAAACAAAGCATTGAAAGACAGACAAATCCCTGATATCAATATGGACAAATCTAGTATGAGCGATGAAGATTGGGAGGATCAGGATTTGAGGCCAGCAAGTGGGATATGATTGTGTTTAGCTAAGAATGTCCTTGTGAATGTACATAGAATATCTACAACAAAGGAGCTCTGGGAAGAGCTCGAGGAGTTGTATCAAACAAAGGGCATCTCAAATCGGGTGTACCTAAAGAAGCAGTTTCATACACTGCGGATGAGGGAAGGTACTACAATTTCATATCATTTAAGTGTTCTCAATGGGATCGTCTCTGAACTGGAAGCAATTAGAGTTCGTATAGATGATGGGGATTAAGCTTTGAGACTCATCTGGTCTCTTCCACCTTCATATGAACACATGAAACCGATTTTAATTCATGGGAAGGAGAAGATAGTTTTTCTGAAGTTACCGAAAAATTCTTTTCAGAAGAGAGAAGACTGGGTGGTGGAAGAAATGTTCCTCTTGAAAACTCAGCTCTGGTGGTAGTTGGATATCGGAAGAAGAACTCCGTGAAGAAAAATGTAGTATGTTAGACGTGTGGACAATCTGGGCACGTGAATAAAAATTATCTGAGAGATGGAGTGGGTTCGGCAAGAGACTCTGGGTCAGTTAATGGAGAGACTGACAATGTTGCTAACATTGTCTCCATAGATGATGATCTTGTTCTCTAAAAATGGGGGGCATGTACATCCTCATGGAATGCCGCTAATCTCAAAGTTGTCATGATAGAGGATGTGTTACTGTTAGTGTGTCCACAAGTTTGTACATGAGTATTGGTTTAGTATTAATGCAAGGTGTGTAGTGGAATTTATGTCGATGACTGATGAATTTCTAGGAAAGCCAAACATAGGAGATGCATCATAATTTTTTCAGCAAGGTTATTTTCGACATGTGTTGAAGTAAAAGACTTCGAATTAGTTTATTCAGAGCGGGTATGCTTTTATAGTGGAACATGATTCTATGAAGCGTGATAATTCTCTACATTGAAAGTTTTGTTATTTTCAGAAGTTCTTTATCAAGGTGGAGTGTGGCTGTGGGATCAACCAAAGTTGCCAAGGTGGAGATTGTTGAGTTTTTGGCTCGTTTTTTATCCCATATTGATTGGGGATAACAATTGGGGCAAGGTTCTTGCTTATATAAGGAGGTTGTTGCCTCCTTGTTTAATGCATCAATACAAAGTCAAAGATTTGTATGACAAATTTGACTCTAGTTAAATTCCTCTTTTGAGGTGAGAGTTGGAGAGTTTGTCTTGGGTATTTTTTTGTGGGTGTGTTGGTGTATTAGGGGATTAGATGAAAGGAAATTTTGTTTAATTGTAAGGAATTTTCACATAGTAGATTTTCTTCTCAGTGCCCATGATTTTTCTCCAGTTTAGGAGTTTCCACGTAAATTCTCTTGTGTTGTTATTATTTCTCTATTTTCTA
The DNA here is from genome assembly GCA_029891385.1 of Erythroxylum novogranatense. NCBI lineage: Eukaryota > Viridiplantae > Streptophyta > Magnoliopsida > Malpighiales > Erythroxylaceae > Erythroxylum > Erythroxylum novogranatense. The sequence goes on along the minus strand of CM057231.1, from coordinate 87,380,449 downwards.
TTATTTTTGTCTATAAAATATCTTTGGGTGTAGGTTCGGAAAGTTTAAATTTTCAACACCTCTCACATGGAGAGACTCCATATTCCATATTTGTGGCACCAATTGTTGAAATAAGTGAAAACAGACAGTCTCACGCGACGGAGAGCCTATATAAGGTACTCTCTACTTCATCCAAAAAAAGAGAGAGGAAAACTAGAGTATTGTTTCGCACTGAAGTTGGGAAATATATTCCTAAAGGGTTGTGAGTGACAAAATGGTGAGGTTAGTATTTTTAAGTTGAGAAACACCTTGTGAACTATTATTTTGGTTTTATCTCTGTGTACCTACTATTTGTAATAGTGAAAGACATATTCTGAATTTTGTCCGTTGACGTAGTTCAAAGATAAGGGTAAACTATGTTAAATATTCTATGTCCATTTTGCTCATTTTATTATTCCTTTTAACAAAATACATCCGCTGTGCCCAACACATGATTCATATATACGAAGATAATTCAATTAGGGATTAATTAAACACTCTTTGTACTTTTTATTTTAGTCTTTGATTTTTAACAATATTTTATACGTTTCTAAAGTTCAGTTCTTATTTTATATGCCATTTCTGTCAACGTTTTCTATTAAAAAAAACTCAACAAAAATAAATAAATTACAGTACTTTATTTATTAGTATCGTCACACATTATCTGTAATAATTAAATTAAGGGTTAATTAAACAAAGTCTTTGCATTTTGTAAATTTTAATGTATTCAACTTAGATTTTTTAATGAATATATTGTTTTCATTTTATTAAAATAATTTAACAAAAATAGATAAATAACATCATGTGACTTGATTGTATTACAAAATCTTAGTTGTTGTTGTCTTCTAAAGTCACGACATTATCTATATACGATGCAAATTCATTTACTTGTTACATCTCCCAATTTACAAGTCATGTATTACATGACACAATTATCAACATTTGTAGAGTTATATAATTCATTAACAAGTCACACAATATTATTTACTTAATTTTCTCCTAACAAAATAACATCAAAAAGTACGATTAAAACAAAAAAATCTTATGAAAATAAATAAAATTTTTAAAATTAGAGACTAACGTTAAAAAATCTAAATTACAATAATTTAGCGTAATCAACTATTTAATTAATAATAGTTATAATTAGGATTCTTTTCTTCTTCTACATCATCATCATCACCACCATCACCATCTATTAGGTCTATTTTTTATTATTTAATACGATATGCATTTTTTTATCATGTGGGTTTATAAAAAAAAACCTCTTTATCAATTAAAAATAAAATTGCATACGATAAAACCTTCCTAGAGCTTGTGTATTGGTATGACTTTTTTAAGAAAAAGTTTAAATTTCATTGATAAAAAGGAGGATAAAAAATGTAGGTAATGTAATCTGAATCACTTACATCATATGGTTACAAGGACAAAACAACGACGTACATCCATCTCCCCCTGCACCCGTCTAAGCAGGAAATGACACCTTTCTATAGACTATTGGCAACCAACATCGTTCTCTTTGCAGCCTTCACCGTTACCGTTTTGTAAAAGGAGAAATGCTACTCCCCCTCACTCGTCGAAACATCCATTGCATGCCAAATTAGGGTATAATGAGAGATGTTTCGACAACATCTCTTCGCCAATCCAAGAAGCTAGTAGTAGATAACCTTCTGCCTAATTGCATGGGTCTTACTCTTCACCCTTTGCTAGTTGATTCTTATATGAAGGATTAGTTTTTTAATATGTAGGACTCATTATATTGGGAACATTCGTAGCACGATTCATCTCAAGGTAACTCTCATCCATTCCTCTTATCCCTATCATTTGATTTTATCTTGTTTGAACCCTTCTATTTTTGTTATTCTCCATCTTTGTTTTATCTCTCTATTGATAACTCTACCGTCTAAGAACACTCTGATATGTTGAAGATGGCAATTATAAGGAGTCCAGATCTTCTGTTCAATATTATGGTGTCTTATTGTGTCTAATAAATCTTAGTCATTTATTTATATGGGTCCCGTATGAGTTCTGCGTGGGTCCTGCAAAATAAATAGTTGAGATTCTATGAGATATAATAAGACAGAGTAATATTGGACAGATGATCTTTTCTTAATTATAAGAGGTGAGATGGGAAGGGATCTGTCAGAGAATATCCTTCTATTCCTCTTTTCCCTTGTGTCCCTAACTAGGTAAGTCAACGCAATTTTATAGATCCGTTCCCTATTGCTATTATGTGTTTTCATCCGTTGCATGCTTCAGCTAATAACATCTTCCCATCCATGTGGGGGATTCTCAGCCCCATAACTTCCTTCGATTCTTTCCTTTATGCTACTTGTGTATTGACACACAAAAAAACATATGCTTGATAGATTCACTGTCTTTTTGCGCGGGATTGTTACTGGGCGGTTATTGTTGTTAATTAGCATCGATAATTAAATCTAAGTTTGAGTCAACACGACCTAAGCAATTAAAATTGGAGATGTTAAACTTCAAGCGAAGCTTAAATTTGGAAGAGCGAATTTAATTTAATTTTGAGTCAAAATAAAGTTGTTCTATTTGATAATAAAATATGAATTAACTTTTAATAAAATAATAGTATAATACTATGGGTTACAAATCTTAAACTCTTCTCAATTCTTCAATTATAACTAAAACTTTAAAAGTGACAATTAAATATCTGAACTTTCAATTTTTCTCAGACATAACTTGACATTAGTATCTCCATTATCAAAGCTGACGTGGCAAGCTACATCACACGTGTTTAATGACACTTAAGGTTTCAGGTGTTATATATTTATATGTCATCAATAATAATTGTGTGTTTGCTTATGGCTTCTCTCAAAATCTCTCTACCCCTCGAAAGATTGAGTCTTCGGTAAGTTTACTTCTGTCATACGGAGATACAAGTATGCTCTACACTTGCTTTTCTATAAAGATAATGTGCATCAAAAAGTATCGGACCTATGATCTTGTTTGAATTATAAGTTATATAGGGAAGATTGGAACTTAGATCCCTAAGAGGCAAGCCTTAATAGTTTACGTTCGTTGAAGAGAAAGGACTTGTGTTTCAGCTAGCATATTTAGAATTTTATTTATCAGTTTTCATTGTGTATTTTAGAGCTCTTATAGAGGTCTACCCTATAATATTATTGTTGGTCTCTGGTTACCCCGTAACTCTCTAGCTAGGGTAACCCTATGGTATTAAATAGTTACAAAAGTCTACATCTCTTTTGTTCTTTTTTTTTTTGCGTAAAGGGAAAAGAATACACTGAAAGCTAAATGAGTCAGGGGAACCTGATCCCCAACATATCCTCTAAGAGGAGACTGTGGAATCCTAAAGGTGATACATCAAAATAAGTGACTCCAATGTCGTCCTGACCTGTCCGGTCGGTGAGCCAGTCCGCGCATCTGTTGCTCTCTCGGAAGATATGGCGATGAACAACAGATCAGTTCCAGTTGAGGAGTTCCCGGATACCCATGACTAGAGGGTTGCCCGACTGAGAGCGGGAGGTCACAGAGGACAGGAGCTGGTGCACCCCATCGAGTCCACTTCCAGCTCAATCCGACAGAAGCCCAATCTCCAAGCTAAGGAGAGACTTGTGTAGACTGCCCAGAGTTCCGCTGTCTGCGCTGAGCACCAACCGATGAGCTGGGAGAACCCACCTCACCAACTGCCGTCACTGTCGCAAATAAGATCTCCAGCTGAAGCCGTAGAATGAGTAGGATTACAAGCCCCATCCATGTTGAGCTTGAACCAGCCTGCCTGAGGACGACTCCAACCGATCTTTTGAACCCGGCGTGTGCGAGAGCCGGTGTGGCTCAGGTTGTGTCGGTCTACAACCTTCTGAACTTGATCTGCAAAAGAAAAGATAAGAAACAAGGGTGAGGTGGGACGATCAAAAATAGATTTGTTTCTCCAGGTCCACAGGAACCAGCAGGTCAACCCAAAAAGCAGCGCCCACTCCTGGTCGTGCACGCGCCGACACTGTAGAAGGTTGGTATGCAGCCAGTCACAAGTAGGGAGAGTACATGCAGACGAGGTAACGATGTCCGACTAAAAAATGTCCCACATACGACGAGCGAGCAAACAGTTGCGAACAACATGAAGAGAGGATTCTTCGTAGAAGCAGTGGGGACAGGTACTGTCGGTGGTGAGATGACGGCGCATCCTTTGTTGATTACAAAGTAAGTGATCTTTCGCCAGTAACCATAAAAAGGAGCGCACCCGCTGGGGCCCTTTTCATTGCCAAATGGCCCTCCATACCCCATGCGGAGTCTCAGTCATGGGACCCAACAGTAGAGAATATGCAGAAGCAACGGTAAAGTGCCCATGATCTGTAGTGTTGGACCTCGAACTTTTGATGAAAATTAGAAATATTAAAATGAATTTAAGTGAGAAAGAAATTGGTGAGAAAATTATGAATTTAAGGAAATTCTTTTCTCATAATTTTTTTTTAATTTCATCAAATTTCCTTAAATTCATAATTTTCTCACCAATTTCTTTCTCACTTAAATTCATTTTAATATTTCTAATTTTCATCAAAAGTTCGAGGTCCAACATTTCTCCCCCTCTTAAAAGAATTTCGTCCTCGAAATTCATACTTGATTAGAAACCAAGTAACTTTTTCTCTTACTTTTCAACACTGGTTACACACTTTCTAACTGATTTCTCGTCATACTTATTTTTCACTTATTCACTATCATAGCAAAACACTTTCTGCTGGTGTGATGAATTCCGGACGGGAGGTCCGATGTTGACTTGTGTTGATTGGGATATGTATTAGAAGTGTATTTTTTTCTTGCAGAAATTTTTAGGCTGTCTAAATACAGCCGTTATGCTGCCCGATTTTTGATAAAATTGGTGTTACGACAAAAGTCGAAAAAGAATTAGAATAAGTGTTTTACTCAAAAATGGAATTTTTGAGTTATTGCATGATTAAGAAGAATTAAGTGAGTTGAGATTTGTATATCGATGAATTTCCAAAAGTGGGAATTGTTGGTATTTGATTTGCATGAGATTGAATATGATAGTTTTAAAAAAAAATTTATACCGGATTTGGATAGTCTAGGTTTCCAACGCGAGTAAGTTTTCTTTGTTTTGTTCAAGGATGTCGGCATTTGATTCAGTTCAATTATTGCGTTCGCTTGTATGTTTCGATTAATTAAATTCGGTTCCATTCCCTTTAATTTCGAGTTGAGTTCGCTTTGTTTTCGATTTATGTTTCCGCTTTCGATCAATTTGCTTTCGATGTGTACTTTGATTCGTATTCCGATTTGATTCTACTTTATGTTCCTTTTATTCGCTTCGATTCACTGGCGATTCTGTTTTTGTTTTGCATTTCGCTTTGTTATCCGTTTCCTTCGCCTTTCGTTTTCCGGTTGGGATCTGGTGTTCCGGATCGGGTTCCAACATGTAGCTACCCAGACGATCCTATCGTCACCTAGGAGAGGGGAAGGAGGAAACATGCCAGCTATAGAGCTGCAAATGAAAGGGAAGAGGAACCCCCGTAAAGCAGCCAAGTTCCACTGTCTCGTGGGATCCACATAGTGGCGAACGCTGACGTGAAGCAGATGATCCGAGATGAACTGAGTAGAATGGGAAAGGAGGGGGCCTACTCCTGTGACCCAAGGGTCGAGCCAGAAACGTGTCGCCGTGCCATCGCTGATTCGCCATTGCCGACCTTGAGTTATGAGATGCCAAGTCGCCGAAATGCTCCTCCACACCATCGAACTCCCCGAGGAAGTTAGGGAGGAGGGAAAGCAGTAAACATCAAAACCATATTTAGCAGAGAGAACCTAAACCTATAAGGTGTGGGGGTTGGCTATCAATGTCCAGTCGAGTTTTGCCAGGAAGGTGTCGTTCATCTCACGAATCCTTCGAATGCCCAATCCCCCATGAGTCCTAGGCTTACATACCTCCTCCCAGCTAACCAGGGAAATCTTGTTGCCATCGTGCAACGAGCCCCCACAAAAATTTCCGCATAGCTTGTTCAAGAGCATCACACAAGCTATGTGGTAACCGAACCGTCTGCATCGTATAGCTCAGGATGGCTGTGATGATCGATTGCACCAAGGTGACCCGACCAGCAAAAGACAACATGGAGGGGGCCCATCCCGACAACCGACGGTGGACCGTATCTAATATGTGCTGATAAGTGCGCTTACTGACCCGCTGGTGCAGAAGAGGAACCCCCAGGTACCGTCCTAGGTCGATAGTCCGAGGGAACGTGAGCTCGCTACTTAAGGCACGGCTGATCGAAAGGAGGACATTCTTGGAGAAGTAGCATCGAGACTTATCAGTGTGCACACATTGTCCTGAAGCGATGCAGAACGAGTCCAAGACTCCTCGAACCACGTGAACTTGGTCAATAGAAGCCTCCGAAAAGAGGATGAGATCGTCGACAAAGAATAAGTGAGAAAGAGGGGGTCCGCGCCTACTCAAGCGAACCGGATGCCAACGACCAGCGTACACCGCATGAGAAATCGCGTGGCCGAGCCGTTCTATACAAAGCACAAAAAGGTATGGGGAGAAAGGGTCTCCTTGACGAAGCCCGCGAGAAGGCTGAAAGGCCTCGCTAAGCTCGCCTTGCCAGTTCACTTGAAAGGAAACCGTAGTAATGCATTTCATGATGAGCGAAATAAATGAGGCCGGAAGACCAATATCTTGAAGAGTAGCTTGAATGAAGGTCCAATCAAGTCAATCATAAGCCTTTTCGAGATCCACTTTGATCGCCATCATCCCCGTCCGATCAGATTTGCGTTTTATGGAGTGAATAACTTCCTAGGTGATGATGTATTATCGGTAATCAGACGTTCAGGCACAAAGCTGCACTGGGTCAGGCTGACAAGCGCCGCCAGGTACGATTAGAGCCGAAGAGATAAAATTTTAGTGAGGGCTTTATAAAGCACATTGCAAAGCGTTATCGGACGGAACTGAGTGATAGAAGTAGGGGAAGGGTTCTTAGGAATAAGGACAAGGACAGTGCGATTAAGTTCCGACTCCCAAACTTCATGACGGAAAATAAGCTAAAGGAAAATAATAAGGGAGGGGCCGACAGTGTCCCACTGGGACTGGTAGAAAAGAGCTGTGAAACCATCGAAACCTGGGGCCTTGTTGGGAGCCAAAGCGGAATGGAAAGGTCCGCAGTCAATTGAGGCGGGGTAGGGGAAACTAGCCAGGAAGAGGCCCAGTGATAGGGGTCAGATCGTCGGGTCTATATAAGCCCTCCAGGTAAAGCTGAGCCATGCCTCGGAGAGCTGCGGGATCGGTAATGACATTACCTTGAGCGTCGGGAAGAGCAATGTTGTGGGATAGACGACGTCGGGAACGAGTGAGGACGTGGTAATACTGAGTGTTCCGATCTCCCTGGGAGAGCCACTAACTCTTGGACCGTTGGTGCCAGAAGAGTTCTTCTTGAAAGAGCACGGATTCAAGTTCGTTCCGCAGGGATGACTCAAGCGCCTGAAGGGAGGGGGAGTCCGTGTCCTCCGTCGATTTCTGAATGCCCTCCAGTCGGGTCATGAGTCTTTTCTTCCTATGGAATATGTTACCAAACTCTGTGGTATTCCAGTGGTGGAGCTTTTCCAAAAAACGTTGGATCGCGCCACTGAAATCCGAGGAGTTCGGGAGCCAATTATCAGCTACCACTTGGGAGAAGGAATAGTGAGTCAGCCAAGCAGATTGAAATCGGAAAGGCCAGCGCGAAGGATAGTGGGGGTTAGGAGCTTGGAACCGAATTAGGTGGTCCGATTTGAGAAAAGGAAAATGGGTAACCCGAGTACTCGGATGCGTGGAAAGCCAAGCGAAAGAACCGAAAACCCAATCGAGTCAGGCTCGGATAGGACCCCGCTTCCAAGTGAATCGCGGACCGGAAAAGCCAAGGTCCTGAAGGTTGCACTGAAACATACAATCTCTGAAGTGCGGATTAATAATGGGTTGGGAATGGGAACCCCTGCGTTTATTGGCACTTTCCAACTTAGCATTAAAATCCCCGCCCATAAGTGTAGAGTCCGTGAACTCTGGCCACGCGGCCCCACCCTGTAGGATCCATGGACTCTGGCCATGCGACCCCCAGTCAGATCCGGACACTATAGACCCGCGATCTGCAGTCAGTATTGGATCCAGACACTCTGGGCCTGCGATCCACTGTACAGTGAAGGTATTGGATCCAAACACTATGAGGCGTTCGCTTTAAGCGAAACAAAACTCTGAGGTCTCGAGTTCGAGTACCAAAGGGGACAATACCTTCACTGCATGCATGGATCGCAGCCCAGTGTTTGGATCAATCTTGACCGCAGATCGCGGGCCCATAGTGTCCGGATCGACGGGGTCGATGGCCGAGTCCATGGAACTCTGAGGTGGGTCGCGTGGCCAGAGTTCACGGACCCTACAATAAGCCAGGGGATGGTGATATACTGAGCAAGGTTGGCCAGATAATGTCAAAGATACTTTTGAAGCGTGTAGGTGGGGCTCGCGTATATAGCAGTAAAGTCAAAAATTAAGTGGTCCCACTGTACACGAGCATGAATAAATTGACGATGAGCGAAACAAATGCTTACGCCTACATTCTCCGTCCAGAGCAGCCATATCCCACCTGAGTACCCCATAGCCTCGACCCGGAAGGAATTGTGAAATCCCAAAGATCGAATAACATGTCTAACGCGTTCGCCACTAAGACCACTAATCGGGGCTTATGAAGACGTAGATAATTCTGCATAATGGGCTTGAAGGTCCGACCTCCAGCCCCTTAACAATTCCAAATAAAAATCATCATAAACGCAATCGGAGGAAAGGAAACTATCTCGACTCAGTCAGAACGGGGATAATGGGCCCATTGGGATCGTGACTAGGAAGGATCACTTTAGGGGGAACGGGCTCCTCCATCGTGGTATCGGGAGGGGTTGGCTCGGCCTCTGCACATTGCTGTATGGGACACGGGTCGGGGGGTCGAGGAGGTGGAACCTCGTGAATAAGATGGGGGATAGGCGACGTGTCCATTGATCCTGGGAGATCAGTATGGGCCACGTCCATGGCCACAGGGACCAGGCCCACAGGGATAGACAGAGGCAAGGTCTGATCTGGGGAGACCAAGGCCTCGTGTGATGGTAAGGAAATTGCCACATGGGACGAGTGGGGCTCGTATGGACTATGGGCCGAAGGCTGGGGCTGCGGCAAGGGAGCGCTGGTAGGCAGTGGACCTGCAGAGGAGGTGGCCTGGGGGAGAGAAAAGGAAGCAGGGCCCGTAGAGGCTGTCTGGCCCATGGAGGGAAGCAGCTGGGATGGAGCAGAGATCACTGGACTAGGGGAAGAAGCCTGGCCCATGGATGGACCTAGCAAGTTGGGGAACGACGTCGTCCCCTGATGCTTCTACGCTCCCTTTCTTGAGCCCCTCGTCTGTCGTACATCCCATCTGGACGAGAAACTTGAAACGTGAGGAGTCCGCTGGTCGGTAGAGGACGAGAAGGGACTAACGAGGGAGCGAGGAGCGTCGACCATTGGGGAGTCACCCGTTGGAGTGTCAGACTGCTCATCGTGGGTGAGTGCTATGAACCTCGATCCACGAGGACCATCGGACCTCCCTTGGGGCGGGCTGTCACGACGAGATCCGGACGTAGGAGGAGGAGGTCGGCGAGTCCGGATTGTCACCTGCATCCAGGGGCCATAAGCATCTGACGGTGGAGGACTGGTGGAGAGAGCGCCTTCGGAAACGAAGGCCGCTAGAGGTGGGGCACCTCGAAAGAGGTCCCTACAGCGGGCGGAGGCGCTGGGCACGTTGGGCATTGATCTGAACCATGGCCGACCCGTCCACATTGGAAGCAAATTTGGGGGAGACCCTCATACGCAACCTGAATGAGTTCTCCGTCTAACTCAACAACCGATCGAAGAGGGACACTGAGATCCAAGGTGACTGCCACCCGCGCGAAGTGTCCCCGGTACGTGAGGAGCGTTGTCTCATCGATCTTCATGGTTTTCCCCACCAGATTACCAAGCGCTTGAAGAATGGAAGGATGGTAACGGGCAATGGGGAGACCGTGGAAGCGAACCTAAGCTACCATGTGTGTGACGCGTCCTGAGGATGGGCGAAATGCAGGTGTCCAAGGTTGGACCGACAGCACATTGCCGGCGACAATCCAAGGACCCTGCGTCAAGGTATGAATATAGTCCCGATCTTCTTTGAAATTCACCAAGTAAAAGTCTTTCTCCAAATCCACGAATTTCAGGGGACCATTCGGATGCCACAAGGAGAGGAGACGATCCCGAAGTAAACTAAACCACATCTTTCTTCCCAGCAGCTTGATCACAATCGCTTGTGCCCAAATTGTGTCCAATTTGTTGCGGAAGGTAGAGGACAGATCAATTCCTAAACCATGAGGCCCCTGCACCAGGTTAATGTCTCCATCTTCTAATTCGATTGGGGGGTCTTCGGACCATGTGAGGTTATGGCTGGGGTGGCCTGGTTGGATGGACCCGATACTGCGGCACTATAACTAGTAGGAGGATGTGACTCTGATTGTGTAATAGGAGGAGGGTCCTCTTCCCGCTCACGCAGCCTGACCTTTTTGGCGGTGTGGGTGGTGGAATGCATGGCAGGGGGATAAGGTTCAGTGGTCGGCATCGGTACAAAGAACTGAAGCAGGTGTTAAGATTACGGTAGCAGGATGGAAAGTTACTGTAGCAATTCTCTCAATGTTACTGTAGCATATGGGTTTTCTCTTTTGTTCATTTATTACTCTCTTTGACTGCACCACTTCACATAAAAAGTAACTGCCGCTGTTGCTAGTTTCACTTTTGGTAGTCTGTCTCTCCCTCTTAGAGTACCAATCGTCAGAGGTGTAGCACCTACCATCTTAGTTTTCTTTAGTGATCATCCACGAGCCCTCCCCGTCCAACATGAGCTAGGAATTTTGTGGTAGTTAATTAACATATTACTTATAGAGTACCTTAGAATAGGGAGGCAAAGTGTCAAATTGTCATTGTCGCTGTGCCTATTCCGCTGTGGGCTATAACTATTAAATAATTATAAAAGCCTAAATCTCTTTCATTCATTTACTTTCTCTGACTGCACCACCTCACTTAAAAAACAACTGGCGTTGTTGCTGGTTTCACCTTTGGTGTCTATCTCTCCCTCTTAGAGCACTAGTCGTCGGAGGTGTAGCACCCACTGCCTTAGTTTTCTTCAGTGGTCGTCCACAAGCCCTCCCCATCCCATACGAGATAGGAATTTTATGATAGTTAATTAACATATTACTTGTAAAGTACATTAGAATAGGGAGGCAAAGTGTCGATTTGTCATTGTTGTTGTGTTGGTTTTAACATCGCCTATTTTGTTGTGGGCTGAAGAGGGTTGATGAAATTTTGATAGTGACCATGGGTTGAGAACTTTGTTGAGAGAAAAAGTAAGTTAGTAAGAAAAAAGAAAATGGAAAATTTTCAAATGAAATAAGATTAAGATTGTGTTTGGAGTGAGCGCGTGAGTGAAGATAAAAAGGGACTTTAACTACACCATTAAAATCACCATTGGCAAGATAAAAATCAATTAACTTAGGCTACGTTTGGTTGGATGATTATTAATGGAATGTAATATTATTCCATTATTTAGGATGAGGGTTTATAATAGAATGAAATGAAATAGGATAGAAGAGAAAGGTTTCACATTACATCTCTTCCTATCCTAAACAGTAAAAATAAGTTATCTTCAATTTGGGGGGGTTAGGATGGAATGTAAAATGATAAATAAAATTTTACTATATTATATTATGAATCCTTCTCCCAAACAACATTTTACTACATTATATCCAGAATCATTTCATCCCTCTCAAACAACAATTTTGTAATATTACATACATTTATGCTTCATTCTATTTCATTAAAAACTTTACGTCCAATTAAATATATCCTTAAGATTTTGGGTGGGTCACAGAAAATGGGAGAAGGTTATGTTAGGGATTTTTGTTGTTTCATTTAATTTAATTTAAATTTGATGTGAATTTTTCATGATATATGACATCCTAAGTTTACCATAACATAGCTGATATGGATTGTCACGTTAGCTCCGTTAACATAGACAACAAAGTTGGGCTATATTTGAAAAAAAATGAAAATAAAGGTATTTAATTATCATTTTTAAAGTTCATATTATAATTGTAAAATTATATAAAGTTTAAAAATTTTTGGTAATTAACTCTAATATTATTTTACCTTTAACTTGCTTGAATTTTAAATTTTAAATTAAAACATTGGGTATGACTTTTTCTAGATTAAAGTTTGGCTAGGCTTAGAGAACCCTAGCATTAATTGGTTAAATTGGTTGGCTTACATGCTAATTACCTGAACAGCAGTCTTCCTGCTAAATAAATCAAACCTGACTGCTAATGTAGCTCATACATTTTTACTATTTAGAAATTTTTGTCTTAAAATTTTATTTAAAAATTAAAATTAAAACAATTAAAAATAAAATATGTGTCACAAACATGACAAAACAATTTTAAATTTTAATTTTAAATAAAATTTTATTTAAAAATTAAAATAATTTAAAAATAAAATGTGTAATGGGTGTTTATTATTTTATTATTTTAATTTTAATTTTATTATATAAAATATTAATTGAAATTATTAAAATGAAATAAAAATAAAATGTGCCACAGGCGTGACACTTAAGTGACACATTTTATTATTTTATTTTAATTTTTAAATAAATCTATAAGATAAAAATTTAAATTTTAAATTTTTTACATAATTTATAAATTACAGAAAATATTAAATTAAATTAAAAGTTTATTAATTTTTTTGTTATTGTTATATTAGCACGCATACATATTAATGCAATATTAAACATTTTATATACTTATAATAAAGTTTTTTACAACTTGTAAAATGCAAATAAATTATACAATATATTACCTATGAGGAATTATTTATTTTGATTTCAAAACTTATTTTAATGGATTAATTTACTAAAATTGTTTAATTAATTTATAAATTATAGAAAATATTAAATTAAATTTATAAATTTATCAATTTTTATTATTTTATGTTTTATGTTTAATTAGATTTATAAACTTAGTTTTTGTAAAGATAAATATCTCAAATCTAAATTCTTATGAAATATTTTAAAAATACTAAGATATAATACTCGTATGCTTATAATTTTTTAAAGTCATATCATTTTAAGTTATTTTATACATAAACAACTAATACTAAATAACTAATTTTATTAAATATTTTTAATAAACAGTTGATGTTATCCGCTAATCAAATCAGCTGATAGAGTCAACTATGAGCTAATGTAATCAATTGATTGCCTGTTTGGTAATCGGTGATCAGATTAGCTCATAAATGATTCTATCGATTGTTTTGACCAAGAAATAATATTAGTTATTTATTAATGATGTTTGGTAAATCAGCTATTTATTAATGATGTTTGGTAAAAATTAGTATTTTAGTGTTTATGTATAAAATTTATAATTTATAAAATTAATTAAATAATTTATAAAATTAATCAATTAAAATAAATTGTTGAAATTAAAATAAATTATATAATTTATTGTATAATTTATTTTCATTTCACAAGCATTGTCTATAAAAAACTTTATCACACAAGATGTTTAATATTGCATTACTATGGATGCGGACTAATAATAATAATAATAATAATAATCAATTCTTAATTTTAATTTAATACTTTCTATATTTTATAAATTAATTAATTAATTTTAATAAATTAATTAATTTTTAACATTTAAATTTTTATCTTATAAATTTTATTTTAAAATAAAATTAAAAAAAGAAAATATGTGTCACACATAAGTGTCAAACTAATTTTGTTTTGTTATTTTAATTTTAATTTTATAAAATTAATAGGAGCATAATTAAAATTAAATTTTAATTTAATTTTTATAAACTAATAATATAATTAATATAATATAATAAAAAAAAAAAAACATGGGCATAATTTAAGATCATGGGCATAATTTAAGTGTCGCATTTGTGATAATTATTATTAGCTAATGGTGGCTTAAAATTTCAACAGAAAGAACGACGTTTTTCTTTTTTTGACAATGAAATAAAGGCGTTTCTATTCTAAGAGAATTTCTTAATAGTATGAAAGCTTTGTTTAAATCAGTTATCAACTAACAGCTAATGCGATCAGTCGATTACCAAACAAAGCTTTCATACTGATTCTATTAGCTGATTTGATTAGCTGATTTGATTAGCGGATTGTATTAATTATTTGTTAGAGATGTTTGGTAAAATTAGCTGTTTAATATTAATCGTTTATGTGTAAAATGATTTCTAAGGATGTGATTTAAAAAATAAGGAAAACCAATTTATCTTGTCCCTTTAAATTTGATTTTTAACCCTTCCTATTAATCTAAGTATGTTCAATCATGTCAAAAAGATCGTATATTGAGGCTTAATGCATTACAATAAAAGTTATCAATTGATGTAATTTACATATAATTATTTTAATAGAAGTTTAATAATTTTAAATATGTAAAGGTATTTAATTTTATTAATTAATAAATATATGCTTTTATTTTATTAATAATTAATATTATAATAAAATAAAATATATTAAAATTAAATTGATAATCAATATGATAATAAAATAAAATTTTATTCCGCTTTTATTTATTACATAATAATACTAATATACAAGATGATAAATTACTCATATTTTATTTATAATAGATATTTTATAAGTAATTGTTAATTTATTTTATTAATAAATAAAATTTATATCTCTACAATTTATCATAATTAGATGTGAATATATTTTAAGTATATTAATGTATATATAACATTAGCAAAAAAGTTATAAAAAAGTTTTTTAATCTATAACTTGCTCCCTCTTTTATTACATAGGAAAGGATATAATTAGCTTTTAATAATTAAATACTTAGCTGTTTGATGAAAATACTAGTAGCGTTTTTATTTTTGACTATTTGAAAACAAAGCTCTCCAAATAAAATTTATAGCTGTTTAAAGGGTCAAACAGCCGAAGCATGCAGCTTGCCGAACGAGGCCTAAGTCTATAACCAATTTAGAGATGGTGGCCGTCAAGCGTACAAAGTGGGACCGAATGCTCCTGAAGATACACAGACACTAAAACTCCAAAGTGGGGCTAAGAGTTCAGTTATGTTTGAAGTTTGGGGCTCAAAAAGAAGAGATCAACCCCGATTTCTTATCACCCCTTAGGTCCTGTTTGGTTTGAGGGTATGGAATGGAATGGAATGAAACGTAACACATTTTTATCGTTTGTTTGAAGGTTTCATAATGGAATGGAATGGAATGAAATGAGATGGAAGCGGAGGGTTTCACGTTACGTTCCATTCCATCCTAAACAGTGAAAATAAGAAACCTCCAATTTGGGAGGTTTAGGATAAAACGTAACCTAATAAATACATACTACCTAATATACCCTCAATAATTCTTCTTAATATCAACTCGACCAAATCATAATATTAATATATCAAATAGAATATAGTAATATTTAATATAATAAATTTTATTAAATAATTAATAATAATATTTTCATATTATTAATAATAAATTATTTATATTTAATAATAAAATATAAAATTTTATATTTAAAATTTATGTATTTATTTTATTTATATAGAAATATATAAAACAATTAAATAATAATTTTTTATTTTTTATTTTCATTAATAAAAATATATTAAAATTATTCTTGTTTGTATATATTAATATTTAATATAATAAATTTTATTAAATAATTAATAATAATATTTTATATTATTAATAATAAATTATATATATTTAATAATAAAATATAATTTTTAATTTTAATTTTAATTTTATTTATATAGAAATATATAAAACAATCAAATAATAATAATTATATATTTTCTATTGTCATTAATAAAAATATATTAAAATTATTCTTATTTGTATATATTTCTATATTAATAAAATAAATAAATAAATTATTTTTATATAAAAATTATTAAATAATTAATAATAATAATTTATATAATTAATAATAAATTGTATATAATTAAAAATAAATAAAATTTTATTAATGAAAATAGAAAATATATTTAAAATTATTCTTTAATTGTTTTATATATTTATATATAAATGAAAATAAAAAATTATTTTATATATAAATCACCTAGAATAGAATAAAATAAAATAAAATAAAATATATTAAATAATTAATAATAATATTTTATATAATTAATAATAAATTGTATACAATTAATAAAAAATTAATTAATGAAAATAGAAAATATGTAAAAAAAATATTCTTTAATTGTTTTATATATTTTATATAAATAAATTATTTTAATATAAATCACATAAAATAAAATATATTAAATAATTAATACTAATATTTTTATATAATTAATAATAAAATAATAAACATCTTATAACAACCATTTTAATATAAAGGGTATAAAAGTCATTTATTATATATTACATTCCATTTCATCCATATTCTAAGTAATATTTTACTATATTATATTATAAACCTTCCATCCTTACCAAACAGCTTTTTACTATATTACATTTCATTTTATTATAAATCATTCAATTTCCTTACATTCTATTACATTCCCTTCTATTAATTAACATCCAACTAAACAGAAGCTTAATTAAGTAACTTTTCGGTGAAATCTTTACGGGGTAGCTAAAATGTCGAAGGATCGTTACCATTGAGATCTCCTTGAATTTTAAGTTCAAACATCAAACTGAAAGTCCAGTGTTTTACCATTTTAAGCACCGTTTTAACATTGAAGTACTAAGCTAGATTAGCAAATGCAACATGCTCTTGTATTCTCTACACTATTGAAGAGAAAGGATTTAAGCATTTTTTACCAGTCAAAAGAATATCGTCTAAAAATATGTATTCAATGCGCTTTAGATTTGGGGATGACGAGACACGTAAACGCCCAATCATTACCCAGGAACTGCAAAATTTTGTATTTCTTAGATCATTGGAAGTTTTATGTTACAGAAAACTTATGAATCATTCGGAAGTCCGGAAGATCCCAGGTGTTCGCAACTGTAACATGTCGATTATATCATTTAGTAAAGAAAATTGGACCTAGAAGCATGGTCTGGAAGAATTTGCATGAATCGACTACACGAGTTTACAAGTGATCATTCCTTTCCCCATGTAGCCATAATCATGCTTCCACCTGGAGAACTCCGGAAGAATATTTCGATTAGCTACTTCACTGATTCTGCATATGTAGTTGAGGCCCACCAGAAGTTCTGTAATTACAGCTTCGGTCCTTGACTGGTTGGCAAAATGAAGGGTCTGCACAAGAAGCACATTTGTTCCAAGCTCCTCCTGCTTTCTCTCAAAATTACGTTCAGCTTGCCAGCGTATCGTGTTAAGTGCTAGTGGCAACAACCAATCTAATATCCTTGCAAGAGCGACTCTCCACTCTGTTACAAGAGAATCGTTATAGATAGAAGGGGCAACAGATTTGGCGTATATCTTGAGCCTGGACCTCAAAGAAGCTTTCAAAGTTCCTGGTAGCATATTGTACAGATCGGTTCGTGTATCTGTGTCAATTGCGTCAGGCGATGAAGCTAGTCTCTGGATTAACACAATCAAATTTGCGTAGCGAAAGGCCAAAGCAGCATCACCAAGAGTCGAAGATGGGGCAACAAACATTCGTTTCTTCGCATTTAAGACAGCTAATTTACAGTAGATTCTGTTGCTAAAAGAAATAGATACCAAACTTGCATTTTCAGCTTCAAAGCTTTTGAAATAATCACCCAGGATCTTCATCGGACCGCTCACGGATGACTTACATCGCCGCGCGAAAGTAACATCCTTTTCACTAGCCATATGTCCTTTGAAAGGTCCTACATGTGCCATCCGTTTGGTCTTCACGAGATTATTCTTCCCATTAAGTGTGGACAACTGCTGCAGAAGTTTTTGTTGCCTGTTGAATGCTTTAGCCGTCTCAGCACTCAGTTCTGACATCAATCTTGACTTCCCAAGAGGTCCTGGAGTTGGAGGTAAACCATTCATAATGTACTCTGAAGGATGTACCGCGGTGTGCATAACAACAGAAAAAGAATGGGAACGAGAAAGCATGTCGGAATTCATCTGTTCGCATTTGTTGTTATGTTCCACAAGTGTCAGGTGATTAATCTCAAAGGCATGTTTGATTCTCTCTAGTATTGTCAAAAGTGATCTTGCCAAGAGTCGGACGACGTAATCATATGTTCGACCCCATGGAGACATCTCTTGCAGACATGTCACCGTCTGGCGATGGAGTATTAACCTCTGCTCGGCATCAAGCAACTTCCGTCTATCTATGCAGTCATTGGCCTGAATTCTCCTAAATGTTTGTTCAAGCTCTGCAAGAACTTCCAGCTCTTCAGATAATTGAAAGGTTATTGCTATAAATTTCTCCATTTTCTTAACTTTCCTCTCCATTTTCTTCACTCTATAACTCCACCCAGACCATTGAAGATGATTCTGAATTGGGTCATTCACAAAATCCCCAAAACGACGGAAAAAAGGGTCTGTGCACTTTGTCCCATACATAGCCACTGATCTTGCTAGGAGTACCAAAGTCTCCATGATCTCGTTTAAAGCAAGTTCCATTAGGTAATTACTGTCATCTGAGACAAGCTTTTTAATCCCAACTGAATTTACGAACTCCTTCCTCAATCCGCACATCCCACTGTCACTCAGGTAATGCCATAAGTTAACGATCTTGGACATCAAGCTCACAACTTCAAATGCCATTATTCCAATTTTCATCTTGGCTATCTCTGGAGTGCCCTTCCCTGAATGCCTCCGCAGAACTGAAAACCTTGATTCAGTCACCATGTCTTTCCTCATGGTGAATGACTTGTGAAAGCTGCATGTAAATACAAGAGATGGCTACAGAATCTGCAAAAAGGTTCAAAACAAAGTAGGAAGAATAGAGCATTAAGCATAATATCATTAAAGGAGTTGAATATCGTAAAATCATCTCTAGTGCTTGTAAAGTGTATGGCTACTTCGATACAAAAGCTGTTTTTTCATTTGGTTCTTAGATTTTTTGGCAACTACTCGACTACGATTTGAAGTACCAGCAATTCTATATAATGAAACAACTAAATCAAAACCACAAACCTCCAATAAAATTCAAGAACTTGCCATTGTTCTTGGCTTTTACTATCACCAACAGAACATAAATTGCTCAGTCCATGTCAGGAATCCAAAACTTGGAGAACCGAAGAACAGAAAACCAGCAAAACACAGTTCTAGCCAACCCGAGAGTCCGAAATGGTCTCACTAATAGGCAGCGCGCTCAAGACTAGCGTGTAACATATAACAAGACTAGTCAATGTAAAGAGTTATGAAGAATGAAGTTGCGTAAGATCGAACCTCCAGAAGACTAGCGTCGTCATATAACAAAACAGACGGGAGAGACTAGAACAATTTAACCGAAGAGCGTAACAAAATGATAAGAGACAATGAGGCAACGACAAACGGAAATTTCGAGTAGTTCAATGTCATACGCGTCAGGATCAGTTTGTGAGCTAATGCTTGACAGCAACAATTTTACATTATTCATTGACTCGAGCCGTTTGAGTGTGTTGTATACATATTCGTTTCAAGCTTCTAGTTGAATTATGTGAATGAGTTATATATCAACTCTCTAACATTGAGTTTAAAGGTTAAGTTACCTCCAACCTTATATTGGTATGGAGATTAAGACTTCGGCTGCTCTTTCAAACTTGAACATAAAAAGCTAGAGATCACCATTGAATCCGATGACAAGAAACATTTTTGACATAACAAAGCTTTAAAAGTGCACTTTAATGTATAAAACAACAATTAAACAGTTGTAGATTAGACTATAAATAAATCTCCTCTGGAGTGCATACTTTTGGTCAAGCATTGAAATCCAGAAAAAGAAAAGTTCTGAGTACACGAATTCAGTTGTTCATATCTGACGAGACACTCTAGGATACTGTTGTCTAATTTGAGGTGTTGGTTGCAGGAGCTTGGGCGACATAAATTAAGAAATAGTTATTGTGGTCAATGATCATAACAGAAACGTACGCAAGAGGAACTTCCTTATCGGTATTGTAAAACTGAGGCAAGTTAGAGAATTTATAAGGATTATGCAAAATCCAACCGTTGTCAAACAAATTCGGCATTTGCCGTTTCGACAGTAACTAGGGCACTTGGCCCATTTTGAGTTCTTGAGGGTCGTAAATAAAACCCAATACTTGTGTAGTTCCTGTTATCCAAATATGCACCCATTGTTTTTTGTTTAATAATAGAAATTTAGGAATCGTGAATTGGTACGAATTTAAAAAAAAAAATAGTTATTTTAAAAAATATATAATATTTTATAAATGTTTGCATAATTTATTTATTTATTATATATTTTAAATATGTAATATATAATCGTAAAACACCTTAAATATTTGAGAAATCCTCATTTGTATTTTTTAATATCTTTTCTTTCCTCGTGCCCTCTATAGTCTATATGGATGAACATTTTTTTGTGTGTGGAAATCAAAATCTTACATTTCTGTTTCTCACCGAGTAAACAATTTGGATAAATAAATTTGAAACCATTCACGGGTAATTTACGTTGATTCCACTGTTAAATTGATAACAAAAACAAGGAATTGACCTCTTGTCTTAGAAATAAAGTTGCTTACTATTGAACTTCTTTAAATCTTACGCTTTAACGATACTTCAATTAGATGTTGACGATGATGTAATCGAAGAATATCTCAATTTCACGAGAAATTCTTTGGTTCTATGCAACATTCCAAATATGATGACCCAATTGATATTGGTAATATAATACTACCACTCTCATCTTTGTTATATAATATTAAGCTAGACTTAATTGCTAGATTTACGATCTTATCTTATTTGTTTTATTTTGTGTCTGTGAATAATGACGATGGAATGACCTTATCACAAGCTTCAACCGGCCCGTAGCTTGCATAACCTTCTTAGCACAAATATTATAAAACCATTTTTGGTAAGACATTATGATGTGGATCATCAACTGAATTTCTGGCTAGATATATAAACACCGTCTAGTTTCAAGAATAAGGTTAAGCATAGCCACCCCAAATGCATAATCCGTGTGAAATCCATGTTGACTCTTCGAGCTGATGGTAAAAAGATTCTAAATTTTTTGTCCAATTTTATGGTATCTTATTGTGTCTAATGAATCTCAGTCATTTATTTATGTGAGTTCTATATAAATAAACTTGAGTTTTACATAAATAAATAATTAAGATTACATAAGATACAATAAGATGCTATAAAATTAAACAAAAAATCTTGTCCTTACCAAAAGAGCATAAGATTGTAAAGCCTAGAAACACTGAAAGCTTAATTGAGTTTACTTTTAACAAATGTTAAAAGTTTTAATCATATATGCATATTGACTAACGACAGATGAAAAGGAAAATCGGTTGGTGTATGGACTCTATCAATTCATTCCAACATTTGAAGTAATTATGATTGTGAAATAAAATTGGTCATGCCATGGATTTAATTATCTGCTTTATTGACAGTTGTCATCAACCTCTCAAAAGGCATCTACATATATATAGATAATAATCCAACTTTAATGTGTTTCTTCTCTAGCATGTGGAAGAGATAATTGTTGGGGGCGTCCCGAATGATGATTCTTTGACCCAAGTACAAGTTACTTTCAAGCATGTCAATTAACAAGTTCCACAAGCAGTCAACAGAAATTACAAAACCACTTGTTACCTTACAAATAGGCAAATTATATTATTTTTGTGTTCAGTGTAGGTTTAGAAGGGCCTAGGTGCGAGTTCAGTGCCTTATAAGAGGTTGGGAAAAAGGTTAAGGTTAGGATGAACTTAGAAAACAAAAATAAAATGGAGATTTGGAGCTGGCGTGACGGAGTCTTGAGCGGAATCAAATCAAATCAATCTACATGGGATTTAATATTATCAACTTTATTTATATTTCTTGTCCCAAAAGGTAGAATCGTCCATTCCATGTGCTTCTACCATCCAGTCCGACAGAATAGTAAGAGGATAAATTACGGTCTGATCTCAGCCAGCTTCTTAACAAGGTGATCCACTCATTTCGTTACCGAAATTCAAATCCTAATTTTTGTCCCAAATTAACCTTGTCAATGACCAACTAAGAGCGGAATCAAATCAAATCAACCCACATGGGATTTAATATTATCAACTTTATTTATATTTCTACTACTACTAAGTAAGTACTAAGCAAATATCTAGAATGGTCCCCCCCCACCCCCTCGATATCTCTATATTTGTGCAAGTCATAAAAACTCACACAGGTCCCTTTCTCTTTTTTCTTTTCTCGTCTCAATTTGGAGTTTTGGACTACAATAAGATGCTTTTTATTGGGACTTATCAAATACTCCTTCTCTCTTTTTTAATTAATGCACTGCTTTCGGAATATTTTAAAAAAAAATTGGGTGGCACTGGCAGGGAAGGGAAGGGAACTGTCAAGGGAGGAAAATAACAATATAATACACATTGTGTTCGTAACTCTCTTACCCTTCACGTGCGTGTCACTAGTGAATACCTCCTTTTCAATACGCCGTCACTTTCTGTAATTTATTATTTTCATATATAGGCCTGCAACTAAGTACCTTGCTTTATTTAAATGCTAATAGTCGTTTTCGGATCAAGGGTACACTACGCAAGTATAAACAATATTCCTTCTTATTTAAGCTATCTTACTTCAATTTTATTCATATGCCAAAAGATTTATTATAATCTTTGTTAGAATAATAAAATTGTTTAGTATTATTACATCTACCTTATATGGAATCAGCGTATGTTAGATTATCTCCAATAAATGCTACGATCAGGTTAAAAAAAACTTACTTATCACGGTTAATTAAAAAACTCAAAGTTTACTCAATTTTATAATTATAGTTCTAATTTTAGTAATTAAAACTTCAATTTTAATTTTTAAAATTATAATCCAATATTAATATTTTGTTAACTTTACTAACATGACTTGTTACGTGATACAAAATCTTAAATATTTATACACGTTATACTTAATTAAATTAAGTCGTTTTGAAATTGAAATCCCTAAATCGCTATAACTGCAAAACCTTAAATTAGTTCGTTCTTGCACGAAAATAAAGAGAGCTTAGGATGACAAATTAGAATTTCATTCAAATTGTTAGAAACTTTACCATTGTTGTTTCGCACCAGCGTGACAAAGTTTGACTTAGAGATTTTAATCAAACAATGATATAATTTAATTAAACTTAATTAAGTGCCTATTTGGATATGCTTATATCAGAATAGCTTTTGTCAATAGAGTTTTTTTTAGAAGAGTTTTTTTTAAGAAGTTAGTCCACTATTTGACTTTCATTTAAAAAAGAGATTTTTTGAAGGAGCTTCATGCAATAGATTGTTTGATAATATAAAATAAAAATTACTTTTAATTTTAACTATATTTTATTTTGTAATAAAATTATTTATGCATATAAATATCATTTAAAATATATTAAGTAATATGTAAAGCACAATATATTAATTATTAAATAAATTTAAATCATATGAAATATAAATGAAAGTATATCTAATCAAATCTTTTATATGGTTTATAACATAAGTAGAACTAATATAAAAATAAATATTAAAATATAAAAGTCAAATAATATTATATAAATATCAAAATAAACGAGAAAATATATTTGTGGGTATTGTGAAAATTATGTACAAAATATAAGAGTAAATGAACTAAAATAGACTCATTAATTGATCTGAAAATTTTACCTTAAAAAGTTTTTTAGAAGTTTCAAATTTGAACTTATTAAAATGTTGTATTTTAGTTGTTAAAAAACTATATCTACTTTAAAATAATTTTTTATTTTACAGCTAAACACTTATTAAAAAAATTTTGATGTGAAAAATTCCTTATTTACTCTCTAAAAGCTCAACCAAATAGATATTAAATTTGACGTATATAAATGTTTAAGATTTGTGACAAATCACGTCAGCAACGTTAACTAAAATACTAATTTTGATTATAATTAAAAACAGTAAGTTTGATTATTTAATAATTAAAAGTAAGGTTTGTGATTTTTTATTAACTTTATATATATATATATAATTCATGAATAATCTTCTTTATGCTTTTTCCTTATCCCTTAGCATTTGCAGGGGTTGGACAACTTTCAATTCTTGCTTCTTTTTCTAGAAAAGGAAAGTAAAATTTTGAATTTGGGCCACTTGGTAATGACCATTATGACAAGTGAAGAAAGAGTCAAATTAATGGCTTATATTGCACCTCGAGAAAATAAAAGAAAACGAAAAAGCTTAAGTTGTCATTTGCCGAGGAAATGAAAACCTTTTCTTTTCCCCATAAAACACAAATTGTAATTCACTTTTGCAAAGTTAAAATAATGTAATTAAAATTATTTTCGTGTAATTTTATGATTAAAAAGGGCAACTTTATTTATTATTCTAAGACTCACCTTCTATTTAAAAGATTATAAAACCATATTGTAGGATTAAAATTTTATACTTCTTAATCAATTATATATTTGGTTAATAGTATGATAAGTTACTATATAATTAAAATCTTATACAATAATTGGATCAATTTTAGAATTAAAATATTAAGATTTATATTTATATTTTCATATTTTAAATTAAATTTTGTTGGCTGCATATAAAGAAATAAAAAGTGAAATTAAAGGGGATGAGAAATTATTAGTTTGTTTGTACACCCACCATTTCAGTCCCAAGATCACCGCTATTTAATTCCTTGTTTAATAGAAGTAAACGTGTTTGGTGGAGTTGTTTTAATTTTCCATCATCAATTTGGGGGCAAAACAACTAACTCTTACCTATTGTACAACCACAATATTAATGTAAGATAACATCTGTCATTTTCTCAACTAATACCTCTTTTCCCCATTTTTAATTAACCCTTCATTTCTACTTTTCAACATCCTTATTATCAAAAAATCACCTTAAAGCATTCAATCTTGAGATGTGGAACGTCTCAATTTTTGTACAATACGGAGTCATTTCAATTATGCTTCCTCACCTACCTTCAACCACATTATTCACCGTATAAGTTAAGAATGCATCAAAATTAGAACATTAGAGCAGGAGCATACACTGGATACTAGGGCTGACGCAGGGAATCAGGAACCGTTTTAGACCATATCCAAGCAGCGTATGATTTTTGCGTGTGATGTACAGTCCGGGCCGTCAACGGTCTCACCGACAGCTTTTATGAAACGGTTTGCTTTTTGCAGGACGGTGAATTAGATTTTTGTAGTTCTAATTTTATGAGAACTAAAACAGTATATATATATATATATATACGAGAAAATGGTTAATATATTACGTGTTAAAAGAAGAGCTTTTTTTTTTTTTTTAGTCTACGACGTACTATCTTAAGAGAGTTCAATTATAAGAAGGTATATTTAAGCCATTAATTTTCAAACTAATCCTTACTCGTACCAGATCAACCTGAAAAAAGTGAAGAACTTAATTAACAGGGGCGTGAATGAAGGGTGCCCCAACGAGCTTTATTAACTTGCAATTCTAGATTACAATAATGTTAAGTAACGTAAGTTTGGGATTTGTACTTTTTTCTGGCTTACTATTATTAAAATCAGAGAAAAGTAAAAGCATTATTTTATGGCGGGTTTCTTGCTTTAACAGCACATCACTATTTTGACTGGAACGTCGCTATTTTATTTTTTCCTTCAACTTCCCCCGAAAAATATCTGCTTATTTCAATATTGCCTTGAAATATGTATGAATCCCTCCTCTCCCTTTTACCAAACTGCCCCTTATGTCCTCCAAGACTTCGAAAAACTACGACTACCCTCGGCGGCTTCTTAATTCTAAACTAAAAAGCTGAAATATGATGTTTAAATGGGGTAATATGGTAATTGTGAACAAAAGATTGTGGAGTCCAGACAAGACAAAGACCAAAGTTTTCCAAGTCCCCATTTCTTCCCCCATTAATACAAGGAGGAGGAGAAGAAGTGAAAATAAATTACGCATTACGACTTCGACTCTGGCGCCATTTTCAAGTGCCTCTCTCTCTGTTCAAACTCTACTTCACTTTACTTGTCTTCGCTTCAAGTTCTACTGAGCACCAACTCTCTCTTTCTCTCTACAACTTCACTAACACAGGTTTGATGGAGGAAAAGGAGAGCACTCTCTCGGGGTCGCTGGGGAACAACTCGGAGGCCGACTCGCCAACGCCGATGAGCAGCGTGGCAGTGATGACGACGGGTCCTCCGCTAGTCAACATGAACGTGGCTGCTGCTGCTGCAGAGAACATAACCAGTAATAGTGCAGCAACGCCGGCGACTATAGGAAGCGGAAGTGGTGGTGGTGGTAGTGTGGATTTGTTTGGGAAAAAGAAGAGAGGAAGGCCGAGGAAGTATGATGCAGACGGTAACCTTAGGGTTCCGGCGTTACAACAAGCTAGAGTGGTAAGTTCTCCGGCGGGGTTCTCTTTTTCGCCGTCGTCTCCGCTGTCCGACCAGTCTTTCTCGTCGTCGAAAAGAGGTCGTGGTCGGCCTCCGGGTTCCGGCAACTGGCAGCTCCTTGCTTCTTTAGGTGAGTTTCAAGGAACCACAATAATGTTTTTTATTTTTGCTTTTATGTTTTGGGGGTTTCTGGAAAATGGAAAAAGTTGAAAAAGATTGTTGGGTGATGAAAAAGTGATTTTATGAACTGTTAAGATTTGCTTTGTTTCTTGCCGTGCAAGTACTGCTTGGTTGCTGAGAAAATGTGAACTGAAAAGAGCCCAAAGCCTAACTTTGAGGTCCTCTGGCGAGCTAATGCATATTTTAGTATAATAATCAATTTCCTTTTATGGAATGAAAGCGGTGCCGAAAGGTTCAAACTTATCATCCTTTTCTTATGTCCCATAATTTTATCACCAACCGACCTACCCTGTTTTAACTATATTCTATTATAAGGAAAAAGAAAAATGATCAGCATGCGAGTTTATTGGGTTTTTCTACTAGAGGGAATGAACAAATAATTTTTGTTTAAGCTCAAAAGTCATACAGAAGTCCATAGCTAATTAAATTTCAATAAATTGAAACAAGTTTCGTCCTTTTTCTGGCTTTACATACATAAAATTAGGTTGTTAGGGTTTTGGTTTTGAAAGAAAACAAAGAGAGTTGGTGCTGCACCTCGTGAAACAGAATACTGCTTTTCCAATCCCGATACCTTTTTGTTAAGATCAAAAATAGACAAAGTACATTTTGAAGCTTGATTAAATTTGACTTATATGCTGTTTTTGTTTTGTGGAGGTGAGCTGTTTGCAAACACTGCAGGAGGGGACTTCACTCCTCACGTGGTAACTGTCAATACTGGAGAGGTAGTACATTGATATTTATGCTTCTTTTGCTTTGCCAATCTACTGTCTTCAGTACTTGCGGTAGTGACAATTTAAGAACGCTTCACTTCATTTTGGTCACTTCACTGGTACTTGCAGGATGTTGCAGCCAAAATCCTCTCATTTTCTCAGAAGGGTCCTCGAGGAGTTTGTGTTCTCTCAGCCAATGGAGCTGTTTCTAATGTTACCATTCGCCAACCAGGCTCTTCTGGTGGTATCTTAACATACGAGGCATGGTTTTGGTCTTTTAACTCTTTTAATTTTGTTATGGATTCTCTCTTTACTAGCTCATTTGCAATTGAAAAAAAAAAAGTAGAAAAAATTTTCAGCTAAGAGCAGTTGTCAAATAACCACTAAGTACGAAACAAATTGATTAACAGAACCGTTTGCTGGGAATGTTAATTCTTATACTTTTGCAGGGCCGATTTGAAATACTATCTCTATCTGGGTCATTCACAGTAACTGAAACTGGTGGTGTACGGAGTAGGACTGGTGGTTTAAGCGTTTCATTGGCTGGTCCTGATGGTCGTGTTATAGGTGGTGGTGTTGCCGGATTATTACTTGCTGCTAGTCCTATCCAAGTAAGCCCTCATCTTCATTTAATTTAATCATTAATCTATGAATCTAGATTTCTACGATTGAGTATTAATTGATGATTTTCAATCTCACTATTAAATTCACGTATGTTCTGCAAACGTTGACATTGGTTTCTGTCTGCATAGATTGTTATCGGTAGCTTCATGCCAAATGGCTTCAAAGTACAGAAAAGGAAGCATTATCGCGAGCATACAACGGCATCTGTAGTCTCCAGTCCCCCAGGTTATGTGACCTCTGCAAGCCCAATCTCGCAGGCCCCTGCATCAGTAATAGACATGGGCATTCAACCTGCTTGTGCTCCATTACTAGTGCATAGCCATGGAGGAACAGACAGCAACATAAATGAAAAACAGCAAATACCAAGTGCTACGAACTTCAATAGTGTCTGTTTGAATGGAACAGAGCCTACATCGAATCAGAGACCTTCCCCTGACATCAATGTGTCTCTTCCTAGCGAAGAGGATGTTCAAGGTATGCTATTTGTCTAACAGGTTCTTGGTTCCTTGGAAAAGAGTTTCCTGAGATGAAATCTGGTGCTTATTAGCTTGAAAGACAATCTCCATTTCAGGTATTATTAGGGTCCAAGGCTGACAAGGCAAATGAGTGACTAATTCTATTTGTGCAATTTGTTGTGGCATATCTGATTTTACTGACAAATTGTTATCCTGTCTGATAGCTAGATTCGTAGGACCTCAGGCTCAGCAGCCCCTTTTTATGCTGCGCAATCTTATTGTTGGAGCATTTTCTCCATGAGACTGACTAGAAATTATGTACTTTTATATTATTAGTTTATCTGGTTCCTACTGTTTTTATTATATATGTTTATTCCATTCCTTCTCCACTTTGTTGGTTGTCGCTTATGCTAACGATTTTTTCATTAGAATGGGATCGACCAATCAAGCTAAGACTTGTTGATCATCCACATGAAATTACTGTCTAAATAAGATCAGCATGCCTAAACGCACAAAACAGACAAGATAATGAATGACTACACATAGTTAAACTTCATTTAAGCGTACATTTTGGTAAGTGGAAAAAGGAAAAGTAGATGATATTAATTATAGTGAATAAGATAAGGCCACCTTACACTCGTGGGTTTCTGCTTGTTTGCTCGTAATAGACTCGAAATCAACAATAATTGCAGTCCGACTGCATAGGCGTGATTGATGTTATGAATATCATACCGAGTACGTGTGATCGATATTATAAATACTGTAGCAGTACTGTTATTTGATTTGATTTTGGTGTTGCAGCAATAACGGGTATTATTTTCAGTAATTATTTAAATTTATAAAATAGTTAATTTTAAAAATATTTAAAGTAGGTCTTTAATATATTGTAATGCATAATTTATAATTTTATATTACTTATTTTAAAATTATAATAATGTAAATTTAATATAATAATAATTTATTTGTTTCTATTAATAATTTTTACACATTTTATATATAAATAATAACTATAATTAATATGAAAAAGTTAATCATTATACAAATATAAAGTACTTAAAATGTTACAATTTTATTATATAATAAATAATAATAAATTAAAAACATTAACTAAAAAATAAAAATATTCATGACTATTTAAGTATTATAATTTATAATAAGAGTTCATA
Source organism: Erythroxylum novogranatense (assembly GCA_029891385.1). Classification (NCBI taxonomy): domain Eukaryota; kingdom Viridiplantae; phylum Streptophyta; class Magnoliopsida; order Malpighiales; family Erythroxylaceae; genus Erythroxylum; species Erythroxylum novogranatense. The sequence goes on along the minus strand of CM057231.1, from coordinate 87,350,842 downwards.
TCGAAGAAATAACTAATTAGAAATGACACTTAAAATAAAATATTTACAATTATATTTATATATTATATATATATAATTTAATACATATATTAAATATAAGTGAAATTAAATAAAGAAGAGAAATGAAAACTTGCAATTTTATTGAATCAAGAACTTGCTCAAATTGGATTGACCTTAATTCTCATTATTACAAAATTTTCATTATTAAGGAGTCTTATTATTATCATAATTCAAATTTATTAAGCTAAATAATATATCAATACTTTTTTATCTAAGATTATTTTCTAAGTCACTTTCATCTATTAAACTCGTTCTTTATAAACTCGATTTGCTTAATGATTAATATAGTCAAAGACAAATTAGACCTACAAAATAACTTATTCAATTAAAAGGCATAGTAAATAAATAAAATAAAATAATTAAGAAATTACAAAAATATATTCAACCTAATAATGATAATAACATATCTTTCTTGAAGCTTTAAATTGTATCAAACAAAAACCTAGTCATTTAATCTTTTATGCTTAAATATATTCATTTTCTTGGATGGATGAATTTAAATGCGCTTCAATTCTTTTCACATCTTATTGCACTCACACAATGATTCAAAATTTGAATTACAAACTTTTACAATTCTAAAACATCACTTTCGAATTAGTTCTACCAAGCAACTGTAAGATAACAAAAGTAGTATTATAAACTAAATAAAGTGATTAATTTTTAACAGGTAATAAAAGTAAACAAAATATAATTATATTAAGTTTGCCTCTCTGACGAATAGCAATGGGTATCTAAAAATCACCATAAGCATCTTTATAAATCTCTATTTGTGAGTTTAGGAGATTTCGCATCATTTCATTGGCAATAATAATTGTAATAGTTAATAACATTTTCTCATATTAACTTCAACTTTCTTTTTAAAACTTGGTTTGAATTAAACATTATGATTCAAAAACGCCCCAGTTACAAACAACGGAAAATAAAAGTTGTTTTTTCTTATCTTTCATTAATAATTACAAGATAAAGTGTGTGCACATAAACTTTATCTTTTATATTGATTTTGATTGCTTCTTTTGCCCTCTCTATGACATCATAAAAGCAACTGGTTACTGCGGATTTTAATTTGAATCAGACGTTCTGCGTTGGATCCATGATTTGGTTGCTTTTGTGATTAATCCGACGTGAAGATACCTGCAAAACAAAGAAGGCACGTCGGGGGTTGTGTCCCGATTAGCCCCTCTGACGCTCAAGTCAATATTTTTGTGAAGGTGAGGTTGATCAAAGCAGGGAAAAGCTAGGTTTTGATTGCGTACCTCTGTTATAGGAGAATTATACCTTATATAGGGGATAGACGCTAGGGTTAAACCTTTACGTGTTTGCATGAGAGTCTCTTACATGCGGATGGGCTGAGAAGAGCATGGATCGGGCTTGGGCCTGTCGTAGCCGTTGGGTTCGAGACTTGTTCTATGAAGAATGGACCGATCGACCCAATGGTTGTCTTGACTGGGTCCGGGCTCAGCATCGCCGACCTGACTATAAGCCCCCTACTCCTCGAGTCTGAGCGAAGAGAAGGTCGCCGACCCGACTATAAGCCCCCTACTCCAAGTCAAAGAAGCAGGCTGTACAGAAGAAGGGAACGAAGACGGGGACTGGTGATGGCGCCGTTTTGTCTATGGGGTTGGGCTCGTCCGTAGTGTCGACGGATGTTCCGCCTGTTGGGGGCCGACCTTCTGATTCGGGGTCATTGCCGGTTGCCTTGCTTTGGCGTGGGGCTGTAGTCTGGCAGAGGAAGAGGAGGAGGAGGATGCGGGTCCTCCTCTTAAGAGGAAGAGATTGGTTCGGCTGGGGGATCTGCCGTCCAGCCCGACAAGTCGAGCCGGGATTGGGAAAGGGAAGAAGGGCAAGGGGATGGCGCAAGCCGCAAATCCCGGGCAGTGGGAGTCTGCCCTCAAGTTGGCTAAGAATGCCACAATCGGAGACCTCGAGGTGTCCCGTTACATTGCTGAGAGGATTACTCCGCCTGTGGGTGAGCAGTTCATGGAGAAGAGGAGTAACTTGGAGCTAGGGTCTCAGCTCGTTCGTCTCGGTGTGCGGAGTGCGACGACGGCCTTCAGAGGTCAGAAGCGTTGGAGACTCTGGACCAGAAGTCGGGACCTCCATGATCAGGTGAAGGCTTTGAAGGGTGAGCTTTCGGAGGTGAAGGAGGGGAGAGACCTCATCCAGGCTCAAAATGCATCCTTGGAGGAGGAAAAGAAATCTCAGGAGAGGGAAGTGGGCACTTTGTTGGCTCGACTGGCCAAGGGAGAGGAGGAGAAGGACGAATGGAGGAAGACTGTGAGGGCGGAGCGGGAGCTTAACAAGAAACTCCGCCAAGATTGCCGCTCCGCAGTGGAGGGTAGGGATAGAGCCGAGGAGACCTTGCGGGAGGTGCGGCGTTCTGTGAGGATACAACGAGTCGAGGCGATTAAGCGATGAAAACGGTGGTTTCTGTACGAGGAGAGTTTAGAGCTCGCCTGCGACATAACCCTCTCGGTTCTGAGGAGGGGCCACGAACTCTACACTCCTGGGGGGTCGGTGTGCCCATCATTCGAGGAGTATGCCGAGCCGCTTCTTCCTGAAGCTCTCGGGCTTTCTTTAGAGGAAGTCAGGGAGAAGGCCGAAGGAGAACGGGACGCTATTCCGGACGAAGAACTGGATCTCAGCTCCTATGAAGAGCTTCCCTACGAAGATATTCCTCCAGTCGCTCCCCCGGGCCCTGCTCCTATTCCCGTTGTGTCGCTCTCCGAAGGGGAAGAGCTTCCTTGCGAGGATATTCCTCCGGTTGCTCCCAGGGGTCCTGCTCCTACTCCCGTTGTGCCGCTTCCTTCTGAGGCTTCTCCTGCTCCTTTAGCTACTTGTTGCTTCCCTTCTCCCGAATTTTAGACCTCACCTGGTTGGGCTTGTGGCTAGGGTAAATTTAATATGAATGAAAATCTCTAATTGTGTCTCATTTTCTCGAAGTCATTTTTTCGAAGTCAATTTTCGTGCTTATGTGCTTTGTTTCGGACGTATAGTAGGGTTAGGTGTTATTCGTGGTCGACCAAGCCGAGGTCCCAATGATCTTGTCTTGGCGACCGATCGACCGTAGTCGATCTATGGAGATACCGAGCGAGGTCCCAAGGATCTTGTCTTGGCGACCGATCGACCGTAGTCGATCTATGGAGATACCCAGCGAGGTCCCAAGGATCTTTTCTTGGCGACCGATTGACCGTAGTCGATCTATGGAGATACCGAGCGAGGTCCCAAGGATCTTGTCTTGGCGACCGATCGACCGTAGTCGATCTATGGAGATACCGAGCGAAGTCCCAAGGATCTTATCTTGGCGACCGATCGACCGTAGTCGATCTATAGAGATACCGAGCGAGGTCCCAAGGATCTTGTCTTGGCGACCGATCGATCGTAGTCGATCTATGGAGATATCGAGCGAGGTCCCAAGGATCTTGTCTTGGCGACCGATCGACCGTAGTCGATCTATGGAGATACCGAGCGAGATCCCAAGGATCTTGTCTTGGCGACCGATCGACCGTAGTCGATCTATGGAGATATCGAGCGAGGTCCCAAGGATCTTGTCTTGGCGACCGATCGACCGTAGTCGATCTATGGAGATACCGAGCGAGGTCCCAAGGATCTTGTCTTGGCGATCGATCGACCGTAGTCGATCTATGGAGATACCGAGCGAGGTCCCAAGGATCTTGTCTTGGCGATCGATCGACCGTAGTCGATCTATGGAGATGCCGGGCGGTGACTGATTGGATTGTCTACTCTTTGCCACATGTAATGTAACTCTTTATTGTCAAAAAATCTGAAACCCCTTTATTAATGATAACGAGTCGTGGGCGTTAAAAAACACTGGCGGGGATGAAAAAAGGTACCCACAAGTATACAAAAACGATAGTAAGGAAAGATTAACTAGAATAAAACTTATCTACTGGTAAAACGCCTTCAAGTTCTGTGAGTTCCAAGGCCTTGGTAGAACCTTTCCTTTCGCATCGCTGAGGATGTAAGAACCATGCCCGACTTGCTTAATCACTCGATAAGGTCCTTCCCACGCCTGTCCGAGCTTTCCAGGATGCTTCCCAGCCGCCTCGGCTTTTCGTAGGACGTAACCACCTACCTTTACATCGCTCGGCTTAACCCTTCTATTGCAGAATTTGGTTGTCTTTTGCCTGATAGCTTCTGAACGAGCGGCTGCCCTTTCTCTATCCTCACTGAGGAGAACGAGTTCTGCTCTGCGGGCTTCATCATTCCGCTCTTCTTCATAACCCGACACCCTTTGATTGTGCAATGCCGCCTCTACTGGAACTAAAGCTTCTGCCCCGAAGGTCATTCTGAATGGTGTTTCCCCTGTGGCTCCGTTCGGTGTGGTTCTGTATGCCCACAATACTTCGTCTAGTTCTTCCACCCAGGTCTTTCGGCCATCCAGCGCTTCGAGAGGCGTTCATTATCTTTTATTGGTGTTCCCATGAGTCCGTTGCTTTGTGGATGAGCTACAGAAGTCATTGTAGCTTGATCTTTAGTCGGTCGCAGAAATCTCTGAACTTGTCGTTGTCAAACTGCCAACCGTTATCCGTAACCAATACCATGGGCATCCCGAAGCGGGTAAGTATGTTCTTCGTCACAAAGTTCTCTACCTTCATTCGAAAATTGTAGCGACCATACGCTACGCCCATTTGGTGAAGTATTCCACCGCCACTATCAAGAACTTCTTCTGGCCGGGACCGAGAGGGAATGGCCCCAGTATATCCATTCCCCATTAAGCGATCGGGATAGGATGGCTCACAATTTTCAACCTTTCGATTAATGGTGGTGAGACAGTTCTTTGTTTCTCTCGCAGCCTCGCGATCGGTCGACTTTCTCTGGCGATCTCTTCTCATCGTCACCAATAGTACCCATGTCTCGATCGATCGTGAGCCAAGATTCGCCTCCTACATGGTTTCCACACATCCTTCATGGACTTCGCCATTGCGCGCAGCTTCTTCTTCATTCAAGCATCGAAGCAGTGGTCAGTCGTAAGACCGTTTATATAGAGTGTCGTTAACGACCGTGTACTCGGCTGCCTTTATTCTCAGTTTCTTGGCCTCTGACGCGTCTTCCGGTTGTTTTCCCTCCAAAAGGTATTGTATGATCGGCTCCATCCAACTCGGTCGACTAGTACTTACGTCGAGAGCTTCCTTGGCTTTTTGAATGCTAGGCCGATCTAGTCGTTCGACCAGAACATTGTTCATGGCATCACGGTCGGAAGCCATTTTGGAGAGCGCGTCCGCTTTAGCGTTTTGAGCTCGTTCTATTCTGTTGATCGTGTACTGTTCGAAATTGCTCAATTCCTACTTTACCAGCTCCAGGTACTTAATCATGTTGCTCCCTTGGCCTCATCTTGCCGGTGACTTGACCGACCACCACTTGGCTATCGCTATATATTTTTAGATGCCTGATCTCCATTTCCTTAGCCAGTTGGAGACCAGTTATCAGGGCCTCGTATTCTGCTTCGTTATTGGAGGCTTTGAACTCAAGTCGGAGGGCGTATTCCACCTTTTCTTCACCGTGAGGGTTGATCAGCACTACTCCCGCTCCACACCCCTCGGCATTGGACGACCCGTCAACAAACAAGCTCCAGGCAGGGAGCTGCTCGTCCTTCGAGTTAGGTTGGCTCATCTCCGCGATGAAGTCCGCCAACACCTGCGCTTTTATGGTCGTGCGAGGTCTGTACTGTATGTCGAACTCTCCTAGCTCTACCACCCACTTTATTAGTCGGCTCAAAATTTCGAGCTTTTGAAGGCATTGCCTTAGGGGTTGGTCTGTTCATACCTCAATTGTATGACTTTGGAAGTAAGGCCTTAGCTTCAGAGCCGCCATTATCAGGGAGAGGGCTAGTTTCTCTATTGGCGTGTATCGCGTTTCCGGTCCGGTTAATACTTTGCTGACGTAATAGATATGGTGTTGGTCGTTTCCCACAGATCGAATAAGTACCGCGCTGACCGACCCCTCCGTAACCGCCAAGTATATAATCAGGTTTTCTCCCTCTACCGGGTTTTGCAGGATAGGCGGACTAGACAGGTATTGCTTTAAGTGTTGAAAAGCTTTGTCACACTCGTCCGGCCATTGGAACTGAGCCACGTTCGCTTTCCTCAAGATCTTGAAAAATGGGAGGCACTTGTCCCCTAATCTGGACACAAATCTACTCAGGGAGACTATTCGACCAGTCAGTATCTGTACTTCTTTCAAGGACCTCGGTGAAGGCATTTGGACGATGGCTTCAATCTTCTCTGGATTAGCCTCAATCCCACGTCGAGTAATCATGAACCCAAGGAATTTTTCGGATGCCACACCAAAGACGCATTTTTCAGGGTTCAGCTTCATCTGAAATTTATCAAGTGTCTGGAAGACTTCTTTTAAATCATCCACATGCTCGACGGCCGTCTTACTTTTAACCACCATATCATCCCCATACGCTTCCACCGATCGGCCGATCTGTTTCTTAAAGACTTCCATTACGAGTCGTTGATAGGTCGCCCCCGCGTTCTTCAAGCCAAAAGGCATTACTTGATAGCAATACGTGCCTTGGTCGGTGATGAAGGCGGTCTTTTCCTCTTCTTCAAGGCTCATCTGGATTTGATGGTAGCCCGAGAAGGCATCCAGGAAACTGAGAAGTTCGTATCCTGAGGTGGAGTCTACTAGCTGGTCGATCTTGGGCATGGGAAAACTGTCCTTTGGACATGCTTTGTTCAAATCGGTGAAATCTATGCACATTCTTCACTTCTCGTTCTTCTTTTTCACTAAAACCACATTGGCGAGCCATTCAGGGTACTTGACTTCTCGGATGAACCCGGCCTCGAGTAATTTTTCTACTTCTTTCTCGATCACCCCCTGTCGCTCCTTGCTTGTGCCATCGCTTCTTCATCGATCGGTTTGTAGTCATGCCGTATACCGAGGGAGTGCGACGCAACTGATCGGAAAATTCCAGGCATGTCGCTCGGCACCCAAGCGAAGACTGATCTATTTTTCACCAGACAGGCTGTGATCTCTTTAACCAGGTTGCTCTGCAGCTCAGAGCCTAGGTTTGTGAATTTGGAAGGTCGGCGTCGTCCAGTCCGACCCGCTGTGTTTCTTCTACTGGGTTCATCCTATCTATATCCTCGTCGGCCCTCACATCAAGAGAGCTCACAAGATCTTCTGACCCCATCTAATGTCTTCGTTTCTGCTAAGTAACATTCACTGGCAATTCTCTGCTGGCCCCTAACAACACCAACTTCGTGGGGTGTCGGGAACTTCACAACCTGGTAGTAGGTGGAGACGACCGATCTGAGGACATTTTGAGTAGTCCGCTCGATTATTGCGTTGTATGCCCCTTGAAACTTGACGACTAGGAACTCAACGTCCCTTTCTATCTGACACGACTTCTGCCCGAACTTCACTTTCAAATTCACCCAGGCGAACGGGTAAGCTGACGCCCCAGTTACTCCTTTAATGGGGTCGTCCGTAAGTAGTAGTCGGTCTTCGGGTACCTTCATCTGCTTGAAGGCCTCATAATACAACAAATCGACCAAGCTTCCCATATCAATCATCACCCGCTTCACCTCGTAACCGTTCATATTCAGATTTACCACGAGAGCGTCGTCATGGGGGCAACTTATTCCATCGAGGTCGGACTCATCGAATGATATCATCCCGTCGGTCTCCCTCGGCTTTTTAGTGGATGAGTCTCTGCCGACCTGTTTGGCATATCTCTTTCTCCCTTTAGTGGTGGATCCGCCAGCTGCGTTTCCACCGAATATCATGTTAATGATTCCAGTTGGTCGGTCGTCTTGTTGCCCGGCGTTTCCATCGTTTCTTTCCCTTGATCGCCCTCTCTCTTCTCGTCGATTATCTGTATTCGTATTCTGCCTCCCTCCGTCATTCCTGTCATTTCGCCTCCAGGGCGGTCGCCTGTTGTCTGACCGACCTGTCCTGCGCTGATTGTCTCGATCAGCGTTTCGTTCGTGCTTCACGAATCGGCCTAGCCTTCCCCTTTGTATGAGGGATTCGATTTCTTTTTTCAATCGCCAAAGAATCTTAGTATCATTACCGACCTCTTTGTGGAAGCGGCAATATAGGTCCGGGTTCCTGTCTTTGTATGGGGTCTTCATTTTATTGGGCTCTCGGATAGTTTCCCTATCAGCTCTCATGGCCGCCAGCACTTCCGCATATCGTTTGTTAAGCGGGGTGAAGTCTTGTTGATGCCACTGCCGACCGATTGGCTTTCTCTAGGTCAACTGATCCCTCTGTCTTTTGTGAGACTCATCTGTCCTACCACTTGGCCCGCGATCATCTGCCCGGCGTTTTGTATTCTTTAATACTTCCTCGAGCTGAATGTAATTGTCTGCCCGGTGTCTGATCTCCTGAATAGATCGGGGTTGATCGAGAGCTAGCGACTTCTTAAACTCCTCGTCCCTCGTATTGCTCATAAGCGCGGCCAGCATAGACGAGCAAGTGAGGTCGGAGACCTCGACCGCTTCGTTATTGAACCGAGTGATGAACTCTCGCAGACTTTCAATCCTTCCTTGGGTGAGTTGCATCACCTCCAAGGTCATTTTTTCGTGGTAGTTCTTGGTATAACTGGTTGAGAAAAAGTAGTCTGAAATCCTCAAAGCAAGTGATACAGCCCGGGGTAGACAATTGAACCAACGTCGGGCTCCCTCTTGAAAGGCCGTGCAGAAAGCCTTACATTGGATGGCATCCGGCACGTAGTGCAGATTCATCATCGACTGGAAGTGTTGTAAGTAGTCCAGGGGTCGGTCTTGCCAGTGTATTTTTCTGGTGTTGGTATTTTGGTTCCGGGTGCCGGGAGGCTATCCAAAATTTCCGGAGTGAAGGGAGAGCTATACTGTAATGTCGGGCGGTCTGGGTGGAAGCTCATAGCTACGTTAATCCGATCGTCCACGATTTTTTCTAGGTTTTCTGTCTGGTGGCGATCGGTCATCATCTTTGATGTCTGTCATGACTCGTCGCAGATGGTCGCTGTTGTGTTGGCCGAGATTGCAAAATCTGGCGGATCAATAGATCGCCCGCTTCTCAATCTGCTTCTGGTGAGGAGGTATGCATGAGCGAAACATGATCGCATCCGATCGGTCGCGGGAGATTAGTGCATATTGAGTGCAACGTTATCCTCTAAAGCGACACTCTGTTCTTCTTGTTCCAAATCTCGAGGTTGTGGTTGATCGTTAGGATCCGAGGATTCCGTCTGCGAAACATATGGGTAAAGACACGCATTGCAGGTAGTGCAAACTCATGCGTCAGATCGCCAGAGCCGCAATGGCTATATCAGATTCATCGCCGCCGCAGCAATGGCTATATCGATTCATCGCCGCCACCGACCGATCATGTGTTTACGGACGTGGTGCGGAAGTCGGACCCACGGTGGGCGCCAATTGGTTCTCGCCAGATTTTACATGAATCAGATGCGTTCTTGTTTGGATCCATGAAATTTGGTTGCTTTTGTGATTAATCCGACGTGAAGATACGCAAAATAAAGAAGGCACATCGGGGTTGTGTCCGATTAGCCCTCCGACGCTCAAGTCAATATTTTGTGAAGGTGAGGTTGATCAAAGCGAGGAAAAGCTAGGTTTTGATTGCGTCATCTGTTATGGAGAATTATACCTTATATAGGGGATAGACACTAGGGTTAAACCTTTACGTGTTTGCATGTGAGTCTCTTACATGCGGATGGGCTGGGAAAAGCATGGATCGGGCTTGGGCCTGTCGTAGCCGTTAGGTTCGAGACTTGTTCTATGAAGAATGGACCGATCGACCCAAGGGTTGTCTTGACTGGATCCGGGCCTAGCATCGCCGACCCGACCACAACCCATTATTAATTTCTATGTAATTAATAATAAGAATGATTAATTATTAATATATTATCCAATCCAAAGTACATATAATCAAAATTAGTAATAAATATGATTAATTATTGATGTTTCAAAGCAAGAAAAGTAAAAGAAAAAGATTATCTTTGCAAACTGTGATTGATCAATTTTTAAGCATCAATCAATTGATTCAGTTCTCAATCCTAAAAAATAAATGAGATAACACAAAAAATTTATCTAATAAAAAGTCAAAACTAAACAATCATTCCATTAACTCTAATTAATCAACCCTGTATAGTAAACCTAACTTACTAACCGATCGCAATTCCATATTCCAGAAGCCAAGCCACACCGAAACCAATGCACAAGGCCACACCCACCAGACTAGACCATACACACCAATGTCAACCACACGCACCAAACCAACGCAACCACGTCCAACCACATGCGGAAGACCAGACCCATACAACAGACACGGTCCATATTCCGCAAGCCACACCGCCCACAACACTACACAAGGCCACACTAGCATGCCCATACCTACTCTAGTGTCTCAAACTCTAATTCTGGGACACGAGAGGGGCGATTAGGGTTAATTACTTAGATCGTGAAGTTATATATATATATTTTTTCATATTGTTACAACCTGTGATAAGCCATTTTATTTTAATAATTAACCTATAAATATATATAGGTGTTTAAATGTTTATAAGAACTTAGATACTCGTATTTATTAAGGATGGCATTAAGTCGAGTTGGTTATATTTGTTTCATACACGATTTGGGTTTAATTATACTTTTTAAAATATTTAATTAAATTTAGATTGAATGTTATTTGTATCCATAAAATTAATAAAATAATATTTAAAAGTGTTATATAACATATTCTTTAAATTAAATTGTACTGTAAATTTTAAATTTGATTAAAAAATTATTAAAAAACTCTTTCGCCATTCGATATGTCATTCCTGCCTCCCATCAAACAAACCTATAGAAATTACCAAGCAAATGTTCTTATAATTGAAATTTAGTACTATTCGGTAGACTACAGATCTTCTGTTTAATATTATGGTATCTTATTGTGTTCAATGAATCTCGAGTATTTTTTTTATGTGAAACTCATGTAGGTCCTGCGTGAGTCCCATAAAATAAATAGTTAAAATTTTATAAGACAGAATAAGACAGAGTAATATTAGACGTTCGGCGCGTGTCCTAAATCTTTACCTACAAACTATGTTTTAAAATGATCGGTGACCGGTCGATGATCCGGTCCGGTTGATGCTTCAAAACCGGTTACAAATTGATCAAATATGAACCGGTCAATTGACCCGTCGGACCGGTTCGATAATTTTTTTTAAATTTTAATTTTTATTTTGAATTTTTTAATTTTTTAATATTATATATAATTAAATATAATTATTGCATAATTATTACATCATACTGGTTAGATCGGTGGTTGAACCGATCGAACAATAAAACCAATGATCAATAAGACTACCGGTTCGATAACCGGTCTGAATTTTAAAACATACCCTACAAACATGCAAATCTAAGGCAAGGGAGTACGTACGACACGTCAGATAAGCAGGATGAGAAGACTTCTTGAAGTGTCAGTTCCTTCTAAAACTGACTAGACAAAGGCATAATGAACTTTCTAGTTCAACTAGCATTCCAGCACCTTCTAGCACTCTTCAGCGGCTAAACCCAAACACATTCCTTACATATAGTAACACTCTACACTCTTCATAAAACATATGTAGACGGACTAGATTGTATCAGTGGATACGAAGCAAAATGAAGCCAATCGACGACGAGAAGAGACCAGTAGTGATCAGAACGATGAGCCACGACGAGGAAGGCAAAAAGAGAGTGGGAAAGCGCGAGGTTGACACTAAAAATGTGGACACTATCAAGTACGTTGAGAAGAAGCTGATGGACAAGGGAGTTCTGCGCATGGACCGTCATCCTGTGGACGGCCGTGGCGGAATCGGCCGTCCTCCTCCAAAGTCCGGTCACGGCGGGAAATTCACCTGGGAGGGGCCAGAACCCGAGGCGGAAAACGAGCTGGACGCGGTTCCGCCGGCTATTGACGAGAAAGATCCGAACTATATCGACGAGGAAGAGGAGGAGAGGATTGTGAGAGGCGAAGAGAGGTATGTTGACGGTTTGGTGGTTGGAGAAGTTGAGGTTGCGAAGGCTGTTGAGGCGAGAGAGGGTGTTGCTAGGGTTGAGGTTGATGCTCCATCAACGCTTGATCGGTAATTGACTCTCCATTTCTTTGAATTAAAAGAAGTTCTGTCGTGTGTAAGTGTAATGTAAGGTGAAGATGTTTACTTGATTCCGTGCGTCTAATTAAATGCTCAACCATGTTTGTTTTCTATACCAAATCTTCAGTTTGATCTATCTCATTTACTCGTAAAAGAGATTCAAATAATTGCTTAGAGTTGCCCAACTATTTTATAAATCGGTTGGATTTGGGGATTAAAACAGGCTCTCTTAGGGCCCTATCTTCATGAGCTTCGTCAACATGACCCGAAGTAGAAGTCACCGTAGGTGGCTGGCCCTTTGGCACAATTTCTCGTGGGGTCTTGTCTGCTCAAGGAGGGCTGAAATGCTTAGAAGATGGGCTCTGTTGGTTAAGAGTCTAATTAAAATTGTTCGAAGTTCTTGAGTTAAAATCGCCCCAGTATAAAGCAAGTGGCTTAATTGATCGCAGACTGATTTATCCATCAAATCAAATAAAATGAAATTGCAAAATATGTACAAATCTACTTTAAAAAATGAGTCACCGTTTATTGTGAAATTAGTGGAAATGTTTAGAAGCACGCAAAGAGTATGTATGCCTTATAATGCTTATAAGGAATGCAGCTAGGCGAGTTGGAAGCTGCAAAATTTTGAAATACGGGTATCAATTCTCGGAAAAACGAATTTCACAATCTTAATCCTGTAGGGGCTCTGTACAGAAAAAAATTATTTCTCAAAATGATTCCACTCATCCTTAAGAGCCCAGTTTATGAGGGCAATTACAATGCCTAGAAATAAACTAATTTGTCAAAATACATACTCACTTTGTTGATTACCTCTCACTGCACAACTTGTAAGGGTTGGAAACCTTGCAAAGATTTTACAGATTACACAACCTTTCTCTCTCTTTACTTCTTGAGTTGTACAATGCAAAGTAATGATCAAATGGTCATATATATATATATATATATATATATATATAGGGAGTTCTATAAGGATAGTTTATATGAAGGCTAATTGGGCCTTGTTTATTTGACCAGTAAAATACAAAATCAAGTTTGCTTTCTAATTTCCTCCCTTAAACTTGGTTTGGACATTCTAATCATCTTTTTTTTTGCTATAAGAACAATTCAGTTTTTAATGACTTTGTAAAAATGTCAACAATTTGATTTTTAGATTTACAATGCCAACTACGATCGCTTTGTCTTTTTACTAAATCTCGAATATAGTCATGCTTGATGTCGATGTATTTGCTACAACTATGAAAGACTGTATTTTTTGACAAGGTAATATTAGAAATAATTGGATTAATATAATCGCAACATTAATTTCATACACAACCATTAATTGAATTGCCTATTAATAATTTACCAATTGTATTTGTGACACATTGTAATACCCTAATAACTATATTTTGGCCCATCAAACTATAGTTCATAACATCCTTAAAAATGACACAATTATCCTATTCTACCATTTAGGGTAGAACATGTTATAACATATGGTGGGATTGTGCATATATGGTGTGTGGATGTGAAAAAGAATATTGACTCTTCTACTATTAGCTCTTTCTTTCACATAGTCTTTTTGTTTTTGATAGGTTATGAAAAAGGTGGAGAGAAACTACTAAGACTCTATGCCAAGCATCAGAGGTATGTCCTTCTCATTATATTCTTATGTCCTAAATAAAATGTTGATCTTGATTGTGTGATGTAGATGAATGCATCTGTATTGTTTTTTTAACAATTGGTATTAGAGTCATGTCATTTTATTTTAGGACTCTTTTTTTCGATATACCGATATTTCTAACTCTTTTTTTGGCATAAATAACTTTGAAATGTTGTGTTGAGGCTCAGAAAATGCATAAATTAATCTGTTATCGATTCACTCTCTCAATTTGTTATCGATTTATAAAAATGCAGAAATTAATCACAATGAATCCAATTTACATAAACAATCAGATTTTTATTAAATTAAAGATAAAAATAACCTGAAAGTAAGTTTAAACAATCCTCAACATTTATAAATCCTATCTCAACAGCTATTCCAACTCTATGCATAGATAAAAATGGAAATACACTGAAAAATAGATTTGAATGAATGATGAAGGTAGCAACGATGGGAAACTTCTTGTTTCGGGAAGTACTTCGTGTAAACTTCTTCTTCACATCTCTCTTCCTTCATCTCTTTCTCAATCTCTCGATGAACTTTAAATGCTCCTCCTCTCTTTTGTCTCATTATTTATATACTTAATATGTTCTGGGTAGCCCTAGGTTTTTTTTCAAATATCCCTCAAAACTTGATTTTTTGTGTGTCTAGGTGTTTGTCCAATGCAAGTCACATTCTTGGCTCTGCAGGCTATGACCATGGGCCATTTGTATGCTTTATGTCACGATTGTGGCAGACATGCCACGATCATAGGCCAAGTCTTATGTTTCTGTCAGTATCGTGGCAGATAGACCATGATTGTGAGCCATTGTTTTGGTCCAAGTCTCTCCAAAACTTCTTTGTTCTTCACTGTTGACTTTGAAATACTAACAAACACATCAATATACCTCAAAGATATAATAATTAAACTCAAATGCTTGTACTAACCTATAAAAACACTTAAACAAAAGTAATTCATAAACTAACACAATTCTACTGAAACTATATACTAAACAATTGAATAAATAGATAAGCATATATCAAGCTATACCTTAAAACACGATGCATCTCACTCTTATCAACTAATGATCACTTTTTGAGTCTTTGGATTATAAGGCTTATAACCTTTTGTTGTAACCGATAAATATCCAATTTTTTGCCTTGTGATCTAGATTCTTTCTCAATTCATCAGGCACATATGAATATGTTATGCAACCAAATACCCTTAAATGACTAAGATTGGGCTTTTGTCTACTCCATGCTTCTTATGGAGTTTTATCCCGAACACTTTTAAAAGGGCACCTATTTAAAATATAGACCACATAAGCCAGGGCCTCTGCCCAGAAACTTTTAGATAGCTTCTTATAAAATAACATTCTTCTCACCATATCCATGATAGTTTCTATCACTCCATTTTGTTGAGGAGTCTACCTAATTGTCAACTGATGTTTCATATGATGTTTTCTTAAGAAATCATCACAAACAATATATTATATGCATCTATCCATTCTCAAAGTCTTAAAAGAATAACCACTTTTTTTTCAATATGCGCCGCAAAATTCTTAAGTATTTCATATGCCTTAGATTTTTGCTTCAGAAAATAAACCCATGCCTTTCTACTATAATCATCAAAAACTTTAATAAAGTATTTGTTACCTCCATTTTGATGAAACCTCCACATAATATAGATCTAAATGCACGAGCTCTAGTTGACATTTGGCTCTCCATACCTGCTTTATAGGAAATGGGTCTCTAACTCTCTATGCTTTTGTCCTATTATACATGACTCACAAATCTGCTCAGAAACTTGAATGGTTGGCAAGCTTGAAACTTGCTCTTTGTTTGCAAAAAACTTAATGTTTCCAAAACTCAAGTACCCAAGTCGCATATGCTATAGCCAATTATCATTGATAGTCATAGTATTATAGCAAGAAGTATTACCGTAGTTAAGATATGTTGCAAATAAACGGTTGGATGTCATTATTGACTTTAGAATCATACCCTTTTTTTTATCACTCATGGTGCATCCATCTTTATTGAAGGGTAAATTGTAACCCTTTTCTAATAGTTGTCCAATGTTTAATAGATTATGGCAAAGAGTAGGAGCATAATACACATCAGAAATGTAATTTAAAGACCCATTCTTCAATTTTATAGCAATCGTTCCTTTTCCTAAAACTAGAATCTAGTAGTTATTGACAAGCTTTACTGAAAAATGAAATGATTCATCTAATTAAGCAAAAGCTTTCTTGTTTCCACTTAAGCGATTACGACAACCTGAATCTAATAACCAATGACAATTTTCACTATTACTGGCTTCATGAGCGGCTATCAACAAGATCTCTAGGTTATTATTATCAACGACTCCAGTTTGATTATCATTATGTTCTTGTCTTCGAGAACAACATTCTCTATTATATTGACCATATTTTTTACAATTATGAAATTGAATATGTGACTTGCACTCAGATTGATAATGAACAAACTTTTTCCACTTGTAACATTTAATGTTGGATTTATCTTGAGGAGATTCACTCTCCCTTGCTCCTGGTATAAAATTGGTTCTGAAATTTTTGCCTCCTATGCCTATAAAATTTGAACTTCTTTGAGTATGCTCTGTTTTGCCTATTACAATTTTCTTCTCATTTCTCAAATTTGCTTAGGCTTTTAGAACTTGCTCCATTGTGTTTGGTGATTTTTCATTCATATGCATTTCACATGACTTTAATAAGGCTTGCAAATCATTGAGAGTCATGGACTCTAAACCTTTAGACTCTGCAATGGCTGTGACAACATAATCAAATCAACTTGTTAACATATGCATGATCTTCTCCACAATATCTTTCTTCGTAATTTCATGACTATTATTTTCATCATTGCTCAATTTTTTCATTCATGAAAAATAACCATGAATACTTACATTTTAACTTGCTTTATCAACTCCTATTGCCTTTTCAAACTTTCTAGACTTGTTCATTTAACCGCGTCAGCTCCTTCATACGTTTTGAGCAAAATATTCCAAGCATCCCTTGCTGTTTTAATATGGAATATTTTTTCAAGAATCAATAACTCAACATATTGACAAATTAAAAACAAGGTTTTTTCATTTAATAAACAATCACGAACTAATTGTTATGATTCTTCAGCTGTTGGTTTTCCTTTTTCTACTAATTCTTTCTCCAAAATTTCTCCATATCCATTGCTTCTTAAATATAACTCCATCAAGCATTTCCAAATCGCAAAATTGTTTTTGCTACTAAACTTGAAAATAGATAATTGCATTGGTTGAACATGTTAAATTTTAGTTATTGAACTTGAAGCCATTTTGATTTACTTAAGCACTTTAACTGAGCTCTGATATTAGATGTTGTCAATTAGATTGCCTAAAAATAAACTTATTTGTCAAAATACACACTCCCTTTATTGATCACTTCTCACTGCACAACTTGTTGGAGTTGGGGAACTTTACAAAGATTTCACACAATATACAACCTTTCTTTCTCTCTCTCTCTCTCTCTCTCTCTCTCTCTCTACTTCTTGATTTGTACAATGCAAAGCAAAGCAATAACCAAATGGCCATATATATAGAGAGCTCTATAAGGACAAGTTTAATAAAGCTGTATGCTGACTGTCAACTATATGCACAACTTTAGTGAAGCTGTCCAAAGGTAGTCAAAGCCAATTTGGATTGTTTATTAGATTAGTCAAGTACAAAACCAAGTTTACTTTCTAACAATTTACTCTTATTGTTGAACTTCTTTAATAATCTAGGAGGTGATTCAAGAGAACTAATTCTACGATTTCAACATATGTAGTTAACTAAAAAACATGTTCTTTCCTTTATTTATTCTTTTAATTTGAAAGTTACTTATTGGACCATAAAGACTTGATGGGTAACAACTAGCAACTACTAAATTACTTTCAGTCCTTGTATGACTAATTTGTGCATTTATTAGTCACCTTGTTAATATCTTTTTTGGTTCATCGGAAAGTTAAAACATCTCTAAATTTTGAATGCCTATGACATACTTTTTGAACGACACAAAGATCATTGATATCAGCAAAAGTCCTTTACAAAGTTAATAGGGATGATAATGGGCTGAGGGGCCTGGTTCTGGGCGTTAGGGCTCGAGCTCTGGCCTAATGACTGAAAAATTTTAAATTAAAATACCAAATGATGTTGTTTTTAACAAAACAATGTTATATTGCCCTAGCCTAGCCCGATCTGAGGTCCAATTTTTTAGAAAGTTCGAACATTTGAGGCTAGCTCTACAGATTATGAGGGAGAAATAGTTGTATACTAAGTTTAATAAATGTAAAATTTGGCTTGATCAAGTGGTATTTCTGGGTCACATAGTATCTGGATAGGACATTCAGATGGACCCAAAGAAAGTTAAAGCAGTGATGAAGTGACAAGCTCCGAAGAATGTATCTAATATTCAGAGTTTTCTTAAACTAGTAGGATATTATAGGAGGCTTATTGAGGGGTTTTCATTGATCTCAACCCCTTTGACAAGGCTTCTGAAGAAGAATGTACCCTTCAAATAGACTGATGAGTGCCAAAAGAGCTTTAAAGAATTAAAACACCGATTGACTATAACATCGATGCTAGCTTTTCCATTTGAATCAGGAGGATATATAATATACAGTGATGCTTCACATCAGGAGATTAGGGTGCGTTTTGATGCAATATGGTAGAGTAATTGCTTATGTATCGAGATAGTTGAGACCTTATGAATTTAACTATCCGGTTCATGATTTAGAACTTGCTACAGTGATGCTTGCTTTGAAGATTTGGAGACATTATCTGTATGGTGAGACATTTCAAATGTTCACATATCACAAAAGTTTAAAATATTGGTTGAGTCAAAAGGAACTGAATATGAGACAAAGAAGATGGATTGAGTTGCTAAAAGATTATGATTGTACGATTGAGTATCATCCTGGTAAAACTAATGTTGTGACTGATGCCTTAAGCAAGAAATCTAATAGTAGTTAGGCACAGATTCAGACCTCTAGATTATCAAATCTGGTTTAGCTGAGAGCCTTGAATGTTGAGTTGAATTTAGGGTAGAATGAGGCATTATTAGCTACACTCAAGCTTAGGTCGACATTATACGAAAGGATCAGAAGAGCCCAAAGTAAAGATCCAGAATTTAAGAAGCTTATTGAGAAGTTAAAACAAAATTTTGAGTTTGAGTTTGAATTGAGAGATGATACACTGTGGTTGAAAAAAAGATTGTGTACCTGATGTCAATGATCTGAGGAAAAAGATTTTGGAGGAAGCTCACTTAATAACTTATGATATGCATCATAGTACCACCAAGATATACAATCTCGATTATTACGTTTTTATGACCGAATGCCTATAACTATCCCATAATTATAACTATCCTATATCTATTGTGGATACCGGGCTCATTGTTAACTGTCTCTTATCCATTAGGGATACAAGGCTCATTATACATAGCGAGCCTTTGGATCTTAATCACATTATGAGTTTCCAGCTCATTTTCAGTGGCTACTCATGTCACAATTGTCATTATCTGTTCATGCATTCGTGTAATGAAATGCATCACATATATTCAGTTAATCAATAATACTCAATATCACATAGTCATATTCACTATCGCATTCTCTTTCATATTTGTCATCGGACCTTGGTCTGACATTCAACATATACATTGAGAATCATTTATTTTGTTAAAATTCACATACAAAGAACACTTCCAATATATCATTCATGCATCAAATGCCTCGGACATTCAATGTACAGAATTAATACAATCAAATTCACAAAATAATTCAATACAGAATTTAAAACAAATAATTATTTAAGTGAGACCATCTAGGTTACTCACAATTTGCTTCAAAAAGTTAGTGCCTCGAAGTCTCGGCAACATCTAGTTGTTGTCGCTCAATATGCTTTTCTAAACTATGCAATACATACATATTTATACACATCACAACTTTTCACAATTATAAGTATTCATTTCTGCACATATATGTGTATAGATTGTGTACAATGCAGGCTCAATGACAATCCCTGGTACATTTCCTTAATAAGCGTCTCATAACCAATTAACATAATCTTTAAATCATTCCTTAATACCTAATACTCTTTTCTTATTTTAATCGATCAATTCATCATCAACTAGGCTCATTTAAGATCTTACTCAAGCCTAAATACCTCGTAGGAAAATATTAATAAGTCAATAATTTATACATATACATGATCTTGGGACAAAAGGCATAACTTTTGCTATGTATGTTGGATTAATGTCATTATAGAATGCTTTCGAAGAGGCCTTCGAGTTCTACAATTTCAGTGTAGGCCCCAAAGAGAGATTTTATTGTCTAAAGGGTCAAATTTTCACATTTATATAAGTGTCCCGAGAATGTCCACCTAGCAGACATACATCCCTCCAAACAGACATGAACGGAGTTGGGAAGCTGGGATATCCGAGAAGGTCCGCCCAACAGACCTGAAGTTCGTCTAACGGATATGTGAGAAGCATATCTCACTTAACAACATTTCCTACAATTTCTACATATATTCTAACATCATTTTCACTTTAAATTTTCCTAAATTCGCCTACTCTAATGCAACATCATTTCATACTAATTCAACTACCAAATCGATTGCATTAGACTCTCAAACCTCTACTCATTTGACTTATTGTTTTCAACTAAATCTCATCATTCATGAAATCCTATCCTTTTTTCATAATGTATCTCATTCATAAGTATCAAACAATTTATTTTCAAAATTCATCTTTTGAAGTTGATAACTTCTTCATTTATACCTCAATTTCAGTTCAATATCGTCCACATACAAATCAAAATCCATGCTTGATCATAAACATCAAAATAGAACATAATCTTATACACGTTCATTATAAATTTTCTGCATATGTTCTACTTTAATTTTCATCTTCATTTCATCCCTAACTATCACCTTAATTCATCTCATTTTAAGACATCATAAAACTACCTGCTATTCTTAAACTGCAACTGCACTAATACTCAACTTCAAGTTTAATTTTAAAACTCTTAAAGACAGATTTTTAATATATATCATCATGAAAAATGTAGCCATATGTTCCTAATTTAATCAAAATTAAAAATCATCCTATTTGAATATCTACAGATCAATTCATGGCTAAAATACAGATGTATATCCAGTGGAAATATAACAGCTAACATATTCCAGCACAATTTAAACACCATTATCACTTTATCTCTAAACTTCCATCCTAGTTCTTCTCTTTTCAAGACATTATAATTGCCTTTTCTTTAACTTCAATACTCAATTCAATCCATTTCTAAAACAACCAATGATCCACATTTTTATACATCAAAAATAGAAAATGAAAATATTCATTCACAAATCAATTTTTCTGCACTTCTTTCTACATTATTTTTGGATTCATTCTAACTTTAAATCATCTCTACATCAATTTATGAATCATTAATCATCATACATGTAAAAGCAAGACATCAATGTATTAATTTATTTACCCATGTTCTAGCATACATAAAACACCATTTCATGTCCATTTAACCTCTGACTATCATTGTACATGCTTCATTCAACAAATCAAGAAGAGTAATGCTTTATACTTACTTATTTAGCTCCAATGTCTTCAAATTACATTTAACCCTAGATTCCTAATATGACACGATCATCAACATTCCAAAGTTGGTAGGGATAGGTCTTTAGTGACAAATATGATGAAGATAGTAAAAATGATAGTAGCAAATGGAGGTGAGAGTAAGATTCAACGTTGATGGGTGAAAAGTGAATATCATGGATGAAAACAAATGAAAAAGATTAAGAAGGTTAGAGCATTTCGTAAGAGTAAAGATGAAAGACAAGGGAGATGGCCATTTTGAAAAAAGAAAGTATCGTGAGTGATGAGTGGCAAGTGTTGTGACACTTGTCACTTGTCACTTGTCATTTTATTGTGATCTCTAATTAACCACATTTTAATAACTAGTCTATTTGTCTCAAAATTTTAATCTAATTGTCTCCCAATTTTCAACGACACTTGTCAATAAATCCCAAAGTCATTCATCAAAATTTTCATTGTCATTTGACAGTTAATTATACTAACATTTATCAATTTTTTTTGCCACTTGACATTTTTCTTAGTTCAAAAATACCCAAGTTTTTACCAAAAATTTTGAGCCAATAAATATACTCTCTAAATCAATTTTTAACATATAATTCACAATTCTAAATATAATCACATTTATAGATCAATTATACTCGAAAAATGTTAGTAAATGTATGTATAATCATTTTAATGTGCAAAATCAATATTCACATGTGCGTATATGTTATATTATGCATGAGCATAAAATACACTTTCTAACTTCTCAATAAACTCTCATATATATTATTCGGGTTCCAGCCCCCTAATATGGGATAACGGGATGTTACATGATTTATGTATTAAATTCACATTTATTAGTGGTGGAGATATGATAATCACTTGTTATGTTTTGATTCAATAGTTTAATGAGCCTTAAACATTTTGAGTGCATAAAGTGAGATTCATAATAAGGTGCTAAATCTTGTTTCATTTGGTTTTGGTGGAATTGATGAGATCATATGTTTCATTATAAAAATTTGTTATCATATGTTTTCATTATAAAAATTTATCCTATGAGTGCTTGTTCTTTTAATTGCTACTTGGGATTTTTAGATAACATGAAAGGGGATGATAGGTTGCTAAGAGGATGATTGATACATCAAATTGATGTATACTTGAGGACAAGCATGATTCTAATGTGAGGGAATTAGATAAGATGTGATTAGATCATATTAATTGGACTTATTTCTTTTATTTTAAGTTAATTTTGGTGATTATTGGTCAAATTGATATTTATTTTGTTTTAGGAGGTGACAAGTGAATATTGGACCAAAAATTGTTTAAAATATCTAATTATAGTATCATTTGTCAAAGGCATAAAATTTTGAAAATATGGAGTAAAATATGACAGACTGCTAAAACTGAGATGAGGTCACGACTTACTCTAAAAAGTTTAGTCCAATTAAGAGACTTTATTTTCAACCTTATTATATATGGATTTTAATTTATTTCAATTATTATCTCTAATATAGTTTAGGGAGAAGGAAGAACATGTATTCTCAATTTTCTTTTCTTATTTCTTCTATTTTGTGAGGAAAAGACAATTATGAGTGGCTAAGTCTGAATTTTCTAATTCAAAGGAAATAAAACTAAATTTGTAACTTTGTAAGGTTCTAAACTTGAATTTTATTCTCATTCAAGTATTTTATTTATTATTATTCTATTTCATGAGTAATTAATATTGATTGATCTAATAAATTAATTCGATGTTAGTTATTTTATTGCTACCCATACGTTCAATGATTCATAATTGTCGTGAATGATTGGTACAAGTAGTAAGTGGATTATTTGTATATTTGTATATCTAACTTATAAGTAACAAGAAAACTAAATTGAATAGTTTGAGCTATCTCAATTATTTAATTTAGTGTTTAATATTTTCATTAAGATTATTATTGTCGATTAATTGATATGTAGTGCTATCACATCTAATTAATTAATGATAAGTTTTAATTTGAATGTTATGTTTAAATCAATTAATTTAGGAAATTAAGACTTGTTATGGCTATGTTAATAGATTTCAAACTAAATAATTAAGTTATGAATTTTATTCTTTTAGACCAATAATTAAAATTACAATTGGATAAGATCCTTTTAGTGAACCAAAATTAGGTAAAGTTGAATTTATTACTTTATATTTGGTTTATTCTTTTTACTTCTTGTTAATTTTAGTTTGTAGTTAATTAATCATAAACCTCCATTCTATTTTGTCAATTGAAATTAAGAGACTAATATTTAGTTCTATTAGGATTTGACCCCGTTCCACGACTAATACAATAGTTTAGTGAATTAAATATTAATTTTGAGGGTTTCGACAATTCGTTTAAAAATTTGCTAAAGGAGCTTAATAAAACCCTCACTACCATAATTGCTAAAGTGTCCAAACCTTCCTCTTTGCACCAATTCAAACCCATATCATGTCGTCGCATAATATATAAGATTATATCTACACTCATTGTTTCTAGACTAAAGTATATACTTAACTCCTTTGTAAATCAAAGATAGGATGCATTCATTCAGTTCAACTGATACTATAGTAAGAGAATGACAAGTATATGGAGATTATAGCCTATTGGAATTCTGTACTTCCCTAAAGTTCCACTACTCAACATTCACAACAAAAGGCAAATCACCAAAAGCTCAACAGCTCAACATATGCAGATACCCTATCACATAAATAAGGAACTATGAAGTACTCAAGAAAGAGTACCTGGATTTTTGATACTGAATAAATACTATTTGATGGTTTCTCTCTCAATGGATATCCTCAAGCTCGAAACCCTTCAAGAAATCACATACGGATTAGGTGTTCACAAACCAGATAAGTCGGATATGGAAAAAGCCCTAACAATCGAAGAATTTCGGAAGAGAACACTTATTGATGATGAAGTTTGGGTGACTTTAGGTTAGATAAGGATCTATTATGCCATAGCCACAATCACTCTAAGGAAGACCCCCTGCGAAGATCAGAGAAAGATCGCATCAACTGTAGGGATGGATTTACCTGAAACAGATTCCATCAAGGTCAACCTCAGGTAGCCTCATCACCGTCAGTAATCACAAGATTCGACAAGAAGCAACTCAAAAGTTAGAATCTTAGACCTGTTCGAAGAGATCGATAGCAGAAGGAGTAGTGAAGGGTATGAAAACAGGAAAAAAAACTAACCTGTTTGGTGTTTCCAACCTGGACTGTCAACGTAAGTTTAGGCCTCAGAGAGATCCGCCTCACCACCGGGGAAGAAGAAAAGGATTAGTTCTCATGGATAGTACTAACCCCTAATCGACGATTTAAGTAAAATGATACCTGTCAAGAATTGTAGTCGCGAGTCGAAAGAAGAGGTGAGTGCTTTTTGATTTCACCAGAGAGTCTCCAGACAAACCACCGACGACAGAGATTTGCCCCTCGCTTTGCTTAGCCATCGCCAGCCCTAATCGGGCAAAGACTCAAAGATTCGCAAAAGAAAGAGTTGGTTTTGCTTTATTGATAATCGTCAGTTAGTGCAAGTAGTCGTTTTGTTCAATCTGTGTTATGAGAGCACGTGGCCCTCTCTTATGAGAACAATCAATGTAATTTGCAATTCATTCAATGAGATTTTTTAATTTCTCAAAAGAAAAGAAATATTTAGAAATTACACTAATAGGGCCTAAGAAAAAAATTTTGCTCTCAAGATTAACATTAGTAAAACATTTGATTTAGTAAGTTGGAAGTTCCTAACTAATTGCCTTAGTGTTTTTGGTTTTCCCCATATTTAAAAACCAAACGACATCATTTTGGTGGTGGAGGAGGGGACTCGGGTAGGTTTTAAGAAATCCAAAACAACATTTTTTTGTTTTTAAACCAAACGACGTCATTTTGCTCCTGAGGCAAAAAGGTTTAAGTAAACTTTACGTGACGTTTTCTTTAATAAAACCTCGTGGTTTCTATTTTGCAACGTTTTATTGAAAAAAACATTGCGGACAGTGTGGCAAATCTGTGACGTTTTATAAACATGTCGCAAAAAATTGGCTCTTTTCGTGACGTTTTTAAAACATCACGAAAAATTTGAACAATTCGCGACGTTTTTTATAGAAAAACGTCACAAATTGTATGTATTTATTGTAGTGTCACTTCCCTAGAGGCATTGATCGATCAATATCATCTTTTTCATCTTATATTAATTGAACAGTATGCCAGATTGATGATAAATTCAAATAATATCTTCTTATTAACTGTATAAAATTCTTTTATATAAATTCATATTCTTTTGAACCACTTCAATAAGATAGTTTTATTCAAAAATACACATAAAATAACTAACAATATTTAGATATAACTACAGACAAAGCCAATATGCTTTATTTTAATGAAAAATTCCTCTTTTTTATAAGTCCTCAATTAATAATTCTTACACCTTCTAAATATTCAATACCTATATCTAACTAAATTAATAAACATTATATAATCTTCCCAAAATGTTAAGATTTTTATAAAACAATAAAAATCTCAATGTAAAAATCTAGGATCTCGTAATATATGTCCATTTAATAAAGTATATATATTTTAGAATATTAAATTATAGGTACTTTAATCGAGCACCCTACTGTACATGTCTACACTGAGTCCCTTCATCCATGTCCATGTTCGTATATTTTAAATTGTTCATTGTTATTATTCCTACGTAATTCACACGCCGTCTTCACTTCATCATATGACTTGCATCTCTAGTCCATGCACAGCGTCCGACCATGTATCTGCTCGACTATTTGTATAGACATAAAAGCCAAATGCCCTAGATGTGGAATTCCCTTGTTCCACAACAAACCCATCTTTCATTTCCATGCTTCTCCATCATTGTTCAAAGCTCAAAGGGAATCAAGTCCTGAAGATTTAGATTAAACGTTTGTCAATTTTCCCGCTTCCAATGTATCATATTGTTGTGATATTCCATGGAATTTCTCTAAAATGGAATAGAAGGATACACCTGATCTGATCATCCTATGATGTACAGAGATGAGAACTAATTTGCTAATGGTAATAGGACTGCTTGAAACAGAAGGACCAGTCTGCTGTCAATTGTGGATGGATCTAACACGTGTCTTGATTGTTGTTGATCGTCCACCACATGTGCACAATCATGAAACCTTATTATTGAAGTCGAAGAAAAAGGAGCGAGGGGTTTTGCAAGCGGTGGATGACAGCAATATTATTGACTTTGACTGCTAAAAAATGTTTTGGTGTTTTTCAGATAAATCCATAACAGTCCGTTGTAGTTTCTTTTCCCAGCAAAAAGGTCGTCCCAACTTTTGATTAATCACGATCGCTCGATTGTTTCAATACACCAGATTAAGCATTCATTATGCAATTGGTCCTGAGATAAAAACTAAATCTGAGATCGCGAAGTGTCAGCGGAACAGTCGACAGAATCTAGCTAAAAGGTGCAACCTACTTCAGTTTAGTTTAGCTGTGAATTCAATCATTAACAACCACATGTCAATCATGCAGAAGCTAGCAAAGTGACTTGGTGTGAACTGTGAACTTTGTGGTATCTTGCTTTGCTGGAAACCAACTCAGGGCACCGAATTGGAAAATTTTCATTTCAGCTTCCTATTGTGAAGGGGTTGAGGTGAAATATATCCTAGTGCTTTGAAAATCAAGATAAGGGCTACTGCCTACTGCACAACAGAACCATTGAAATGACTCGAGAAATACTCAACCGAGTTAGCTAGTGATTAACTAGCGTGATCGTCGTGGATTGAAATGGACCAACACATTTTCACATGTTCTTTTCTTGTGAACTGGCGCAGTCACTAAGCAGCACTCAAAGATGGGTTGCAAATCACGGTAGAGTGGTGAATCCATTATCATAATGACTTGTAAATTATACCAAAATCTGAAATGACAACAGGAAGTGATCAGTTATTCTAGACAAACAAAACCCAAAAGCAAAAAAAAAAAAAAGAAAAGGTTGCTGATGAGGAATTCGATGCTTAGGTCCAATATGTAGAAGCATATATTAAAACGTCATGCCATTGTTGATATTTCTTATGTGCAAGTCTTAATTAGTACACCTTTTCCCACACCCACCCACTAAAGATCTACTTGGTGCATAGATATAGTAATTATGTCCTTGATTTATCACAAAAAGTCATGTCTTTGATCTTTAGAACCTTTCTTGTTACTAGAAATTCAACTAATGATTCTTAAAACGTCGGTTAGGTTAAATTATCCCGAGTACTAGTCTTGAGTGTTATGAATTGATCCGTTGCTTTTACCAGAAAACAAGCAATTGACATAACAGAAGTAATATTCTGTTGAATCATGAAAATAAACATGTCATGTCTTTCTATTGTAGTTGTTGTCTAAAATGAATTGTCTTGGATCCGGAAATTAGATAAGTACATAATAATTCCATGCAATTTTCCGTACAAAACCATTGAAATCATGTTAACAAAATGAGGAGAGTAAATGATAATCCAGGAACCGACTCGTATCAACCTAAAGATTAAGAGAACTACAATGCAAATCCTTGGAAGGGTGGAATTGTGTGTCGTATAAGAGACTGTGTACTTCTCTTGAGTGAAGCAATTAAATTGTGTTTTCTTGGTATAGAAGTCATTTCCTCTGCCAAGATTAAGACTTAGGAAACCTTTGCGTTTTTCATGCACAACTTTGTATAGCCTTAAGAAATAAGTTAAAACTAGTAATTAGACCAGATAGAGTGGGGTGCGAGAGGTATGGTGTCCAGCTCAGAACAGACTCTCATGTACGGTTTTCAATGTATTTTTAGGAAGAACGTTAAAAGCTTCACAAGTAGTTCATTGACTGGAGAGCAATTTAGATAGGTCTAAGAGACAAGTTAGATGCTACATCATTTGCATGTGCGTCATTGGCCCTAGACACCTACCAACTCTTTCCCTATAATTTTCTTTATAAATAACATTTAACATCTCTTTAGTTTTTACACTAAACAAATTGAGAGATTAAGGAAAAGGGTATAATACCCTTGTACTAAAATTAAGGAACACTACGGCAAAAAGTGCTTTAGGCAGCAGAGACAAACGTAGCTATAAGTATAATTATCGTTACCTTTTTATTAAGACAACAGAATTCGTTATAAGAAGTAGCGCTGTAATAAGTATAAGACAACATAATTTTTAATCAGGCAATAAAATAAAAATATTGCTTTAAATTTTGACTAAGACAACATATTAGTTTCAAACTATAGCAACATTGTTAAATATATATTGCAACACTTTAAAGTCTTTGTAAGGCAACAAAGTGAATCTTTTAGGAATAATTTATAACAATAAAAGTAACGATTTATTATTTCGTTACTAATATTATTTAACATAAAATTAAACTCTTATCATTATGTTGGCAACATCTATATATACATTAAAAGAAATATATAAATATTAATACACGTCTTAATTGTGTACATACTATCAAATGAAAACGACAACTAAACTACGTTTATATATTATAAATAGTCCATAAGGACTTGTAAAATTCAATATTTTAACATATTTAAAATACAAAAGCAAAAAATCATTAGCTAAAATTTTCATATACAATATAGTCCTCCATTCAATATAGACTATAAGTGAATTAATTTGAATACTAAACAAAACCAACATGTATAGGCACTTCAAAACCTTCACTAAATACCTCCTTGTTCATTCATAATCATCATCATATTACAAAAAAGAAAAAATAAACAATAAGTAGATTAGAATTGTAAAACATACAAGTTGATATATATAAAGAATGAAATATTAACTACAAACAAGAGTTTGTATCATACTTGGACAAGTCGCAGCAACCAAGAAAACATTACAAGAGTAAGGTCAATAATAGTAGTAGGTAATGATTTCATAAACAAAACTCACCTGTCATAATGGACTATCTAATGTGTGCCATATAATGTTAACTACAAAACGTGAATATAGAAAATTAAGATGTTTACATGCATAGGAAGCTTGTCATAGCAGCTGAGACAAATTATAGACTGGAACAACTTAAATTGACACAGAAGGTATAATCAAGCATCTGAATCGCAAAAGAAAAAAAGAGCATAACAATCATTTAATATTTTAAAATTTGTTAGAGTTCCAATGTCACTAAGGGAAGCCTTCCTATATAGTGTCAAAAAGTATACCTTGGCTCTCAAGTACATGAATTAGTATCACCTAATCTTGGATCCAAAATCAAGTTCGCCAATTGGAAACAATAGACTCTACCAGACAACATAAGTTAAAATTGTTAGACCCCGAATTTTTTTTAATGATGTCATTAAACATGAATTGTGGTAATTATGTGTTTATGCCTTAGTTTGATTTATTTTAGAGTATTAGTGGATAATCGAGTTTAATGTGGTTTTGATGAGAATTATAGGGTAAATATGTTTGAGGGCATTTTGGGAAGATTGCTTGAGGTGGAGTGATATAAGCTTGTCAAGAAGGGGTGGTTTGGTCTTTTCCTTCCCTTGAGACTTAAAAGACTTAGAAGAAATTAGAAAGAAAGGAAAAGAGGAGGAAAGAACAAAAAGAGAAGAAGAAAAGAAGGAGAAGTCGTCGGTGGAGGAGAAAGAGAAGAGAAGAGAGATTGCGATCATTGAGGATTTCCGACAGTTTGAAACCATTTTCAGGTAAGTTGCGCTTTGTTTAATCTTGTTATGAGGTTAAATATAGCAGAATCGGAGGATTAGGGTTTTTAGGGTAAAAATGGTTAGGAATCTTTGGGTCGTTGAGTTTATGATGGATTGGAAGCTTAGAATAGGTTAGAACTGCAGTAGAGATTGATATAAGGTTTAGATTTGTTGCATTTGAAAAAGGGAAAGGATTGAAGTGAGAAAATGCTGGAAATCGGGTTTCGGAGTCGTTCTCCAGACCCGTACGTCGCGACGTACGTATGAACACGTCACGGGGTGCGAGAAAGGGAAGCAACGTCCCGACGAATTAATGTTTATTCGCCGCGACGTGCGAAGGCGTGGTCTTCGCCGCGACGTGTGAAGGCGTGGTCTTCGCCGCGGCGAGCGTGGGCTGTTCGCCGCAACGAACGTGGCTTTCGTCGCGGCGAGTGAAGTCTTCGTCGCGGCGAACGTCCCTACGACACGACGAGCGCCCTTGTTCCAGCAAAGATGAAGTTTGGTATTTTGGGTATATCTTTTGCTATAGATGTCCAAATGAGGTGATTTTAGATTCGTTGTGATCTAGGAATAAAGGGCTACAAGTTGTATGAAGAAAGGAATTTCGGAATCAGCTTTTAAGGGTTCGAGAATTTAGCTGGAAGTTGGATGTAGACTTTTAGTGCTTTACTTTTGATTGTCAAGCTTTATGGAATATTTCTTTTGAATATTGATTGAATGAGAACTTGGTTTATTATAGGAAACCAAGCCGACCTGACCCAATCGCAAGAGGAAGGACACCAGTGAGTGGGATACTCGAGCGATATCAGGTGGGTAATATGTTTATGGTTATTGTGTGTATGGGCAAATTGCCTTGTGTATGCTTGCTTGCATTATGTGACATTGTTTGTGTTAAATTATGTGAGAAATATCGAATTTGCATTATGACTATGATTATGCATGGCTTTGATCGGCCTTATGGCATTTTGCAAGAATGGAAAG
Source organism: Erythroxylum novogranatense (assembly GCA_029891385.1). Taxonomy (NCBI): domain Eukaryota; kingdom Viridiplantae; phylum Streptophyta; class Magnoliopsida; order Malpighiales; family Erythroxylaceae; genus Erythroxylum; species Erythroxylum novogranatense. The sequence continues at coordinate 87,319,807 of CM057231.1, read as the reverse complement.
AATGAAAGCTTTGATAAAATGCTTTGAACATGAAACGAATGGATTATGTGTTTTGTTTGGGTAAGAGAGTTACGGATGGAGTCACGTGCACGTTGACATAAAGCCTTCTCCCGGCTGCCCGCTTGAGGCCACAAGATCCTTGAGAAATCAGACTCGGATAGTTTACGAATTTAACTTCGGTTTATCCGGATCGTTTACGGAACTCTCGAGCCAATTGTTTGTGCATACATGATTGAATTGATGAGCATGACACATGTTAAAGTGTTATATTGCACACTCATATGAACTATTTTGTGATGATTGAAATGTGATAGATTGATGACTTGCTATATGTATATACACATTGCTTGATTGTGTGACTCGTTGCCAATGGCTATAAACGTATATGCCACTGAGCTTCGCAGCTCACCCCATTACTCTCCCCTCCTCAGGTGCACGATTGTCGACCTTGCAAGGCATCGGAAACTTCGAGCTAGTTAGGAGCCTTGTATTAAGTTAGTACTTTGGTTAGCCTGCCAGCATATCATCATGGAGCATACTTATGTATTTTGGATTTTAAATTTTATTTCGTATTATGCTACATTTGAGAATATTTGCTGAATTTCATATAAGTTGTAATGGCATGAAGCCCCTTAATGTTTGGGGTGCTTAATTATGTTTTACTGTGTGCGAAATTGCGTGAATAAGTATATGTGTGAATCGAATTATGTATTTGTATGGATGTTGGGATCGAGTCCGACGCTATGTTTGGGCGCCGTCGCCGGCGCAGCCTGAGGGGCCGCCTCGGGAATGGAGATCTGGGACCCGGGCCTAACAAAAATGGTAGGAAGTGATTAAACCAATGATCACTAGCACCAACCAAAGCATAATGATTGTGTCATTAGTTATTTCTCTAAAAGGTAGATGTTAACTTCATTGGTTACTATCATCCTAAGAATTATTTGTAGAGATTAAATCCAAAGAAAAACAAGAACACTATTAACAAAATTCCTTCGAACTAGGAATCACTACTAAAATATATTTATAATTCAATTACTAAGTCAAAAATTAATAAAGGAACATCTAACAAAGTAAGATTTGTACTTTAAATGAGCTTAGACTAGTGACTAACAAGGGTGATAGCCAATAAAGAAGCAATTCTAAGTACCTAACATGAATAATTCTAGGCAGCTGTCAATCGGTTTATAACTAGCTCCCTCCTAAACAATGACAGAACACTTAAAATAATTGTTTTTTGGACATGCCTCTATAAATTTTAAGATGAAAGAAATACTAGATGTTATAAGAGTGTCAAAAAATAAACTACTTAACTAATAGATGAAATTTTCTAGTTGTCAAGGGAACAAATAATGATAAATACAAATATTAAAAATTGCAACAAATAGCTAGCAATCTTATGGATAATTTAATAACATCTATTCAATTAGGAGTCACTAGATACAAGAAATCATAAAGGCATCGATGGTTTCTACTATGTCCTGTACACGTATGTAAATCATCTAAAGATAAGAAAGTGAAAGTTACCTACAAGAGAGGTGGATCATGAAGCTAGATCTTTATAAATTGAATGTTGAACCATCCATATGTGAGACCTACAGAAAATAAAGAAAAGAATTAGAACAGGGCGACGTACTGAATAATGAGAACTGAAGACTGCTTCTGTCTTGCAACAATGAGGTAGTGCTCTTGAAAAATACAGATACTAAATCTTCAACACTAGAATTTCATACTATGGAAGTGTAGGACATGTAGGGTAGTAGAGTTGTATGCATAAGTAAGTACTTTTGGTACAATGTTGCAAAATGTGTAAAATGATTTTTAGACCATATATGTGTCAGGCCTGCAAAAAACAAAGAGAAGAACCAAAACTAGTCTACTGAAGAAGATTGCTTTTGTCTTGGAAAAATTGGATACTGTTCTTGATAGATACGGATACTGAACTCAACACTAGGCATTCATGCAATGGAAGTCTAGTCCTGATTGTCTTCTTCAATGTTCAAAAATCAAAATAGTTCCACGATATGGAGGTTCCCATCTACAAAACACATATGCAAAAAGACTAATATAAAAAAAAACATGTGATTCTGTACGCATCTACAAAATTCATTTTTAAAAGCCCACACCTACCAAAAAAGACTTGAGAAAAAAATAGAATAGTCATAAACAAACACAAAAATAAGATGATATTGAAACCCACCTGTCTTTATCTCCAAAAACCTCTACTTTGTCATCTCATAGTAGAAGACAACATTGATGGTGTTTGGTAGAAGCGATAACAAATTAATCGACAAGGTCCATCTTTAAAAAACCTCTACTTGGCAAGGTAGTGAGCTGATAGCAGGATTGATAAGAGGATAATTAATGAGGGGTATATGATTTTTGTAGATGGACAAAATAAAAAAAAAATTTAGAAAAATTGAGATTGAACATTGGGAGAAAAGGGAAACCTTACTTGTACTATCAGTGCAATCAAAAGTTGGAAGGTAGAAGGAGGAAGATACTAATGTCTCAACAACCATCTCTGAAGATACCAATGCAAGGAATCTCAATCTAGCATGAAGAAGCCTACAAAGTAACGTTGATCGTGGTATAACTGGTATAAAAGATCTAGATATTAGGTTAAAAGTAAAGAAGAATTAGAAAAGGAACCAGGAATTACATCGTTTGATTTCTTGGACATTTTTGTTATTAAGTTGGTTCTCCTACTTAACATGTGTACCAATCTGGTAAACTTGGGGTTATTAAAAAAAATACACATAAATATATATAATAATAATACTTTAATTATTACTTATAAATATATATAACAATGGTTCAATTTGTTGCATATATATAAACTGTTAAAGCAACAATCTTTTGATTTTGTTATCTTTTTAATATTAGACAACAGTTTATTATTATCATTGTATCTTAATATTATTAAAGGCAATACTTTTAAAACTATTACATTACATTAATTTTAAGCAATACATTATAAAACCGTTACGAACATAATGTTGCTTATAGCTCTTTGTGTCGTAGTGGGAAGTGCATATATTATATATCTACATATAGCATTTGATACCAAAAGCTGTAGGCAATAATATGCTTTTGAAAATACAAATCTGATATTAACATTTATGTTCTTTTTCAATGTATGCTGACAACTGAAATTGGACTCCTTGCATTAAAGAAGCAATACTTCACAAGTCTTCTTTATGCTCATCATGTATGCAGTTGTACTGTATATGTATTTTATAAAAGAAAATTCACTGTCATGGAATTTCAAGGTAAAATGCAAGCAAGAAACGCAATAAAGAAGTGTTCTAAAGGTGGACGTGACAAATTATGATGTTTGAGGGAAGATGATTAGCACTTTGAAACATAATTAAAAATGGATAAGCAGAGAATATAGTACGCATTTGGATTAGATCAGTTGATTGATTTGTTATTTGACTAACTTGGATTGAATTAGGTGATGATTAAGAAACGTGTAGAGAGCATGTAATTGCCATTACGGTACCCTTTTTTTTTTGTATGTCTGGATGGATCCGAAATTGTTAAAAACCAAGTATCTGGTTGAAGCAATTTGTATTTGACAGAGTGGAGTTGATCTCTAAAATATTGCATGTACAACTATTTCTTCAGAGAAGCCATGGCCTCTGAGCTATAAAATCATGTGATATGCTGTTCCCCTAGCGTATGTATTCCATTAGACTGCATGTGCCAATCCAAGTCAATTGCAAGTTTAACAACACTTGGCCATTGTTACCGTTTTGTTTATTCTTGGTCATTGTTACCGTTTTGTTTATTGTTTTAAATATTTGAGATCCCATGATTCATTTAATCAAATCTTTGAGGACCCAGTAGAATTATATCTGTAATAAAGGCCGTGTAATAGGACAAGAGATGTTGAATTATTGGCTTTTGATTATAGTACGTACAAGAGGATTTAACGGAAAAAAGTTACTCTTTCGTAATCATAAGATTATAGATTAAAGTACATATAAGAGGATTAACTTTGCAATAACGATTAAAGACGTTCTCGTGTAATCATAAGGTTATAGATTCAAGTCATAGAAATAACTTCCTTATAAAAATACAAAAAAAAAGATTGTATATATTATGACTATCTTTAAATTGCTGCAAAGCGAGGAGCCTTGGACACTGGATATGTTAATTTTATATATATTGCAAAAGATACAATTGTTGTGTACATTTATTTGTTAATTAATTAACAAAGGAGAGAATAAGCTGTAATTAAAAAGATAACATCAGAAAGGCGGTAGGTGCATAACTCTTAAAGTTTTAGTCAATATCAAAAGGGATCAAATCATTTTAACTTGAATTATATACAATAAAAAAATAAAAAATACATATCTTTATTAATTATGGATAGGATATGTGAACAATAAGAATTAGGGTGGACCAAAGGCAACAGCTGAGCAGTCCTTTTATATATATCTCCAGCTGTGACCACTCGCCCTTTATTGTGTGAATACTATTCCTCTTTAGCTTCTTATTCAATGTACCCAACCACTGGTTATTACATCAAAGATACCACCATGTGTATTTAGCTGAGTTCATTTTAAAGTTATTGCAATTACATTTTGTAAGAAATTTTTATTTTATATATAATTAACTTAAGATTTAGATTATTAAGATTATTTTATTAGTTAATTATTACTTAAACCATTCAAAATAATTGAAGATCCATAATATCCAAGAATTTATCTCAATTTATCAATATCTTTAGAATAAGGCCATGTTTGGTAAATAAATGATTAAGAGGAATTTGGTTATTTGACGTTCATGTTAAATCATTGATAATCATGTTTAGTAATCAGCTAACTAGGTTGGTGGATTAAACTCAATCTGCTATTTTGATAATATTCCTATGGAGTGTTTTGCTCCATAGAAGTTTAAGGGATGAAAAGTCAATTGTGCCCAAAAATTATTACAAATTATAAGAGAGGAAATTAGAGAAAGTTATTACAAATTATAAAATAGAGATAAAGAGATAAAGATAGAGATAAATAAGTGAACTCAATTTACGAAATTAAAAAATTACTATGGTTTATTCAAAAATTAAACCAAGTTGAAAATTTTTAATAAATTTTTGTGTTGCATATCAGTATCATTATTTTCAAAAATTATTTTATTTTAATTAAATAAAATAAGTATCATTGGATTTGGTATTATACAATACAAAAACCGCTACGAAATTATTTTATACTGACCAAAATTTTCTATATGTTATAATCAAAGATTGAGTTGTGCAGTAAGATTTCAAGTTGCATTCATTTTATTATTAATACTTAGATTAAATTTTGTAATTAAAAATTAAATCATTAAATTTAAAATATTTTAATCATAAAATGTTTTTACAAATGGTTATTACGTCTAAAAATAGTTTTAATGTTAATTTTAATAGACTATTAAAATCTTTTTTAGTTTTAATTATAAGATAAGGTAATTTTATTAAGGGATTACCTTTTCATATAATTAAAATAGGCTTTATGCTCGTTAACTACTTCATTTTTCAATTTAGTTGATAACATTAATTTAAATAATTATTTTATTTTGACCATAGACAATAGGTTTTAATTTATTTAATTTTGAGTGAAGTAAATTGAAACGTAAGCATAAATTCTTATGAGAATATTCAAAAATATAAAGATATAATATTTATATTCTTATAAATTCTTTTTAAGTCATGCCTATATAACATTAAATAGTTAATTTTATTAAACATTTTAAATAAACAAATGATGTTATCTACTTGTTAAATTAATTATATTAATCTGTTGTCATCTAACAATTAATACAATCTACTAATTATTAAACAGGCCCTTTTAGGTCACCTTTTGTTTGTTTGGTGAATATAAATTTCTGGTTTATAATTTTTGTCCTCTCCTTAAGAAATCGTGTTTATCAAACTTCAAAAGCTTCCTTTTTATTACAATAGGTCACAAGTTTTCGCTTTGGTCAGTTTCTCACAAGCTCTTTGATGGGACGGTCGGAATTACATAATCATATATATTTAGAATCTTCAATAATGCAAGAGGTTGCTAATCATAAGTAGTGTGAAAGACACTTTTAATATAAGGTCATAATTAGTAATTACATAAAAAAAAAGGAATATACTTACATTTACGGTCAACATTTTTCTTAATAACAACAACAACACTTATATACTCAACATCACGTTAACAAATAGCAGCGATAATAACACTAACATCACTTAGTATAAATTCTATTGATACGATAGATCAATGAAAATCTAATAATATATAGCTTTATTCTTCAATATTGCTCAACAATGAACAGGGATTAGAATTGTGAAATACCATTAAATTAACACTATTTGGTCATAAATAGAAATACCAAATAAATTTAATTTCGGTCGATTCAATGGCATTGGTATTCAATTAAACGATTACTTACTAAGGGGAAGATCTTTATAAAGTTCAATGAAAACAGAGGACTTGTAGAGAGAACAAGATTGGTACTATAAAAAAGCATTATTGTCTCTCATTTTAGCTGGCTCTTCACTTCATTTCCTCCGTTTCACACATTGGTAATTTGCATCCTTCTGCTTCTGCTTCTGTTTCTGTTGTCCTCTCTGGCCACAGAAGCAGAACAAGTTTCATTCTTTGCCGGAACCCAAATCATTAAACAAAATGGAAGATTGAACAGCTTAGTTGTTTTCTATCAACCTCCTGTTTCTTGTTGTGGGTTCTGTAATGCACATGAGTTTTTTGATACATTCATAGAGATTTACTAAGTGTTTATTTTTCAAGTTTTCTTCTTTTCCCGTGTTCGCCTCTGAAATGTATGTGCTGTAGGAGTTTGCAGATTTTGGAGTCAAGGGACTGACATTACAGCTTTGCATTGTGTTTTTGCGTATATCAGAAGCAAAACTCAGAGTCTAAGTCGAAAGATTCGTGCTCTTTTTCTCAAAGGAGTTCCATTATTTCGTATTTAGATCTAGCGTGTGTCTTTAATCTACTTAAAACCTCTGCACCTTCGATTCCCATTTGCATCTCCTCTGTTTTTGTTCTGTTCTGTTGTTTACAATAACAAACGTAAGAACTAGACATCAATGGATCGGCTTACTTCTACGACTGTGATTCCCAATGCTTTTGGAGGAGGCAGAGATGACATTTTTATGCAGTTCTCTATCATTTGGGACCTGATCAAAGCGCCATTGATCGTGCCTCTTCTGAGACTTGCTGTTGCCATCTGCTTGATCATGTCTCTGATGCTTTTCATCGAAAGGGTGTACATGGGCATCGTCATTGTGTTAGTCAAGCTTCTGGGTCGAAAACCAGAGAAGCGTTACAAATGGGAGCCTTTAAAAGACGACGTTGAGTTGGGTAACTCTGCTTACCCAATGGTTCTGGTTCAAATTCCAATGTACAATGAACGAGAGGTCCTTTTCTTTGCTCTGCCGTTTGTTTTTTGCATTTCAAGTGCCTTAAAGTGAAAGGGTTTCAATCAATCCATGTGTTTTTGTCCATTTTCACGCAGGTTTATCGGCTCTCCATTGGAGCTGCATGTGGTCTCTCTTGGCCCTCTGATCGCATCATAATTCAAGTCCTTGACGACTCAACGGACCCAACCATCAAGGTACATGTTCATTAATAACAATTTTCAACCTGAACGTTAACAACTTGTCATATATTGAATGGTGTTGCGGATGGAAGAAAAATGATAATATTAAAAAGAAAAGCCATTTTGACCAAAACCTCATTTGTAGGCATATGTTCAATATAAAAATCAAATGTGATGTTGGTTTTGCATGGAAATCAATGCAGGACATGGTTGAGGTCGAGTGCCAGAGATGGGCAAGCAAAGGTATAAACATAAAGTACGAAATAAGAGACAACAGAAATGGCTACAAGGCTGGGGCTCTTAAAGAAGGCATGAAGAAAAGCTACGTGAAACACTGCGATTACGTGGCCATTTTTGACGCAGATTTCCAGCCGGAGCCTGACTTTCTCTGGCGCACCATTCCCTTTCTAACTCATAACCCCGAATTGGCTTTGGTTCAGGCTCGTTGGAAATTCGGTAAATCTAACTTTCCTCACATTTTTCGCTTTTGGTTCACTTAGTAACAGTCTCTGGTTTGTTACTTAAGCACATATTCATATTAATTTTAAGATTAATTAGGATAGGACTTCACTGCTTTCAAGAAACTGTCGGTGGGTCTGTTAATTTTGGGACAGACAGTGGTTGAGGGTAGTGGAGAAGTGGGTCCTACCTCGTGCATCCATCAGGATCGAATACTTGGTGGCCGCTTACCTGACGAACACGTGTGGTACGGTGGCTGCCGTTGTATTATGAAGACAACATGGACTCACTTTGCAGGATAGGGTTCTCCGTCCAATTTTATGATATCTTATTCTGTTTTATAAATTTCAGTTATTTATTTATACAGATTTCGTATTCATTTATATGAGACCCATACGAGATCTGCATAAATAAATAATTAAAATTTATAAGATAGAATAAGATATCATAAAATTAGACATCTTACTTATCAAACCCAACAGGGTAAATTATATAAAAGCCTGAACTCGATGTCTAGTTGGTGTTCTCGGTTTTGTTTCAATTAATTTCCATACCTCAAGCAAACGTCAATGGTAATTTGTAATTGCCAGAATTGTAGGTAAGATCTATTTGAGATAATTTTAAATGCAAAATTTGAAGAAGTCCTAGGCAGCTTTGACTGTAGCAGTATGTAGGCACTTGGTAATTGGTATATGCCTTTTGTTTTGTACCTTTGAGTCCCAATAGTTTGAATCACAGATGAGGAAAAACGTCAAGCCATTGACACAAATGCAATGCCTTGTATGTAAGTGGTATGGACCACAAAGAATGGAACTACGGTCCATTTGGAATTTAACCAAACTGCAAATTTCCGACATATGTCATTCGCTTTTCTTCTCTGCAAAAGTTGGGAATTGTCCCTTAAAATGACTCGCTAAGGAAAGTGCTAAAATTTGGACCGATCTACCCCAGTGCCCATGTTCATAAATGATGGAAGATGGAGGGACATGTTGGATCGGCCATTGAAGAATATCATGAATGAAGGGTATATTTGTCTGTTTCCCCGGAGGAGCTCTTCTTCGCCTAATATTCCCGGCAATTGCATGTGACATCCTAATGGGTGGTCCTTACAATCCCTGTCAGTGTTAAACGTTACTAACCGACAAACTAAATTTGATGTGAAAAGGATTTTATATAATTTGGTCTTGAGCTGAAATCTAGTTGCCAGCTTTGTTGGCTGACATGGCAGCTGCTTTCCGGGCTGTTTTGCAGTGAATTCTGATGAGTGCTTGATGACAAGAATGCAAGAAATGTCTTTGGATTACCATTTCACGGTAGAACAAGAAGTGGGTTCCTCCACATATGCCTTCTTCGGTTTCAATGGTAAATTCCCAATTGTTGTTTCAAGATCCACACAGGGACTTTCTAATGTGACAAAGGCTTGACTGATGATTTGGTGATGACGAGAAAACGTGATATAATGTGCATCTCAATCTGATAAAGTCTACGATTCAGTTGTTGTTTCTGTACACGTTACAGGGACAGCAGGTGTATGGAGAATTTCAGCGCTAAGCGAAGCAGGAGGGTGGAAGGATAGGACCACGGTGGAGGATATGGACCTAGCAGTCAGAGCTAGCTTGAAAGGCTGGAAATTTGTGTACATTGGCAATCTCAAGGTAATCTAACGATTTTTAATTGAAACCTTTTTCAGAGAATAGATCACTTATCCTATCCTATTAACATCCATCATCTAATTTATGTAAACTGTGCTTAGTTTCTGCTGATTTGATTAGACAAAAGTAATCCTTGTTGGTTACAAACTCTGACAAGATCAATTGCCCATAATCCACTGTAAGACTACCCATGTTTTGGTTTTCTAGTTAAATAACCAAGCCATTATTCAGCTTCAGTTTCAAGGCTATTATGTTCTGTTAGAATTGACTAAAATATTAGCAAAAAGGAGGGAGTAGACAATTATTCTTACGGTTGCATATTGTCGTTTTTCTGATACAAGTTTCTTGAACACATTACTGGTTTCAGGTGAAAAATGAATTGCCAAGTACATTGAAGGCCTATAGGTATCAACAGCATCGGTGGTCCTGTGGTCCTGCTAATCTGTTCAGGAAAATGTTAATGGAGATTGTGAAAAACAAGGTTAATCTAAATTCTGTTTTGTCTCAAATATCCAATCTTGAGAAAAAAAATATTGAAATGAAAAAATTGTCTTGCAGAAAGTGACTTTGTGGAAGAAGGTACACGTGATCTACAGCTTCTTTTGGGTCAGGAAGATCGTAGCTCACATTGTTACGTTTATTTTCTACTGTGTCGTCATGCCTGCAACTGTGTTGGTACCTGAAGTTGAGGTTCCAAAGTGGGGGTCTGTTTACATTCCTTCCATCATTACCCTTCTCAACGCAGTTGGAACTCCAAGGTCTCGTTTTCTTCTGAACTCTGAAATCAAATTTATTTACACTTAAGTATTTCTACTTGTATGGCTCTTGAGTTCATATAAATATGCCGACCTTGAGCACCATAAGACAATTTTAGGCGATAACTGGTTCAAGTTGTTGAAATTTGCTGGAATTGGTCTTGCAGATCACTTCATTTGATAGTTTTCTGGATCCTTTTCGAGAATGTCATGTCCCTACATAGGACCAAGGCTACATTCATTGGCTTATTGGAGGCTGGTAGAGTCAACGAGTGGATTGTTACGGAGAAACTAGGCGATGCTTTTAAGATCAAAGCAACAAAAGCACCTAGGAAACCTCGATTCAGGATTGGAGAAAGGTAATAGATTCTCCTTTTTCTGGAATCCGCATTTTACGTGAACCATACGCAACAAGTTCAGTAGAGTTTACTAAAACCGACCGTTTTCTGTCACAGACTCCACCTATTAGAGCTTGGAACTGGAGCTTACCTCTTCTTCTGCGGTTGCTATGATCTTGCGTTTGGGAAAAATCACTACTTCCTGTTTCTATTTACACAATCAATTGCCTTCTCTATCGTGGGGTTTGGATATGTGGGCACCGTTGTTCCACACACTTGATGGAATCTTGAGGAGTTGGCGATGTTCTTTTGGCATTTCCTCGCCCAGCCATTTGCTGCTTCACTCAGCCTACTGGGTTTGAGGTGTTCATATAGTGGATTCTTGTGTTCTGTATCTTGTGTAAAAACAGCTGAAGAAAGTCGATTCTTTTTTAGAATGAACAAAAAACGCTCGAGTGCTGTAGTTCGAACGCAATACTCTCTTGTGAATAGTGCGAGTCACTGCGAAGACATCCATGTTATACAGTTGATATAAGAACGAAGCTGAACGGAGGTAGCTTCAGGTTTTTGAAATCCAAGAAGATACGTTAGCATTTGAAGATTTTGAAATTGGGTTGTAATTGTGAGATTCAGTAGCTCTTTTAATTTCCACAGTTTCCTTGTTTCTGTTATACCGGTACTGGCTTGAATTTGATAGAGATGTTTCAAGTTCCACTCTTTGTTAACCAATTCAACCTCATCTTACCTCTTCTGTGGTCTAATAGTGAATCAAGCAGGGCACTGAAATCTAAGAACAACCTCACACGAGAGTAATAGATTCTGATCATTCAATTATATGAGAAAACAGTTGTATACTGAGAAAGCATTCACAGCCTAACCTTTTGGTTGACATTAATATAATAATAAATTGGTCCATAGAAATTTAAAGTTCAGAAAGAAAACCTTTAACCCTTTTTTTTTTAATAAAAAAAGGAAGACAAAATTACATGTTGAGTCGTGGGTGACTGACCCTCAATGCATCCTCTGCTAGGAGATTTATACAATTCTTTGGTGGGTGCTTAAAAGTAGTGATCTCTAGGGAGAATTGTCCTGCAAATTTTGCAAGTCAGCCCACACTCTTATTACCCTCGCGATAAATATACCTGATGATGACAACCCAGTTGCGAAAAAACAGTTCATGAATGCCCAATGCAAAGGGGTTTAAATAAGTAGCCCGCGCTTGTGGAGAAGAGAGCAAATCAGTCACAGTGTGCGAGTCCACCTCCAGTACTATATATTGGTATCCCAAGGACCAAGCTAGTTGAAGGCCAGAAAGTACCCCCCTAAAATTTTGCTGTCAACGGTGAACACCCATCAATGTTCTGGACAAATGCGCTCAACCAAGTACTGGTGTTGTCGTGTAATAGTCCGCCTGCGGTGACAGAGTTGCTGGATCCTGTGAAGGCACCATCAGTATTGAGTTTTACCCAGCCAGGTGCTGGTGTGCTCCAACCTACATGTAGGTCTCGACGTCTAGCAGTTGTCAGCTGAGTCCAATGTTGTCAACTTGCAGCCAAGTGAACGTGGTGAACATATTCCAATTCATTTGGGTTATGTGAATGCGGTGAGTCTTTGGTCCAAATCTTATCATAACTAGGAAAGAAGCTTAAGAAGGAGGATGAGATCTTCTGTCTAATTTTATAATGTCTTATTCTGTATTATAAATTTTAGCTATTTATTTATGCGAATCTAGCATTTATTTATGCGGGACTTACACGAGATCCATATAAATAAATAACTAAAATTTATATTACAAAATAAAATGCGGAGAGAAGATTCGGACTCCTTAAGAAGAGGTTTAAGAAGGGTTTTTGCGAATTGCAAAAAAGATGGCTACACGATTGCATCGTTATTCCTCCACAAAACCTCTTCATTCAATCTCAAGTCTCTCTTTCTCCTTTTGCTCACTCGCTACCCCCCAAAGCCAACCGACTCAAGAAGCCATTAATCCAGCAATCAGCTGCAATGACAACGAAAACCACGAACAAGTTCACAAGCTTCGTGTACTCCTCCAGCAGGGTCGCATGGAATCGGCCTATAGCCTTGCGAGGTCTCTTGTTGTCTCACAGTCACCGTTCTCCTCACCGTGTGAGCTTCTCTCTTTCCTGTCGGTCGCTTGCCCTTCGATAAAACTCAATCTTTGCAACATGTTGATTGCAATTTGTTGCAAGTCCAAGATGCACAGTGAAGCTGCAGAGTTGTACGGTTTGATGAGGAGAGACGGAGTTGTTCCTAATTTTGATTGTGTGAGAATGTTAATTGAGTCTTTGTTAGAGAGGAAACAATTTGATAAGATTCTTGATTTGTTTAATGAGATGGTTGATTTGGGTTTTAGGCCTGATCGATATATGTATGGGAAAGCGGCGCAGTCAGCTGTCAAAATTGGGAAAACGAAGAGGGCTATGGAGTTATTGGAGTCTATGAAAAGTAGAGGAGTGAGTCCCAACGTCTTTGTTTACAATGTTGTGATGGGCGGGTTGTGTAAAGAAAATAGGATAAAAGATGCGGAGAAGCTGTTTGATGAAATGTGTAACAGGAAATTGTGGGCTAATAAAGTGACTTATAATACTCTCATTGACGGGTACTGTAAGGTTGGGGAGGTGGAGGCGGCTTTTAACTTGAGAGAACGGATGAAGAAGGATAATGTAGAGCCTAGCGTCGTCACATTCAACTCATTGCTAAACGGGCTTTGTAGAGCGGGGAGAATGGAGGAGGCGCGAAGACTGTTGGATGAGATGAAAGAGAATGGTTTTGTGCCTGACGGGTTTACGTATAGTATACTTTTTGATGGTTTAGTGAAGAGTGGTGATGGGGAAGGTGCCATGCATTTGTATACAGAAGCGTCCGGGAAGGGAGTTAAGATCAATAATTATACAAGCAGCATTTTGATCAATGGGTTGTGTAAAGAAGGCAGAGTTTATAAGGCGGAGGAGCTTTTGATGAAGCTCATGGATGAAGGTCTTGTTCCAGATGAAGTGATATTTAACACTCTTGTGAATGGTTATTGTCGGGTAGATGACATTAGTGGAGCCATTTCTACTATTGAGCGAATGGAAAGCCGTGGATTGAGACCAAATTTCGTTACTTTTAATTCTTTGATTGATAAGTTCTGTGGAATGCATAAAATGGAAGAAGCACAGGAGTGGGTTCAGAAGATGGTGGAAAAGGGGGTGAGACCTAGTTTGGAGACGTATAACTCGCTTATAAATGGATATGGAAAGTTGTGTAGTTTTGACAGTTGTTTCCAGATTCTTGAAGAAATGGAAGGTACCGGAATAAAGCCAAATGTTGTTAGCTATGGTTCTCTGATAAATTGTTTATGCAAGAATGATAAGACTCTTGAAGCAGAAATAGTCTTGGGGGATATGATAGGCAGAGGGATTTCGCCAAACGCACAAATATACAATATGCTCATTGATGGGTGCTGTATGATGGGGAAGTTGAAAGATGCTTTTAGGTTCCTTGATGAGATGCTAATAAGTGAAATATCCCCAACTCTGGTGACATACAATTCACTTATCAACGGGCTCTGTAAAAAGGGAAAGTTAAAGGAAGCTGAAGACATCCTTCACCAACTTAAAAATAGTGGTTACAGCCCTGACGTGATCACTTACAACTCCTTGATCTCAGGGTATTCAAATGCAGGAAATGCAAAGAAGTGTCGAGAGCTATATGAAGCTATGAAAATGTTAGGCATAAAACCTACCACGAAAACCTTTCATCTCCTAATTAGTGGCTGCAGCAAGGAAGGGATGGATCATTTACAGACATTGTTTAATGAGATGCTAGAGATGAACCTTGCTCCCGATCGAGTTGTTTACAATGCAATGATTCTGTGTCTTGCAGAGAATGGAGATCTCGAGAAGGCATTGTCTTTGCAGGAAGAGATGCTAAGCCATGCAGTTCTTCCCGAAAAGATGACATATGATGCCTTGATTCTTGGATGTCTCAAGAAGGGAAAACTGTCGGAAGTAAATAGTCTTGTCAATGATATGAAGCCCAAGGGATTGAAACCCACATCTGAGACCTACAACAAACTGATTAAGGGATATTGCGACCTAAAGGATTATCATGGGGCATATCTATGGTATAAGAAAATGCTTGAGAATGGGTTTTCCCCAAATGTCAGCCTTCAAGATGATCTTACCAGTGGGCTCAGGCAGGAAGGGAGATTGCAGGAGGCCCAGATTATCTGCAGTGATATAAACTCTAATGGAATGGATGATTGGAGCACAAGTGAGCAGCGGTCTGCTGAAGCAAAGATGTAAGACAAAAACTGGGATGTTTGAATATCTCCATTGGAATGTTTGTTACCGGAGAACAGGCTGTTAACAGCGTTTATGGAGATGAAGGATGGCTCTTTGTTCTTTCTTCTTCTATATTAAACATGTAGCCCATCTTCCGGAAGCAGGTTCCATCTGGTTGCTGATTATCATCTTCAACCTATTTAATTGTGGCTCGGCCAGAACCTGCTTGACTTATTTGTACCCTATCAGAACGCCTCAAACAAGCAACAGTTGATAAATTTGTATAATAACTGTAAATTTTATCTATAGGTTTACTTTTGACGTTAGACTTGCTGTCAATTGCAAGATGGCTCATACGCTTATTTACTTGTTGCCTCACCGTCAACATTTTCTTTCACCTTTTGCTATTTTCTCCTGAGGTAATCTTGCCGGCCTTATTCTTTCTTTATGCAATCAAATAACCAGATTTGGTGTGTGAACCTCGGGTGTACGATCGTGTTTTTGAGATTGAAGCAACAATACGATTTCATGTAAGTTTGTTGACATGGCGATGATAACAAAATCTGAGCAGTAATAGTTAAATAAGACCGACTTATCTTTGTTATCATGTTCAAACACGACAGGCATACAAAATGTATGCGTTTGCAGCCTACTGAGGATGAAGTTTGTCTAGAGGGAAGGAACTCGACTTAAAGCTAGAAGCTGCTAACTTGGAGCTCAATTAACTGACTTATTCTTTGGTTGTACTTAGTAGTTAGTAGGTTAGCTTTAGACCAGCTGACAATTAGAGAGTTAGTATTCTTGTTAGTTACCTTACTTTAAGTTTTGGACATAGCAGCAGAACTCTCTTCAAGAAATCATTTTTCTGGAAATTCTCAATACAAGTATCAGCAGAGAGATTTCCAACTGGTAAAACACCTAGTCCCAGATGTTTTAAGCCCATAAAAGCAAACCTCTAATGACAATGTTGTAAACGATGGCTGAGGCTGTAACCATTTCTCATGGCAAATAGACAGCCTTCACTACGTTCAATTCCTCTGCAGTAGCCTATACAATACAAAGTTTCCATTTCTAAATGCGCTAAGTGGATATACTCGGTATTAATAAGAACCGTCTGTTGATGACTAGTTGAGTGACAAACAAAAAGATGCAACATTTTGACAAAAAGTTGGGCATGAATGCTGCTTTTCTATTATTCATCAGTAGGAACAATAAACAATTGCAAACTATTTTAACATTCTTTTCAAAGGAAAAGAAAACTCAATCTATGATTTGATATCTTCTACTAAGATCATATGTCTACTTTTCGAGTGTAAAAAACAATTGGAGCTGATGCTCAAATAATGCATGACCATCAACACTCGAGAACCAGCATGTATCTTAGTACTTAACAACAATCAATACCAAGATATTTATTTCTCACTTCTCAAATTACTGGCTGCTGTATCAGCAATTTGATAAACAACGGAACTAATACAGGGAAATCTTTCCAGTCTGTTAGCAACAGGCTGCTCTGAACTTCTTGTTAATTCAGTTGAGCCATCACCACACTTGTCAAATATCAACATCTAGATGAGAATCCCAAATAACAGTGATGGATTTGTGTTTTGATCTTGTTTCACATTGCCATTTCTGAGTTTTAAGGCTTTTTTTTTTATAATAGCTCAGCTCTATGGCAATGTTATTTTCAACCCTTTCATCTAGATCTCAACGGCTGTAAATTTCAAAAAGACTGGTTTTTTATCAACATGCTGTTATAATTCATTAAGATACGAACAGTACTTTGAGGTATTCTTTGATTCTCTACTTGGTACATACCCCGTATTCTTTGATTCTCTACATGGTTCATTCCCTGTCATCATTCACTTACCATCTTAAAAGTCTTAGGTTTCTCCTTCTTACAAATTATGATACTAGAGCAGATAAACAAATAATCTTGAGGAGAAAGCTGCCAAGGCTATCAGGATCAGGACACTGAAAGAATGCATAAGAAGAGATTGTGCAATAATCTTGGGCTAAGGGCTTAAGGCCAGTCACTAAAATAACTACTATTCCAACACAATACGAATTTGTTTCAAAGCAGTGCCATCTCTAGGTACTTAAAACTTGTAACTATATTACCTGGTTTTCTGTCTGCATAACCCTACATTTCTTACCAGTAAACATCTGATAAAGAAAATGCTCCATCAAGAGAAAAAAGACAAATTCAACATAACTATAAATTTTATGTCAAAATGAATGATCCTCGGACAAATTGCTCCAGCTACCGAAATCCATCAGGTTTGATCGAGTCCGCTGACTCTATATCATGCGTTCTCCTCTATCACTATTTTCCAATCAAGCAAATGAACCTATTATGTAATTACTAATAACACACAAAAAGTACTTGGAGACATTGCAACTTATAATCATCCACCACAAGAAAATTTGATATCCGCTAAGAGCAAACCATAAACACGATTCAAGCAAATAATAACAAATTAAAGGATCAAGCATAAACCAACAAACCAACAATCCGTCTGGTGTCACCTCATCAATTCTCATGGATTATAACCACGCAAAGAGCTCTCACAGCTAATCACGCAAGTACTAAAATGAAGCATCAACTGATGAATTTATAAGTAACTTAAATTCACTGAACCCACACAGGTTTCATCCAGTTTATTAAACAGAATGCCTATCTAAGAACATCATATCCAAACAAAAACGAGGACAAAACACAGCGCCGACTTTAAAAGTTTATAACTCACCACAACAAAACTTAAAGCACTTTAAGGATATCCTCAGCTCCACTTGAAGTAAAAGCCCCACCTTCCTCCAAATTAAGCACCTTTACAACACCATCCTCAGCCAACAGAGAATACCTCCGGGACCTCACTCCTAAACCCACAGGTTTATCACTCAAATCCAGCTCACACCCTATAGCCTTCGTGAACTCCCCATTACCATCAGACAACAACAGCACCTCATCGTTAATATCCAGATTCTCTTTCCATGCTTTCATCACAAAAGCGTCGTTGACCGATATACATGCGATTTGATCAACCCCTTTTGACTTGAGCTCCGCAGATTTCTCCACGAAACCTGGAAGATGTTTCTGGGAACACGTCGGAGTGAAAGCTCCAGGGACGGCGAAGAGGATGGACTTCTTGCCGGAGGTGAGTTCGGAGACGGTGGTGGTCTGGAGCTCGCCTGTGGCATCGAAGTAGGAGAGGGTGGCGTCGGGGAGTTTGTCCCCGACGGAAATGGTGGCGAAAACAGATGGGGTCGTGTGAATTTTGGATGAGAGTCGCTTTAGAGAGAGCGGCTTTTGGTGGAAGTGTTTGAGAGAATGAGAAGCGAATGATAGCTTAGAAGACAGCGAGTGAGGTGAAAGAAGCGACTTGGTGGTGGTGAAGGTGGCTGTGGCCGGTGAGGAGATGAGAAGCCTTGACATGGAAAGAGATGCAGCCATTATCGACGGTGGCAGTAGGCTGTGGTCGTTAGTGGTGGTTGGTTGGTTTGTGATATGGTTCGGCATTGGCTTTATTTATAGGCCGATGTGAGGATGCTGAACGGTGGAGGTCCTGGATTAGGGGTGATTGTCACGTGCGAGGGGGCAAAGATAGCTGTCACTATACCATTGTTTTAAAAACCAAAGAAAAGTGAAAGCGATAATACGAGAATTAAATACATAAAAACCAAATCGAAAAATTAATACGAATGATTCCATTCTTTTAGTCATTGGGTTTAATAAGGATGAAAATGCGTTTGTCTTGTTATTTTTCTAAAATATTTTTTCAAAATTAGAATTACAAAAATAACTTTTTAATTGAGTCTAAACTTAGGTTACCCAAATTTAGGCTTACTAGAAAATTAATTTTTTAAATAAAATGATGTTATTTTTCTAGAAAAATTTGGCCTTAAATTAACTTGGGCTTAATTTGGCGTATGAGTCGAATCATTAAAAATTCTTGAATTTAGACCCATAAACTGACACATTGTCATATGTAGGGTCTAATAATTTTATTTCTTTTTATAATAATTTTCCTTTGAAAATTTGGCTACTTTTAATTTTTTTATAATCCAAATATTCACAACATAAGAAAGGAAAATATAAAATAAGGAAAAGGATTTTCCTTTTATTTAAAAGATTTGAAAACTTACTCGTCAACCCTATTTAGGGACATTTGAAGATTTTGATTGTAAGAAATAGAAATGAACCAAAAAAACAACAACAAAAAGAGTTAGGCATTTTCATTTTAGAAATTAAGTTATATAGAATTCAAACAAATTTACTTCAAAAATTGTATCTCATAAACTTAGATCGAAAACTTTTTATAGTGTGGTGTCCATATCAAGTAGTAACAAATGTGGCAGATTTATCCAACTATTTGTTAATGGCAGATTTATCGCATATTTATTTCGTTTTATTTTTTAAAATAGTCTATTTACTAATTAGAGATAAGACTGCATACTATTGGATCTCCCTATATCTCATGCCTTAGTAACTGGTTGTTATTGTTGTTCTTCTTGTTGTATATTTATTTTGTTATTAACGTATCGATAATTATAACTTGTTGAGGTCGTCAGGGGATGTCTAACTTTATTTTTTACATTAAATTACAAAAATTAAATTTATTTCAATTTTGCATTACTAATTCAAACTTTTAAAAAATGATGTTAAGATATCTAAACTTTCAATATGTTACAAAAATAGCCTAATGTTAAGTTTTTTGTTAATGTCACGCTACCTTAGATTTTTATGCTAATCATGTGTCTACTATTTATCCAACTAATTGTTAATTATTTTATTAAATTTAAAACATAAGACCTATTTTCCTTTAGAACAAGAAGGGGTACCAGGCTCACTCAGTGCATCATAAACTGTTTTCCGAGCCCCTACCCAATAAAAACCCAATGCATCCATAACTAGTTATGCATCTAAGAGAAGTCAAAGTGGGAAACCCAAATGCTCAATTTGTTAGAAGTTTCATCATGGGAATTGTAGAAAGACACTCAAATGTTTAAACTGTTGACAAATGGGGCACATAAAGAGACAATGTTCCAATTTCAGAGATACAGAGTATATGGGACTGTCCAACCAGGTGACGTCGTCAAGTCAAAAAGGTCGTTTGCCTGCACATAATATTGTCAGTATAGGTTACATAATTGGAACGGGAAGCAACCCAACACCACAGCAGACGCAACAACCATAAATTTAACCGCATGCATGAGTTTTTGTTATGATTGATGAGGAGGCTCAAGCAAACTCAAATGTTGTTACTAGTATGGTGAATATTTTTGGAAAGCCTATAAAATTATTAATTGATTTTGGGGTTAGTAGATCATTCATTAGTGATTCACTTGCTTTGTATGCTTATAACAAACCTATGCCACTAGATTGTGAATTGTTAATACAAACTCCATTAAGAGAACAAATAACTAGAAACACTATGTATAGGGGTTGTGGAGTAAAAGTGAGTGATGCATCACTTAAGGAAGATCTAATCCTCTTAGATCTTCCTATTCACACACAACCCTTTCTCTATAGTCTCCAGCCCTCTCCCTCTCTTTCCTATTCATTGACGTGACACATAAGTTATTGGTCCACCCTCCAGTTCACACACAATCCTCCTCTCACGTCTTGGCCAACATTCACATCTCCTTTCTCTGTCACCACCAGCTCTTTTCCTCTTTCCTTTTTATTGATGTGACGAATAACATTTTCGGTCCACTCTTTTTATTCACGCAATACCCTTCTCTTTTGTCTTGATCGAAATGTTTATGATTTTAGGTGGCATGGGCTGCTATGTTGTCGTTTCTTGTCCTTACTTCCTTTGAGAAGCTTTTCTTGCTTTATGCTTTTAAACGTTTTAAATCCAATATCTATCTAAAATTAAAATAAATAAATCTTAATTAGTGCAATTTAAACATTAAATGAACAAGAGTTTAGCAAATTATGTATCTAAAATTCATATAAAACCCATTAACAAACCCATTTGTAAGATACAGTGGACAAGGGTTTTATACGTCCAAGTGTCTCACCCTGGGGTGCTCCAATGTTGATCGTGAAAAAGAAGGATAGGACATTGAAGTTGTGCATCGACTATCGACAGTTGAATAAGGTCACTATTAAGAATAAGTATCCTCTACCCAGAACTGATGACTTATTCGACCAACTCTAAGGTGCAAGCATATTTTCAAAAATTGATTTGAGGTTAGGTTATCATCAGTTGAAGATTAAAGAGTCCGTTATGCCCAAAACTGCTTTTCGAACTAGGTAAGGACATTATGAATTTTTAGTTATTCTTAACGAATGCCCCAACATCATTCATAGATCTCATAAACTGAGTATTCCATGCGTATCTTGATAAGTTTGTTATAGTTTTCATTCATAACATCCTGATGTATTCAAAGAATGAGACCGAACATACCACTCACTTATGAATAGTACTTCAAACCTTTCCGGAGAAACAATTATATGTCAAATTTTCTAAATGTGAATTTTGGCTGACAAAAATCAGGTTTGTTGGGTATGTTATGTCGAGTAAGGGAATTTTTTGGATCCTAAAAAAATAGAAGCTATTGTTCAATAGGAACCACCAAAGAACGTGACAGAAATTAGAAGTTTTCTGAGTTTGGCTGGATATTATGGGAGGTTTGTAGAAAACTTCTCATTAATAGCTTCATCATTAACCAAGTTGACTCGAAAGGGAGTGAAGTTTATATGGGACACTAAATGTCAGCAAAGCTTTCAGGAACTCAAGCATTGTCTTACTTCTGCTCCTATTCTTACACTTCCTACCACGAGTGGTGAGTTTGTGATATTCAGTGATGCATCAAAATAAGGACTTGGCTACGTATTGATGCAAAATGATAAGATGATTGCTTATGCTTTTTGACAATTAAAGAAGCATAAGAAGAATTATCCTACGCATGATTTAAAATTAGTAGTCATTGTACTCACCTTGAAAATATGGAGACCCATCTGTATGGCAAAAGATGTAAAATATTCACTAATCATAAAAGTTTGAAATATCTACTCACTCAGGAGGAGTTAAATCTGAAGTAGAGAAGAAGGCTGGAACTAATCAAGGATTATAATTTAGTCATCGATTACCACCTGGGAAAAGCAAATTTTGTAGTAGATGCCTTAAGTAGAAAGTTCTATAGCATAATGGCATATCCATTGCTTATGGAGTTGAAGTCAATGAGAGTGATTTTGGAAGATGATCATTGTGAAGCATTGGTAGAGAATTTTGCTATAAGGCCTATATTGGTGAAGGTTATCAAAGAAAAGAAAAGGCAAGATGAAGAACCAATTAAAGAATTTTAGAAGCTACAGACTAGTAAAGCTAGTGAATTTCGAGTAAGATAGGATGAAGTACTTGTATTGAAAAATAGGGTATGTGTTCCTAAGGAAAATGCACTTAGAAGAGCCATTTTGAAAGAGGCTCATAGTTCTGCTTGTTATGCATTCAAGGAGCACAAAAATGTACAGGACCATCAAATAATCATACAGGTGGTCAGGAATGAAGAATGATATTACAGAAATTGCAGCCAAGGGTCTTGTGTGTCAACAAATTAAAGTAGAACATCGGAAACCCGCTAGTGTATTACATACTTGTTCCTGAATGGAAATGGGAACATGTAACTATGGATTTTGTAACTGGGTTACCACCTACACAGAAAAAGCATGATGTTGTATGGGTTATAATGGACAAGTTGACTAAATCCACTCATTTTCTTGCTATTAGAACCACTAATTCTCTGGAGAAGCTAGCAAGATTATATCTTCAAGAGCTTATAAGACTCTATGGAGTTCCAGAATCATTAGTGTATGATCGAGACCCTCATTTTACTTCTCGATTTTAGACCAAGCTGCACGAAACCTTAGGAACTTCACTGAAGTTTAGCACTGAATTCCACCCTCAAACTAATGGTCAATCAAAAAGGACTATTCAGACACTGTAGGACATGTTGAGAGCTTACGTCATGGATTTTCATGGCAGTTGGGACCAACATCTACCATTAGTGAAATTTGTATACAATAATAGCTACCAAGCTAGCATTAGAATGGCTCCTTATGAGGCACCATATGGAAGAAAATGTAGAACTCCCCTATGTTGGGATGAAGCAGAGTAGAGGAAGTTGAATAATGTGGAGTTAATTGAAGCCACCACTGAGAAGGTGAAGTTGTTTAAAAATAGATTAAAGGCAGCTCAAGATAGACAGAAAAGCTATGCAAATAACCGAAAAAGAAAACTAGAGTTCCAAGTAGGGGATATGGTTTTATTGAAAGTGACACCATGGAAGGGAATTATACCAAAAGCGAGGAAAGTTAAACCCCTGTTATATTGGTCCATTCAAGATTTTGAAAAGAATTATACTGGTAGCATATAGATTGAAATTGCCGCAACAACTTGAAAGAATTCATAATGTGTTCCATGTGCCCATGTTGAAATACATCTCAGATCTCTCACATGTCTTGGAAGTTCCTCCAGTTGAACTATGAGAAGATCTATCACTCGAAGTACAACCAGTAGAAATCCTTGATCGTCAAGATAAAGTGTGAAGAAACAAAGTAGTGCATATGGTTAAAGTACTATGGAGAAATAATCAAATTGAGGAAGAGACTTAGGAGACAGAGAACCATATGTGACACCAAACCTATGCTTATTTGCAAGCTAGACATGTTTGATGTATTAGAAATATTATTATTATTATTATTATTATTATTATTATTATTATTATTATTATTATTATTATTATTATTATTATTATTATTATTATTATTATCAAAATCTGGTTAACCTAGAAAAACTGTGCAATATCATGTATTGTTTTTTTTAAGCCTAAAACTGGGCACGTACCATATACTGAGTTAAGTGAGAATGATGAGTAAACTCTGAATTTCAAGGACAAAATTCTTTTTAAAGAGGTAAGATTGTAAATCCCAGAAATTCATTTAACCCTAATGTGATCCGGAACTTCAGGTTTGGATTTTTAAACATCCCGTTCAACATTTTCATGCATTCTAACTCATATTTAAGAGATTATGGAGTGTTGGTTCAATTTTTAGACTTTCAAGACTTCTACTTAATATATTGAGTAACTTCATAATGTCTTAAATATCAGTTAGAATGCATGAAAATGTTGAACGAGATGTTTAAAGTCCAACCCCAAAGTTCAGGATCACATTAGGGTTAAATTACCTTCTAAGGGCAAAAAGGTCTTTATGTTTTTAAAATAAATTTCCAGCAATTTCTCTTTAATCAAAACAAGCCACTCCTCTCTTTCTTCTTGCATGAACGAAACTCTCCTTTCTCTCTCAAAGTTTTTCGCTTTCTTTACTTAAAATCAAGCAAACAAAAGGTGAAATCAAGAATCCAACCTTATATCCATCATTCTCTCATCAAGACCTACATTTCTATACCACCAAATTTACTTATTGCCACCACATTCTAAAGGTAAGAAAAACCCAAGTTTATGTTAATTATTCTTGGCTTGAAGTATGATGTTTATAGTGATTTACTAATGGAAGTGTAGGTCTATTGGTGGTTGATTTTGGTGTAGGAAGTAAGGAAACACCAAAGCCCTAATTGCAAAACAAAAACCCTAACCCAAATCTCTATTCAAGGTAAGTGTTCTTTGGACACAATTGAGCATGTCTAGTTATTATTGGTGTTATGGAGGTAATGAAATTGAGTTAAGAATGATGGCTGTAGTGAAAGGAGTGGAAAGGGTTTATAGAATTACAATCTGGACAGTTTAAAAAATACTGTCCTTAGCTTGAAATAGATATCTTTTATGAGGAAAATGTCTTCTTAATAGTTAAACTAGATGTAATAAGCTTTCCAATGAGTATTAGAACACCTAAATCCGAGATCATTTGATTGCCCAAATGGTCTAAGAAACTCACTGCTGATGCAGAGCAATTCTGCAGATACTCAAAGTTTCTGGCTTGCTATTGAGGAGTGATCTGGATAGTCAAATGATGTCCAAAAATTATGAAGCTTAGATATAATTAAATTTAGGATGATCCCTAAAAGTTTCATGAAGGAACAAAATTAAAATTCAAACCCAAAAAATGAGAAAGTGGTGAAAATATCCTTAGGAGTCGGAACTAAAATTTATGCTTAACTTTGTATCATATCCTATTAGAGTTAATGTTAAAACTCTATCATATTTATAAATGTTAAAAACACTTTAAGGAGTAAATAAAGTATGTTAAGCCTCTATGGTGAAATGAAAACAACTTGCCTTAATAATGATTAGACGTGCATGGAAATAGTAAAATTGAAATTGCATATGCATGATAGATAAAATAAAGGGGAGATGTTAAGATAAGTTGTAATTGATAATTATAAGAGTTACTTATATATGTAACCTATGTCTAGGTTTGGATACACAACAGGCCTATCCATTAGCATTTCCAATTCCAAGAAATGTATAATCAGCAAGAGAATCATTTTTAACATACTCACAATTTTCTCCTGACAATTATACGTTTCTAAGTGATTCACTAGATCATACTAGGGGAATTTTTGGGGTTTACAATCCCACCCCCTTAAAAATAATTTTGTCCTTGAAATTCAAAGTTTACACATCAATCCTACTCAACTCAATATTTGGTATGTGGCCAGTCTTAGGCTCTAAAAAAAACAATACATGATATTACACAGTCTTTCTAGGTTAAATCAGATTTTGAAAATAATAATATTTCTAATATTATACGTTTTATTATATTATTATTATTTAACCCACTCACAGCTTTCTCCTGTTGATTATATGTTTCTCAGAGATTCTGGAAATGTTAATTGATAGGCCTGTTGTGTATCCGAACCTAAATGTCGATTACATATATAAGTAACTCTCATAATTATCAATTAAAACCTATTTCAACATCTCCCCTTTATTTTATCTATCATGCGTATGCAATTTCAATTTCATTATTTCCATGCACGTCTAATCATTATTGAAACAAGTTCTTTTCATTTCACCATAGAGGCTTAACATACTTTATTTACTCCTTGAAGTGTTTCCAACACTTATAAATATGGTAGAGTGTTAACATTAACTCTAATAGGACATGATACAAAGTTAAGCAGAAATTTCAGTTTCGATGCGTAGGAACATTTTCACCATTTTCTCATATTTCGGGGTTGAATTTTAATTTTGTTCCTTCATGAAACTTTTAGTAATCATCCTAAGCTTTAATTATAGCTAAGTTTCATAATTTTTGGATGTCATTTGACTTTCCAGATCATGCCTCAACAGTAAGCCCAAAACTTTGGGTATTTGCAGAATTGCTCTACACCAGTAGTGAGTTTCTTAGACCATTTGGGCAATCAAATGATCTCGGATTTAGGTGTTCTAATACTTATTATAAAGCTTATTACATCTAGTTTAACTATGAAGAAGACATTTTCCTCATAAAAGATATTTATTTCAAGCCAAGGATAGTATTTTCGAAACTATCCAGATTGTATTTCTATAAACCCTTTCCTCTCCTTTCATTACAGCCATCATTCTTAACTCAATTTCATTACCTCCATAACACCACTAATAACTAGACATGCTCAATTGTGTCCAAAGGACACTTACCTTGAATAGAGATTTGGGTTAGATTTTTTTTTTTTTTTTTGCAATTAGGGCTTTGGTGTTTCCTCACTTCCTACACGAAAATCAACCACCAATACACATACACTCCCATTAGTAAATCACTATAAACATTATACTTCAAGCTGAGAATGATTAACAAACCTGTGTTTTTCTTACCTTAGAATATGCTAGCAATAAGTGAATTTGGTGGTATAGAAATGTAGGTCTTGATGAGAGGATGATGGATCTAATGTTGGATTCTTGATTTCACCTTTTATTTGCTTGATTTTAAGCAAAGAAAATGAAAAACTTTGAGAGAGACAGGAGAGCTTTAGTTCTTGCAAGAAGAAAGAGAGGAATGTCTTGTTTTGATTAAAGAGAAATTGCTGGAAATTTATTTTAAAAGCATAAAGACCATTTTGCCCTTAGAAGGTCATTTAACCCTAATGTGATCCGAAACTTTAGGGTTGGGTTTTTAAACATCTCATTCAACATTTTCATCCATTCTAACTCATATTTAAGAGATTATGGAGTGTTGGTTCAATTTTAAGACTTTCAGGACTTTCAGTTAATAAATCGGGTTACCTGATATTGTCACTGTCGTCTGAAACAACTATTTTAGGATTCAATTTTTTTTTGAACTTCAATAGATCATACTAAGCAATGTTCTGGGGTTTACATAATTCTACCAAAGCTAATCTTATTTGAAGATCTTAAAATCTAATAGCTTTAACACTTTTTATTTAACCCTCCCAATGAGCATTGAAAATAATTGCACGGCTAAGCCCAAAACAATATCAAGTAAAACCTTCCACCTTTTAGGAGAACTTGAAAATAATGCATATATACATTGCACAACTCCAAAAGACAAAACAAATTTAATACAAGAATATGTCATATCATTAAGAATAAGATTAGACTATGGCAAGCACATGACATATATAATGCTCACAGATTTATTTCAAGTAATCGTTTTTGAACCCATTTGTACTTTTTCTTCATATTAGAACCATTGTCATAATCTTGACCCCTCACATTGTGGACATAAAGATCAAGACTTAATTGCATTCAATAATTCATTGAAAAGTCATAATCTAGATGTGTCATCTACCTTTAAAAACTCGAAAAAGTATTCATCTGTTTTTATTTTATTACTTGACATATTCACATATCATACTATTAGACTCATTTCTTCTTAATGGTTCACATATGCGGTACAATTAAGAATTGTAGAAAAGTATTTGAAATGTTTAATAATCCTTATGATAGAACTCCTAACACTATAATCCAAAAAAGAAATCAACTTATTTTGAATTTTTTTATCAAGATAATGGTGATAATTTTCATGATTTTGAATGTGTCTAACATGATCTTGCATTATCATATCAAATAGAACAATCATCTCAATCAATTTCAAAAAAATTACCATCATTATCTTGGTAAAGTTTATCATTAAATCCTCAAAAGCCAAATTATATTTAGCAAGATATTTCACAACATAAACTATTCTTATCAAAATTGTCTCTAATATTCTTTCTCCTTTACAATTTCTTATTGCAAATTTTTATCAAGTATTTAATTTTAGCTCAATCTTACTCTTAGCGCATTCTAAGGTTTTATGTTAGTCATATGCCTAACACTATTATCATATTCTTTAAGACTTTAACTAAGATGCTTCTAATCTTTAAATATATCATTTACTAATGCACTTTGTTTGCTATTATATTTGAACAACTAACAACAAAAACAATATGCTTTATCCATATGTTTAAAATAAACGAATCATTTTCTATAACTAATCTCTCCAATACTCAATTTTCTAGAATAATAAGAATATGAAAATGTAGAAGTCTTGTCTAAAGGAAACACAATATTCAATTCCCTTATGGACTCTTTTTCAACTAAAATGTCACTTAATTTATTCTCACGATTATCTCAATTTTTTAGGATCATAAATATCTAATAGAGGGATTGGTTTCTCATCGATTTTAAATTTTCTAAATTGGATGCATTTGGTATATGATCATGCTTTCTCAAACTACTAACATCCTTATGAATATGAATCTCTTCACTTAAATTTTCATTACGTTTTTTAAAATTACATTGTCTTAATTCTTTAAGATTCTTAGCATAGGAGCCTACTATTTTAACAAATTTGTTGATAACTTCTTTTTTAGTTATTATTAACTGTTCAACTATTTTTTCTTTTCTTTTTACCTTTTTTACTTCCAGACAAATGCTTTTTATGCAACATCATATAAAAAAATTATAACATAATTGGACTAGAAAAAAACAAAAAGACCTATATGGAATTGGAAGAAGTAAGCATGCACAACGAAACAACAATAGCTCAACCATATATCACAAAGATATATTAATGGTATTATGTACTTGTGATAGCGGAACAAAAAAACAAAGAGCAAAATTTAACATCCTATATTAAAAATGAAAAATAAAGAGTAAACTTTTATGATAAAAGTTAATCTTTTAGAATTATGAAAATATAATTCCATAATTCCAATAGTTTTCAAAAGATAAAATGTTATTGATTGACAATTTAGAGAAAAGCTAATCTTTTCCATGACAGATGGGATCACATTGACAATATAATTCTATAATTCTAATAGTTTTCACAATATAAAATGTTCTTAAAGAGCATCAATTATAAGTTTCAAAAAGCTTAATACGTGTTCAGTTTAAACTTTACACATCGTTTGTTGCATCTTCAAAAACCATAAAGAGACTTGCATTTCTCATTTCCGCTTATACAAAGTACTTAACACAAGAATTGACATGATGTTTGAAATGGAATTAAGAAAGCATACATCATTTGCATAATATAACATCTGTGGTCAAATGGAATTACAAGACCTTTAATTTATGGAAGAATCTACAACATTTTATGACAATACTCTCAACTGAGGGGTTAAGTGGATGAAGTTAAAATACATAGGCATAATTTGTTGAAATTTTGAAGTTGTACTTGAAATAAGTTCATCTTCAAGATGGGAAAATTTTACTTAGAAGATTTAGTTAAGAAGTTTTCTTAGTTAATGATGGCATAAATTACATGTGTTACAAGAATGTCTACGACATGTCTTACTAAAAATGAACCCCTCCGTAGAATCCAAATAACGAAGAATTGGGTTAGTAGATTCACAACTCACATCATCCAAAACTCACATGCTCATCAATCAAATACCAACTAAGCTTACCTATGTAACTAAGTAACAAAGAAAACTATTTTAATCAAAAGAGGCATTCATATTCTGAAACTTTCAAAATAGACTGGAAAAGTTTGTTTGGAAGAATAGAAAATGACTAGTAGCAAACCAAAGAAGAAAACTAAATCTAATCATCTAATGTTCTTGATATTTTGAAGCCAAGAGAGACGGTGTGCTTGGTTCAATTGGGGGAATGATAATAAGAATTATAATGAATATAGTAAATTTCCATTTCTTACTATATTGAGGGATATGGATTATTGCCCTAAAGGGGATATAAAAATACTATTCATCCAATTATAATACATTACCATCCATCTTTTTCCATTCCTTACTCATTCCTTTTTTCTCATACCAACTAACCAAACATCCCTCAGTTTTGATTCATTTCAATCTTGATATGGTCATCAAGGTTGTTGATTTGGTTCAACCATCACATTAATTAATTGCCTTTTTGTTTACTTTTCTTATCATGCGCTAATGGAGTTGCATTAATTAACCATGTTCTTTATTACACATACTACTCCAAACATTGATAAGGAAATAAATATCGTGTTTCTACTTGGGCTCCTTACGACCACAAGAACATTTCCACTATCTTTTATAGTAGCTCTAGTATGATTATTGGAAGATTCATATGAAAGATTTGAGCATGATTAAGATGGCCAAATATCATACTACATGTTTCAATGGGGGAACTTATGACCTATATAAGGCTAGGCCTCAGGCGAATGCCCTTCCTGTCTTTGTTTATGCCAACATGACCTTGATAGCCATAACAAAAGCTATATGTTCTTAAGCACCCATTAGATAGTTATCAAGTTTCCATAAAATGGTAGCTAAGATTATGGCTATGATAAGAACAACACCGAATCGCATCCTAAACACTTGGTGTTTTATTTGTAAGTTTAAAACTATTCTTTTGGCTATAGTTATCATTTCAATCCAAAATGGGTTGACACTCACAAGAGAAACATCATCTTACAATGCTTATCATCAATCCTCGTATGGCTCACCCAATTATCTCCATTCTTGCTCTCGTCTCCTTTTCCATCACATTTTGTTGAAACAACCTTTTGGGCTGTTGGGCTCAACAAAGGATTTTTTTTTTTCATCACAGTCTTAGCTTTATTTTAGGCCAAAAAATTTTTAATTATTAATTATTTAAAAATAAAATAAAATAAAATAAATAGTTGGATAAATAGTGAATATGTGGCCACGTGGTAAGCACAGAAATCTGAAGTGGCGAGCATTTTGTCAGTAACATTACCAAAAAATTTAATATCGAACTATTTTCACAATAATTAAAAGTTTGAATATTTAATTGTCATTTTTTAAAGTTCAGACTAGTATTATAAAATTGAGATAAATTTAGAAAAATTTTATAATGTATCCTATGTTTTATATAAATATTTGTATATACATGACCTTCTAACAACCCCAATGTTTTTTTTAAATATTAAGGTAAACAACAAAAGCAATAACGTAGCGTTTGGTTAGTGTCCTCATAGGCGAGGACGGAAGATAATGACATCAAAATTCTGTTCTCCGTGGTGTTTGCTTGCTATCCTCGCCTATTTTTGTTCCGTCTTCAGAGGACAAAGACAGAAAATTTTTTTCCATCCAAGACTATGGTACGAAAATTTTTGTTCTAAGGACAAAAACAAAATATATAACGAAATGATAGAAATACCCCTCCCTCATATAAGCTATTTTTTATTCTTGATTATATTATTAAACTCATCATCATCATCATCATCATTATTATCATTATTATTGTGATTATTATTATTATTATTATAAATTTTAAACATATTATTATTATTATTATTATTATTAAATTTTGAATTTATTATTATTATTATTATTACTATAATTAAAATTTTAATTTATTATTATTATTAGTGTTATTATTATTATTATTAAATTTTGAATTTATTATTATTATTATTATTATTATTAAAATTTGAATTTATTATTATTATTACTATTACTATTATTATTATTATTATTACTATCATTATTATTATTATCATCATTATTATTATTGTTAATTTTATCATCATCATTATTATTGTTATTATTATTTATTGTTATTAAATTTTGAACTTATTATTATTATTAAATTTTTATTATTAATTTTTATTATTATTATTATTATTAAATACATATTTCCACTCATATTATACTGTAGGTGCAGTTTCGTCATTCATACTGTTTTTTTTGTTCTGTTCACTGCACCCAAAAACATTTCTATCTTTGAGATAGAACAGTTTTTTTCTGTTTTGTCCACCACAATCAAACATCTTATTGTTTTCAATTTTTGTTCTGTTCCATCTTTAAATTTCTATCTTATTCTGTCTCTGTTTTTTTAAGACAGTAACTAAACGGAACGTAATTTCGTTTTCTGGTCGTTGAGGTATGATCTATCTTCAATCAGTTGTTGCGCACTCGATCTTTTATTTTTACCTAAAGAAATCTTTATTGGATGCTCCTCGACGGTGGCGAAAGCTGCTTCAGATAAGTTACCATCGACCTTCTTCCAGTGTTTCCATTGTAATGAAGCAAATAGCGTAGTTGATCTACTTGTTTTGCCATTTTCATCAGACCTTAGTTTGCCATTTTCAATCTACTTGTTTGTCGTAGACGGAAGTATACCCTCTAAGTAGTTTGTACGGTGTTTCACTTGACTTCGCCGCTCCGGCACTTCGGGCCGTTCAGGCCCCTTTCCCCTACCTCCACCCCATGGCTTCGACAACCCACACAGCCAAGAAGGTCCGATTGCGTGAACATGGGGAAGACCTTGCTTCACCAGATCTGCCCAAAGAACCCTTCTCCCCCATTACAATTGTGTTGTCTCGAGCCGTTCAACCAGTCTAGCCCAATACATGATCTACCCTGGACAGAAGAACCAGCCATCGATTTGGAAGAGGGTGACATTACCCTGATTCAGGGACCACAAGGCTTGGGTCTCGATTTGTCTTCCACATTCCGAACTAAACTAGATAATGCCTGGTCTCAAACGATTGTGATTAAGCTTTTGGGACGACGAATGGGATTCACTTTACTCCGGGACCGTCTTCTCAGCTTGTGGCATCCAACGGGACCCCTGAAAATCGTTGACTTGGACAATGATTTTTACTTAGTCAAATTTAAGGAAGAAAGGGACTATATACACACCTTGACACAGGGACCGTGGATCGTCGCCGGCCATGTCCTCTCGGTCCAACCTTGGACCCCGGCATTTCGACCCTCTTCCGGCCGCGTTACCCATGTCGTTGCCTGGGTGCGATTCCTTGGCCTCTCTATAGCCCGCTATCATCCGTCAATCCTTACTGCCCTCGGCAATCTGGTGGGGAAGACAGTGAAGATCGACGAAACGACCCACCAGACCTCTCGCGGTCGATTCGCCAGAGTTGCTGTCACCTTGGATCTTAGTGCGCTGCTACGCTCGATGGTGGTCTTGGACGGGGAAACCATCCAGGTGGCGTATGAGGGTCTCCCTCAGATCTGCCTTCTCTGTGGTCGAGTAGGCACGGACCGATGCTCGCCCTCGCGCCCGCACCGCCGCCGCCGAGCCGGATCCTATGGGTCTACAACCACCGGCCTCTGGCCAGCCCATCAGCGACCCCTCTATCGTTCCCCCTCAATCCTCCGCTTTTGGCCCCTGGATGCAGGTGACTAGACGACCTCGCTGGCCTCCTCCTCCCACCGAAGGATTCGGAGGGCAGTCCCTGGTGGATCGACCGCCGATCCGGGGATCTCGCTTCGCGGCCCTCACTTCCGAGGGGACGCCCGACTGGCCAACGGCTCTCCCTCCAACGGTAGCCTCGCCTGGGCAGCTTGCTGGTCCCTCCTTGTCCGGATCTAACTCCCGCCCAACGACATCCCTACGTTCCTCGTCCCCTCGAGATGCGAGGCACGCGCGCAAGGCCAACTCGGTTGGCTTAGGGCGTCGTCCAACATTTATAGGGACGACGTCGTCCCCAGGCTGCGTGGGCTCAGCCATGGGCTCCCCTTCCACGGGCACTGCACCACTCTCCCCTCCCAAAGAAGCTGCTTTGTTTGGGCCAGACAATCTCCCCCAGTCCAACCCAGGAGCCTCAGCCCGCAGGACCCTCTCTGCTGGAGTCCGGTCTTCTGGGCCTTCCAACCCTACCACCCAGGCCCTTGAGCCCATCCTCCTCCACGCTGATCTCGGGCCATGTCGCGATCTCCTTACCATCCCACGCGGCACTGGTCTCACCAGACTCGACCTTCCCTACGACCACTCAAGAGGACCCAATCCATGGGGCGCTAACAGAGATTCTTAAGGAATCCCCCGACCCCATGGATACGTCGCCTCCTCCCTCTCTTCCCGACGTTCCGCCCCCTCGGCCCCCCGACCCCCCTTTCGATATCCAGGGCGACGGGATTGCGCCCGACCCTTCTAATACACTGATGGAGGATCCAGCTACCATAACCGAGCCACTGCTGGGTTACGCTCCGTCAGAACCAGCAGTTCCGAGCTCGACCCGCACGCGATAGGTCGCTCTTCCCCTTCTGTCGTTATGATGATTTTCATCTGGAACTGTCAAGGGGCTGGAGGTAGGACCTTCAAGCCCATTCTCAAAAACTATATTCGTATCCATAAGCCACGCCTGGTGGTCTTAATGGAGCCTCGAATTAGTGGCGAGCGGGCTCAGCGAGTTATTCGGTCTCTGGGTTTTAGCAATTCTTTCCGGGTTGAGGCTACGGGCTTTTCGGGCGGGATCTGGCTGCTCTGGCAGGACCCTATCGCCATCAGCATTCGCCTCGCTCACCGTCAATTCATTCACGCTCGCATTCATTGGGGTCAACAGCTTTTTGAGTTCACGGCTATTTACGCGAGCCCTAACCCCACGCTTCAAAAGTATCTTTGGCAGTCCCTGGCGACTCTTGCTGTTAGCCCCAAAATTTTTAGGATTAATCATGATTAGATTAAATTGATTAAGTTAGATTAGCATTAATTAAGGTGTCATAAATTAATATATGATAGCATTAATGAGTTAGGTGAAGAATTTATGAAGTTAAATATGTTAGTTGGACTTAGGTGAGTTAGGTGTAATTAATGTATTAATTGGGCTTTGGGTCCAAATGAAGTAAGAAAGAAGAGAGGAATTTAATGCAATGGGCTTGAAGGAAAAGAGTTAGTGGGCTTGAGTAAGAAAGGAGGAGAAATGAAAAAGAAGAAGAAGAAAGAAGAAGGAAGTAAGTTGGGCTTAGGCTTATTGGGCTTAAGTAATTTAGAAAGGAGTATATAAGGAAGGAGATAAGTGATTTTGTAGGAAAAGAAGATAGAAACGAAATTTGGAGGAGAGGAAGGAAGAGTGTCGTGAAAGGAGGGAGGAAAAGGAGAAAGAAGAGGCTTGTTAGGGTTTGGCATTTCTATGAAAGTGAGTGGGTTTTGAAGAAAGTCCAAGAAGAAAAGTGTGGAGGAGAGTCTAAGCTTCACTTTGAACCAAGAAACCACTTGGTTGGTTAAGGATTTAAGGTAAGTTCTTGGTTTAAGGTTAAGTTTTGTTTGGGTTTTTGGTTAGAAAGATGAAGAATAAGATGGGTCTAGTGATTCTCTTATGAATTTCATGATTTAGATTTTTAGGTATTTCAATTTCTAAACCCTATGTTGATATGGGGTTATTTTCTTGTTATGCTTGAAGGAGGACAAGAAAGAGGAGAAGAACAAGGAGAGGAACTTCCTTAGGCAAGTTTAAGCAAGGATAAAAGGTGGGTTTCATATTTATCTTTATGTATATAAGCTACAAATGTAAATAAATGCATGACCTTAATGAGCTTTGATCACTTGGTTGTTGTATTAAATGTGTGTGATGGAATGATGAATGTGAGTGTATTAAATGCTTGATGATGATTGAAACGGTCATGAAGAAACTTGTTGAATGAATATAATGAAAGGCATGAACGATGTATGAAAAGATGATTTCAAAGAAACAATGAATTGGATAAAACAGTCCAATTTCCTTGTATGATTCATGATTGCTATGTTATGTGGGTAAGGTATTGTCCTAAGCATCACGTGCGTTGACCATGAAGCCTTCGCCGGTTGCCGTCTGATTGTGGCATAGGATGATCTAACATTTGGACTCTGAAGATTTGCCCATATAGACTCATGAAATGAGACTATATGGTTGCCAAGAATAAGGACTTACCGAGCCATTTGATGTGTTTCATATGTGATACATGAAAATGCAAGAATGATGAATGTTTGAATTGTGAGAAATTATGTTTGAGTATTGATGAACATTGCATGATGCATGTATTATGATTGTATTGAAAGATTGCTAAAAGTATGAATAACTAATAGAACTGCTTGATATATAAATATAAATGTGTTACCCACGGAGCGAAAGCTCACCCCCTAAAAATTTTCCAGGAAATGAGCAGGATCCCGAGGAGCAAGCCTAAAGGCATTTACTCCAAGATTTTCTTTTGATTTTGTATTTGAAATGATTTTTGTAAAACAATGCTTTAGTTGCATTTTGAGAAGATATTGTATTTTGAAACTTCATTGTAATTGGGCTTGAAATGCCCACTAAAGCATTGTATAAATATGACATGATTTGATGATGATGGAATGAATGAATTATGAAAGCAAAAATGTTCAGTTTTAATGTATTTTGAGAAATCCATGTATGTTTTAGACAATTGAATCATTATTATAGTTTGGATATGATAGATGATTAAGAGTGTGGCTGTTGCTTCGAATGGTGTTTGAAGATACCTTAGGGTTTAATCATGTTATATGAGGTTGTATGATGAGTCTTACGCAGGTGGAAGTATTAGGATTGAAAAATTGGATAGATGTACTTTCAAGGGAAGAGCTGTCAAATTTTCCCAAAATTTAACAAAACTTCGCCTCAGATTTTGACCTTCGTAGGACTTGAATTAGATAAATGAGCCCTCATGAATATTGTAGTAGAAGGTTAGAGCTTTCCAAGGGTATATCGTTTGCTAAATTTGGAGTTCGGAGTCAAAAGATATGATCCTTAATAGAAAAGCAGAAGATAGAAATCAGAAGGTAGAAAAGCAGAAGATAGAAAAAGCAGAAGGAAGGAAATCAGAAGATAGAAATCAGAAGGAAGGAAATCAGAAGATAGAAAAGGAAGGAAGGAAATCAAGATAGAAAAGGAAGGAAGGAAAGCGTAAGATAGAAATCGGAAGATAGAAAAGCGAGCGAAGGAAATCGGAAGATAGAAATCGAAGGAAGGAAAGCGTAAGATAGAAATTCGAAGATAGAAAAGCGAAGGAAGGAAAGCGAAGATAGAAATCGGAAGATAGAAAAGGAAGGAAGGAAATCGGAAGATAGAAATCGGAAGGAAGGAAAGCGAAGATAGAAACCAAGATAGAAAAGCGAAGATAGAAATCAAGGTAGAAAAGGTAAGATAGAAAAGGAAGGAAGGAAATCGAGAAGATAGAAAAGGAAGGAAGGAAATCAAGGAAGGAAATCAAAAGATAGAAATCGAAGGAAGGAAATCAAGATAGAAAAGCGAAGGAAAAGCGAAGATAGAAATCAAGATAGAAAAGCGTATGAAGGAAATCGGAAGATAGAAATCGAAGGAAGGAAATCGAGAAGATAGAAAAGGTATGAAGGAAAGCGAAGATAGAAATCGAGAAGAGATAGAAAAGCGAAGGAAGGAAATCATAAGATAGAAAAAGGAAGGAAGGAAATCATAAGATAGAAAAGAGAAGGAAGGAAAGCGGAAGATAGAAATCAAGATAGAAAAGCGAGAAGGAAGGAAATCAAGATAGAAATCAGAAGGAAGGAAATCGAAGATAGAAATCAGAAGGAAGGAAATCGAGAAGATAAAAAGCGAAGGAAGGAAATCGACGATAGAAAACCGGATGATAGAAATCGACGATAGAAAACCAAATGATAGAAATCGACGATGGAAAAAAAATAGGACGCTGCAGAATGTAGGAGATAGAATCAGCCTTTGTAGTCTTCATGAGAGTTGTAGATCTAGATGTCTAATTTCGTATGGTGAAAGAACGAAAGCATTTGGAGCTATAGATTAAAAGTTATAGCAATCGCGCCAAAAGAGTTTCAATCCGATTTCAGAAGTGAGCATGGCCCAAATGTTTCGGGCATAATTCTCTCATACGACCTCCAAATGAGGTGAGGCTTAACCATTGGATTTATAAGACACATATCTTTCACTCCATAAAATTCGGTATCAATTGGAGTTAAATTGAGAAAGTTTGTTCTAAAACAAGTGAAAGGTCAGTTAAGAGGGCATGTTTCGGGT
This sequence comes from Erythroxylum novogranatense, assembly GCA_029891385.1. Taxonomy (NCBI): domain Eukaryota; kingdom Viridiplantae; phylum Streptophyta; class Magnoliopsida; order Malpighiales; family Erythroxylaceae; genus Erythroxylum; species Erythroxylum novogranatense. Next base: position 87,281,629 of record CM057231.1, on the reverse strand, counting down.
ATGAACTCTCTTAGATTTTTGGAGTGTATCTTGAGTTATATGACTCCGATTAAGGTGATTCTTGCCTCTGTGTGAACGTGAGGCCTTAAGCTACATTTGATACGAACAAGTCTAAACGTGATTTTGATGATTAGGTAGTGTACGCTCATCACTCTTATGGAACCACAACATCAGACGCTGCAAAGTAGGGAGTGCAAGCTTTAGGGCTCCGAAATTTTGGGCTCTAGAAACGGGTCCAATAGGTGTGGAATGTAGGCAAGAGCATGAGCGTTAATGTTAAGGTATAAATAGTTGGAGTTGGGATCCGATCTCGGGAACGGGTTCCGACATCTATGGTACTAAAGTAAGAGTAAGAGTGTCAAGTTTAAGGTCTCGGCAAGGCAAGTGTCTCAGGGATGGGCTCCACTCGGGCTCACATCCCGGGACAGTCGGGCTCCTGGGTCGGGGTCTGACATCTGTGGTATCAGAGCGAAACCGGGTTTAGGGTTTCCTAGGAACCTTAGTGGGATGTCTAAGGGTCAAGTCAGCATGTATTTTCCTACATGAATTATATGAAGTATGTGCACTGTTTTAAATGCATAACATGCAACATTGTTTTCAAATGAGTGAATTGAATTTGTTTTATGTGAACTAAAGATTTTCACTGATTTTTAAATCGAAGGAGTAATGCCGCCTCGAAAGAGAACTCGAGGAGCTCAATCTCGGCCCGGCTCTCGTGCGGAAATGCGGATGAGTCGTATGTTCCGCAGGATGCAGGGACCATTCCTGTTTCCGATTCCGATGCACCAAGTGTGCAACATGAGCCGCCTCCACCTCCTCCTCCTCAAGTGAACCCTATGGATCCCCAGTTCTTCCAGGCATTCGCCCAGGCTTTCACTTATGCCATGGGTCAAGGAAGACAGACTCAAGTACCAAATTTCAGAGAGAGAAGAGCGGGCAATATGATAAGCTCAAAGTATGGGCGATTGACTTCATGGGACCACTAATCCGAGGAAGTGAAGCATGGCTGAAGAGGACCGAGAGGGTCCTAAATCAGATGAAGTGCAATGATGATGAGAAGCTCGATTATGCAATCGACCATCTGCGAGGGATGCATTTGACTTTGGTGGGAGTCGATGCCCATGATCGGGAAGTACCTCCAGTATTGACATGGAGGAATTCTAGAGGCCTTCGAGGAAGTACTTCTCGATGGTCTACATGCGAGGATAAGGCCGGGAATTTTGAATCTCGCTCGAGGGAGTTGAGTGTGGCGAGTCTGAATTGAAGTTCACTCGATTATCACCAGATCACCAATATCGTGGCAAAGAAGAAGACAAATGTCGAAATTTGAGGTGGATTACACCTAGGGATCCGAGAAAAGTGGTGATCCACAACTTCGTGATTACCAAAGAATGGTGGATCTTTGCTCTTCGAGAAATTTGAGAACATCTGGTGAAGTGACTAAGAAGAGGAAGAACAGAGAGCGGTTCTCGGAAAAGGCATGAGTGCTCCAAGACTGCTAGGAGCATTAGAACTCGATATCTGCAGAGTGGTGTGGGTAGCATGGCCCCACTAAGAGTAAGCGACCTAGGGCTACTTGATTGCAAGCTTCGGTGTGGCAAGTCCAGGATGGACGGTAGAGGAATCCCGTGTGATCACATGGGAGATTTCACAAGGGGAATGTCTGCTGAAGATAGGAGCATGTTTTGGTTTGTGGCCAAAGGGGCACCAATTAAGGATTGTCCCAGGCGGTCAAAGCAGGAAGGGTCTCGATCTCGAGCCCCAAGAAGAGCAAAAGCAGTGGCATCTCGGCCATCATGGTGTGGGCGATTCAGAGCTGCAAGGAAGGCATATCCGCAGGAGACCTAGAAGACAGAGTCAGCACGGCTCGAGTCTTTGCCATGACCGGGGAAGAAAGCTGCGACCGCTCGGAAGTAGTGGCGGGTATGGCTATGCTATTTGACTCTCTGTTTATGTGTTGATTGATCTGGCTCCACCCATTCATTTGTATCTGCAAGTATGAATATGCATGTGTGTGTCCCGAGGTTATGGACAATTTTCGGTTGTTAGTACTCCTTTAGGGGTAAGGTGGTGATTAGTATGATCTATAAAATTGTGAGCTCGATGATCGACGGTGCTAGACTGGTAGTAGATCTACTACCTTTAGACCTTCAAGGGTTGGATGTCATTTTGGGGATGGATGTCATGGAGAAGTATAAGGCGAAGCTAGATTGTAGTTTGAAAGAAGTAGAGTTTGATCTTGGCAATGATCAGAAAGTGGTTTTCAAGGGGGACAGGAAGCTGCCAGTGCCGAGGATCATTTCGGTTATGTTAGCTGACAATATGATGAGCCAAGGGTGTGAGGCCTTCTTGGCGCATATAGTGGATTCAGAAGTGAATGTGGGCAGATTAGAAGATTATCAGGTTGTGAGGGAGTTTCCTGATGTATTCCTAGAGGAACTACCAGGGTTACCGCCGGTGAGGGAAATTGAGTTCGAAATTGACTTGATTCCCGGAACCGCGCCAATCTCCATACCACCCTATAGAATGGCTCCAATTGAATTGAGAGAGCTCAAGGAGCAATTACAGAATTGTTGGAGAAAGCGGTTCATCGGCCGAGTTCCTCACCTTGGGAGCTCCGGTCTGTTTGTTAAGAAGAAGGATGGAGCGTGGAGGATGTGCATAGACTATAGAAGGCTTAACAAGATGGCGATTCGAATAAGTATCCATTGCCACGGATAGATGATTTATTTGATCATTCTGAGGAGCAAGGGTCTTTTCAAGATTGACTTAAGATCGGGATATCATCAACTCCGAATTAGGAGTCCGATGTAAGTAAGACGACTTCGGGACCCGTTACGGCACTATAAATTGAGGCCATGCCCTTCGGATTGACCAATGCCCCACCGCCTTCATGGATCGATGAATAGGTGTTTAATGAATTCTTAGATCGGTTTGTCATTGTGTTCATTGATGACATTCAGTCTATTCTAAGGATGAAGGAGAGCATGAACAAGCATCTCGGATTGTATTGCAGAGATTGAGAGAGCGGGAGGCGTATGCCAAATTGATGAAGTGTGAGTTTTGGCTGCGTGAAGTAGTTTTCCTTGGACATGTGATTTCCAAGAAAAGGATTCATGTTGATCAGGAAAGTAGAAGGCTGTGGTGAATTGGCAAGAGCCTAAGGCAAAGTGAAAGAGGTAAGAAGCTTCCTAGGTTTGGCGGTTATTATAGGAGATTTGTAGAAGGATTTTCAATGATAGGCGCCTATGACTAAAGCTGTTAAGAAAGAATCGCAATTCATATGGAGTGCGGAATGCCAAAAGAGCTTTGAGGAGCTCGAAGCGGATTGACAAGTGCTCCAAGTATTGGTTTTGCCAATGGAGACCGGGGTATCTGTGTCTGATGGCGCTCGAGGAAGGGTTTAGGATGTGTCTTGATGAGAATGACAAAGTGATAGCTTATGCTTCACGGCGATTGAAGCCATATGAGTTGAATTATCCGACTCATGACTTGGAGTTAGCGGTAATTTTGCCCTAAAGATTTGGAACACTACTTGTATGGGATTCGGACAAGGGTCTTCACGGACCACAAAAGTCTTAAGTACATTATGAGTCGAAAGAATTGAACTTAAGGCGTAGAGGCGATGGTTGGAGTTGCTCGAGGACTATGACACGATGATAGAGTATCATCCAGGCAAAGCGAATGTAGTGGCGGATGCTTTGAGCAGAAGTCATCCATAGCTTATGTGTAATCGGTTTACTTGCCTCTGTTGGAGCAGATGGCCAAGTTGAAGATCGATTTAAGCGAATGAATCGATGGTGTTATTGCTCAATTGAGTGAGACTATCCTTAGGGAGAAGGTCGAGGAGTTGCAGGAGCAGGATCTGAAATTAAGTAAGTTGAGAGATGAAATTCAACATGGTAGCGATCGATCGAAGTGCAAGTAAGGGATGATGGGCTAATGGTAGTCGAAAGCAGGTTGTGTATTAGAATGATAAAGCGATTAAGGATGAAATCATGGATGAGGCACACAACGCGCCTTATTCCATGCACCAGCAAACACCAGAATGTACTGAGATTTGAAGGAACATTTCGGTGGAAAGGCATGAAGAGGGACGTGGCTGAATATGTGAGCAGATGTCTAGTATGTCAAGCAGGTCAAGGTGAACACCGAGCACCTTCAGCATGCTAAGGCCATTGTCCATTCTGAATGGAAGTGGCAAAGGATCACGATGGATTTTCGATGGGTTTGCCTCGGACCAAAGAAGCATGATGCCATTTGGGTTATAGTTGATCGGTTAACCAAGTCAACCCATTTACGGCGATCAAGCAAGCAGATTCATTGCAAGTCTTAGCCAGAAGTATATTGATGAAGTGGTAAGGTTGCATGGAGTTAGGATTCTATAATATCCGACAGGATCCACGATTCACATCGAGATTTTGGGAAGTCTGCAGGAGGCATTAGGAACTAAATTTGAATTTCGAGACGGCGTTTAATCCTCAGACGGATGGTCGATCGAGAGGACAATCCAGACTCTAGAGGGATGCTTAGAGCATGTGTCATGGACTTGAGGGAGCATGGGATGATCATTTGCCGTTGGTGAATTTGCTTACAACAATTGTACCATTCGAGCATCTGATGGCTCCTTATGAAGCCCTTTATGGCGTAAGATGCAGGACTCGATATCTTTGGGATGAGGAAGGTGTGAGGAAGCTAGTGGGACGAGTTGGTCGGATGACGATTGAGAAAGTGGAGGTAATCAAGCGGCGACTTAAGGCCGCCCAAGATAGAATGAAAAGCTATCCGATGCTAACAGAAAAGAAATGGAATATCAATGGGTGACAAGGTGTTCCTCAAGACGTCTCCATGGAAGGGAGTTATGAGATTGATGAAGGAGAAGTTAAGCCCTCGGTATGTGGGTCCGTATGAAGTATTGAGAGGATTGGGCCGTTGGCCTATAGGTTAGCATTCGTCGAATTGTCGCAGATTCATGATGTGTTCCATGTCTCGATCTTTGAGGAGGTACAGATCAGATCCTTCTCACATCATTCGGACCTCGGAAGTTCGGTGGCGATGATTTGAGTTATTAAGAAAGACTGTGGCAATTCGGATAGAAGGATAAGATCCTCGTGAACAAGACAATCAAGCTAGTCAAGGTCTGTGGAGGAATCATGCGATTGAAGAGGCGACGTGGGAACCTTTGGATGCAATGAAGGAGAAGTATCCACATCTCTTCAATGACTCAGGTACGAATTTCGAGGACGAAATTTCTTAATGGGGGGAGAAATGTTAGCCCCAAAATTTTTAAGATTAATCATGATTAGATTAAATTGATTAAGTTAGATTAGCATTAATTAAGGTGTCATAAATTAATATATGATAGCATTAATGAGTTAGGTGAAGAATTTATGAAGTTAAATATGTTAGTTGGACTTAGGTGAGTTAGGTGTAATTAATGTATTAATTGGGCTTTAGGTCCAAATGAAGTAAGAAAGAAGAGAGGAATTTAATGCAATGGGCTTGAAGGAAAAGAGTTAGTGGGCTTGAGTAAGTAAGGAGGAGAAATGAAAAAGAAGAAGAAGAAAGAAGAAGGAAGTAAGTTGGGCTTAGGCTTATTGGGCTTAAGTAATTTAGAAAGGAGTATATAAGGAAGGAGATAAGTGATTTTATAGGAAAAGAAGATAGAAAGCGAAATTTGGAGGGAGAGGAAGGAAGAGTGTCGTGAAAGGAGGAGGAAAAGGAGAAAGAAGAGGCTTGTTAGGGTTTGGCATTTCTATGAAAGTGAGTGGGTTTTGAAGAAAGTCCAAGAAGAAAAAGTGTGGAGGAGAGTCTAAGCTTCACTTTGAACCAAGAAACTACTTGGTTGGTTAAGGATTTAAGGTAAGTTCTTGGTTTAAGGTTAAGTTTTGTTTGGGTTTTGGTTAGAAAGATGAAGAATAAGATGGGTCTAGTGATTCTCTTATGAATTTCATGATTTAGATTTTAGGTATTTCAATTTCTAAACCCTATGTTGATATGGGGTTATTTTCTTGTTATGCTTGAAGGAGGACAAGAAAGAGGAGAAGAACAAGGAGAGGAACTTCCTTAGGCAAGTTTAAGCAAGGATAAAAGGTGGGTTTCATATTTATCTTTATGTATATAAGCTACAAATGTAAATAAATGCATGACCTTAATGAGCTTTGATCACTTGGTTGTTGTATTAAATGTGTGTGATGGAATGATGAATGTGAGTGTATTAAATGCTTGATGATGATTGAAACGGTCATGAAGAAACTTGTTGAATGAATATAATGAAAGGCATGAACGATGTATGAAAAGATGATTTCAAAGAAACAATGAATTGGATAAGAATAGTCCAATTTCCTTGTATGATTCATGATTGCTATATTATGTGGGTAAGGTATTGTCCTAAGAACTGTCACGTGCACGTTGACCATGAAGCCTTCGCCCGGCTGCCCGATTGTGGCATAGGATGATCCAACATTTTGGACTCCTAAAGATTTGCCCATATAGACTCATGAAATGAGACTATATGGTTGCCAAGAATAAGGACTTACCGAGCCATTTGATGTGTTTCATATGTGATACATGAAAATGCAAGAATGATGAATGTTTGAATTGTGAGAAATTATGTTTGAGTATTGATGAACATTGCATGATGCATGTATTATGATTGTATTGAAAGATTGCTAAAAGTATGAATAACTAATAGAACTGCTTGATATATAAATATAAATGTGTTACCGACGAGCGTAAAGCTCACCCCCTAAAAATTTTCCAGGAAATGAGCAGGATCCCGAGGAGCAAGCCTAAAGGCATTTACTCCAAGATTTTCTTTTGATTTTGTATTTGAAATGATTTTTGTAAAACAATGCTTTAGTTGCATTTTGAGAAGATATTGTATTTTGAAACTTTATTGTAATTGGGCTTGAAATGCCCACTAAAGCATTGTATGAATATGACATGATTTGATGATGATGGAATGAATGAATTATGAAAGCAAAAATGTTCAGTTTTAATGTATTTTGAGAAATCCATGTATGTTTTAGACAATTGAATCATTATTATAGTTTGGATATGATAGATGATTAAGAGTGTGGTCATTGCTTGAATGGTGTTTGAAGATACCTTAGGGTTTAATCATGTTATATGAGGTTGTATGATGAGTCTTACGCAGTGGAAGTATTAGGATTGAAAAATTGGATAGATGTACTTTCAAGGAAGAGCATCAAATTTTCCCAAAATTTAACAAAACTTCGCCTCAGATTTTGACCTTCGTAGGACTTGAATTAGATAAATGAGCCTCATGAATATTGTAGTAGAAGGTTAGAGCTTTCAAGGTATATCGTTTGCTAAATTTGGAGTTGAGTCAAAAGATATGATCCTTAATAGAAAAGCGAAGATAGAAATCGAAGGTAGAAAAGGAAGATAGAAAAGGAAGGAAGGAAATCGGAAGATAGAAATCGAAGGAAGGAAATCGGAAGATAAAAGGAAGGAAGGAAATCGGAAGATAGAAATCGAAGGAAGGAAATCGGAAGATAGAAAAGGAAGGAAGGAAAGCGAAGATAGAAATCGGAAGATAGAAAAGCGAAGGAAGGAAATCGGAAGATAGAAATCGGAAGGAAGGAAAGCGAAGATAGAAATCCAAGATAGAAAAGCAGAAGGAAGGAAAGCAGAAGATAGAAATCAGAAGATAGAAAAGCAGAAGGAAGGAAATCAGAAGATAGAAATCAGAAGGAAGGAAAGCAGAAGATAGAAATCCGAAGATAGAAAAGCAGAAGATAGAAATCAGAAGGTAGAAAAGCAGAAGATAGAAAAGCAGAAGGAAGGAAATCAGAAGATAGAAATCAGAAGGAAGGAAATCAGAAGATAGAAATCAGAAGGAAGGAAATCAGAAGATAGAAATCAGAAGGAAGGAAATCGAGAAAATAGAAAAGCGAATGAAGGAAATCGGAAGATAGAAATCAAGATAGAAAAGCGAAGGAAGGAAATCAGAAGATAGAAATCAGAAGGAAGGAAATCAGAAGATAGAAAAGCAGAAGGAAGGAAAGCAGAAGATAGAAATCAGAAGATAGAAAAGCAGAAGGAAGGAAATCATAAGATAGAAATCAGAAGGAAGGAAATCAGAAGATAGAAAAGCAGAAGGAAGGAAAGCAGAAGATAGAAATCAAAAGATAGAAAAGCAGAAGGAAGGAAATCAGAAGATAGAAATCAGAAGGAAGGAAATCAGAAGATAAAAAGCAGAAGGAAGGAAATCAGACGATAGAAAACCAGATGATAGAAATCAGACGATAGAAAACCAAATGATAGAAATCAGACGATGGAAAAAAAAATAGGACGCTGCAGAATGTAGGAGATAGAATCAGCCTTTGTAGTCTTCATGAGAGTTGTAGATCTAGATGTCTACTTTCGTATGGTGAAAGAACGAAAGCATTTGGAGCTATAGATTAAAAGTTATAGCAATCGCGCCAAAAGAGTTTCAATCCGATTTTAGAAGTGAGCATGGCCCAAATGTTTCGGGCATAATTCTCTCATACGACCTCCAAATGAGGCGAGGCTTGAACCATTGGATTTATAAGACACATATCTTTCACTCCATAAAATTCGGTATCAATTGGAGTTAAATTGAGAAAGTTTGTTCTAAAACAAGTGAAAGGTCAGTTAAGAGGGCATGTTTCGGGTATGAACTCTCTTAGATTTTTGGAGTGTATCTTGAGTTATATGACTCCGATTAAGGTGATTCTTGCCTCTGTGTGAACGTGAGGCCTTAAGCTACATTTGATACGAACAAGTCTAAACGTGATTTTGATGATTAGGTAGTGTACGCTCATCACCCTTATGGAACCACAAAGATCGACGCTGCAAAGTAGGGAGCGCAAGCTTTAGGGCTCCGAAATTTTGGGCTCTGGAAACGGGTCCAATAGGTGTGGAATGTAGGCAAGAGCATGAGCGTTAATGTTAAGGTATAAATAGTTGGAGTTGGGATCCGGTCTCGGGAACAGGTTCTGACATATATGGTACTAAAGTAAGAGTAAGAGTGTCAAGTTTAAGGTCTCGGCAAGGCAAGTGTCTCGGGGATGGGCTCCACTCGGGCTCACATCCCGGGACAGTCGGGCTCCTGGGTCGGGGTCTGACACTTGCTTCTCACATCACCGTCCTATGGCTGCTGGGAGGGGATTTCAACGCCAAGATGGAAAGTGTAGATAGACGCGGGGGTTTGCGCACTCGTTCTAGTTTAAGTTCCCAGTTTAGAGACTGTGTGCTTCAGTGCCATCTCCAGGATCTAGGCTTCTCCGGTCCGCGCTTCACGTGGAAGCGGGGCCCCCTCCGAGAACGTTTAGATCGGGCTTTTGGCTCGCCTGCTTGGCTCTCTGCTCATCCGACTACCTGCGTTCATCACCTGCCTTTCCTCAAATCGGATCATAGACCTCTCCTTATTCGATTCCTCGATCCTGTCCCTTCCCACCCTCCGCGCCGTCCTTTCCGGTTTCAATCGGTGTGGCTCACGCATGATTCCTTCACCCAGGTGGTCGCTGATAACTGGCATCTTAGCTCCTCGGACTCTTTCAGCGGGGCTTCCCAGCGTTTAGCGGAAACACTCCACCACTGGAATTCCAAGGAGTTCGGCAACATCTTCCATCGCAAGAAATGCCTTATGGCCCGGCTCGAGGGCATTCAAACCCATGTGGAGGACCACGATTCTGCCCCTCTCCAGGATCTCGAGCTTTACTTACGAAAAGAACTGGAATACGTTCTCTACCAGGAGGAGCTCTTCTGGCACCAGCGGTCCCGGTGTCAGTGGATTAGCCTGGGCGACAGGAACACTCAATATTACCACGCGCTCACACATGCTAGGCGTCGTCAGGCTCACATCCTCGCGCTTCCAGACGACACTGGCAATGTGGTTACCGACCCTGCGGAGCTCCGTCGTATGACACAATGCCATTTGGAGGAGTTGTACAGACCAGTCAGCCATCCCCCGCTCCCTGGGTTTCTTCATGGGCATTTTCCTCCCCTGTCTCCGACTACGGCCGAGGACCTCACCTGTCCTCTCCAGCCTGACGAAGTCAAGGCAACATTTTTTTCTATGCATCCTAACAAAGCCCCAGGATATGACGGGTTCACCACCCTGTTCTACCAATCCCAATGGGCCACTGTCGGCCCATCCCTGATTCATTTCCTCCAGCGGCTCTTTCGCCATGATGTTTGGGAGACGGCTCTCAACCGTACCGTCATTGTCCTCATCCCTAAAAACCCCTCCCCCACGTCCTTCTCTCAGTTCCGTCCTATAGTGCTCTGTAATGTGCTCTACAAAGCCCTGTCCAAGGTCATTGTTAATCGTCTTCAACCTTATCTCGCGACGCTTGTCCGTCCGACTCAGTGTAGCTTTGTGCCGGGTCGTCATATCACTGACAACATTATTATTACCCAGGAGGTACTGCACTCTATGCACCGCAAAACTGGTCGGACTGGGTTTATGGCCATCAAGGTGGACCTCGAAAAGGCGTATGACCGCCTGGAGTGGGACTTCATTCAAGCCACGTTACTCGACATTGGTCTTCCAGACTCGCTTATTTCGCTCATCATGAAATGTATCTCTACGGTGTCTTTTCAAGTGAATTGGCACGGTGAAATGAGCGGCAATTTGATCGTCTCGCGGGCTTGGCAGGTGACCCTCTCCCCTACCTTTTTGTTACGTATGCAGGCGAACGCCGCCAAGCAATCTCACATGCAGTTTCCTCCGGTCGATGGCTTCCTGTTCGGTTGAGTAGACATGGGCCTCCCCTCTCCCATTTATTCTTTGCTGACGATCTCATCCTCTTCGCAGAGGCGTCTCTCGGGCAAGTTCATGAGATTAGAGCAGTCTTAGACGCGTTTTGCACAGCTTCGGATCAAAGCGTGAGTCACGCCAAATCTCGATGTTGTTTCTCCAGAAATGTCCCGACCACATCTGCTCGGATTTTAAGCCGCGAGCTACGATTTCCCCCTACCTCGGATCTCGGACGGTATCTGGGGGTTCCCCTACTCCACGAGCGAGTTGGTAAGCATACTTATCAACACATCCTCGACAAGGTTCATCACCGTTTGTCCGGTTGGGCTCCTTCCACATTGTCTTTTGCGGGTCGGGTCACGTTGGTCCAATCGGTCCTATCTTCTATTCCGAGTTATACGATGCAGACGGTCCGGTTACCGCGAGGATTGTGTGACGCTTTGGAACAAGCGATGCGTCAAATTTTGTGAGGCGCGAGTCACGACAGTCGTAAGTTACCTCTGGTCAACTGGAATGAGGTTTGTTTGCCCAAGAACCTCGGGGGCTTGGGTATACGACGGGTTAGGGAAATGAATGACGCTTTTCTTGCCAAACTCGGATGGGCATTGATAACCAACCCCACTGCTTTATGGGTTCAGGTGCTCTCAAGTAAATATGCTTTTAACGCTACTCGCCTGCCCTCCTCCCTTCCTCCAGGCAGGGGCTCGATGGTGTGGCGGGGTATCCGTGCTACTTGGCACATAGTGACTCAAGGTCCGCAATGGCGGATCGGGGATGGCCAGACGCCTCGCTTCTGGCTTGACCCTTGGGTCACGGGAGTTGGCCCACTTCTCTCCCAGTCTACACAGGCCATCCCAGCTACTCACCTTAACCATCGAATTGACCATTACGTGACCCCCAGCGCCGATGGAATTTGGACGCCGTTCAAGCTGTCCTTCCACCTCCGGTTTGTCGGGCTATAGCCGGCATGTTTCCTCCCTCCCCACTTTTGGGCCCAGACAGATTAGTCTGGGGAGCCTCCGACCATGGCTCCTTCACTATTGCTTCGGCCTACTCCACCTTCGGGCCTCCCTTTCTTGATCCGTCTGGAATTTAGAAGGCCATTTGGCAGTGGGCGGGTCCTCGGTAGTGCGTTCTTTCCTATGGTCGCTTTCATGAAGGATTGTTTCTTGAGTAATCAAGAACGAAAGTCGCAAATCACCTCACCGTCGACGGTCTCTGTGCTTATTGTTCCCAAGAAGAATCCTCGCTGCACGTTGTTCGTGATTGTCCCACTGCCCGACGTGTGTGGGCTTCCCTCCAGTCGGACATTGCCGCTTCGGCTTTCTTTGCGTCTCCGGCCAAGGATTGACTGCACACCAACATCCTCCAGCATCGTCGAGTAAAGGGCCAGAATTGGGCGCTACTTTTTGGATTGACCTGCTGGTTCCTCTGGTCTTGAAGGAACAAAGGTATTTTTGATTCCACCTTTGTACGACCTACCTCACCTTCTTTCATTATCTTGTCTTTTGCAGCTCAGTTCATGGGCCTTGATTATGCCTTGATATGGGCATTCCGGCCTCACCCCGCCAGTGCACCAGATTGGTTGGGCCGACCACAGGTTGGATGGATCGGTGAACACAGACGGGCTAGCTATGGCCGTGCCCACTTCATGGCGGTGGTGGACTCCTCGCGACAAATACGGCAATTGGCAAGGCGGCTTCTCCCAGCATATAGGATGGTGCTCCCCGCAGTCTGCGGAGCTTTGGTCAGTATACACCGGGCTATCCTTGGCTTGGCGTTTGGGATTTCGATGTCTCGAGCTGGAAGTGGACTCGTTGGAAGTTCATCAGCTCCTTTCTTCTGTGCTGTCCCGTGCTCGGTCGAACAACCCTATTGTCATGGGTATCCTCGACCTTCTCGCCCGGAAGCTGGATCGTTGTTCATCGGCATGTATCTGAGAGAAGCAGCAGATCTTGTGAATGGCTACCTGTGCCAAGATCTTGGTGACGTTGGTGTAACTTATTTTGAGCTTCCACCTTTAGGGTGCCATAATCTTCTTTTAGAGGATCAATCGGGGCACAGTTTCTCCCGCCTAATTAGTCTTTAATGTACTCTTTCCCTTTATATATATAAAAAAAGAAATCTTTATTGTGCTTGATTTGACCCTCTAACGTGGATAATTATTTGCGTAATTCAATTTCATAAGGCTACCTTGGACTTGGATACTTCCTGACTGAGCCCAATCCAACGCCACCAACACCCACCGGCGCTGATCCACCTAACACAACTGCCCTTCTCACAGCACCTAATTACAAATGTTAAAATTATCGACTTAAACATCTCTACGACAAAAAACCCTTTCGAAGTTTTTCAGATCTCCACTTTTGTTTAGTTATGTCGATCACCATCGTTTCCGTTAAAGCAAGGCAGATCTTCGACAGCCGTGGTAATCCAACCGTCGAGGTTTGTCTCTCTACTCATCTCTCTCTCTTTCTGTTACACACTTGCTTTTTTTCACTTCCGATACCGTCGAGGTTAAGGATCTTTAAGGTGTTGTACGACTTTGATGTCGGTTTCTCGATTTTACACGTGTAAGATACTTATTTCTGTTCTCGTTTCTGTGAGATTAGTCATTCTTCGTACCATGTCTTTGGTTTGAGTTGATTGGGGGATGTAATAGTTACTAGGATTTTCATTTCATTGTGTTGACCGTTTGTTGTTGGACTATATGTCTGATTTAATGAATGGATATGGATTTGGTGCAGGTTGATGTTCTTCTGTCTGACAAATTCCTAGCTAGAGCTGCTGTTCCTAGTGGCGCATCAACCGGTAGGTCGTCGTTTAATTTGGCATCCGTCATTGATGGTTGTGGTTGCTATATAGGAGGAAGCCTGGTGAAGTTTATGGTTAGGCTTTTGTTGAGAAGTATTGGGGTTTTTTATTGACTGCAGGAGTTTATGAGGCCCTTGAACTGAGGGATGGAGGCTCAGACTACCTCGGAAAGGGTGTTTCTAAGGTGACGTTACTCTGAGGTTTCATTACATAGTCACAGGAATCCCGTTATGTACTACCGTTGTTTTTACATTTTTATTATTTTAATGTGCAGGCCGTTAACAATGTCAACACAGCCATTGGTCCTGCATTGATTGGCAAGGTCCATAGCAATTGATCCTCTTAAATATTGTTTCTTATTGCAGAATAATTTTACTATGTTATGTATTAAGCATTCAACTACATGTATTTTTAGCTGTTCACCGCTAATAATTGTGGACTTCTCTAGTGATTGCTTAAATTCTATAAGATTGTTCAAGCTGACATTAGGTCTCGATGACTTCTAGAGTCTCAGTCGATAAGGATTTAAATGAAAAATAAAGTCTTGCGATGAATTGTCTTCTTAAGAGTTGGTTATTTATTAAATTAAAATGCTACTGTATCGTAGGATTTAAATTGTTCTGTTCATTATACTAATATATGCGCTTTGTGACACAGGATCCAACTGATCAGGTTGGTATTGATAACCTCATGGTTCAACAACTTGATGGAACTGTGAATGAGTGGGGTTGGTGCAAGCAAAAGGTAATTCAACAAATTTCTTGTATTTTCTTCCTCATAGGTGTTCTGAAATTTATTTGATGTTTGATCTCTTTTTCTCTCTGCAGCTTGGTGCAAATGCCATTCTAGCAGTTTCTCTTGCAGTCTGCAAAGCTGGGGCTCATGTCAAGGGCATTCCTCTTTATAAGGTACTGTCAAAGTTTTTTCGATGAATTACTAAATGATATGCAGTTGCTTTTAAAGAATTTAAATTATATTAAGCCTTTTTCATTTGTAGTATGATTTATTGGGGATGAATCCTAACGTATCATTTGGATGCAGCACATTGCCAACCTTGCAGGAAACAAGAGTTTGGTGCTTCCAGTTCCAGCATTTAACGTCATTAATGGTGGATCACACGCTGGAAATAAACTTGCTATGCAGGCATGCTTTTCAGTACTGTGTTTCACTTGTATACAAAAATATTTACTGTATTGAGTTTCTGATTGTTCGATTCTCACAGGAGTTCATGATCCTTCCTGTTGGAGCTTCCTCTTTCAAAGAGGCCATGAAGATGGGTGCCGAAGTTTACCATCATTTGAAGGTAATCATAACCCCATCCAAATTTACTTTACTTTTTACATGGATGCTCATTCCTGTGAGCTAACATAATTTTCTTCTGTACCTTTTGATAATTTTGCTCTTCATGGTATATTTCATGAGATAGTGTATCATAATTGTAATTTGAGTCATTACATAATATATTGGTATTTTTAATGTTAACGTTGGAGATTTCTAGAAAGTTTTCCAGTGCACATTTAAGTTTGAAATGTTTATAATGGATCTGCACCTTGTAATGGGTTATTCTACATCGTGCTTAATGACTTTGACATTGCCAATCACTGACCTTTCACCTCTTCTTTTTCCAGTCTGTCATTAAAAAGAAGTATGGTCAAGATGCAACTAATGTTGGAGATGAAGGTGGTTTTGCACCGAACATTCAGGTGAATCCTCATGAGTTTTTGCTATGCTCTGCCACAAATTTTGTTTCTTGTGGCAACTGTACTTACGTTCTCATTTTTGGCAATCTCAGGAGAACAAGGAAGGACTTGAATTGCTGAAGACTGCTATTCAGAAGGCTGGTTATACAGACAAAGTTAGTTTCATCTAGAATCTGATGAATTCATTCTTTTGTTGTTTTTTATTTCATCTGAATTGCATGTGCCTGATAGTCTCCTCCTTTTTTTTTTTAGGTGGTCATCGGAATGGATGTTGCAGCTTCTGAATTCTATGGATCTGATAAAACTTATGACCTGAACTTCAAAGAAGAGGTGAGTTTTGCATGGGATTCTATAGCCAATTAAATCCAGTATTTCAGATTAGACTAAGGGGTAGTGAAACATATTCATTTGGAATTTCCATGTGTTGGTTTCAGATGAACATCCTAGTCATCTCTATTTAATAGGTTCAACTCCTAGACATGCTACACTGTACTGTACGGTGTAAATGTCTAAAGTTACAATATGTAACACATATATGCATGCATTGACATGCTTAGAAGGAAGCTGATTTTATGTTGGCGAGTACATATTGATGAAATTGAAACTTAATGAGATGTAAATTAGAAGAGATGCATATTCTTGTGTTATATTGACAAAAGGGAAAAGATAATGGATGTTAGGGGCATGATTCAATCCAAAAGTTACAATATGTAACACATATATGCATGCATTGACATGCTTAGAAGGCAGCTGATTTTATGTTGGCGAGTACATATTGATGAAATTGAAACTTAAATGAGAGGTAAATTAGAAGAGATGAATATTCTTGTGTTATATTGACAAAAGGGAAAAGATCATGGATGTTAGGGGCATGATTCAATCCGTTGATAACTGAGTGACCAAATGTAAATTTTTTCTGTTGACCCTGGTGAAGTATATTTATGGTAATCTTCTTAAGGAGAAAGTTATTTATTTTAATCTACAGTTGTTAATCTTTGTAGTCTTCTTTTAACGTTCCGTTTATTGGTTAAAATCTTTCTTCTTGTGTTTGAAATTTGTCCTCAGTTTGAGTCTGCATTTTCACGCTTGAACTGCAAAGAAAGCATCAGTTTTTGAAGTTTATAAGTTTGTTACAGCGGTTCCGACTCCCAGGCATGCTTATGCTTATCTTCTGTTCTGTGCAGAAAAATGATGGCTCTCAGAAGATATCTGGTGAAGCTCTCAAGGATTTGTACAAGTCATTTGTGTCCGAATATCCCATTGTGTCAATTGAAGATCCATTTGACCAGGATGACTGGGAGCATTACTCAAAGTTAACTGCTGAAATTGGGGAGAAAGTCCAAATTGTTGGCGATGATCTTTTGGTCACTAATCCCAAGGTCAGCATTTTCATCTTTCCATCTCTTCCAATTTTTCTGTCGTTAAGTCAATGTAAACTTGGGCTGTATTAGTTTCACTACTGATCCTGTTCTTTTTTGGCAGCGAGTTGAGAAGGCTATCAAAGAAAAGGCTTGCAATGCTCTCCTCCTTAAGGTACTACCGCAATCAAATGTGTGATTAAGCTTGCCTGCCTGTGGTTGGTGGAAATGTCTAAATCTATAATTTGTTGCTTTCCAGGTTAATCAAATTGGATCCGTAACCGAGAGCATTGAAGCTGTGAAAATGTCAAAGCGAGCTGGATGGGGTGTGATGACCAGCCACCGAAGCGGTGAAACTGAGGATACGTTCATTGCCGATTTGGCCGTTGGGTTGGCCACGGTAATTATAATCATTCAAAATAAGTACAATTGACGATTTTTTTTTCTTTTTCGGATTTGATTTCATACTGATTCCTGTTTTGGTTCAAATAATGAAGGGTCAAATTAAGACAGGAGCCCCATGCAGGTCAGAGCGTCTTGCAAAATATAATCAGGTCAGTCTCTCTGTCTTCCTCGAGTTGATTAACAGTGATGGATTTGCAGTTTCTCTCAATGTGTTTTCATAAATGTTTTGTGCTTTCAGCTACTCCGCATTGAGGAAGAGCTTGGATCAGAGGCAGTGTATGCTGGAGCCAACTTCAGGAAACCTGTTGAGCCCTATTAGGAGTATCTTGGGATTAATATTTACCTGTACTGGAATAAGAGTTTTCAATAATCTGGTCAGAAATTTTGTTCTTAGGCTGGAACAACACTTTAAGAGTATCTTTTCTGAGTTGGAATAAGTTAAAACTAGTTTTGACTGGGTTGATCTTTTAATGTAATCGATTGTTCTGGTAGCTTTACTTATTTCTTCATAATTTCAACTTGGTAGCTAAATTATTTAAAAATTGCATTTTAAATTTTAACGCTTACAGTATAATATAATTTGAATTTTACGTTTTAAAACGATTTGAACAGATTTTAAATGAATGGAAAGTCAAGATTAATTAAATATTATGTTAATAATAATATTATTGTTATATGTTTTAAATAAAAATAAATTAGATTATTGCATAAATAGTTTTTAATTAATCAAAAGTGAGTTTTATTGCAACGTGAGAGTTGATTATGCGATTTATATGATAAATTGTCACGTTTTAATAAAAAATTATATTATGTTAAAATATTTCCTTCAAAATCTAATTTTAAGTACTTATAATTAGTAAATTTAATTATCTTTTTAAATCATCAATATTTTTTATCAATTATTTATACATTGTGGCAGAACGTCAAAAAAATTAAAGTGCAGGCTGTGGGGTTCGAACCCACGCGTACTTATGTACAGAAGATCTTAAGTCTTCCCCCTTAACCTCTCGGGCAAACCTGCTCACCATGCTCACTCTGTATAGTTTTTACATCTGTTTATTTAACTCGACTGCCTGAGTCCTGACTCAAGTGAGTCCAGTTGGAGCCTCTAGTAGACAGTAGCAGTGAAATATTAGGCGAAATGTTGGAGGTGGGAGCCAAGAATAGGAGGGAGTAAGAACTAAGAATGCACTCACATACTTCATCACCGCACCGGATATGGACTCAGCTTTTTCTTTTTTTGTGTTAAAAGGAAGAAAAATATAACAAATTATATGATAATTTTTGGGTGACAGACTCCCAATTCATCCTTGATGAGGAGAGGTATGTATCTACTAGATATGTGCTCAAAAGTAGTGACTTTTAAGAAGAACTGTTATGTAAAATTTGCAAGCCAGTCCGCATATCGATTACTTTCGGAATAACTATGCCTAATAATTACAACCTAGTTACGGGAGAGGAGTTCATAAATGCTCAACACTAAAGGGTTTAAGGATGATGCCCGCGCCTGCGAAGAAGAGAGCTGATTGGTCACTTCCCGCGAATCCACTTCGAGAACTACATGGCGGTATCCCAATGCTCATGCTAGCTCGAGACTCAAATTCACTCCCCAAAATTCTACTGATAACTGGAAACACTCGTCAATATTTTGGACGGAGCCACCCAGTCAAGCGCCTGAATTGTCGTGCACAAGCCACCCAGCTTTTTATTATGAATTTGGATGTACTTATGGGGGTGTTTGGAAAGGAGTGAATTGAATTCAATTCAGCTATTTGGAATCACAAAAATGGGATGAATTCAATTCATACATGTAATTGAAACTCATCTCTTTTATAAATTGAATTCACTCCTCCAAGCATAGGAATTCAATTATATTGAAACTTAAGGAAGACACATTTGAATAAAAAACTGTTGTTTGTTGTGAGTTTATAACCAGACATTCATCAAAGTTTATGTGTTTATTGTGGGTTGTTATTAAGTATAATTCTTTGCCCTATATTTCTTAACAAGAATCATTTTGTGACATTCAAAGGTAGCGTTTTGCTCTTTTGCTCTTTCATTCTTTGGACTACTTCACTTCTCACTCTCTTGTGCTTCATTTGATTGTATTCTAAAGATTATTAATTAAAATATTATGAATAATTAATTAACTATAATATAATTAATTAAAATATTATAATTAATTAATTAATTACTTTACTTCTCACTCTCTTGTGTTTTACTTAATTGTATTCTAAAGATTATTAATTAAAATATTATGAATAATTAATTAACAACAATATAATTAATTAAAATATTATAATTAATTAATTAAAATTAATTACAATATTTTAATTAATCAATATATTGTAATTGACTAATTACAATATTTATATTGATTAATTAAAATATAAGTAATTAAAATATGGTTAATTAATTAATTAAAATATAATAAATTTTTATTTTTCAATATGTTTTACAAATCAACTACGCTAATGATAATAGTAATCATTCATTCCTCTTAACCAACCATCATAATTATAATAATAATATTTATTCTCATTCTCACTCTATTCATTCTCATTCCAAACAGTGTAATTGATTTCATTTATAATATTATTAAGTTTTTTTCAAACAGTATAAATTAAATTAAATTCAATCTTATTAATATAATTGAATCTAATTCATTAATTAATTCAATTAAAAGATTTCCAAATAGCTTGTATATAATTATTATAGTTGTTTGTTTTTCTTCCCTCTCTTGGATGAACAATGAACATCATCGTCTTCCACAAGCAGCACAGCAACGATCTTCCACCAAACGTCACTTCTCTAAATTTTATGCTTCTCACAATAAAATGGAGGACAAACACGTTTCCGGGCTAGAGATTTGTTAAAAGCTGGCATTTTTAGATGATGTGAGTGACGAAATCTGCAAGTATAACAATGGCGTCGCACTACTGCATGAGGCAGTGGGACATGTACTACCTTTAAGTTAGAAACCGTACCAATTTTTCGTGGTTGGATTTGTTAACTCCTCGATCGTCAACCTAAAGTGGTGTACCAGTAACGCTTATTACAGAAGAACATAAGCTAGTCTATGAATCGCTTAAACTTGTGAAAAGGACCCGATAAGTTGAAAGGATACCGTACGTTTTTTTAGCTTATAATAGACATAGATTGATATCATGACTTAGATTCATACACCGTGTAGAGAACAAACCACTACAACTAACAAAGCCAGCCGAATTTCTATTCTCACGTACGTTAATCCTAAGCCCTAATGCTTCCGACGACCTCACAAGGAACTCGCTTAAAACAAGAAAACGTACGGTTTTCTGCTTTTTTCCCTACTGTGCAGCACTGTGCTTGGCTTTCGTGTGGGATTGTAAAGCATTTTCCGAGCCAAATGACCTGCAATGAAAAAATTATAAAAGGATCATCTCTCAGTTTGCGACAAGTAACTAGCCTTGAAGCTGAGTTCAAAGCTGTTCTGTTAAGTTCCAAAGTAGCTTGGACGATGGGGTTTAAGCAACATTTATTAGATTACGCGTCCTTAGAAGCAATTTATGTAAGTGTAGCTAGCAATCATCCTTTATTGAAGCTGATTCTGGCTTGTAAAGATGTCATGAATAGTAGTTGGATTTGTAAATCTCCTCACTTAAAAGAAGTTACAGTATTGGTATGCTACTGAGTGAGCTAGGATTAGTATCAACTTCCTTTTGTTCACTTTCTGTTATCGCTTTCTTTTATAGTCACTCCGGACGGAGTGGCCTCCTTTGGACTTAAGGCTGGATTTTTTCCCTCCTAATAGGCTTCAATTTTGTTGATAGGACACAATATTTTACTAAAATAACACAGAATCTTATTTTTGTGGG
Source organism: Erythroxylum novogranatense (assembly GCA_029891385.1). Lineage (NCBI taxonomy): Eukaryota > Viridiplantae > Streptophyta > Magnoliopsida > Malpighiales > Erythroxylaceae > Erythroxylum > Erythroxylum novogranatense. Next base: position 87,260,742 of record CM057231.1, on the reverse strand, counting down.
AATAGACAGGAAAGAATCTAGAGGTCAAGTTTTACCTGTTGCACGACTTGCAAGCAAACGTTTTGGAAATCTGCCCCTTATTCTGGTCACTGTTAGCAGGTGTTTTCAGTACTTGCTTTGAAGGGTGAGGTGTTGCCACATGAACACCCACTTTCTTCGTATCTGCACAATAATGGCAAGTATTTGACGATATAGAGGCCAACTAACAACAGAAGTTCGAACCTATGCTGCATGTTTCACTCATACATTCCTAATCACCTCCAAAATCTCAAATGGAATAAGAACAACGCATCACAAATTTGATTTATAAAATCCCTGAAAAACCCAAAGGAAGAACCAAAAAACGTCTACATGATACATAATTGAATATGGAATCGATAATTGTAGTCGAAAATAAATTTCCCAATCACAACCTCCTGAATAATTCCAGTTAACAGAGTTGCAGCTATTCAAGCGTAGTTTATACGATGCTATTTAAGGAACCACCTAGAAGACAAAGAACTCACCAGTCTTCTGAGGAGTAACCAATTTGACCTTCTTATCATGGACAGGAGTTTTTGTGGTAGAATCTGCTAATCTCTTCTTCCCTGCTTCAACCTTCAGCCGTGCAAACCACAGAGAAATTCAGCAATATTCCTCCTTAAGAAATGCAAAGCTAGCACGCTAAAGTACTCAAGCAACATTAAGGGTGTATGGAAAAATGAATTGCTTACTTTGTCTGGTTTCCTTTCGTCCTCATCCTCGCTTTCATCATCCTCGTCACTTTCATCGTCATCGTCATCTTCATCACTTACATCATCCATGACATTGGTTGTCTTACCCTGAAGATATTATCACAGTGATTAACCAATGAAAACAACAGTACAAGACTAATATGAAGTTGAGGTCATTCACTCTAAGAAAGTGCATGTCTTTTACCACAATATACATCTTGTTTAGAACCTTTAATACAAGTATCATCTATCAGTGTCAATAGAGATTTCTTGTTATTATCCAAAAAGAGAAATAACTATTGTCATATAGAATATATACCTGATCACCACTATCATCATCGGAAAGAGAGTCATCCTCTTCATCATCACTAGCATCCGCATCTTCTTCAGATTCATTATTTGGTTTAACAGTTCTCACAGTCTGATTAGCAGCAGCATTTGTTGTTGGTTTATTTTGTTCAGATTTCCCTATAAATAGAAATTGAAGAATTAAAAAAACAGAAACAAAAAGGGTAAGCAATGACAGCCACTAAACATGAATCTGATCCTTACGTCCAACACTATCATTAGCAATAGGAAGATTCTCTTCACTTTCATCGTCAGACTCTGAGGTTTGACAAAAGCAGGCATAATTCATTTTCTTTTCCGGAAAATTCGGTGAAAGGTAATATCAACATCACAAAATCACTTACCAGAACCGATACCACCAGTCATGGTGAAATAATAATAAGCCAGTCAAGGAGTTGACAACTACAACTTGGCGAGAAAGAGATCTCAATAAACAGAAAACAGAGCACGTAAGATATGTATATGCATACATGATGCATAAAATGTTTTAGGATATCTATCTGGAGCTTTGTATCCAAAGAAGTAGACGCTTCCATGTTTGCAGTTATGGGAAAGCTCAAAATCTTTCTCAAACACCAGGTCAAAGGACAGCTGAGGGAACTTTTGCGCAGAAAGAGTTCCAAGAACAAGCTTCTTATCCCCAATTGTAACATACAAAAACACGGGTTCATTTCCTTTTTCCTTCTTCAACTCCCCTAGAGATGCCTAGGACAAAACTTTCAAGTTAGTCAAAGACAAAACCTTGAAAGTCAATAAAATGGAAATTTTAATGACAATTTCCAGTAACAATCAAGTGCTGAGACCTGTGACAGATGAATAATGAATTCACCACCACATTCAACTCTAAGGGGACTCCCACTCTTGACCTCAACACCTGAACAATTTCATTATAAAATCAGTTAAAATTACAAATAATCGCAGTGATTTTCGAACATTTCATCGTAATTTCTAAAACCGACGGTTTTGAATTGAAAACAAAAAAAGCCAAAGTTGAACTAAGAGAAATTTACGATCGAACTAAGGAGTAGAAGATCGTGAAGATGGAAGAATGTTTAAAGAAAAAAGAGGGAAAAATCTTACCCCAAAACTCCATTTCTGAGTGCACGCTGGCTCGAGGGCTTGTTCTTCTAGAAGAAAAACGCTTTTACGTTTGGCTGTATCTGTTTGCTTTGTTCTCTCCTTTACTATTTTTTTTATTCAGCACTGTGAGAACTGATGGATTGGTTTCAGTGATTACATCCCACGCGCTTGATGTCGTCGATTGGTTTGACTGCTGATTATTTTCCTCACATTGAACGGTTACGATCGAGTTGGTATTGGCAAGTTAAAATGGAAGCACAAACCATGATAAAACTTTTCATACTATGGTACTGTCTTGCACGTGCCAAGAATTAAAGCTCTCTTTTTATTTCTTTTTTAATTATTTACAATATAATTATTAAATAAATTAGAAACACTATCTTAAGCGTGAAAATATTTAAAAAAACTCAATTGTTTTAGCTGGGATTATCGTAAAAATTTTGAAACTTTCAATCTTTTGCTTCGGTTTTAATTTTCTAGTTTAATTTATTTTAATAATCTTATTGTTAAAAATTGAGTAATTTATTAATTAATAGATCAATTTTAAAATTTTAAGTTTTATAAACTAAAATAAATCAATTACTCTTCATTTGATAATCTCTTTTAATTAAATTTTATATTATTTAATAGATATGGATAATTTCTTTCAATCATATTGCAAATTCTTTAATTTATTTAGTCTTTAGTGATTTAATAACACTCTAATTTTTGTTGAACCTTTTAAATTTTAAACCTCTTGCCTTACCGATTTAACTTCCGATTCAATTTTTAAAATATCGAGTGTAACCATTCAATCAAATAATATTTTATATTTTAAATTAGTAATATCCCGCATAAATTGATGAAAAGTAAAATAGTACATTCAATTAACTGTACCTTACATTAAAGAATTTGAGAATATTAACTGTTAATTTGAAAAAAAAATGTGAAATCGTTTTGATTTTTTAAAAGAATATCTAATTGTAAACAAGCGGTATTGGAGGGTTGGCGCATTAGTGCGGAATGCAATTTTGAGGAAAGGGTTCAGTTGTGTTATAAGCATCTCTCGTATTCGAGTTCCACCTTCAAAATTAATTCACATAAGTTACAGCCCAATTAAAACATCGGATGAATGAGGTAGTGGGCTCATTGCTCCTATGTGATATAGTGATTTTGACAGTGCTAAAAGGGAGTACCACGAGGTGCTTCGAAAACAAGAACTATTCTAGGAACAAAAGACCAAGCAGTTCTGGCTGAGTGAGGGGGATAAAAACTCCAATTTCTTCCATGCCATGGCTTCAAAGAGGAGGAAAAAGAATGAACATTTCAAGCTTAAAACTGATGCAGGAGTTCATCTTGACTGGGATTCGGGCCTGAACGATTTTATCCTCCAATCCTTCGAGGATCTCTATAAGACCCAAGGGGGGGATTGCGACGAGGTCATACGATGTGTTCCTAATTAGGTAACGGATGAAGATAAATGTTTGCTATCTCAACCTTACACTCAAGAGGAGGTTCATACTGCCGTTTTTGGTATGCATCCGAACAAATCCCCTAGTCTAGACGGATTAAATCCTTGCTTTTTCCAACACTTTTATGATGTGGTAGGTCCTGTGGTCACTAAAGAGGCCTTGGAGATCCTAAATTCTAACAGGTTGGTAGGCTCTTTCAATTCAACTTTATTGATTTTGATTCCTAAAAAGAAGAGGCTTGATAAATTTGCTGATCTCATACCTATAACACTTTGTAATGTTTTTTATAAGATTATGTCCAAAATGATGGCAAATCGTCTGAATGTGTGTTGTCGCATGTGATTTCCACTTCACAAAGTGCTTTTGTACCTGGGAGACTACTTTCTGATAATGATATCATAGCCTTTGAGATTATCTACTGGCTTAAGAGGAAACGTCAAGGGAAGGAGGGTATGGTGGCCTTAAAGTTGGATATGAGCAAGGCTTATGACCGTATAGAGTGGTCTTTTTTGGCACAGATGCTTTGGAAACTGGGATTTTGTGCCAATTGGGTTTATAGAGTTCTTGATTGTGTCTCCACTGTCAACTTCAGCTTTGCTGGTGGTGGACGGGAGTTTGGTCTGATTTATCCTGCAGAGGCTTGCGACAGGGAGATCCTTTATCTCCCTACCTCTTTATACTTTGTGCCGAGGGCCTGTCAGCTTTGCTCAAAACATATTAGATGGGAGGGCGGCTTCATGGGATTAAAATAGCCATTGGAGCTCCTTCGATTTCCCATTTATTTTTTGTTGATGATAGTTTTTTGTTCTTCAGGGCCAATCCGACAGAGGCATCGTAAGTGTAGTAGTGGCTAAAACAGTATGAGCATGCTTATGGCCAATTGATTAATTTTGACAAATCCAACCTTCACTTTAGCCCTAACACCCCGGAGACTATGAAAAGTGTGGTGGCCAGAGGTTTAGCGTTAAACAATTAGCACATCCAGGTAAGTATTTAAGGTTGCCTTCATTAATTGGGAGAAAAAAGAAAGACGTTTTTAAGTATGTGGTTGATAGAGCTTGGAAGAGAATTCAGGGGTGGCGTGATACCGATTTGTCGAGAGCTGGTAAGGAAGTTCTGGTCAAACATGTTTTACAATCTATTCCTCTCTATATTATGAGTGTCTTTTTTCTCCTGGTAGATACGTGTACTCAGTTGGAAAAAATTATGAATTCGTATTGGTGGGGAAAAGGAAAGGGAGAAGATGGAGTTCATTGGATGCAGTGGGATAAGTTGACTAGGAGGAGGGATTGTGGGGGTCTCAGGTTTAAGAGTATGAGAGACTTCAATATTGCTATTCTAGGTAAGGTGGGGTAGAGGTTAATCACTAACAAGGAAGCTTTAATGTGCCAGGTGTTGAGGGCAAAATATTTCTCCTATAGTAGCTTTCTAACTGCTACTTTAGGCAGCAATTTGAGTTATATTTGGAGGAGTGTGCTAGCCAGCCAGGAGTTATTAAGAAGTGGTTGCAGACTCTGTGTGTGTGATGCTGCCTCAATAAATATTTTTACGGACCACTGGCTACCTAATGATAATTTTCCTTATATTCATACTCTAAATAATACTAGTATGGATGATGTGTATGTGTAGGAATTACTTGTCCCCAATCCAACCCGATGGAACCTTGATCTTGTCCAGGAGGTTTTATGCGAAAGGGATGTGCAGCTCATAAAGAGTATACCCTTAAGCAGTATGACGAGACCAAATTGGTGGAAATGGAGGTGGGAAGGGCAAGGCGACTATTCTGTAAAATCCGCATATAAGATGCTCCAGGATTGTGCTTCGGTCACAGATGAAGGTGAGTGTCTCCTTTGGCGACTACTGTGGAAACTACAGGTGCCTCCCAAAGTGAAGCATTTCTTATGGTGCGCTCTGTCCAATATCCTCACCACCAAACTTAATTTATACAGGAAGAAGATTGTTGACGATGCCTTATGTCCCCTTTGTCAAGAAGCCCCTGAATCCGTTGACCATGCTTTTTTGTGGTGCACCAAGGTCTGGTACTGTTGGGACCGTTTGGCTTTGGTAAGACCCATAGGGTAACTCTCATGCGTTGGATCACTAACATAGTTCTTACACTAGGAATGGATTAATAACATACTGTCATTTTGTGCTTATGGTGTTTGTGAAATCGAAGGAACACTGTCATCTGGGGACATCGTTTATCCTCTGCTCCTGCGGTATTGTGGGCTGTCCATACTGCGTGCAGGGAGTGGGAAGAAGCCAACAGCATCATGAGTGGTTCAGTGCACCATGGAGCAAGGGCTGGTCATCCCACTCGCTGGTCCCCACCAATGGTTGGCCAGTATAAATGCAACTTTGATGCAGCATTGGATGTTTCTACACAACGTATCTCTTATGGCAGCCTAATTCGGGATCACCAAGGTAACATTATTCATATGTTTGCTAAGATTTTTTATGGTCCTCCTGATCCTACTCTCGTAGAAGCAATTGGTATGAAAAAGGTTTTAAGTTGGTTAAAACTTAATCATATACAGTGTAATGTTCTTGAATCAGATTGTTTTCTACTTATGAATGCTTTGAAGGATGGTGTTTCAGATTTATCTTATATTGGGGTGATTATTTTGGATTGTAAAGCTCTTCTACATGACCTTTGGGACATTAATGTCTATCATGTCAAATGATCAACGAACACAACAGCCCATGCCATAGCTAGGGAGGTTTTGTTCCAGTCTGATTTTGTGACTCGGGGAACGGTTTTTCCTCAATTTGTGACTACTATTGCTTGTTTTGAGTTTCCTTCTCCTAATGTAATTCAACCAGGTTTTTTTCATCAATCTTCTGGATCTAAGTCAGGTGTATTGGGAGAGTCTATTGACTCGAGGATAGATTGATCCAATTGATTCAGTTTTCCTAGCTGTTTTATTAGTAATATAGTATCAGTTTTTAAAAAAATGAATATTTTTAGAATTTTTAATTTATAGGTAAATTTTGGTAGATGTGCAAGTCTAAAACCAATTGAAGACAAAAGTAAGAGATTGTAACTAGCAAGTGAAGCAGAAAAGCCATATTATACTATGGCTTTGTTTGGTAGATAACCAATCAGCTATTTTTTTAGCTGATTGACTTTTCAAGCAGCTATAAAAGCTGTTTGGTGAACTTTTTGAAGGGTTGATCTAAAGTAAACTGCCAAATACGAAAACGCTCATATGGAGGAGCGTTTTCAACAATCAACTAAAATTTTAGGTATTAAAAGTCAATTATACCCTTTATGATGTTATAGGTTAAAAATAAAATGTTGCTCTTAAATGAAAATAAAAATAGAAAGAGTTGCATAAATTTTTCATAGATAATGAAAGAGTACAGGTAAACATGACTTCTCTAAAATCTAAATTCTTATAAGAATATTCAACAAAATACTAAAATATATAATATCCATACCCTTATATTTTTTTTAAAGTCATATCCTTAGAAGTCATTTTACACATAAATAGCTAATATTAAATAGCTAATTTTACCAAACATCTCTAACAAACAGCTAATATAATCCGCTGGTTAAATCAGTTGATAGAATCAGCTATCAACTAATGCAATCAGCTTATTACTAAGCAGGGCCTATTAGTCTATCGTATATATATATATATACACACACACACACAATCCCTCCTCTTCTAGTCTACAAATACCCAATCTTTAATTGAAAATGGAAATGGGTTTTGTTCCGAAAGAACAAGTTGCTCCCTTAAAATCTGTAAGCCCCTTTTTTGTTAGAGCGTTACAATTGACCTTGACATGAGCGCCTTCAACCTTGTCAACCATGGAAGTCCTACCTTTACAATTACAAAGGAATTTGTCGTTTAGTGATGTGCATTTCACAGTAATGAAAATTCAGTTGAATTCAAAATGACAATGTAACTATTGGGTCGGGACTTGATATTGTTTTATAAAGCAGCCTATTATAACAGTAACATACATTAAGTTTCAAACACTGACAAATTCGGAGGCTTTTGTTGAGTTCAATTTGATAATACTAAATCTTGACAACCATTATTAGTCAATGATCAACTAGCCTAAGTTTTATGTGTAAAACCTATCATTAATAGTTATGGTTTTAATAATATTAAATACTAAACTTTGATTGATCAACTTAATTAAATCAAATAAGGTTTTTATTTGAAACTCGCCGTTTGATGAGAACAGTTAAGATATGCTTATTTCATAAAAACTTATCCTTTCTCTTGCCTATATGCCTCTCTTTACGTTTTTACCATAAAAAATAAGATTATTAAGGGAAAGAGGAGAGAAATCAAGTTTCTCTATATTTGATAAATTTGAGGGGTTTTCTCAATTAAGATTAAACTAATCTCATGGACCAAAGTGTGTAATTCCTATTTTACATTCTGGTGAAAAATATAAAATTTTAAGATCTAGGTTAAAGGAGTATTGCAATTATGTCTATACATTAAATTATGCTTATATTTGGTATCAGAGCCTAGTTCTAAATTCTATAAAATTTCCATTGAAATATGTGCAATTTATATTATTTCCACATAATTGCTTATTGAATCTATTGGGTTATTAAAAATTTCTTTGTATCTCATGTTTTGTACTATCACATAGATCAAGTTTTTATGGCATTAATTGTCTCGTTTATACTTGATTGCTATGTATGTATACACACACACACACTCACATACACACACACGCGCACACACACAGATATATACACACATACACATAAGCATCGAGATGATTTTATAAAAGAAAATGACTTTATATTTTTTTATTTTGTGTATGCATTGAATAATAAATGGGTCAAATCATGTAGCCTTTATGGATTGGAATTATTCGCAAAGCCTTCTGTTACGAAGGCTACATGTAAGCACTAATATTTTGTTTTATTTTACTGATTTCCGTCTATACGCATATTACATTTATTCGTTTATAGATTTGTATTATATGTATTGCATGCATGTAACATGGATGAAGCTTATTGTTATATGAAAGGTGCAGAACCCATATGTATGGGAGCTATTATTATCATTTTTATTAGTATTGTTATTTTAAGATGATGTAAGTGGGTGAGCCTCGGAGCAATTGGTAAAGTTGCTCTTTTATGACTATAAGGTTATATGTTCAAGTCACGAAAAACAACCTCTTTTCAAAATTATAAAGGGAAGGTTGCATACAATATGACCCTTCCCAGACTCTGCAAAGCAGGGAACTTTATACATTAGGTATATTAACTTTTTTTAAGTGGGCATGTGTATTGCTCATTAAAGTATAATCTATTTATACATATGCATAATTTTAACATTCATATTTATGATAGTTTGTTAGTCACTAAAGTAACTAAGCTTTTATGTTTAATAGATATTAATTTATTTAAATATTTTAATTAAATTACTTATAATTTATGGATGTTATTAAGAAAATAATATAATGAATTTATGGGTATTTGAAGTTCACTAATTATAAAATATTTCAGAATATGCTTATTAAGAAAAATAATATAGTCAATTTATGGGTATTTGAAGTTCACATAATTATAAAATATTTCAAGAATATACAGAGGTTAATTAATTAAATTTATAATTTATGGACATGAAGTGTTAATTTATATGCTTAGAATGAATATGTTTAGTATATCCAAAGATAATAGGTATGCTTATTGGAGGTATATTTAATTAACAATTAAGTAAAATTAGCATCATTATTATGATTATGATATGTCTTAGAATTGTCAAAAGGAGATATTAAATATACACTAAATGTTTTATGTGGAATAATTGTTTTGAATCTGATTTAAGTATTAAGTTTTATGACTCAAATAGTTAGTGTGTGAGTATTCTATTATGTTTTGCAGTTTCTGTTCCTATTAATTTTAATTCGGTTTCTTCATCTGTTCCATCATTTAATGGATTAAATTACTTTGACTGGTGTGAACAAGTCCAATTTCACCTTGGTGTATTGAATTTTGATTTCGCACTTTAAGTTGAGAAACTAGTTGCTATTACTGATGTAAACCCTGTCGATGAGAAATCTTTCTATAAAGCTTGGGAAAGATCGAACAAATTGAGCTTAATGTTTATGCGAATGAATGTTGCCAACAACATTAAGACAACACTTTCCAACATTGAAGTTTCTAAAGAATTTATGAAAGTTGTGGAAAAGAGTTCCCAAACTGCTAATAATTCACTTATGGGGACATTAACAGGTAATGGCTAAGTTGACCACTATGAAGTTTGATGATTTATGAAGCATGCATGAACATGCCATTCAAATGATAAATATAGAAGCAAGACTAAAGACATTGGGTATAAAAGTTGAGGTACTTTTCCTAGTACAGTTCATTCTTAATTCTTTGCCTCTTAAGCAGTGTGGGTCATTCCAAATGAATTATGACACTATAAAGGATAAGTGGAATGTGAATGAATCGACCAATATGCTTGTTTAAGAGGAGACAAGGCCTAAGAATCAAGGGACCCATACCATTAATTTGGTAGGTCATTAAGGAGATGGAAAGAAACCTCAAAAAAATTATGGCAAAGGCAAGAACAAGCAATGACCACTTAAAGTTAATGAATCCTTTAGTCAAGTTCATAAGAAGGAACATAAAGGTAATATATGCCATTTTTACAAGAAACTTAAGCATTATCCAAAAGATTGCCTAAAATGTAAAGGCTAGTTCGAAAAGAAAGGTAAACTTAGTGCTTTAGTATATTTTGAATCTAATTTGGCTAAGGTTCCTTATAACAATTGACATATTGATTATGGTTATATCACTCATGTTTTGAATACCTTACAGGGATTCCTTACAACCTAAGCCACAAACCTAAATAAAAAGTTTGTTTTAATGGGGAACCATTAGGGATGTCAATTTTGGTCTCGTCGACCTGATTTTGACATGAATTTTTAAGTCACAGGTCAGCCTGTGGCTAGACCAAAACGTCAAAAATGACGTCAATTTTTAATTTTTTTAAAAATAAGCAAATGGGCCACGGGCGGGCTGACCGTTCATTGGTCGCCCAACTCGGGCTCGACCCATTGACATGCATAGGAATCATGTTAAAGCTCCAGTTGAAGCCATATGAACTTATCATTTGATTTTAGATACTGGACATCATTTATATTTATTTCAGACACTTTTTGTACCTTCTGTTCTCCATAATTTAGTTTCCTTATCTAAACTTGATTCTGTTGATTATACTTTCAAATTTGGGAATAGATGTTTTAGTTTATTTAAAACCAATTGCCTTATTGGTTTTGATATTCTTTATGATGACCTATACAATTTAAATCTTGATAACTTTTTTGCTAAAACCCTACTAACCTTACATTATAATGGTACTAAACGTGGTTTAATTAATGAAAGTTCAGCTTTCCTGTGACGTAAACGTTTAGATAATATTTTCAAATAAGGACCATAAAGACTGCTAAAGAATGAATTTTTACCATATTTGGATTTTACTGATTTTGGTATGTATGTGGATTGCATTAATGGAAAGCAAATCAAACATACAAAGAAAGGAGCCACAAAAAGTACACAACTTCTTGAAATTATACACACTGATATATGTATGCCTTTTGATGTTCCATCTTTTAGTGGAGAAAAGTATTTCATCACATTTACTGATAACTTTTCACGTTATGGATATGTCTATTTATTACATGAGAAGACTCAAGCAACAAATGCATTAGAGGTATTTGTTCATAAGGTGGAAAGATAAGAAGATAGAAAGGTGAAAATTGTCAGATTTAATTGGGGTAGTGAATGTTATAGCAAATACAATGAGTTAGGAAAATGCCCAAGTCCATTTGCTAAATTTCTTGAAAAGCATAGCATATGTGCTCAATACATAACACCATATATACTACAAAAATATGGTGTGAAAGAAAGGCATAATCGTACATTAATAGATATGATTAAGAGTATGTTAAGTAATTCATCTTTATCCTTGTCATTGTGAATGCACGCATTGAGGTCTACTGTTTACTTGGTAAATAGGGTTCTTAGTAAGGTCGCTCCAAAGGCTCCTTTTTGAACCGTGGACTGGAAGAAAATTTAGTTTAAAATATCTGTACGTTTAGGGTTGCCCAACAAAAGTAAGAATTTATAATCTGCATGAGAAGAAATTGAATGCAAGAACAATTAGTGGATTTTTTATTGGTTATCCCAAAAAGTATAAAAGGTATATATTTTATTATCCTATTTATATAACAAAAATTTTTGAAATTAAAAACGCTAGGTTTATTGAGAATAATAAAACTAGTGATATTGTTGAAAGACTATGTAATGTAATTATTAAAGAAATAAAATTTAAGTTTTCCTACTGACTTCTCCAATACATGTTACTCCTATAGTTGTAGAACAGTTTGACAATTTATAAGAGCAACAAATAAATGATCAAACATTTCTCGAAGAGCCTGTATTTAATCAACCTATTGAACTTGCAACTAATGTTCCAATTGTAGAACACCCACAAGAAATAACATTAAGAAGTTCTCAAAGAGACAAGTAGGAGTGACCTAAATGGTTTCAGCTCCTCACTTAAGGCTTTCCCTTCTAGGAGGTCTTAAGTTCGAGTCATGCCAAAGGAGGAGAAATAGGAGTTGTTCCTATTGATAATTCTCTAGCCTCCTGGGCAAAGCTCATTGATCGAATCAATTACGGACGCCTCGCTTCTAGCGGTAGTATGAGAGTTGGAGCTACTAGGGAACCTGGAGGTTGATGGGAACCTGATGCTGAGCCGGACAGGCTACGTAGGAACCTGAGGGATTTTGGAGTTCCAAGTTTACCCTCTCTAGGACTCTTGAGGTGGAGTTTAGGAGCTTAGGATTAGTCTGACTAAATTGAGATATCTAATGTAATAAAAAAAATTGTAAAAGAATGGGGGACTGTTAGCTTGTTCAAACGCCTCACGTCTGAACGTCTTTGACTATAGGCCTCAATGTGTCAGATAGGCCACCGAGAAAACTCAAAATGAAATAGGATTATGTTAAAGTAGGAATTGCCTGTGGTTTCTCGATGTTCCAAATTCAAGCATCCTGTCACGATGAAGTTTTTTCTACGTGCCAGGTTCCAAGATGGAACTGCTCTAATACCAGATATGTAACGAACCGAAGATTGGAATGGAAGAAGAGAAGAGTAGAAAGAAGATTTGAGGGGAAAGTAGTACTCGTATTTTCTTCTTACCCCTCCTTCCAAGTTTTAACAGTTTTGTGGGTTTTCCAATCTCTCTTTCTTAGTTCATATTCAGAACAATATAAATAACAAAACGTAATAATAGAAATAACAAAACATAGACATTCAACAATTATTAAAATAGTCATGACAATTATCAAACCAGTCCCTGTACCGCAATATGCTAATTGGTACAACTCTGTTGTTGTTAGACATATTTATGCATATACCTTTTTTTAATAACCGGATGGAACGGTGGCACAATCAGGTTCAACAGGAACAACATCGGCGGAGCCAATCAACATTCAGCTAATGTAGGTACGTGGTTCAGCCTGGTTCTGGCGAGGCTGCACGTTGCCGTTTGGATCCATGGAATCGACTGCTAAACACGAGAATTCTGACTTGAAGGTTCCTGCAAAACAAAGAAGGCACGTCGGGGGTTGTTTCCCGATAAGCCTCTCCGACGCTCAAGTCAGTCTTTTGTGTAGGTGAGATCACCGTATGCAGAGAAAGCTAGGGTTATGATTACGTACCTCTATTATGGCAGAATTATACCTTATATATAGAGCAGGTGCTATGTTTTAGTCTTTACGTATGCATGGGAGACTTCCCTCTGCGGATGAGCCATGGATGCGTGGACTGGGCCTGACGTAGCCGATAGGTATAAGACTAATATTTGAAAGATGGACCGATCGACCCTTGGGTTGTTATGTCTGGATTCGGACCCAGCACGACCGACCCGACCATAGGCCCCCTACTCCTCGAGTCTGAGCAAAGAGAAGGATCGAAGGAGTATACAAGGGTCTTGTAGCTCGTCTATCAGACAGCTCGGGGTAGGCCCGCTCGGTCGGTTATCAATCTTGTAGCTCGTCTATGGAACAGCTCGTGTTAGGTCCAATTGATCGGACATTAGTGCATAGTGCGTGAATGTCAGATTAGGATCGGCTTACCGGCGTCCCGATCGATCAAGATAGACACTGTTGCGTGGCGTACTCGTATCAGAGAGCGAGGCGAAACATTTGTGCCGACCGCGTGAAGGTACTTTATGTAATTATTACTAACGGCGCGTGCCTTCTGACGGATTTTCAGAATCTGAAACGAATCGTTCTATGTAATTGTATATATATTGCCAAGACGTCCTTTCAATCGCCGTCATTCAATTTCGAACAACTCTAATTTACCTCGGCTCAGATTTTGCCACGTGTTTGAGCTTGACTCGGATTTTCTCCATATGTTGAGCTTTGACTGGGCGTCCCTTCGACCGGTCTTCTGTAAGTACTCAGGGTCGATGGGTTGCAGAGTTCTTTACATTTGTTTTCGTTCTCCACTCTGCTTTCACTTGTTCTTTCTCGTTTACAGTTTCCGGAAATTTCTTTCAATCCGTCGTCCGATTTTTCAACCTCAAATTACTAAATAGGTACGTCCTCTTCCCTCGTCTCCTTCTCTAAAGTCTTTTCAAAGGTTTCTTCTTAGTGAACATGTCGGCGGCCAGTTCTAGAAGTATAGTAGGAGACGTTGAAGAAATCTCGACGAGAGAGCGGAAGGATGAGTTGGTTGTGGAGGAGCCACCGAAAAACACATCAACGATGATCATGGAAGAATTGAATCGGTCGATTATTAGGAACAACATCCCTTTATCCTAGAAACTCAGGCTAATTTTTAATCACGAACGAATCCACGGTAACCTGAATGAATTTTTTGCTGTCTCCGATAATACCAATTCGGACGCGCCTGAAAAAAACCGACCAAACTACCTACTAGACGTTTCTTTGTTGTTAAGAAAAGTTCGGTGGATAATTGTACACAATCACGCCACGAATAAAACGCCACCGCTTTCCTTTTTCCTCCCGACCATGAACTCTAGTGAGAGAGAGAAAAAGTTCGGTGGATAATTGTATATTACAACCATGCCACCCCGATCCTTTTTCCTTCCCGACAATGAACTCTAGTGAGAGACAGAAAAAAGAAAAACAGAAAGCGAGCGGTCTCTATAAAAAATTATAGATAAAGAAAATCATTCCAGGTTCAGCTCACCTTTGACCGACCTCTCTCTTTGCCTCTTTTGAATATGGCGGTCTTTTCGAGTGTTTTTAAGCTTCTTTTGAGCTAAGTAAAGTCTTTAACAGAGATCGCCCCATGGAAATGCCTGGTCAGAGATCCAGCTACGCCCTTCTCAACCAGTTCCCAGATGAACAGCGAGGCAGCACGCCGCCCCCTCCGTATTACGACTCCTCGGTTTCAAGCGAGTCAAAGAACAGTAAATTCAAGTCAGAGAGAGGCTTTGATTGGGAGCTTGACCACAGGCCGAATCAGCAGTGCAATCGAATTGGTAACTTGAACTTGTACTCGTCTTCGGCCGGATTGCAACAATCTAGTGGGAGCAGCTTCGAAGAGAGCTCATTGTCGGGAGAGTGCTATCCGCTGACTCTGTCAACGGCAGGCGGAAATGAGATTGAAGCTTACGGAGGTTCCATGCATGAGGACGGCAGTTTGGCGAGGGCCACAGAGGTAGATGTTACGACGGTTTCCTGTACGGGATACTCGGGGAAGAGCTGGGCGCGGCAGACGGAAGAGAGTTACCAGTTGCAGTTGGCTTTGTTGTTGAGTTTGTCTTCGGCAGCCACTTGTGCTGATGATCCGAATTTTCTTGATCTGGTCCCGGATGAATGTACTCTGCGTTCCTCGAGTTCGAACTCGCCGGAGGTGCTGTCTCATAGATTTTGGGTACGATTACAGCTGTGAACTTTAGGCAATTTACATATTTATTTTTGTTATTTAATGTTTTCGAGGATGAGTGAATTTATGAAGTAAATGGTCTGTCCTGCGTCTGTATCTAAACAAGAAGCCGTCCGCGAACAAATTTCTGAGAAAAGTTCAGTTAGATCAGTTTGTGGAATTGTGGAAGTTCTGGTGTAGTTGTATAAGCTTGTGTGGGTAGCTGGTTTGAGGATGCTTTTGGCTGCATGGTTAACAAGCTGGAATTCGGTAGGATTTTTCAGCTTACTAGAGTCAATGGGTATGTCTCCTTAACGCTACGTGGAAATATAACTTAATAGATGATTCTGTATGAGAACTTATGCAGTTTACATATGCGTGTTTTGACAAGTTAATTTCTGATCCATACATTTAAACTACTTATGTGATGACTTTATGAATTCATTTGACATTTTTAACATGGATATTTTTATTGATGGGAATACTTAGTCAATTTTAATTCAGGTGAAGAGAAATGTCTGTCAAAATTAAGTGGAAAGAAGTGGTTTCACATAGTTTGTGAAGAAATGACTACTGTAATTTTGTTGGTGGCTCTATGATTGAAATAGGTGGAGGGATGTTGACTGGACAAAGGTTGATACTTGTTAGTACTTCACATATCAACATCCATGTCTTATTATCCATCATTATGAAATATGTAACTATGCTGTTGGATTTTAAAATTATTTTCTTGATGATCATTGCTAGTGCTGTTAGTGATATTACGTGAATTGAATGCTCCAACTGGTGACCTTTGAGTATTTTAGTTTAGTTACTTTCACGTTAATTTCTACGTAGGAAAGAAAGGATCATGCCATCCTTTCTATTGCTTTGGACCATTACTTCTGATTTTCTTTTGTGGACATTATTTCTATGGTTCCTCTCTGTTTCCAGGTTAGAAGGGCTTGCATATTTTCATGATTGTTGTATTGTTATCCAGATTAAAACACTTTATGTGTTTATTCAATGTGCATCAGGTGAATGGTTGCTTATCATACTATGACAAAATTCCTGATGGTTTTTACATAATTCATGGAATGGATCCATATGTATGGACTGTGTGCACCGATCTGCAAGAAAGTAGTCACATCCCATCCATTGACTCTCTAAAATCTGTGAATGCAAGTGATAATCCTTCATTTGAAGTGGTTTTGATTGATCAACATAGTGATCCTGGCTTGAAAGAACTTCAAACTAGAGTTCATAACATTTCTAGCAGCTGTATAACAACAGAAGAGGTAGCTGATCAGTTGGCAAAACTTGTATGCAATCGCATGGGGTGAGTTGTTTTTGTAACTAGAGCAGGTTAAACTGTTTTTTCTAGTGCAATTTTATTGAATACTTTGTTTATTATACTTGTTGTTACCATAAGGGGATCAGCTTCCATGGAAGAAGATGGTTTGATTTCGATCTGGAAGGAATGTAGTCATGATCTCAAAGATTGCTTAGGATCCAGTGTGGTCCCTATATGCAGCCTTTCTGTTGGCTTATGTAGACACCGAGCTTTATTATTTAAGGTAGCTTCTATTTGAAAATATCTAATTGCTGATTGGTTTTCTGGCTTAATGTTTAACTTTTTAGGTGAGATCTAGCATTTTGAGTATGTCATGATCGTAACAGGGTAATCCTCATACCATGTTTCATACAGTGCATTTTGTAGCTTATCTTTGTCTTCATAGGGAAAAACCCAAGTTGATTGATGATCATTTGTTGTGTAGGTGCTAGCTGATACCATTGATCTACCATGTCGAATTGCAAAGGGGTGCAGATATTGCAGAAGAAATGAAGCTACCTCATGTCTTGTACGTTTTGGTTTTGACAGGTACTCTCCATTAGTTTTTATGACATGTGTTTGTAATATATGCAAAATGAAACGAATGATTTATCTGTCGAGCAGAGCCATTACATTCTACGGTTCATCCCAGGATATTGTTGTTACCTTGCTGATACAATTGTGCCTGAAAGTAAAAAATATTTAACTGCAGCTTCTTTTGAATTTTAATGTTACAATCTTCTTGACCAACTAAAAATTTGGGTTGTTAACAAGTACTTATAGTGGTAAAACCACCTGATCAATAAAAAAAGCATGTTATAAATTAAAAATCAACATTGCTTTTGTCAAACACACGTATTTTAGCTTTTTGTAGGGAGCTAAATAAATAAAAATTCTTTTGGAATTTGGAATTTGGAATTTGGACTTTTGATTTGTTTTTGTTTCTTTTTACATTTTAATCAATTTTTTTCCTTCTTCCTTCAAAGTTTTTTAATCTATTAAATCAAACTGTACCGGGAAGTCTCTAGGAATTTGTTTCTTGTAGCCATAATCTGTAGCAGATATGTTACAAAGTATATTTCTCCTATTTCAGAGAATATTTAATTGACTTAGTAGGGAAGCCGGGTTGTTTATGCAAGCCAAATTCCTTGCTCAACGGTCCTTCTTCCATCTCAGTTTCTTCTCCATTGCGCTTTCCCTGGATGAAATCAGCTGAACCTGGCATTGATTACAGGTCATTGGCCAAAGAGTATTTTTCAGACGCTCAGTTACTCAATCTTGTATTTGATGATACTTCAGCAGGTGATGCATCTATAGGTAAACCCCAAATGACTCTGTTGGGTTGTCTCTAGTTTATAGCCTCTATTTATTTTCTGCTTGTCTTGCGTGCATACTTTCTTGTCATTACTGGTGCCTATGTTGTATCTGGTTAATCAGTACCAAACATAGTACTTAATGTTGGGTTCTCATTTTGATTTAGTCCTTATCTCTATTCACGTGATGCTAACTCCTTTAGTGGTACTGCAAAAACCTCTTGCAACTAATGGGTTTAATTATTTGTTTTCCAAAGTTAATACTTCACATTTCAGAATATGCTTTGACATTCTAACCAAAAGGATAAGAAATCATACCAAAATAGTAACGCCTCATAACATAGGATACCTGTAGGAATCCGTATCATCTCGGCTATTTGATTTCTATTTGATCCTGCGACTTTCAGAGTACCTTGTTTGCAATCATGCAAATATTAGAAAGATTTATGCAACCCACTAGAAGAATGCTCCAGACTGTGGTATTGCACTCTATTAACCTACGTAATTTGGTCTCAACCTGTTGAATTTTAGGGTCTGAGATTTATTTCCATATTTCATAATTGAGTTCCTTGTTGAAATCCAAATTTGCTTGGTTTTGCGGTTTGATTCCTTTGTTCGTAGTGTGCAATTGTGATGTGAAGAAGATTGATGATTTTTCACGTCTGCATACTTAAATACTGAATTAGTTCATGAGGATTATGTCTTAGCTCACACTGGCGGAGAAGAACTTTTTAACAGTTCTCCTATCCTGTTCCCATGAAAGAATTCTTTCATCTTATACGTGCAATTTATTGGATTTCTTGTTTCAATATTTATCCTTTGCTTTTGTGCTAAGTGTGCCCTTACCCAAGGGGTAGGCTAGTAGTTCCATTGCATTGGAACACAAGATGCAACTATAAATTCTATTTGATGTTGTATTTCAGGAGCTGCCACTGAAGAAGAATCTGGAATCTCTACGCATCCTCAACAAATTGACCAGTCTGGTCATTGCAGAAGTAATGTTGTAATGTCTGAATTACCTCTTCAAATGAGAGCTTCTCATACAAGTGTTCAACAAAGAGACACCCAACTTTCTAGACCCTATAATCCTTCAAAAAATGCTAAAAAGTTACCGGGCATGGTCAAAGAGCAAACCCCTGTTAAGCATATCCCACCCACCGGGCACAGGGATGTGCAACCACTTTTATCATTGTGTGACCAGATGGTGAATACTGCTAAAGATTCGAGGTTCTTTGACAGCAGGCAACTGGTATCTAGTAAAGCAAGTAAAGAACTTTCACTTGATGTGGAGGACGTGGACATCCCTTGGAGTGATCTTATTTTGAAAGAGAAAATTGGAGCAGGTAGAGTGTTTGTTGTGGTCATTTACTTGTAGGAGGTTGTGACATGGTGACTGAAATTGAATTTCTTTTCAGGTTCTTTTGGGACAGTCCATCGTGCTGAATGGCATGGCTCGGTAAAGTGCTTCTCACATCATACACATTATCTATGTAGAACTATATGAAGCAAAACTGTGCTTCTATTCTTTTCTGTTTCTTATTAATGTAACATTTGACATGTAACGGAATGTGTGAGTTGTGGTTGCACATTTGGTGGTGAAGGTTGCCAATCAATGTCATCTGGAATGAAGTAATGTCACTTAATTGATGTGTCAATCCATGATTTGCTAGGTTCACAGTAGATGAATTCATTTCAAGAAGTTCCTTTATTCTGGGCGTGGAGATTCTGAATGTTTAAAATATTATTTCTTTATTTGTTTGCACATTAACCAGCCTAGTAACAGGCTGCGATTCTGGCTTTTATTGAACGCGGGCCTCAATGTGTGGTACTTTAATCCTAACTGCTAGATTTCCAGCTAGTATACCTGACTGGGAGAGACCTGTTATGCATTTCTCTAGTTTTTATTTTCTTCCTGATAGTGAAAATTTGAAATTTGGTATTTGATTCCATCTTTTCTGATACATTGCTATAAAACCACGCATTTTGTTTTAGCTTTTATCTCAATTGGTTTAAGTTTCCTATGTGGTACTTTCTCAAGATGTTTTAACTTGTTAACTTTGTATTTGGATATTCTTTTTATTGCCTCCTTTTTTGCCACCTCCTTATCCTTTTCCGTTTCTCAATAATTGTTTTAACTACAGGATGTTGCTGTTAAAATTCTCATGGAGCAAGATTTTCATGCAGAACACGTCAAGGAATTCTTGAGGGAGGTGAGGGTTGATCAAATGTAGCATGAGCTTTTGGCAGCAACCTTGGGTTTTGTTTTGATCTGTATAGTTGTTGTTTTTGTTTATTAGGTTTCAATAATGAAACGTCTTCGGCATCCGAATATTGTTCTTTTCATGGGTGCTGTTACGCATCCCCCATATTTGTCCATAGTGACTGAATATTTATCAAGGTTGTGGGTTTCTCCTTAGCAACTCCTCCTTTGCTCTATTTTTTCTCTAAGTATGGAATGTACAGAGAAATATCATGATTTCTGATTTCTTGTTACGCATTTAAATGAACTTTACCTTGTGGTTTGACTAAAATCTGTGGTTTGTCATGCAGAGGTAGTTTGTTTAGGCTCTTGCACAAGCCTAGTGCAACAGAGGTGTTAGATGGAAGACGTCGACTGAATATGGCTTATGACGTGGTATGTTCTTTTGCTAACATTGTCACTGTCTTTCGTTCTATTTTAGCTTGCCAATGTGTTCGATCTTTTCTGTCAAAACTAATCAGGTCCCTTTCAAATTTACAGGCAAAAGGCATGAATTACCTTCATAAACGTAGCCCTCCCATTGTCCACAGAGATTTAAAATCTCCAAATCTTTTGGTTGACAGAAATTATACAGTAAAGGTTAGACAGTTGACTCTAGATATGGCTTGTTAGAGATGGCAATTATGTTTATTTAACGGCTGTTTAACTGGGAAACATATTCTTTTAAGCGTTGTTTTCAGTTTTCATCCATTTAATCTCTTAGGATTAAACCTTTTGTGATTGTCAGTAGAGATTGTTCTGAAGCAAGACGATCAAATAAGAAAGCCATACAAGAGTTCATTCATTTCAAGCGTACTAGTATGGATGTTGCAACATCCTCAAGCTTTTTTTTTTTGGGTTGAAAGTTAACATCCTTAAGTTTTGTTTCAGTGTAGTCAGTTTATTAGTGGTCCATGTGCCACGGATAGAGACTTGGACCTCATTCGTGCTCTATTCAATCACAATTTATCTCTTGACATCATCAACTTGGCTCACAAGTTTATTCAGCCCTAGGAAGTTTATAAAATTTCTAATGTCTCCTTATAGAATTAATTTGTATTGGCTCTTGGATTATTACTTGCTATATAGGCGATTGTCTTGCATATCTCTCAAGTAATAATCATGTTTTGCTGTTTGAATGGTCTGATGTGTAGATTTTCAGTTCAATCAAGTTGTGATATTTATTTTGCAACTTTGTCTAGGACATCCTCTTTATTGTCCATAACTCTTTTATTCGTTTCTTTGACCTGATCAGGTTTGTGATTTTGGGCTTTCTCGATTAAAAGCAAATACATTTCTTTCGTCAAAGTCAGCGGCAGGAACAGTAAATGATTCTTACTCGCCAACTGTCTTATTTGTTTTAAGTCGATATGGATATGCTGTTTGTAATTTTATGAAGTTGTGCACACCTGTCCTAATTATCAGCCAGAGTGGATGGCACCAGAAGTTCTTCGTGATGAACCATCAAATGAGAAGGCAGATGTATACAGCTTTGGTGTCATCTTGTGGGAACTTGCGACATTGCAGCAACCGTGGAGCAATTTAAATCCAGCGCAAGTTTGTATTCTTAAGTTTATTTCATTTGACATTGTACATTCTTAATGGAGTGACATTTTATTCTTAGTTGACTTTTTATTCGTGTTTTATTTAGGAAACTGAGTCTAGGGAGGTGATAATGAAATAACTGATATTTCATGCATAAAACCAGTTCACTAACACAATGATGTCAACCAGTTCAAAATTTTTGACATTTAGACAACATATTGGCTGTTTTCTTTCCAACAAGAATTGGTGTTGGGTGAATGTTGCTGTTTGATGCACACGAATTTGGTATAAGTTCTTCAATTGATCCAATCCTTTTTGTCCTCAGTAGTCTGTTTACTGTCCACTCTAGCAATTGGCTGAGCTTGGGGCCCAAATTCACGGGATCATTTTCAGGAGTGAGTATCCATGAAATAAGAAGCTTATTAAGTCATTTGACCGTCCAACTTCAGTGAGGGGGGTATGTGAACTTCCCAAGTAAATGTCGGCTTGCAGCCCACCTGTTGGGAAAATTGATCCAGAATCAGTGTTCCCTTGTATTTGCACAGTTTATCCGTCGTCATCTTAGCACTTTCGTTTCTATTATTAGATCTGGGAATTATGCGTAAGATGCCTATCTTGTAGGTTGTTGCAGCTGTTGGTTTCAAGGGGAAAAGGCTTGAGATTCCACCTGATGTAAATCCACAAGTAGCTGGCCTTATTGAGGCTTGCTGGGGAAAGTGAGTTCAAAGTCAATTTTATTTATTGATGTGTTTTTTTGGAGAGCTCGTAGGAGCCAAGGTTGATTGGCGATGGAAGAGGTTTTAATCTTCTTCTCCCATTAAGCCACAAGGCCTGATGGTTTGTATGTTTTTCTAACTTGTATTGTTATTGCTCTCATACAAATTGTTTCCTGCAGCGAGCCTTGGAAACGTCCCTCCTTTGCTAGTATCATGGAATCTCTGAGGCCTTTGATTTAAGTCCCCTATCCTAATCCTGGTCATGCAGATATGCAATTACTTACCTGAAGGGTGGAACACCAGCAGTTATTTATTTATGCACATAATACAGCATTCTGTTGGGATTTAATATGTGGGAAGGATGGCACCTGCCTAGATAGTCTCAGGTGCGCCAAATTCTTGAATTTTGGTCTGCCTACCTTAGACCATAGTTTAGTTAGATTCACTCTGAAACACCAGAAAAGCTTGAAATTTCTGATAGCTGCTAGTTGTAGAGCACAAAGTTCCCTTTAATTAATAGCTATAAGTGGCATTAACCACGCGAGAGGCAACTATTCTTAGAGAAATGCATGCATTTTATAGCCTTTATATTGAGTTATTATACTAGTTTCAATGATTTAAAATCATTCTACGTTAAATATTCTTCGTTCAACCGTCCTGATATTTTGTTCATCTACTTGCTGCAGAATCATTTTTGTAGATGTAGGCATCTCATGACCTGAGAATATTTGTGTTTTTAGCCAATGTTATGAATACCGTACCGGGTTTGGTATCAGATTAAGCTTTGGAGCTGAATCTGCACTGATACTAAATTGCATGCAGAGTGCTTTTTGGGATAATTTTTAAATTTATAAAATAGTCCATAAAATTTTTAAACAGTGTAAAATAGTCCAAATTGATATATTATACAGCTGTACTCTATACTTTACTAGTTTACTGTTTACATCAATCATGCTTTCAAAATCTTAATAATAAATAATAATGACAATTAATTTGAAATAACAATAAATTTTAAATATTTTATATATAAATAATAACCACAATTAATATAAACAAAGACAATCATCATCATACAATTATAAAATTAAGAATAATACAAAGCATTAAAATATTACAATCATATAATTTTATCATTATAATAAATAATATTACATATTTCATCAAAAGATTCATGTTTACTTATTCATTCAAGGATTGCTTGGTTAATCCACACTCAATTGTGAAAGTTGTTTTTGTGATAATTAAATAACTCTCCTTTAGATTGCCTTTCCCTTAGTCGCTCAAGACTATAATTATCTAATTGTTATGCTTGGATTCCCTTTCAATTTTAGACTTGTTAATTAGAATGCCAGCTTGAACATCCTTGAATCAATATCTCCAAATTTTCTTTTGATGGTATGTGTAGAGAGTTATTAAGCTTACTTGTTACCCAAACATTAAAGTCTAAGGATAAGACTTTGCTAGTTTATTTTCATGAGAGAGATTTAATAGTTTTTGTAATTACCTATAAGAGTCTATCATAAGATTTCATTGAAGTGCCCCCTTCATCCAATCGATAACAATAAGCAATTTAAATTTTAAAAGTGTCCAGTTAAATAAGTAAAAAAAATTGAAACTCACATTAAGTGGATCAAGAAAAATCCAATAATCTGTTGAATCTATTTCCATTAGAAGATTTCCATCTAGAATAAATATATTGAAGATTTCATAATCTTCATGTTAGGTATTTTTTTGTTCTCTAGCTTCAACTTCAATCTCTTTATTATTACTACTTTCTTGTTCGTGGTTATCTCCATCATCAATAACTACATCCTCATTTGTACTCTCAACTTCATTCTCTACCTTGTCACTCTTATCCACATGACCAATATTTGGGTCTTAACATGTCCCTTCCAACATATGACCAATATTTAGCTTACCACCCAATCCATCACCCACATTATCCCCATATGTAATTTGCAATACTTCAAAAGTTAAGTTAGGTTCATCTAACTTGTTAGTCATATACACATCCACATCTCATACATCTTCATCAAATTTATTAGCCTGATATAATTATCAATTGATATAATGAGTTTTAGTAACTCATTAAAATTGAATCTTGGAACACTATAATATGCTTTATCAACTTAGTTATACCCTAGTTCAGTCTCCATCTCACATATCTACATATAGCTTACATAATCTATATCCATCTTGTCTCTCCTTTATAACATAACTATAGTTCCAATTTAAACTCCCCATAAAAACAACCCTATATTTTTATACTCACAAATAACAAAATATCAGCATTTCTTTAATTTCGGACCCAAAAGACCTAATGGTATATGTTTCTTTGAAAATATAGATCATAAGTGTAAGAGAAAAAAGAACTAAAAAAGTTATAAAAAAAAATCTCCTACGTTTCTTTCTTTCTGTCAAAATTTTTGCACTTTAAAATTCTCTCAAGCCCTCTTGAATCAAATCTCTATTGATGGAAAGCACATATAAAGATTTTTTAAAAATAAACATCTATATCACAAAACAAATCACTTAATTGATATTTACGAGACAAATATTATTATCATCATCAATATTCAATTGAAGTCTCTCTGAGGTTCAAAATCTGGGAGATCTGATAATACACAACCTTACCTATACCTAATAGAGAGACTGCTTCATAATAGATTTATTATATACGAATATAAAATTTTAATATTGAATACTAATTTATTTTAATGATAATTAATATTATAGTATTTAATGTATAATGCTACTTTATTTACTAATAATTAATAATATATCAAGTATATCATATTTACTAATCTAATTAATTTGATTTAATTTTACTACCAATTTAGTAGTGAAAATAAGTTTAATAAGTTGCTGAGCATTAGGGCTAAGTCTAACAGACTGATATAAAAGAAAAG
Organism: Erythroxylum novogranatense; assembly: GCA_029891385.1. NCBI lineage: Eukaryota > Viridiplantae > Streptophyta > Magnoliopsida > Malpighiales > Erythroxylaceae > Erythroxylum > Erythroxylum novogranatense. The sequence goes on along the minus strand of CM057231.1, from coordinate 87,235,217 downwards.
TTATTCAATATTAAGTATTAACACTACACTTTGTATATTGTTAAGACATGAAATAATAACTAATACAATAATTAATCTGGCAGACTAATATAAAATTAAAATTTTAATTAACTTTGGCACTAAGTACAACAAGTTGATATAACAAGAAAAATTAAATTAATTTTGATTTATGAATAATAAAAACTATAAAGTTCAAAATGAACTTCTTCAACTTGTAGAAAGTCCAGGATACCCTTTTAAAAGTAAAAAAAAAAAAAAGAAATTAAAAAGAACAAGCAAGTGCTCACGTGCGTGATCCACGTTGTCTTCAACCACCGGACACGATCTTTCTGACAAAGACTTGCACTAAAATGTGATTGGTCAGTTGCCTTAGCTTCGCCACCAAGTATACACTATACGGACGACCTTTTTACAAATGTTTAACAGTAAACGACCTTTCCTTCTAGCCCAATCATAAAACAGAAAAATTAGGTTATTTTGACCACGGTCGGCCCACCTGTCTCCTAAACCGCACAACCATACGGTGTTAGAAGACTTAACCCATCTTTAAGATAATTAATACTTTAATACATGAAAACGACCAGCTAAGTGTACTCTCTTCATCTATGTTGTAAAATTCAGACTGGTCATTGAATCGATAGTCTTACTAATCACTGGTTTAATCGGTTCGACCGGTTCAATCACCTGTCGAATCGGTGTGATGTAATAATTATGCAATAATTATATTTAATTATATATAATATTAAAAATATTTAAAAATTCAAAAAATAATAAATAATAAATAAAAAAATTATTATCGGACCGTCCGATCAGACCGGTCAGACTGGTCAATTGACCTGTTTTGATCGGTTCAATTTATAACTAATTTTGAAGCATCAACAGAACCGGACCATCGACCGGTCGAACCGGTCAGTCCAGTCTGGGTTTTAAAACATAGCTCTTCGTCTACTCTATGCACTTGCAGTGACTGAAAGTAACAGCAAAGGCGGCCCAAACCTTCACCGCCTCTCTTCAGATTTTTATCAAAGAGTTTATCGGCAAACAAGCAGCTACGTGTACTCTCTTCATCAACTCATGTGCTTGCAGTGACTCAAATTAACAGCAAAAGCGGCCCAAGCCTTCACCGCCTCTTTTTAAAGATTTTTTATCAAACAGTTTATCGGCGAAAAACATCGGCCGCGCTTATAAATCAATTCAAGCCCTCAAACTTGACGGAACCATTGTTAAATTGAACACCTTGATTATTTTCGCAAATCGTGTTCTAATGACCCCACAAGACGTTGGCAAGAAACTGAAATCACCCAATAAACATTCTGCTTCTTGGTCTCCTGAACCAGAAACGATGCCACAGCTGAGTGAGGATTGTCAATTGCCAACTGAGTCTTCCTTGATGGAGGAGATGAGCTTTCCTGCTTCTCCTTTCATGGAGTTCGAGGCGTTCTCTGCTTTGAATCCATCAGTACTTGATAGAGTTGTGAAAAGTGAAGAAATGGAGACAGATAGCAGCATTGGGGTGCCTCAGCCTCTTGAGTGTTTGCAGGGGATTCCAATCCCTCCGTTTATCTCTAAAACTTTTGATTTGGTAGATGATCGGAATTTGGACCCCATAATTTCTTGGGGTGCCAATGGAGATAGGTTTGTGGTCTGGGACCCTGTTGCATTCTCCAGGAGTGTGCTCCCTCGCTATTTCAAGCACAACAATTTCTCCAGTTTTGTTCGTCAACTTAATACTTATGTGGGTATTTTAGTGTCATGATAGCCATCATCGGACTGTTGTGCTCTTTCCTTGATCCATATTGTTCCGTGTATTGTTTTTGGCTTTTGCATGTACTATTTTGAGTTCTCTCTGACGACGCTTTTATTGTAATCGGATTAGGCAATGATCAATCTTGTATCCTGACGGTCGTTATGGATGTAGATATTTGAACGAAGTGCTGGGTGTTTCCTTTGTAGATGTTACGTTGTACAGGATCGCGTAATAAAGGGGATAATAGAGACAAATTGGTGTGTGAATGTGTTTGTTATTCGTACAGGTTTACTTTAAGATTTTGCGGTCTCAATGAGTTTTGTTAAAACTGACTTATGTAATTGATGCACTGTTCATGTAAAGCGATGTTCATTGTTTTAACGGGATTTACGACCACTGAAGCTAATGAATTCTTGAGAAGACTCAGGTGTATTAGGTTTATTTAGTATGGAACTGACAAAGTGGACTTTTTAAGAAGATGATAAAGAAGTATGGCTTTGCTTTTCTTTTAAGCGTGACTAGTCCAGATGGGCGGTGGATTGCATATTTGTTATATCTGACTACTTTCTTTATGATATGGAATCCACCTTTTTTTGTTTTACAGATGATGTTGAAGTTGCAACTCAGCTCTTTCTTTCTTTTTTTTAATTGAAAAAACAGCTCTTTCTATGCATTAGACTCAACTATTTCAAACTATCTCACGAGAAGCACATCTTCATTTCATTTCAAACTTCAGTTTCTTCCCATTCATTGTTGAAACACTTTTGTTCTGTATTCAGGGATTTCGAAAAGTCAATGCAGACAGGTGGGAATTTGCTAATGAAGCCTTCAGACGGGGTGAGAGGCATCTGTTAAGAAACATACAGAGGCGCAAGACACCACGATCGAAGCAGATTGGGATCTATACCGGGTCCTACTCTGAATCAGGAAGTGCTGGACTAGAAATTGAAGTGGATAGATTGAGGAAGGACCGGAGTATAATGATGAATGAGGTTGCGGAACTGCAAAAGCAGCAATGTGGAACTGTTCATCACATGGAAGCTATAATTCAAAGGCTTCAGGAAACAGAGCAAAAGCTGATGCAAATGATTTCTTTCTTGGGGAAGTTGTTTCAGAATCCGCAGTTCTTAGCTCTCCTTAAGAACAAAAAGGAACAGGGAGAAATTCGTTCATCAAAAATGAAAAGGAAATTTGTTAGGCACCATATAAGTGAACCAGACCAGTCCAAGTTATGTATGGAAGGCCAAATTGCGAATTACAAACATGACTGGACAGATCTAACATTACCTACGGCACCCCCACCTACAAACCCAATTCCTATGGAACAACCTGATCACACTTTACATGGTATCTTAGAAATGGGTCTACATGTAGAAGACTTGCCATTTCCAACAGAGAATGTTGTCTCACGTGAATATACTATATCAGATGAATCAGCAATGTCACAAGGATTTGCTAAACAAAGAGAATGTTCTTGTATTGTTTGTCTATCCGCGTGGATATTTAAAATGCAGGACTAGTATACTCAAAGCAAGCTGTGGTTTCATGAAGCTCAAATTATTTATTTGTTTCAGCATAATCTAATATAGCAAAAACACGCAAGAAAAGGGTGAATCGTGCGTAAAAAATTTACTATGTATTTTAAATCTTTAATGTCCTTCTTAATCAAAATGAGTTGATAAACAAAAAAGTCCTATTAAACTTCGAAAGGAATTTGTTACCGTTTAAAAAGAAAGGATCATGTTAGTTTTTTAAAATACCAAAGAAGTCTATTAGAGCCTGTCAATAGGAATCTACTAGAGCTCAAATAGAAATAAGCCTATTAATTGATAGGAGTTTGTTGATGCTTAAAGTGAAAAGAACCTCTAGTTTTATAAAAACAGAAGGAGCTTAATGAAAAATTGAAAGAGTTTTTTGAAAACACAAAATTATAACACGAAAATTTAAAAATTAGGAAGAGAGAAAGAATGATACAGTAGATTTATACTGGTTTGACTAACAACCAAACCTACTTCTAGTCCACAAGTATCTAACTTGAGTATTTCACTGTAAGAATCTGAGTATTAAATCTGACGAACTTCTCTAAGCTTGCAAGTATATATTTTTCAAGGTTCTTTAACTTTCCATATTCAAAATGTATAACAAGCTTCTAAAAGCTCACAAAAAAATAAAATGTAAAATAAAAAATAAGTTCTCAAATAACAATTTCTCTCTTGATAAAGTGATTTCACTTTCTAAGACACAATAAAAATGATATGATTCTTAAGAATATAGATGTTATTCAAATGTTTCAAAAGTCTATGTTTGTTTGTTACTTCATAAGTGTTGTTGCTCTTCTTTAATAATCAATTTCTTCAACTAATCATTACTTCATCTTAATTCTGAGTTAACTTTAGATTTTCAATATCATCTTTGTTGAAACAAAAAATTTCAGAGCTAAGTATTGAAAAGTTAAGATCATCCCGGATGTTAATAAGGAAAGTTTACTAAAAGATTCTTGCAAAAAGAAGTAATTTTCCTATTATTTTATTTCCTTTAAAAATACGGTTATCTATATAAGGAAATGAATATAATTTGAATTTTGAAATATTATATAATTATCATCAAAATCGTTAAATATAAACCTTGAGCTAATAATCTTCCCATTTTGATGATGACAAGCAATAATAGATATATTTTCTAAATTCAAAGAGATAATAGATGATTTCAAAAGATACATTTGACTTTTATATGTTCGGACATAATTAGGAGTTTGTCTCTTAAGAACAAAACTTATCGTTTATATATCACAAAATTTCACAAGTTCAATAGCATAATCAATTACATATATAATCGAGACAACATTGAGAAATATATCATCATATCTGTAGAAATATTCAAAAAAACATATCAACATAAACTCTCTCCTTTTGTCATGATAAAAGAGTATAGGGAGGAAATGAAATAAAATAGAATAAAATATGATGAAAAAGTTAAAAATAATCAATTGACATAGTCAATGAAGAATTTTCTTAAGGAGAATTTACAAATCCATGAATTGGTTTTGGAAGCTATAAATTTGTTTGCGCATTTGATCCTGATTAGAGCGAATATCCCTTAGTTGTTGCAAGATCGGGTCATTTCTGCTTTGGAGTGGAGCAGAGGCTAACTTTTGTGGGGTTGGTCTCAAGATACCTGTAGCTCTTTATGACTTATTTTCAATCCACATGTTATCCTTCATCTTGTAACCAAATTGGTAAGGAATGGAAGAATGAAACTTTGTTTGTTCATACAAATTCCAGTTATCAAACAACACTCCAAAACATGCAAAAAGCTTAGTCAACAGCATTCCATAAAGTAGACTACCAGTTGTGTTCCTATGACTTCCTTTGTCTACCATGAACTTCAGGATCATTGTCGGGAGATTCATCTTATTACCTTTTAACAAATTGTAAACCACATACGTGTCTAGGAGACTACACCTCTTTACCAAACTACTCCTTGGAAAAATAGAGGTAGTCGAAATAGATGCAAGGCATCTTGGCAGAAGGTCCAAGTATCTGCACCAAGGTCTTCCTTCATGGGCATTTCAGTATTCATACAAATGAAGTTCATTACTTCCCCACAGATTAATGTTAGCAATGTCCCATTTATGACAAGGAAGGTCTACCTTACCTTCAGGAATAACACTCAGAATATTTCCTAAACTTTCCTTGTAACAAGAATCCGGCAATCGCATACCCAAGAGATGACTGCCAACTTCCTATCAATTTCTTCCTTTCTCATATGTGGGTAAAAATATTGGACTAGTTCATCACACAGTTTGTCCAAGCTTAAGAAATTCTCCCAACCAACAACGAGAAAATAAGGAGTGATGGGAGTACCTATATCATCGAATAAATAGGGAGACAAGATATGTCTAGCTACCACCTTTCTCTTCTTATAGCGCGTTTTGTATCTTGCTTTAGCCTCTATTGACTGAAATAACTTCACTGGTGCTAAAGCCACTCCCATATAAAGAATGGTTAGTTTCTTCGATTTTGTTCTTTTTGCCTTAGGGATTTTTTTTCGAATAAAGCCTCTTTTAGGAATAGCTAATTCCTTGTAATGACATCCTCAATATTTTCTTCAGCCAAAGGCTCTTTGCCTTTTCTTATTTCTTCCCTTTTTCTTTTCTTTGATTCTTCTTTTTCTTTTTCCTCCGCCTCAATAGTTTTTTTTGTCAAACTTGTTTTGTAACATTTCCTTTGGTCTATACTTCTTTCCAATCGAGAAGGTTCTTCATTTGAACCATTGTTATTTATTACTTAATGCACTTTAGGCACTTTCTTCTCTTTGGGACGAGGTATACAATTTACGGAAGCTTTTTGAATAGGAATGGGTAATAGGTATATGAAATCTCACATTTTTCAATAACTCCCCCTTACTGAAAGTCTTTTCTTCTTCTTCCTTTTTTCTTTTCTTCTCCCTTCGTTTTCCTTTTTCTTCTTCTTCTTCTTCTTCTTCTGGGTTAGAAGCATATTGTTTTTCGATTGTTTCTTCTTTGTCATATGAAGAGGAACCAAGATAATCTAGAGACAACATAAAAATAATCTTTCGTTTCTATCTTTTAGGTTCTCCTGACGGGGTATTTTTGAAGTTTAGAGTTTTGAGGGGACAGAAACAGGTTCGATAGTAGTGTATAGAGAAACCTATTATGGGAGACGAAGATGGGGAATCCAAAGCAAAGGTTTATTCATGACGAGGTGTTTCGCCATGGCTAGAAGTTGAAGCAAAAAATTTCTTCTGTCCGTTTGATTTTGTTCTTGCCATTATTGTAACATCCCGTTACTGTTAGCAAGGGCATTATGGTAACACTGATAGGTTTCATTGCATTCACTGATTGAGCATGTTACTGGCCTCTAATTATAGAGGAACAGGTTTATCGCATATGTATTTATTCATAGGTACATGCATTTATGATTTTCTGGCATTTTAATTGTGAGTATGAATTGATTGGATTGTGAACTGGAAACTGACTGGATCGTGATTAATTGAGAAATTAGGAGTAATTGGGCTCGAATGACTGAGTTAGAATAGTTTAAGAGTGATTGGCAATTGATAGTGGCTTATAGGAAATTTTCTGGAAATTCGAGAGAAAATGCCTGGACCGGAAATTTTCGAGTGACAGACTGATTGACCGTATGGTACTAAAAGAATTGTCCAATGGCGTTGGAAAAATTAGGGTTATACTGTTAGGAAATAAAAATGTTGAGCCATTGAAATTTAGAGACTGAAATTTGAACTGATTTGGAGACCTATGTCTATAAATACTTAGGTTTGATATTGGGGATTTTATCCTAAGGCAAAATCGTTTTCTTCTCTTCTCCTCCCACGGTGTTCATCGATTCCTCCCATCGGTGAGGATTCTTCGATCTTTCCTTATGACTTCTTCTTGTTGTGCAAGGCTAACTTGTTTATTGTGATTGATGAAGGTTGAGAAGCTTTGAGAGTGGTTAATCGTTGATATTGAAGGTTTTAGGGTTTACGGAGATTTGAGGGATTTGTGGAATTTGATCTTTGGTTGGTAAGTATTTATGGCTTTAATGTTGTTATTAATGGTTTCTGATACATTTATGGCATTTATTGTGTTAGATTGGGTAGTTGAGAGTGTTAATGGGGGTTTTAGAGAGAGAAATAGACGGAAAGCGATCGAAGAAGACGGAGGCGCGACCCGCACATCGCAACGTCTGGCGCAGCCTCGCCGTGACGAGTAATTAAGTGCTCATGCATGACGGCGATGGTTTCACGCCCAAGCGGCGTTTTTACCTACGTTGCGGCGAAACAAGAAGAGGATGATGCCGCCATGGAAGCGTCCTTCACGCCATGTGACAAGCGACCTTCTGTCTGTGCATGGCGAGGGTTGTAGGTCGCGACGAAGAACAGTTTTCTGATGGATTGATTTTTTAGTTTATTGGGCATAACTTATGGTATAGACCTCCGATTGAGGTGATTCTCGGTTCATTATGAACTAGGGAAAGAGGTCTACAATTGAGGATAATTATGAAAGTTAGAATTTAATTTAAATGGTATTGATTTTTCGAGATTAAGGTCAATTATGGTTCCTATAGTGACCTAAGTATTGAAGTGTGATAATTGGAGTTTTAATTGGGATTTTCAATAGAGGTTTTGACCCAATGGATGAGGAATTGCTATAGGGAGTATGAATTGAGGAAATTGAACTGAATTTTAGGAATGGATCAATTATTGTCGATCAATTGAAGCGAAGAGTTAGAATGGGGCATAAGAGTTCAAATTGGGTTTTAATAGGAAGATCGTGAACATGCATTGTACATAATTCCATTGAAACATATGCATCATTGAATTGTTTAATTGAGCATTTAGTAATGGAATTTGTATTCTTTGTTATAGAGGCGTCGTTAGATCGTCATTCCACGGACATTCTTTGGGACTTCAGCAAGAGCTTCGGAAGTTACTGGTGAGTAACCTAGTTGGTTTCTCAAATTCTCGATTGTCTAAATGCTCGTGTGAATTACTTGCCAATGTGAAGCTGCATGATTCTTGAAATGTATATGATCGAATTGCATGCTTCTCCGTATGGGATTGAACTCATGCATGACATTGGGAATTGAAATATCGGGCTTTATAGCCATATCATCAATTATCGAACACCGCATTACATGCATAAAGTCATGATCGATAATGAGCGTTGTGACCTAAGTCGCGATTTTTTTGAAATGAGCCTCGAGCTCTATCAGATCTTGGCCGACCTCGAGCGGAGGAGAAATCTCACGCGTCCCCATCGAATCGATCTCGGTTGGCGCTTGGGCACAACATCGAATAATCGGAAAAGAGTCACATATGCATTGCAATTTCATGATTAAGCGATTTGTGACAATGGTGATTACGTGATGACATGATTTATCAGAATTGTGATATGATAATCGCAAATTGTTACATGCTATTGTAAATTGTTATATGATAAATTGAATCTCGCCGTCTTGCATTTATGATCTGCGAATGCATGATTTGAGTGAACCATCGATGATGGTTTCTCATTGAGTTCGTAAACTCACCCAAAATTGCAACCTATTTTTCAGGACTGATAGATTAGGCCCCTAGCTCCAGAGATAGTCTTTTCCTGCCGTGCGAGCGTACTGGCAAGAGAAGCGATGGCACACAGGTCGGTCAGCTGGGTTGAACTTTTGCGGATGACTTAGGATAGATGCTTGTATCAGTTTCCTTTTTGGTATTGTTTAGGGGACTGATAGACTTGTCTATTCTGATGTTGGATGACTGTATCAAGATTATTTTGGATTTTAAAATTTATTGATTTTTGATATATTATGGTTTTTAATTATTGCGATGCCATATGAATTAGCAGTCGAATTTTCTAGTAGTGCACCTTTAACGTGGGATACGTGTCGGAGCGACCTTCGGGCGCCCCGATGTGTACCCTACGGTGAGAGGGCGCTACATTAAGTGGTATCAAAGCATGGTTTGACATCTTTTGGGCATAGTGTATTATTAGGCTGGAATCACTGTAAGAATAGCAGAACTGATCGGAATTTCTTGTCTGTTTTAGGTCATCCGTCCTTGGAGATCGAGTTGAGCTACCAGCTGACCTGAAATCGGTAGGAGCTAGTAGGGAGTCCCCGATGCCTCTTTCAGAGGAGTTGCCTCCTCGAGTTCTGTGAGACAGAAGCGGAGATATGATCGGCTATGGTGGGGTCGTTGATTTCTTTGGCGCTGAGACCTTCTTGAAGCCGAGGATGACTTGAGAGGACTGAGAGAGTCCTCGATCAGATGAATTGCGACTCGGATGAGCGATTCGACTATGTGGTTTCTCTTCTTCAGGGTCCGGCATATCAGTGGTGGAAGACTGTTCCGGGCAGTACCACCAGACCCTGCATGCTGTCATGGGATGATTTTCTGAGGGCCTTCCGGGACAACTACATGCCCAAGGTCTATCTGGAAATGAAGATGCAAAAGTTCCTCGAGTTGAGACAGGGGCTGATGTCAGTGGCCGATTATGAGGTGCGTTTCAACGAGCTGCTGGGTTATGCTTCTACATTGGTTGCTACTGAGGCTGACAGGTGTCGGCATTTTGAGGGCGGACTCAATATAGAGATCCGTACCAGATTAGCCCGATCAGACATGGGCACTTTTATTGAGCTGAGGGCGGCAGCCGTGAGGATTGAGCAGCTGTTGAGGCAGAGTCAACCTGAGGCTGGATCGGGACTCAGGGGCAAGAGGCCCAGTGATAGTCAGGACAATGCTAGTAGAGGGTACAGCAAGCGTCAGAGTAGGCCCTTCAGGTCCGCAGGAGGGACTAGACAGACTGGTCCTGGGCAGAGGGGCATATTTGTACAGACTGGTAGTGGTGGCGGTAGTGCCAGAGTTTCAGGGCAGTCTGTTCCTTTATGCGAGCATTGTGACAAGAGGCATAGTGGAGAGTGTCGATGGCTATCTGGAGCCTGTTTGAGGTGTGGCTCGATGGACCACCTGGTTAGGAAATGCCCAGAGACTTTGGGAACCCAGTCTACTATGACTGGAAGATCAGGCAGTAATACCACGGTGCAGCAGAGTCGTGGAGGTGGATCAGGATGAAGAGGCCGAGGCCTAGCAGAGGGGTCCGCAGTAAGGGTAGAGGGTCTGAGCAGCAAACAACAGTCTCAGGCTAGGGTCTATGCCATGACTCGGCAGGAGGCCCAGGATTCCCCGGATGTTGTTGCAGGTATGCTTTTGATTTCTGGTTTTGAAACATATGCATTGTTGGATCCTGGATCCACTCATTCTTTCATTGCACCGCATTTAGCATGTAGACTGCATGGGGATAGGCAGAGGTTACAGTATTGGTTAGAGGTGAGTACACCTCTAGGTAGTATGACTGTATTGGGAGAAGTCTGTATAGGGTGTCCGGTTCAGATCGACCGAGCAGTTCTGAATATTGATCTGATCATTTTTCCTCTGAGGGAGATTGACGTGATATTGGGGATGGACTGGTTGATGGCACATAGGGCTATCATGGACTGTTATACCAAGGAGGTTGTATTGGAGTCTCCTGGTCAGCCCAGGGTTGTTTTTCGAGGAGTTAATCAGGCAGTGCCAGCGAGGATGATATCCTTCTTGAGTGCCCTGAGATTGATGCAGGGAGGTTGTGAGGCCTATCTGGCTCACGTAGTAGATTCCATAGTTGAGCAGAGATTGTAGGATGTTCCCGTAGTCAGGGAATTTCTGGATGTGTTTCCCGAGGAGTTACCAGGATTGCCGCCAGAGCGGAAAACAGAGTTTGATATTGATCTCATTCCCGATACCGCTCCTATATTCGATACCTCCGTATAGGATGGCACCGGTAGAACTGAGAGAGCTTAAGGCTCAGTTGCAAGAGCTACTAGATAAGGGGTTCATTAGACCAAGTGTTTCGCCATGGGGAGCTCCGATACTGTTTGTGAAGAAGAAGGACGGGACTCTGAGATTGTGTATTGATTATAGGCAGTTGAATCGGGTGACAGTGAAGAATAAGTATCCACTGCCTAGGATTGACGACTTATTTGATCAGCTGCAGGGAGCTCAGGTGTTCACTAAGTTGGACCTGCGATCAGGTTACTATCAGTTGAGGATTACAGAGGCCGATGTGCCTAAGAGTGCTTTCAGGAGCAGGTATGGGCATTTTGAGTTCTTAGTGATGCCGTTTGGGTTGACTAATGCCCCGACAGCTTTCATGGCTTTGATGAATAGAGTTTTTCAGCCCTACCTGGATCGGTTTGTGATTGTATTTATTGATGATATTCTGGTTTATTCGAGGAGTAGACAGGAGCACGCTGAGCATCTGAGGATTGTCCTTCAGGTCATGAGAGAGAGACAGTTGTTCACCAAATTCACTAAGTGTGAATTCTGATTTGATGAGATTGTATTTCTGGGGCACGTTGTATCTGGTGAGGGTATCCAGGTGGATCCTCACAAGATAGAGGCGGTTATGAGTTGGGAGATTCTGAGGAGTGTGCCAGAGTTGCGGAGTTTCCTAGGATTGGTCGGATATTACCAGAGGTTCGTCGAGGGATTTTCGTTGATCTCCGCCCCTTTGACGAAGCTATTGAGGAAGAATGTGCCGTTCAGATGGTCTGAGGAGTGCCATAAGAGCTTTGAGGAGCTGAAACATCAGCTGACGACTGCACCGGTGTTAGGCATTCCATCTGGGACTGGAGGCTTTGTGGTTTACAGTGATGCCTCGCATCAGGGATTGAGATGTGTATTGATGCAGCATGGGAGAGTTATAGTGTATGCCTCGAGACAGTTGAGGTCTCACGAGGTGAATTACCCGGTGCATGATTTGGAGTTAGCTGCAGTTGTGTTTGCTCTGAAGATCTGGAGACATTATCTGTATGGAGAGACGTTCCAGATCTTCACTGACCATAAGAGTTTGAGGTACCTGTTGAGTCAGAGAGAGCTCAATCTGAGACAGAGGAGATGGATAGAGTTACTGAAGGACTATGACTGCACGATTGAGTATCATCCAGGGAAGGCCAATGTGGTGGCCGATGCACTGAGTAGGAGATCGCATGGTAGTGCAGCTCAGGTTCAGGTTTCGAGGTTACCTGGTCTGATTCAGTTGAGACCTCTTAATTTACAGATAGATTTGGGTCAGGATGGAGCTCTGATTGCTACTTTGAGGCTGAGGCCGATGTTGCATGATAGGATCTGGAGAGTTAAGGATCAAGACCCAGGGTTAGTGAGACTGATTGAGAGAGTCCAGGCTGGTACAGATTCTGAGTTTGAGTTGAGAGATGGGACTTTATGGATGGGACAGAGACTGTGTTTGCCAGATGTTGATGATTTGAGACGGGAGATCCTAGAGGAGGCACATGTAGCTGCCTATGCTATGCATCCTGGTACGACCAAGATGTATAATACCTTGAGACATCATTTCTGGTGGCCTGGCATGAAGAGACAAGTGGCAGAGTATGTTTCCAGGTGTCTGATTTGTCAGCAGGTTAAGGCAGAGCATCAGGCTCCAGTGGGAAAGTTGCATTCGTTGCCCATTCCGGAGTGAAAATGGGAGCGAATTACCATAGATTTTGTGATGGGGTTGCCTAGGACACCGAGGCAGCATGATGCTATCTAGGTCATAGTGGACCGATTGACTAAATCGGCTCACTTCTTGCCAGTGAGGGAGAGCAATACTCTCGATCAGTTGACCCAGAAGTATGTGGCAGAGATTGTACGGTTGCATGGGGTTTCGTTGTTGAGAGTCTTAGACAGGGATCCCAGGTTGACTTCGAGGTTCTGGAAGAGCCTACAGACTGCTATGGGTACGAGGTTAAACTTCAGTACAACATTTCATCCTCAGATAGATGGACAGAGCGAGAGGACGATTAAGACTGTTGAGGACATGCTTCGAGCGTGTGTATTGGAGTTTAGAGGAGCATGGGATCAGTATTTGGCACTGATCGAGTTTGCAAATAATAACCAGTATCAGAGTAGTATTGGGATGGCACCGTATGAGGCCTTGTATGGGAGGCCGTGTAGATCGCCACTGTATTGGGATGAAGAGGGTATGAGATCGATAGAGGGTCCCGGTGATTCTGATCTGATGGATAAGGTCTGATTGATTGAGTCGCATCAAAGCGGCTCGGAGATGATGTAAGAGCTATGTGGATCAAAGATCGGCGAGAGATGGAGTCTGATGTAGGTGATGAGTGTTTCTCCGAGTGTCTCCTTAGAGAGGAGTACTGAGGTTTGGCCGTAAGGGCAAGTTGAGCCATCGGTATATCCGTTCGTATGAGATCCTTGAGAGGATAGGACCGTTGGCCTACAGATTGGCATTACCGAGTGAGATGTCCCAGTTGCATGACGTGTTTCATGTTAGTATGCTCCGACGGTACCGTTCAGACCTGACTCATGTGATTCCGACTCAAGAGATTGAGGTGGCCAGTGATTTGAGCTATGTCGAGGAGCCGGTACAGATTATAGGATCACGGGTCAAGCAGCTGAGGAATAGGGTGATTCCATTGGTGAAAGTCCTTTGGAAGAACCACTCTTCTGAGGAAGCTACATGGAAGACTGAAGAGCATATGAGGAGTCAGTATCCTCATTTATTCGATCGGACATGTATTAAATTTTGAGGACGAAATTTTTATTAGGAGGGGTGAATTGTAACATCCCGTTACTGTTAGCAAGGACATTATGGTAATACTGATAGGTTTCATTGCATTCACTAATTGAGCATGCTACTAGCCTCTAATTATTGAGGAACATGTTTATTGCATATGCATTTATTCATAGGTACATGCATTCATGATTTTTCGGCATTTTAATTGTGAGTATGAATTGATTGAATTGTGAACTGGAAACTGACTGTATCGTGATTAATTGAGAAATTAGGAGTAATTGGGCTCGAATGACTGAGTTAGAATAGTTTAAGAGTGATTGGAAATTGATAGTGGCTTATAGGAAATTTTCTGGAAATTCGGGAGAAAATGCCCCGACCGGAAATTTTCGAGTGACAGACCGATTGACCGTATGGTACTGAAAGAATTGTCCAATGGCGATGGAAAAATTAGGGTTATACTGTTAGAAAATAAAAATGTTGAGCCATTGAAATTTAGAGACTGAAATTTGAACTGATTTGGAGACCTATGTCTATAAATACTTAGGTTTGATATTGGGGATTTTATCCTAAGGCAAAATCGTTTTCTTCTCTTCTCCTCCCACCGTGTTCATCGATTCCTCCCATCGGTGAGGATTCTTCGATCTTTCCTTATGACTTCTTCTTGTTGTGCAAGGCTAACTTGTTTATTGTGATTGATGAAGGTTGAGAAGCTTTGAGAGTGGTTAATCGTTGATATTGAAGGTTTTAGGGTTTACGGAGATTTGAGGGATTTGTGGAATTTGATCTTTGGTTGGTAAGTATTTATGGCTTTAATGTTGTTATTAATGGTTTCTGATACATTTATGGCATTTATTGTGTTAGATTGGGTAGTTGAGAGTGTTAATGGGGGTTTTAGAGAGAGAAATAGACGGAAAGCGATCGAAGAAGACGGAGGCGCGACCTGCACATCGCGACGTCTGGCGCAGCCTCGCCGTGACGAGTAATTAAGTGCTCGCCGCGACGAGCGCATGGTTTCACGCCGCGGCGAGCGTTTTTGCCTACGTTGCGGCGAGCATGAAGAGATGCACGCCTGCATGAAGGCGTCCTTCACGCCATGAGCGACCTTCTGTCTCAGACGCGGCTAGGGTTGTAGGTCGCGGCGAAGAACAGTTTTCTGATGGATTGATTTTTTAGTTTATTGGGCATAACTTATGGTATAGACCTCCGATTGAGGTGATTCTCGGTTCATTATGAACTACGGAAAGAGGTCTACAATTGAGGATAATTATGGAAGTTAGAATTTAATTTAAATGGTATTGATTTTTCGAGATTAAGGTCAATTATGGTTCCTATAGTGACCTAAGTATTGAAGTGTGATAATTGGAGTTTTAATTGAAATTTTCAATAGAGGTTTTGACCAAATGGATAGGGAATTGCTATAGGGAGTATGAATTGAGAAAATTGAACTGAATTTTTAGGAATGGATCAATTATTGTCGATCAATTGAGCGAAGAGTTAGAATGGGGCATAAGAGTTCAAATTGGGTTTTAGCGCCGGAAGATCGTGAACATGCATTGTACATAATTCCATTGAAACATATGCATCACTGAATTGTTTAATTGAGCATTTAGTAATGGGACTGTATTTACTGTTATAGAGGCGTCGTTAGATCGTCATTCTACGGACATTGCTGGGACTTCCAGGCAGTAGCTCGGAAGTTACAGGTGAGTAACCTAGTTGGTTTCTCAAATTCCTGATTGTCTAAATGCTCTGTGTGAATTACTTGCCAATGTGAACTGCATGATTACTGAAATGTATATGATCGAATTGCATGCTTCTAATGTATGGGATTGAACTACTGCATGACATTGGGAATTGAAATACTGGGCTTTTATAGCCATATCACTGAATTACTGAACACTGCATTACATGCATAAAGGCATGATCAGATAATGAACGTTGTGACCTAAGTCGCGATTTTTACTGAAATGAGCCTCGAGCTCTAATATCAGATTGACGGGCCTCGAGCCCAGGGGAGAAAATCACGCGTCCCCACCGAATATCGACATCTTGATCGCGCTTGGGCACAACACTGAATAACTGGAAAAGAGTCACATATGCATTGCAATTTTATGATTAACTGATTTGTGACAATGACTGATTACGTGATGGCATGATTTACTGTAAATTGTGATATGATACTACAAATTGTTACATGCTATTGTAAATTGTTATATGATAAATTGAATAATGCCGTGCAGTACGCAATCTGCGTAATGCATGATTTGAGTGAACCATCGATGATAGTTTCTTATTGAGTTCGCAAACTCACCCAAAATTGCAACCTATTTTTCAGGACTAATAAATTAGGCCCCTAGCTCCGGAGATAGTCTTTTCCTACCGTGCGAGCGTGCTGGCAAGAGAAGTGATGGCACACAGGTCGGTCAGCTGGGTTGGACTTTTGCGGATGACTTAGGATAGATGCTTGTATCAGTTTCCTTTTTGGTGTTGTTTAGGGGACTGATAGACTTGTCTATTCTGATGTTGGATGACTGTATCAAGATTATTTTGGATTTTAAAATTTATTGATTTCTGATATATTATAATTTTTAATTATTGCGATGCCATGTGGATTAGCAGTCGGATTTTCTGGTAGTGCACCTTTATCGTGGGATACGTGTCGGAGCGACCTTCGGGCGTCCCGATGTGTACCCTACGGTGAGGGGGCGCTACAATTATAGATGAGCTTTATGAAGTTTAAGAGAGAAAACAAGAGGCAATAAGAGTGTAGAGAGTTAGGATGTAGAGAGAATGAGTGGCACATATGAGATTGAGAGAGATGAGAAGACGAGAGAAGTTTGTTTAAGGTATACTAAGTGATTCCTGAGCGTTGATCTTATGAGAGGATGAGTAGATGTATAGGCCAGAAGAGGAAGTGTAATCAATTGTGTATTTTTGACAGACGCGTATGTAGAGTTGTCAAACTGCACATTCATTTTTGAAAAGGCTGAAATGACGCCATGAATGATTCTATATTTTTAAGACACGTTTCACTTAGAATGCCAACTAGAGAAAAGCCTTCTAATTTAGAAGAAGCCTACTAAACTAAAAGAGAGTTTTTAAGGAATCAAAATAGAAGGAGCCTATTAAACCTAATGCAAAGATAAGTAGCAGAGAATATTCATTCAGAAATAATATCAAAGAGTTTGCACATACCAAGCCCTTTTCTTAAAACGTAAAATATATCTTCAGATAGTGGCTTGGTGAGAATGTCGGCTACTTGATTTTCAATATTAACATGCAAAAGATCAATAGTTTCTTCTAAAAACATGATCTCTAAGAAAATGATGTTTGATTTTTATGTGCTTAGTTTTAGAATGTTGCACATGATTTTTAGAAAGATTTATAGTACTAGCATTTTCACATAATATAAGAATACGAGAAAAGTTTAAAGAAAAATCTTGTTGTTGATGCTTCATTCATAAGATTTGAGCACAACAGTTGGCAATTGCTATGTATTCCACTTCAGTCGTTGAAAGCATTGTGCAATTTTACTTCTTGTAGAACCAAGATACTAGATGTTTGGGATATGATAATTTGATTATTCACTTAATGACTTATGTTTATCTACCGGTTTACAATTAAGAGGTTCATTTATTGTTTGTTTCATTTATTATACTTATTTAATTACATTTATTTTAATAGATAAATAGAGGAAGTTTAGGTATTGCTGATAATTCAACAGTTTCAAGTTTAGGAAAATTCGATGATCCAACTTAGACTTATGCTAGATTGATTATTGTAATGAAGAATCATACCATTTGTTTTATTTGAAAAGTGGGGGGATCACTAAATTAAAGAATTTTTTTTCTAGGATTAAAAAAGTAAGTTACGACGTGAAATAACAGACAAAAAATTTTCTTGAAGAGTATCAATGTGAGAAAGATAAAGGGAAAAGACTGAATTACGAAATTGATAGTAGAAATTCTTTTTCTAGTGGTCAGGATGATAGTTGGGATATTGAAGGTTGTTTTCTTACCTAACAAAAAGAAAATGTTATACCTAACGTGAGGAAGAGATGAAGATAGGTGTTATTGATTTTTTGTTTCAGATATTTGAAAATATTATGAATAAATTTGTGTATAAAAATACTATCTAGTTTATTACTAAAAATGATTATACTTACAAAGCATCTAGAAAAAAAATTGTAAAGCATGTATAATTTTTTGTTGGACTTAATGTGTTACACACTACATTGACCTAATGTTGAAAAATATAGAAGATGTTACTTACTTTCCTATCATTAATGAAACTATGCAGTATGTAAAAAAAAAGTAAAGAAAACGAAGTTTAATTTATGACTTCTACGGGAAGATAAAAGGAAACTGATGAATAAAATTTCGCAGAGAACCATATAAGTCAAATTTTGAATGCAGTAAATCATAGAGAATTCTAAATAGCTAAAATGGTGTGAGACAAATTTTGAATGCGGTAAATCATAGAGAATTCTAAAGAGCTAAAATGGTGTGAGAACTCCAAGTTGGTTTTTTACGATGTAGAAGTCCTGATAAAGGATTAAGATCAATTTGAAGATTTGAAATTCGCTTATGTAAAGATTGTTGATTCAAAAGTCCAAAAGGTCTTCAATACTTTATGATTGGTTTGCTTAACCAAACATATATGTGGAGCAATTGTTGATAACCTAAAATTTTTTTAGCCCATTTGGCCTAAAAGTGAAAAGGCCTAAATACTAAAAGTCTTGAAAGTCATGTGACTAAAGTGTTATTGGACATGAGAATTGGTTGAGATGCCTAGGATATAAGAAGTCCAGATAGTTGATACATAATTAACATGTGCTTTAAAACACAATAGTTTATAGAGGTAGTTAGTTAAAATGTTGCCAAAATATGAAGTGAGTTGGAAGTTTAGCAGCTATAAGAAAACTACTTAAAGCTGTTAAAATTAGGAGAATAGTGTGTGGTAGGCTATTAACTAGAATGTAGTCATGATGGGGAAGTGAGTTGGAAGTAGAACAATTATAAGAAAATTAATTGAGGCATTTAAAGTTAATATGATTATATAAATCTACCAACAACACAACAATTTTCAGGCATACAAACACATAGAAAAACAATCAGATTACTTAAAAAAAAACACATTGTTATCATTTTTTAATTTTCTTTCCGTTGTGTATTCATCCTTATTATCTTAGCATCCTTTTGTAGCTTGCACTTTCTTTTTACTTACATTAAATTGTTTCTTTAGTTCAAACCTTTTTCTAACACTTTCTGGCATTATAGTAGTTTGAAATTTTGCTTTTTTAACATTTTCAAAGCTCGCCTATATCGTTGATAAAAAATCAAGTACAAATTTTGAAAGAATTTCTCATCAACATGCTTAAATTCTAAGATGATTGTATAAACAATTAACACGTGTTAATTTAGTAACCAAAATTTTTTAATTACCTAAAATAAGATTTATCTGTAAACTTTTACGTGTATTATAAAATTAAGTCTTCTCGTTAATTATTATTTTATTATGACAAGATTATGTGTATTAAGTTTTAACAAATTTTAAAGCGTATCATGGATAATTTAGAGTAATTTTATATTGTCATAGATACGATTTTTTTATTACTCATATATGACAACATTAAGGCAGCAAATGAAAGTAAACATATAAGTTGACATCTTTCAATACACAAGGCTTCCCGTTTTACAAGAGTCCAGAAAGGGCTATCAATATATGCAACTTTTCTTTGATAAAAATATAAGACAAACAAAATTGGGTTATAATATTTCTAAAATTGGGCCTTGAACAGTAAGGCCCAAACATAGGCCCCTTCACAATTTAGCGTCTTATTACAAATCAATCACTCGTTGGGGTCTTGAAGAAAAAGAGCAGAAAGAATCCATAAGCTTCATTCTGTTCCCTGTAACTTTTTTATTTTCATTTTTGTTAGTTTCGATTGTCGATTTCTGTCTTTGATGACTATTCTCGTGTTATGTAATTACAAGGTTTGATGTATGAGGATCAATATTTAGGGTTAGGGTTTTTTCTTTTCATTTCTTTTGATATTCATCACTTGGTAAATGGAAATGGAGCGTAAATCCTTCGACAGATCGCGAGAACCTGCTGGATTGAAGAAGCCCCGTTTAGCCGATAACCAACCAAATCCCAACGGCCGTCCATTCCCATCAAGACCGTCACCGTCACCCTTACTGCCTAGGTATAGTAATAGACTGGCTGCTTCCTCTGATAGGGACTCCCAAAGCAACGACTCGAGCCTTGGAAGCGCCGCCGGTTACCAGCCGCCGTATCAGGAGCTTGTGAGCCAGTACAAAGCGGCTTTATCCGAGCTGACTTTTAATTCGAAACCCATAATCACTAACTTGACTATAATTGCCGGCGAGAATCATCACGCCGCCAAAGCTATTGCTGCTACTGTCTGCGCTAATATTCTTGAGGTGAACCAAACCCAGTTTCAGATTTCACCCAATTTGAATTATTACATTTGGAATTGTAAATATTGTGGCCCAGTTGTTGAAGGCAAGAGTAGTTTGTTAGTAGTTATAGTAGTGGGTATGATACTGTAACTTCAGTTTAATGAAACATATTTTGACATCAAACGTCTTGTTTATAGTCGTTATGCAGTTTTGGATGTTTACTTTAGTAACCTTTTTCATTTTGAGGCAAGGAATTTCTTTTAATTGTTTAAAGTCCAACTTGGAGCATTGGTTTTGATTCCTTGTAATCCTTCCATCAGTTAAACTCAAAATAGTTCAGGATTTGGTTTTTGCATGCCTCGTGTACATTTTGTGATCAAAGACTTATATGTCTTAGCACTATGCTTAGTTGAGTGGATTTGGGGTTCACTGAGGTCCCTTGGCTATTAAAGATCAATAGAAAATTTGACGTGCACAAAGCAAACTAGTTATGCAACCAGATCAATTTAACATGTTCTTGTTGCTTAGCTGATACTGGGTCATTGTGTTGCTGCTGTGGTGAATCTTTCAAGTAATTGAAGCTGCAAATCTGATCTTAACAGATGCTTTTGCTTACCAAATTGGAATTCTGTTACAAAAGTGGACATGAGTGAAGCCCTCATCTTTATTTTTCCAGTTGTTGGTCAGGGGTGGTGGAAGTCAGGTCATATTCTCTTAAAGCTAACATGAAAGAAAGTACTGGTTTGGGAGTAATCAATCGCACCTATGCCATCCTGCAGCTCACAACTTTATTGAACACACAGCAAGCTCCAAAATGCAGCTGGAGGAATTATCTTTTTAATCTTTCTAAATGGATAGAAGATGGTATTCAAGAGCTGTGATTTTTTTAATTTGAAGGAGGCTTCTTGAAATAATATGTAAAATTTCTGATCCATGATCATGATACTGATTGAAGCAGACATCATCCTTCACCTTCTAGTGGTGGATAATATCTTCTTCTGATACTAAGTTTAGAGAGGAAGAGAGCCTCAAATTGTTGTAGAATGCAAAAAGTTCAAGAGGATATCATTCCAATGGCAGTTTTGTCGGTCTGAGTTTGATATTTTGTGGAAAGTGATTCTAGTTAAATTTTCTCTTCTTTTTCTCCCTCTGAGTACATATTTTATGCTACTGAGGTCATTTACAGGTATCCTTGCTTGTTTCACTAATAATGAAATAACTTGCAGGTACCAAGTGAGCAAAAGCTGCCATCACTTTATCTTCTAGACAGCATTGTAAAGAATATTGGGAGGGATTACATAAAGTATTTTGCTGCCAGATTGCCTGAGGTTAGGTTTTTTGATTTTGTACGGAGTCTTTTTACTTGAAAGGCATGTCAGATGTGCTATACTTGAATATATTGTGTTATACGGTTTCAACACTAGTCGGACAATTTTTTACTATAATTACAGATAGCAAACTTGTTAGAGAACTGATCCAAGTCCTAGCTTACTACCAAATTGCTAAAGGGTGTTGCTTTTTCACTTTACTTGGTAACAATAAACTGTGTGGGTGTTTCAGGTCTTTTGCAAAGCATATAAGCAAATTGATCCCTCCATCCATTCAAGCATGCGGCATCTTTTTGGGACGTGGAAAGGTGTCTTTCCTCCTCAGCCACTTCAGATAATTGAGAAGGAACTTGGCTTTGTTTCTGCTGTGAATACTTCATCTTCGGCATTGACTACATCTAGGCCTGATTCTCAATCACAGCGCCCTCCACATAGCATTCATGTCAACCCCAAGTATTTGGAAAGACAACGACTTCAGCAATCAAGCAGGGTAAGTGGAATTGATGAACTGCCTTTAGCAATACAGTAGATATGTTGCCATAGCTTAGACTAAACTATCTTACATCATAAACTTTGTTTTCTATGTCTTTGAATAAAAATTGCTTATTTCCTGTTTTTCTAAGTTTGGGTGCCCCATATTTCCCTTTCCTATATCTAACAGTTACCTGCTTTTTCGTCTCATGTGAGAAAAAAATATGTGCTATGGCATAGAGACTTAGATTCCTGGAAATACATTACCACAGAAGTTTTTTACTTATGCATGTACATGACTTTTGAAGGAGGATGGATGTATGGCAACACCAACAACAATGTATAAACTGTGTCCCAATGATATTCTTTTATGTTGCTTCATCTGTTGAGGTAGTGTAAGTAGTGTCACCATCAAACTGATTATGTTTCTCTACCAATGTGGTTCTATCTCAAGGCAAAGGGAATACCTAATGACATGACTCTTCCTATAGCCAACTCGAGTGAAGATGTTGTGAGGCCAGGCAGGTCAGCCGTTACTGGTGCTGGACGCCCATGGGAGGAAGGTTCTGTCAAAATTAATGTGAGTAAACAGTTGATTCCATTCAGATTTTAACAAATTAATGCATCCCATTGCTTCTTATAAAATTGTACTTCCACTTATAAGATGTTATCTTTCAGAATATTCAACGCCCCCATAAACAATCTATGGTTGAGCATGTTCATGAGAAGAGAATGGGTTCAACATATGGAGACTTTGAACATGGTTCTGATGTTCAAAGAAGCTCAGGCATGGGTGTTGGAAGAAGTGGGAGGATTTCGGACCCAGGGCATGACAAGCCTTGGTATGGTACTGGCAGCAGCATGTCAGAGACAATATCCAGCCAAAAAAATGGTTACAGTCTGAGGCAAGGATCCCCCCAATTGTCATCAACAAAGGCTCCTGGTTACGATTTGCATCTAGAGCCCTGTATTCAGGACATTGCTAGGAGCCACAGTGAGATGTCCCCTAGCTGGAAGAACTCAGAGGAAGAGGAGTTCATTTGGGAAATGCACTCTAGAGTGTCAGATCATGATGCAGCTAAACTTTCTAACAACTCCAGAAAAGGTTGGACTCCTGATGATACAGAGAAATTGGTAAGATTCAATTGGGAAAACCTTTTTCTTCTTAGAGTTTTGGAGTGAGAAAAGTAAATGAGCAAACTTGTACTGGATTGCAAATTGAATAAAGTTTGCAATAAAAACTTCTGTGTTCATTCTGTGTTTGCTTCAGCATTGCTGTTTTCACTCTAAAATTTTCCATGTGCAGGACTTCGAAAATCACCTCCAAAGGCCACTAAGTGTACATGAAATTGGCTCAAGATTTGATAGAGAAAATTCCTCCGATTCATTATCTTCTGAACAGAAAGAGCAAGCTAGTAGTGGGTATCAAATGCCCTCCCCGTGGCAATTGCAGGATTCACATTCAGCAGATGGTCTCTTGCATTCAGGAGCTTCTATTAGTGGTTACTCGAATGGTAATTCAGCCAGTATTAGTGGGTTGCCCACAAGTGCAGGTTCATTGACCAGGATGGCAGTAAGACCTCATACCACAAGTTCTCAAATTGCAACCTCAGGATTTGGGTTTTCAGCACATGAATCATCAGGACCATCTGGAACCTTAGCACAATATAGGTTACCGTCCCTTGAAGTGCCATCATCGTCATCATCTGCTCGGTCAGGCAGGCACCAACGCCCATCCTCACCCTCGTTTCCAGCACAGCAAATGCATCAACAATTGCCAAACTTTTCTGGGGAAGACTATACACAACCCCAGTCTCTACCTCAGTCAGAATATACACTTCCTAAAAAAGCCAACATGGACAAATTGCTGTCTCGAAGTGTTCAACGTGGCAACTTGGACACGGTGCAAATTCAGGAGGGGAACGCTTCATCTCCTTCAGTACTTACTTCTCAACCAAGTCATCCGTATAATCAATCCCGACAATCTCTGTCTAGAGAATCTGAAGCTTCTCATCAGATTCAGAAACCACATTTGCTGCCGGTCTCAGATATTAGAACTCCATCAACATCAGGAAGTAGTGCATCTGATCATTCAAGTTTGCCCACCGCAGAAGTAACAGGACTATCAAGCACTAGTAGCTTGTTGGCTGCTGTTATGAAGAGTGGAACTCTTTCTAATATTGCCTCTGGTTGTCTTCCTATCAAAAGTTTTCAAGATGAAGAGAAAGTTCAACCTAAATCAAGCATTCAACCACCTATTCCTAGTGTTACTCACCTGCCACAAAAAGCTAGGGCTAAGGGTTCTTCAGTAGCTTTGTCTGCTCCATTGTCAAATGAGGCTAATGCCAGTATTTCTCCCAGAAAAGAGGACCAGTGCCCTCCAGCGCTTGGTCTCCTTCCACCATCACAGGAATCAGATGCTGTGACAAAGGTCGCAAGCCCCATTTCCAATCTTTTGAGTTCATTAGTGGCCAAAGGTTTGATATCTGCTTCTAAGTCAGATACATCATCTCCTTCACCTACTGAGTCACATAACCAAACTGTTCCTGCTGCTACTGCTATACCTACTCCAGTTTCCGCTCCTCTGAACACTTCTGCTATATCCCAGTCCACTCAGAAAGAAGTTCCAGAACCTGCAGAAAAAGTCTTTGCTGCCTTACAGCAGTCTACCACAGTGGAAGCGGAAAATCTCATTGGATTGGAGTTTAAGTCAGATGTAATCCGGGAATTACATCCACCTGTGATTAGTTCACTCTTTGATGACATACAACATCAATGCATCATAGGTGGCCTTCGGCTTAAACTTAAAGAGCGGCTTGCCAGACACATGGACTGGCATGCCTTAAAGAGAATAGATCCAGATTGTACAAACAGGTTGAGTAGGGGTTGGTATGCTGATGCAGAGGATTGGATTGCAAGGACAGGGGGGCCTCCACTGGTAGTGGAATCTCCTCATTTTATAGATGAGTTTGGTGCACCAATCGACGAAGATGAGCCAATGGTTCCTGCAGATGAAGACCAATGTGTATGTGTTCTGTGTGGTGAACTTTTTGAAGATTATTATAGTCAAGAAAGGAGTAAATGGATGTTCAAAGGCGCAGTTCACTCAACATTGGGGATTGGTAAGCTAGATTCTACGAAGGAGAGTTCTAAGGTTTCCATTGTACATGTGAACTGTATATCACAAAGTTCAGTTCCTGACTTGGGATTGGAAAAGGAGTATTAAAATTGTAAGTGGCCATATTTCATAATAGTGTCTCAATCCTAGATATCTTCCTTGTGTATTACTTCTGCATCTTTTGAAGTATCAATCCACTGTTTCATATACCCTCCTTCAAAACAGTATGCTTAGCTTCTTTTATCTTCCCTGCTTTGGCCATATTTTCTTAGTTTCACATCTGCGTCTTTCCTTTTCTGCTGGCTTTTGGATTAGTGCTTAGTGGCATGAGTTCTACTTAAGAGTACCGTTTCATTATTTGTTATGCTGGGCACATATTTTAATGAAGCCAAATATCTGGAACATAATTTTTTTGATCCATTACAGTTATTACGTCTGCTCAAGCAGAAATTGTGTTTTGAATTGATTCTTTGGTTATTATTTATAAATTTATGCCATCTATCTTTAGGTTTACTGATTCATATATGCAAGGTTTTTGTCATGGTAATATGGAGATCCTCGTCCATGTTGCAATTTTGTAACCTGGCAGTGGTTTCAGCACCTTCATAGGCATCTTATGATTATTTGAGTTTACTGAGTTAATTACAGTTCTGTTCCTCTTGTCCTTTTGTTTCTGGTTTCTGGGTTATTTTGCATTTTGTTGAAAGTATTCCTCAACTCTTTGGGTAGGAAAAGGGTGAGTGATGCCTGAAGATCTAAAGAAGCAAGACTGCTGGTCGACATCTGTAAGCTGAGTGAGGGATCATTCTCTTACAAAAAGAAGTTTATGGGTTTATCATGCAATTGTTGTTCTTCATCAGCATCATGATGAGAGTAGTATCTTGTAGATTTCCCTCATGCGTTTTCTCTGTTCTGCAAAAGATTTTTATGTCAATAGAAATATAGTTCAGTACCTGACAGTTCACATCTTAACTTCCTGCACTTGTATGGTTGATTTGTGATGTGCTTTTGTTTCTGATTTTAATTCTCCGTAGCGGGTCTCCTGTCATGCCACCATTTAGTACCAACAGCAGGAGAAAGGCAATGCAATCCATTTTCGCAGTTCCACAAAGAGTCTTATGTTTTTGTGTAAAGAGGATAAAAATGAGGTTGAATGCCCCTTTCAAATTCCTTGTTCTGTCGCTTTTCTCCCTCATTAGTTTGCTTTCTATTATTATCTTTTGGGCAACTTTTATGCTGATGATAGTGCAGTGCGCCTGCAGTTTAATCGTTAAGTTTGTTTTAGTGGGATGTGCTTTGCTTCCCCAACTTGTGGGAAGAACTTATTGGTCCCATGACATCTTGTTTGTGTTACTTCCGTCAATGGGCGGATCTGTGATAGGAATTAGATTTGACTCTCCCCCCTGCACAGAAAATGGATAGATTTTCTCCCGATTCTTCTATTTGGTTGGTGGTACTTGACCAATATTATGGAGGACCACTGTTCGGAGGATTTTACAAATTTTCAAGCGTTCATGTAAGCCTACCAGTTTCATCTGGCTTAAAATGGTTCTTATCACGCTAACTTGTACCTTTTGGCACCAAGTCCCCTGCCCTAAATTCAGGGCTTTTTATAGATCTCACGTGTACAATTCTCACAATTGGTCATCGGGGGTCCATAACTAGTACGGAAATCATTGTCCTGTAGAGCGGAAACTGCAAAAGACATTTTTCACGACCTACTCGATAGTTCTATGAAAATAACTGAAATTGAGTTCTGAGCGTTTGGAGTTATGAATGTTGCAACGATGCAAATACTTAGATGAACAGGAAGACGTACCAAAAACGATCAAGGTTGCATTGGCCTCAAAGTATAAGATTGGTTAATCACCTGGAGTAATGGGTGGGTTCTTAGACCCGTGCTTTCATAATTTTTGTAGTGGGGCACGTGCTAGGCAGGGACTTTATTCTTTTTTACCAAAAGAAATGCATTGGCTGTGATCCTGTGGACCCTTTTCAAAGCTACTTATGTTCTTCTCGATGATTGAGGATGGCATTATCAATCAACCATGTGTTTATTGTATCAAAGCTACTCTTGTTCTTCTCCGTTGTTTCTCACAATAGTCCTAAAATATTATTCCTGGCTTGTGGTCTTGTGGATTCCCTTGTCTAAATTGGCACTCGGAAGAGGAAAGCATTCACAGTTACTATATATATATTTTTTAAAGTTACCTACGAGATGTTTTAGAAGGGTCTCAATTATGAGAAGACATCTTTAAGTCATCCACACTTAAATTAATCCCCGTTTGAACCGAATAGGTCTCTTGCGGAAGATAAAATTCTGACATCAAATTTTAAATGACTGCATACATAAAAGGTGTTCGAACATGTGATCGCACTTAAGTTAGAAGATTCCCTTACCAACTCGCAGCTAGCTGTATTAACACTCTGTCAACATATAATTTGATATGTAGTTACATATATGTGAACAGTTATCTACTGATAATTTGATACGAAGTTCCATCTTACTTTTGTCTTCAACTCAACTTCTCTTGCAATAGATAGGAAAGAGCATGATTCTTTGTTTTATATGATGGAGACCACATCTATTTAAGGGTTATGGCCCTCGGTGTAAACGTAGTCTAAGTGAGCTTCAGCTATCATCCTTCCGTGTCGGCATTCCTCATCTTTCTCGCTGCAGTACTCGCCTGAGGCCATGGTATCCTGCAAATATTATTGAGAAACAACGGACTCAATGAAAAGGTAACAAGTCTTCGCGATGTGTGATAATTTTAAAGAGCGAGGAGATTGGTAACTGGACAGGCGTTCAATGATTATTTTAATCCTTTACCTTGTTAACTTCCACATTTGTGTTTCTGACTGAAACCGGCCGACTGATTTCATTAACCTTCACTTCATTTTGACCTGCAGGAGAGCGCAAATAATCGTAAAGTTTCCAATCTTGATCTTGCAATGATGATGAAGCATGTAACAGTTTTATGCCGCCTAGAAACAAGGACAAGAAAAGGATCGATTTCTTTACCTTGTTTTTGTACTAGGAAACGAGAAGATGTTGAAGAAATAAGCAGTGAAAGAAGGCAAAGGAAGGTCACAAACAGCCGATATTCTCTGTTCATTGCTTCAGAGCTTTTTTCTTTATCTTTTCAGAGAAGGGCTGAGTTGAAAAGCTATAGAACTACGAGAGAAATGAGTGCGCTGGTTGACGAAGGGTTGGTGCCTTTAGGTCAGTTGGAGTAATGCGGCGAGTATAAGGGGTGGGTCCAGTCAATTCCACTTCATTATAACTATTGTAAGAGGATGACCATGAAACTGAAATCATCAGACTAGAGAATTTTTGGTCGTTGTCAATGGTGGTCCATTATGCTTCCACATGAAGTTGAGGGACAAACAAATGAGCACAAACATACTTTGTACGCCTAAAAAGTGAAAGCGAAGAAGTAGCATCGTAAGTTTCCCAGCCCCAGCTCGCACGTCAGTTTTGTTTACAAGTGTCAACAAAGTACGATCCACAGCTGTTGCGCATTCAGGTTTGTTTGCTCACTTCAAGATTCAGTATTTTAGCCAATTCCCGACTTCCACGTATCTAAAACTCATTGCAAACTCAATGAACAAAAAAAAGTTAAGATGCTATCACCATGTCACTTAACCTCATTGTTCCAAGTTAAAGTTCAACTTAAGCCAAATTACGAATGATCCACTAATTGGTACCTTTATATTGAAGAGTTCTTGGGTTTGTGTGAATAAGGAAAGTGTTGTGAATTCAAATTCTGACTTGCTATAGAATTTAGTTGGAACATGGAGAGTTCCATAATCAAGAATTAGGTTAATCGTGTTAGACTTTTTTTTTCTTAGGGATAATATTGATCATGTCTAATAAAGTTGGACAATATTAATTACAATTTTAGTTTTTAAATAAATCATTAGTTAAGTTGCGTCATTTGATTCAAATAAAAATAATAAAGTGACTTAATAAATGATATAGATTAATGGGTCGAATTTCGAATAAAAAATGAGTCCCGATTAGTATAGACTAGGTTCATATCGGTTTTGTGATGGAGAAGCTCAATATAGAAGCTATATAAAGATTAAAGTCTCTTGAAGTTACTCATATATCATTTACAAGGAATTCCTGACCCATTAGGAAGGCTGGTGTTTTGAGAAAATTATAGAAAGACTTAACCTGTGAGTCGGTGAGTGCTTTCCACTAAAGTCTTGGGAGATTCGAAAATGTTTGAAGCTCGAAATTGACATCGAAATCAGAGATAAAACTAAAATTCAAGTATTCCACATTACCTTTATTTTTTATTCTTTTAAGTAGATCCATGATACGTAATAAAGCTCACACTACATATTACAAATCGATCCCTTCCAACCTATGAAAACCAATTATGGCAATAAAATTTTGGTTGATTATAATTTTTTCTATTTTTATTTTATTATTTTTAAATGATTTGGATCATCCCAATGATTAAGTTTTAAATTATTTAAGGTTATTGCTGCAAATAAAATCAATAAACTGAGAACATTTCAGGATTTCAATGGAACTTTTATGAAAGAAAGAAAGACATGTTTGTTGTTAAATGCACGACTTTCTCGACAATTATTTTGGTAGTGCCTGTCTTTCAACATCAACAGTTACAAATGTGGGTACGGGCTATCCTCTTCTAACCTATAAACACTTTGATACTGGCCTCAAATCAAATGGAAAATAAGGTAGTTAAGGACTGTGCAAGCACAAACTCCAATGCACAGATGCCTCTATTGTGCACCTGCTTTGGTTGCTTTCACACCAACGATAATGTCCCCAAGTTTTTCTTTTTTGATCGGAGGAAATCTCGTAAGCAGGTTAAGTAGGTACACCTCTTTGAAAGCTTAATTGGCGCACCATCTCACAGGAGAGTCAAGCGAGCGCACTTCATTATTGAGGATCCAACTAGTTCTTCATCTACAGGTAAAATCTCTACGCTTGCATTTCTTCTGAGAGGATTAGCGTGAAATCGAGCGCGAGGCCAACCAAAATCAAGTCTCGCTCTCAACTATCGAGCCACAACCCTTGAAGGCAATGTCCACAAGTTGAGAATACCCAAAGTCCCATTTGACAGGTTCAGTAGCCTTACCAAGAAAAGATCATTTAAGATTTGAGAAAATATAATACCCCCTCTTAATTAAGTACCGTTTTAAAGAGATTTTAATTATTCAAAATAAGTGTCGTTCATATTTTTTTATGCATGTTTATAATTTTATTTCCAAAATTACCCTTTAATTTTTCTCACATCCTAATTATGTAAATTACATTTTCAAGGCAATTCAACATGCAATTAATAAGGGTATATCAAACATTTCACTAGCTTTCTTAATAAGTGTGTATCTATCTAAAACGACATTTATTTTAGATAGGAGGGAGTGGTATATATTGTTTTTAATAATAATAACAATATAAAATAATAATTGAATATTCATATAACAGGATTTATATGATTTAATGTTGGTGTATTTGAAAACTTAACATGCGCAGGATTAGAAATTTCATTTCATAGCATCTACAGGGTTTTGTACCTCAATGAATGAGGCAACATATACACTTCCCCAACCCATTAAACTTTGTTTAGAGAAGCAGAAAATGTGGAGCCAACGTTAAAGATGCCTGTGCTTTGAAACGGTCAAAGGACTCGCAACTAGAAACCTTTA
Organism: Erythroxylum novogranatense; assembly: GCA_029891385.1. Taxonomy (NCBI): domain Eukaryota; kingdom Viridiplantae; phylum Streptophyta; class Magnoliopsida; order Malpighiales; family Erythroxylaceae; genus Erythroxylum; species Erythroxylum novogranatense. The sequence goes on along the minus strand of CM057231.1, from coordinate 87,204,349 downwards.
ACACCAGTTGACCAAGTTGCTTTTCAGCATTTTTGTCTGGTGGAAAAGCGTAGCTGTTAAGAACATAAGTTGAGATGGCCGAGTTGGTCTAAGGCGCCAGATTAAGGTTCTGGTCCGAAAGGGCGTGGGTTCAAATCCCACTCTCAACAGATGGTTGTTTTGACTTCTTTAATTATTGCAAAGCGTTTTGAACTAACATTTTTTGACTTCTTTAATTATTGCAAAGCATTTTGAACTAACATTTATTTCTACTCTTCCCACTTTAACACAGAAGATTCCTTCACCTGCAAAGTGAGCATCAGTTTGAAGCTTGGGAAAAATGGAGCTAGAAACCAAAACTTATCAAGTGAAAAGACACTCGATACGACTTTTTCAACGCGCTTTGAATGGAACTCAAAAGCTGTCATCACATGCATATTTCCACAAACATACATCATTTCATTTTCATCCAGTGGTTCGACATACCTGCTGATCTTACTCCTACCCAAGTTCAGCATTTAAGTTTAGTCTAGTCTAACTTACATTCTGTCATTAGAACAAGTGGAAGACTCGGTCAAACTTTAACGCCCAAGAAAATAAATCTAAAAGAATTATTAATTAACATGAAGTTGACATGATGGTAACTTTGTGATCTTTCATACAAGGGTTCGACTACGTAGTAATATTCAGTATGTTCAGATGTTTGCAGATGACATCATTTCCCTCTTCCCCTGTCTGCACAGAGTTTATATGTTTATATTTTATGTTTATAATAGATTTATTTACACATACATTTAAACGTGTTTTATAAAGTGTTAAGTATATTGAAAATAACTTAATCGTTACTTAGCAAAAAAAAAAACTTAATTGTTGAGGATTGAAATAAGAGACAATGAAATGTTGTTACTTTATGTTTTTCATGGTATTGAGTCAAAATACGTAGTTTATAACCTACTTTGGTGTGGATTTATTTGCAATATGCTTTGGTTTTTTTCATGGTTTATTAAACTAAAGGAGGTCTCTATCAATGCTTAGGTGATAACAAAACATATATATTACCAAAGACGGAGCTACATTGGGACTTGGGGGGCCACTGGGCTCCCAAGTTTTTTTTTTAAAATTATTTTTAATATATATATATATATAACGGAGTTATTTAAAGGTCGATGATCTGTTTTAAAAATTAAAAAATTAATATTCAGACTCTCCTATATTAAATTTCTGGCTCCGTCACTATATATTATTAATGAGTTTGTTATCTTAATGAGAAGCTTTATAAGAACAAAATGAAATCATGCATAACTTTGGAAGATACTGCGTGAATTTGATAAAAGAAGAGATGAAATTCATTACTTACAGAGCGAAGATCAAGTCATGAACAAAAGAAGAACAAGACAAATTAAGGTGTTTTTATATTTTACTATCACTTGCAATTTTACTTTATTAGTTTGGTAATCGTAAAGGTTTAGCATACATAAATATTTTATATCACTTCATTGCATGAGTCTTTTCATTCATCAAGAAGTATTAAAGCTTTTGTTTTTAAGAGAAAATCCCATGATCTTTTAAACACTCCTCAGGAAACTTTTTGTGAAGCATTTTATTCATGATTACATTAAATAATTGACTTTGATAATTTGAAGTTACTACAATCATATTTTTGGTGGAGGGGATTGGTCGACCTATACGTGCTAGTGGTCAACTAATATAGATCAAAGTTATTAAATTTAACGTTTTAAGAGTTTGTAATAATATTTGTTGATGTATTGGTCGATCAATATGCCATATTGATCAATCAAAGTTGTTAAATTCGATATTTTGAGAGTTTATAATAATATTGGTTGATGTATTGGTCGGTCAACATGCCATATTGATGGACTAGTATCTCAACAACTAGTGAATATACACATTTAGTACGTACTGGTTAACCATTATATTATATTGGTTAACCAATGATCTGCAACTAACTATTGTAATGATTAATTTTTAGCTCTAATGACTACTAAGGGTATTAAAATCTTATAAATATATGTTTTCTCTTTAGTTCTTCCATCAACAAACATTTGAGTACCTTTAACATATATTTCATGTGTTTTTCAATCATTTAAACATTTATTGCTTCTTTATGAGTGAGTACCTTTTTTGATATTATCAAAGTGATAAAGTGAGCTGCTTTAATTTGTAAACTTTTACTGGGGTTCTTGTTTATTGTATTTGGGAGTATTCTACGTGTTATTAATCCATACCAAATATACCACGAAATAAAGCCTAACTCTGCATAACTAAGGGGGTGTTTTGTAGCATCCCAACCCCGCAGGATCCGAACCCGATATCGTGGGTGATATCCGAGTCCACGCCACACAAGAATGGTAGGCTACAGCAGTCAACTGCAGTACATAACTCAATACACAATTTATAAAACACTTTAGAATCAATTAGAAATGCACAATTCAATAAACAGTTGGGTACCCTTTAAAACGAATACATTCACTCAAAACACAATTTCAGTAATTACATATCAGTTATACAATTATCACTCTGGGGTCCTATATAATAACAGTTCAATTTAGTAGAAAACGCGGAATTATTCATTTACACACACAACTCGGAAAGACACTTATGCGACGCCGAATCGATCCCGACCCTAGTCTCCGACGCTAATGCAAAGCAGACATACTCCCGTTAAATCGACGGGGTACTCTTCGATCCCTGAAAAATAGTTGCAATGTTGGGTGAGTTTGCGAACTCAATGAGAAACCATCATTGATGGTTCACTCAAATAATGCATTACGCGTATCGCGTATAGCACAATCTGATAGTAGTCGATTAACGATATCGTATAATATTATACAACACGATATAACGATTCTGATGATAAACGATTCTGATATTATATATAATTCACGGTGATAACCAATTACGATACCATACCGTAGATTACTGTATGGCCTCACGATTCACATGATAGTCTATTAACGATCTATGGTAATCATACATAGCAATTCTGATGTCACATCACGGTTCGCGATATTATGCAGCGATTCTGATAAATCATGTCAACACGCAATCATCATTCATTCACAATAATTTGCGATGAGGCGATCCACGGTCATTCACAGTAATCATGCGGTCATTTCGGACATTCAATACGATATGCAATGCATATGAGACTCTTTTCCAGTTATTGATGTTGTGCCCAGCGCTCGATCGATGATCGATGAGGGACGCAGCGTGGATTTTCCCCTGCGGGCTAGGCCGTCGATCTGATATTCGAGCTCGAAGCTCTTTTGATGATATTAGCAACTTGGGTCACATTCCATTATCGATCATACATTTATGCATGATATGCGAGGCTTTCGATAATTCAATGTTCGATAATTGGTGTTCGATGATTTACGATTGTACATTTATGAAAGCCCGATATTACAGATTCTCGGTGTCACTCAATAATTCCATCCAATACTGATGAATCGTATGCGAATCGATCACATATAATTCAGTTCACTCATACATTTGGTGGTCATACGGTAGTCTAGTTCAATACGGTGAGAACATACTGATTCGATCATGTATATTTCAATAATCATGCAATTTTCGATTGTCATGTAGCGATGCAGATTCGAGACAAAGAAAAGCATACAATTCAATCACATTCATTTCAGAATTCATACGGTGGGCATTTAGACAATCAAGAATTTGAGAAACCAACTAGGTTACTCTTTGTAACTTCCGAGCTATTGCTCGAAAGTCCCAAAGAATGTCCGTGGAGCGATGATCCAAGGCGCCACTATAACGAAGAAAGTACAACCCATTACTAATTGCCCAATTAAACGATACAATAATGCATATGTCTCTACTGAATTATGTACCATGCATGTTCACGATTTAGGTGCTAATACCCAAATTCGATATCCTATGCTCAATTTCAACTCTTCACTCAATTGAATCAACACCGCTTTGGTTCAATCCTCAATTCGATTCAATTTTCTCAATTCATATTCCTATAACAATTTCATATCCATCGGTCAAATCATCCGGTGAGAATCTCAATTAAAACTCCAATTGTCTCAACTCGGACTTAGATCACACTATAAACCATAATTAACCTTAAATCTCAAGAATCGGTATCAATTAAATTAAATTCCAACTCTCGATATTTTTCTCAATAGTAGACCTCTTTCCTAGTTCACGGTGAATCGAGAATCACCTCAATCGGAGGTCTACACCATAAGTTATGTCCCATAAGCGAATATACATTCAATCGAAAGCGCCTATCGTCGCGACCTCGCACTTTCGTCATGACGTGGGGACCGCTTCGTCGCGTTACGCAAAGCCACGTTAAATCGCGACGTGGAACCCATTCGTCATGACGCGCAATCCACGCTCGTCGCGTCGTCGACCCGAGCTCGTCGCGACTAATAAAAATAATTACATTCAATTATTCGTCGCGACGAAGCCCTCGGCGCTTCTGCGCTCGTCGCAACGTGCGACGATCCGATCGTCTTCTCCGATCGTTTTCCGTCTATTTTCTCACTCTAAACCCCATTAAACACTCTCAACTACTCAAATCAACTATAATAAAGGCCATAAATGCTATAGAAACCATTAAAAACAACATTAAACACAAAAACACTTACCAATCGACGATCGATCCCAAATCTCAAAATCACCGTAACCTAACTTTCTCAAATCGCGATAATCCACTCCAAATCCTTCATCAATCCTGATAAACACGTTAGCTAAGCACAATAGGAGGGAAAACCATAAGGAAAAACCAAAGAATCATCACCAATGGAGGAATCGCACGACCGTCGAAGGAGAAGAAAGGGGGAAACGATAAAGCCTTAGACAATTTTCCCCAATTTCTCAACCCTAGCTATTTATAGCCTTAAGTCTCCATATCAGTCCGATTTTCAGTCTCTAAATTTCAACGGCTCAACATCATAATTTCCTATCAGTAAAATTCTGATTTTTTTCCATTATCATTGGACAATTCTCTCATTAATATACGGTCAATCAGTCAGTCACCCAAATATTTCCGGTCCGGGTATTTTCTCCCGAATTTCCCGAAAATCTCCTATAAGCCACTATAAATTACCAGTCACTCGTAAACTATTCTAAATCAGTCACTTGAACACATTAACTCCTTATTCCTCATTTAATCACGATTCAGTCAGTCCACAATTCGATCAGTTAACAAACCAGTCAATTCAGTCAGTTCCAATTCACAATTAAATACCGGAAAATCATGAATGCATGTACCAATGAATATATGCATATGCAATAAACCAATTCCTCTATGATTAGAGGCCAGTAACATGCTCAGTCAATGTATGCAGTGAAATCCTATCAGTCTGTCCCAATATTACCATAATACCCTTAATGACAGTAACGGGATGTTACATGTTTGGTTTGAGAGTTTGTGAATGAAGGAATGAAATAATTGTGAAAAACATTATTTGCTTTGGGGTTTTCAATTCCAGGGGAATGGATTTATTCCATTAAATTTGAGGGGGCGCTTGGTTTGAGGGTTTGGGAATGAAGGAATGAAATAATTGTAAAAAATAGTGTTTACTTTAAGGTTTTCAATTCTAAGGGAATAGATTTGTTCCATTAAGTTTGAGAATCTACTAAACCCTCCAAATAGGGTAGGTATCAAGTTTTCATTCCAATATAGTGGTTACTATTTATACCTCTCCCCCACATAAGCAATTTTTATTCTTAATTATATCACTCATCACTCATCACTCATCATCATCATCTTCATTATTATTATTATTATTATTATTATTATTATTATTATTATTATTATTATTATTATTATTATTATGATCATCATCATCATCATCATCATCATCATCATCATCATCATCATCATCATCATCATCATTATTATTATTATTATTATTATTATTATTATTATTATTATTATTATTATTATTATTATTATTATTAATTATTATTATTATTATTATTATTATTATTATTATTATTAATTATTGTTGTTGTTGTTGTTATTATTATTATTATTATTATTATTATTATTATTATTATTATTAATTATTGTTCTTATTATTATTATTATTATTATTATTTATTATAAATTTTAAACTTATTATTATTATCCTTATTATTATTATTATTATTATTATTATTATTATAAATTTTAAACTTCTTAATAATAATAATAATATTATTATTATTAATTATTTTCTTCTTATTATTATTTATTATTATAAAATTTAAACTTATTATTAATGTTATTATACTGAAATTAATTATCTTATTATTATTATTTGTTTTATTATTAATGTTATTATATGAAATTAATTATCTTATTATTAATATTATTATTAATTTTATTATATGAAATTAATTATCTTATTATTATTATTATAATAAATTTTTAATAATAATAATAAATATGATATGGAAATATGATATGAAAAATGGTATTATATTATCTTTCATTCCCATTAATGCAACAAACCAAAAAATATTATTGGTATTAATACAGAAACCCAAGTTACAAACCAAACATTATTTTTTATTTTTCATACCCATTCCTATTCCCTTCTACTATTATACCCATATCTATACCCAATCTTGTGATCAAACCAAACGCCCTCTGAGAATCTACTAAACCCACCAAGGGGGGTGTGTATTGAGTTTTCATTCCAATATAAGTTTTTATCACGCTTATTTTTTACTATTTTATTCTCAACTTTTGCCCTACCATCCTCTTTACTTCCTTATCCCCTCTCAATTCCTTACGATCTCCTATCCTTCCTTATTGCGTCTCATAAATGAAGGAATTTTTTGTTCTGCGCCTCTAGGTATATTTTCTTAAATCCCAATAAACATATGAAAGGCAAATTGTTTACATTTTTATTGAGGGTAAAAATGATATTATATTATCTTTCATTCTCATTAATGCAACAAACCAAACAATATTATTGATATTAATACAAAAACCCAATTTACAAACCAAACATCATTTTTTTTCATACCCATTCCCATCCCCTTCTACTATTATACTCATATCCATAGCCAACTCCGTGCTCAAACCAAACGCCCCTTAAATTTTATAGTAGTAGTAAGAAAAGATCATTTTTGTAGAGAGCGCATGACTGACTTTTGTAACGAGCAAATTAGTGTAATAGGATTGGGGGGAGGGTTTGAATGAATTCAATTGATGCAATAAAATAAAATAAAACTATAGAAGACAAATTAAAATCACGTGATATAAAATTGTAAGAAATAATCAATGGATTTAAGTCCAGTCAATCTCAATTTTAATTTCAATCTCAACCTTCACATGAATATGTATAATTAATTGTAACATTGTTCTTGCACCTCTCTTTGAAACTATTAACTGCATATTAATAACAAGCTTTGTTAATCCTAGTTTTCCTTTAGAATCTAACTAATTAAATAAAATTTTAAATTAGGTTTAGCTGTCAAATAACCTAGAACAAGCTCTTTAGATTTAACTTGATAACTATATTAAGGATTGAGAAAACATGTTAACCAACCTCGATATCCACTTTGAATTGGAAGAAAGAAGATTAGCTACTCGTAACTATTCGAAAAGTTCCAATCTCTCTATATTTTATATGTATTTTGATTGGCATCTTAATTGTCCTTTATACCTTAAAATTAGGGCTACATGATTATATGTAGTTAACTACATAGGTGTGTAGGTCATCGTGTATGTTAATTTTCTAGAAATCATAAAGTTACACGTTTATAATTGGATACACAAGTAAGATACACAATTATATAACTCACTTACATTGTCGTATAGGTCTACACATAGGTGTGTAGGTCACAAACGTGGTTGAAACAACATCTTTGAGTTTGTGCACATTTTCAGTGACTTACATGATCTTATACATGATCGTGTAAGTCTCATACACCGGTATGTAAGTCATAATGACTCTAAACACATAGGTGTGTAGGTCACAAACGTGGTTGAAACAACATCTTTGAGTTTGTGCACATTTTCAGTGACTTACATGATCTTATACATGATTGTGTAAGTCTCATACACGGGTATGTAAGTCATAGTGACTCTAAATCTTCCATTTTTATCTCATTTTTACCCTAATTTATCTCCTTTTTACTCCAAAAAGGTAAATGAGACTGAACATTAGTAAAACTGTATTGAGGATGTGAATTTAGCATATTTTGGTTCTTTTTCCTCCAACTTATACCTAAACTAAAATATGAACTAAAATGAGTATATCAGACGCAACACAAACATTAATCACTAAACATTAAAGAATAAATAGATATAATCATTCAAACACTTATCAAGTTCTCCCACACTTAGCTTTTGGTAGCCTTAGAGCAAAACTAAAGATCAAAATTAAAATCAAAACACTCCCTCTTAAAGACATTCATAAGAAAAGAGGAATACCTTTCAAAACTTATATAAAGAATTAAACATTCAATTTTTTTTACTCGTGATCAATTAACAACTATTCCCTTCAAAAATTGAGCATTTTAGGCGTATATTTTGACAAGTTATTTTAAAAGTAAGATCAGTCTATGGGTATACTCAAACACCTTTCATGATCAAGACATTCTACAACTTTGCATATCTTTTTAGTTCTGCACCACTAAAGGTTCACAAGCATACATGAATCAAAGAAATTATCAAAGTTGTAATGGGGCCAAAGATTAAGGTAAGAAATAGTTAGGTGACGTAGTTCAAAAGTCATCAAAATTATTAAGAAGGAAAAACACTCAATAGAGAATCAAGGGCCAAAATTAACATCTAATTAAGTCTAGGTAACTTCAACTATAATAAGTATTTAAAAAACTTTATTCTATAGCTTCGATGCAAGCCTTTAAACCACAAATCATATGAAGCATAAAGAATTAAAAGAAATCACCTATAATAATAATGATGAACAATTCATTATGACCCTTCACATTGGCTTCTCCTTTATTTACATCACATTTAAGCTACCCAATCCTTACAACTTTAGGAGGAGATATTAACATGAATTACTTGCCAAACAAATGATTTTTCTCTTTTATTTTCCTTTTATATTCTTTTCTCTCTTTCTTTTATACAAAGACAAAACAAGGAAAAAATATAAAGAAACTATATCAATAATGGAACTCATTGATAGGAAATAAAAATCACATTCCATCAACTATAACCAACCCATATAAATGAGCATCTCTATGCTTATTCCTTTATGTATCCACAAACATCAAGAATCACAATTTCTCCACTAATTTTAAGATTTAGGTAAGATATTTTTTTAGGGTAAAGGCCCATAATTTAATTAACATAAAAAAAGAAAAGGTTAATAAAGCTAACAACAACAAAAATCATGTTATTAGGTAGGCTATTTGACAAATTTAGCTCATAAAAAATGCCTATATCATTTCCATATTAATACATGTGGTAAAAATGTGGTCTTGAATAAAAAATTAAGGCAGAGTTAGGATGTACTTGTCATGAAGGTAACACGTGAACAAAAGACAATGAGACTGATATGGATATGTCAGCCTAAAAGGCTCAAATTCTCACTTGTTTATATCTATAGACTAGTCACTACTCTTCTAAAGGAAACATACATTGACCCATTACAAGAGTAAAAACGTACACCCAAGTTTCTATGAAGAAGCAATAAAAACATAGAGAATGTTTTTTTAAATACATACATGTAAAAAGAACTTAAAAACATACATAAGAACCAAGTTCCCCACCACGACACTTAAAACTTACATATTGTCTCCAATGTAACATTAAATGTAAGAGAAAGAGTATTCAACAAAAATAAAAATGCAAAAATGTAAAAGAAAAGGAACAGACCTCTCTTAGGTTGCCTTCTAAATAGCACCTTTGTTTACTATTGTTAGCTCGACTTTATGCTTTCTTCGTCACTTGATATCATCTGGGTCTTCAAGTACCACTGCTTCCTCATTGTTCATTTGAAATCCTTTATAGTAAGGCTTTAGGTGATGACTATTAACCTTAAATGGCTTCCTAGTTTTCAAACTCTGTATCTCTACTGCACCATATAGAAAAACATTAGAAATCATAAAAGGATCTACCTAATGAGAATGCAAATTACCTGGAAATAGTTTAAGTTTATAATGATAAAAAAAAAATCACTTTTTGACTAATAATAAAGCTTTTCCTCAAGATCATCTTATCATGAAAACCTTTAGTATTTTTCTTGTAGATTACTGCATTCTCATAGAAGTTGTTCCACATCTATCAAGTTTTTGTAAATTACTGCTTTCTATGCACTCTTGCATTACCTAGATTCATGTTGTAACACTTGATAACCTAATATGCCTTGTGTTATAACTCTACAGGAATATGACACAGTTTCCCAAACACTAATCTATATGGGGACATATCAAATGACATTTTATAGGTTGTCTTATAAGCCTACAATGCATCTTTCAATCTCAAGCTCCAATCATTCCTGTTAGGTTGAACTGTTTTCTCAAGGATCAACTTGATTTCTCTATTGTACGCCTCAACTTAGCCACTTGTTTGGGGATGGTAGGAAGTTATTGCCAAGTTTTATAAAAGTGAATCTTGGCTTGATCAAATAAATTGTGGGTGGTATAGTATTTGAACATGGTACATTGGGAGACTCAAATAAGATAGAGGTGATGATAAAGCGAGAAACTACAAGGAATATATGCGAGATTTGGAGTTCTTTAGAACTAGCTACATGTTGGATACTACCAGAGACTATTAAGGAGTTTTTACTGATCTTACTCTTTTGAAGAAAATGTCTGAGGGAAAACATGTAAAATGTATGGACTGATGAATATAAAAAGAATCCTTGATGAATTATAACACCAATGTAACTATACATTTGGTTCTGGAGATTATGTTGTATATAATGAAATTTCACATCAAAAATTATGATGAAATCTAATGCAACATAATCAAGTGATTTCTTATGCATGGAGACAGTTTAAGCTTCATGAGTTGAATTTCGATACATGAGTTAGATTTTGCAGCAATAGTAATTGCATTGAGAGCTTGGAGACATTATAAGTATAGTGAAACATTTCGAATTTTATACTGATTATTAAAGTATAAGATAATTATTGAGTTTGAAAGAAATGAAAATGAGACCGAGACAATGGATAGAGTTACTAGAAGATTACGATTTACAAATGAGTATTTTCCTAGTAAAACTAGTGTTGTAATCTGATGCATCGAACATAAAATTCAATAATAAAATAGCACGAATTTAGATATTGAGGTTACCAATCTAGTGCAATAAAAAACATAGAATGTCGAGTTGAATTTTATACAATTCAAAGTACTATTAACTATTGAAATTAAGATTAGTTTCCTATGAAATAATTAACAAAGCCTAAAAACTGAGGATTCAGGATTGTGAATCTTATATAGGAATTGAAAATGAATTTGAATTTTTTCTTTGAATAGGAAGAATGATATTTTGTGATTGAAATAAGAAGGATGTATACCCGATAAAGATGATTAAGCAAAGAGATAGTAAGAAAAAGCATAAATAACAAACTATGTTATACAGCCTAGTAGGAATACATCGAAATAGCATTTGACAACTAAGAAGGTAGAAGTGAGTGACTATATGTATAAGTTGTCAACATTTTTAACTGTTGGAGATATGCTTAAAACTTATATTTTGGGAGTTCATAGGAACATGAGATCAATGTATAGTTATAAGTGACCTTAAGCATAATAATCATTATCATAGTGATATCATTAGAATGTTGTATGAGGCGTTATATGACAAAAGAGTCATTCGTCCTTATATTGAAATGAAGAGGGCCTAAAAATGGTTAAAGTCCAAAATAAATTTGAGATACTGTTAGTGAGTGAAATGAATCTATAATAAAAATAGAGTGGTTTATAAAAGACGAATGAATTTTTGGTGGATTAACATCGAGGTTATGGAATATATGAGATAGATATAAAAGAGTGGAGTGTATTAACACAGAAGGGATATGAATTATCAAGGGAAGGAGGAATTGTTTCTTGTACTTGCGTCATCAATTTATTCAATATGATGTCACAATTAGGATATGTGGTCAAACCAAACTTTGATTTAATCTTTAAAATGATTTCTTTAAACATTGGTTAAAGTGTAATTTTCACCTTAACGTTTCATACAAGATGTAAATAAGCCCTTACTGTTATCCCCGTTATCATTTGCAAACCTTATTAGTGATGTAATGAGTACTATTTTAGTAACATTAAGGTGTAAAGTGATACCAAGGAAATTGATAAGGGCTTACTTATAACTTTTGTCAAATATTGAAATGCAAATCATACCTTTGGCCTTATAATAAATATATTATACACCACTTTTATATGTCTTTCCAACCTTGTTCTTCTCAACCTATTTATATGATTAAGATAATCATTTTGTAATTATATCATATTTTCATACTCACCAACAATTGCAACAGATAGTATCATTTACGAATGACCTTATTCCATAACTATCTTTCATTTATAGTTTATGTCTAACTTGACTATCCATAATCTGATGTTTCATCATAAACCTTGCATCACTTGGAACTAATTCATAGTTGTGCATATCCTTAAACTTAATTCATAGTTGTGCACCCTCATTTGACTAATAACATACTCGAGCATTACACCCAATTCTTCCATCACTTATAAAATTTATTTTATTTAATCCTCATAATTTTGTGACTGACCTTAATCACACAAATGTTCTACTTTTCAAGTTTTATTTTCAATTTTCTGTCTTTCCCTTATGACAACTATAAGCTTGTTACACTTTGCATATTTTTTTCAAAATCAAAAATCATTTCTGAATTTTCGAACTTTATTCCAATTTTAATCACCACTTCTATCTCAATATTCTCTGCCCCACTACATAAGGTTGCCACATTTAAAGAACTCTTGTCTTCCTCTATTTCATTACACATCTTAGTTATACTATTGTATTATACCATAACAATTATTAAATATAGCAATATATTATGAGAAGTATATTACTAGATGATATAACAAATCCTAACATATGTTAAGTAGTCACAAGTATATATACCAAAATATACTATATACCAAATGGACAAGTGTCAAACTAGAGTTGCAGTGGTTGATAGGTATAGATTGCATTATATTTTTATAGGTATTTTGATATGTGTTTAGTGGTTAAGTTGATTATTTAGTGTGTGTTTGGCTTAAGAATTGTGTTAGTTCCTAAACATTTGTGTTTTAAGTGTTCTTTAGATAATAACATGTTTTTGAGGTTCAATTATATATATATGAGGTGTCGTGATGGATTTGTTAGGGTTTCAGGGCATTCGAAAGAGTTTCGAAGGAGACTCAAACCAAAACACTAGGCCATGATTGTTGGGGACCTGCCACGATTATGATAGAAGCATCAACATTAGGCCACAATCGTGGCACATACGACACGATTGTGATAAAAGCTCAAGCATAAGGCAACGATCGTGACAGAGAGCTAGTAAACCGGCCACAATCGTGCACCAAGGGCCACGATCATGCCCGATCATGCACCAAGGGCCATGATCATGGCCTGCGTGTAGACAGACACGGAGTCACTTTCATATTCGAGTTTTCAAGGGACATTTCAGACATTTAGGACCCTGGAAAGACACTAGGATTGCCTTAATTGGAAAGGACTATAAATGTAACATCCCATTCCCATACTAAGGGTTAGAGCCATAGATTTTGGTAATTGAGAAAATAGCAATGAGAGATTAGAAAATGTATTTCATACTCATGCAGAATGTTAGCATACACACATGTAAATATTGATTTTTTGAATTAAAATGATTGTACATGCATTTATTGACATTTCGGGTAAAAATTGATTTGTTAATATGATATTAGTGACAATTGTGATTTTTTTTTTGCATTGAAATCTGAATTAGAGAATATAAATTATTGATTTAGAATTTTGGAGAATTCTAGAAAAAATTTCTGAAATTGTTGGATATTATTGTACTAGGAAAAACACCACTTGGCAAGTAAATTGATAAATGGAAAATAGAAATGAGTTTAATGATATTGAGGAAAATTAGGAGAGGACTTTAGAAATTGTGGGCTATTGATATTGTAAAATTAGAGATAATTGGAATGAAAAGAAGGGAGTTATGAGACTAGTTCAAAAAGAACTAATTAGTTGGGAAACTAGTTAAGGACTATAGAAATTGGACAAGTGTCCAAGTCTAAAGTCATGTTTTTTTAGCTTTCAAAAATCAAGTATAGTACTCTTGTCTTTATCTTCTTCGTAGCTTTCTTCTTCAATTTTCTTCATTTATACAAAAATTTCTATCAAATCTTCATTAGAGTTAAATCTTGGTTTCTTCTACTTTTTCCTACTCCTAACTTCGGTTTTCTTTCTTTTGCCTCAAGAAAAACCAAAACTTGTTAACCTCAACAATGGTGTACGTGGGTGTATGAGAGTTAGGGTTTTTGGAGATTTTGAAGATGTTAGAGCTTTAAACAAGTAAGCTTGTTATGGTTCTTTATTTTTGTATAAGATGAAGCATGCATCACGTTAGCTCACTGTTAAATGGTTAGGAAATAGTGATATACATATTTGTTGAAAAATGAGTGAGGAAATTTTGGGTATGCTGTATATGTTGTTTTACATATTTGATGATCAATATATTATAAGATGTTGTTAAAATGATTTTTGAGTTAGAAAAAATCATTGAAAGTGTGTATAGGGACAGTGCAGAAAATTATGAAAAGTTGACATGTGTAACCTCTATTTTCATGGTTTTTACGTAAAATTTTGGATGTTTTTAGAAATGAACAAAAACAAGAGTTATGGAAAAGGTGTTAGATGATGTCTAAATATGAGAAGGATAGATTTTAGAGAAGAAATTGAAGAATGAGCAGAAAATGAAAATGCAGAAACATGACAGTGAAGGAATGCAGAAAATGTAAAATATATGTGTAGGTGTTATTTTTTGTTTTTGATTGATGACTATGAAAAATGATTTATTCTAAAACTTTTTGTGAATGTTTAGAGCATAATAGAAGTCAAAAATGGAGGTTGAAATAAGTTAGAAATGGTTTAAGCGAAAGAAAAGAAGAAGAAGAGAAGAAGAGAAAATAACATAGTTAGTAAGAAGGAGAATCACGATCGTGCAGACTTCCTTTTAAAGTCAGAAGACTCACGATCTTGTTTGTGTTCATGTACGATTGCAATATTGGGTCAAAACTCGCGATCATGTTCATGCATGATTGCGACTTCTATAGCTAGAGAAAATTGAACATTCTTTAGTATTTTGGCCATATCTTGCTCTCCCGACCTCCAAATGATATGAGACTTGAACCATTGAACTCATAACACACTAATCTACATCTCCACCAAAAATTTTATCCATTTGAAATCGTTTGGGAGAGATCGAGTGCAAAATGTAGGAAGAGTCTAATTAAGTGTGCACAGGTGTGAGTTTTTTTGCACACCTATGACTCCTCTCCCTTGTGCCTGTGAGTGTTGATGTTGTGATTTTTAATTGTCACAACGTGACACTGTGCTCTCTAATAGTTAACCGTGGCTTAATTTTTGTTTGTGCACCCAAGAGCATTTTGCAAACTGAACAGTCTTGCTTCCTTTAACTATAACTTCTTCTCTAGACCTGCAAAGGAATTGAATGTTAAACTAATAGGTTCCTAACACATTATTCTACCTCTCCATAAAAATTGGTATTATTTTGAATTGATTTGAAAATATTGATTAAATGAAAGAGAATATGTTGGAATAGTATAAACTAGTATGATTTTACTGAACATGCTTGGGTATTTCGGTTATATCTTGATCTCTAGATTTCTAAATGAGATAATTTTTAATTTGGAGTAAACTAGAGAATAAGGCTACATATTGTTTGAAGAAATCGAATTCTAATTCAGTCTTTAAAACTTTCAATTTCTAGATGGAATTTGAGTATGGTTTATTGTTTTAGGATGAGAACAGTCTGAAAATATTTGGAGAATAACATTTGAAATACTGAACCAAATTGAATGATTATGATATCATCATAAACTTAATACAATGGGGAACATGTTTCTAGAAGAAAGTATTGACAAATTACTTCGTTTGAATTGTCTAATTGATCATGAGAAATAGACCTAAAGGTTTGGAAATTTGGAGAAATTTATAAAAAGAAAGGGGAGTTTGGATAATGTGTAATCTTGTAATGTTGGAATAACATTAGTGAATGGATTGTTGATATCAAAGTACCAAAGTTATGAGTTTGTTTGGGAATAAAGATATTCAAATTATTGAGGTTGTGATTTAAAGAAGAGGAGTAAAGTATATCAAGTTAAAGCGAATGAGAATTTGATAATAAGAGCAAATAATGCTAACAATAAACGATCAGTAATTGAGTTATAAAATGAGAATTTGGATAAGATATAAAATTTGATAATATACTCAAGATTGTCATTGAGCCTGCATTGTACATAGTTCATATACACATTTGTGCATAAATAAATGCTTAAAATTGTGTAAATTTATTAGTATGTGTGTGCAATGTGTATATTGCATAATTTGAATATGTAGGATAAGCATCTACATTCAGACGTTTCCAGATCTTAGAAGCAATTGTTAATTTGGAGTGTACTATGAGTCGACCTAGATGATCTCATTCACTATTTGTTATGTTTTAAATTTCTTCTTTGAATTGCTATTGAAATGAAATGTGATTGTTCTGATTCCGAACACAAAATGTCCGAGGAGTTTGATAAATGTATGAATAATAATAAAGTGCTTCTTGTATGTGAATTGGACGAAATATGTGATTTCTTATATTGATTGTTAAATGCATGCCAGGCCTAGTTTCGAAAAAAAATATGAACATGCATGTTAATGAAAAAATGATACTCAACTTAAATGTTAAATGCAAGACTTAGATCCGATGAAATGTGTAAATTGAAAGAAAGTGACTGATTGAGCATATGTGATTGATGCATTCTATTACATGAATGCATGAAAGATAAAGAGAGTTGTGACTGGAGTCGCTAGTGAAAAAGAGCTTAAAGCTTGATATATGATAAAAGCCTCAGGCTCAGTTGTGAATGTATTTGGTATTCACTAAGAGATATAGGACATTATCTGATTCAGCCCAGTATCCACAAAGGGATATGGGCCAGTGAAAAAGGCACTCAATCATAATAAAGTAATAGATTAAAAGTGAGTCTCATAAACACTGCATATGCATATGAAAGTATGATATATTTAACTTATTTTTAAGTATAATATGTATTGTATGTGAAATGTGAAATGAATGATCAAATGATATATGCTTAAGTGAATGTGTAACGTATGTGACTTGATCTGATGAATTGATGAATTGTACATATTATATGATAGAGTGAGCCATCGAGAATGGTCACTCACTGAGTTTGCAAATCTTACCTAAAATTTGCACTATTTTTCAGGCTCAGAAAAGTTACTCGTTGGGCAAAAGGGAATATAACCGCTGCATTTAAGTAAGAGGTAGAAGTTTGGATCAGTTTGCATCTGCATTTGTATTTTCTTATTTTTGTGTAAATTTGAACATTCTGCGATTTCTATACAATATGTATTTAAATATTTTTGTGTGCAATAACCGGTGAAAATTGGAAAGGCTTTGTAAAAGAGATTGATCAAAGTATAATGACAATTGTGATTTCAACTTTTATAAAATAAAAATATGAGTCCGAAGTGTATGATAAATCTGGAAAAAAATCCGTACTAAGTTTCAATGAGTTTTGACTATTCTAGCATGCCACTTTTGTTAGATTCACACTCGGACATCACTCAGGATGTCAGGCACGTGATTTGTGAGAGTGGAGTGCTACAATAAAAGGATAATGATGAAACCCTATAATAGAGCTTACATTCTGCCTACATTTGGAAACCCAAAAGAGAGAGAGAAAGAACAAAGAGAGAGAAAGAAGAAGAGGAAGATGAGGAGGGTTCTGACACCGAAGCTTCCGAGAATAGGTGATCTCCTGACACCGCTGCTCTCCCAAATCATCCAACCTGAGTTTCATTTTCTCCCCATTTACTTTTTTTTTCATTTAAATGTGTAAGATTGAAATGGGTTTATGGACATGGATTTTGAGTTGTCTATAATGTTTTAACTTTTCTTTTATGATTTTGCTTGTCTTTAATGTTAATCTAGTTGATTTGTGTTTACTTGAATTGGGTGTTATGATTGATTGATGTATTTACATATTTCGGTAATAAATCGAGAGGATAAACCAAATAAAAATGATTAGATTGGATTAATGAGAGTTAGGCGATATAATTGACCACTTAGTCAATTTAGTAAGTAATTTCATAAAGAGAGATCTCGTGTGAGACCCGATTGTTTATTAAAGAGCTTTAGAACTAATTAAAATTGTAGGTAATTTGAAAATTGAGAGATTGCAAGTCCATAATTCGATTAGGGTTTATAATTTAGGGAATGATTATAACTTAAGAGAGAGTAATCAACCCTACGATTGTCTAGAACCGACATCCTGTAAACATATAAAAGGCTAGATTAGCATTGATGATAAGTAATAGGTAAAATCCCCTCCCTTATAAGTTGATTAATTCTCTTTATAAATTTCTATTATTACATTATTCAATTGTTGCTAGTTTGCTTTGATTTAGTTCACTTTTCAGTTATTATTCAAATTTGAGTCTTAAATAAAGCATAACCATAATACTTGCAGTTTTTAGTGTAAAACAAGCAATTAGTTTTGCAATTAAACAGAGGTGGCGCAAGACAATAGATCTTCTAACTTGTTCGTTGTTTCAAACTTTTCTTCTCTTCTTATTACGTTAATTTTCACTCTAAACAAATATTAACCAAGTTTAAATTATGTTAATTATGAAGTTTTTAAAATAGTAAAGCTGGAATCATGTTAATCATAAAGTTTTGTTTAAAGTTTACAAATAATTTATAATATAAGTCTTTAAGACTTAAATCATAAAGTTTTGTTTAAAATTTACAAATAATTTATAATATAAGTGTATGTATTGCATTTCTCATAATAATATTACTACTTTAAACTCTTATTCATTTATATGAAATTCTCAATATTTTATTATACAAAATTATTACAACTAATGTAGACATCTTTTAAATGGACTTTCAATTAGAATATAAAAAAAACTTGATACCACGCTTTAGTTCATCCATAATACACTAAATGGGAAAACAGATATACAAATCGCATCAGAATGGTTGCTTGATAATACACTTGTAGACTTACTTAGTAGTTAACACAAAAACAATACTTGATAAAGATAACAATAGTATAATACACAAAAATAATTGCAAACTTATGCTGCAGATCAAAGGTGGAGATTCAGAATTTCAAACTTCAACAAAAAGATAATGTAGTGAGTGGATGAAACATTTCCTAAATTAATTAATATATTTGTCTTTAATATGTCAGTTACAATTTTAATCATAAGTGGCAGGTGATGGTTATGGATGGCCATCACCTACAAGTCACAAAACATTTTCCTTATACATAACTTGCATGAATCAGATAGCTTGGTATCATAATTTAACGAAGAAGGTGACAATTTAAACAAGAGGTAAAAGCTGGAAGTATGAAGCTGAAGAGGGTCATACCAAAGGCACAAAAAAAGATAAACTAACATATAACGATTTCAGAGTATGGGTAAATCAGGGTTTGGCTTTATCATTGAGAGCCTTAAAGGCCTCTCTCAACATGCAATTTTTGGATGGTTTGATGGCCTACATTCAGCGTTAGTGATAGAGGCTTTAGCGGTTCGACAGGCTCTTATATGGTTGGTTCACAACATACAACATATGGGGAGTATCTTTACTAATTCTCAACTTATAGTGCTAGCCATTAAATCACACCAAGAGGATCATTCAGAGTTTGGGGGAATTATTAAGGATTGGCAACTCATATTGGAAAGTAATTCTAATATTTCTGTTGTTTGGATTAATCGACGAGGAAATGTGGCATAAACTTGCTAAAGTATCTTGCAATTTCTCTCGTTTGAAAGTATGGGTGTCTATTCCACCTTGTCTAACTCATTTATATGGTTAATGGAGTTTTTCCTTTACCTTTCAAAAAAAAACATATAACGATGCATGTTTTAATTTTACAAAAATAAGTTTATAATTTTAATAAAAATATATATTATATGATAATAATAATAAAATAAATAAATAACATTATTGTTACTACTATTATTTTCTTTCTCTGTATTAATCAAGTTGAAGATTGATGAGCGTAAAATAATAATAAAAATAGCATCTTGATTAATTTGTAATAACTACATTATTGTTTTTTATTACTTAATTTTTTAATTGTCACAACAAAATGTTCCTCTTAAAAGTATTTTTGAAAATAATAAATTGAATTTAATCTGTCAACTCAATAAGTTGATTACTAAATATGATTAACAAACCTCTCAGTTTGTTAAAAAAATTACTGAACAGTCGTTTACCAAAGGAGGACATGTTTATCATACCAAATTACTAAAACACAAGTCATTCTTATGTTTATTGCTACAAAGCCAGATACTGCTACTGCATATATCATATCACTCAAGATTTAAAAAACATATAATAATGTAAATATATATAATGATACATAAATGGGCTTAAATTATTCCTAAATTATTCAACTGACATTTGTTCTAAGAAGTCAATGTCACCTGCAGTTCATAGTAGTTAATAATGATTGTCTCTCGTTATGAGAGTTTTCTCTCAATTTTGAGAGTTGTTTTTTAGGGTTTACTTTCCACCGTTTTTGGCTTTACTGTTTTTGTCCTCTTCTTTGTCCTTTTCATGGCAGAGGATAATATTTCAGTTGACATGTCTCATTTATCAATGGATGATGAGATTGAAAATGAGATTGTTTTTGGGGAGGAGGAGATTCAAGGAGAGTCACAGTCCTATCAGCTATGTTTGGTTGGGCGTTTCTTGATGGAGAAGGTCATTAATTTTATGGCTATGAAACAAACATTAGCGTCTTTATGGTGACCTTCACTTGGCATGTCTGTCCAGCAAGTAGAGGATGAGAACCTGTACGTGTTTCGTTTTTACCATGTGGTTGACGTGGATTGGGTTATGAACATGAGTCCTTGGACATTTAATGGCCAAGTTCTTTTGCTTGAGAAGATAGGAGAGCATAAGCATCCTTCACTGGTGCCGCTTTTTCATGTGTATATGTGGTTACAGGTGCATAATCTACGGGATGGGTATTGGTTTGAAAGGGTGGCTGAACGTATTGGCAATAAAGTTGGTGAGTATGTGGAGGTTGATCCGGCCAGTTTTAGGAATCAGGAGAAGTCCTTTATATGGCTAAGGGTGAAATTCGATGTCCAGAATCCAATCAGTAATGGTATGTACCTCAGGCGTAAGGGAGATCAAGGTTTTTTTTGCCAATTTCTAGTTTGAAAAACTACCAAATTTCTGTTTTCTCTGTGGTTTGATGGATCATGGAGAGCGCTTTTGTCCCAAATTGATTAAGAGTAATGGGAAACCTGTTGAACGAAAATTTGGATCGGAATTGAGAGCTGATCCTCGTCGAAAATTACGACATATTGGAGCACGGTGGTTGCGTGATACACCGCCGACGGCTGAGGAGATTGCTGTGGTTGTGAGAAGGAACACCAATCTAGGAAACCCGAATGTTTCTCCTGAAAATAAGGCGGGTAATTTGTCATCAAATCCAAATTTGAATGGAGGTAAGGGAGGAGAGTTAGGTGGGGATAAAGGAATTTCAAATGCAGAAGGGGATTCTTCCTATATGGAAAATGGGCCTAATAATGGAAAGGCCCAAGAGATTATGTTCACTGATCCTAAAAGACGTAGAATGGGCCTGGAAAAAGATACATCTCAACCAATGGAGCATGACAATTCAATACATAAGTCAGAGCCTCCAAAAAACGGACCAGCGGTGGGACTCGTGAATCAGTCCCGCTGAAAGAAATGAGTTGCCTAAGTTGGAACTGTCGTGGCATCGGTAATCCTCAGGCATTTCAAGTGCTTCAAGAAATTGTTAGGGAAAAACGCCTTTGTTTTATTTTTCTTATTGAAACTCGTTGTTCTTCTTCTCGCATTAATGCAATAAAGGACATTTTGGGTTACGATGGTTGTGTGAATGTTTACTCAGTTGGTCTTAATGGTGGTATTGCTTTTATTTAGAAAAATATTATTTCCTCTTCTTTTCTTTCTTCATCCTCTTCTCATATTGACTTGGCTGTTGAATTGCCAGGAATTGGGTCTTGGAGACTCACGGGTTTTTATGGTAGCTAACAAAGAAATAATTGGCATGAGTCCTGGCAACTCTTATGAAGGCTTTCTCGTGAGAGTGACTTACCCTAGGTATGCCTAGGTGATTTTAATGATGTGTTGGCCCAACATGAAAAGAGGGGAGGTAGAGCCCAACCTACTAGGCTCATTAATGGTTTTAGGGCAGTAATGGTGGATACGGGGCTACATGTGTAGCACCCCAACTCCCGCGAGACCCGAACCCGACATCTACAGTGACATCCGAGCCCGTGACCCGCGAGGGTGGCATGCTAGAGCAGTCAATCACAATTTAAATCTCGTTATGAAAATTTTCTTCCAAAAATGTTTTAACGCGAAATCAAAACACACTTTGGGCTGACATATCACAAAAATATTTTCAGATACAAAACACTTTCAGTTATTAATTAGCTTTCGGCGATGCTCAATCAACATAAGCATAAAGGCATGACCCAATGGGCTCGATGCCATTTCGAACACAATTCAAGAATCAAAACTCAATACACTTTTACATTTATTAAGCTAGGCCCACCAAACAAAACACTATACTCATGCAGATGTGACGACACCGATCCCGACCCGCTACTCGCTTGCTAGCTAACGATCATACTCCCGTTAGTCTAACGGGGTACTCTTCGTTTCTGAAAAAATAGATGCAATGTTGGGTGAGTTTGCGAACTCAATGAGAAACCATCATCGATGGTTCACCCAACTCATGCATTCACAATTCATATACACACTGAATCACATATTCACACTTTCATATATTCACATGCATTCAATTTCACTTTCACAGTTCACTTTAGATCATTTACATATGCAGATGCACGTGACACTTTCGGTTTCATTTCATTGTTGTGACCGAGCGAATCGTAAATCAAGAATCACATTTTGGCAAGTAGGAGGGCCTCTAGGTATGCACTATCGCCCACTCACATTAGGGATAGGAGAGCCACTGGTATGCACTAATCCCTTTCACATAATAGGACCCCACACCCCACCCGTAGGTGTTTGCGTTTTTTCTTGCGGCGTGTGTTCTTGGGTTTTACTGGCGTCCTCAAATATCTGATGGCGTCTCGGGTCAACAACTATCATTATCGATCATTTAATTATGCATGAGTGCATATGTCATTCACATTTCACAGTCATATCTCATTTATTTCACTAACACTTTTACAATTCGATTCACTATTGCATTTATGCACATTTATTCACATTTTGCACTTCCATATCTCAATCCAATATTTCAACACCCATGGTTGAAATCAATCAAAACGATACACATATCCATCCGTATCTCCACATGGCATATATACACAAATGTAACACATATAGGTTGAGAAACCAACTAGGTTACTCACCGCACTTCCAGAAACACTGACTGAAGTCTCAAAGACTACCCGTGGAATTGCTCCATCGGTGCCTTTAAAACAATCGAAAAATCGAATATCACTCATTGCACAATTTCCAATATTAAAAATGCAAATATAGCAAATACATCGAGTAATCGTACATGTTATGACATTCCCTAAATTTTCCCAATTCGATCAATTTCACTCTAATTCATAGCAAAATCCAATTACCATAAGTCAATAGACTAATATCCAATTCTCTGTAGTCACCTTCCAATTAAAATCACAATCACTATTTATTGTCACTAGATTCTCATAATCATCGAATTAAAATCCGAAATTTCATCTTATCAATTCAAATTCTTAATCTCTAAATTCCAATTAATCCCTTAGAAAATAATTCAATTGAAATCAAATCTCAAATTCATTACTTGTAACAATCATCTTAAAAATCACTTCATTTCATTCTCCCAGATTGAAATTCCTAGTCTCAGAAATTCAATTGATCCATAGCCAATCCATTAGAAACTAATCCTCCAAATTCATAATCTCCATATTGAATTTAATCCATAGGTAATTGAACTATCAAATTCCTAGATCCCCATAATTTAAAACCTCAAAAATCTCATTTTGGAAAAATCAGCATTCCTCGCCGCGGCATCAGATCCTTCGCCGCGGCGAGTACTCATTTCTCGCCACGTTCGCCACGGCGTAACTCACCTCGTCGCGGCAAATCGCGCGCTTCGTCACGGCGTACGCTGCGACGTGCTCCTTTCTTCCTCGCCGCGGCGCGCCTTCCGCGCACGTCGCGGCGTGCGAAGCATTTCTGAAATGCTTGCCGCGGCGTGTTCTTCATGCGCCACGGCGTGCAACAACGAACACGCCCAGAAAATCCAGAAATTTCCAGATTTCTCAGATTCAACTCCATCCAAATCCATTCTAAACACTCCCAATTAGTTTCATACACTATACTGAACTCATTTCTAACCTCAAAACTATCTAAAACTTATTATTCATCAAAATCCCAAATCAAACTCAACATTTTCTCAAAAACCCTAACATCTGAAACTTTCAAATTCTCTACACAATTTCATAACTCAATCAATGATCAAATTAAACAACTTATATCATAAGGAAACAAAGACTTACTTGATTCAAGCTTTAAACCTTTCCAAATCACCAAGAAATCCACGCAAGAGAAGAAGAAGAACAAAGCAATTTCTCTAAAACAGAAGCAAGCATCGTCAAATTTCAAAGGCTTAAGTTATATATATATACTGAGTACCTTAAGACTTGTTTGGCAATGAATTGCCACCAGTCCAGATCGAACAACCTCAATCCAATTTCTGATTCTAATTTCTCCCAATACGCAATAACAATTAATAATAAATCCTAAAGTCATAATTCAACTTGCCTCATATCAATTGCCAATCAATCACGGACCCAGAATTCGGTTTATCAGTCACTATACCATTTTTCCAGTCCGGACTCAATTCTCTAAAAATTCCAAAAAAATTACCATAAATTCACAAAATTAGGAATTGCATATTCCTACACTCCAATCTCATAATCCAGTTCTCTAAATTCAATTTTTCTCATTCCAATTCATATACAAAACTCATTTATACACTTTTCGCACAAATTTCCAATTTCCACAATTCAATCGGGAAATGTCATACATGTACGCATATTCATATACTTATGCCATCAATAATCATTTACCGATGACTATAGAAACTATAATGCATGAAGAATTCACATTTGCCTGTACTTTAACTTGACCCGATCCAATTTACAAATATACCCGTCACTTCGGTAACGGGATGTTACAACATGATCTCAAGATGTCGGGTTATCAATATACCTGGGATAATGGTCGATCAGGAGATGATTGGACAGAAGCCAAACTGGATCGAATTTTAGTCTCAAACCTTTGGAGACTTTGATTCCGTTTCTCTACAGCAAGCATATTGGATATCTCTTCATCGGACCACTTTCCTATTATACTTGAGGTAAAGCTTTTCTCTCCAAGAGATAGGGTTCATCTTTTTCGTTTTGAAAATGGATGGGCAAGGAAACCAGAGTGCTGTCGGTTAGTGGAGGAAAATTGGGTAGGTGTGAATCGATAAAACCTTATGGAAAAGCTTGAGCAGTGTGGACTAAAGATTAATACTTGGGGGCAATCTTTTTTGAAGGAATACGAAATTGATCACTGCAGAAAGAAATTAAAATGCTTCGGGGTAGAAGGGACGTGGCTAGTAGAGAACGGTTTGCAATAGTTAATGCTCGGCTTTTCGAGCTCTTGGATTTGAAGGAGAAATTTTGGAAGCAAAGGGCAAAAGCCCATTGGCTTCAAGATGGAGATCGGAATACCCGCTATTTCCATTCAGTTGCTACTGCTAGGCAACGAAAGACCCGAATTGAATCTCTCTTTGATGATGAGGGTAATCAGTATGACTGGAATTCAGGTCCGTCAGATCTTATGTTTTCTTATTTCTCTGATCTTTACAAAACTAGTGCTGTTGATCCTGCTACTGTTGTTAACATATTACCTCAGTTGGTGTCGGATGATGATAATCTTTTTTTGCTTGCTCCATATTCTGGTGATGAGGTGCAATCTGCAGTATTCAGTATGAAAGCGGATAAATCACCTGGGTTAGATGGCTTCAATCCAGGTTTTTACCAAAATTTTTGGGGTATAATTGGTCCTGCAATTTCAGATTTTTGTATTACAAGTTTAGCAGCTGGGAATATTCCTGTCCAATTAAACGATACAGCTATAGTGCTCATTCCAAAAAAGGCTACCCCTGTGAAGATGACAGATCTTCGTCCAATTTCTCTATGTAAGGTCCTCTATAAAATTATGTCGAAAATGGTTGCAAACAGGTTGAAAACTCCGTTATTTGATTTGATCTCTGTGAATCAGAGTGCATTTGTGCTGGGGCGAAGTATCCAAGATAATAGCATTATTGCTTTTGAGGTTATGCACTATTTTAGTGGCAAGAAACGGGGTAAGCTTGGTCATGGTGCTTTAAAGATAGACATAAGTAAGGCGTATGACAAGCTGGAATGGACTTTTCTGCGGGCAGTTCTGTTGAAGTTGGATTTTGATACAGGGTGGGTGAATTTAATCATGGATTGTGTTTCCTCTGTTCAATATTCTGTATTGTGCAACGGCAATTTAATTGGTCCGATTATTCCACAACGTGGTCTGAGGCAAGGAGACTCACTATCTCCATATCTCTTTATTTTGTGTACTGAAGTCTTGTCCAGGATGATTGGTGATGGGGTGGAGAGGGGATTGATTCATGGGTGTAAAGTAGTAACGGCTTCACCTCTTATATCCCATTTATTTTTCGCGAACGACAGCATCTTTTTCTTTGATGTTAAGGTTGAGGAGGCGGCTTTTTTGAAGACTTTGCTTGACAATTATGCAGCAGCGTCGGGGCAAAGTATTAACTTTTCAAAGTCTTTGGTCTGCTTCAGTTCTAATACAGTGTAGGGTAATAAGCAAGCCATTTGCCAGTTGTTTGGAGTTGAGGAACAGCCTGATTTGGGACACTATTTGGGTTTGCCCACTGCCATTGGTAGAAATAAAAGGAAGGTTCTGAAATTCGTCAAAGATAAAGTGTGGGGACGGTTAAATTCATGGAACAAAAGAATGTTAACTCGTGCGGGTCGTGAGGTTCTTTTAAAGACTATGTTGCAAGCCTTACCTAATTACGTAATGAGTATGTTTATGCTTCCAACGACTTTATGTGCTAAGATTCAACTGGTGATGGCTCGATTTTGGTGGGGAAAAGGTAAAGAGCACACTAGGGGTATGCATTGGTTAGGTTGGGATAGGCTTGCTCTGCCTCGAAAGTTTGGAGGGCTCAGTTTTAAGAAGATTTATCAATTTAACAAGGCCATGGTGGGAAAGAT
Source organism: Erythroxylum novogranatense (assembly GCA_029891385.1). Classification (NCBI taxonomy): domain Eukaryota; kingdom Viridiplantae; phylum Streptophyta; class Magnoliopsida; order Malpighiales; family Erythroxylaceae; genus Erythroxylum; species Erythroxylum novogranatense. The sequence continues at coordinate 87,176,819 of CM057231.1, read as the reverse complement.
TGGATGGCGGTTGATTAATTGTCCAGATTCTCTATTGGCAAGGTTCTTGAAAGCAAGATACTTCCCAACAACGGACTTTTTGAATGCAACAGAGAAGTCAAATATTAGCTATGTATGGAGAGGTATATTAGCCACTATTCTGATGTTGAGGTCTGGTTTATTCTGGAGAATTGGAAATGGTAGTAATACTTCCATCTGGTTAGACCCGTGGTTACCTTCTCTTGAAGGTTTTAAGCCGTCTTCAGATTTTGATTTTCGGAATAGATGTTTTTAGGTTTCAGATCTTATACTAAATGGCTCATGGAATGTCCCACTAATTTTAAGAGTTTTCAATGCAGAAGATACCAGTGCTATCCTATCAATTCCTTTAGGAAGGTCTCGAGTAGCAGATGCTTTATGTTGGAAATTTGAACATAAAGGCGTATATACGGTTAAGAGTGCCTATAAATCTCTTACATGGCAGGGACATAATGACCAGGTATCGGCTCAGTCGTCTTGTTAGAATAGAGTGTGGCGGTGTAAAATTCCTCCTTTTCTGTTGAATTTTTTATGGTGAGCAGGAGTTAATATATTACCCTAAAGGAAACGCCTCCTCACGAGACATGTGCCTGTTGTTGATGTGTGACAACTTTGTCAAAGGAGTTCAGAGACAATTCTCCATATTTTGGTCCAGTGCCCTTATGCACGCGAGGTATGGCAGTTGAGCCCCCTTGGTTGGTTCAATCAGCAAGTAAACTCATTTCTGGGTTGGTTAGCTGCTTTTACCTCTTTGTTCAATAACTGGGATATGGCTTTGGGAATATATGTTTGCTGGAACATATGGCAGAGTCGCAATAGATGGGTTTGGCAGCAAAAGTTCACATCACCTGCGCAATGTCTGGTGCGGTCTAAGGGTAATTTTGAGGTGTAGCGATCAGTGCAAAGGAATGATGTAACAGATCATGGTGGGGGGGGATCCTAGAAGCAGGGTCATACATTGGAGTCCGCCGCAGGTGGGAGTTTTGAAGTTAAATGTCGATATTACTACCGCCTTACTAGATATGCAGTTTGGTATTGGTCTGATTGTGCGGGACTCGAAGGTCGGGTTTATAGCTGCTAAGAATGTAGTTAAAGATGAAGCTTTATATGCTAGGGATGCTGAAACATTGGGGGTGAAGGAAGCATTGAGCTGGATAATGGCAAATTCTTGGTCACCAGTTCTGCTGGAAACAGATTGCTTGGAAGTAGCAAAAGCAGTTAATGCTGCTTCTTATATTGATAATTCCAGTTTTGGCGTACTGATAGATTATTGTAAAGCTCTTTTGTCAAAGATGGCTCATGTGAATGTCTCTTTTGTTCATCGATCTGCGAATGTTGTTGCTCACAACTTAGCTGCTACAACACATTCAATTGTGGATCGGGGGGAGTGGCTTGTTAATCCTCCCTTTTTCTTGTTAAATTTCTTCGAGTAATAATATCCAATATCTTACTAAAAAAAACGTCACCTGCAGTTCAAAATCTCGTTTTCTTTTATGGTATAACATTGTTACCTGCTCTCGCAATTCTCTCGTAACTAGAATGCTATTTATGAGTCGGGCAATTAATTTATGTATTAGCTATTAGCATATTCTATTAGTTGATTTGATTAACAGATTGTATTAATTATTTGTTAGAGATGTTTGGTAAAATTAGCTGTTTATTATTAGCTGTTTATGTATAAAATGACTTATGAAGACATTATTTAAAAAAACTATAAAGAAAACCAATTTACCTTGTCCCTGGAAAATTTAAATTTTAAACCTTTTAATTAGTCTAAGTATGTTCAATCATGCCAAAGGTCATGTATTGGGACCGAATGCATCAAAATAAAAGTTATTAATTGATGTATTAAATTATGTATAATTACTTTTAGTAGAAGTATACTAAGTAAAGGTAATTAATTTTATTAATTAATAAATATATGTTTTATTTTATTAATAATTAATATGATAATAAAATAAAATAAATTAAAATTTTATTAATAATTAATAATCAATATGATAATAAAATAAATTTTATTCATTTTTATTTATTACATAATAATACTAATATATAAGATGATCAATTACTCATATTTTATTTATAATACATATTTTATAACTAATTGTTAATTAATTTTATTAATAAATAAAATTATATTTCTATAATTTGTCATAATTAGATATAAATATATTATTAAGTATATTAATTTACATATAACATCAGCAAAAAAGTTGCAATTTTTTCTCTTTACCATGTAGCTTTCTCCTCTTTATTATATAAGAAAAGGTATAATTGATTTTGATGGTTAAATATTTAGTTGTTTCATAAAAACGCTCCTATTTATCTGTTTGAGGACAAATAGATAATTTTTTTTTGTACAAAGAGAAAAAGAAACAACATAAATTATATAACGAGTAGGAGGAAACAAGTCTCGGAAAGGTCCTCGGAAAGAAGGCTTTGGCACCTGACAAGGGTGGTATCAAAAACTGTGAAACCGACTGTGGTAGAATCTGCGTAGCACCCGACTGTATTAGATTATTTAGCTACTCTCTAAATAGACAAAATAGTAGCTTAAGCATACCAGCTAAAAAAGATAGCTGATTGGTAGCTAACCAAACGAGGCGGAGGATAGTTTAAAAGTAGTTAAATTACTATCTACTACGTGTTAAAGTTACGTTACATACTGCAACAGACAATAGTAATCTGCAGCTCCTACTAAACGGCTGCGTTTGATTGAAACAGAAAAGGATCCTCCAACAGCGATTTGGGAACTTGCAGGCAACAAAGCAGCGACGGCATGCCACCATCACGATCTAGGTTGAATTTCTGAATCTCTTAATCTTATCCCTCTGTTCACACAGATCTGCTGGTTCCAAATTGATTGGGTTTTGGATCTTCAATGGAGATTGAAAATTCACAAGAGACATTGCCAATGGCCACACTCCTCCCTCTCACTTCTGTCTCTCAACAACCTTACGTCTCTGAGCTGCTCTCTTTCACGCTCGACCGCCTCCAGAAAGTAATCACTTTTTAGTTTTTGGATTTTTGTTCTTGCATATTTATCTTTACGTACATATATTCGAGACTATTTTATGTTTGTAGGAACCAGAACTACTGCGGGTAGATGCAGAGAGAATACAGAGGCAAATGCAAGAGGTTGCAGTGGGCAACTACCGTGCCTTCATTTCTGCTGCTGATGCTCTACTTGCTATAAGAGATCAAGTGTCGTCCATCCATAACCATCTTGATTCTTTGGTACTTCTTCCTTCACTTTCTTTTTATTTTTCAATTTATTTTGGTAGTCTTAATTCGTAATCTGCTCATTTTTGGCAGATATCAGATATTCCTGCCCTAACAGCTGGTTGCTCTGAGTTTGTTGAATCTGCGGAGGAGATTTTGGAGAAGAGGAAGATGAATAAAACATTGTTAGCCAATCACAGTACATTACTCGATTTGCTTGAAATTCCTCAACTTATGGATACGTATGTGCTTTGAGACTGTCTTTCTATCCTCTGTTTTTATTGATTAATGCATGATCTGACACAATCATTCTCAAGCATGTTCATGAATTTCTTGATTGGAAGGATTAAGGTATCATCCTCAAGCATTAATCTGTTTTAATTAATTAGTGACGACTGTGAACTGCTTTGGTTAATTTACTTGATGTTTAATTTTATAAAAGGATGCAATACAGTCTCCATATTCTGGTTGAGGAATTTTTAAAAGGTCTTGTGAGGGAGGGAATTGGGTTCCTTTATTTATCCTTTCAAGAATGGAAAAAGAGGGTATGCCGAAGGGCTTTGATGGTAATAAACTTTTCTTCTGTTGAACGTGGAGTTGGTACTAGTGCCATTGTTTTTGATGGAGTATGGATTATGACTAAATATTGTTGTGGAGGCTGGTAACTAATCATTTAGTCTGGTAGAGCTCTCACTGGTGATGCTTCCTTTTCCAAAAAGATTATTTGTTGTATGCACCTATTTAGACTAGGTTTCCTTTTCAAGTAATTATGCCTTTTCCTATTAAAAATAGAAATACAAAAAAAAAATTTAAAAATCTGGAAGGCAAGCATGGTAGCTTGAGATATCTCATCACTTATTTTAATAAACAAAGTCTTTGTCTAAAACTTTGGTCCTTACATTTGTTCCAGTTCAAATTACCAAATGTCTGGCCTTGGTTTCTTAAAATCTGTTGTTCCCTACACCACCTTAAATATCATTTCATCAAGAAAGCTATAGCTTTGCAAAAGGGATGCCTTATAACAACTTTTGAATTGCATACATTTTTCTCTAGTAAAGTATCAGCAAGTTTTATTTGATTTTCTACAATTTGCAGATGTGTAAGGAATGGAAATTATGATGAAGCTCTTGATTTGGAAGCCTTTGTTTGCAAGCTTTCAACCATGCATCCAAAGTGAGTTTTGGAGCCTACGAATTTTCTAGTATTAGATTTACTTGTTGAATTTGTCGAAAGAATTATACTCATATGACTCCATTTTGACTCACAAAGGTTACCAGTCATTCAAGCATTGGCTGCAGAAGTTAGGCAGACCACCCAATCTCTTCTTTCTCAGCTTCTCCACAAACTTCGTTCCAATATTCAGGTAGGTTGGCAAAGTTAAAACATTCAGAATGATTTGTGACTTGACTTATTTCACATTCAATGTAATGAGAATATTTGCCTACTTTTTATAACGCCTGTATCTTGTAGTTGCCAGAGTGCCTCCGGATTATTGGATATTTACGTCGAATTGGAGTGTTTAGTGAGTATGAAATGCGTTTGCAGGTCATTTTACTGGTGCCTTTTCTTTTTGTTGAACAATCTTCTTCTTCTATTTGATGATGCATAACACTCGTAATGAGTATTTTTGATGATGTATAACATTCATAATGAGTATTCTTAAGGTGCATTGGGATTTGTTTTTGCATTTGACAAACTTGCATTTTGGACCAAATGCAACCACATATGCATTCCATAAGTGGAAAAGCTGCTTTTTCCAAACATAAAAACAACTTCAATCACAGATTTGACAAACACATGTTTTTAGTATGGTTGGCGAACTTTTAAAAAATGAGTTCATGATTAGGAAAGATAAACATAACTTCCATTTAGATTTTAAGTTGTACTATATTAAAATTTATTTATTTAAATTCATTGTTTTTTATTAAAAAAATTCAATTACATGTCAACAATAGGTTTGGAAACCAAACTTGTCCAAATTGAATGGTAGATTCAAACTGTAATATTAAACATAGCCTTAAAGGGAATTTTGTATCTATATTGGCATTCAAGTTGTTTGTAAACTTTCTTTTCATATATTATTGACATGCCTTGATCTGACCTGGATCTATGTTTCTCCCAGTTTCTTAGATGTCGAGAGGCATGGCTTACTGGTATACTGGAAGATCTGGACCAACGAAGTGCATATGAATATTTGAAAGGAATGATAAACTGTCATAGGATGCATCTTTTTGATGTTGTTAACCAATACCGAGCAATATTTGCTGATGATACATCAGGAAATGAAGAAAACAATGACAGCGGTCTTCTTTTTAGTTGGGCTATGCATCAAATTACCTCACACCTTAAGACTCTAAAAATTATGCTCCCAAGGATAACGGAGGGTGGATCTTTGTCAAATATTTTGGACCTATGCATGGTGAGATTTGTTTCCATTTATGCCAAACACTTTCATTGGTGTAGATTGTCTTTCAATCTTTTGATTAGATGACTGACGCACAATGATTCCTTGCATTGTGGTCAGTATTGTGCAATGGGACTTAATTATGTTGGACTGGATTTTAGGGGCCTGCTTCCACCACTTTTTGAGGAGTAAGATGTACATTTTGATCTCTTTCTGTCTCTCTCTCTCTGAGGGTATGTGTGTGTTTTCTGCTTGCTGAAACTTAATGTGGCTATCTTGCAGTGCTGTTCTGAATTTGTTCTCGAAGAATATTAGTACAGCAGTTGAAAACTTTCAGGTGTTTTAAAAATAGATCTACTTTGAAAAGCATTATTCTTTTCAATCTATGAACTTGCTTTTAATGCCTGCGTAATTTCGTGTTTCTTCTTACTTGATTTCTTCTTTCCAGTTAGTTTTAGATTCACACCGCTGGGTTCCATTACCTGCAGTTGGCTTCCCAGCCAGTAGTGTTGGTGAAGAGAATCAGGATGATGTGACTCCACCATCCTATCTGATGGAGCATCCACCTCTGGCAGTGTTTGTCAATGGTAATTTTTATGATGATTAGTCGATCAAAATAAAAGTTGGTTGCTTATCTGAGTTGAAATTTTCCGATCTCTTGTTTAGGTTTAAAGATGACTGCATACTTATAAATTTTTACCCAACATAGCACCTTTTAACTTTTATCTAAGATAGTTGGGTTTCCACGTCCTCCTCAGGTCTATACTTAGCTAATTGCTACAATTTTCCTTTCTCACAGAAAACAGAGATGACTACAGAATTGCTAAGGGTTACTTCTTTGACATGACTAATTCATATATTTGCAGAATAATGAATTAACTAAACTTAACAGACATTATATACTATGATCTACATGGTCAGGCTTGAGTATGCATGGGGGATGTAGAGAAGGCTGTGTCCGTGTTTATGGTTGCGTGAAATAATAGTTGAAGCGTTTAAATTGTACATTCAGTTGTTCTTTTACATCAAGCAATTCTGTGATGCCTTTAGGTGTGTCTGCTGCAATGAATGAGTTGCGTCCATGTGCGCCACTAAGTTTGAAGACCGTGCTTGCACAAGAATTAATTAAGGGCTTGCAGGCTGTTTCAGATTCTCTATTGCGGTATAATACGACTCGGATGCTCAGGGAGAACGAGTCTGGACTTTTCCTTTCACTTTGCCGCACATTTATTGAGGTCTGGTACTTGATAACTTGGACTGTTTTGTCCTTGGCAAATTGTTGGCTGCGGATTAAATTTAGGATCCTGGAGCTCTTACAAGCTTCCCTTTGTAGGTTGCTTATCCATACTGTGCGAGTAGCTTTGGTCGATGTTACGCAGGGGGTACTGCTCTTATTATGGACGCAAAGAATATGTATCATTGTATTGCGCGCTTATTGGAAACTTCCCCATCAAGAGAACTTCCTAAACCAGAGATTAATACAGAGGAAAATAGTGCAATTGAAAACGGAGATGTAGCTGCTGTGGAAAATGGGGTGACTCCAGATATTGAAAGAACAAGTAGCAGTGTGGCAGATGAAAACTAGCTCAAAAGCTCCACTATACAGACGGGTGAAAAGCAAAATTATGCCACAGAGCAGTTGAAGGAGAATCAATCCTGATGTAATTAGACAAATTAATAACAGAAAAACGCCTTGATAGAAGTCAATCGTCAAGCTTTTAAACATTTTTTCAAGAGAATATTGTTGTACGGATCTTGGATTACTATTTTAGAAAGTCAAAAACGAAGAAGAGTCCATGGAGAAGGTGGATCTATAACGAAGGTGGCTGTGGAGTTTACACTCTTGGTGAGAATGCTGGTTTTGTGTGTGTATGACTATGAGCGTTTAATTTTGTATGCTTTCCCTCATAGTGGTCTATTTCTTTCACCCCTTGTAGTCTGATGACACAATCAAGGATAATGCTGGAGACGCAGTGGAAACTCATTTTAGGCTGTAAGATTTTAGTTATTGTCTAAGGCCTATCTCTCTTAGAATGAGTAGTTCAATAATTTCCCTCGATAAAAAGCACAGCGAGAAGCTTTAAAAGTTAGAACTTTCAATAAAACTTCACAGCTATAGGTTAAGAGGAAAAAAAATTGTTATGTAGATTATTTATCTCCTTTATTGTGAGTTTTAAGGTTTTAAAAATTATTTTTATGTTAAAAGATAAATAATTTTGAATACATTTCTAATATTATAATAATGTCATCATTATTTACAAGTGTAACTTATAATGTATGGACATACTTTGAATATATGGTAGGTAGGAATAAATCTAAATTTTGACATACGTGAGATATAGGTATTTAAGAGGGTGAATTAAATGTTTGTGAATTTTATCTCTTTAAAAATTTAATTAATTAATTAAAATTTTAAAATTTACAATTATCAAACTTTTAAATTTGATTCAAATATTACCAATGGATTTAATTAATATTACTACTTAAGATTTCAGAGTTTTAAAATTTTATAATAAGTATTTTACAAATTATTAGTACTATCTAAATATATTTATGTTAAATTAAATTTTAGTTAGAGTTATTTAAATTGATTGATATTATTATTAAACTATTTTTATCTTAATTCTTTTGATTTTGTATAATAATAATTAAATTATTAAATGTTAATCTTCTCATTGTAGTAATTCAATGTTTAGTTAACGTCTTGTTTTAAAACATTGACACTTACCTAATCTGATTTTTATAACGTTAATATCTCTTTCATGCAAAATTGGGGGTTTTGTTCCAAAGTATTCAAGTCCTCTTAAGCTTGAGCTTAGCTCAAAAATAAAAACAAGTAGCAATTAAATTAAAACCATCCAATTATGTATTATGGCTGGCTCAATTCTTCCCCTTCTGCGTAGTTTCAACTTAGCTCATCACGTGGATGATAGAATTTTATCATTATTTTGTGGACTAGCATAATAAACATAATTTTGTACAAATCTCTCAATTTGATGTCAAGGTAATTGGGCTTGTTAATTCTCTCTTTAATATGTCATTGGACCTGTGTTCATGGACTTGCTATGATGGGTAGGCTTGGCCCATGATTTGCAGTGCACAGGAGGCCTTACTGCTAGCCGACTTTAAATACAGTTGCTCCATTAAGAACTGCATGTGTGTGTTTTTGCTAATTAAGGATTTGGAATAGCAGTAGCAAATCCTCTACATCTTTATCACGTCGCTTTACAGAACATTACAATGGATTCAATGTTTCTCCAATTTCTAGGTATTTATCAATCTAATTATTGAATATAGTATGTTGCAATTCTGGGGTTAATTATTTGTGTAGATTAATTATGAAATTAATATGGAATTTCGTGATCTAATTTTCTTCAATTGGTATCAAAGACAATTAACCCTAATTGTGATTGCTATTTTTTTTGGTAGTTTTGAGATATTAATTTTTTGTTCAAGTAATTTCGTTTTCGATTTTGTTAAATTTTTTCTATGAAATCGTTTTTGGCTGATGTCGATTGGTTTCGGTTTGATGTCAAAGCATGTAGTAAGTTATTCGATTTGCTGTTGTCTTTCGTAAACCTCAAGAACTCGAAGAACCAAACCATTAACGTTTTCTTTCGATTTTTCCTATTCTTTACAGTAGCTTTTTTTGTAAAATTGATTGAGGGGTTTGATAGATCTTTATATTTTGAATCTATTGACACAAATTTCGTTCAAAACGGATAAAAAATGAAGGCGTTATAGACGTTTTTCCAAACCAAGTCGTGAACCTGGTTGGGCAACCCAGATACCAGACAGCCGGGCTAGGAAGATGAAGCCCGACCCGGCTAGCCTCGCCCACGCGCACTGGTGGCGCGTGTGGGCGCGTGTAGATACCTCCGGTGACCTTTTTCCCCCAAATTTTTTCCTACTTGTTTCACTTGCCCAGTTCTATTTTATGGTATTTTTTCAGAAATTTTTGAATGCTAGAATCTTTATTTTTATTTTTCCCAAATTTTAAAATTAATAAAAATATATTGTACTCTCTGAATTTTTCATTGAAAATTTTTGTACTTATTCCTAGTATTATTTGGGCTTGTGGGGTCTCGTATACTCTCAGAGTTATATAGTTGTGCACCAAAATTAATTTTTTTGATATCGTTTATGCATATAATGTTATATTATATGATTACTATGGTTAATTTTGTAATTGTGGTGCTAATTGAACCTATGGGAACAATCTTGGGGAATGTTATTAGACTCTTGTCATTCATTTTGTGTAATTGTGAGCTCGTCTATCGTGAGACCAATTATTACAAATTTCTGTTATGATGTTGTTATTGGGCATTCATTAGATGCTATGTTAATGATGCACTTACCCTATCGGTTTGTCTTTATCAATGTGATTTATAATGTTTGTTTAATTCATTGAATTATGTCTTTAAAGTTTTCAATATCCTATCGATATTAGCTTAAGGGCATAGTTTAATGTTCTGGGTGCTCTGTGTTGTAACCTTAGGCAGGATTGCAATTGCATGAGAACCTAACTGTGTTGTTTGCCCAATTATGCTAGTTGTTGATACATTTGCTAAATCTCCCTGCTTTGTATCAATTTCCAGCTTTGAATTCTTTGATTAAGCTGAATGGAACCAATTATGACCAAAGGCTTGACTGTTAAGGCTTTTGTGAATCATGTAACCCATATGGGCTTATTTAGATCTTTTGATGCCTTGGATTAGTAGGAGCCTGTCTTTTATGTTATTTTGATAGTAACATTGTATTTGACTATTTGGTTATTCAATCTACAAACTTTTGCTTATAATTGTTGCTATTATTGTTGTTGCCATATACTTACTTGATATACTATGCAGATACATTTAAATGTTTGTATACATATGACATTTTGTTGGAGACATTTTGTACCAAGTCTCATCTTGTTGTTATGAGATATTTTGTTAAATCTCAATTGGCATCTTGAGTGGATGCTTAGGCTATTTTGTTTGGAATTACACAAACGAATTACTATTTTGTGTGCATTTCCTTATGACACATTTTGTTTAGGTCATCGAGGTATGAATATCTTGCATATATGTTATCAGTACTCCTATCGGGTCTGAATTCTATATTGTTGAGGTATTTATAACCTCATTTTGGACTTATGATTGAGAGATTGTTGGTTTTATTTTGACATCCTATTGTGGCCACATATTGTTATGTTGATCTGGGGATTTGTTCTATTGTTCATTGATGTTAGTTATGCTGTCCAAGTGGGAGAATGATATAATTTTATCATTATTTTGTGGACTAGCATAATAAACATAATTTTGTACAAACCCCTCAATTTGATGTCAAGGTAATTGGGCTTGTTAATTCTCTCTTTAATGTGTTATTGGGCTTGTGTTCATGGACTTGCTATGATGGGTATGCTTGGCCCATGATTTGCAGTGCACAGGAGGCCCTACTGCTAGAAGACTTTAAATACAGTAGCCCCATTGAGGACTGCATATGTGTGTTTTTGCTGATTAAGGATTAGGAATAGCAGTAGCAAATCCTCTACATCTCTATCACGTCGCTTTACAGAACATGACAAGGATTCAATGTTTCCCCAATTTCTAGGTATTTATCAATCTAATTATTGAATATAGTATGTTGCAATTCTAGGGTTAATTATTTGTGTAGATTAATTATGAAATTAATCTAAAATTTTGTGATCTAATTTTCTTCAGTGGATTGTAGCTCCGTGTCTTCTGTTGCAACTACTGACACCGGTGCGCCCAATCCAGGTTATATCGTTTGGTACTGTGAAGATCAGTTGGTCCTGAGTTGGATCATATCTCCAGTTGCGGAAGTTATCCTCTCCCAAGTAGTGGGTGTTGAATCTGCTCGAGCAGCTTGGCAAAAGTTGACAGCGTTGTATGTTTCTGGTTCTCATGTGTAGATCCGCCAACTGAAATTGCAAGCCAGTCATTTACAGAGAGAGAATGAGAGTATCTATGTTTATATGTAACGTATCTAATCCTTGGTTAATCTGTTGGCTGCATTAAAGAGTCCTGTTGATGTTGACGATCTCGTGGATGCCATCTTGGCTAGTTTGGGACGTGTATCATCCCTTCACCCGTTCACTTGAGGCTCGTCTCACTCCAGCAACCTTTAATGATTTTTATGGACTATTAATGAGTGAGGAGTCCTAAATCCAAATGGACAACAATGTCTTTTCTCCATCTTCTCAATATTCTAATCGGGGTTACAATTATCGTGGCCGAGACTATGGAGAGACAGAGGTTCTTCATCCAACACCGGTTGTTCTTCACCTTCCTATGGTTCCTTGGATCAATCCCTGCCTACATGCCACAACTGTCGTGGGCTTGGTCATATTGCTCGTTTTTGCCCTCACCAAAACTCTCAAAATCAGTTAAACAAGTGGGAATCATGTTGAAAAAATGATTCAAAATATCTTAGACTCAATAAGTCTTTTCTTTATGTTTGAATGAGTCTTAATTTATTTGTTGTTTTTGTTCCTAGTCTACCGAGTCCACAGGAAGAGTGAGCACTTTGCTGAATTTGTTGAGTATTTTGCTGAATTTTTTGAGTCTATAAAGTGCCTATAAATATCATTGTTTCTATAGAATAAAACATCTCTTGCAGTGTTTTGTTTAGTTGTTCCTCTGTTTTTCATAAGTACTCTTTTATGTCTCTATTTTTTCCAACAAATTGGTATCGAATTTTGGATCTTTTGGGTACTTTGGGAAACACATGAGTGAAATATAAGAGTATGACAACACTTGGGTTTTCTTTCGCTACTGGATTTTCTTCTACACAACCATTTCTACCAATCTTTAATGGTGACAAATATGAGTAGTGGAGTATCAAAGTCAAAACATTGCTCAAATCACAAGATTTATAGGATTTAGTAGAATACGGGTATATCGATATATTAGAACCAGATGAAGAAACAAAGAGGAGATTGAAGGAAACTAAGAAGAGGGATGCCAAAGCACTGTTCATTCTCCAACAAGCAGTGCATGACATTATTTTTTCAAGAATTGCAGCAGCAACTACATCAAAGAAAGCTTGGTCAATACTACAGAAGGAGTTTCTAGGTGATGCAAGAGTCCTAGTGGTAAAATTACAGTCACGAGGACGAGACTTTGAAACCTTGATTATGAAAAATGATGAATTAATAGTTGATTTTTTGTCAAGAGCAATGGCAATAGTCAGTCAAATGCACTCTTATGATGAACAACTTTCTGATGAAACAATTGTTGCAAAAATTCTGAGAAGCTTGACACCAAAATTTGATAATGTAGTAGCTGCTATAGAAGAAGCTAAGGATTCATCGATTCTTTCAGTTGATGAACTGATGGGGTCCCTTTAAGCTCACGAGTCACGAATCAATAGAACAGTTGACAAGCATGAAGAAAAGGCATTTCAGGTGATGAAGGAAACAACCAAACATGAAAAAAATGATTATTCGGTATGTCTTTATTATAAACAAACAAACCACCTTCATTATGAATGTTGGTGGAGACCAGACATTAAATGCAATAGATGCGGTCAATTAGGATATATAGAGAAAGTTTGTAAAAGTGCCTCACAAAATAATGCCAATGTAGCAACTATGGTCCACCTTTGAGGAAATGATGTGTTATTCTAACACACGATGCCTACATCCATATCAGAATATGTCCCATGACAAATATGTTTTTGCCTATGACCATGCAAACAACCATGTTTATGTTTATGATGAAGGGATCTCTACAACCATGCCCATACCAATGCCAACATTGATTATGACATTTTTAATCAAAGGGGACTGTTCAAAAATTATTCAAAATATCTTAGATTTATTGAGGATAAATAAGTCTTTTCTTTATGTTTGAATGATTCTTAATTTAGTCTATAGGTTATTATTAAGTCCACAGGAAAAGTGAGCACTTTGCTGAGTTTGTTGAGTCTTTTGCTGAGTTTGTTGAGTTTGTAAAGTGCCTATAAATAGTACTGTTTCTATGGAATAAAACATCTCTTGCAATGTTTTGTTTAGTCGTTCCTCTATTTTTCATAAATATTATTTTATGTCTCTATTGTTTCCAACAAATCATGTCTCGACAAATGTTGGTTCCAATCAGGAGTGGCTACGCGACTTAGGGGCGAATCACCCTCTGACAGCGAGCATGGAAAACTTAGGTATCCATTCAAAATATACCGCTCCCAATGAAGTCACTCTTGGTAATGGATCTTTTGTACCCATTCTTCATGTTGGTAACAGTCATGTTTTGCTTGGTAGTAACTCCTTTTCTTTCAGAGATATTCTTCATGTTCCTTCCACTTGCACAAATCTTTTGTCGGATAATTCCTTTACAAAAAGTAATAATATTTTATTTTATTTTTGTAACTCTTTTCTCATTAAGCATATGCAGAATAGCAGGTCTTGTACAAAGTGCAGAATAGCCATAGTCTCTACAGCTTATTTCTACCACCGGTAAAGCCTAGTCCACAAATTCATTTTGAGTCCGATGATATATGGCACGCTCGCCTTGGTCATGTATCATTTTGCACAGTCAAAAAAGTATTTAGTGATAATTTTCTCCGCACTACAAATTCTTCTGTCCCATGTCTTTGTCATATTTGTAATGTTAGCAACATAAAAATATTACCTTTTCCTATTTCTCAGTATGTAATGTCTCACTTTTAAAGTTAATACGTTCGGATGTTTAGGGGTCCTTCCTATGTTCCATCTATTGAAGGTTATTCTGTTTATGTGACTTTCTTGATCATTTTAGCAAGTACACTTGGCTTTATCCTCTCAAAGACAAATATGAGATTCTGGGTATTTTTGACCAGATTAAGCATATGGTTGAAAACTTCTTTAGTCAGAAAATCCAAACTTTTCAGTCAAAACCGAGGGGGTTGGAGGATCAAGCACTCAAGTGTTACCTCTTAGAAAAAGGGATCCTTCAGTATAGCTCGCGTCCGTGTACACCTGAACAAAATGGTTATGTCAAATGTAAACATAGGCACATAGTTGAGACTAGTCTAATTCTTTTTTCACAAGCAAAATTACCACCTCGCTTTTGGTCTCATACAATTGAAACTACAGTCTACACTATAAATCGTCTACCCACCCCTCATCTTGATCATAAACCTCCTTTTGAAAAATTATTTGGTAAGTCTATTAACTACAATTCACTCCTATTTGGGTGTCTGTGCTTCCCATGGCTTCGTCCATTCTTCAAATACAAATTAGATGTTCGCTTTATAAAGTATAATTTTCTGGGATACAGTAAATTGCATAAAGATTACAAATGTTATGATCCCATTTCATCCAAGATTTGCATCTCACGACATGTGTTATTTGAAGAATATGTTTTCCCATTCGTTGAATTTTATGACTTTGCCTCTAGTCTACCATCAGGTAGTCCGTTGGCTATTATTTATCTGCCTTTCTTACTGCCTATTGCTACTCAAAACGGCAATGCCTTGTCCAGGGCTCAAAACGACACTGCTACTGTACCATATACCCTCTTGGTCCTTTACAATACAACGTCATTTTGGAGACTTCCTCTTTATAACCTCAAACGGCACTACGCTACCTCATTATTCAACCTCCTCAAACGACATCGTGCGAGATCATCTATGCTCTTTTGACGTCATTTCTCTAGCAACACATCACCTTCCAGAATCAACAAGTATCATTACTCAACATCCACTAACATTTAACTCCCAGCCTCCCACTGTTCCATCTACATTGTTTCCATTGCAGTAAAGACCATCTAATCGTGTTGTTCTACATAATGACAATGTTGATCTAATAGTGAATCTTTCAGGGTGCCTACTGGAGCAATCAACAACTCCTTCTCCTCCTTCATGTCCTATGGTGAGGAGATCTCAAACTAGAAATTCAAAACCCAAGAAATGTTATCTTGCTTCTAATTTAGATATGGTCGAACCTACCTATTACACTTAAGCTAATAAGAACCCAAAATTGAGGTAAGCAATGGTGGATGAGATGAATGCCTTGTTACGAAATGGGACTTGGGAACTTGTTGAACAACCTCCACATATCAATATCATCGGCTACAAATGGGTGTTCAAGTTGAAGACAAAGCCCGATGGATTTGTTAATCGTCACAAAGCACGAATGGTCATAAAAGGGTTTCACAATGCACTGGCCTGGATTATTTCGATACATTCAGTCTTGTTATCAAACTCACAAATATCAAACTGTTGCTCTCTATTGTTACATCCCAGCATTAGCCAGTCAAGCAAATTTATGTCCCTAATGTCTTCTTACATGACACATTGGAGGAGGATGTCTATATGTCGCAACACCGTGGCTTTTATCGACCCTCTTCATCACACTGCAGTGTGCAAACTCAAACATTCTCTGTACGACCTTAAGCAAGTGCTAAGACAATGGTATAAATGCATTACCAATAAGTTAATGCAACAAGGTTTTCATGATTCTAAAATGGATACCAGTTTGTATATTTACTGTTCTGATGGGGTTATTGCTTACTCTTGGATCTATGTGGATGATATGCTCCTTTTAGGAAACACTTTGGCCTTTCTAACTACTATGTTAAGCGTCTCCAGTAGAAATTTGTGATAAAGGACTTAAGTCCTCTACATTATTTCTTGGAATTCAAGTTCAGCATACCAAGAAGGGGATATGGCTGTCTTAAGCCAAATACACTCAGACCATACTTCGACAATTGAATATGGAGCAGTCCAAAGCTATTTCAACACCTGTTGCACTAACGATCAAACTTTTTGCCACAGACAGGAATCCTTTTCTTGACACTGAGTTGTACTAACAACAGCCTACCATATTTGATGGTAACTCGCCTAGATATTTGCTACTTTGTCAATAAAGTTAGCCAGTTTATGCACGCCCTTACAACAACTCATTGGGCAGCCATAAGCGTATTCTTCGCTACTTAACATCCGCTGTTAATCATGGTTTATACATTTAAGCAGGCAGTTGCTTTCAAATTACCGCATGTTCTAGTTTTGACACAGACAGGAATCCTTTTCTTGACACTGAGTTGCACTAACGACAGCCTACCATATTTGATGGTAACTCGCCTAGATATTTGCTACTTTGTCAATAAAGTTAGCCAGTTTATGCACGCCCTTACAACAACTCATTGGGCAGCCATAAGCGTATTCTTCGCTACTTAACATCCGCTGTTAATCATGGTTTATACATTTAAGCAGGCAGTTGCTTTCAAATTACCGCATATTCTAGTTTTGACTAGACTAGCAATATTAATAATGGTAAGTCTACCACTAGCTAGGCAGTTTATCTTAGGCATACTATGATTTCTTGGAGCTCTCACAAACAAAGAACAGTCACTTGGTCTTCTACAAAAGAAAAATATCGGGCAATTGCAGCTGCTACAAAAGATAAAAGGGGAGTATTTGGTTGCTCTTGCTACTCTTTATTCTTTTCGTTTGCTTTCTTTTTTAATAAAAATTTGAAATTTATCTACTTGAGTAATGAATACCTTGCAAACGAAAATTTGAGAATCAAGGGCTCTAATGATGACGGTGAAATATGGCGACCACCAACAAAGTGAAATACATGAAGGAAATTTTAACACAAGATTTTATATTAATTTCGTAATTAATCAACACGATTAATTAACCCTAGGATTGAAACATACTAGATTTAATAATTGAATGGATAAATACCAGGAAATTGTGAAAAAAATTGAATCCATTGTTGTTTTCTATGAAACGAAGTGACAGAGATGCAGAGGATTGACTACTGCTATTCTAAAATCTAATCAGCAAAAGCACATACAGTTCTTAATGGGGCGACTATATTTAAAGGTTGACTAGCAGTAGGGTCTCCTATGCTTTACAATACATGGATCAAGCCTACCCATCATAACAAACCCATGAACACAGGCCCAATGACACATTAAAGAGAGAATTATCATTGACATCTAATTAATTGGGATTTGTACAAAATAATTTTTATTATGCTAGTCCATAATTATGATAAAATTCTATCATTCTCTCACTTGGATAGCATAACCAATATCAATGAATAATATAAACAAATCCCTAGGTTAATATAACAATATGTGGCCACAATAAGATGTCAAAGTAGAGTCAACAATCTCTCAATCATAAGTGCAAAATGAGGTTACAAATACCTTAACAGTATAGAAATCAGACCCAATAGGAGTACTGATAACATATATGCAAGATACCCATACCTCGATGACCTAAACAAAATGTGCCATAAAAAAATGCACACAAAATGGTAATCCATTTGTGCAATTCCAAACAAAATGGCCTAAACATCCACTCAGGATGTCAACTGAGATTTAACAAAATATCTCATAACAATAAGATGAGACTGGGTACAAAATGTCTCCAACAAAATGCCAAATATATATACAAACATTTAAATATATCTGTGCAGTATATCAATAAAGTATATGACAATAACAACAATAGCAGCTATTATAAGCAAAAGTCTTTAGACTGAATAACAAAATAGTCAAATACAATGTCGCTATCAAAAAATTAACATAAAATTGAGAGATTGTTGACTCTACTTTGACATCTTATTATGGCCACATATTGTTATATTAACCTGGGGATTTGTTTCTGTTGTTCATTGATATTGGTTATGCTGTCCAAGTGGGAGAATGATAAAATTTTATCATAATTATAGACTAGCATAATAAAAATTATTTTGTACAAACCCCGATTAATTAGATGTCAATGGTAATATAGGAGGCCCTACTGCTAGTCAATCTTTAAATACAATCGCCCCATTGAGAGCTGTATGTGCTTTTGCTGATTAGGTTTTGGAATAGCAGTAGTCAATCCTCTGCATTTTTGTCATGTTGTTTTATAAAAAACAACAATGGATTCAGTTGTTCCACAATTTTCAGGTATTTATCCATTCAATTATTAAATCCAGTATGTTGCAATCCTATGGTTAATTAATTGTGTTGATTAATTACGAAATTAATCTAAAATCTTATGTTAAAATTTCCTTCAATACAAAGCCCGGGTGGCATTAACCTTGCGTTGCTTTTTGCTTGTTGCAGAGAGAAGAAGGCAAAGAAGAAACCAATTTTAGGTGGGAAGATGGCAGAGAGAAGAAGAAACGTCAGAGAAGAAACCAGCTGGTGAGAAATGAAGGCGCAAGAAGAAAATGTTAATTTTAAATAGCCAATAGTGACATTTTATTCAACAAAATGTTGCGGTTTCTATTTCGTAATATTTTAATTAAAAAAAGTCACAAAAAATATTACAAATATGCAACATTTTTATAAAATGTCATAAAAAATTTAAACTTTTCGTGACATTTTTTAAACGTCACGAAAAGTCTTTACATTTAGCGACGTTTTATCAATAAAACGTCGCAAATTGTGTTTTTTTTTGTGAAATCTAAACATTACTTATTAGTGACAATAACTAAACCGATAAATCTTTCAATAATTTTTTTTCTTCTTTAAATACTATCACTACAACCAGTTAAGTCTATGCTTTGTAAATATTTAATATCAATCTCTAACTCAATTAATAACTATTTAAAATACATCATTAAAATGTTAAATTTTATCAATTCATAAACATCATAACCTTAAAATTTTGGAGTCTAATGTTCGGTAAATATAAATAATCCTATAAGTTTGTCTTCAAATATTTCAGAACTCAAGTAAATCATATAACATTAGGTCATATATATTATCATTTCTAACTATTATTTTAATCTTAGCTTTGAGAATTGAGAGTTGGGAATATTGATAAATTCATAATTTAATTTAGGTATTTGTTCAGCTAGTATGTCGAACAAAACTCTCGCTACATACTTAAAACTTTATTTAATCTAAATTGGTCGACTAGTAAAGTACCTTAGTTAACTAATTATCTTCTTAAAATTATGTTTAGAATATTGAATAATACTCTGTAGTGAAATTAACTAAATCATTTTTTTTCATTAAGATTTTATTCTTCCTCAGGTGCTATCACTACAATCAATCAAGCCAACACTTCTTAAGCATTCATTATTAATCTCTAAATCATTTAACAAATACTAAAATTAGATCTTAAAATGTTAAATTTTATCAATTCATAAACATTACAACCTTAAAATTTTAGAATCTTACATATCAATAATGCCAGTATGGTTCATCTCGTAACGTGCTGCAACAAAATCATTTGGCCATATAATATATGATCCGCAGAAGTTTCATTCATAGTTATGAGTTCCGTAAGTATCGGCCCAAAATTGGTACAGTATTTTAAATTTTGGTACTGGATTTATAGGTCGGTATTCGGTACCGATCGGTATGCAAAATACTGGCCAAATATCGGTTGGTACCAAAAATTTTAAAAATTTGGGTGACTCTTTTGCAAAATTTTCAAAATCTTCCCCCTCTCTCTTCCCCTCCTTCCTTCCATTTAAAATAATAATAAATATTTTATTACTAATAATAATTATAAATTAAATAAAACTTAAAATAATATATTTTTATTTTAATTACTAATAAATTATTTTTATTTTAATATTTTATATAATATTTATTAATAAAGTACTAATAAAATATTTTATTTTTAAAATAAATAATTTAAAATTATTATTTATAAAATAATATTTATTTTATATATTTTAATTATTAAATCAAAATTTATTTGAAATTTATATATTTTAAAATATATTTAAAATTTAATTATATTTATTAATAATTATTAAATTAATTTTGCACATTAAATTAAAATTGTGATTATGTCTAATTAAATATAAAATGAAATGGAATGTGAAAAATAATAATTATAAAAAACAATTCAAATTTTGATAAAATACAAAATTTTGAATTATTTTCATTATTTTACAATAAATTATTATATTTAAACAATTATTATATATAGATATATATTATATATAGATACTTATTATATATAGAAATAAAGACATATATAAACCAAAATGGATAGGATATAAAAAAGCTAAATTAAATAAACTTCAACTATATAATATGACAATGAATTATTTTGTCATTTTAAAAATTTAGAGACTATTTTATAAATTTAAAATTATCCAAAATAGTATTCGGTATTAATTGGTATCGGTACAGTATCATACCGGAACTCAATTCAATACCAATTCTAGTATAACATTAGTTTCGTTGCATGGGTCAATTTTCGTCTTGAGTATTTTAAATTGTGTTAAGCTGTCGATTTTATTTGTTGTGGAATCTCAAACGACTCCTCCGGGTAGGGATAAAGAAACCACAGGAGGCAACAATCAGTGATCATGATAAAGTAGGGTACATAAATCATCTATTATTAAAGGCAGTGGAAGAAAAGGTTCTGACTGATATTCAGTTGAATTTCTTCAACTTGTTTGTGGTTTATGTTTGATTTTGGTTCGTATGTGTTGCTCGTCTAGTCACTATATATTGGATAGGTTAGATATATAAAATCGAGCGCAGATCACCTGTCCAATTTACTATGCTCATTCGCCCAAGAATGGCTGGACGACGTCGTTTCTTCAAGACGCTCACGATTGACAACCTTCCACTGATCGAGTAATAAATGCAAGATTGTATAGAAAATGGCTTGACTGGATGGCTCGGAGAGAGAAATATGGGGTGATGTATAAAATATTAGTATTTTATTTCTTGTTTTCGAATAATGCTTATACTACTTACGTATGTATAATAATATTTAGGATTATTGTAAACAACATTTTAATAAAATGTTAAATATTATTATATTTATATTCGATCGATTATTAATTTAATAAAATAGAGTAACTTCTATTATTATGATTATTACCCTAAGTATTATATAAATTGTTTATATAATATAGAATTTATAAATAAATTCATATGTATTAATTTTAATCCTAATCTAAATCTTATTATTAGTATTATTAT
Organism: Erythroxylum novogranatense; assembly: GCA_029891385.1. Taxonomy (NCBI): domain Eukaryota; kingdom Viridiplantae; phylum Streptophyta; class Magnoliopsida; order Malpighiales; family Erythroxylaceae; genus Erythroxylum; species Erythroxylum novogranatense. The sequence goes on along the minus strand of CM057231.1, from coordinate 87,155,285 downwards.
CTTGTTATAATTAACATAACATTAATTAGATGTTTTAATGTTACATAATAATGATAACATTAGTTAGAATTTTAATTGAGCTCATTATTAAATTAGTCAATTAATAATTGATTTTATTATTACCATAATTATTATAAAATTGTTAATTATAATCTAGAATTTTCCAAAAATTAATATAATTAATTTTTGTGATTTTCTAAATCTTATGGTTATTGTATTAAAATATTTATTGTTGTTATTATTATGGTTATTATTATTATTATAATTATTAGTATAATTATGTTGTTATAATTAATTAAAAATAATAAAATTATTTAATTGATAATAATAACAATTATTATTATTATTATTATTATTATTATTATTATTATTATTATTATTATCTTCGATAAGATATTTTAATGACTTGATATTATTATTATTTCTACGATTATGTAAATCTTAAATATTATTAATATTATTGTAATACATTAGATTAACTTCTATTATTATTATTTTACCATTATTATTATATAAATTGTTTATTCATAACTATTTATATATTCTTATAATATTAATTATTTTTTCTATGTACGTATTCTTATAAATGTTATATATAATTTAATTGTAAAATTTGTTAATTCGCATAATTTATTATTATTGATTATGAATAATTTATTATTATAAAATTATAATATTAATTTATTATTGTTTATTATTTTGATGTAATAATAAAAATAATAATAAATTTATAATCTATAATTTCGGCTCATGAGGCGATCCGGGCTGCATGCGAGCCAAGATAATCGAGATCGCGAGGCGAGCCGGACTCGCCTCATGAGCTAGTGTTATCGAGGCTCATGAGGCGAGGCCAAGATCGCCTCATGAGCCTCGATAACGCCTGGCTCATGAGGCGAGTCTTGGGATCGCCTCATGAGCAAGCGCTATCAAGCTCATGAGGCGATCTGGTCTCGCCTCATGAGCTCTAATTTTAAAATTTATTAATTGATATTAATAATATTTTTAAATGTATAAATGTTAATTATTTTTTACATGTTAATTATTGTATTTACGTTATGATTATTATTTTAATATTAAACTTATAATTATCATTAATTTTTTATTATTTCAGTTAACGTTTTTAGTATTATAATTAATATGGTTGTTATTATTATTATTATTATTATTATTTAACGTTTGAATTGTAATGATTATTTATTGTTTTTGGGTGAATTTTTTCTATTAATCGATTAAATTTGTGGTCACTATTCTAATTATATAATATTATCCTTATTATTATATAATATTATCCTTATTATTATTGTTGTTATGATTATTATTACCATAATAATACTAACTGATATTTTATTATTTATTAGAATTGATTCTATTGTTATTATTATTAGTGTTTTGGTTACTATTAGTATTATTATTATTATTGTGATTAATATTATTACTACTACTACTACTATTATTATTATTATAACTATTATTATTATTAATTTTATTTTATTATTATTATGTTTATGTTATTATTATTATTATTATTGTCATTATTGTAATTATTGTAATTATTAATGAATGATTATTAGTATATTTATCTAAATGTAATTATTATTGAAATTATATTTATTATAATCTTAGTTTTATTAATAATATTATTATTATCATTATTATCTTATTATTATTATTATTATTATTATATAAATCTTATTATTAATATCAATATTATTATTATTATTATTTATTATCATTATTATCTAATAACCATCATAATAATAATAATAATAGATTATAATTAACAATTTTATAATAATTATGGTAATAATAAAATCAATTATTAATTGACTAATTTAATAATGAGCTCAATTAAAATTCTAACTAATGTTATCATTATTATGTAACATTAAAACATCTAATTAATGTTATGTTAATTATAACAAGATAATAATACTAATAATAAGATTTAGATTAGGATTAAAATTAATACATATGAATTTATTTATAAATTCTATATTATATAAACAATTTATATAATACTTAGGTAATAATCATAATAATAGAAGTTACTCTATTTTATTAAATTAATAATCAGATCGAATATAAATATAATAATATTTAACATTTTATTAAAATGTTGTTTACAATAATCCTAAATATTATTATACATACGTAAGTAGTATATTATTAAAATATCTATTAAAATTATTTTTTTATCTCCTCTATTGCTTTCCACCTTTTGTTTTCCTCATTTCTTTATTTCGAAAAGTAAATATACATCTATTCCTATTGCAAAATTGACTAAAAGCAATATGTGAAAATAAGTCAAAGAAGTGAATCAATTTTATAAAGACATCATACACCGATAAGCTGTGCATATATTTATTGGATGATATTTTCGAAAAACAAGAAATAAAATACTAATATTTTATACATCACCCCATATTTTCTCTCCTAGTCATCCAGTCAAGCCATTTCTTATCTGCCCATCTGCATTTATTACTCGATCAGTGGGCGAATTAGTCGTTAGTTAGCGTCTTTAAGAAATGACGTCGTCCAGTTACTTGGACAGAGTAGACAAAATAAATTGGACAGGTAATCTGCGTTCTATAAATCGGACTCCGTTGTTTCTTTCAAAATGTACAATCACTTTCCACTGTATGTTCGTGCAAGCAAACTGCTCATGACTTAAGACCTGAAGAAGCAAAGCATCCACCAGGGAACATAACACACGAAAAGCAATCCTATTTCTATTAGACAACTTTACAAGAAAGAGAAATTCCAGACCCAAGAGAATGGGAGCTGCTATACTATAACAATTTTTTTTTTCTTTTTATTTACAGGTTAGCTTATTATGCATATCCTTTCTTGTGCTGCGTGAAACTTTTAGATAGTCTTCCCGTAAAGAGCGGAAATTTTCATTTACCCTATAAAAGGGTTTTGTCTCCTGAGAAGAAAAGAATCTTAATTGGCTTATGATTCTCTGGTTTCTTTACGAGTGATGTTATTGAGTTGTACGCTAAAAGTTTGTCCTCATCTGCATAGTATCTGTTTTGACTATCTTAAATTACACAGTAACACCACTTCTTGATTAAGCTTGACCGTGATATGCCCTTTTCAATCATGGGAAGCGCGAGGATGGTTCATATGATTTACAAGACTTTTAAGGGGTCCTTTAGCAGTGATGTCCTTGATGCAATTATAAGGGTTTGTAATGTCTAAAGGTTGTTCTCCAAACTAAAAGGTTATGCTGTTTAGGATTGACCGAACATGCAAAATAATCTACGAGCTTGAATAAGTGTTTCCATCAACAGTTTTTCGTAATATGCCCTATTTTCATTTGAGTTCACAACACCTGAATCTAATATGAACTTTGTTACTGGGGCAAAGTGTTGGTACGATCATGACGTGCAGCAACAGCGACCCAACTTCTTCCCACTTCAGCTTCTCTTGGCCTGTTTTATCGCCATTATTATTATTTGGCTTGCACGTATCTAACAACTTAATTTGTTGACAATCGAACGTCAATCAATGACATTTTCTTGATCAAGTTCATAAATGAGTTCAATTTAATACGTTTTATTAATATATAAAAAAAGTTAATATCTTTCTGTATTAATCAAATTTGTTTTGAACTTACCTTTTGGGGTTTTATGATTCTCCCTGAAGTCAAAACTGGTAATTCTAATCAGATGGAGCCTTGAAATTTGAAGCCCAATGCACAGCTAACAAAACCAACTTAGCATCTGCGGCTACTCTCTAAAAGCGTTTTAAAACAAAAAAAGTGGTTTCAATACCACCCCACTTGTAACTCCAGTATAATTAAGTCCTCAATTGAAGCTTAAGACATGGCATAGCATTGATGTTCTAACTGATATTATGAGGTAATGACTAATTAATGACAACAAGGAGCAAGTGACATGGTATGCTTTAGTTGTAATAGGTGAATCTCAAGAATATCTTTAATCGATGTGGCCGCCAATCGCCCTCTTCCATTCATCATCATCAACCTCAGCCTTAACAATGTTACCCAATTGAGGGTACTTGCTAGGGTATCTGTCAACAGCAGAACCCTTGTTTTGTTTGACATCATCTTTGACGATAAAACAAATAAATCTGGTCTTGTACTTACCTTCATTCATTAATATATCTCTGGTGTGGTCAGTTTGGAGACACCGTATTAACGTAAACATATTAATGTTTTTTATATTGGCTGTCAGGTCGAACTCTAGCTTATTAAAATTAGGCGGGTTGTCCTTTTAATACATAAGCTCATGGACTTCTCTCTCAGTTTGCATTTCTGAGCGAATTTTGGTTTACTAGAAAGTCGTAATTAATGCTTCATGGGTGTGTCCATTACATATTCTCTTACCAGTTTCTATTTCTCTTCTTCAAAGATGAAATTTCATAAACAAGAAAGGACAGTTCACATGGGAAACACAGAGAGGAAGAGTACCCTTCTTTTGTCACCTTCAATCTTCTAAGTTTCTGGCATAAGCAAGGAAGAGTGAGCCATCAATCGTTCCAATTTCTTGTATCAGTGGGAAGGAAGTGTATGCGCACTTGGCTTCAACCTTCCATCTTAACCATCTTTCTCTTCCCCTCACACAGAATATACATATATACTAACTTCTATCATCTTTGGTGCCGTTTTCTTCTTGGGATTTTCTCCCCAAATGAGGAGCATATCTTGCTACAGCGAGCGTGCCATTAAAATATCTTATTCATATTGCTCGGGTCCATCAAGTCAGGCCTATGTCTCCCCAACTCTGACACCTTCTATTTCAAATGCAGTCACTTGCATATATAGACTCCAACTTCTTTCCCAGAAAACCCTCTTCATCACACTCACATGGCGTAACAAGCTCATAAACCAAGGCCTGACCATTAGTATTAGTGACAACAATATTTCCTCTCCCTCGAAGTTGAGTAGCGATTCGTATCACCTGCGAAAGATCAAAGGCACTAAGTCATTCCAATCTTGCGACTCAAAGATTGAAGCTTTCTGGGATCTTTCTACTGCTAGTTATGAGACCGGTCCTGAGCCGATCAGCGGGTTTTACGTCGTCTTTGTGGTGGATTCGGAACTGGGGCTGATACTCGGAGACAAGGACGAGGAAGTCATCGTACAAAATCTCAGAAAAAAGCTATCAATGGCGAAATCATCGTTGCTTTCTCGCAGCGAGCATTTTTCCGGCAACACCGTGTATTCCACCAAGGCACAGTTTTGTGATACTGGGCTAGCTCATGACATATTGGTGAAGTTTAGTGGAGAGGAAGATGGAGCAAAAAGTCCTGTATTGTCCGTGTGCATCGACGATAAGAAGATATTTCAAGTGAAGAGATTGAAATGGAATTTCAGAGGGAACCAGACAATTTTCTTGGATGGTATGTTGGTTGATATGATGTGGGATTTACATGACTGGTTCTTCAAAGAAGCATCAGGGTTCGCTATTTTTATGTTTAGAACAAGAAGTGGATCGGACAGCAGGTTGTGGTTGGAAGAGAAGAACTTGGAACAGAAGGGTCAAGACAAGGCAGGATTTTCTTTGTTGATCTGTGCCTTCAAAAATCCAGGTTGATTCCATGTTTTCCTTAATATGTTCTTCATCTTTTCTCTTCTCCAAGTTGCATTTTCTGTTGTCACATGTATAGATATATCTATTTTTATATGAAATATCTTTACCGAATTGCCCTTATTCTTAATCTCTTTCTGTGCCTCTTACAATACTCGATGAATTTCTCTCGTTTCTATTCTGAATATGTAGTCTGGTCGTCACATTATCTTACAATTCCTTTTCAACAACAGTTATAGGAGATAAATCATGGAGAAGTGAAGGTATGGCTTCAAATTAATAATGCTGTAAAATAATAGTCAAACGTGCACAATGTTCCGTTAAATAAATAGTTTGGACATGCTGTTGAACTTTGAAAGATGGAGATCAGATTCTGTATCAGTCAGCTCGCACATAATTTCTGCATTGTAATGCATGCCTAAAAAGAAGAAGGGTTATTCAATTTGTCACCCACTAAACTTTAGATCACTCTAAGCTCGTCTTGTTATTGTAAAAAAGAAACTGTGAATATCTGAGTCAATAGAATACAATCGGTAATTGGTAGTGGGGAACAGGCAGACAAATGTTCCTTGTTCATGGAATCTACTAACCAACGAATGTGGTACCAAATACTAGAGTTTTTACATTCATTAGGACTTAGAGATCACCGGATGATTTATTGTCTGCATAATCATGCGTTGGACCTCAACTTTTTAAATTCTACTTCGGATGTTCTTTATATGATTATTGATCGTTCTAATAATCAAACTACTATTATCCAAATCCTGAAACAATTACCAACTGTAAAGCTTGAAAATTTGATGCCTACTAAATAGATCACCAATTATCAAAAGGTGTTTAATGAGCCTCATCAACACTCTTTTCATACAACCACTCATCTGATTTTGAAGAAATGTGAAGTCCATCTATGCAAGACCCAACAAAGATCCATCAAGACCTTCTACATCTGGTGTTATATTTCTTATCCAGCTCGTATTTTTTCATACAAAGGGCTGTGAAATCTGTCTCAACCATTTGAACATTATCATTGAAAACACAATAACAAATTCCTATTCAAGTCAATCCATAAGGAATCGTTGTATACAACAAAGTGTGAAAGGACTCACTTGATACCAAGATCAATGTGCTCCTGAACAAGGACGAATGCACATTGGGGGCAAGTAGGAGCAACCTATTTTTAAAAAAATTATATAAAAAAGTTATTATTTTAAGTTTTTTCATAAAATAAAATAAAATTTTGCCTCCACTCAAAAATTTTTATCTCTATTAAAATTTTACTTCCATTAAAAATAAAATTTTACCCTCATCTAGATCCCACTTAGAATGGATCAAGGGGAATTCCTTGTCCACGTAATTTTAAGAATACATGTGGCTTTTTAGAGATCTTGATACGCCTAGAAGGTCCTTAAGGGGGTTGTGAAAGAATCCAAAATATTTGGTCACTATAGAGTACACATGCAGGGAGCATTTGTTTTCGGCAATCTATCATGTAATTGTTCTGATAATACATGTAATACATAATATAAGCCTTATTACGTATTCCGAATTTACATGAAAGGATAAAAAATAAAGGTAATGCGAAATATTTAGATTTCGGTTCCATCTCTAATTTCGATGCCAATTTTGAACTCTAAATATCTTCGAATCTCTAGGGACCTTTCAACGTGACAAAGGCTAGGTCTTTCTATAGTTTTTTCAATATGCAAGCTCTCTTAACGGATTAGGGATTCCTTATAGTTATGATTGATATTAGCAACTATATGAGCCTTATGTATACTACTTTTATGTAATTGTATACGTAAAAAATTGAAAAACGAATAAAAATTTAAGAAAAATCATATGAGATAAAAAATCGAAATATCTTTGTTTCCGGCAATCCGATAACGTAACCGCTCTAATTACATATCTAATACGTAGCATAAGCCTTATTACATATCCCGAATTTATATAAAAGGATAAAAAATGAAGGTAATGTGAAATATCTAGATTTAGGTTCCATCTCTGATTTTGATGTCAATTCAGAGCTCCAAATGTCTTCGAATCTTTAGGAACCTTTCAACGTGACATGGGTTAGGTCTTTTTATAATTTTCTCAATACATAAGTTTCTCTAATAAGTTAGAGATTCCTTATGTTTACGATTGATATAAGCAACTGTAAGAACCTTATGTATATCACTTTTATGTAATTGTATACGTAAAAAAATAAAAAATGATTCAAAATTTGAGAAAATTAATATGGGATGAAAAACTGAAAAATCCTTGTTTCGACGATGCGATAACATTTTTTAATTTATTATCCCCGTAAAAGCGACCATGAAATTGGAGAGAATCATTGCCGGTATTTTCAAAACAGCCCAAGCCTCCGGTGTTGTCTTTAGCCTCTTGTTTTTCAAAAAGTTAAAACCCGGATTCTCGTGCATACAGTTGCTCTGGTTTTCGCTTTTATGTTTTGATAAGGACACCTTTTCGACCCACAATTTTCACTCTGTCACTGTATCTGGTTTTAGGAAACAACTTGCCCAACTTTTGGCAACTGGTTTCACAAATTTACCCTTATAATTACAGTACACTAGTGGTACTAACGAATTACCATTCCATGTAATCGTTTGATTTCACATTTAATAAAAATTTTATTTTTAATTTTTCCTGTAAAGAGATATTCTAATTTTCTGAAATCAATATTGTACACAATGACATCTGCTGTCTCCTCAGTCTTCTCTGAAAGATTAAAAAGATAAAACATTAAGACTTTTCAAGGGTACAAACTTTGAAAAAGAAGTGAATAAGAATAATACAAGGGCAAATGTGTAAAATCGAAAAGGAAACCGCCTAAAAGGACGTAATATACAACGGCAAAACGACGTCACGTAGATAGAAAGCCAAGAGACTAAATTTCCATTTTTCCCCTTACCACCGCCCTGATGCCCTAATAAAACCTCCCAACACCACTCCCCGCAGTCCCACTTTTCTCTTTCTCTCTCTCGAATTTTCTTTCTCATTCAGACCTGCTTAAAAATGTCTTGCTTCAAGAGCAAATACGCCGGTAGTACATCTTCCTCCTTTATTTTAATAACTTTATTCGTATACTCTGCTCTGTTTGGTCGTTCAGATCCAGGGATTCTCTAGTTTTTTAAATTTTAATGTTGTTTTGTTCCTTTTTACTTCGTTACTGATCTGTTTTAAGGTCTATCTTGATTAGATCTATGGAGTTTTTCTTTATTGATTGAAGTTTCGATTATTTATTTGTACTGCGATATGGTCACTATGGTCCCTTCTTATGAATGCTAACTGTTCTGTTCGTTTCTGCTCCATCGTTTTCTTTCCTTTTATAAGTTTCTTCGTAGAGATTGCTTTGCATGGGATTGTATCTATATTTCTGCTCTGGCTTGACTTTCATGATTAATCTGGGCCTTTGGACCCTTTTAATGAAATTTGAGGTTTAGGATAAGATAGATCTGGGTTTTCGTTTACTTTTTAGTTTGTTTCTGTCCTGTTTTTTTTGTAACTCCAAAATCGTATATCGATTGTTATAGCAATCGGATGATGAGCCCTAAGCTTTGGTTCTTAAAATTTCTTCTAATTCTGTTTAGGGTCTTGGATGAAATTTGATTGTTTGGGCTTTGTCTTGTAATACAAATGCGATTTTTTTTGGCTGTTGTTTGTTAAGGGTGTCAATTAATTTTCAGAGATTTTTTTTTTGGGTTGGGTTTAAGATATGTTGAACCCGAGGATTTAATTTTCTAATTGTGTGAGCTGTGGAGCCTCAAAGCATTAATTTTTTATTTCTCTTGTAGATGAGCTCATCAAGAATGCTGCCTACATTGGCACCCCCGGAAAGGGAATTCTTGCTGCTGATGAGTCTACTGGCACAATTGGCAAGCGTCTATCCAGCATCAATGTTGAGAATGTCGAATCTAACAGGCGAGCTCTTCGTGAGCTCCTTTTCACTACACCTGGTTGTTTGCAATACCTTAGTGGAGTAATTCTCTTCGAGGAAACCCTTTATCAGAAGACTGCGGCAGGTATTGATATCTGGTTGTTTGATATGATTTGCATATTTCTGTTTGTTGCGAGATACTCCAGAAATAAATTTTCATGGATCAATTTTTTTTTTTTAAAAGTCATTCTTGCGCCTCTTCCCCTGTTTTGTAATCTATCTTATGATGATTATTTTGCAGGCAAGCCCTTTGTTGATGTCTTGAAGGAGGGTGGTGTCCTTCCTGGTATTAAGGTTGACAAGGGAACTGTTGAGCTTCCTGGAACTAACGGTGAGACTACAACCCAGGGGCTTGATGGCCTTGCACAACGTTGCCAAAAGTACTACGAAGCTGGTGCTCGTTTTGCCAAGTGGCGTGCTGTACTCAAGATTGGCCCTAATGAGCCTTCTCAGCTGGCCATCGATGAGAATGCTAATGGTTTAGCTAGATATGCCGTCATATGCCAGGAGAATGGCTTAGTCCCCATTGTGGAACCTGAGATTTTGGTTGATGGTCCTCATGATATTAACAGATGTGCTGATGTAACTGAGCGGGTTCTTGCTGCATGCTACAAAGCTCTGAACGACCACCATGTTCAACTTGAGGGCACTCTTTTGAAGCCCAACATGGTGACTCCTGGATCAGAGTCTCCCAAGGTCTCACCTGAGGTTATTGCTGAGCACACTGTTCGTGCACTCCAACGCACTGTACCTGCAGCCGTTCCCGCTATCGTATTCTTGTCCGGTGGACAAAGTGAGGAGGAAGCGACTGTCAACCTTAATGCGATGAACAAGCTAAAGACCAAGAAGCCATGGTCTTTATCTTTCTCCTTTGGACGTGCTCTTCAACAGAGCACTCTCAAGGCATGGGCTGGCAAGGAGGAAAATATTCCGAAGGCTCAGGCTGCATTTATCAGCAGGTGCAAGGCTAACTCTGAGGCAACCCTTGGTACATACAAGGGGGATGCAACAGTTGCTGAGGGTGCCTCAGAGAGCCTTCACGTTAAAGACTACAAATACTAAGAAGGCAGGATTTGTATGGCGATTCCTTGAGGCATAGGTGTAGGGCTTTCTATTTTTGTTTGTTGCTGATCAAAGTCAGTGTGGAAGTAGAATAAGAATCTTGAGGAACATGAATGTGTTGAGTTTGAATGGTTTTGGTTCAGTTTGGTGGAGAAAACTTAATATTTTCCTTCAATATTTTACATTATCGATTGTCTCGTTGAATCGATTGTCTATTGAGTTTAATTGTTTCTCAGTTCTCCATTAACTAAAAAAGTTCTGATTAGTATCAGGAATAGCAATGCTTCGGATTTGAACGATAGGGACCTTTTTTTGAAGTTTGAATGATACGGCTTGAGAGAAAGGGTTAGTTCGAGTTTGGTTTGATCAAATCTTATCTGAGCTTGGGTTTAATTAATTTACTTACATTTTAATTGGAGTTAATTAGGTTTGGTTAAATTAAACTAGTTTAGATTAGGATTAAAATTTTAATTAAATAATTTAAGTCATATTAAGCTTAAAATTTTAATTATAAAATTATTGTCAAACGTAAAGATCTAAATACTTTATTTAGAGAACCAATTAAAGAAGAAGAAAGTGGTTCTCTTAACTCTTAAGTATTCGAGTCTTTCCTTTGAAAAGTGTTGGAATTTTTAAAGTCTAATTTTATTCCAGGAAGATGCCACTCTTAGGGATAAGGTACCACTCTTAGGAATAGATAAGATCAAAGTGAATATCATATTCATTATTGTAAATAATAACAAAGTCACATCACATCTTTAAAAATCAATCATTTTTTATAAAAATGAGGTCAAGTCATAAAAGATAAACAATTTTAATTAAATAATTCTATATAAAAAATTTTATTGCTGAAACACAATTTTTTTAAAAATATTATTCGAGTCTAAGATGTAAAACTAAAAAATTCTATAAATAAAAATTAAATATAGTTTTAACTCATTAAATTTATTAATTTTAGATTAGTTTGCCATACTTAAATAGTATCAACTTGGGTTATGTTACTCTTGTCCCTTGTAGTTTATCTGGTTCCATGAATCTCATCCCTTTCTTTGCAGGTGTTCGGACTCGTGGGATTAAGAATTGATTCATAAACATGCATGATAATAAATTTATGGCAAGTGGATGCGGGAGACCAAAACATCACATTCACTTAGTTATGTTTGGTTGGATGCTAATTAATATAATGAAAAATAATGGAATGAGATAAAAGTGAAAGGTTTTATGTTCTATTTCATTCTATATGTTCCATCCCATTTTATTATGAAACCCTCAAACAAACGATAAAAGTGTGTTACGTTTCATCCCTTTTCATCATTAACCCTTTAACCAAACAGGACCTTAGGTTTAACTTAAAGAATGATGATGTGACTGGACCAATGTTGGGTTGGGTTAGGTCTGAGTGAGCTTAAAATTTAATTCATATTTTTAAAATTTTAAGTTCATGAATTTAATTTTCAAATTTAAACATTTAACAATTTAAAAAATTTAAATTCACACATTTATAATAATTATATAAAATATATATTATTTATTAAAATTCAATACCTCGTCCTTTTTTCATTTCATTTCTTATATTTTGAAAATTAAATTTTCTTCTATTTTCTTAAAATAAATAATATTAAAATTTTAAATTCTAATATGACATTATTTTTAAATTATAAATAGAAAAATTTATAAATATAATGAAAAGATTTTATGATAATTAATCAATACTACAAAAGATAAATAATAATTTCTAAAATATAAAATTAAAACAATAAATTTCAAATTATAGAGATTCAAATCTAAATAGATATTGTACCACAATTATAAATTAAAATAATTATGAGTTATTATAAATATTAAGGTATTTAAATTTTATTTTATATAAGCCTAAATAATTCTTTTAATTTATATCTGATTTTAAATTCAAATTTTAATTTTAAAATTTAAGTTTTTTCGAAAACATTCTCGAAATTTAATACTGTATTGTAACAGCTGATAATACGTTTAATTCGAATGAAATGACATGGGCTTATCGAAGTTTAAACAACCAATAGGAGCCAAGAGATTATTTTTCCATGTTTGCCCTTACCACCGCCCCAATGCCCTAATAAAACCTCCCAACGCCACTCCTTACCGTCCCACTTCCCACTTTCTATCTTTCTTTCGAATTTTCTTTCGAATTCAGGGCAAATACGCCGGTTGTTCACCATCCCCCTTTATTTTAATAATTTTATTAGTTACTCTGCTCTGTTTGGTCGTTTAGATCCGGGGAGTCTCCAGTTTTTGAAATTATAATGTTGTTTTGTTCCTTTTTACTTCGTTTATGATCTGTTTTAAGGTCTTATCTTGATTAGATCTATGGAGTTTTTCTTTACTGATTGAGGTTTCGATTATTTATTTGTACTGCGTAATGGTCACTTCTTATGAATGCTAACTGATCTGTTCGTTTCTACTCCATCGTTTTCTTTCCTTTTATAAGTTTCTTCGTAGAGATTGCTTTGCATGGGATTGGATCTATATTTCTGCTCTGGCTTGACTTTCATGATTAATCTGGGTCTTTGGACCCTTTTAATGACATTTGAAGTTTATCAAAAGATAGATCTGGGTTTTCGTTTACTTTTTAGTTTGTTTGTCCTTTTGTTTTTGTAACCCCAAAATCGTATACCGATTGTTTTAGCAATCGGATGATGAGTATTAAGCTTTGGTTCTTATAATTTCTTTTAATTTTGTTTAGGGTCTTGGATGAAATTTGATTGTTTGGGCTTTGTCTTGTAATACAAATGCGATTTATTTGTATTAAAATTTGATTTATTTGTAATACGTCCAACTTGCCCGCCCATATGTCGACAATGCTCTGTTGAATAGCACGTCCAAAGGAGAATGATAGAGACCATGAGCTATTCAACAGAACATGTCGACACATGGGCGGGCAAGGAGGAAAGTATTTCGAAGGCTCAGGATGCATTTATCCTCAGGCTGCATTTATCAACAGGTGCAAGGCTAACTAGGCTGCATTTACTTCGTTACTGATCTGTTTTGAGGTCTATCTTGATTAGATCTATGGACTTTTTCTCACTTTATTGATTGAGGTTTCGATTATTTATTTGCACTGCGTTATGGTCACTATGGTCCCTTCTTATGAATGCTAACTGATCTGTTCGTTTCTGCTCCATCGTTTTCTTTCCTTTTATAAGTTTCTTCGTGGAGATTGCTTTGCATGGCATCGGATCTATATTATCACCATGCTCTTGTTTCTGCTCTGGCTTGACTTTCATGATTAATCTGGGCCTCTGGACCCTTTGTTTCTGTCTTGTTTTTGTAACTCCAAAATCTTATATCGATTGTCATAGCAATTGGATGATGGGTATTAAGCTTTAGTTCTTATAATTTCTTCTAATTCTGTTTAGGGTCTTGGATGAAATTTGATTGTTTGGGCTTGTCTTGTAATACAAATGCGATTTTTTTTTTGCGTCTCCTCAGGTCTCGCCTGAGGTTATTGCTACGTACACTGTTCATGTACTCCAACGCACTGTACCTGCAACCGTTCCCGCTGTCGTATTCTTGGCCTGTGGACAAAGTGAGGAGGAAGCTACTGTCAACCTTAATGCGATGAACAAGCTAAAGACCAATAAGCCATGGTCTCTGTCTGTATCTTTTGGATGTGCTATTCAACAGAGCATTGTCGACATATGGGCAGGCAAGGAGGAAAATATTTCGAAGGCTCAACATGCATTTATCCTCTAACTAGGAGGCAACCCTTGACAAATCCAGATGCAAGGCTAACTATGAGGCAATCCTTAGTGGAACGTAACAATTGCTGAGAGTGCCTTAGAGAGCCTTCATGTCAAAGACTACAACAAATACTAAGGAGCGTATGGTGATTTCTGGGTTATAGTAGGTTGTCTTTCCTGAGTTATAGGTATAGGGCTTTCTATGGAAGTAAAATAAGAATCTTGAGGACATGAATGTGCTGAGTTTGAATGTTTTGAGTTTGAGGAACACTAGTGGTACTAACGAATTACCACTAGATTTGTTTGTTATACTTAATTAGTATCAACTTGGGTTATGTTACTAACGAATTACCACTAGATTAGTTTGCCATACTTAATTAGTATCAACTTGGGTTATGTTACTCTTGTCCCTTGTAGTTTATCTGGTTCCATGAATCTCATCCCTTTCTTTGCAGGTGTTTAGACTTGTGGGATTAAGAATTGATTCATAAACATGCCTGATGATAAATTTCTGGCAATTGGTTGTGGGAAATCAAAACGTCACATTCACTTATTAAACTGGTGGGATTAATAATTGATTCATAAACATGCGTGACGAGAAATTTCTGGCAATTGGATGTGGCAGACGAAAACGTTACATTCACTTAGGTTTAACTTAAAGAATGATGATGCGACTGGATCAATGTTCGGTTGGGTTAGGTCTGCATCTGCTTAAGGGTGACTATTCCAAACTTGTATTTGAGCTTAGTTGAGTGAGCTTAAAATTTAATTCATATTTTTAAAATTTTAAGTTCATGAATTTAATTTTCAAATTTAAATATTTAACGATTTAAAATTTTTAAATTAACATATTTTTAATAATTATATAAAATATACATTATTTATTAAAATTCAATATCTCATCCTATTTTTCATTTCATTTCTTATATTTTGAAAATTAAATTTTCTTCTATTTTTCTTAAAATAAATAATATTAAAATTTTAAATTCCAATATGACATTATTTTTAATTATAAATAGACAAAATTAATAAAATATAACGAAAAGATTTTTATGATAGTTAATCAATACTACAAAAGATAAATAATACTTTCTAAAATATAAAAATTTAAAGAATAAATTTCAAATTATAGAGATTCAAATCTAAATAGATATTGTACCACAATTATAAATTAAAATAATTATGAGTTATTATAAATATTAAGGTATTTAAATATATATATTTTTATAAAAGCCTAAAATAATTCTTTTAATTTCTAAGATCTGATTTTTAAATTCAAATTTTAATTTTAAAATTTAACTCTTTTTTTTTAATATTCTCGTTGTGCCGCGTGACCTTAGCCGTCTCAATCACAACATCCAGAGAGATGTTCTCGTTGTGCTTGATGTTCTTAGTCTTCTTGCGGGCAACGCTCCGGTTCCTTCAACGCCTTGATGACCAGCACCGTGTCGGACGGGACGACAATGACCTTCGCCTGACGGTTCTGCACCGTCAGCTTAACGGTGGCGCGCAAGCCCTTCCAATCCTTTGCAGTCTCTTTGGCGATGTCGTCACCGATCTTTTTCGGAGACAGACCCAAAGGTCCGATCTTTGGAGCGAGAGACGAAGCTGCGTTACCTATTCTGATACAGACCCAAAGTTGAGAAAGATAAATTTGTCTTCAATAGAATAGATAGTCGTGAATGAGAAAATTCGAGAGAGAAAGACAGAAGGTGGAGTAACAAAAACTTTGACACCTGCGAATAAGCTGGAATATTCCTCGATTTTTTGTTTTTTTTGCCGTATTTATTGTTTACTAAATCTCTGTTTCTAACGTTAACTATAAATTTTAAAATTCAATTAAGAAACTAAATGTCTATCACAAAATATAACCCTATTGTATACCGCCGGAAAATGGGACTTCCTTATTCACTGATAATGCGTCATTAGACGCACAATATTTGCATATATATTATTACTCTTTATCATCTCTGTTTCTCTCATTTTGCTGGCACATGTATAACAGTGTTTATCAGAATATGCGAATGATTTTAGCTATATCAGGAAAGCAATATTTTAGTATCGATTCTACCTATATCAGGAAAGCAATATTGGATTCTACCTGTTAAAACCTCCTAACCGCTTCTTTCTCTCATTTTCTCATTCCCGCCTATTACGCCTATTAAAACCTCCTAACTGCTCCTTACTGTCTCACTTCTCCCTCTCTCTCTCGAATTTTCTCATTCAGGCTTGCTAAAAAATGTCTTGCTTCAAGAGCAACTATGCTGGTAGTACACCTTCCCTCTTTATGTTAATAACTTTATTCGTATACTCTGCTCTGTTTGATAGTTCAGATCCAGGGATTCTCTAATTTTTGAAATTTTAATATTGTTTTGTTCCTTTTTACTTCGTTACTGTTCTGTGTTAAGGTTTATCGGACTTTTTCTCACTTTATTGATTGAGGTTTCGATTATTTATTTGCACTGCGTTATGGTCACTATGGTCCCTTCTTATGAATGCTAACTGATCTGTTCGTTTCTGTTCCATCGTTTTCTTTCCTTTTATAAGTTTCTTCGTGGAGATTAATTTGCATGGGATCGGATCTATATTATCACCATTCGCTTGTTTCTGCTGTGGCTTGACTTTCATGACTAATCTGGGCCTCTGGACGATCCTTTTCTTGAAATTTGAGGTTTATGATAAGATAGATTTGGGGTTTCGTTAACTTTTTAGTTTGTTTCTGTCTTGTTTTTGTAACTCCAAAATCTTATATCGATTGTCATAGCAATTGGATGATGAGTATTAAGCTTTAGTTCTTATAATTTCTTCTAATTCTGTTTAGGGTCTTGGATGAAATTTGATTGTTTGGGCTTTGTCTTGTAATACAAATGCGATTTTTTGTTGTTGCTGTGTTTCTTGAAGGTTGTCAATAGTTTTCAGGCGGGTTGGTTTTAATATATGTTGAGAACCCGAGGATTTGATTTTCTAATTGTGTGAGCTGTGGAACCTCAAAGCATTAATTGAATCATTCTTTTGATTAGGATTCTTGATGTCTGTTTCATGAATGACATGCAAATGAAGCTTTATTTCTCTTGTAGATGAGCTCATAAAAAATGCTGCCTACATTGGCGCCCCTGGAAAGGGAATTCTTGCTGCTGATGAGTCTACTGTCACAATTGGCAAGCTTCTATCCAGCATCAATGTTGAGAATGTCGAACCTAACAGGCGAGCTCTCCGTGAGCTCCTTTTCACTGCACCTGGTTCTCTGCGCTATCTTAGTGGAATCATTCTAAATAGGGAAGCCCTTTATCAGAAGACTGCAGCAGGTATTGCTACTTGGTTGTTTGATATGCTTTGCATATTTCTGTTTGTTGCGACATACTCCATAAATAAATTTTCATGGATCAACAAATTTTTTTTTAAAAAAGTAAGTCATTCTTGCGCCCCTTCCCCTGTTTTGTAATCTTACTTGTGATGATTATTTTGCAGGCAAGCCCTTTGTTGATGTGTTAAAGGAGCTTCGTATCCTTTCTGGTATTAAGGTTGACAAGAGAACTGTTAAGCTTGCTGGAACTAATGGTGAGATTACAACCCGGGGGCTTGATGGCCTTGCACATCGTTGCCGAAAGTACTACGAAGCTGGTGCTCGTTTTGCCAAGTGGCGTGCTGTACTCAAGATTGGCCCTAATGAGCCATCTCTGCTGGCCATCGATGCGAATTCTAATGGCTTGGCTAGATATGCCGTCATATGCCAGGAGAATGGCTTGGTCCCCATTGTGGAAGTTGAGATTTTGGTTGATGGTCCTCATGATATTAACAGATGTGCTGATGTAACTGAGCGGGTTCTTGCTGCATGCTACAAAGCTCTCAACAACCATCATGTTCTCCTTGAGGGCACTCCTCTGATGACCAGCATGGTGACTCCTGGATCAATGTCTCCCCAGGTTTCGCCTGAGGTTATTGCTATGTGTACTGTTCATGCACTCCAACGCACTGTACCTGCAGCCGTTCCTGCTGTCATATTCTTGACCGGTGGACAAAGTGAGGAGGAAGCTACTATCAACCTTAATGCGATGAACAAGCTAAAGATCAAGAAGCCATGGTCTCTATCTGTCTCTTTTGGATGTGCTATTCAACAGAGCATTGTTGACACATGGGCAGGCAAGGATGAAAATATTTCGAAGGCTCAGCATGCATTTGTCCTGAGGCTACATTTATCAACAGGTGCAAGGCTAACTCTGAGGCAACCCTTGGTAAATCGAGGTGCAAGGCTAATTATGAAGCAACCCTTGGTGGAATGCAACAATTGCTGAGGGTGCGTCATAGAGCCTTCACGTCAAAGACTACAACAAATACTAAGGAGGCGTATGGTGATTTCTGGGTTATATTAGGTTGTCTTTCCTGAGTCATAGCTCATAGGTTTAGGCTTTCTATGGACGTAGAATAAGAATCTCGAGGACATGAATGTGTTGAGTTTAAGGAACACTAGTGGTACCAACGAATTACCACTAGATTAGTTTGCCATAATTAGTATCAACTTGGGTTATGTTACTCGTCCCTTGTAGTTTATCTGGTTCCATGAATCTCATCCCTTTCTTTGCAGGTGTTTAGACTTGTGGGATTAAGAATTGATTCATAAACATGCACGATGATAAATTTCTGGCAATTGGATGTGGGAAACCAAGACGTCACATTCACTTATTAAACTGGTGGGATTAACAATTGCTTCAAAAACATGCATTATGAAATTTTTTTGGCAATTGCATGTGGGAGACGAAAACGTCATATTCACTTATTAAACTGACGGGATTAACAATTGATTCATAAACATGCATGACGGGTTAAGTTGACTTAAAGATTGATGATGCGAATAGACTAATGTTCGGTTGGGTTAGGTCTGCATATGCTCAAAGGTGACAATTTCAAACTTGTATTTGAGTTGAGTTCATATTTTTAAAATTTTAAATTCATGAATTTAATTTTCAAATTTAAACATTTAACGATTTAAAATTTTTAAATTCACATATTTTTAATAATTATATAAAATATACATTGTTTATTAAAATTCAATACCTCATCCTATTTTTCATTTCATTTCTTATATTTTGAAAATTAATTTTTTCTTAAAATAAATAATGTTAAAATATTAAATTCTAATATGACATTATTCTTTAATTATAAATAGACAAAATTAATAAAATATAACGAAAAGATTTTTATGATAATTAACCAATACTACAAAAGATAAATAATACTTTCTAAAATATAAAATTAAAAAATAAATTTCAAATTATAGAGATTCAAATCTAAATAGATATTGTACCACAATTATAAATTAAAATAATTATGAGTTATTATAAATATTAAAGTATTTATATTTATATTTTTATAAAAGCCTAAAATAATTCTTTTAATTTCTAAGATCTTATTTTAAATTCAAATTTTAATTTTAAAATTTAAGGTTTTTTGAAAACATTCTCGTGAACTTAAATAATTGGTACACGTTTTGATGTGACGTGGTAATGGATATTAGGCTGACACAGTTATTGGGTCGGTGACCGAAATGAAAATAACAGCTCTTAGCTAAGGAGGCTCTACTACACAGGAACTTAAGCCCATGTTCAAAGTGAGAGGTGATACGATCTAGAGTCTAGACGTCACGAACCTGTCATCTGATACATGCTAGACTTGAAAAGGCATTTTTGTAGCCCATGATCACGAGGTGTAGTGAACGTTAGATGTTCTAAGAGCTATTGACAATAGCTGATAATACGTTTAATTTGAATAAAATGACAAGAGCTTATCGAAGTTTAAAAAGCCAATAGGAGCCCGCAAAGTAAGAAGAACCTGTTATATCATAGGATCCTTTTTAAGCATTAGGAGCTTATTAAGTGATAGAAGTATGTTAAATAAATGGAGTCTGTTAAAGGATAAATTCAATTAAGCCAGTTTAAAATAAGAGATGTCTATTAAAATGAAAGAAACTTTTAACAAGTTAAAAATAGACAGAACTTATTATAATAATGAAGGAACATCCTGCTAAAATGAATATATATACAGTATAATGCAGAAATATAAAAGTTAAGAGAAAAGAGAAAAGAATGTAGTCGATTTATACTGGTTCAGCTTACAATTTAAGCTTACATTCAGTTTCTAAGTATTCAACTTGAGTGTTTCACTATGAAAATTCAAGTAGTAATTTGACGAGCCATTTCAAGCTCATGAATACATATTTTCTAAAGTTTTCTAACTTTTTTCACTAATAGTATTTATCGAGCCTCTACAAACTTATAATATATATTTTTCAAAGCTCTCTAACTTATTTGTTAGTCTTTACAAGTTCTCAATAAATGGAGAAGTAATTTGTTTTATACGAGCTTCAATGATCTCTTACAAAAAGAATTAACACTTTCTAAAGCTTAAGAGATTTTGATCAAGATATGACATTTGAAAAAAATTGATACGTTTGAAGTATTTCAAAGATTCTAGTGTTTGTTCCCTACGATTGCAAACTACATTGGCTTTTTTTTTAAATGTGCATTTTGTTTAATTAATTGTTGTTTTATTTCTATTTTGAGTTGATTTTGAAAATTTAATATTATCCTTATTAGAATCTTGCAATAATTGATTGACGAAATATATGATTAACATGCTCTTTTCAAAATTTGTAAAATAAATAAGGTAAATTTATAAAGAAATTTTAGTAAAAACAAGTTCCTATAATTTTATTTTCTTTTAAGATAAATGAAATTTTGAAATATTACATAATCATTTATTTTCTCTTTTTCATAAAATAATAAAAAATGGACGAAGTATCTCAAAAAAACTAATTGTTCCAATGTCATCGTCGAAATCTCTTTTTTTTTTTTTTTTGGGTGGTTAACTCATCGTCGAAGCCTTTAATAAGCCTAAGAATAGCTTAACCTTAGAATGCTGTCATGACTGCGATTGTTCTAAAATGTGCAAATTTCACCTTCCCACATTCACTTTGTCTAACCAATTACATTAGCTCGGAACTCCCGACCAGACGGAAGTGGATTAATGGAGCTAACCACTGTAAACAAGAGATAAATGTTCTGATGCGGACCGGTTAGTTTTGGATTACATGAAAGATCTTGACCACAGCAAGGTTTGCGGCATGATGCAAAAATAGACTTAAATTTTATAATGTCGTGTGTGCTTGGATTCTAAATCCTTACTTAATTAAGAATTCTAGTTAGCAATAAGAGTTTATTAAGGATTCTAAATCCTTGTTCTAGTTTATTAGGAATTTATTTTCCTAATCTTGTTAGGAGTTGGATTAGGATTTTTGGCCATTATAAATAGGCCTTATTTATGTTTTCAGAACATCATCAATTTTCAGAATAAAAATTTTATTTTAGAATTTGTCTTTGTCATTCTTTCAAGATCGCTTGTCGTTTTTGTTTATCTTTTTGTCCAATCAAACGACATTGATTAAACTCCTAAACGGAATCTAAATGTTCTTGTTCCGTTCGTAACTTCCTTTCTGCGTCATGTTCTCTTGCATAGTTGATGCTGTTTGGACCACAGGTTCTTAGGTAGCGTAAGTTCCAATAAAAAGTCAATGAAACAACTGCAGGGTCCAAATTCAGGAAAATATTTAGTACAGATGATAATATCAAATTTCAGAAATCATTACAATTCTTTCATGTAGCTGCCGAAGCCATTTTTGGTCAAAGATTTCTCAAGAATATAAATATAATAGAAAGCCCTTGTTACCGATTCAAATTCAAGGCAAACTTAATAAGAGGAACAGTTTAGCAGTTTGTCCCTCAAGCTCAGTAACAAGTCACATCGACTGACAGTAAGCTTCAAATCTATTAAAAGCTGGTTTCTTCTTAAGTTTGTGACGTTCTTTCGGAATCCGGATCACCTGTCAAAGACTACTCTGGTTTATTCTGTCTAATAACTCAACGGTGACGTTTTCTTCACAAATATTGCGAAGCCCTCTTAAATGCACAGATCACTGTGGGACCCACCCACAGGCGCATTTTGCTCCAAGCCAGTTTTGCAAACGCCAGCTTTGATTTTGACGACAAGTGAAGCTTTGCAACTTACAATTTGTTCTATTTTTTAAAAAAAACTTACAATTTGTTCTACTGTGTAAACGGCGTTTAATATTAATATTATTTATGTGGCTTTTCTTAAATCTGATTTTTTGCTTATTCTTAAAATAATAAGGATAAATATTATACCACTAGTATTATTATTAGTATTATTATTATTTCTATTCTTATTCTTATTCTTATAATTTTGAACAAATTATATATGGGTTATTATTATATTTATCCTTATTATTTATTGGGTATTATCATTATTATTATTATTATTATTATTATTATTATTATTATTATTATTATTATTATTATTATCATTTGTTATTATTATTAAATTCCTTTTGAAATTTCAGTTTTGTTTATTATTATTAATATTATTTATATAATTATAATGAATTTGATATTATGATCCTTATTAAAAGTAATATTATTAATATGATAATTATAATAATTATTAATATGATTATTATTATTATTATTATTATTATTAGCATTATAATTATTGTTATTGTTATTATTAATTTATTATAATGACTGAATTTGAAGAATAATAATAATAATAAATTTAATTTAATAGTAATAATAATAATAAGTGACAATAATAATACATTATTAATTTAATTATTAGTAATATTATCATTGGAATTATTATTATTATTGATTTAGTCGATTTTTCTGTATACTAGTTTTATTAACATACTAGTTTTTATTAACAGGTTATTATTTATTATTAGTTTATTATAATTCATAGACTTGATTAAAATTTCTAGTTGTTGATATTAAGTGTATACTTTTGTATTATATTAATAATTATTTAAAATAATTATAACTATCAATTAAAACGTAAATTTTATTTTTAAATTTATTGTAGAGTATTTGTTAAATTTATTATTAATAATATTAAATTCCTTAAATAATTATAATTTAAATTATTATATAATATGTATTTATTAATAATAAAAAACTAAATAACTATTTACAAATAGCCATTTACAATTGATTAATTTAATTATTTAAAATGAGCTTTAATTATTAATTCTCTACTCGTTATTAATAAATTATTTATAATATCGGGTTTAATTTATAAATATTTATTTATAGATTCATAATAATAATAGTTATAATTGTAATAGTTTTATGATTATTCTAAAAGTTTATTAAATAATATAATTTAATAATTTATAATATTATTTATTGTTTAAATAAATAATATATGTTATAATAATAAATCGAAGATCTTTGGCCATATCGCAGTATGAGGTCCTCGCCCTAGCTTAAATGGCCAATTTTAAACATGGCGTGTATTTGATATTATTAATAGGTTTTTATATAGTTTTTAACCATAACAATAAATATAATGCTCATAATAATAGGAGTTGATAATTATCCTGATTAATAATTATTAATTTTTAATTTTTGTTATTATTCTCAAAATGAAATAATAAATATGATTATTATTAATATTTTATTATTATTTATGAAGTTTTAATGTATTAGCAAATACATTTTCTATTATTATAATCATATTTGTTATAATTAGTTATTTTCTTTAATTTTAATTATATTATTCGGATAAATTATATATTGCTTATAAATTTATATTATTATTGTTATTATTAGTATTATCTGATTATTGTTATTATTACTATTATCATATTCTTGATGATTATTCCATTTAGTAATTAATTTTATTTGTATTCCTTATAATGATAAAAATCATTAAAATTATAATGAGTATTATTATTATTATGATTATTGTTATTATTATTTATTTCTATTCTTATTATTATTATTACTAATAGTATTTATCTTATTATTATTATTATTAGTATTATTTTATTATTGTTATTAATATTATGATTATTTCAATTATTATAATTCTGTTTAATCATTATAAGGAATATGATTATAATTATTATTACTATTAAATTTTTGTTAGTATATTTTATCCATTTATCATTTATATACTAATAATAATAATAATAAGTTATAAAAGTAGTCCTCTTTATTTTTGGTTTTATAATATAATTTCGTTAACTAAATATATATTATTTAATTATCTTCAAAATATATAAATTTCAATTAAAATTAGATTTAATAATTAAAATAAAATGTAAATAATTTAAATAATTTATATTTAAGTTTATATAATATATATTATTAATGATTTCATTAACTAAATATATATTATTAAATTATCTTCAAATTATATATATTTAAAATAAAATTAATTAATTAAAATTTAAAATAAAAACAAAAAAAAAGTAAGCTCATTTGGGGTGAGGCACCTCGCCCAAATGAGCTTGTCAATGAGGACAAGCTCGCTGGGGCGAGGTGCCTCGCCCCAGCGAGCTTGCTCTGTTTATAAATTTGAGATTTATATTTTTTTTAATATTATTATTATTAGGATTAAAATTAAAATTATAATGATAATATTGTTTATGATTATTTAAATTTTGTATTTGTGAAATTTATTATGGTTATTATTATTAAAATTTGATAATTATTGTTATTATGATTATTATTAATAATGATCATTATTATAATAATGACAATAATTATTATTTATTATAATAATAAGATAATAATAATGATAATATTATTAAGAGCTGCAAATATTATTTATTATTTAAATAAATAATATATATTTATTATTATTTACAAATGGTCATTTAATGGCCATTTGCAAATGGTTATTAAATGGCCAAATAGCCTGATATTTGGCTATTTGGCCATTAAATGGAAAATCACCAGGCGAGGATTTGCCAATAATGGCTAAATCACCAGGCGACCCCTCATACGGTGATTTGTTAATAAATGGCCAAATCACTGTATGACCCCGCCTCGGCGATTTGTTAATAAATGGCCAAATCACAGGCGACCCGCCTCAGCGATTTGCCATTTAATGGCCAAATCACTGTGGCGACCCTCGCCTCGGCGATTTGTTAATAATGGCCAAATCACCGGCGACCGCCTGGCGATTTCCATTTAATGGCCAAATCACCGGCGACCCCGCCTCGGCGATTTCATTTAATGGCCAAATCACTGTATGCACCCTCGCCGCAATATGACCATTTGACCATTCTGTTGAGGCTTCAGTTTATCATTATAATAATTTATTATAATTTTTATAATTATACTTATTATATTATTATTATAATTCATATTTATTGTTATTCAAAATTATTATTATTATGTGTAATTATTGTTATTATTATTATTATTATTATTATTATTATTATTATTATTATTATTATTAATTAGTATATATTTTTATTTAGATAATTATTGTTATTCTAATATATTTTTAATTATTAAATCTAATTTTAATTGAAATTTATATATTTTGAAGATAATTAAATAATATATATTTAGTTAATGTAAATTATATTATAAAACCAAAAATAAAGAGGACTACTTTTATAACTTATTATTATTATTATTAGTATATAAATGATAAATGGATAAAATATACTAACAAAAATTTAATAGTAATAATAATTATAATCATATTCCTTATAATGATTAAACAGTAATTATAATAATTGAAATAATCATAATATTAATAACAATAATAAAAATAATACTAATAATAATAATAATAAGATAAATACTATTAGTAATAATAATAATAAGAATAGAAATAAATAATAATAACAATAATCATAATAATAATAATACTCATTATAATTTTAATGATTTTTATCATTATAAGGAATACAAATAAAATTAATTACTAAATGGAATAATCATCAAGAATATGATAATAGTAATAATAACAATAATCAGATAATACTAATAATAACAATAATAATATAAATTTATAAGCAATATATAATTTATCCGAATAATATAATTAAAATTAAAGAAAATAACTAATTATAACAAATATGATTATAATAATAGAAAATGTATTTGCTAATACATTAAAACTTCATAAATAATAATAAAATATTAATAATAATCATATTTATTATTTCATTTTGAGAATAATAACAAAAATTAAAAATTAATAATTATTAATCAGGATAATTATCAACTCCTATTATTATGAGCATTATATTTATTGTTATGGTTAAAAACTATATAAAAACCTATTAATAATATCAAATACACGCCATGTTTAAAATTGGCCATTTCGCTAGGCGAGGACCTCATACAGCGACATATGGCCAAGATCTTCAGCTTATTATTATAACATATATTATTTATTTAAACAATAAATAATATTATAAATTATTAAATTATATTATTTAATAAACTTTTAGAATAATCATAAAACTATTACAATTATAACTATTATTATTATGAATCTATAAATAAATATTTATAAATTAAACCCGATATTATAAATAATTTATTAATAACAGTAGAGAATTAATAATTAAAGCTCATTTTAAATAATTAAATTAATCAATTGTAAATGGCTATTTGTAAATAGTTATTTAGTTTTTTATTATTAATAAATACATATTATATAATAATTTAAATTATAATTATTTAAGGAATTTAATATTATTAATAATAAATTTAACAAATACTCTACAATAAATTTAAAATAAAATTTACGTTTTAATTGATAGTTATAATTATTTTAAATAATTATTAATATAATACAAAAGTATACACTTAATATCAACAACTAGAAATTTTAATCAAGTCTATGAATTATAATAAACTAATAATAAATAATAACCGTTAATAAAAACTAGTATGTTAATAAAAACTAGTATACAAGAAAATCACTAAATCAATAATAATAATAATTCCAATGATAATATTACTAATAATTAAATTAATAATGTATTATTATTGTCATCGTTATTATTATTACTATTAAAATTAAATTTATTATTATTATTATTCTTCGTAAATTCAGTCATTATAATAAATTAATAATAACAATAACAATAATTATAATGCTAATAATAATAATAATAATAATAATCATATTAATAATTATTATAATTATCATATTAATAATATTACTTTTAATAAGGATCATAATATCAAATTCATTATAATTATATAAATAATATTAATAATAATAAACAAAACTGAAATTTCCAAAAGGAATTTAATAATAATAACAAATGATAATAATAATAATAATAATAACAAATGATAATAATAATAATAATAATAATAATAATAATAATAATAATAATAATAATAATAATAATAATAATAATAATAATAATAATAATAATAATGATAATACCCAATAAATAATAAGGATAAATATAATAATAACCCATATATAATTTGTTCAAAATTATAAGAATAAGAATAAGAATAGAAATAATAATAATACTAATAATAATACTAGTGGTATAATATTTATCCTTATTATTTTAAGAATAAGCAAAAATCAGATTTAAGAAAAGCCACATAAATAATATTAATATTAAACGCCGTTTACAGTAGAACAAATTGTAAGTTTTTTAAAAATAGAACAAATTGTAAGTTGCAAAGCTTCACTTGTCGTCAAAATCAAAGCCGGCGTTTGCAAAACTGGCTTGGAGCAAAATGCGCCTGTGGGTGGGTCCCACAGTGATCTGTGCATTTAAGAGGGCTTCGCAATATTTGTGAAGAAAACGTCACCGTTGGGTTATTAGACAGAATAAACCAGAGTAGTCTTTGACAGGTGATCCGGACTCGTTCTTTTGCATGATTGTGAACTGATAACCTTTTCATTTGATTTATATTTTTACTAAAAAGTCTCCGGCTGCGAAGCAAAAGAAGGAAAAGGGTAAGGATAATCAACTATAGAACGAAGAGAAAAAGGCTGAAGGGAAAGTAAGCACTATGCACACCCTACACTAGCAGTACATTAGCCGGTTTTAGCTTACTGTACTGTCCCGCGTTGCCCTGGGCTGGGTTCTCCTGACGCGAAGCTTCTTCACTCTTTCCTAAGCACGGGTAAGTCCGTATTTATGTGAGAAAAAACATGACTTTACACCTATCTTGTCTCTAACGTATATGGTACCATCCTGTCCGTTATTGCAGGGTAAGTTTACGGGGTTAGGACATCAATCTCTTCCTTAGAAGTCGATAGATTTTCATCATGAAAAGTTGGGACTCTTTGCCACCAGCTTTTTCAAACTTCAGACGCAACACTTTTGTTCAGATGCCCTCTTTTTCAGAAAAATTGCGTCTAAAGGTATGACGTTATATGTAAGTTAATTTGCAGTGTTAAGAGCCAAATGAAACAAAAATCTTGTGGCATTCCCACTCTTTATTCGATGACCATTTGGCGTTAATCTCCCTAAAGATCGAGGTCTGTGTCTGTCCTTGTCGTTTCTCAATGTTTGATGTATATACCAACTAGCTTCATCAATGCTGAATTTTACCCTGTAAGGTGCTTCAGAGATTGAATTAACTTGTCAGGCTAAGCTAGACCTCCAAACTGAGATAGAAATAAGCCTCCGCGTATTAGTTATTTGTACTCAATCATTTACTGTTCAAGCTTTGACCATGGCCTGGCTGCCATTAAAGCTTGGACGACGTTTAATCTTTACCAGGCGCTTTGGTTGAACTGCAAATGGTATATGTAGATATTTCCTCTAAACTTTCATACGAATCAAGATGTAAGACATGACATGGAAAAGCTTGATTGAAAATGGACATTCCAGTGCTAGCTTGTTATACAATGTCTAAACCTTTTAATTCTTTTTGGTTAACTTTTACAAGACCATTAACATATACTAACATAGATACGCATTTCTAGAAGATTGACATGCTATTGGAACAGGTAGGTAGTTGAAACTCTCATGGAGTATCCTGGCTGAACTACTTGTCCTCCAGATAAAAGGAATAACAAGCACGCCACATCAGAATGGCAAATTGAGCTACCAAAAAGCAGTCTACTTTGTTTCCTGGAAATCCCGAATCCCTTTATAAAATTATAAACAAATAAGTCATTTTTAGGTTAGAAGTAATATGGTAGTGACTACTTATAAATACTAAAATCATTCAACTACCTGAAAACTTACACTTTGGCTCGGCAAGTCAACTGTTGATTGGAGCAGAAAAACTACACAGACAGATCGAGAATGAAAAGTCCTGAACGCAGTTACTCATATAGGTCACAAATGGAAACCCTACTCAACGAAAACCCCAAGTAACTTGTCAGAAACACATGCCACTGCAATGTACGATGAAGTCGGTGCCCAAAAACGAAATTGTGTTTCCTGATTTCAAACGGATCAAACTGTCGGAAGAGTTTCATCCCTTCTAATAACTTCTCCAGTGCAGTAAGAGTGCTTGTTTTAAATAAACACCATTTGTTGAATCAACAGAAGTCAGAAATATATACACAAAACTTAAAAAGAGTCCAGGCCACATCCACTAATAGAACGCAACGCCATCCAACAAAATATCCTGCCCAGAAAGATAAATTCCAGCATTTGATTGACAGCATCGACCCCAAACGGAGGAAAACTCATTAGTTTAATTAAAATTTCTAAAATCTTCAGACACGTTTAGAAACCAACAACGATCCTTACCCAACATATCTGCCACTAGTCTCATAAGTCAGATTTGTCTATCACGAAATCTATTTGGTTCCCTCACGTCAAACCCGTACATCCTATTAACAAGTTAACCAGCTCCTCCTACACGATACAGAACTCCAGAGGTCTATAGTCTAGACCAGTTGGTCAGTGACTTCCTGTTAGCCTTTACTAGTTTTGATCTCCTTTGGTTAGCTTCAACCCATAATTTTCCCACATGTTCTCCGATCCATCACTCATCAGGAAGCGAAAGCAGCTATCACTCACCACATTCCCAGCGTTAGAATTTGTTGGTGGTGAACCATCGTTAGGGTGAATTCTTACCGTCTCAGGACCTTGTTCACTTATCTCACAATAGGCGTTTTCTGGATTGTAAATAGACTCATTACTTGGGAAGTAACAACAGCTTCTTGAATTTTCCTTGCGTTTCCTGTTACACGCTTTGTTTTTCCAACGAGAACTGTTGACAATATCCCACTTGTCTTTGCACATTAATGCACTCCTTTCATAGCCAAAACATGCCATTTTCCCTGCAATCTCCTCCCACAGAACTTCTTCTGGACACCCACTTCGTTGAAACTTAGGTTCCATGCTAGTTCTCAATTGAACTAGCCTTGTAATCTCTGATTCAGGCCAGAAATCACCCTTAATGGTACTGTTGTTTATCGTCTCACTTCCATTATCATTCTGGTTGTCACTATGATTCTGAACTTCAGCACCCACAAGCTCTTCGGGAGATGAGACATTCACTTCTCTACCCGTCAATTTCTTCAAGGATTCCATTATAGCAGCATCACGAGCTTCAATCCAAGCTCGCTCTTCAGCCCAAAATTTGTGCTCTCTATCGATCCTCGCAGCTTCTTGTTTCCTCCACTCTTCTTCTCTGATCATCCTCTCTTGTTCCTTTTGCTCGAGAGTCGTTGTCAATTTCTCGAGCCAAGCTTCTTGTCTTTCCATTAGCTTTATCATCTGTGAATCAATGAACTCTTTTATCTTTGCTTTCCAGCTCCTCCTACCTCTTCCTTTCCTCCTCTTTTCGCTTGAATCATTCTCAGCTATTGTTGCAGTGCTTAGATCATTGTCCTCAGATGATGTGGTATCGAACTCAGAAGAGCTAGAGAGGCTAAGACTATCACAGAGCCTTTGAGAAGGAAAAGCCTCTTGGTTGGCTTGACTCGAGCTGTTAGTTGTAATGGGAAATCCAAGGCTGTTTCCAAAATGGGTTTCAGGGGCTGAAACTGGATTGCTGCTTTCTCCATAAAGAGCTTCAAGTTGTCTAAAGAATCTATAGTGCTTACCATCTTGTCTACCAGCTTTCCCTTCTTTAGTTTTCTTGTAGTATTTGTATAAATTTTCAAACTTTTCTCTGCATTTCTTGCCACTTCTTTGGTAGCCATGTTCCTCAGACATGATCCTGAGAAATGGAACGGATCGTCAAAAGGAGAAATGCTTTTATGGCAGGAAGGAACCCTAACTTAGATTGAAATTAATGCTAAAATTAAGTATAATTGTCATGTGATAACAAACATTATCACGTAGTTCAATTCCATAAGCTTCTGTAGATGAATAGTCCAAGTTACCCCCATTCAATCTGTGTATAGACACGGGAATACGAGGAGTTCTCAAAGGATACGTTGGGATCGTTTCTTCAGGAAAACAATAGAAAGACCTTTTTTGTGTGTTTTTTTTTTAAAGTATAAGAGCAGTGAAACTTGCACCAGAAAGAAGGGTACACATTTTCAAAAGCCGAAACCAGCCAGGTACTGGACCATTCACTAGCCGTAGTTAGCTATCCTTCAAACACGAAACACAAAAATGAAGCAAAGAGGATTTACAGAACCTAGGCTGGGTCTGTGACTGAGCAAAGCACGGCAGTCAAGTTCTGAGTCAAATTTTCAGTAAAAAGCTGAGACCCATATATTGCTGCTTCAAAAAGTTCACAGACCCATTCGAGAAGTCCAATTTCTAGCAAAAGTCCAGCTGAACGTTTGTGATCTCTTAGCAACACCACCAACAAGGGATGAAAACAAAAATGATCTCAAAACAAGAGCGAGAAAGAACAAAGATGTTTTCTGAGCCTACATCAAATGGCAAAGCCAGTCACTAAAATCAGACAAAAGCACACGAGTTTTCCCACCATCTTCTTTGGTGACGTTTGAACTAAGGCAATATTGAAAAAAGAAAGGAGAAATCTTCGAATAAAACAAAAAGAGAATAACTGGGACCAAAAAATAGAAGAAGGCCATGAGAAAGAGAAGCAAAGACAATCAAACAATTAGGGTAAGCAAGCGAGTACCTAGAAACCTCATCCCACAAGGGTCCTTTTTGATTAGCTTCCTTGAACTTGGAATCCAGACGAGATCTGATCTCAAGAAGAGTCAAAGTCTCTTGTCGAGGCCATCTTCCAGTTCCAACGTCGCCACCGTAAGAACCACCTGCTTCAACTTCTAAGCCACCAAGTGTAGGAGTTATAACAGAAGCTTTAACTGGGTTGCTTCCACTGTTAGCACTAGCACCGGCCGTAGAATGAAGAGGAGCATTCAGACAAGCATTGGAGCTGGAACCAGAGCGAAATTCCTGTAACCCAGAATCTCTAGGCATGAGCATCATCATGTCGTAGTGTGACTGAGATGCTTGAGGTGGTTGAAGTTGTTGATGATGATGGTGATGATTTCTATGTGCAGAGAAGAGGTCTTGTGGTGGTTGCAGCGGTTGTGGTGTTAACGGGAAATGAGTTGGCCTACCGCTAATGAACTGCCTTATATCGATCCCGAACTGGTTACTGTGACTGTGATCTTCCATTTCCATGGATTCCTCCGAACAAACTAGCTACTATTGAAAGAAATTGCAAGAGATCGAGTCCTAAACATTAAGAAAGCTAAGTGCTTTGAGAGAGAGGAGCGAGATAAAGAGAGGAGGTAAGTCTGTTAAAGGGATATAGCGGCATACTCGGATCGTGTCGTCAACGAAAAAGCTCGAATTTATGCACAGGGACAATGGTCCCATGTCGTATCAACTTTCAAGTGTATCTTCTCTCCATTCGTCTCGTCTCGTCTAGTCTCAAGACTGGCTGTATTTGCGTGTCTATCTACGTATAAGTTCTCACCTACGCTTTAAAATAAGTTTTTGAGACCAAAATTACTGATTAAAAATAAATAATTTTTATTCGAAAAAACTTAGGGACGGAAATTATTGACGAAAAGAAATGTCAAAAAAATAGCTTGGTAAATTTAGTGACAAAAATTTGTGAAACTGTTGGTAATATTAGCAACAAAATTTTAGATTTTCGTCAATAAGTTAAAGCAAATTTACTGACATGTTTACAGTATTCCATTGCTACTTTACAGACGAAATTCTAATTTTTTGTTGGTGAATTTGCTAACGGTAAATCATATATCCATCGCTACGTCCTTAAGTTACTGACGGAATATATGATAAAAATTTAGCGATAGTTTATGTTTCTGTTAGTAAATTTAGCGACAGATTGTTTACAGACAGAAATTTAACAATCCGTCACTAAATTTATCAACAGAAATATTAACCATCACTAAATTTTTTATGATATATTCCATCAGTAACTTATAGACGGATTTATTTATTTCGTCACTAATTAGCGATGTAATAATATATTCCGTTGGTAAATTACCGACAGAAAGTTAGCAACAGAATATTGTTTTTCAGTTAGGAAATCTAGCTTTGATAAATTTCCGTTACCATTTCTCACTTCCTACTTGAGATTTTGTTCATATCCTTATGATTTTTGTATATTTAATTTTGTAAATAATATAACATTGATTGATAAATATAAAGTAAATATTATTCTAATTGTTAATATAATAAGAAATTAAAATGTAAACAAATAAGTATCTTGAAAATAATTATAAATTAAAATTTTATACAAAAACTTGAGAGTAACAAAACATCAAATACATTCATTTATTCATCTAAGATATGCAGGTAGGTGGACGATCTGACTGTTGTGATGAGGTATTGTTCCTCCCCTTCAATTGATCCATCTCATTACAAAGATGGACTATGTATTTCGTCGACTGTTGCAACTGCTAGCCTCTTCATTGTGTTCTCAAGCTGGAGGACTCCCTCATTTGATGCAGACCGCTTACTAAATCCAACTATAGTGAATGTGAAGGATTGCGAATAACATGTGTTCGCAAATGAACCTAAGCCAAAAATCATTCGACGACGATCCTTACCACCCACTGCATCAAGACACACCTAACTCTCCTCAACAATCTCAGAGTTCTGAGACTGTCGTTCAATACTTTCTTGTATTTGGTCCTATCATTATAGTTGTTTATATTAATAAGTGATACTTTTTAAGAATTAATATTAAAGTATAGATTTTACATATATGAACTAGTCTGCATTAGGTGTTGACGAATGTCACATCATCATGCTTTTTGATTTAAGTGTGCAAAAAGAGCTAGTGTGGTGTAAACTTTCTGCCCATAAACTTTTCCTGCATCAGAATAAATTGTTATAAGTGAACTATAATTTACAAAAATTTTAGCATAATTTTCTCTATTTTTATGGTATTTACCCCCTATTAGACAAAAACAATTAACTCAATAACACAGCCATTAATGACACCAGATATTTATAATATTACTATTCTCCATAATGCACATATATTTTCATTTTAAATTACATCGAAATTAAATTTCATACATCAAAGTACAAAAATTAGAATATAAGTGTAAAGTTTTGATACTTACAAATTGAAGTGCATGCTCCTGGTGGGTCAAAGATCCTCTAATGTGTACTGGGAGGTTCTCTCCGTCTGTTAGCAAAATTGTACTCTGAAATGGATATTGTCTCGAGTGATGCCCAATACTACTACCAACGACTTCATATATCTTCAGATATATGGTAGTCGTACACCATTCTTGTGTATCGAAGCAAGAAAGTCTTTATAATGTGTACGAGCTCACTTCTCCTATACTTTATAAATTACAGTATCAAATTTTAGATCCCAAGGAAATTCTTTTTGAAAAATATAAAATAAGTACTTATAAATGACAATATTTATCTAATTAATGTATAAAATTTAGATAAAATAAAAATAATTAAAGAATATATTTTGTTTACCTCAAACTCTTGATAATAAAAATTCTTTGTCGGTTGAGAGATATTCGTCCATATATCAAGATCTATCCGCTCCTTGAACTTGGATGAGATATTTCTTGAGCATGTTTTAGATGGAACCAACCTAATATATAATTTATTTTAGATCATTTTCAAATTAAAACCTATAACTTCATTATAAACCTATGATATTATCACATATTACAAAATTTTTAGACTTTTACTTACAAATTGTTGACAATTGTGATGTATGTTCTTCCATCAACTTCCTTAGCCCCAAGTTGGAGGTGGCTTCCTTCATCCGTAACGTTTACCCCTGAGATATCTGTTGGTATAGGGTGATGGATGGTGTAGGGTTAGTGGATGGTATAGTAGCATGTACAGAAGGTGATGCCTCATCTGGAAGTGCAGTAGCATCTGCAGAATGTGATGCTTTACCTGGAAATGCACTGGCTTCCCTAAATCATTGTAACTATACCTTGGCTGCATTATATCCCGTTTTCTCTTTGGTAGCATATTTTTAACCTGAAATTAACATTTAATTGAATTTTCAGTAATAAAACAATATAAATTCAATATATAACAATATATTAATGATGCAATAATAGATTTATTCATCATCATCATCATCATCTCTTTTTTTTTTTTTCCGAAGAATTAAAATCAAACTCAAACTCCTCTTCAAATCGCTCGCCCTCTTCATCCTCTCCAGATGAAATGTCAACATATTCATTATTTGGATCGTTGAAAGGTTCATTTTTGTCATATGTTACACATGCATTTATTTTAAAAACATCTTCCTGAAATGCTTTACTTTCTATTCTCATATTTTCTTCTTTTCCATGTAATTCAAAAACACCTCCAATTTTTACTTTGGATACAACCATCTATTCTGATTTATCTCGTCGTAAGTTGAAAAAAGGGACATAATGCAGTTGGATTGCTTGCATCACCAACACGAAAGATTTAAATTGTCTTAATCTTCTTCTTTGGTTGATTTCAACTAGATTGTATCGACTGTGTACGTTTGGTTTCAACATTCTTAAATATCACACTCCGTTTTATTAGCAATATAGGGTACTCAATTTTAAGCATCTTAATAATTTTACCCTAGTAATCCATCAATTCTCCCTGTATACAAACCCTACTAATTATTGTTGCCATGCTATGACTACGATATTCTGTATGAAATGTGTATCCATTAACAAAATATATCAGATACAATTTAACAGTTCGCAAAGGCCTTTTCACAAGATCACATATGAACTTATTCTTTATTGGATTTTCTGAGGCCTATACAAAAAATTAATCATATTAAATAGTATAATCTCATATAATCACTTTGATATGATAATTCAACCATTTCAATTATTACAAGTGAAACTTATATATTTCTCGAACCATCAAGGAAAGTGTCTTTCAACTTTTTTATTCGTACCATCCAGTGTTGTTTCGGGCATTTGCTTGCTTAACCATTGCTTATATAATCTAAAAGAATTATTAAGTATTTTAGTTATGAACAATAGTAACTTCAGAAAATCAAATAATCAATTTCAAAATCAACTTAAAGTTAGTGCATGATGAAAGGTTAAACCTCTTGACAATTCATAAAATGTAACTATGGGTAGCCTCTATTTCTTATGTTGTTAACATTCTTCCTGTTGAACGTCCATATGTTCGTCCTGGATATGTGAAAATGGATAAGTTGCCATCAACATCACTCGTTTCTCCCCCATCGTCATTATGAGGGACTTTTCGTTCTCTTGTTTGCATGTGTGACTCAAAATAATGTGATCAAAATGTACGGCTTCCTCCACTAAAGAAGCATTACATATCAAACCTTCAACTTTAGCCTTGTTTTTGACTTTTTTCTTCAAATGATGCAAATACCTATATTACAAATAAGGTTATTACAATTATGTGATTAAAAAATGTTATAACTTCTATTTAAATATTAGCTATAATTACCTCTCAAACGGGTACATCCATCGATATTGAACTAGATCAGCAAGTTTAGCTTCGTGTTGCTAAATGTACGGTTAGATGCTCCATACAGTCAAAGAAACTTGGAGGGAAAATCTCTTCCAATTTGTACAAGATAACTAGAATTTCCTTTTCTAGTTTTTCCATTTTAGCCAACCTTATTTCAGATGATGTTAAGCTTTTAAAAAACAAACTTGATTCTATTATAGCTTCCCAAACCTTATTTGGTAGTAATTCTAAAAATGCAATTGGAATTAGCATTTGCATAAATACATCACAATCATGACTTTTTCATCCTAAATTTTTTTTGCTTCCTCATATCTACATAACTTGCTAAGTTCGAAACATAACCATCGGGAAACTTTAGACTTTTCAACCATTCACACAAAATTTCCTTTTTTTTTTTCCCAAAGTGTAACATGTTTTCTGATATTTACCAGTGCAAATATCTTTATCTAACTTATTCCTTTTATAAAAAATTTTCAAATCAGCTCATGATTTTGCATTGTCCTTTGTCCCCCCTTCAATGTTTATTATGGTATTGAACAAATTGTCAAATATATATTTTTTCAATATGTATCATATTTAGATTATGTCGTATTAAACCAGTTTTCCAAAATGGAAAATACTAAAAGATGTTGCATTTTTTCAACCAAAGTTTTTACTAATGCTTATATTAACTTCATCAGCTTCAAGTTCTGTAACTTTTAACCACCCTAATTCATTAGTCTCTTGCAATATCTCTTCACTAGCTTTGTGAGGGGGAGGAGGTGCTTGTACCATCCTATTTTTAATGAACTTTTGTTTATTGCGTCTAAATGGATGATCTGGAGGAAGAATTTCCTGTGGTTGTCAAGCTAAGATGTTTTGGCCCCATTTGGAAGATAAAACGCATCAGAATCATTTCCACAATAAAGACAAACCAATTTCCCTACTGTGCTCCATCCAGACAATAGAGAATACGTCGACAAATCACTAATAGTTCACATCAAAGCTGCTCTCAACAAAAAATTTGTTTAAGAGACACATCATATGTCTCCATACTATATTCTTAAAGATGATGCAATTCAGATACCAATGGTTGTAATAATACATCAATTTTATGCTTTAGATTTGTAGGCCCTAACACAATCACTGTCAAGAACATATATGTCTCATTTATACACATCTATAGAGGCAAATTATGAGGAAAAATTATGATTGACCGTGATGAACATTGTTGGTTGGATTGACCCAAATGTTGGAATCCATTCGTTGACAATCCCAATCTAACATTTCGACTTTCAGATGCAAACTCATAATGGGTGTTATTGAAATGTTTACATGCGAGTGCATCTGATGGATGGTACATTATTTGATCTTCTTGTTTATGTTCATTATACCATCTCATATGAGATGCAGTAACATCAGAGGCATATAGTCTTTAAAGTCTCGAAGTAAGTGGGAAATAATACATTCGCTTCCAAGGTACTAATTTCTATTTCACAGTATGCTTTCTAGGTTTGAACGTAGATTGACTACAAAATTTGCACTTTTATTATTCCACATCATCTCCTCAAAACATCATACATTCCAATTTGCAAAAATCAATATTTTTAACTGGCAAACCAAGAACCTTAACAAGTTTCTTCATGTTGTAAAAATTATCAATCATTGTATGATCAGGAGGAAATGATTCATTACACCAAGCAAGAATTTTATTAAAACTTCGATCAGAAATATAGCCTTCAGACTTTATGTTCAATATTCGAGCAATTAAAGATAATTGAGTGATATTCTTACAATTTAGCCATAATTCTTGGTCAGGTGATTGTAGTAAGTCAAAAAACTATTTTGCATATGGGTTTGGTTTTTCTTTAAGATTCTCTATATTTTCCTGAAAGGTATAATCAACTGCATCATAAATCATTTGGATTTAAGGATTTTCAGTTGCACCCATATTACTTGATCTATATCCAGTCCCTCAATTTAAACTCTTCCACATTTATTGACGAGTTTATTTCATTACCCCTTGAGGTGCTACAAATTAATGACTCCCTATGTCATGTCCACTCAAAATAATTTAGAACAAACCATTTTCTTAACAAATGGAGATTCACTTCATCAATATGAAGAAAATGAATATGTTTTCACTTTTTACATGGACATTTGATCTTTGAGTCATCCATATATGCAGGTTGAGAACATGCATAGTGAATAAAAGCTTCAACTCCCTCAACAAACTTAGGCTTAATGAAACCGTCATGTGTTAATAATCTAACATCCAAGATCTATCAACATTACTCATTTATGCCAAACTATTATTTAAAAAAGTGATTTCATAGTTAGTATCCTTCATTTCTCCTAATTTTATAGAACATTTAATATTTACTTTATAGAACATCCCCTAAGTTTTTACAGGTTTTTGACCATTTCCCCTCCAAATGAAACTAACCTATCCCACCATATGAGTTCACAAATAGAAAACTCAACCACAACTAATTTCACCTTAGTGATTGGACAATGACCACATGCTAACTCATAATATCTGTAATTCATACATCTAGCCATCAATTATTTTAACAATATTCCAAATATGAATAGAAGTTGGACAACTTTATTGATAGGTAACATATGTGAGTATATATCAGTCAAATAAAACAATATGCTAACCACTGTCCTGTAAGAAGTGACATTAAGAAGTAAAAAAGTACATATATTTATTAAATCCAACACTACATCGAGCAATCACATTAAATTTCAAGTAATCATGTTAGAATTAATCACTTACAAGTTGATTTGCAAAGTTTGAATTTAAACAAGCATTATGGTAAGTGGCATTGTTACACCATATGAATCGAGAAAGCAAGTTCTTGCTCTGACTCCTAGGCTTCTGGAATTTTTCATCGATAAGCCTCAAGTGAGCTGCATCACAAGTTTCCAATCTATATAGCATCCTAGGGGTTTATTATGCAAATAATTGTCATGTCTATTAAACCTATAAATTTTTTATGTTAATACTAAGTTTGAATTAATCATAATGAATTTCAAGTATTCGTGTTTGAATTAGTCACCTAAAAGTTGATTTCCAAAGTTTGAATTTAAACAAGCACTATGGTATTTGAAATTGTTACACCATATGAATCGAGAAAGAAAGTTCTCATTGTGACTCTTGGGCCCATGAAATATTTCATTAATAAACCTCATTGGAGCTGCATCATGGGCTTCCAGCCTATATACCATCATAGGATTATACAAAGAATTGCCATATCTATTAAACCTATGAATTTCTTATGTTAATACTAAGTTTGAATTAATCACAATTAAGTTCAAGCATTCATGTTTAAATTAATCATCTACATGTTGATTCCCAAAGTTTGAGTTTAAGCAAGTAATATAGTATGTGGCATTGTTACACTATATGAGTCAAGAAAACAAGTTCTCACTGTAAGTCCCAGGCTCATGGAATATTTCTTCGATAAGCCTCATGAGAACTACATTATAGGTTTCTAGCCTATATATCGTCCTAAAGGTTTATTATACAAAGAATTGTCATGTCTATTAAACCTATAAATTTTTTATGTTAATACTAAGTTTGAGTTAATCATAATGAAGTTCAAGTATTCATGTTTGGGTTAATCACCACAAGTTGATTTCTAAAGTTTGAATTTAAACAAGAACTATGGTAAGACATGTATTAAAGTGATATAAGCCTAACATTGTTCTATCCAAACCAATTATATTCCAAGTTTTTAGGTTCTATAACTAGCAAAAGTTTGATTATAATCAGAAAATTGAAATCCTCATATCAATTTGCTAACAGATAATAAATTTAATTACAAAGATGGTAATAATAGAACTCATGTTAGAAAAATAGACCATGATCATATAAGAGTCATGACAGAAAAGATTCATTTAAAAATATATAAGAACTAAAAAAGGATCAAGATTAGAAGTTATATTGGATGGATAATGAAATTAATTATTATTTTTGTGAATATTGGAATTAAGTTGCTGCCTATGCCTTTTGGTAATTCATTTTAATAGAGAAATATTAGGAGAGTGCTCAATATAATTGCTATGAAGAGGTGTGTAATATAATTGCTATGAAGATGACCCAGTTAGGATAGATGATTGGGCAAGAAGAAATCACATATGGAAAATAAATGGAACCTTCCTTATAATTAAACATTTGGACCTTCTTTTGACAAAATAATTAAGAATTTCAGTATTACAAGTAAAAGCACTAGGGACATATGGCATGTTGATCATATGGATTCTAAGTAATAGAATTGAACATATGATGCCCAAATCAATCATATATATATATATATATATATATATAAGAATAAAGAAACAAGATAAGATTAAAGCACTTATAAGTAGATAAATAGTATTAACTTAATAATAGAGAAATAACAATCATTAGAATATCTCACCTAAGGTAGAATTGTTATTATCTTAATATTGGTACAGTGAGGAAACATTTCAACTCCTACATTAAAAAAAAGAGGTTAGACATATAAATAGGAAGGTGTAAAATCATGAAACAAAGAAAGCAATTATACACCTATAATAAAGATAAAAGGTAAATAGTAAATTTATATGCTAGATATATTACGTAAAGCCTTATGTTGTAAATCATCTAGCAATAATGTATTTGATTAATTATGATCTCCATAGTTCCATAGAAGACAAGAATTTAAACTTTTCATAATTTTTTCAATTCCTTCAAGAACAATGATTTTCTCCTATTCTCCATATTGGTACTTTGAGATTGATCTTGCATGGAAATAATAATCATCAAACATAAAAAGTGTGTAATACATTAATTCAGCATATAGGACCATTGTGACATATACTACGATGGCACCACTAATGTTCTAGACATTGTAAATTTAAGTGGTTTTGTAACTTTAACTCATAGTAGTTGCATAACTTGAATTACATTTGAATGTTCAC
Source organism: Erythroxylum novogranatense (assembly GCA_029891385.1). Lineage (NCBI taxonomy): Eukaryota > Viridiplantae > Streptophyta > Magnoliopsida > Malpighiales > Erythroxylaceae > Erythroxylum > Erythroxylum novogranatense. The sequence continues at coordinate 87,113,417 of CM057231.1, read as the reverse complement.
TAATTTATATAGATCAATAGTGCTAAAATAAGAATTAAAGATAAATTATATAGTATGTATCAAATTCAAAAGGATATGTATCATTAAAAAGGCCCCACACACATAGGAGTGCAAGTCTTAATAATGAATTTCACAATGTCACAAGATGTTATAAAAAATAGGCAACTTCACTGATTTTTAAAATGTGTCCTAATAAATTAGAAATTTAATTTTTAAACATCCTAAGCATAAACCAGTTAACATGTTTAAATTCCACTTGCATCAAATGATAAATATACTTTTATAGGAGTTTGTTATACATTGAAATAAACAACTACAACCTCTTGATATATATACACTACTTAATTCATTAACTTCATAAAAATATTAAGTGCATTAGTAAGACTAAATGACATAGTTAATTATTCATATAATCTAAATTAAATTCATTGTTTCAAATTATACAAACAATTGTCCTAATTGTATTAATTATACAAATTAAAAAGTAATTTTCATGATAAAACCAATAATTAAAGTCTTAATATATGTTATGTAATGAATAAATACACTCTCTTGCCTCTCAAAACTCTTAACAACTCTCTATTGTGCCTAAGATCACTCCCATAATTCATATGTAAGCTATTCGTACCTAAAATAACCTAAAACATTCATTAGAAACAAAAACTAACCATTTAATGGCTAGGACAGTAGCATTGGTCAATTAATTCTATTACAAACTTGTGGTGCATATTATTAAAAGATCAATATGCATAAAGGAATATAGTGTATTGAACCTTGAATCATTCAAAAAATTCACAAAATTTAAATATATTATGAAATATTAACAAAGACATAAATTGTTGGACTCCAAACTTTTCTTGAAAATGAGAAATTATGAAATGAAAAGAAGCATGAGAATTCAAGGATTTTCCATTGTGTGTAATGTGTATGAAAATTTTGGAAGAGTGAAAAGAATGGATTTTGGTTTTGATGACTTTGAGATTTTGAGTAAATTTGTATGTGCTATGAAATTTATAGTGAATGAGTTTGATTTGAATGGAATTAAAAAGCAAGAAATAAATAGTGAAAGTGTTAGTTTTTAGAAAATTGAAAGTTGATGAATAGTAGCAGAAAGTGATTTGTAAGCTGAAACTTTCATGAATTTTTCTGGGTTGATCTGGAAGGATTTTGATAAAATGATCTTAATGAAAGTTGTAGCTTCTGTTGATATCTTTCTATCGCTTTAAAGTATGACATCTTTCGATATCGAGACTAGGAGTTATGATCGATTGAAGTTTTGATGCTGTTTAGGATGAATTCCAGGGGCAGTCACTTTGACTGAAAATTTGACTTTTATAGAGATAGAAATTGCTCTTAAAATCTTATGAAAGTTATAGATCTTTATTTTATCTTTCCAACGGTATATAGTATGAAAATTTTAGATATCGGAGTCAAAAGTTATGATTCTTATAAGTGGAGACATTCTGGGCAAAAAGCAGACGATAGAAAGTGAAAGGAAGAAAAGCAAACGATAGAAAGTGAAAGGAAGAAAAGTGAACGATAGAAAGTGAAAGGAAGAAAAGCAGACAATAGAAAGTAGACGGAAGAAAAGTGAATGATGCAAAAGTGAGATGATACTGAAGTTAGACGATATAATTAACCTTTGAGGTCTTCATAAACGTTATAGATCTAGACGTTCTCTTTCCAATGGTTTAAAAACGAAGTCAATCTGACCTCTGTAGAAAAAGTTATGGCATTCGTACTGAGACATGTACATTTCAGGTGAGGGCATAAACGTGTTGGAGTCTTTTGGCCATAACTTCTTCTCTAGACCTCCAAATGACCTGATTCTTGAACCATGGGATTTGTAAGACTTTTCTATACATATACACCAACAATTGAAGCTATCTGAAATTTATGGTGAGAGATTGAGTGAAAAGAGTGAGACAGGTACAGTGAGTGTGTTCTTCAATCATATGAACTGGCGTTATCTCACTGAACATGCCTCAGTATTTTGGTGATATCTTGATTTGTGGAGATCCAATTGAGTTGATTCTTGTTGCAAAATAAACTAGAGACATGGTACTACAATTTATCTGAAGGAATAGAATTTCAATTTAGTCCCTAAGATTTTCAATATCTGAATTGAATATGGGTATAGTGTTCAGTCTCGGATTAGTAAGAGCTGAAAGTGTTTTGGCAATAACTTTTGCTCTAGTCATCCAAATGAGGTGATTCATGATTTTGATTAAACTAGAAAGATAAGGATACAATATGTCTGATGAAATTAAGTTTCAATTTAGTCTGTAAGACTATCAATTTTCAGATAGAAGTCAATCGCAGGAAAATTTTTTAGCATAAAAATAGTCCAAAAATGTTTGGAGTATAACTTTTAGAGTATGAACCAAATTGAATGATTTTGGTGTTATTATAAATTGAGACAATGAGAAAATTTTCTCTAGAAGGAAGTGTTAGCAAATTCCTTCAATTTGATGATTAGAAAAATGTATTAAGTTAAGCATGATTTTGAGGTTTTGTAATATTATATGATTTTGAGGACTTAATTAGCATGTTAATGTGAGTAATTAGTATGTTAATTTGAGTAAGATCATATGGCATAGGACATAGATTAAATTGAATTAAAGTGGTAAGATATGTATGAAGGGCAAAATTGGAAGAACACTTAAGCTTTTAGGTTATAAGACTTATAAGGAAGGGTATAAGGGTCATTTCTCACTCATTAATAACACTTTTGTGAATAAGAAGTGTGGGCTTTCGTATAAGAAGAAGAGAAGCACGAAATTAGAAAAGAAAAGAACCAAAGGAAAGAGAGAAGTGAGAAGGAGATTTCGGTGGAGGAAGAAGAGAAGGAAAAGAAAAAGTGAGCTAGGGTTTTGATTTTTCTAAGTTTTAAGAGGGATTTCGAAATTGATTCAAGAAGGAAAAAGAAAGAGGAGCATGAGAGCTTTCATATGAGCTAAGAAACTCTTCATTTGGAGAAGATTCAAGGGATTGTTGTCATTGATGAAGGAAATTAGGGAAATTATGGGAGCAAGAGTAGAGGCTTTGGACAAGTTTCAAGCAAGGATATGAGGTGGGTTTCATGTTTATAATTTGAGTAATGAGCTACTAAAGTTTCTTTTTAAATGATTTAAAGAATTTGCTTATGTGTATATATGCTTACTTGATGGAAATTGAATTGTCGTGAATGTGAAAAAATGCACGTGCATTGTTAAATTATTGTGATTATTGAAATTTCATTGCGATTTATGAATAATGATAATGTTATGCCATTGCATTGTGTCATGGCATTTTGATTTGCATGGAAAGAAAAAAAAGAACATGAAAAGTATGAAAGCAATTCGTTTTAATAAAATAATTTTGAGCATTGCTTATGTGCTTTGTTTGGGAGAGAGAGGAACTGTTTCGTAATCACGTGTACGTCAACGTAAAGCCTTCTCCCGGCTGGCCGCTTGTGGCCCACGAGCTCTGAAAAATGGATTCGTTTCGTTCACGGTGTAAACTTCGGTTTCTCCGTTTTGTTTCACGGAACCCTCAAGCCATTTGTTGTGTATTGCATTTGTGAATTGTTAAGTTGATGCATACATGATGTGCATTTTTGTGAATTGGTTGAGAATTTGAAGAAATAAGAGTTTGTGATTTTAATGCGGATTGACTATGTTTATGAAAATGTTCAAGGAGAATAAACTTTTGAATAGTTTTTGCTTATTATTTGTTATAAACATGTTACTCACGAGCTATAAGCTCACCCCTTTTCATTCCCATCCACAGGTGATGAGAAGAAGATCGGGTGAAAGAAAGTGAAGGTTTTTGTTTGTTTGTATGTGTGCATATGTATTGTTTTAAGTTAGATTGTTGTTGAAAATTTTGGGAGTTGTGTATTTTTGTATACTCGGATTTTTGATATTGATGTTTTATGGCTTGGAATGCCATTAAAGTTTGTAACAATTATTCATTGGTAATAAGTTATGGAATTGTGTATGGATATGGCATGTAAATTGTATATGGATGAGATGTTATGGATGTGATTGATTATGTTTGGATTCTAGACAGGAGGTCCAATGATTGTGATGATTGATCTGAATTATTGAAGTGCTCTTTGCATATGAATTGATGGTATATAGACATGTGTGTGAGGAATTATGGCAAGAAAGAAAAATAAGATTGTTAAATGATGAGATATGAATGCATATGAAGAAGAAAATAAATTGAGTTTGAGTGTGAATGATTTCAATTGGATTGATAAAGTCCTTTTCGCAATTGAAGTTGTAATGAATTAAGGTTGAAGGGATTGATGAATTCCATTTGGGAAACAAATTGCTTTGAATAAAGTTGAGAAAAAAAATTTATACCGATTTGGATTGGGTTGGACCAAGTGTGTCCTTATAGTTTCCAACGTTCAGATGTCGGAGTTAAGCGTTTTGTTTTCTTTGATTGTGAGCCTTTCGATTCCTTTGGTTCTCGATCTGAAGTTAGCCCACTTTCGGTTTTTGATTTCGTTCGTTTTCTTCCTCACACGCTTTATTTGATTCCCCTTTTGATTTCTTTCGTTTTCACCCACTTTTTTTTTTGCTTTATGATTCCGAGGTTGGGTTCCGAAAACAGGAACCAACATAAATACCAGTAAACTAAATATGCATTATAATCTAAGTAGAAAGAGGAGAAGTCAACAATCTTACTTGCCAAAGAAAACTAATGTTCTTAATCGTAGGAAGCTTAGTCCATCACCTTACAATTATCCTATATAAATAAATTCAATTATGAAAAACCAAGAACATGAATTTAAAATAACAAAGTAACTTTTAGAAGGAAGAATGAGCCCAGGTGTGATCTCAAATGTTCCTAAGTTTAGATTTGAAATTAAATTGAAATGTATGATTACTTAAAAGTATATTGTAATTTATCACATAATAATGGTAAAATGCAAACAAGTATAGTTTACTTGCATAACATAAAATATGCATGAAACTCTTACTAAGTGTTGTTGTTATTGTTCATTTATGTAAGATTAATTTTAATTCATATGTTTAGTAAGTATCGGTATGATTTTAACCTAAATATAGATAGAGTAACTAACTTATAACAATAATAGAAACATGACCTTTATTTTGGGTTTCAATTCAAACATTGGGAAACTCAATTCAGAACACTAAGTAGGAAAAAATATTTTAAATTGAAAATTTAAATTTAAAATAAAAATTAATGCTCACTCTTACAATTAAGTTTTCAATTTGGCTACAAGTTATTTAATGAATAAAGATTACATAATTGTATAACTTGGAACCTAACAGGAGATCATCATTAGAGAAACAAATTTCTTGGCAACAATTCCTTTATTCACTTGTGGTGGTAAACTTACCTTTATTGTAGCACCCCCTACTCCAGGATACGCACTTGGATGCCCAGAGGTCATTCCGGCACATACCCTAGGATAAGGGCACGCTACGTTCGATCACTGCTCTCTCTTCATATGGCATGGTATCATAATTCACTTATAAAGCATTATAAGAAAATCACAATATTTTAAAACCAACTTTTTCCTCATTTCATTTCATAAAAACCCAATTGTCTACATTGTGACTTTCAATAATTTCCATATGTACATAATCAAAACCTAATACAATAGTACTACATGAATGAGAAAAATATGTACAATCTAACTAATCTGTCCAAAAATCCCAACTGACCGATCTTTGAGCCATGACTTCTCTTACCAATTACAATTTACACGACTAGTAGAGCCTCTCAGTAGCTAGAGTTATCTCTTGGTCCTGAAAAGACAACGTTGCAATTTTGGTGAGTTTTGCGAATTCAATGAGGTAACCATCATCGATGGTTCACTCAATTTATGCAACACATCAATTCATATCACAATTATCTCACAATTTTGCATTTCACATGAGTAGCACATTTCACTTCAGCATAAGCAATTTTGCATTTCACTCTATCAAACATACTTAACAAGATGCATATGAAATACTCATGAGACACTTTCCAATTGTTACGTTATTGTGACCGAGGGCCTGAACTGTCCCGTATCTATCTTGGATATCGAGCTCATTAATAACTGTCCCTTATCCGATGAGGATACAGAGCTCATTACACATTGATCCTGAGGCTCTGAAATACTTGTGAGCTCGAGGCTCATTTTTTTTATTCGTTGAGCTTTAAGCTCTGATCGTTGGCTACTCTAGTCACAACTTCCATTATCTGATTATGCATTCATGAATGGGATGCATGTAACACAATCAATCACATTATAAAGCACATAGGTCTTCACATTCACATTCAAGCCGCACTTTAATATACATTCCACATTTCACAATCATCGTACCTTCTGTCCGAAATCCACAATCAAATCTCATTCATTTGTCATTCAAAATATAAAATAAACAAACAAGTAATTAAGTGAGACCGTCTAGGTAACTCACAAGTTGCTCTTGAAGCTAATGTCTGGAAGTGTCAGAAACATCTGGAGGTTGACGTTCCAATTGCTCCTCTATGTCTCATCTTTCTAATGACACCAAAATCATTTAATTTGGTTTAGTAGCGTGAAATTTATACTCCAAATGTTTCCGGACTGCTTTTATTCTGAGACAGTACCCTATACTCAACTTCCATCCAAAAATTGAAACTCTTATATTCGAATTTAGAATTTTATTTCTTCACATAATTTGTAGCCCTATGTTTCTAGTTTACTCTAAATTAAAAATAGTCTCATTTATAACTCTATAGATCAAGATATCATCAAAATACTAAAGTATGTTAAGTAGAATAACACCAGTTTATACTATTTAAGGGTACACTCACTGTACCCGTTCCACTTGTTCACTCAATCTTTCTCAATTAGATTCAGAGGGCTATGATTTTTGGTAGAGATGTAGAGAAACGTCTTACTAGTCTAATGGTTCAAGAATCAAGTCATTTGGAGGTCTAGAGAAAAAGTTATGGCAAAAAGAAGCAACCAAGTTTATGTCCTCTCTCCTAATGAACCTAGGTTGGAAAAATTAGCATAACTTTCTCTAGAAATGTTGGATTAATACCATCTTTAGATGGTTTCTAAGAGGACATCTAGATCTACAACTTTTGTGAAGACCTCGAAGTGAAATTTTATCATCTGCATCTTCTTACTTTGCTTCATCTTACTTTTGATGCATCTCACTTTTGATGCGTCTTACTTTTGTTGCGTCTTACTTTCTTGCGTCTTACTTTTGCTGCGTCTTACTTTCTTGCATCTTACTTTCTTATGTCTTACTTTCTTGTGTGTTACTTTCCCTACGTCTTACTTTCTTGCGTCTTACTTTTCCTACGTCTTACTTTCTTGCGTCTTACTTTCTTGCATCTTACTTTTCCTGCGTCTTACTTTCTTGCGTCTTACTTTTCCTGCGTCTTACTTTTCCTGCATCTTACTTTCTTGCGTCTTACTTTCTTGCGTCTCCACATATAATGATCATAACTTTTGACTCAAATGTCCAAAAATTTCATACTATATACCGTTGAAAATATAAAAGAAAGATCTACAACTCCCAAGAAGACATCTATGCCAAAATCTATCTAGATTAATCCAGATTTTCTCCCGAAGTCAGAACACGAATTTTACATTCAGCTCCCAATGTACTAGACCCAATTCTCACTTCATGACAAATTTTGAGACTCTTAGAGACAGAATTGAAATTCGATGTCTTCATACGAAATATAGCCATCTATCTCTAGGTTAATTCAAATTAAGAATCATCTCATTTGTACAACTAGATAAAATGTTATGGCTAAAAGACTGAAGCATATTCAATGAACATTTTCCAGATTTTCAAACTTTCAATATTCTACATCTAACTCATCTTCTACCTAAATTATCTCTTCCATTACATTTCCTCATCATTATCTACCCAATTAATTCAATATATCCATCACAAAAACTCATGGTCTATAATTGATCCTTAACCTACAAATAGGGTATCAAACATGTACCCATTCATCTTAATTTTCTGCACTCACCCTCACTCCATAATGCAACATCTAACTTCCAAAACATCTCTATAACATATTATACATCATTAATGATCATTCACAATGATACAACATGACATTTACAAAGATACTTCATCATCCATGACACACACACCCATACACAAAATCAAGTCTCAATCTTACATTTCTCATCATTCTAGTTTCACTTTAATAATACCCATAACATTTAAAGCATAATTTACTTGGTTTCACTTCAAATTCTTCAAAAAAAAAAATGCTAGCTCTAACTGTAGCATCCCACTCCCACGAGACCCGAACCCGACATCGACGGTGATATCCGAGCCCGCGACCCGTGAGGGTGGTATGCTAAGCGATCAATCTGATTTAAAACTTGGTAATATATATATAATTTTTTTAAAAACCCATCGAGGCGCAAATATCGAGTAAATAATTTGGGCCGTTCTAATCTGAAATCATTTTCAATCAGAACATTATTTCGGTAATCAAATTACAATACAACATTAATCAATCGGGGCACTCCGCAATACCAGTACGAATCTTGCGGAAATACAAATTTACATATAATTCAAAAGACACAAATGCAGACGTGAACTGATCCCGACCTTAACTCTGACTTGCAATTGGTAATCATACTCCCGTGCCCAACGGGGTACTCTCCGATCCCTGATGCGATGCATCACTGTATACCTCAAATCTTCCAATCCCAGATGGAATAGTCAACACCGGTGCGATGAGTCAACCGATGTTTGACTCCTCAAAGCTCTTGACACTCCTCGGTCCATCGAATGGCACTTTCTTCCTCGAAGTTTTGTCGAGGGTGAGATCAATGAAAACCCCTCGACAAACCTCCGGTAATAACCGGCCAATCCGAGGAAACTCCGAATCTCTGAAACATTCCTAGGAGCTTCCCACTTCAGCACTGCCTCCACCTTACTCGGATCCACCTGAATACCCTCTCCAGTCACTATATGTCCCAAAAATATCACCTGATCCAGCCAAAATTCACATTTACTGAATTTGGCATACAAGCTATCTCTCCTCGTAGTGCAACACAATCCTCAAATGCTCACTATGCTCACATGCGTTCCTCGAATACCCTAAAATGTCATCAATAAACACAATAACAAACTGATCCAGGTAGGGCTGAAATACCTTATTCATCAAGGCCATGAAGGCTGCCGGGGCATTAGTCAACCCAAACGGCATCACTAAAAACTCAAAATGCCCGTACCTGCTCCTGAAGGCACTCTTAGGCACATCGGCCTCTGCAATCTTCAACTGATAGTACCCTGACCTCAGATCCAACTTAGTGAACACCTGAGCTCCCTGCAACTGATCAAATAAGTCATCGATCCTAGGCAGTGGATACTTATTCTTCACTGTCACCCGATTCAACTGCCTGTAATCGATGCACAGCCTCAAAGTCTCATCCTTTTTCTTCACAAACAAAACTGGAGCTCCCCATGGTGAAACACTAGGTCTGATAAAGCCCTTCTCCAACAACTCCTGCAACTGAGCCTTAAGCTCCCTCAGTTCCACAGGTGCCATCCTATATGGAGGTATAGATATAGGAGCAGTACCTGGAACGAGGTCAATAGTGAACTCTGTCTCCCGATCCGGTGGCAAACCCGGTAACTCATCAGGAAACACATCTGGAAATTCCCTAACCACGGAATATCCACGAAGCCTCTGCTCAACTCTGGTGTCAACCCATGAGCAGATATGCCTCATGACCTCCTGCATCAATCTCAGGGCACTAAGGAAAGAGATCATCCGGGCTGGTACTGCCTGACTAACTCCTCTGAACACTGCTCTAGGCTGACCAGGAGACTCTAAAACAACCTCCTTGGTATAGCAGTCCATAATAGCCCTATGGGCCGTCAGCCAGTCCATCCCCAGAATCACATCGATCTCTCTCAGAGGCAACACTATAAGGTCTGCCCTCAACACTGCTTGATCAATCTGGATCGAGCATCCCTAGAACCTCTCCCAATGCGATAGTAGTACCTAAGGTGTACTCACCTCTAGCCCATACAGTAACATCTCCCGATCCCCATGCAATCTACATGCCATACAAGGTGCAATAAAAGAATGTGTGGATCCAGGATCCAGCAATGCAAACGCCTCAAAATCAGAAATAAGGAGCATACCAGTTACGACATCAGGGGAATCCTGGGCCTCCTGCCTCGTCATGGCATATACTCTGGCCTGGGACTGTGGTCGACTGCCCCGACCCTCAGTCCGCCCAAAGGATCCCTCAGCTCTACCTCGGCCTCTACCTCGGCCCCTCTGTACTGATCCACGCCCGGATCCACCCACTCTACTCTGCTGTACGGTAGTACTACTCCCGGCTCGGCCACTACCAGCAGACTGAGCTCCCAATGTAGCTGGGCAATCCCGAATCTGATGATCCATGGAGCCGCATTTAAGGCAAGCTCCAGTCAATCGCCAACACTCTCCAAAATGCCTCTTCTCACAGTGCTCACAGAATGGGGGAATCTGCCCAAAACCTCTGCCACTGCCACTGCCACTACCAGTCTGTACAAATCTCCCTCTCTGTCCAAAACCCGACTGTCTGGATCCTCTTGAAGATCTGAAGGCCCTGCTCTGACGCCTGCTAAAATTCCTACCAGAGCTGCCCTGACTGTCACTAACTCTCTTTCCTCTAGACCCTTGACCCATCTCTGCCTGTCTCTGTCTCACAATCTGCTCTACCCTCACAAAGCGTGACTCTCGACTCTATAAAGAGCCCATATCGGATCGGGCCAATCTGCACGGATCTCCAGTTACGCCCATCTCAAACCTCCGGCACCTATCTGTCTCAGTGGAAACCACAGTAGCAGCATATCCCATCAACTCATTAAACCTAACCTCGTACTCTGCTACTGTCATCCTACCCTGTCTCAGCTCCAAAAACTCCTGCATCTTCATTTCTAGATACACTTTGGGCATATAATTGTCTCTAAAAGCCCTCAGAAAATCTGCCCATGTCAGTAAGCAAGGTGCAGGTGGTGCTGCCGGAGCAGTCTTCCACCATGTATAAGCGGGGCCTGCAGAAGAGATCTGCGTGTCGAACCTCTCATCGAGTTCGCAATCCATCGATCGAGGACTCTCTCGGTCCTCTCCAACCATCCCTCGGCCTCGGTGAGTGCATCTTGCCATAGAAGTCTGACCCCCACCACATGACAAATCGTATCTCCTCTCCGTCTCACGGGGACTCTAGGAGGTACCTCAGATCGAGGCACCGAGGACTCTCTACTAGCTCCAACAGATCCCTGGTCAGCTGGTTGATCAATCTGATCACCAAATACGGATGACCTAAAACAAAACAAGAACTCTGATCAGTTTCTGCATTTCTCACAATAATTCAAGCCTAATTATGTACTAGTCCCAACAGATGCCAAACCATGCTCTGATACCACCTAATGTAGCACCCCCATACCATAGGATATGTATCGAGACGCCCGTAGGTCATTCCGACACACACCCTACAATAAGGGTGCGCTACGAACAACCATTAACACTCCACATGGCATCAAAATCATAAAGCATTAATATGAAAACCACTAATTTTTGAAACCATAAATTCTCATTTCATAACCTCAAGCGATAAATTTACACAACTAGTATGTTACATACATTACTCCAAAAGAAAATCAAACAAAAGGCTAGCTAGGTCATCCTCAAAAGTGCCGGTGGTGAGGCACGTGTGCCATGACTTCTCTTGCCAACTCAATCTACGGCGGAAAAGTCCCTCTGGAGCTATAAGTCTACTCTCCGGTCTGAAAAATAATTTGCAATTTTGGGTGAGTTTGCGAACTCGGTGAGAACCATCATCGATGGTTCACCCAATTCATGCATATACATACATAACACATTACATACAATTATCTCATCAAATCACATTTAGTAGTACCACATAATTTTCATACCAATCAAAGAATCAATTCAAATGCACATGGAATGTGTATGAGGCGCTTTCAATTTATTACGTTGTTGTGGTGGCGCTGGCTTGTCCCATTAAGGCGCATTAAGCGGTGAGCCATAGGCTCGAATCACTATGGGCTCAAGGCCCAATCACGTTGAGCTTTAAGCTCTCGTTGGTCGCTCTGGTCACAATCGCGATTATCGATCATGCAATTATGCATGAAGTGCATATGTCCAAATAAAACAACACCAACATCATATCGGATCCCAATTCAACATGTACACATAAGTCTTGTGCAGGTAATCGCAAGAAAATCACATATGACACTTCTATGTCGAATTCCCCAATCCATCGGACCTTGGTCCGCAATCGAAACACAAACAAACACAATTTTCCCACCATTATTCTCCACGGGGTTCTAAGTGCGAATTATAAACACTTACTAACGAGGAACCATCTAGGTTACTCACTTAATAACTTCCGAGCTAATGCGGAAGTCTCTGCAACGTCCGTGGGATGACGTTCCAAGCGAGCCTCTATAACAATTAAAATAAGTAAACATTACCAAGCGAATAGTTAAAATATCAAACAATGCACATGGAATAAGTAAAACGTGTATAATGCATGTTCATGGCATTCCCGACCCTAATCCAAAATTTTCCCATAAAAAAAATCCGTCTAAAAATTAGAAACCTATTGGCGTTGACGGTGCGCAATTCGGACCTCTATAGGTCTCCAATTAAACAAAACAGTGATTAAAGGCTCCGTTACCCGGGGCCACGTCAATTTCCCGTCCAAAAATTCCCAATTTATCACAAAATGAAATTAAATATTCTACGAATCCGATGCCTCAAGAATCAGGTCAATCGGACGTCGGACGGAAAAGAAATTGACAAAATGAAATCACAAATTACCAATTAAATAATAATAATAAAAAATAATAATAAAAAAATAAAAAAATTAAAAAGTCCAGCCTCGCTGGCGACGTTAGCCCAGCGGGCTGACTTAATCGACTTAAATCGCTAGAGGCGACAGCGTAAGCCCTAGCGACAGCGACCTTTCGCCCGTCACTAGAGGCGACGCGTCGCCACAGTGACCAAGCGTGATTCCATTCTTTTTTTTTCCTATTTTCCAATCCAATTTTCAACACCAATAATTCATTGCACACATTCAGAAAATTTCCAACTATATCTCGTTGGAAGATCATGAAACCCTCTACAATTCTCAAGAAGACCATAAAAATCAATTTCACCCTTAAGGGTGTCAAAAATCCCTTCAAAGCTACTGCCTACTCAAATCTCATGAAAACAGAACAGTACATTACAAATTCCATTCCTCTCTGATTCTTCAGCCAAAAATTACCACATAAATATGCTCAATAAGTTCACAATGTCATCTACAACTTTCATGAACAACCCAAAATCATATTCCATAACCAACTAGGTCAAACAATTCAACAAAGAATCAGTCTACTGAAATCAACTAATCTGGACAGTGATGTTTCAAACAGTAATTCTCTTAGCACAAATGTCACAAAAATCATTACCTTATATCCCTGAAAAGATAAGATCTCAAACTTCAATTTTCATGAAGAACACAAACTCCAATTCGATTTTTAACAATTTCAAAACTGTTATGGAAGTTACTGCCATTATTAGCAATTCACAACCTAATGCAGGGTCAGTTTTTGCAAAATCATATCTCCCAACTCTGACCTCTAAAAATTACACACCATAAATAATTTTCAAGATAATTTCTTCCTCTACAACTTTTCAGAAGATCACTCACACCAATTCAGTCCACAAAAATTGCTAAAATTGCTCCCAAGCAGACTGCTCACAAAACCAACACTTTGACTAGGTTTCTCCAAAAAGCATAAAACTAATCAATAGAAATCAGTTCATATCTCCCAATATACAACTCGAAAATTAGCAAGATCAGTGGAAATGGAAATTTAACTCAATATTCTACAACTTTCATGAAGACCATTTTCCCAAATTCCATCTCAATTAATTTAGAAAAATCAGCAAAATAATCAGGTCATATATGCGGGTACTGTTCACAGACCCTACAAACAGAAACTTTCCATGCAAAGATTCACCCTTCTAACATTACAATTTAACATCACCTATTTCACACAAAGTTGAAGCCAACATCCCAAAGTTTCATTGGGCACAAACCTCACCTCATTTGCTCACTTACATAATTAGTTATGATCAAAACATTTCAATAGGTTAAACACCAATTTTCCAGATTTCAACATTACCCTAACTCCTATTACTTCTAACATCAAGAACACATCACTAAGCACCCATTTATACCTCTAATTCAACCACAAATTCATAACAACATATATTTACATGATTATACAAAAGTTGGCAGCACTAACACAAATTATCTTCCTAAGTTTTCTATTCATCTAACCTTACAAACTCAATCCAAACCAAGCCAAAATCAAGGAAAACTATAGTCATTCATTCATCCATAACCAAGTATACATTTAAACCCATTCAAACCTTCTACTATGATGATCAAGTAAATGTATAAATGATCTCCATGAATGCTTCTATCTATCAAAAGAATAAAACAAACACAATTTTACCTTAAACAAGTTGCAAACTCTCCAAATCTCAAGGCTTCAACTCTTAAATTTTTCCAAGCTTCAAGCTTTAAGTTTCCCAAATCTTCAAACAAAACACCAACCTCTACTTTACCTTCCCACCTTGAACATCACAATCATCATAATTTCCAAGTTCAAGTTGATCTTAGGTGTGGCTAAAGGAAAAGCAAGTAATTATGAAGGAAGAACAAAACAACAAAAGGAGGAGGAAGGAAGAAGTTTGGGATGACTACTAAGCTTCCAAGTAGTTCATATATGTTAAAAGAATAAGGAGAAGGTCGTAGATGAGGATGGAAGAAGACAAAACCAATTAATTTAAAAGGGACACATGGCATTTTAATGAAGAAAAGACAAAATTTAGTTAATCTTAGTTAATTAAGTACTAATCTCAATTAATCTTTCATCCCACTAATGCTAATGGCTCTATAACAATTCTCAAAATAATATATCCAAAATGACAGTACCATTTGGTCGCAATTTTCGCTCTGAAAATCGTAGGTTAAATCACTTGGCGATTTTCGGTCAGAAAATTTTAGGAATTTTTCGAATCATTTTTTGAAAATTACCTAAATTGCCCAAAATTGTAAAACATATGACAGTCCACTCCCAATAATTGTTCAAACACGAAAACCACATTTTTCACAACAAAAACACATTTAGGTCATTTACCGACGATTTTGTCGGTCCGGGAATTTTCTCCGGATAATTCCAGAAAAATTCTTATAAATCCTTAAAAATGTAAAACACTCAATGACGTACTCCAAATAATTTTTCAAATACAATTATCCCATAAATTTCACAAAAGATCTCAATTTGAAACCTAAGCCGGAAAATGTCATGAATGCATGTTTACCATGTGCAAGTGCAACAAACCATCAATCATAGAGGCTATATGCTGTATGAGCATGCCGAGATATAATTTAATACTCCTGACCCGACTCAATTTACTAAAATACCATTCCAATCGGAGATGAGATGTTACACTAACTCCCAAGCATCACTTGTTCATCAAATTGAAGGAGGTAAAGATAGGTTTTTCTTAAGGTGGAAGACACAAATAGCAAAGTAACTTGGTGTAGGAAGGAAAAACAGAGAAATCTCTTAGGAGGTGTTTGATGGAAAACATTGTATATAGAAAGAAAACTTGAAGAAGATGACGATGAAGAATGAACTTAGAAATATTACTTAACCTATTAACTCTCAGAGAACAGTAGCCTACTTCTAGCAAAAATACACAGCCTAAGAGATATTTGTCACTTCCCTCACATCCAGCTCTAACTTAGTTTCTTTTGAAGCTAACTCCCTTAACTTTCATCTTTACAATTCAACTATCTCCAAATCTTCTTTTGATTTTTTTTCTCCAAAATTCTCCAAAAATTTCACATCAACAATTACACTCTCCAAAATAAAAATTTCAACATATATAACCACAATTTTCAATAGAACCCACATTTATAAACAATTTTTCTACAGGGAAAAGTTAATGAATGCATGTACAATTAGGTTCATGTGCCATAGTTTCACTATTCGCATGTATGCATATGACACATTATGCATGAGCATGCAAATACATTTCTAAGCTCTCATTAATCACTCACATTTACCATTCTAACCTTTCCACCGGTAATGAGATGTTACATTTATGTATGCCACGTTGACTTTACTATTTGTCACCCTTATCATATTTGTGATAATACTAGGAAATATTACGTTCTTGGTTACTCTTTAACATGAACTCATTCAAAATGAATGGGCTTGCTTACTTTGCATTTTAGAAATTAATATTAGATTTCTATTTATTGCCCATATTTCTCCTTGTCTTCTTCGTAAATCTTATTATGTTACAACCCAATCCAATATTGGGATATACTTTTCTTACTTATCGTGAGTGATGGAAGTCCATCCTTCTTCCAACTATCATCTTGTAGGTTTTTAACCTTAAAGACTTGAGGTGTTTCAATTAGTTTATTGTACTTAATTAACCTATATATTATCTCTATAATATCAAATGATCTTAATGCCATAGTCGAAGTCACATAAATGGATGCCATTTTTTACTCTATAATGATTTTCAAATTGAATGTTATAGCTTCATTCTTAAAGGAAACTACTCCATTTCTTTGTAACTCCATAATTTTGTCCTTAAAGACAAAGCATTGTTTAATAAGATGAATGACCAATTGATAATATTTGTAGTACTTTGGATCATCCACCTTATTTGCCTCCTCTTATTTTTTCATCTAAGGAAAATCAATGAGTTTAGCTTCTAAAAGGTTGTCTAACATCTCTCTATCCTTTAATGAATTATTTCTTCCTCCTTTTTCACTACAGTTGTTACCATTATTTCTTGCTTCGCTTTACCTTTTAGAGTGGACTTAAACAAAGCCTTGTTTATTATCTTGACTTGTTTATTTTCATTTAGAGAAGACTTGTGCCCTTTATGCACTTTTTTTCTTTATTCTTCTTAGGCTCTTGAATTGGTAATTTTGTTTGACTAACTATAATAATATTAACTCTATATTATGTGCATGAATTGCTAAGTCTTTAAAATCTTAAGTCTTATTCCTTTTAAGATGTAGTTAAGTCCCCATTGCATGCCTTGAATGCATATAAATGAAGCAATCCCATATAAGCAGTAGCTAATTATATTATATAAAACATCATCATACATCTCAATACACAAAATCATATTATGTAAAAATATGATTTTGTAATCATCTTACCTTTCACTGACTTATAAAATTTAATAAATTTTCTTAAAAAATTTTGTAATCATTTTGCTTTTCATTTAACTTATAAAAACTTAATAAGTTCTTTCTAAAGTATATGTATTTCCATTTGGACTTTGCTAATTTGGATTTCTTTCTCTTATCACCAGTAATTAGCATTTGCTACCTTCATATTGCAATAAGTAGGATTAGTCTATCATCACTATCATGACATATGGGTAATAAAGAAAGCATAATGCATTACAAAAATATAATGCATAACATTTTTACCTCAACTGATGATTAAACCAATACCTTAACCTAGTTTTCAACGAAAAACAAATGATTACCCATATAATCAAACCAGAAATAAAAATCCCATACAATCAAAGTAGTAAACAAAACCTAACAATGTCGTAAACAAATCAAAGATGGATCACTTACCTCAACCGATGATTAAACGAAGACGACGATGATGGCACACGATGGAAGAAGATAGATGCAGAGAAGGACAAATAACAAGGAAACCAAATCACGCACGATGGAAGATGGAGAACTATGGACGACGATGACAAAAAGGAACTAGTGATGATGAGAAGAAAATGAAAAAAATAAAGAGGAGAAAATAAGGATGGATGGTTTTGTTTTCGTTTTATTAAAAATGTTGAAGCTGAAACTAAAGATGTTTAGGTTTTTAATTTTACTAGTGAAATACAGTGCTGTCGGTGCACCCTGATGCTTGTTTATGTCGTCAAGCATTCTTGTCTAATTTACTGATGGATATCGCTCTTTTGTCACTATATTTTATCGAAAAAATTGCCCAGGATAATTTCCCTCCACCTTTACTGACGGATATTTTATTCATCACAAAATGCAATTTTTTTGAAAATGATATTGACAAAAATTGATTTTCTATCACTAATTAACAACGGTATTTTTCCATCGGTAATTTGTTTTTATAGTGGTTATTCCCTTTGTTTTATCTTCAATAAGAGCATAACTCATCTTATATTACATGGCCACCACATTTTCTAATTGATGTAAATGTGTTTAGGATAGTATTGTAATTTGATAATTCAATGTTTTAAAATATTACATAGTTTAACCGTAATAATTAAAAAAGGCAAAAACTCGAATACTTAATTAACACTTCTCTTATCCATATTGTAAAATAGTACCTTTTAGCTTTTCTTTAAAATAGTTAATATTGTAAATATTACTAATTCATCTTACAAATACCACAATTTCATTAAAAATCTTATAACTTTATAAAAATTTCATCAATTGTTAAGAAAATTACTATTATAATATAAAAATAACACTATATTTATGTAAAATGGCTTAACTTAATAATCTAAATACCACTGCTTATATTGCTAATATCACAATTTATAAAATTAAAACATTATAACTCTATAAAAATATCGCCACTTTATTAAAAGAATATTATTAATCTCTACAAAAATAACACAACTATACACAAAAAATATTATCACTTACAAAATCATATACTCAAGTCTGCAAAATTACCAATTCATAATACAAATAACACAATCCTATAAAATATACTACCACTTTATAAAAAATACCACCTCTTTATAAAGTTGTCATTACCTTACATAAAACACTTACCACTTATATATGAAAAATTAGTGCTCTTTACAAAGCATATACCATCACTACATGAAAAAAATACCAAAATTCTAAACTATAAAATCACTAATTGATATTGAAAATATCATATGTCTATTAAAAGAATACCACCATCCTATTAAGAAAATACCACATGTCTGTTAAAAATACCTTGATTTTGCTATTTTTTATTATCTAAATTACCCTGAGTTGATATGTTTTATTTTATGTTTTTGGTAATCTTGGAAGTGTTTTACAAGAAAAATCTAGGAAGAAGTACATGTTTCGATGAACACGACCTATCACACAATTGCAGTGCAAGTTGTAACCCTCTATGAAGCCAAATAAATAACTAGAAGATTAAACATAGTAGTCACACGATCATATTAGAAGTCATGTTCCTCTATGTGAACATGAAGTGAAGACATAATGATAAATGCTAGTTACATTATATTTTGAGCATAATTTAGGGTGTATTTTGCTTGTGTTTTGATAATTTTATAATATTTGCTACTTAATGTGGATTGTACTTTATTTTTAGGCCTTATTCTAGTCCTCCAATATAGAAAGAATGAATTAGGCAAGTTGAAGGCAAGATAGAGAAGTTTTGACATGGATTTTTAGGATCACAACATTAATATAGGCTAGTATTCAATAATATAACAACAACATAGTACCATGTCCTACCCGTGATCTAAGCTAAACTATTATGCTTCTTTAGGGAGTTTGCTATATGAACAAACACGCCTAAATTAGGGACGGAAGGGGATCCTCTGGCCCCTTCCCCTGGCTGTTACCCCTAGAATTTTTTTTATGATAAATCAAGCATGGTTAGATTAATGGGGTAAATTAATATAGTATTTAATAAAGTTAGCATGAATTAGCATATGACATTAAATGAGTTAGGTGTTAAGAATTAATGTTAGTAAATGTATTAGTTGACTTAAATGAGTTAGATGTAGTTTAATGTGCTAGTTGGGCCTTGGGCCCAAATGAAATAAGAAAGAAGAGAGGATATATATGAAATGGGCTTAAATGAAGAAGTGGGCTTGAGTAGTGTGAGTTGTGTTAGTGGGAGAATAAGAAGAAGAAGAGAAGAGTAGATGGGCTTAAAGGCAAATGGGCTTAAGTTAAATGAAAAGGGAGTATAAAAGAAAGGAAAATTAAGTGAGTTAGTAGGAAAAAGAAGGAGAGTTACGAAAATTTAAAGGGAGAAGAGGGAGAGTGTTGTGAATGGGAAGAAGAAGAGAGAAAGAAGAAGCTTGTTAGGGTGGTGATTTCCAAGAGATCAAGAGGGAGTTGAAAGAAAGTCCAAGAGTTAAAAGTGAAGAGGAAGGCTAGAGCTTCATCTTGAACCAAGAAACTATTGGTGTTGTTGAAGATTTAAGGTAAGCCTTTTGTTTAAGTGTGAGATTTTAGTTGGGTAGAAAGACTAAAAATGGAATGGGTATAGTGATTTCCAAGTTGATTTCATGAAAGGTGTAACATGGTTTCTCAATTGAAGTGAGATTTACATGGGTTTTTGGTTTTTAATGAAGAGAGAGAAGGAAGAGAAGAGGAACAAGAGTTGTAGCAAGGAAACCAAGGATTTAGCAAGTCTTAAAGGTGGGTTCCATATTTATCTTTATATTTATGAGCAATTAATGCAAGTTGATAAATGACACTAATGAATGTTTGTTACTTGTAAGTGAGTATAAATGATTGCTATAAATGCTTGTGTTAGTTGTGGTTAGATGACATGAGTTACGTGTAAATGAAAATAATACATGTTGATGATTTGATGATGGTTGAGTTAGTATTGAATGAAGTAGCTTAAATGAGTATGAATGCACAATATGACTTATGCATGAAGTGTACAATATGAAATATGCATGAAAGATAAGATTTTCAAGAAAGCAGTGAATTGGACAAGAACAGTCCAATTTTATTGTTATGCATGATTGTTATGATATGTGGGTAAGGTATAGTCCCAAGAAGCGAATCACGTGCACGTCGACCATGAAAAGGCTTTCACTTTGCCCGATTGTGGCATAGGATGATCCATTATTTGGACTCCTCAAGATTTGCCCATATAAGCTCATAAAATGAGAATATATGGTTGCCATGAATATGGACTTACCGAGCCATTTGATGTGTTTCATATGTGATTACATGAAATTGCAAGAATTATGAATGTTGAATTGTGAGAAATTATGTTTATGTATTGATGAAAATTGCATGATGCATGTATTATGATTTCATTGAAAGATTGCTTAATGTGTGAATAACTAAATAGACATGCTTGTTATATAAATATAAATGTGTTACCCATGAAAAGCTCACCCCTCAATTCTCCGAGAAATGGCGGGACCCCAGGAGCAAGCTTAAAGGCATTTACTCCAAGAGTTTTCTTTTGGTTTTGTGATTGAAATGATTTTTGTAAAACAATGCTTTAGTTGCATTTTGAGAATGATATTGTACTTTGAAGTTTCATGTAATTGAACTTAAAATGCCCACTAAAGCATTGTATGAAATATGACATGATTTGATGGAGATGGAATGAATGAGTTATGATTCAAAAGTGAATTTAAAACCCTAATGTATAATGCTTGATTGTATGACCTTTGATCTTTTGAGATGATGCATGAGATGGCATGAATATCATATAGGTAGGTAAATGTTATGAGGTTGGGATGGATGTTCATGCATGTGTAATGAAGGTGAGAATGAGGCTTGTGTGAGGTTGATTGTGCAAAGTCTTGTAGATGTGTTAAATTAGTTAGACAATAGAAGTTAGAAGTTGAGAGTTATGATGGTTGAAAGTTAGCAGGATGCATAAGTCTTGTTTATGAGGATAGCTTTGATGGTTGCGTAGGAATCTAGGGTTTGATGGACAAATCAATCAAAAAAATTGATAGAATGATAAAATAAGTTGGATGTTTGGAGTTGTTATGAAGTATTTTGTAGTAGAGTAAGTG
This sequence comes from Erythroxylum novogranatense, assembly GCA_029891385.1. NCBI lineage: Eukaryota > Viridiplantae > Streptophyta > Magnoliopsida > Malpighiales > Erythroxylaceae > Erythroxylum > Erythroxylum novogranatense. The sequence continues at coordinate 87,091,583 of CM057231.1, read as the reverse complement.
AATCTTGCAAGATTACAAGTGTATTTGGTGTTAGGAATAAGTTAGAAAGCATGGGTGAGGGTTTAAGAGGCTTTGGAGAAAATCTCATCATTATGGTCATTTCTTCCTCATGGTATGAGCTCCATACCTCATGGTATGACCATAGAAAATCGAGGAGCCTCAACTTTCTGTTCGTCTCTTCCTCATGGTATGATGAAGTAAATCGTAGCGACCCAGTTAGAGTGTGAATTTCATTTTTAGACCTCTAATATGAGTTGTAGATCAGGATGTGTACATATTGATTGATATAAAGATGACATCAATCCGACATCTGTAGCAAAAGTTATGGCATTTTTACCAAAGTATGTCAAATATACATCGGGATATGAATATGAAGGATTGTTTTGATCATAACTTCCTCATTAGACCTCCAAATGAAGTGATTTTTGAGCCATGGATTCATGAGACATGTAGGTACCTACCCATAAGAATTGGTGTCATTTGGAGTTAAATTGAAAGAGTTGGCATGAAATCAAGTAAAGGGTCAGTCGAGAGAGCGTGATCGAGATATGATCACATGTTGGTATTTTGTCGATACCTTGAGTTATAGAACTCCGATTGAAGCGATCCTTGTCTTAAATTAAACAAGAGTCATAAGGCTATGATTTACAAGAGAAATCAATTTGAAATTAGGGTTAAATGAAATAAACCCTACAAGGCAAGATGATCAAGTTTCATATTTTACGGTTCAAGAGTTGGACTCCGGTAACGGGATCCAACACTGGCCCTATTCTGGCCCCCTCCCATCTGAGCCATCCACTCGAGTGGGACCTGCCTGAGTGGATGGCTCAGATGGGAGGGGGTCAGAATAGGGCCAGGGGAAGGGGGACAGAGGATCTGGCCCCATTAGGGACTCATGTTTACTATCATGGCATGTACATGGACCTGTATTTCCTAAATGACGCCTTAAATGCATGAAAAAGGAGTTCCTAACTAAATACAATTTAAACATGATACCCATGTTAATGGTAATTTTATTCTAAAAAGTTCCAGATATGGGTGTTAAGTAACACGATTAGGTAACAAAAACTCATATTGGTTCCATGTTAATGTTAAATTTTATGAAAATTCTACAGTTTTGTGCTATAAAAGGATAAAAAGAGCTAAGAATCGAGGGAGAAGAAAAAGAGAGTCAAATTAGAGCTTCTTGGGATAATAAAAGGAGATTTCAATATATATAAGAATCAGTTCTTGTTATTTTATTTTCTTTCTTCTTTATTATTGATTTTCTTATTTCTAGTATGAAATAAATCTCTAGTTAGGATTAGAAATATAACTTACATTGGATGTTTTAATTAATAATTAGTATTTACTTATTGTTTGAGTTAAATTTATTCTCTCTTATCTTAATTCTTGAATTTATATTTGACCGACCATCATTGATTTAATTTTAAGTATTGCACAAAAGACTAAATGGAGAAGCATAATCTATACATTAAGAGAACAAAACTCTAAATCTAGAGAGAAAGATATCATAGACTATTATAATAACTAATAGATAAATTATTCTCAATGAATTTAATTAAGTTAAATTGTACATTCGAGAGATACCAAATTCTTAATTAGATATACCTGTGTTCCTTGATAAAAGACAAAGATATCTCAGGTTAATTATTAGTTCAACCTTAATATTAAATCTTACTAGATAATTGAAATTCCTTACAAGTAAACCATAAAACCCTAAATTTTATTATATTAATTCCTTTAGATAGTTAATTATTTTCCTTTAGTTAGCTAAGTAATTTGGAGTTCTCATGGGAATGATAACCTAGAATACTCTAGATTTAACTTACTATATTCAATTACATGCACTTGCATATTTGAGTAATCCTCAGAAACATCCTCTTTATCGTTTAAGGGTAAACTTATGTATTACTGGAACCTCACGTATCAACATGATTTTCAATGTGTTATTGTTGTTTTCGTTTTAATTGTTGGGAACTATTTTAATTTCTAATTTATTCATTTTATCTTTATTTTACTTTTATCTTTCATCTTTTTTTAGGTAGTTGATGCAAGATAAGAGATTTTGAATTATGAAATTGGATAATCTACTTGTTGTTGACCTTAAATTTGAGTGGATATGTAAATGAAACAATTTTAGGAGGAAAAAAGAGATGGATGCAAATAAGATAAATGCTAGAGACATTAACATTGATGGTGGGAATAATGATATTGTTGGTGATAGGAGAAGCAACCCACTAGAACTCATGTGGGGGACATTCAGATGCTTGTTATTAGTGCTAGTCCCTCATATATTCGATTAAGTCAAAGGAAAAGGAATTATGAGCTAAAACAAGTCTATCTCTACTTGTTACTAACTTTTACTAGATTACCTTGGGAAGACACAAAGACCCTTATCTTAGAATTTTATTTTGCTATCCAAAAACTTACATTGAATGATCTTATTGAAGATGAATTATTGATGAAATGTTCCCTTTACTATAAGAGAGATCGAAAAAAGACCTTCCTGCTTTCGATTGAGGTAGATTCTTTTGAGGAATAAGACCAAGTATATGATGATTTTATTTTGTAATTCTTCCCTCTATATGAGACCACTAATTTTATGATCAAAATTTAGGGTTTTACATAAAAAGAGGCAAAAATCTTCCATAAAGTTTGGGAGACATGTAGATCATTACTTATCTGATGTCCACACCTTCAATATTCTCTATAGTTGTTTATGTAATTTTTTTTAAGGTCTTACTCTCATATGTTAGACCTTTTATGACAATGTTGCAAGAGATACAATATCTTAAAAAACTACTAAATAAGTCAAGGAAATTATTAAAAACTTGACTAAAAACTTGTTAACTAAGGTTATAAGAGAAAAATCAAAAGCCTCTCTTTATAAAGTTCAAGAATCTTCACTCTTGGTAGAACAAGTTGCAAATATTTTTGAACAAATAAATATATTATTGAATTGAGACATTGTGTGTATGAGCATCCTTCCGATATACATATGAATTACCTTAAATTATTATGAAGATTCAAACTACATGGCTACTTATAGAGGAAAATCAATTGCTAAGAATGATTCTTTTTTTAATACTTGTAACCCTGAAGGGAAAAGCCACTCAAATTTCTTTTGTAAGGACTAATGAGTTAGAGTAGGAAGATATAATACAACCTAGATTCCAACAAATAACTCAATTTCAACAACTACCATTTTCACATGATAAGGGGATGAAGAGATGCTTAAGCAATATATGTCTTTCTATAAAGAACAATTAGGTAATTTGAAGAAACTTGACTTTCATATATGCTAACTTGATAAGATGTTACATGATTTAATCTATTTGTAAGTGTACAAAATGATTGTTGCAAGTTACTAAAGCTATAGTATTCTAACACATCGATCCCATTAGGACTATACTAATATTTTGATTATCTAAATAATAATACCAAAATAAATAAAATTAAGGAAGAATAATTAACTTGTTAAACTAACAAAACAAGAAAATTGACCTAGTAAAAAATCAACAAGATAAGCGTTAAGGCTTTAGGGTTCACTTATATAAAACTCTAATTATTATATAAGATTGACTATCATGATTGAAAAAATAATTAACCAAATGTACGTTTTTTCTTGAGGCACACATGTATAGTTAACTATGTAATTGTCACCTCCAAATGCATAATTAAACTAATCAAATTTATTAATCCTATTTAATCTATTTAGTTATTACAATAGTCTAAGAAATCTCTTTATCTATAATTAAAGTGTCTATTCTCTTAATGCATAGATCATACTTCACCTCTCAGTCATTTATATAATCCCTGGGAATGGTTTTGTGATAATTGGTCACAAATTTAACAATTAAGATCAAAGAGAATAAATTGAACTTGATAATAAGCACTCATGAATTGATGATTGAAATACGTCTTTTTAGATACTAAATATCATAAAAATTAAACAAGAATAAACAAATCCTAACATAAAGTAAAGAAGAGAAGGAAAGAACTAGACGAGTTGTCATAATATTCCTCCAATCTTGCTCCAAATCCCTTTTTGATCTTAAGAAACCTTAAAACTGTTAACTTAGTGATAAAAGAGGTTATCACTAGCTTCTATGGTTATCTAACAAAAAAAAAACCTTAAGAAAAGTATTTGTAAGATAAGGCTACATAAAAGAGTTCTAAGGTGATTGTAATTTCGTGCATTCTCAATAAATCATTATTATGACACTTATTACACTTTTAAAATGATGTAAATTTTGTTTTAAAACTTTAACTATGCAAATATGATGAGTGTTGTGCCATTCTACTTCATATATGGCATATTTTTGTTTTTGGACAAGCAATATGTCCAACACAGGTCTTATATGGACCTATGTTGGTACCTTGTTACCCACTTCTCCACTTTACCTCAATTTTTTGAAAATTTTTTAAGCTTAAACTGATATGCCTTATACAAATTTGTTGCCTATCACATTAGCTTCCTAATGACTTTAATTTCTCTTAGATTAGACAACTACAAAGAAATGTATACTTTAACCTAAGATTTTTAATTAATACTATCACCTAAGAGACAACAAATTAAACATAGAAAAACATCGTATAATTTCATATGAAACATACTATAAATATGCTAAATTATAACTAATTTAACCCCTAATAAATTGTAAAATATAATCCAATCAAATTCCCTATATTTAACTTTTTCTTATCCTCAAGCAATTAAAATCAATAACTATAACCGTCTAGACTAAAATAACTAAATAATAATCAATTCCACTTTATGGGCATATAATGTCATTTAGCAATTAAAATAAGCCATTAAACCCTAAGCGTCCCTAGTAGAGAGTTATAGTCTTTTGAGAATTTATTAGAATGATACCTATAAATATCTATTTACACACATTAGTTAACTTAACAATTAATAACATAAGATATACAAATTCTAACCTTTAATTGAATTGTGGAACTTATAATATCTTTTAAACAGATCATTATACAAACAAAGCAATACAAAAACTATTCTACCTTCTCCATCAAGTTCAAATACTTTAATTTGACAATTTTCTTAAAAGGTATCATTCACTCATATAAGTATTTGAAATTTGGGAAAGGTACTCTCATCTTTTTCTAATGAAATTGAACTTAGCTTAAGATTGGAAATCATCTAATCTCCACTACTTCAATAGATATATGCAAGAAAAAAACCAAAAGATCTTGAACAAGGTTATAATGAGGCCAAAAGGATAAGTAGATTAATAAAGAAAGATAATAGGAAAAACAAAATATTTTCATAAATTATAAAGCAAGTAAATCAAAATTTTGATAAAAAAATATTTGCTAACTCGTCAAACTATGAAAAAATCTACTCTTCATTCTTTTCAATTTTAAGAAAGACATGTCAATCAATTTTTAACATTCTATTTTCTTTTCTTTCTTTTCATCTTTTTCATTTTTTCTCTTTTGACATGAACTTCCATTTTTACATTGTCTTATCTTTCATGTCACCATCTCTCTCACACTTATTTCTTTGCATACCATACCTAACCATCATATCAAATTGCAAGAAAAAGCTCTAGTAATCATAAATTATGATGTAATTACTTGTTTTTCTTTTAAGATCAATTTTTTGAAAAGGGTTACAAAGAAAAATTAAACTTTTATTATATGCTCAAAAGGGCTCATTAATAGATTAATATACAAAATATAGGCACGTTAGCTCAAATATTAATCCTAAATGTTTTATGATTTTAACACTTGTACATATCTTACATGTAATCCCAAAAAGATGAAATTAAAGTTTTAGAAATTCAAAATCTTAGAAGATATTGATATTTGAAAGAAACGATAATGCATAGAAGCTCAATTTCTTATAGGATCCTTTAAGTCAAATTAAAGTATTATTACTTAATAGATTTGATTTCTTAGTATTCATAAAGTCAAGTTTACATAGCAACTACTTATTCATATTAGATACTTAACCTTTAAAACCAATCTCAATATAGAATTATGCATAAAATTACGTTATCATCTTAAAGTAACTAATGAGTTCCTATATATAAAAAAAGGAAAACTAAAATAGAAAAAAGTTTAAACCTAAAGCATATAAAAGATACAAACTGAAAAAAAAATTCTCATATATTCACATCCACACTTAAACATGACATTATCCTCACTGTCAAATAAGTAAGATAATAAAAGCAAGTATAAGAGACAATGGAGGTGGATGAAACTATTATGAATCCATGCCAAGTTTGGTGGGGCAAAATTCTATAAATTCCAAAAAAACTACTTACTAAAGAAATAAAAATATTAGTAAATAACTATCACTAATAAATCAAAATGAAAGAAATCAAAAGTTAGAATGTTGGGGAACCTCCTAATAAACACTTCTTTAGAAGTCCTCTAGTTGGATTTCTTATTCATGTCAATCATCTTGAATCAGTAATTAAAGATTATATCCACTCTTCTTTAGGGTCTAAAGCTCAAAAGCTCCCTCATGTTTCATTGGGATTAGATTAATGAATTCCTCTTCTTCTATTTACAGAATGTAGGAGCCCTTATCATTTAAATTAACTACTGATAACTCTTTAAACTTCTTCTTATTTAAAAGGAGATAATTTAATTATTATGTATTCTTCAACATCTTAAAAAAGAAAACTTTTCTTACTTTTCATTCATTTCAAGCTTGCTCATAATGGAATTGGTGGTATGTAAGGTGTCATTATAGGTCTTGATGTTTATCAATCCAGAATGACTCTTATTAAATATAAGAATGAAGTTAGTTTATTCTTGATCAACTTGTCCTTTTAATCAAGACTATGATTGGCATTGAATGGAGATGAGACTATTATCAATTTAGTTTTTTTCATCACTTTCTCTCCTTAGTCCTTATGTTTATCTAACCTTTATACTTCCTTCTCTTTAGCATCTTCAACATCAAATGTTTTGTCACTCCTAAATGCAACAGTTAATATTTGATCTCTTGAATTCATCTTTATGTTACTGGGAAGTGTACCTTGACCTCTTTTACATCATCTTAGCTATTTGGATCAATTGAATCTCCAAATTGTTAATGGATGCATATTTAAATTGCACCATTTATTCCAATTTACCTGATCTTACGTTGATAGAGAATATGCACTGTTAGGATATCTCAAGCATCCTCTATATTTACAACAATTGTAGCCATTGAAGTTAAGGTCTATATTGAAACTTAGGTGATTCCATTGGTAATTCTCCTAATGGTAACTATATAATTATCCTCTTCATACTAACATGGGGTAAGCTCCACGATTATGCTTGCATGAGAAGGATGCCCTTACATGTCATCATGATAGCATGTCCCCTATTGGTCGTGCCATAGTTAAACCATATTTGCACCTAATTTAAAAGATGCAATATAGAAGATAGCTAAATTATAAACAAGTAGATAAGGATAAATGTGAAATAATGCTAAGATTAATAAGATAGTAATTAAATAGTCCATTATAATAATGTTAAAACTTGATCTAATTTATCTATAAGTTTATATAATAGATTGTAACAAGTTATTGAAATTATAATAGTCTCGGTATCAATCCCACAAAGATTATACTATTATGTTTATTAATCATAACTAAACAATAACATTAAATTAACTAAGATTTAGGTAAAATAATTAAGTTACTAAACTAATAAAAATATAATAGTCGAGCTAATGAAAAGAAATCAATAAGATATACATTAAGCATTTGTTTTCTTACAAAACTTAAGTCAAAATTCATTACAAAACTTTTGTTTTCTTTAAAACAAAATACATGCAAGTGGAAATTACTAATCAAATTGGGCCCATGTCATTTAAAAACATTTCCATTTCCAAGCCACAATCTTTACAAACATTAGTATTCAACAATAATTTGGGCCCATTTCAGATACAAAACACTTGAAACCATAAAGTCATTTCGTTTCCAAATCATTTACATACACTTTGTACAATTCTTGTTGAACATAATTCAAAAATAAAGTCAATGAAGACATGTGCAGGTGCAAACTGATCCCGACCCCTAATCCATATTAGACCTCAGTGGCTATACTCCATTTAGCCTAGCTGAAATAATTCATCAGAACCTGAAAAGTTACATTGCAATTTTTGATGAGTTTTGCAACTCAATGAGTGAACCATCATTGATGATTTCACCAGATTACATACAAACATCACATATATCACAAATATTCATTAAGAACATAATTATTCTTCAGACACTCACATAACAAGGCATAACATATGGTCACTCGTTATAGCTTTGCAAATCATTCATAAATGACAATCTTATATGAATGCTATATGCATGAGACTCACATTCGTTCTTATTGTTGTGATTGAGTGCCTATCACATACTTATATAAATACTGGCCCTTGGGGCTCAGTCAGAACAGAATCACGGAGCATAGCTCTACGTGCACACACATATATCACGGAGCAAAGCTCTACGTGGAAGCGCTTCGTACTGGCTACTCAAGTCACAACGCCTTTATCTGAGCATGCATTTATGAAATACATCAAATACTGATTATGCCATATCAGACAATCATATATGATGTTCAATCAGAAATTCATAATCATCGGACCTAAGTCCGGCATTCAACATACGTTGAGAATTCACATATCAGAAGGGGTTTCACATCAAATTGGAACACTTCCAATGCATCAAAACTGAATATGGCGTATATGGCAATCACATAGGATGCTCAAACAAAACTCATAATCATCGGACCTAAGTCCGGCATTCAATTTTCGTTGAGAATTCACATAACATTCAGAATAACGTTCAGAATTCCATAGCAAACAAAGTCACAATCAAAGCACTTCCAATACATTCCCGAATATTGATCTCCTCAGACAATTGACATCCGGAATTCATAATCAAATCACAAGCAATATAACAATATTGGAAGCTTAAACAAATCAAATTAAATCAATCCTAGGAAATCTACTAGGTTGACTCACAGTACGCTCCAATAAGCTATTTCCTTGATGGTCCGGCAATGTCCAACTAGCATCCGATGAGCTCCTCTAAATATACACAACACATTCATAAATATCACATTTTTGCATAAATACATAAGTGGTTTTTTTATGCACATCAATGTATAGAATGTATGCACAATGCATGTTCAATGACAATTCCGGGGTATAATGACGCGATCCTTATCGAAATCATTCAAATATCAAATCCCTCATTAATACCATGCATAATTACAATTGAATTGGACCAAACAATGTCAAATAATTTCATAGCTTCATTGACCACTTCAGATTTTTCCTATAAAACATATTCGGGTTAACTTTCCATACTAAATCAGATAAGGTAAATGACCAAATTAGACAAAAATTCCTTATGTAAAGTTGTTCTCCCATTTCTTAGCTTTCTAGAGACACAAAAATAATTTAATTTGGATCAGTATACCAAGAGATATCCTCAAAATATTCTAGACGGTTCATAAGTTCTAGCAAAATTCATACCTCAACTTCCAACTAAAAATTGAAACTCTTAGAGACAGAATTAAAACTCCATTTCTTCATAAAAGTTTTATCCCTATGTGTCTAGTTTATAGAAAATCAAAAATCACCCAATTTGGATCATTATAGAGAAAGGTATGGTCAAAATATGAAAGCATATTTGAGCAGTCAAAGGAGGGGTGCTTGCCGCGGCGAGGACAAAAAGTGACGCCACGGCATATAGCCCAGAAATAAGTTTTTCTCGGGATTTTTGCAACGTTCGCCGGGACTAGCTCAAGGGGGGATCTCATATGTCGCGGCGTACAAATAAGAATGAGCCACGGCGAGAATAAAAATGGAGGCCGTGGCGTACAAGCAAAAATAGCCACACGTCGCGACGTACAAAAGAATAAGTCGCGACGTACAAAGAGGAATGAACGGCGGCGAGGATAAAAATGGACGCCGCGACGTACAAACAAAATAAGCCACACGTCGTGACATGCAAATAGGAATGAGTTGCGGCGAGAGTAAAAATGGACGCCGCGACGTCTGGTTCTGAAACTCGTCTTCCCCGATTTCTTTTTCCAGATTTTTCACTTCTATACCCAAAATAATCTCTAAAACTTCACTCCAATTAACTCCTAATCCAGTTCGAAACATTTATATAAGATCAAATTCAAGATTCATTTAAAACATCAAAATCTGACCATCACACAAGTAGCTTGACTTCTACTGATAAACAACGGGCAAGAATGTATGCATGTCCATTTCGACTATCACAAAACCCGAACAGAGTATATACATCTTCCAAACTAGAGTCCATTCCATACCATTTAAAACAATTCTTATCTCTCAAATTAATCATCTAATCTATTTAATACCGAAACCAAACTTCCCAAATCCATGCATGCATGTATATTCCTACACCGTAAAGTGTCATCATGTTACTTACTTGTTTCAGCTTTTATCTCCAGCCATGAAATCGAATCCGAAGTACAGAGACCATACCAGTTTGTTCGGTGAAGAATAACAGTGAAGAACACACATTACAGAGACACATTCCTAACTCAAGACATAAAGCTACGTGTATTCTTGCTTGCCCGACACTAGTCTCCATTGCGTGTCTTCCACTTGTCCACTAAATAAGCTACCATTTGTCTCATAGCTATAGGTCCACATGTCACACATAATTTTTATCCATTTGTCACTCTATAATTGGCCCAAAAATCAAGATTTTTCACAAAATTCACTAAAAATTCCACAAATCCTAAATAATACCAAAATTGCCAAATCACAATTTAATCATATTTAACAACTCAATTTTACCCAGAAATGTCAAAGAATGCATGTACAATTATATGAATGTGCAAAAATGTGCATGTCAAATTTAGCATAAACATGAATTGCACTTTCTAATTTCTTAATAATTCTCATAATTCACAATTATATCCCTCACATGGGTAACGGGATGTTACAAACTTAGTTAGAGATATTTTATTTTGAACCATTTTGTGCAAGCAAACTCATATATTACATTAAATGATAAAGGAAAAAGGTGTTACACCTTGAATAGATGGATGCCTAACTGTATTGATGTTAAGTTAATTGTCCAAAAATTTAAAAATTTTAATAAATATTTAGATGGAAACAAAATGGTAATTCATAATAATTGACTTTTATTTTATTTTATTTGAACAAGTTGTATATCAATCGTTCCTTTAAGTGGGACTAGAAGGCAAGGATTACAATTTGGATTGATATTAAAAAAGCATTGGAAGCTGATAAGGTATTAGAGAGCCAATGTGGGAGGCTGAAGGTAATATTTTTTGGTTAATTTATGGTAATATGTGGAAATACTCTTTGTTACAAATTAAATAGAATAATTACTCAACTATATTAGATATGGAGGGTTGAATACAATAAGAAACACTTAAAGAAGTTTCATTGTGGTGGGAGATAACAAGAAAAGTTAGGAAGATATTATGAGAGGCAAAAGAGGCAAAGGTAATGAGTTATAAGCTATTATTAACTTATTTATCAAAGATTTTTATTTTCTATGCGAGAATTTTTTTACTTTTTAGTTAAATAGAAAGGAAAAGATGAAGTCTCAAGTCATGAGGAGACATTATTGATGACGAAGGCAACTAAACAAATAGTCTCGAGGCATGAGGAGACATTACTAATGAAGAAGGCAACTAAACAAACAGTCTCAAGGCATGACATGAAGAAGGAAACTAATTGATGATGGAATTTAGATAACATTATTTTGAGGCATGAAAAGACCATAATGATGGAGAAGACTAAGAAGAAGAGGTTTAAGAGAGTGGTATATCCTAAGAAGTTCTTAATACATTTAGATAAAAATTGTAATGATATTTGATATTAAAGATAAAATATAAGCATTTAAGAAGAGCTTGACATAAGAGAAGACACTGATGGTGGACTTCCAAGTTACAAAATAGAAGGAACAAGATGAGATAGTAAAAAAAAATTCATGAATAAGGAGGTAAGATAGCATCATTAAAAGCTTAACTAAACAATTGTATGTATCATAATAAAATTAATATAACAAACATAAAAAATTCATGAATAAGGTGTCTAAACGCAACTATTGATTGGGGTAAGTTTTAATTTTATAAATCCTCAATATTCTGTAAGTGCACGATTCGTAATGTAGTATTAAAGGTATCAATCCCACGAGGAAGGAGAAATTAATTATGAGAATTGAGTTCAACCAATCAAATTAGAAATTAAACACAAAAGTATTAACAAATGACTAATATGCAATCACAATAGAAATCAACCTAAGGAATTTACCAAATAATGAGAAAGGGAGTTTTACTTATCATCAATGCTAACCTAGCTGGTTATATGTCAAAGGAGTGTCGATTGTAGACTATCCTAAGGCTAATTACTCTTTCTCAAGTTATAACTATTAAACCCTAAATTATAAACCTAATCAGATTATGGAATTTGCAATCTCTCAATTCACAAATTATCCAACCTAATTATATCTGAAGCACTCTAATAAACTATTGGAACATCACATGGGATATCTCTCCACATAATTACAAATATGATTTGACATGGTTTCAATTAAATCGCCTAACCCTCATTAATCCGATTTAATTATTTTTCATTCAGTTCACCTTCTTAGTTTATTCTAGAATTATGTAATAACACAATCAAATCATGGAACTCATCTAAATTATCATTAAATCAAAATAAAATCCCAAAGGAGAGTTTAGAACATCATCAATATTCCAAATCCTATCATCACACTATCCATCTCAATTCTATACATAAATAAAATCGAAATGAAAAGGAAATAGACTTAGAATAGATGATGAAAGGCAGCGACGTCGGGAAGCCTCTTGATCTAGGAAGCACATCGAGTCAACTTCGTCTTCCTCTTCCTTCTTCTTCTTTCTCTCTTTCAGTATTCTCTCTTTAGGGTTTCAAGTGTGACTGATGCAAAAAGTTGCTTTATGCTCCTCTTTAATGTTCTTTGTCCCAGTCTTTAAATCTTCTTATCAGAACCTACACGGAGGCAAAACCACCTTGCTAAGCATAAAGCTTAGTGGGGAAATAACTAAATAAGATATAATTTGGCGATTGTTTCTAATAGTCATCTATCTTTCACATATACATAATTAGATCAAATCACATACAACTTTTAGTTGTTCAAATTAGAGAACAATCCAATATTATTTGCATCAGAACATGATATACTTGCTTCAAAATAAAACTTTCAAGTATCTGAACAAAATATCATAATATCAAAACAGAACTTTAAAGTATCATAACAGAATTTGATTGTGTCATAATAGAATTTTTTATTTCAGAACAGAGCTTGATTATATCAGAACTTTGCATGTAACAGAATATAAAATAAATTAGCTTGCTAATCCTTTTTACAGAAGTAGGTAACGGGACCAAAACAGAAGATACCTATGTTTGGGATCTGAGATAGAAGGCACTTAATTCTCTGAAACAAAAGACACATAAGTGTTTAAAATCAAAAGATACTGGAGTGTCTAACACAGAAGACACCTTAGTGTCTGGTTATAGAAGACACCTAAGTGTTTGGTTACAGGAGCAGCTTCAGACCCTTCTAGGCATGCCTATTTACCCACGACTAGGGCCTGGTAGTTTTAAAATAAAACATTTTAGATTTCAGAATCACATACAATAGATGTAGTGCATAACATATGTCTTTATTCCAATTTTCTCAAATTGAACATAATCTTTCATATCCATCAACTTAACATACCTCATGAACATAAATATTTACAATAATGAACCAATTAATACATTATGTATTTACACATTACATACAATTACATAAATTCCCAATTCTCAAATATTCATATTCAATTCACATCATATAAATCCTTTGAAACACATTTGTATTCATAAGGACACATTCATCCTTGAACACACCGTACATTTCAACATTACACACACTATTCACTAACCACACATTCGTTAAGTAATTACCCTAATTAACAATCCATAACTAAATGAACTTTTACTCAATTAATCTATCCTCAATTTAAGTTCAATTCATACCTTAAATAAGTCCATTAAGTCCCAATGTACCAAATAAAAAGACCTAACCTTATATAGTTAAACAATTGCACAAAACCAAGTTTTTCACGTTCCTAACCATTTCCCATGACCTTGGGAATGTGCTTTATAATTCCCACAATTGTGACGTTCACTCACCCACAACCTTCAAAATACTTCCAAAACTTAACTCCTTCATACACCTTCAATACCCTTCACCATAGTTTATCAATTCCACTTCAATTCTACCTTATTCATGCTTCAATACCTCATCAAATTCATGTCCAAACTAATTCAAAAATCATTCATTTAGCATCTCACAATCTGTGATCTTTCAGGTATCAACATTAAAAAAAAAGCTATCAAACAAGTGTCATGTTCTAAACCTCAATCCATCATCAATTCAATACATATTATATCCAATTCAAGCCTCAAATAATTCATGTTGTAGCATGAAATCAAGTTTAGCATTCCCTTACCTTCTTAACTTCAGAGAATAACTCCAAAGAATTAGCTAATTTAACCCTTCTAAGCAATCAACACACTTCCAAAATTAAGGTAGATGTAGGATGATCTTAACACTAAGATGATAATAACATAGAAGGTAGTATAAAGTAGCTTTCTTGATGCAGTCTAATGCAAGAATTCTTAAGTGTTGATGACCTAAAATTAAGCAAAACTCTAGAAGTTGAGAGGAAGTGAGAGGTTTTGGTGTTGAAAGCAAAAGATAGAGAGAAGGCAGTAGAAACACCAAAATGAGCTGCAATGAATTTGCACTTGCCTAAACCTTGTGATGCAAGGTGTCCTCATTTTGAAAGGGAACATGTCTCACATGAAAGTGTCCTACTTGTCCTTCAATGAAGCTATCTATATGTATTCATGTGTGGCTACCAAATGTCACCAAGATATTAGGCCATTTGTCCTCACTTGTTATTGCCACTTGTCAATTTATTAACTATGCCATTTGTTAATGCCTTAGCTATGCCAAATGTCACTAACTCATATGCTTAGTCATTCTAATTTTTCATGTACCAACTTGACTTGCCACTTGACAATTATACTAATCCAAATGTACATTTTAATACCTCAATTCTCTAATGGTGTTAATTAATTCCAATTCACCAAGTACAATCCATTAAACCAAAATTCAAGTCATATGCAATTCTTAATCATGTCACAATTTTGAACACCTAACATACATGTACTTTCATAAACATGTAACATTCCAACTAGGGTACAATTTGGGGCCTTACATTTATGATATGTAATCTTACACTTAAGCATCTTTGGTTATCGATAATGAATGTTGAATGGAATTGAATTTCATGTTATAATGTTATTAGGAAGACATAAACCAAGTTTTAAAAAATATGGATAAATCTTACCAAGTATTGATTTCTTACATATTATTTTGAAGAATATGAGAAATATTGTCAAAGGTTTTGCATAATAGCATTAATGGTTGTATAGCTACTCGTGTATATGTATTCTCTTTGAAGTGTATGTCTTAACAATATTGTACTTTAAAATTATAATTAAGAAAATGATTTAGATGTTGATTTTTTCTATTTGTAGTTTTTCTTCTCTATATTATAGAACAAACATTCTGGTGTTTTTTTGTTTTACGAGAAGTAAATAATATAATGATATTTGACTCAAATCATGCTAAGGATGGTGTTAAGTCTAACCTTAGTGGAGAACTTATGGGTTACAACTTAATGTTTATATAGTTTCTGATAGTATATGATGCCATTGTATTATGGCTAATGTAAAGAAATATTAGTTTATGCTTGTAGGCACTTATTTTATGGCAAGTGATGGTGTAATTTAGTCTGTAATGCAATGTTACAGTTTTATGGTCCATATTTCCTATCATTTATCTAGGAGAATTCCGAAGGCAAAAGAATAAATAAGAAATGTATTATTTATATCTTGTTATTTCTAATTTCTATTAACTTTGCTTGTTTTCATATCTTGATTTTGGTTACAAATTCTTATGTTTCGATCCAAATAGGAGATGAATTGAGTGAAAATGGTGTGAATATTGCATGCATGTTAATTGGATTATTTTGTAAATTTTGCATGAAAAATGAAAGTTCACGTAAATTTTGCATGAAAAAACAAAAAGCAAAATACATAAAGAAAAGTGGTGACTACACTTGCCACCACCGTGACACTTAAGTCATAGTGATGACCAGCCCTTACGAGGTGACAAAAATAATCACCCTGTGAATACTCCTTTTCACTCACTTTAAGTCTGATACATGATAGTTGTAGGGGTGACAACTTGAAATCTTGAACCTAGAGTCATACTACAAATAAAAATGGAATAAAGGGTGGCGGTAAATTGATTATATCATTACACATCCCATATACGTATTCAGGAACATTGGGGGGACACAAAACAGATAGAGAAAAAGAAGGCGGAGTAGAGAGGAGAGAAAGTAGAGACCAGTTGGGTGAGGAGAAGGAGAAGAATATCAGAGAGGTAGGAGCAGCGTGAGTAATCGAGCATCTGAGTGAGAACCAAGTAGAAGCAGAAGATGAGAGTGAATGTAGAGAGCTTGAGAGTGGCAGGATATCACCACAACTCCCTCATTTGAACTCTTGTTTGCTCATTTTGTTTATTATTTCTCTATTTTGTATTAAACTTGCTCCTTTGTTAGTTGATAGACTCATACTCTGTTATCTGTTGATAGTTCATTTGGTTATTTAGTTAGTTTATTGCTTAAATACTTCTCTTATATTGATAGAGATGGGCTGATCTCTTTTTCTTGAGATCAATGTAGCTATTTTAGTTAAATATGCATGATTAAGGGAATGTGCTATTGTCTTATAGTTGCTATAGTTTTTGAATTGAATTGATGTAGTAGAATGACAAAACCTTGCATCATTTTGGTATTAAACGAAGGATCAAGACAAGAACGAGAAACTATAGACCCTTAGGTTAAAAACTAGAAATATATTAACTTAAGTGGTCATTAGTAGTCATGTTTCCTTAATTAATTCAGATGATAACTTGTTGAATACAAAAGTTAGACTTAGTTTATTATTCGAGTTAATTTGAGAACCCAACTATTAATTTTAGTAAGATAATTATCCAATCATTTTTCCTTAGTCATGCATAGGAGATTAAATTAGTGAAATTAATTATTAAGAGTTTCCCACTTCGATTAGTTTATTCATTTTTGCTTTTAGTTGAATCATTTTTCTTTTCGATTTAATTTTGTGATTTTCTTTAAATCTTCACTCAAAAATCAGGATAGAATGTTTAGGATTGCATCTATTTTTATATTTTTTAAAATTAATTTAAGTGAACCAATTTCACTTCCGTGGGAGACGATCCTAGGTAATCAACTACAACTACCTCGTATACTTATGAGCAGGATAGCCTAGGTATTTTTAGAACTTATTTGGTCACAACATATCTCAATTTGAATGAAGTATTGGTTTTTTCGATTGCATAAAGTTATCAAGTTGACTTAAAGGAAGTGACGAACATTTTGACTCCTTCGTCCATTATTAAACATAATAACATCTTATGTGCTTAGGATATTCATTAATGTTATTGTTAAGAATTTTTCAGATATCTTACTAATTCATTTTGTGCATTATTTGTAATTGGACATTGTTAGATATATTCAGAATTTCATTATAATAAGAATGTGGATTCTTGAAGATAAGATGGTATGAAGGATAAAATCTTAGTGAAGATAGGATTTATTTAGGATAAAATCACCATATTTTAATAAGGATAATGGGCATCTATTTTTGGTGATTTTATTTTGTGATTGTGGTTATCTAAGGTGGATTTTTTAGTGATAATATCCATCTTAGGCAGTTACGTTTTTTGTGGGGTGTGTGTGAATTTTCTAATGAGTTATGTCATTGTTTTTAAGTGAAAAATACAGCCAATAATGGTGTTGTGTTGCAATTGTGTTTTCTCCACAGTGAGTGAATTTTTGGACATCTGAATTATTGTTTTTGTGGGTGGGAAATTGGTTGAAAATTAATCAATCTGTATAACTATGTTTCTTTGTTTTTGTGCGAGTAATTACATACTCTATTGATTTATTCTTGGCAGTTGCATTTTTGTATATGTGGGTGAATAATTGGACTGTTGCTCCATCATTTTTTAGAGGGAAAAATATGCAGCATTTTTGTAAATTATGCAGCTGTGTTTTTAGCATGTTTCGGTGATAAAATATATGTTTCTTTTAATGATTTGTGTTGTTGCACTTTTGTTGGTATGCTTCAGTGATTTATTATGATGTTGGCAATCCATGTTGTGTGAGATATTATGATTTTAGCAGCTATGTTTTAGGTACTTATGAGATCAATTATATATTTGATTGAAGATTGATGGGGTTGCTGTGTGTGTGGGCTCTCGATAATTGATTACAAGGTTTTGTTTGTGAAAAACATGCAATCCATCTATTGATTTGAGCAACTGCATTTTTAGTATTCCTTGGTGATTAATTATATGTTTTTATGATGGTTTTTATGGTTGCTGTCTATGGGTCATTGACCAATTACATGATTTATTGATGTTTCTTAGCTGCTATGTGTGAGGGTATTCACAGATTAACTAGAAGGTTCACAAAAGATATTTATTGGACGACTTCCTATGATTTTGAGTTGATGACGCTGCACATATAGGGGAGTGTCTTTTGACTCAAGTGTTTCTTTGATTATGTTATTATTGTTTTCAATCACTTGAGATTATAGTTTCATATTCATTAGCTTTCATTGTTACAAAAATCCTTTGTTAAGGTTAGCAAAAGGTGGTCGTGTTATTGGAAGTGAGTTATTTTTATGAGTTGTGACGATGAGGGATAGTGTCAAGGGTAGGGTGAGTCAACTTTTTAATGCCTTGAATAAAACTATTATTGTTCTTTGGTGAACGTAAGTAAGTTGGGTGAGAGCCCCGAAGACAAAGGCAAGGTATGCCGAGCTACGATATCAAATTTTGGATGTTGATTTGTTTATTTCGCATTCAATTTGTTTGTGCTAGAAAATTTGTAATATAGCCACTCAAATCATAGGGGCTCTAACTTTCATTTAGTACAAAATCCTTTTCATTAAGATGAGTATCTTCATTACTATCATTCAAAGTTATTACTCCAAATCACATGTCCATACTTTCCCATCTAAGATTTCTTCCAAGTTACTCTCATCTATGAAAAGTGGCTCTTTAGATACTCAATTTGCTAAAAGATCAATATGGTCAAGCCAAATTGGATCTATAGAACTACTTGTTCCCTTAAGAATCATAGTAAACAAATAAAATTAAGTTAAGAAATTACAAGAAAATAGATTCAACTTAATAATGATAAAAACATATCTTTCTTGAAGCTTCAAGTTGTATCAAACAAAGATCAAATCATTTATTCCTTTTTTTCCAATTTATTTCTTTTTTAGAATAGATGAATTCAAATGGAATATAACTTCTTTCTTACTACATTGATTCAAAATTCAAATTGCAAACTTTGCAATTATAGAACACCACTTTCAAATTGGTCTCACCAGACAAATGTAAGATAATAAAAGTAATCTTATCTAAAAAACAAAGTGATGGTTAATTTTAAACAAGTAACAAAAGTGGAGAAATATACCTGGATAAGTTTGTCACTTTGAATAATTGCAATAAGTATCCCAAAATCACTCACACATCCTTTCATGTTTTTTATTTATGAGCTATAAATATCTTGCATTAGCTCATATGAAACAATTGGTGTGATGGTTAATATCATTCTCCTATTAACTTCATCCTTCTTTGTAAAATGTAGTCTAAATAAACACTAGGAATTTGAAATGCCCCATTAATAAACAACGAAAATTACATTTGTCTTTCTCATCTTTCATTGATGATTGTAAAATAAGGTGCACACAAAGAAGACCTATTTTTCAAATTGGCCCTAATTCCTTCCTTTGCCTTCTCTGTGGAATCATAAAAGTAACTCATCATTGTCTTCTCATCACTATTAGCTAGATGATATACTCTCACTAAAGGCTCACAAACTTAGATGACAAATTGACATTAAGACCAAAAATTCGTAATCTTCAAGTATAATTCATGAAATCTTTATTCCAACATTAGATTTGTAATGTCGAGATGCAACTCACTTATCACTTGTAAATATTTGTATTAACTCCTTTATTATAACAAAAAATTAAAATTACATATCTTGTAATAGCAGGACAACACAAATTCCTACAATTAGTGAAATCCTTTCTTATCAAACTTAGATCCCATACACAATTATAAATGAACCTAGTCACTTTTCTTGTTTTCTACATAGTTTTATCAATAATAGGAAAATATCTAACATCTCCTATATTATCTAACATCATGATAATTTAATGTGCAGTACAATGAGTCCAATATAAAGAATTATACTTACTTTGCAAACTTTTCCTAATTGTTTTATAAGCAACTAAATTGCACAATGTTTTCAAGCTCAACTTCATTCACAATTCATTAGATATCTCAAATAAACTATTAATATTTCTTATAATGTCAAATGCATCATTAGACTTTAAAAATCGTCGGTAATGATTTATATTTGTCATCAAATCTCCGTAATAGAAAATTATAGGAGACATTTTTTTCCTAATCATCGCTAATAGTTTTTTCCTCTGTTTTATTTTTGTATCGAAAAACTATAGGTGAAGTTTGAGAAATCGTTGGCCATATGTTTTGGCTATGTTGGTGTTGGTAGCTAAAGATTAATAGCTACGTTTTCTGAATCGTAGCTAATTTGTTTTAAGCTACATTTCCATAGATGTATCCAAAAGTTTTTAGCTACAATTTTAAAAATGTAGCTAAATGTTTTTAACTACGCTTTGTAAAATGTAGTCAAATTTTTAATACACATTTTAACTAAATGTTATGTAACATCGGACTCTCTGAGCACTTTTGTATTATTCTATACTTGGAGATGCTACTATATATTGATATATACATGGTTATATATGAGTTCAAAGAAGTATTTAAAATCGTTTCGGGTATATATGTCAGTGATTTATAATGTTTTATGTCCTTACACAAACTTAGAGTTCATCGGTATACAAAATCTTAGAAATTTCTGACATATAAGCTTCTAAGTGTGTAAAACCGAGTCTATTGGATGGATAAGACCATGGTGGTTGAGTTAAATGTGTTCTAATGCCTTAGAGGTGATTAGACATGATTTACAGACTTATTGGACACTTAGAAAGCTTAATTGGAAAAGTTGATGTACATAAGGGCTTATTTCCCAATTGTTAAAAGTCAAAGGACTTAAATGTAAATTTTCAATTCTTGGAGGATCACTATGTAATTTTATAAAGTTAAGGGTCTTAATTATTATTCTTAAAAGTCTGAGAACCAAAATAAAAAATAAAAGTTTTGGTGATTCCTAAGTTTTGGGCTTAATTGCAAATTTAGGAAAAATGGAGGGTAAAATGGTAATTTCACATAACCTAAGGGCAGAAAGGTAATTTCACCATATTTTGGTCAAAGAAGAGTCAATATTCTAGACCCTTCTTTATGTAAGGTTGTGCTCCCCATTACTAAAGACTTAAAATCGTTTTAATTAAAAGAAAGGGGAAGAGAGTAGGAGAAGACCAATTTTCAGCTATTACTAACCCTACCCCTTTGTTTTGATTCTCCAACCTAAATCAAGATTTTCTAAGCTAATTTGGGTTCAAGGAACTCAAATCTATCATTATATTTGAGAAATTCTCAAAGGATTTGAAGATATCATCGAAGGAAAGTTTAGGTAAATTTTGTCTCGTATCTCTCTAGATTAGGATTTTGAGTTTGGTGTTAAAGACATGTTGCTCTCCATGCTTGAACATGCATGAAACATGGTTTAGATGGATGAAATGAGTCATGGAGAAGCCCCCTTAAGTCCAAACAGAAATTCCCTCTCTTTGTTGAAAGTTTATGAATTTTTGAATAACTTTTGGAATTGATGATTTAAATGAATTCTATGGTGTTAATTGTACATGTATAATGTGAATTGATGATGAAAAATAACGAAGATGTATATTGGATGAGGCTTGGTCGAAATGATGGGAGAAGGAATGAATTAATGTAATGAGTTGCAAAATTATGATGAATATAGCTTAAATGAAAGGAATTAGACTGAAAGGAGTGGTGAAATGTGTTATTGTTTGAAAGTGTTTGTTATATAATAAGATGGGAGCATGAATTACCATGATAAAGGGTTGAAAATATGACATGAAAGCAATGTGCATTAGGTGTTTGATAAAATGTCTAAGTGAACTTGGCTTAGGATTTAAGGATTCATAATGATAGAAATCGGAAAGCAACTTTCATGTTTACTTAGAGTAAACTTGAATTTTGCTCAAATTGATGAGTAATGTCTAAATCTTATAGCATAATGGTAGTGATATTGTGTTTTATACACTTATGTGTTGATGTATAAATATGACATATATGTTTGAGCAGTAAATACATTGTATATTATTTTTATGTGTAAGACCTTAGCCTCTCAGGCCTCGCGTCCATAGGGCTTCGACCTCTCAAGCCTCATGCCCACCTGCTTGCAGATATTGTCCATTTTGGGACTCAACCTCTAGGGCCTCGTACCCTCACGGTTTTGTTTTTCCAGGACTTCCCAAGAAGTCACCCATCCTAGTACTACTCTGGCCCTAGCACGTTTAACTTCGAAGTTCTGATGAGATCCGATGAGTTAGGGCATGGAAAACGCGTTTACAAGGGAGAGGTTTCCACACCTTTATAAGGCATGCTTCGTTCTCCTCTCCAACCGATATGGGATACCCCTAAGTATCCACCCCCCCTCAGCAGGCCCAACATCCGCGCTGGCATACCACTCAGGTACTGACTCTGATACTAATTGTAGGACCTCGGCCTCTCAAGCCTCGCACCTACCCGCTTGCAAATATTGTCCACTTTGGGCCTCGACCTCTAGGGCCTCGCGCCCTCACGGTTTTGTTTTTCTAGGATTTAATAGGAGGTCACTCATCCTGGTACTAAAGGTGTAGAAACCTCTCCCTTATAGACTCATTTTCTATGCCCTAACGCACCAAATCCCATCATTATGTATAAAGGCTCGAGAACTGTGACTCAAGGAACTCGTACTGAGGATTGTCGAAGTCAAGGGAGTGCACACCTTCTTGTGAGGTGAGTTAGGAAAACCATATCTCTCAAATGGGACTAAGACATTCCAAAACATGCATGATGACTTGTATGTGAATTTTGAACGTAGGTAATGCATAGTAGAATTGAATCTCAACTAGATGCTAGTATACTTGTGTATTTAATAAACGACATTGTTTTGAAAATGATATTTTTATTACGTATTTTTAGAAATGATATTGTTTTCAATAAACCTACACTTGAAGTGCAAAGGACAATGTTTTATTTTCTGAAACTACATTTTTGAACAACTTTGCATTTGAAGTGCAAAAGATGACTTTTATTGCATGAAATAATGCTTTGGAATTTACATATGCACAATCGAGTCGTGTACGCTACATTTATTTGTTCTCTTTTGGCTTAGAGCCATAGAAATGTTTCATTTTATCGGTTGGATCGATAAATAAAGGCATGGTGCCTTAATTGATTTTTGTATCTAATATTTTTATATGATTTTTGTGATTGGTGAGGTAACAATTGGCCAATCGTGTGCAAGCCATAACAAATTAAGCAACCCCCGTTGTTGGCCCTTGAATTTTTTTTATTTAATTAAGCATGTCTAAATTATTTGGAGGTATTGTTTAAATTATTTTGAGGTTTTAGCTCTTAAGAAATGGAAATTAAATGAGGGATTAAGTTTAAATTTGAATGGAGAAAATTGTTAGAGATTAAAGGAATAAAATGGCTAGAGGGCAATTTAGGTAATTCACTTATAGTTTTAAAGTCTAAGGCTAAGATGGAAGGCTACTTTGGTCTATTTTAGTGCTTTTAAGAACAAAAAGAAGAGGAAAATATAAGAGGGATCATGTATGTAGAGGGAAGGAGAAAAGTTTGCAAGGAAAGGTATGGTCTAAAACTAAAACTACGTAGTTTTGGAGAGTGTGAGCTTAGGTTTAATATAAAAGGCATGTGTTAGGCTAATAAAAGATGGGTCACGAAATTTCTAGAGAATGAGAGAGTGAGTTTCGTATAGAAGAAGAAAGAAGAAGAAGAAGAAGAAGAAGAAGAAGAAGAAGAAGAGAGAAGAAGAAAGGTTGGGCTTTAGTTCTTTTTGCTTTAGGAAGGAGAAGAGAAAGAAAGGATTAAGAGTTCATCAAGAGCCAAGAGAGAAGAAAATTTCGTGGGTTTCTCTCTAAGGTAAGGGAAAAGTGAAATTCTTTGGAATTATGGATAGGTTTTAGTGAAAATAGCTTAAGTTAGGTATGGGTAAAGTTAGATGGGTTTAATTTCATGTTTTCATCTCCTTAAAATGGCCAATTTTAAGATCACATGCTTCCTATGGGATTTATTGTTTGATGAAGGTTAAGAGAAGGAATTGAAGTGAAGGGAATGGCCATTGTTCAAGCTCCTAGCTAAAGGATTTGAGAGGTGGGTGATAATTTAATAGTTGAGTTAATAAGCTAATTAAGTTCTTTGAAATAAATGTCATATAATGCTTTCCTATAGTTTTCAAATTATAAATGAATTGCTTTTATGATAGTTGAAACATATATGAAATGCTTTGAATGTAAAGATTTTGTGAAAATATGTGTGAAATGTTTTGTAAGAGAAAAAGATCCGCATGGATAATTTCAACGATTATACGAAAGTGATGTTGCCATTTGAGGCTAATGATCAAGATTTGTGTGAATTATGTGATATACATGTTTGTTTGGGTTTGCGGTGGTCCCTCATGTGTGATAGGTGCACATGTCAAAATTATAGCCTTCTCCCGACTGCCCGCTAGTGGCAATGGAGCTCCTCACGGACTCCTTCATGTGTTCACTGCCTACATGACCGCTCATGAAATGTGTAGTACGTCTGTTGGATCCACCCAAACCATCTTATATGTGATCATGTGATATGCTTGTTATGTTGTTATTATATGTTATGTTGTTTAATAAATGCTTTTGATAAATTGACTTATTGCCTTCTCTATGCTTATGTGATCTTGATGTGATTGCTGGGATGAAATGAGTTTTTCATAAAGGTTTTGATAAACTTATAAAGTTTCGATCAATGCGATATTGGTTTAAAAACAAGGAGTTTTGATGAAGTGATAGTGTTTTTGATCAATGAAAATTGGTCTTGATAAGTTTGAAAGATTTTTATCAATCTAAAAGTTGCTTTGAGAATAAGAAATAAAGAATGTTTTTGCTTATTTTCTTAATTATTAAGTTGTTACCCACTGAGCTGTCGAGCTCACACCCTTTTCCCCTCCACGGTGACGAAAGGAACCCAAGTTAAAGTATTGGATTGAAGCATTACTTCAATGTTGCAAATTTTAGAATTCACTTTTTGGAAACTAAGAGTTAGGTTGTATTTTGGAGAATTGATTCACCTTGTATTTTTGTCATTTGATCTTTTCGATTGTAATCGGGCGAAATGCCTCTAAAGCGTTGTAATAACTCGGATTGTTCATTCAAATACAAGAATGTTGGGTTTGAATGTAATCTATGTAATTTGCATATGTCATATTCAAATGCATCATTGTATGATTTAAATTAGCAAAAGAAGAAGGATTGAGATTGTATTGTTTTATAATTTGGAATGGTATAGATTTCTAGGAGTGTGGTTGTTGCCCTTGAATTGTGTTTGGAGACATTTGGGATTGAATGATGTGGTATGTAATTGGATATTGAGTTTTATGCGGTGAAGGTGTATGAATTGAAGATTGGTTAGTTGAAGTTTCTAGGAAATGCTGTCAAATTTTCATAGAATTTGATGAAACTTCACTTTAGTTTTAGGTCCTCATA
This sequence comes from Erythroxylum novogranatense, assembly GCA_029891385.1. Taxonomy (NCBI): domain Eukaryota; kingdom Viridiplantae; phylum Streptophyta; class Magnoliopsida; order Malpighiales; family Erythroxylaceae; genus Erythroxylum; species Erythroxylum novogranatense. The sequence goes on along the minus strand of CM057231.1, from coordinate 87,065,632 downwards.
GGGCTTGAATTGGGACAAGGAGTCTTCATGAAGATTGTAGTAGAGGTTTAGATCTTTCCAATGATATAGATTTTGTCACTTTCGGACTTAGGATGAAGAAGTTATGGTGTTGGAATCACATTCAGTTTCTGTTCATGCTGATATTTTTACTGTTCCATTGGTCATTATAGGAGCTATTCATTTGAGTGAGTTTTTACCTCCTTTAATGACGGAATTGAGTTTTTTTTTTATCCTTAATGAAACTTGTAGAGCATCTTGTTATCTTTCCATTGAGGTATAATTTGTAATTTTTAGGATTTGGAGTAAAAAGTTATGAGAATTGGCAGATAATAGCTAAGATTCATTTTGATGTTCATATTGCTTGTGAGTTTATGATAGCCTTGATCATTAAGAAATAAATTCATGATTTGATGAACCAATTAAGCTAGAAATTGTGAAGTTGGTGAGTTGAACTTGGAGTTTGAAGGGTTATGAAGTGTTTAGGCTTGGGAATGAATAAATTTGTGAAGTGTACAAGTGGTTATGAAGTTGGTTTAAGGTGAGATGCATTGGAAGAGGTTTTGGAGTTTTGAAGTTTGGCATGTCCGATGTCCGTTTAACGGACAGCCTCGGGTGCAAAAACACCCCTTATCCTGCCCATGTCCGTTAAACGGACTTGCATATCCGTTTAACGGACATTCTCGAAGCATTTGGTACCATTTCACCCGATTGTGTCCGTTAAACGGACATGGATGTCCGTTTAACGGACAGCTACGGGAAAGAGTGTGAATTTGGACATATTTAGAGACCGAATCTCATTTTGGGGTCTTCATAAGAGTTGTAGATCTAGATGTCTTCTTTCTAATGGTCAAATAACGAACACAATCCTACATATAGATTAAAAGTTATGATAATTACGCCAAAAGAGTTTGAATTTGATTTTGGAAGTGAACATAGTCTATTACTTTGGGCATAACTCCCTCATCCGACCTCCAATTGAGGTGAGACTTGAACCATTAGTTTTCTAAGACATATATCTTTCTCCCTACCAAACTTTGTACCATTTGGAGTTAAATTGAAGAAGTTTACATTAAAGTAAGTGAATGGTCGGTTTGGAGGTCATGTTTACAGTATGAGATCTTTTGGGTATTTTAAGTATATTTTGAGTTATATAGCTCCGTTTGAGGTGATTCTTGTTTTAAATCAAACTTGAAACATAAAGCTACAACTTATATGAATAAGTAAACTCATGATTTTGGTGTTTAAATAGCGTGCGCTCGCCACGAATGTAGAGTTACAGCTAAGGACCCTATAAGGAAATAAGCACAAGGCTTTAGGACTCCGGAAATTGGGCTCTGGAAACGGGTCCAATAGATGTGGAATTAAAGCAAGAGTAAGAGTGTTAAGTTATAAGCAGTTGGGGTCCGGTCTCCAGATCGGGATCCAACATCCGTACCCTTGATGTTGGTATATAAAAGTCAAGTCCTTATATCGATACCTTTTTATAGGACTTGCGAGTGATTCCATATCTAAGGTCTGGACACCGACGAGGTCATCATCTAGGGTTATGACGCTCTTGTCGACTGTAGTCCGGACTCACCATGAATGGAAGTTGAGCCAATATGAAAAATCGGTGGGTGTGCACGCTAGATTAGTCGATTAGTGGTGACATGCATGATTGTTTTGGCTTATTATGATATTTGTTTTCTGACAAGATTTGATTTATACATGTGATGTCTTTCTGCTTATGTGTACTAGAGCTAGAACTTATGTTCACCCGATAAATGATTAATAGGCTAGGCCTATATGGTTCCTAACCAGTATAAGTTGAGTCATAGGCTAGGCCTATGTGTTGTTATGTGATGCATGTTCATCTCATAGGTTATTTATACCGTCTTGGTATGTCTCGAGTTCTATTTGTGATATATGTTTTTCCTGCTTACTAAGTACATAGTGTACTCACTCCTTCTACCTTGTTAGTTTAGTAAACTTGAAGCTCTGAGTGGATCATGCAATCTTTTGACATTTTCAGGGTATTACTACATGTGGGTAGCTTCTGTTTTGTACTTTAGTTGCATAGTGACTCATGAACTGTTTTACTGTTTTTATTAGAATGGTTATGATGGTATGCTTTATGATTATATAAATTTAACTCTTGACTGTTTGTTGTTGTAAAAGACTTTATGTATGAACTTTTGATATTGTTGTTGAGATTGCTTTGAGTGGATTTTAAAGTCTTGAAGTTATGGTATAATTTTTGGATGTGAATATAGCAGTGTGTTTAAAATTATTTGTAAGTATTTGATTGAGTTTTGAAAATTTTAAAATACAGCTGTTGTGCTGCCCAAAATTTTTTATAAAAAAGGAAGAGATATTCAATTAGCCTTGCATAGTCAGATTAAGGATACCATGAGTGTCCTTAGCCTGGGTATGCGACGATTGTTATGGGCCTGATGTGGTACTAGGTCGTGACATGTTATGCCATTTTAATTATAATTATTTATGACATTTCTAATCCATTTTCCTTTTTAAGATGTTGAATGTATGTTGGTCTTGATGAGGATGAATCAGTTAGCTTATGGCTAAACCCAAGACCTTTGATATGCCTGGATCGTGTACCATGCACCTTGTTGTAAATATATTCTATATTTGGCTCATTTTTGTCAGACATTGATATTTGCAGCAACTCTTGCTTCTTATTCTAAAATTTTAAAAAAAAATCAATATTAAATGCAAATATTATTAGTTAGTACTACATAAATAAATAAATTTAAAATTTAACCAAATTTTTATACTTATATAGTTATTGTGTGATTCTTTAGACGTCCACCTTTGACCATTCTTATAACGAGTGAGCTTTATGATATTATTTAATCTTTACCACAATGTTTTATGGTTAATATTATTTATGCATTTTAATCGCTATTTATCCATTGCAACAACTTTTCTTTAGCACTTTAATTTTGATTTTAACTAATTTCGTAATTTTTTATATGATTACTAATCAATCAATGAAATTGTTTTTATTCACAATTCAGTCTGCATCATTTCTATCTACAATAATTCAACAACGTTACCAAACAAGTCCTATAGATGCCAATATGAATATTAATTTATTAATCATTTTAAAATATGAATGTAATACACATTCTTCCCTTTAAAATAGCATATTCCTCGTTTAAAAGGCCCAATAAATTTTTTATGAGTATTTTAACTTATGATTATAATATCCATAATATGCATTCAATTCAAATCCAACATACTACTAATTTATTTATAAACAATTCAAACAAAAGTAAAAAAACTTTAACAGAACTCTCATCGAACATGTTATAGGCAACACTCAAACAAGCTTCCTAATCCATATTCAACTTCAACATACCCATTCTGGATACATTACTCATCTCACCATCTTCATTATTATCATAGCACACATTCTCCATCAACCAAACCACAACATGCATGGAAAGAACACAAAACCTAGCAGAAAAAAACACCCAAATACAACAATGTCACCATTACCAGTAAACTAGAGGGAAGAGGCTGAACCACTTACCTCAACTGATGGTTAAACAAAGACAATGATGAAGATGAACAAATAAAGAAGACGATGACAGTGATGGAAGAAGAAAAACACAAAGGAAGATCATAATAAAGAAGACGACCAGGCAGGGGAGGCTTCATTTTTCGGTTTAAAATTAAACAAAAATGATGTAGTTAGTTATTGAGCAAACGACATCATTCTTGTATAATTTTTTAAAATATTGTAACATTTGGCAACGATTTCAGAAAACGTTGCCGAATGTTAAACAATTGGTAATATTTTTTATAATTGTCACCAATTAGACCGCCCTTTAATAACGATCTCATGGAATTGTTGTTAAAGGGACTTCTCTGGCGATGAATTAATAAAATCGTTCCTAAAGGAATTTTGTGGCAATGATTATGTAAATTGTTGCCAACTCTTTTCATATATATATTTTTAATTTTTTATATTTATCATGTTTTTGTAATATATGATTTCAACAAAATAGTATAAAATTTATATATAATGGTGAATTGTGTTTCTGTGTTGGTTATGTATGAGTTGACTTTTTCTTCATCTTTTATGCTTGTTTGAGGAAAACCTGTACTTTTTAATGAAATGTCTGTTAAAAGTATTTAACTTCTGTAGGGGATGCTTATGTACTTCATTCTTTTTTTTAATTCCATCACAGTAGCTCCCTCCATATATGAGGAGGGGCTTCGAGGCCTAACTTTTTTTTTTCAGAATAGTGACTTTAGAGGAAAGCACACCTAATTATGCATCCCCTAAACATAACACATACACACATAACATTCTCAAATGTGAAGTGATCTTAGTTAATAGATCACAAATTAACATTGCTAGAGCGTTGGAACATTCAAATAAGAAGTCATCACATAATGTCGATGTGGCGATTGGTTTTGATGGAAAAAATGAGCTCTAATGGGAAGAAAGTGGCAAGATTTTCCCTAATGACGAACATATCAATGCACAACAAATCTCCTCATCAAAGTTTAATCACCCCCTTGCCTTCAATTGTCGTTCTTTGTCTTTAAGGTTTTTAATATTATCCAAATTAGCTCTCTTTCTTTATTATGTGTATCTCATTTTCTGTTAGAAAGCTATTAGATGAATGTTTGATTGTATATACTATGTGTTGTGTAAGGTGTCTTTGAATATTCAAGAGAAGATAAATAAAAATGGAGGCGGTGGCAATTTCTCGATGGTCCATACAAGATTAGGAAAATTGGTAGTTTTAGAATAGTCATCAATTCCAAAAAGTATGTCTATTTAATCAGGTATGCATGTGTTAAAATTTGGGTTCCTTATACCATTTGACTTAGCTATTTAAGTTTTATACTATTTGTTTCTTAGGTGAAACACGTTGTATATGCAATTCATCTAATTCAGTTATCTATACTACATCTGGGGAACCGTTCATTGAATATTCTGCTAGTTGAGTTAAAGCCATGAAGTTTTTAGAAGAGGGTGTCAATACACCACCACCTAAAGGAAGATCTTTGACTATTTTAATTAATGTTTTCAAACGTGCAAAGAGCCTTCTTAAGAATCCAAACATAAGGAATTTTTTTACCTTTTCTACCGAGTCTCATGTCACTTGAAATATAAAAAAAATAAATATTTCTTTTCCTTTTCAATGGAATATTAGGCATGAAACTTTATTTTTTTTTCTGTAAGAATTGTTAAATTTCTCATTAAAATCTTGTGTTACTTACCATATATCATTATATTATATTATATTATATTACTTACCATATTTTAATATTTATTTTTTATCTATGCATCATATATGATCATTATATTACAAACTTCATGTTAAAATTATTTGAAAATTTTGTGATACCTTACAAAAATTGTCGATCATATAATTTAAAAGATAAAATGAAAAGTATAAATGTGTAATATTAATTAATTTTGAGTTTATAGTTTCATAAATTATTGAAATGATTTGACAATTTTGGTAGCTAAATTTGTTTTTGCACTTAGAATCATTGTCAATGATATTAAATTTGATTTTGTTGTTCAAACTTTTGGTGATGATTTTAAAAAATTTGTCACCAAAAGTCTAGCTTTTTGTGATGATTCAAAAAGTCGTTGCCAAAAGCTCGACCTTTGGTGAAGAAATTGCTAAACCATCATAAAAGGATGAGCCTTTTGAGACTATTCCTATAAATCGTTGCCAAAGACATACATTTAGCGACGATTCTATAAAAACATTGCCCAAAGTTTGACTTTTAGTGACAATTTTGAAATCGACGCCAAAAAAATCATAGCCAAAAGTCAACTTTGTTGTAGTATAAAGAAGTGCATTATAAGTTTTATGTAATAAATAGATACCGCTCAAGTTCAAAGGTAAATTTTCTCTTTTCGCAATTAAACTAGTAATGCTATATGAGTCGGAATGTTTGCTGGTCCAACAAGTACATAGTCGTAAGCTAATGGTGGAGGAGATGAGAATGTTTTGTTATATTTGTAACCTTATTAGAATAGATAGCGTTAAAAATGTATTGATAAGGGACAAATTAAAGGTTGCTAGTATTAATGAAAAATTAAGAGAGACGAGGCTTCGATAGTTCAAAAATGTTAAAAAAGGAGACATATTAATGCTCCTATAAGAAAATGCGAGAAAAATAATATAACTTTGCTAGAACTTACTGAGGACATGGCTCATAATAGAAAACTTTATAATACTAGATTAAAAAATCTCGCTTAGATAGGTCTTTCTTGTTCTATTAAGTCTTTTAAATAATTTCCATAGATTTTTATTTTATAGTTATTATTATTATTTAACATAGTGCTTCTCTTTTGTTATTTAACCTAAGCAAGTGTCTTACTTAGTCAAATTATTGTCATGTAATGATTGATTTGATTTTTTACTTGTTTTTTCCTGATTTGTGTATTTAATATTTATTATGATATATGTGTACTTATTATATATTAAATTACATTTTATTATTTTATGTGGACGTATTTATTTATATTTTATATTATCATTATTTTGTATTATATGTGGGTCTATCGAATCGGGCTTGTTACCTAGTAAGGATAAGGCGTATATTACTAGACTTTTTCATACCCCATATTTTTGTGGGACTCTCACTGAGTATTATTATTGTTGTTATTGTATTTCTTTTCTGGTTTTTTGGGGTTTTAAGTTTACAATTTAATTTTCTGCCCCTCTTTGAGGTTTCTTTCCCCAATCTTCAATTTGCTTGAATAGACAAAAGGTTCCTTATAGATCATTCTAAATTCTGAAACCCTTACATAATAAGCTACATCTTGTGGTATGAAAGTAAGTCTAAAATTCATATTTTGATTAAAGACATTGGACCATTTATAGTTTAGATATTTTATTTTATTTTCTAAAATAATTTTATACTCTGTCAATTTTGGGTTTTATTTTATTTGTACTCTTTAATGATATTATTTGATTGATTTTAATAAAATAATAAATGATATTGTATAACATAATTAGGTATTACTTGACATAATATATGTAACATTTGTATCATCTAATACATAACATTGTTGGAGAAAGAGGGTAGAGAAGAATAATGAACAATAATTGATTGACATGAATTGCTAATCTTTATTGTTGCTACTTTTTATTTTGAAACCGATGTCTTTATATAAGCTTTTATAATGAAGTTTAAATCCTAATAAATAACAAATTTATTTTAACAAACAAAATATTTTCTTCTAACAGATAACAAATCTTTTCTTTATTACTACACTATCATAAAATCTTTATCTTTACTACTTTATCTTACTACTCTCAATATTAATAGATAACAAATTTTATCTTAAACAAAGACCAAGTCAAAATAAATTTTAAAAAAATATTTAACAGTCCCCCTTGATTTAAAATTAGATACATGGAGAACTTCTCTTCAAATAAATTGTGAAGCACTCCTCTTCAAATGTGATGCACTTCTCATCACCATTATCAACTTTCAATTGCTGAAGCACTTCTCTTTATGGTGCACATCTCAGCATTGACTCTAAAATAAAGCTTCTTCTTTTGTCTCTTGCACCATATTTATTTATGAAGTATTGGCTAAATAAGCCCTATCAACTTTATCTTCAGTTTCCTCGTCTCTCATCATTCTTCTTTGATTTATGGCTTGAAGAGCATTTAGTAACTCTACAAAGGTTATTTTTGATAGATCTTTAGAATCTTCAAGTGATGAGATTTTAGTTTCATACCTTTGGGAAGGTCACAAAAAGAGTGTCCACCACTTTTTGACTTGTAAATTCTTCATCACCAAGCAATTTGATTTGATTAATGATAAGCATGAGCTTACTTGCATATTCTTTAGCACTTTTCGATTTCTTCATCCTTAACATCTCAAATTCTCTTTTGAGATTTAGAATTTGCATCATTTTTGTTTACTTGTTGCCTTAAACTCTTCCTTGAGTATTTCTCGTGCTTCTTTAGGTAATTCACAAGCCATTATATTTGTAAAAATTCCCTCTGACATGGCCGAATATTTACAGAAAAGCACTTTTGGTTTCCTACTATTTCTTCATCTTGTTTTTTATTTGAGTTATTGTGGAATTTTCTAAAAGTGGGGTAGGATTAAAATCACTCTCAACAACCTCCCATAAACTTAAGGCTTTCAAATAAGATTTCATTTTGATGGCCTATGATTGATAGTGTTCTCCATTGAAAATAGAAAATGGAAGAGGAAAATTGTTTAATGTCATGGCTTCCTCTCACTCTCTTGCAGACTACTATTCCCTTAACGTTGAAAAAAGAAAACCAAACCCGGTATTAAACTCCAATACCACTTTGTTAGGGAAAATGGAGAAGAGAAGAATAATGAACAACAATTGATTGACACAAATTGTTAATCTTTACTAGTGCAATTTTTAATTATGAAAATGATGCCTTTATATAGGCTTTTCAATAAAGTTTAAATCCTAATAGATAACACTTTTTTAACAAATAAAATTTTATCTTCTAATAGATAACAAATTTTATCTTTACTTTGCAATAATCTTTATCTTTACTACTCCTAATCCTAACAGATAACAAAATTTTTCATTAAACAAAGACCAAGTCAAAACAAATTTTAAATCAATATTCAACAAACATCGTGTAATTTGGGAGATGTAATATCTAAATGAATTTGTCTCATTTATAAACCACATCGTAATTTTGAAAGATGACAAATGTTAAGTAGTATCTAATTAAGTTATACCATGTAGTTTGTGCATTCTTCATTAAATTTTTAATAAAATTAATATTAAAAGATACAAATGTTTTTAATAAAATAATATTAAAAGATACAAATGAAATAAAACCAAAATTTGAAAAGTATATGATAATTTTAGAAATGATGAATTAAAATAAAAAAGAAATTGCTTACTGTGGAGAATCAACTGTAATCAACCATTAATAGTTTGTTGAAATATATGATACAAACACCAATTTGTGAATATCTTGCAAGTCTAGCAAGGTAGGATAGCACTTTTGTTGGACCCCGAATGTTTCATAGAAGTTAGAACTATTTGAAGGAGAAATTTAGGCAAGTAGTCATGAGTAAAGAGCAAATGAATGAAAATTCTCGAACCAAGAAATGATAGGCAAGGGTAAAGTAGTGAATGAGAAATGTGGATATATCCAAGTTTTACTTTGGTGTTTCTGGTGGATAAAAAATTTTGAAGTGAGAAGAATTAAGGTGAAAGTTAGAAGTAGATTGAAAGTAAAAATGAAGTTGAATATGCGTACTAAGTTGATGAAGAATATCTATATATGTGTATATTCTATTATTAGTGTTCATGATTAATCATGGATTATAAATTTTCTTTCTAGATGATATTGATTTGAAATTAAGTTGAGAATGAGGAGTAAATGAAGTAGAAAAGGTGATCTTAGTATAATTTGTATTAAGGAAAGATTGTGAAACAAAGTAGATGAATGTAAAGTACGTATTCTGAATTCGAGAGAAATTTAAGATCGATCTAGGCTAGATTAGAGAGAGTGTGTCTTCTAGAAAGTTGTAAGTCTTTCTTTTAGCTTTCCAACTATATATAGTATGGAATTTTGGACGTTTGAGCTGAAAGTTATGGTCCTTATAAGGGACGATGTGCAAGAAAGGAGTTGTATCTTCTGCCTTCTTGCTTCTTTTGTGATGACATCATATCCATCTGTGTTTCCTTTATGATGATGTCATCTTCTTTTGAGTTTTGCTTCTTCTGTGTTTTGCTTCTTCTGTCTTTTGCTTCTTCTACCTTTCGCTTCTTCTGTCTTTCGCTTTTTTGTGTTTTGCTTCTTCTTCCTTTCGCTTCTTCTGTCTTTTGCTTCTTCTGTCTTTCGCTTCTTCTGTCTTTTGCTTCTTCTACCTTTCGCTTCTTCTGTCTTTTGCTTCTTCTGTCTTTTGCTTCTTCTGTCTTTCGTTTCTTCTACCTTTCGCTTCTTCTGTGTTTTGCATCTTCTGTCTTTTACTTCTTCTGCTTTTCGCTTCTTCTGTGTTTTACTTTTTTTGTCTTTTGCTTCTTCTATCTTTTGCTTCTTCTATCTTTTGCTTCTTCTGTATTTTCGCTTCTTCTATCTTTTCGCTTCTTCTGCCTTTTCGCTTCTTATGTGTTTTGCTTCTTCTGTCTTTTCGCTTCTTCTGTCTTTTTGCTTCTTCTGCCCTTTTGCTTCTTTTATGTTTTGCTTATTCTGTATTTTTGCTTCTTTTGCCTTTTTGTTTCTTCTGTGTTTTGCTTCTTCTGTCTTTTCGCTTCTTCTGTCTTTTCGCTTCTTCTATCTGTTTGCTACTTCTGCCTTTTCGCTTATTCTGTGTTTTGCTTTTCTGTCTTTTCACTTCTTTTTTCTTTTTGCTTCTTCTACCTTTTCATTTCTTCTGTGTTTTGCTAACACGTCTTCTTCTGTGTTTTGTTGACGCGCTGTTTCTGTGTTTTGTTGATGCATCTTCTTCTGTGTTTTGCTGACGTGTCTTCTTTTGTGATTTGCTCCTTCTGCTTTTCTGTCTTTTCACTTCTTTTGTCTTTTTGCTTCTTCTACCTTTTCATTTCTTCTGTGTTTTGCTAACACGTCTTCTTCTGTGTTTTGTTGACGCGCTGTTTCTGTGTTTTGTTGATGCATCTTCTTCTGTGTTTTGCTGACGTGTCTTCTTTTGTGATTTGCTCCTTCTGCTTTTCGTTTCTTCTGTGTTTTGCTATCTTCTACCTTTTGCTTCTTTTGTCTTTCGTTTCATCTGTGTTTTGCTATCTTCTGTCTTTTACTTCTTCTGTACCTATCTTCTGTTCCATTTTTGACCCTTCTAACAATAGAATCATTCTTCAAGGCCTCCATGAAAGTTGTATATCTTGAAGTCATCTTTTGAACCATATAAACAACATCTTAATGCGATATCTGTAGGGAAAGTTCTAGCAATTTTCCCACTTCTTCTGTCTTTTTCCATTCGTCTGCTTTTTTCTTGGGCTTCGTCTAATCCTATCGTCGGATCCATTTTGAACCTTCAGATGATAAAATCTGACCTCAAGGTCTTCTTCAAAGTTGTAGATTTCAAAGTTATCTTTGAAATCATCCTGAGATGATCTTAATCCAACATCTCTAGTGAGAATTATGCCATTTGTCCCGAGACAAGTTTAATATGAGTGAGGACCAAATCTTATTTGCTTCTTCGGCCATAATTTATTTGTCTGACCTCCAAATGAAGTGATTCTTGAACCCTTAGATTTCTAACACTTTTATTTTTGTGTCTCCATTGAAGGTCATAGCTTTTGGTGTTGATTTGAAAGAGATGGATTGAACCAAAGGAAGAGTAGGAATTGGATATTTTACTGAACATGCTTCAATATTTTGATGATTTCTGGACTAGTAGAGCTTCAAATAAGATGATTCTTATTTCAAGATAAACTAGAGACATGGAGCTACAAATGGTATGAAGAAGTTGAAATCTAATTCAGTTTCTAAGATGTTTAAAGTTCAGATAGAAGTTATACATAGTATATTGATTTGGACAAGAGCAGTCCAAAAATATTTGAAGTGTATCTTTCGAATTACTGAACCAGATGGAATGATTTTGGTGTCCTTGGGAACTTAAAACAAGAAAGAACACTTTTCTAGAAGAAAGAGTTTTGTTAGAATATTCAAGGGTGCTTTTGGCAAGACACTTAAGTATAAAAGATATAAGGCATAAATGGAAGGGCAAATGGGACAATTCTCAATCATTAAAGGTATAATTGGAAGAAGAAGTTTTGTCTTGCTTATAAATGAAGAAGAAAAACGTCAATGGAAAGAAAGGAGAAGAGAAGAACGAAATGAGAAAGAAAGAGAAAGAGAGAATGTCATGAAAAAGAGAGAGAAATATAAAGAGAATAAGAGAATAAGAGAAAGAAGAGAAAACAAGCTAGGGTTTCAATTTCCTTAGCCTATAAGAGAGACTTTGAGGTTGTTCAAGAAGAGAAAAAGGTAGAGGAAGAGAAGAGCTTCCATTTGAGCTAAGGATCTCTTCATTTGGTGAAGAACCAAAAGGATCAAAGAGACCTATTTCATTTAGATAAGCTCACAGAATACACATTAAAGATACAATAGGAAAGAGCTTTAGAGACCTCAGGTTGTTTGCAAAAAGAAGAGACATTCTGAACAAGTCTATAAGCAAGGAAATCAAGATAGGTACATGTTTATAATAGAGTAAATAAGCCACTACTGTTTTTCTTTAAATCAAAGAAGTTTACTGATTTCAATTGCATCATAAGTGTTGCATATTTTGTTTTTGCATGATTTGTGAAATCTGCTATATGTTTGCTACATGAGCTGTGTAATGATTTATAAAGAGATTTTTTAAGTGATTTTTGAAAAGAATAGTAAGTTTATGAAATCAAGTTTTGAAATCGCATATGAAATATTGTATGCTCATGAAACTCAACTTTTCAAAATGTGCCATTATGAGCATCAAGCCTACAAGATTTTGAAATCTATGTGTTATGTGAGTTTGTGGTACTCTCTCAAGAACCATCACGTGCACGTTAACCCAAGTATAGGCTTCTCCCGCCTACCCACTAATGGCATGGAGTTCCCTCAAGGACTCCCTCAAGCATTCACGACTACACAGGACCATCACATTAGAAATGTGTAGTGCGTCATGTTTTGGACTTACCCAAACCATTTGATATGCTTATGTGCTCATGTTATGTTAATAAGTTTGATGCATTCATGTTTTGCAACTTGTGAATTTTGGCTGAAAGCATAAGAAACATGTGTTTTATGTTGGGACCCGATCCGGAAACCGGATCCCAATCAGAAAATGAAGGAAACAAAGCGGATTCAAATCGAATAAATCGAATCACAACATGCGAAAGCAAACGCGAAACAAATACGAAGGTATCGAATCAAAACGAATCGAATACAAATCGAATCGAAACCAATTTTCGATACGTAACAAAACAGAGCCGACATCCGTGAACAAATATTTTAGAAATCACTGTCGCGTTGGAAACCTTAGACTGAACTGTCCAAAATCCGGTATAAATTTTTCTTTTTCTTTTCTCTCTTTTCTCATTCCTCAATCCAAATACATTCACATACAATCGCACTATCCAATGTCCAATACACGTTCATTCATATTTTTCCATATACAATTCATGCTTATATCTCAATTGAACATACAAAATCTATATAACATATCCATGTGCAATACCATAACTCAATAGCCTCATCCAAATCTCATAATTCCAATACAATTTATACACCATTTCATAAATTAAAGCTTTATACAAATCATAGTAGCATTTTCAAGCCTTATACATTACCCATAACCCTAAATCAAAGTACACAATACACAACAATTTTAGACTTCTCAGCAACCATCTAACTTAACAATAATACAATATAAACACATGCAAACAGAAATCTTCATTTTCTTTTACCTGATCTTCTTCTCATCACCCGTGGATGGGAATGAAGGGGGGTGAGCTTATAGCTCGTGGGTAACAGTTTATAACAAATAAATAAGCAAAACCCTTGAAATTCTTTTTCTTTTCTGGTCTTAGAAAACATTTCTTTGAATTCCGTAAAGCACATTTTTGAAAAGTTCTTTTCTTGCCATATTCAAAATTGCAATTTGCAAAACGTATGATTTTTAGGCTTTTAGCCATAAACCCATAGGTTACAAAACATGAATGCATCAACTTGACAATTCACATATGCAGTGGCAAATCACATATGCAAAGCACACAATTGGCTCGAGAGTTTCATAAATATGACGGAAAACTGAAGTTTTACCGTAAACACAACGAGTCCGATTTCTCAGGATCTCGTGGCCCCAAGCGGGCAGCCGGGAGAAGGCTATCTATATGTCGACGCGCACGTGACTAACACAACGTTCCTCTCTCTCCCAAACAAAAGCACATATTCATGCTCAATCAATTTATCGAATGCTCTTTTCCAAATATACAAAATGCCATGGAATCTTTCGAGGCATAACACAAATGTATTTTGCATTTCATCAAAAGTTCATGTATGGAATCAATAATGATTTTTCAAATCATTCACACGATGGTGCAACATTTATGATGAAATTGAAATCAGAAATCTCTTTGTTTAAGGAAAGCAGTAGTGGCTTATAAATCTATTATAAACAGGTAGCCACCTCGAATCGATGCTAAAAGCTTGTCCTTAGCTTCAATTTGACCATTTCTTCTTTTATTCTCCCAATTGAAAATTTCCTACACCAATGTCACACAAATTCGACCCCATAAATAACATAATCCTTAATATTGAACTTAGAAAACACTAATTTCACACATAATCAAGTCATCTAAATCACCAATTTTTAAAAACCCCAATTCATAAAATTGGGCATAACCCTAATTAATTTCTATCCAAGATTAAACTCATAGTACTTAGCAATCATTAAAATTGACTTCATACTCCACAAACCCATACCATTTTCCATAATTCTAAACCAAAACTTCAAAAGGAACTCAAATCTTAAAAATTGCTCTTACCTCATTTCTCCTCCTTTTTTGGATTTTCTAGGCTTGAAAGGAAGCGCTCTTCATCCTCCACGTTTTTTCCTCTTGACTCAACTTAGAAAGCTTACTTGAAGTCCCCTAAAAATCGAACCCTAGCTCTCTCTCTCTTTTCTTTCTCCTTCACTCAACCGAAAGCTTGCTCTCCCTTATCTCTTCTTATTTTTCTTTCCTTTTGCTCAAGTGTCGTGCCTCACCTAATAAAAACCACAGCCCAATCCTTTTTATAGTGCCATGTCATTTAATGAATGAGGAATGACCCATATGCCCCTCCATTTAAGCCTATAAACTTAACCCTTTAAGTAAACTTCTAAAATTGCCCCTTCGTTGGTCTTTATAACTGACATCTTGTCTGATTATTTCGATCAAGTAAAGAAGCCATTTGCTAAGAATTTCTTTTTGGGAAATGTCCCTCTATGTCTTACGAATCCATCGCTTCAAGAATCGGATCGATCGGAGCTCTATAGCTCAAGATATCTCAAAAATACTGAAATTTGTTCTTCAGACCCGAGGCTGAACACTACACCTTACTTCCGACCCGAATTTGGAAGTCTTAGAGGCTAACTCATAGCTCGGCTCCTTCATAACATTTATATCCCCATGTCTCTATTTTAATTTCTAAAATGAATCAGATCGATCGGAGCTCTACCGATCAAGATATCTCCAAAATACTAAACACTGTTCAGCCATTACAACACAGAAACTAAACACTACACCAAACTTCCGACCCACATTTGGAAGTCTTAGAGGCTAAATCATAGCTCAGCTCCTTCATAAAATTTGTATCCCCATGTCTCTATTTTAATTTCCAAAGAGAATCAGATCGATCGAAGCTCTACCGATCAAGATATCTCCAAAATACTGAACAGTTTCAGCCATTACAACACAGAGGCTAAACACTACACCAAACTTCCGACCCACATTTGGAAGTCTTAGAGGCTAAATCATAGCTCGACTCCTTCATAACATTTGTATCCCCATGTCTCTATTTTAATTTCAAAAAATAGTCAGATCGATCGGAGCTCTACCGATCAAGATATCTCCAAAATATTGAACACTATTCAGCCATTACAACACAGAGGCTGAACATTACACCAAACTTCCGACCCACATTTGGAAGTCTTAGAGGCTAAATCATAGCTCGGCTCCTTCATAACATTTGTAGCCCCATGTCTCTATTTTAATTTTCAAAAAGAATCATATCGATCGGAGCTCTACTGATCAAGATATCTCCAAAATACTAAACACTATTCAGCCATTATAACATAGAGACTGAACACTACACCAAACTTCCGACCCACATTTGGAAGTCTTAGAGGCTCAATGGTCGATCGACTCCTTCATAACATTTGTAGCCCCATCTCTCTAGTTAAATTCTCAAAAATAATCAGATCGATCGAAACTCTATATCTCAATATATCTAAAAAATACCGAACACTGTTCAACTTTTATAACCGACCAGCTCACTTTCATCCGAGCTATCTTTCTCCATTTAATTCCAAAACGGACCTGTCTAGTATAGAAAGATAGAAAAATGTCTTAGAAATCCAACGCTTCAAGAATCGGGTCGATCGGATGTCGGACGAAGAAGTTATGCTCAAAAGAGTGAAGGAAGGTCAGAGCTCGGCCAGAAAATCAAAGCTCGGCCAGAACGAAGATCGGTCGGCCAACAGAGGTCGATCGGCCAGCAGAGGTCGGTCGGCCATCATAGGTCGGTCGGCCATCATAGGTCGGTCGGCCAACAGAGGTCGGCCAGTACCTAATCCGACCATCAAACTTCTAACACTCATAACTTTTGACTCCGAGCTCCGAATTTTACAAACTTGGTACCGTTGGAAAGATAAAAGAAAGATATACAATTTTCAAGAAGGACTTGAAGGCAAGATCGGTCCTTAAAGGGGTCAAAAATGCGCTCGAAGATGACCAATCGATAATCTCCTCAAAACTTTACACAGCACCTCAACTTGCAAACATCATAACTTTTGACCCAGAACTCCAAATTTGACAAACTTGGTGTCTACAGAAAGCTAAAAGAACCATCTACAACTTTTATGAAGGCCTTAAAAATCAGATCGACCTCTAACTGGGTCAAAAACTTCATATAAATTGACTGGTTGATCAACTTCACACTAAACAATATCAGAACTTCTAAAAATCATAACTTTCTATTCTTTTGTCCAAAATTTTCGCGCTTTATATCAATGGAAAGATAAAAACATAATCTACCACTTTCATTAAGACCACTTTGGCTAAATCCATCTAAATCAATACAGATTTACCATTGAAGTCTCTAAATACCATTCCAATACATGAACTTCACATATCAACACATCAACTTCACATATTCACCCACTACCACAAACTCTTCAACTAATTCATCTCAAACACAATTCAACTCTCCAATAAACTATTCCAAAGCCATTTCCCCACATCAAACTCAACACCAAAGGATATGCGCATATACATTTCTCTTTTACAAAAGTCATACACAATCTTACTCTTAATAGCATTTTTCAAATCAAGTAAAATACACTTAACTTTCAAAGATCATAACTTTCAATCCCGATATCGAAAAATAACATACTCTATGGCTACGAAAAGCTCTCAACATAATCTACAAATTTCATGTAGATCATTTTCTCAAAATCTGCCTAAATCAAAAGTCAACTCTTTACTCCAAAGGTCAAATTTCTTAATTCTCCAAAATATAACACTTTCACCAATCATTTCTTGCTTTTCAACTTCCATTTCAATCAACTAGTTCATTTTGACTTTCATAACTCATACAACTCTACTCAAATTTCAAAGTCATCAAAATCATTCACTTCATTTCTCATCAATCTCCTTTAAGCACAATAACATCTATAACATAATACCTATACAAACACACTCATTTAATTCCATTTAATATTTCTAATTTCTATCGAAAGTTCGGGGTCCAACAATTCTCTCCCTCTTAAAAGAATTTCGCCCTCGAAATTCCTACTAAGACATTATCAAGTAACACAATCTCTTAACTAATTTCTTTCGAAAAGAGCTTAATCAATCACTTTTCTTATCTAATGTCCCCATCATACATATTCTCAATCTCTTCACAATTTCTCAATTCTTGAGTCACATAACACCCATACCATATCAATACATATATTCCTATCATCAAGCTCATCTTTCAAATATTCTGCTATTGCATCTCCTATATATTCGAAGTCAAATCATCCAAACTCATTATGAATTTCTAATCTTAAGTTCCATACACACAATCTTAAAATCAATCATACTCTTGACACTTAAATCAAATAGTCACTGTAATTCCTCGAATAATTCATGAACACTTATTCACATCAGTATCACACTCTCACTAATTCAGTCATATAACTCATCACCTCAATCATACAATCATTTAGATTCGTCAAATAATTCATGAAAGACAAACACATCATGCTCACATTCTCACAAGATCAATCTTATCCACTCACTAACTCTTATCAATTGCTCATATAAGCCTTTTACACACATATGCCCAAGTAAGATCCTATTACTGGGCTCTGATACCACAAATGTTGGGACCCGATCCAGAAACCGGATCCCAATCGAAAAACGAAGGAAAACAAAGGAAACAAAGCGGATTCAAATCGAATAAATCGAATCACAACATGCGGAAGCAAACGCGAAACAAATACGAAGGTATCGAATCAAAACGAATCGAATACAAATCGAATCGAAACCAATTTCCGATACGTAACAAAACAGAGCCGACATCCGTGAACAAATATTTTAGAAATCACTGTCGCGTTGGAAACCTTAGACTGAACTGTCCAAAGTTTGGTATAAATTTTTCTTTTTCTTTTCTCTCTTTTCTCATTCCTCAATCCAAATACATTCACATACAATCGCACTATCCAATGTCCAATACACGTTCATTCATATTTTTCCATATACAATTCATGCTTATATCTCAATTGAACATACAAAATCTATATAACATATCCATGTGCAATACCATAACTCAATAGCCTCATCCAAATCTCATAATTTCAATACAATTTTTACACCATTTCATAAATCAAAGCTTTATACAAATCATAGTGGCATTTTCAAGCCTTATACACTACCCATAACCTTAAATCAAAGTACACAATACACAACAATTTTAGACTTCTCAGCAACCATCTAACTTAACAATAATACAATATAAACACATGCAAACAGAAATCTTCATTTTCTTTCACCTGATCTTCTTCTCATCACCTGTGGATGGGAATGAAGGGGGGGTGAGCTTATAGCTCGTGGGTAACAGTTTATAACAAAAAAATAAGCAAAACCCTTGAAATTCTTTTTCTTTTCTGGTCTTAGAAAACATTTCTTTGAATTCCGTAAAGCACATTTTCGAAAAGTTCTTTTCTTGCCATATTCAAAATCGCAATTTGCAAAACGTATGATTTTTAGGCTTTTAGCCATAAACCCATAGGTTACAAAACATGAATGCATCAACTTGACAATTCACATATGCAGTGGCAAATCACATATGCAATGCACACAATTGGCTCGAGAGTTCCATAAATACGACGAAAAACTGAAATTTTACCTTAAACACAACGAGTCCGATTTCTCAGGATCTCGTGGCCCCAAGCGGGCAGCCGGGAGAAGGCTATCTATATTTCGACGTGCATGTGACTAACATAACGTTCCTCTCTCGCCCAAACAAAAGCACATATTCATTCTCAATCAATTTATCGAATGCTCTTTTCCAAATATACGAAATGCCATTGAATCTTTCGAGGCATAACACAAATGTATTTTGCATTTCATCAAAAGTTCATGTATGGAATCAATAATGATTTTTCAAATCATTCACACGATGGTGCAACATTTATGATGAAATTGAAATAAAAAAATCTCCTTGTTTAAGGAAAGCAGTAGTGGCTTATAAATCTATTATAAGCAGGTACCCACCTCGAATCGATGCTAGAAGCTTGTCCTTAGCTTCAATTTGACCATTTCTTCTTTTATTCTCCCAATTGAAAATTCCCTACACCAATGTCACACAAATTTGACCTCATAAATAACATAATCCTTAATATTGAACTTAGAAAACACTAATTCCACACATAATCAAGTCATCTAAATCACCAATTTTTAAAAACCCCAATTCATAAAATTGGGCATAACCCTAATTAATTTCTATCCAAGATTAAATCCATAGTACTTAGCAATCATCAAAATTGACTTCATACTCCAACAACCCATACCATTTTCCATAATTCTAAACCAAAACTTCAAAAGAAACTCAAATCTTAAAAATTGCTCTTACCTCATTTCTCCTCCATTTTTGGATTTTCTAGGCTTGAAAGGAAGCTCTCTTCATCCTCCACGTTTTTCCCTCTTGACTCAACTTAGAAAGCTTACTTGAAGTCCCCTAAAAATCGAACCCTAGCTCTCTCTCTCTTTTCTTTCTCCTTCACTCATCCGAAAGCTTGCTCTCCCTTCTCTCTTCTTATTTTTCTTTCCTTTTGTTCAAGTGTCATGCCTCACCTAATAAAAACAACAGCCCAATCCTTTTTATAGTGCCATGTCATTTAATGAATGAGGAATGACCCATATTCCCCTCCATTTAAGCCTATAAACTTAACCATTTAAGTAAACTTCTAAAATTGCCCCTTCGTTGGTCTTTATAACTGACATCTTGTCTGATTATTTTGATCAATTAAAGAAGCCATTTTCCAAGAATTTCTTTTTGGGAAATGTCCCTCTATGTCTTACGAATCCATCGCTTTAAGAATCGGATTGATCGGAGCTCTATAGCTCAAGATATCTCCAAAATACTGAAGTTTGTTCTTCAGACCCGAGGCTGAACACTTCACCTTACTTCCGACCCAAATTTGGAAGTCTTAGAGGCTAAATCATAGCTTGTCTCCTTCATAATATTTGTAGCCCCATGTCTCTATTTTAATTTCCAAAAAGAATCAGATCGATCGAAGCTCTACCGATCAAGATATCTCCAAAATACTGAACACTACTCAGCCATTACAACACAGAGACTGAACACTACACCAAACTTCCGACCCACATTTGGAAGTCTTAGAGGCTAAATCATAGCTCATCTCCTTCATAACATTTGTAGCCCCATGTCTCTATTTTAATTTCCAAAGAGAATCAGATCGATCGAAGCTCTACCGATCAAGATATCTCCAAAATACTGAACACTATTCAGCCATTACAACACAGAGGCTGAAAACTACACCAAAATTCTGACCCACATTTGTAAGTCTTAGAGGCTAAATCATAGCTCGGTTCCTTCATAAAATTTGTAGCCCCATGTCTCTATTTTAATTTACAAAAAGAATCAGATCGATCGAAGCTCTACCGATCAAGATATCTCCAAAATACTGAACACTGTTAAGCCATTACAACACAAAGGCTGAACACTATACCAAACTTCCGACCCACATTTGGAAGTCTTAGAGGCTGAAGCATAGCTCAGCTCCTTCATAACATTTGTAGATCCATGTCTCTAATTTAATTTCCAAAAAGAATCAGATCGATCGGAGCTCTACCGATCAAGATATCTCCAAAATACTGAACACTGTTATGCTATTACAACACAGAGACTGAACACTACACCAAACTTCCGACCCACATTTGGAAGTCTTAGAGGCTCAATTGTCGATCGGCTCCTTCATAACATTTGTAGCCCCATCTCTCTAGTTAAATTCTCAAAAAGAATCAGATCGATCGAAACTCTATATCTCAATATATCTAAAAAATACCGAACACTGTTCAACTTTTATAACCGATCAGCTCACTTTCATCCGAGCTATCTTTCTCCATTTAATTCCAAAACTGACCTATCTAGTATGGAAAGATAGAAAAATATCTTAGGAATCCAACGCTTCAAGAATCGGATCAATCGGATGTCGGACGAAGAAGTTATGCTCAAAAGAGTTAAGGAAGGTCAGAGCTCGGCCAGAAAATCAAAGCTCGGCCATAATGAAGATCGGTCGGCCAGCAGAGGTCGGTCGGCCATCATAGGTCGGTCGGCCATCATAGGTCGGTCAGCCAACAGAGGTCGGTCGGCCAGCAGAGGTCGGCCAACAGAGGTCGGCCAGTACCCAATCCGACCATCAAACTTCTAACATTTATAACTTTTGACTCCGAGCTCCGAATTTTACAAACTTGGTACCGTTAGAAAGATAAAAGAAAGATCTACAATTTTTAAGAAGGACTCAAAGGCAAGATCGGTCCTTAAAGGGGTCAAAAATGCGCTCGAAGATGACTAATCGATAATCTACTCAAAACTTTACACAGCACCTCAACTTGCAAACATCATAACTTTTGACCCAGAACTCCAAATTTGACAAACTTGGTGTCTACAGAAAGCTAAAAGAACCCTCTACAACTTTTATGAAGGCCTTAAAAATCATATCGACCTCTAACTGGGTCAAAAACTTTATATAAACTGACTGGTCGATCAACTTCACACTAAACAGCATCAAAACTTCTAAAAATCATAACTTTCTATTCTCTTGTCCAAACTTTTCGTGCTTTATATCAATGGAAAGGTAAAAACATAGTCTACCACTTTCATTAAGACCACTTTGGCTAAATCCATCTAAATCAATACAGATTTTCCATTGAAGTCTCTAAATACCATTCCAATACATGAACTTCACATATCAACACATCAACTTCACATATTCACCCACTACTACAAACTCTTCAACTAATTCATCTCAAACACAATTCAACTCTTCAATAAACTATTCCAAAGCCATTTCCCCACATCAAACTCAACACCAAAGGATATGCGCATATACATTTCTCTTTTACAAAAATCATACACAATCTTACTCTTAATAGCATTTTTCAAATAAAGTAAAATACACTTAACTTTCAAAGATCATAACTTTCAATCCCGATATCGAAAAATAGCATACTCTATGACTACGAAAAGCTCTCAACATAATCTACAAATTTCATGTAGATCATTTTCTCAAAATCTGCCTAAATCAAAAGTCAACTCTTTACTCCAAAGGTCAAATTTCTTAATTCTCCAAAATATAACACTTTCACCAATCATTTCTTGCTTTTCAACTTCCATTTCAATCAACTAGTTCATTTTGACTTTTATAACTCATACAACTCTACTCAAATTTTAAAGTCATCAAAATCAATCACTTCATTTCTCATCAATCTCCTTTAAGCACAATAACATCTATAAAACAATACCTATACAAACACACTCATTTAATTTCATTTAATATTTCTAATTTCTATCGAAAGTTTGGGGTCCAACATTTTAAGAACCATATGAAAATTTTCTATGACAAGTCAACGTTTTCAAAAGTTTTTGCTTATTTTTTTCAGTTATAAACTGTTACCCATGAGCTGTCAAGCTCACTCCCTTTCTGTCCCCTCTCCAGGTGATAGTTAAGAGATCAAGTGATCAAGAGCCTCAGGGAACTTCCGCAAATTTGTTATTTGTATTTTGTAATAAGCCAATGGTGTGGCTTTTGATATGTAAATAAAGTTTTTTTCAAACTCTGTTACTTTAGAAATGAAATGATAGATTGAAGTAGTTCGGTTATGTATGGTTCATTTCGACTTCCTCGTTATATGGTTGAGTTGAAGTAATAAGTTGTTTTGATGTTTGATCGTCACGGGCCACCACCCTTATGGGATGATGCTTAATAAGGGCTCATGGAAAGAACCATATCGGATAATACGCTCAAGGCTTCATGATTAGTTTCATGATTTCGAAAGAGTTGGGTTCCGGAAACGATGCCCAACAACTTCCTTCTCCACTCAAATCACAAGCTCGAAGGTGAATCTAGTTGGCACTCTCTAGCAGCAGCTTCTAAACTAAGTGCTTTTACTCCAAGAAAATGAAATATTGCATAAGATCAACATTCACTTTTAATACTCTAATTGTAATCTCTGTAATATGTAGTAATTGTCACTCTAATAATCAATGTATGTTTCTCCCAAGTGTTTGATAAATGGTTTGGTTTCGGATTGTAACTATGAGATTTTGCTAACACTCCATAAATGGATTTTTCAAAATCAAAGTTTGTTTCTTTCCACTCCAAGCATTTTATCTCAGCACAACTCCAAAATCAACTCAAGATAAGCAACAGAAATTAAAAGCAAAGGTTTTTCACGCATTGATGAAGAAGAAGGGTTTTTTTTCATATATTTCTACATCTATTACATAATGAAGTGATTTGGAGCTTTTCATATTAGCTCTCACACGTTTTTTGTACCATCTTACATTAATGACTGAAAATGAAAAACAAAGATAACTGAAGAGTAAGATTTTGACATGTATTTTACTCTCATTGGTTCAACAAAAACAAGACAATATTGCTGTCTGGAAAATTAACAAACTCTGACAATGTATCACCTAGTAATATTAAAGGCTACAGAAAGTAAAAAGCCAAAAACTCTGATGCTGCAGAAACCAAAAGTTGATGTGCGGTTTTGAGCTAGCTTAATCTCTTTAATGGCAATTGATATTTTGACTTTGAATTCTTCTACTTCATTGACTTTGCAAGACTTCTTCATAATTCCATCGAGAATTATCAAACTCTGCTTCAAGTTTTCTTTAACTGATTTAAAACCAGCTCTACATTTACTTCTTACATTCTGGTTCTTCGTCTTCCAGCTTTTCATTGCATCTTGCTTCAGCCCTTCCACTTTTCGTGCACTGGTCTTCAATCATTCGAATTCTATTCCTTGGATCCATGCACTTTTGAATTATTCCCAAGATGATCATCTCCAACTTCCTTTTGTACCTGGGAACTTTTTTGTTTATTTTGACTCTCCTCTTCACTTTAATTAATCTTGCTAATTCTTCCACAAATTTCAATATAGCAGGCTACATGAAACAACATAATTCAACAGCAAGTGGATTTAGTGAAGTTCAAACATGATATTCTTACAATAATTTGCACCATGTTCAAGTGCAGTTTACTTGAAAAAATAAATATTAAATTAAACCTAAAAATATTCTTTTAAAATAGCAATATGATAAAGAAACGAGAGGCCCAACACAGAGAGATTATGTACAAGGGACTTACTAAGTTATATATATAATATACCGATATTTATTATATATTTTATCCAGATTTAACAATGAAATTCTGCCTATATTTGTATTTACTATTTAGAGATTTTCTCCTATAGTTTCCAGATTATAATATGAACTGATATAGTATCTTGATATAAAAAGAAAAACGTAAAAGTATCCCACAAATCTTATCCTTTCTTTTCGGTTCAAGAATCACTCCTCGTAACAGAAACTTCAAGGATTCTTACACAAATTCATGCCAAAGTGCATTAAAATAGGCTTTCGGTGAACTACAATTCTCTTTAAAATAGTGATTGAACTAGAGCAAAAATTGCGACAAATGATGCCATAGAAAGAGACTGAGATAGAAGACTGTTGACAAGAAAGGATACCTGAGCAATTGTTCAGAAAATGCTGAAGGTAGCTACTTTTATTGGATCAAACCTAAAGCAAAAACCGCAAGTATAGCTAGCTTTGTGCCCTATCCTGAACGTGCATGCCTCTCCAAGCTTGTACAGAGAACCGAAAAATGAAAAGGGCATCAAACATTTCCCTGCAAAGAAACTTTGAACCACTTAAAAAAAGAGATGTGACTTTTTTGTTAATTATTACAGTCAAGTTTGAATAGCATCGAAAGGTGGTGGTATTTGTAAGTTTGTACAAGTATATTGCTATGTGTAAACAAACTACGGGAAGGCTCAAAATTCTTTACACAACCAATAATTGAAGAATTGTCTTCCCACTATTTTAAGGTACTAGTCTACGAGTCCTAGCTAGAAGTGGACCCCCGTGTATCAGCGTCCATTAATTAGTATCTATGAACACGAATATCAAGCCCACGTGATCACACACAAATTTGATGGTGGATGCAGACATAACCGTACACATTTCTATTGGCATTTTCTTTGTACGACATGCCTCCTTTATCATTTAATATAGCTGCAGTGCTTTCAGCGGGTAAACCTCTTGTACACTCAACTTCATCAGAGATCAGTGTCATACTCATAATAGCTACAACGTACACATTAAAAAGACTATTAGTCTATTAAAAAATATCTGTTATTACTGTGGATTGTAACCAGGATTTGATGAATTAAATGAGAAAGTACTCTCTTGACTGATAAAAAATTGTTTAACAAAGTAATGCTTGCCTGTTCGAATTATCACTTTCCATGTCACATATAGGAGACACTCTGAAAATTCATTTTTGGCTTTACACATCTGTCGAAATGATGCACAAAAGTTGGAAAGCGCTAGTGTACTCTTCTTGTGTATATTACATATTACATATTATGCACGTCTTTTCAAGTTCTGGGCCAAGAATCGAAATGAACTCGATCGGAAAAAGCATGTCAGTGCTAGCTATACCTTTGATGTAATTAATTTAATAGCTATTTGCCTGATGTGTTACTTTAGAAGCCTCATCAGCCTTCATTATAAGAGCAAGAGTTGAAAAGTACATATCAACTTAGCGGCCAAACGGTAGTCTTAGTAGTCTCAACTCTCAACTGTTACTAACTATACTCAATAAGCCTCGACATATGATTCAATGCAAGTACACTTCCCGAACTACATTTCGGTACAGTATTAGGGAAAGCAAACAGTTTTGTCGGAGTCTATTTAAAGCTTGAAGGATCAGATCAAACTTTTTTTTTTTTTGGAAGAAAAACACTGTTCCATGGTTCTTCATTATATCGGTGAATAAAGGAGTCCTGTTGAACATTAAAAACCAGCTGGGCCAAGCTATAGTAGCTAAACCTGGTGCCAGCTTAATATATCAGCCCTTGTTAATTACTACTGTGATGATCAGAACTGGACGAGAGTCTGTCAATTTTTCTAGGAGCAAATTAATCAAGCATGCTTGTTTACATTAGAAATGGTCGTGGTCAATCACCAAGGACACCATAACAGAAAACTATCTATGATGAGAAGAGTGTGTGTTTCTGTCAAAGATACAAGAGAGACTTAGTACGATAAAATATATATATATATTCACAAGTCTTATTTATTTGTTTCAGATCAGGAAAGAAATAATAACTTAATAATATATAGTAGAGGAGGTGTTAATTATGAATACAAAAGAATCTGAGTCCTTCTGTGAGTGTCTGACGAAGTCGACTCAGAGTGGACAGAGCTGGCAAAGCTCAGGCTGATAGCTTGCGGTTTTTAAAGCAGCAGAACGTTCCATTATAATATCCGTGCATGCATCTGCATTATATCAATAAATGATATATATATTATACTTGCACTTAACAATTTTTAGCAACGGTCCAAAAAGCAAAAACATGCACGAGCGCTCCATAATCTACGCTGATCAGGTGCTGCAGCAGCCAATGGCCCTCTGGTATGATCCTGCAGAAGCTGACGTGGCATATCAGAAAGTGAATGATTGGGTCATTCATGGAGGTGGGGCCCGGCTTGCTTGTCTGTACAAATATGGGAATGTGGGCCCATTCCTCTAGCTGGCGATCACGCTTCACGTTTGGCTTGATTTGAATGATGAGTGGGTAGGATGGGTGCATGCACATTTAAGAGAATTTGGACATGTCTACATTAAATAGTAGAGAATAAAGAGTGAGACAAAAGCTGTAGCAAAAAGGCTTCTTCCTTTTCCTCTTCTCTCTTTGTCTGTGGGCTTTTGTTGCATTGTCAAAAGGGTTAGGCCTCAAAAACATCTGCTGTTCCTTGTATCTCTTTCTCATTTTGCTTTATAGGGATTTGATTAAATAATTAAATCAGCATGCCATGTCAATTGTCAATTGTCAATTGTCAACTAACACTCTCATTCTACATAATCATCATGTTTCATTTCAAAAACAAAAACCAAAAAGATTCTAATAGGTGAAAATCTTTCTAATTTCCTTTAGATCGATGGGAGTAAATCTTTTGTTCCCGTAACCTAATTTCAACCATCTTTTATTTACATGTTAATATAGAATTATATAAATGTGTAGATAAAATTAATAAAACAAAATTGGAATTGAGATATAGGAATATAAGATTTCATCTATAAGTGGATGAAGTGGTGTTAGAATAAGAAGGATGACTTATATTATATATGGTAATTTCTTTTCTTTGGTTTTTATTTGTTTATAAACTATAATTAAGCTTTTTCCCTTACCAACAAAGCAAAAACCCAATATTATCTCACACAAAGCCAGCCTTATATTCAGCATTAAGTGATTTCCATGGAATTACTACTAACAAATAAGGCATTTTCCTCTCAAATTCATACTATATTTTCCATCTCTATATTTTGTCAATTATTAAATAGCTAAGTAATATTTTTTACTTGTTCTTCATACTCATGATATGCAAAATCATTGCCCAGGATTCGTCAAACAAAGCAAAAGGGATAGTGTCCTTCGTAGTAACATAACTCATCATAGTTATCTGGGGCCCTTAAACCCACTCTTAAGCTCTATTGACTTATTTCAATTCCATCATCAAGTTGTATAGTAACTTTTCCCGATTCATAGCTCACTGTTTCGATGCTCCTTAATTCAAAATCCAAACCTACTAACTCATAATACACATTGCAATATTTTTTTCCTCATTTTTTTAAATCATAGTGAAACCTAGCATGATGATATGACCACCAAAATTATATCGTGTGAAAATCTTAGGAACCTTCGGTTTTTTTAAGTTAACATATACATCTAAACAATAACTATTGAGAAATCAGGACGAGATCCAATCTTGATCATAACGAAATAACGACAAAACTATTTTATTTTGATATTTGATTTTTTTTGAAAATCAATACCACTTTAATTCTATAAAATGATTAACACATATAAGTTATAATAAACTATGCATCTTAATTTGTGCCTTATTATGAAACTTGATTACAGTTTTGAAATATCCATCGAATTGTTTCTGAAATCGGTCCATCTCAACCACTTTAACTGCACAAATGTCTAATTTCTAATGATATCCATAGAATAAGTTGAGAGAACTACATAACTTTTATAAAGGGCTATGCAAAACATGCTAATTCTATTATAACTTAAGCTTATTTATAGTAACTTTTGGACATATTAGTCAGGGATGGCAATAGGCCAGCCTCGCTAATTTTTTAAAATAAAATTTTAAAACTAAAAGTGTAAAATAATGTCTTTTTTTAATTAAATCCAGGCTTAGGTTGCCGAGGCTCAAGCCTGCGTGAGGCTTAACTCTTCTAAGCAAAACAATGTTGTTTTCCTTAGAAAAGTTAAACTTCAGACCAATCTGGGCCTAATTTTGCCCATAGACAAGCCCATTAACTTACTTAAATTTAGGCCCATGGGCCAGCCCATTGTCATATCTAATTTTAGTAGTTTATTTTAATTAACTTTTAATTTCAATTAAACTTTAATTAGAATTAAAAATAATTATATTTAAATACCAATTATGTCTAAATAAGATCCAATATTTCATATTGATCCTTATTTATAAATATCTCATATTTAATCACAGTTTCTCAAACTTTACAATCAAGTCCAATTTGATTAAAATATGTTTGCTTTCTTTAACATGTTTTTTATGTGAAATCTATTATGTTTCCAAATATGTTGGCAATGGATATAAAATCATATTTAGAATTAGATAAACTAAACTTCTTTAATATATCTTTAATTCTCTAATTAAACAGTTTATATTCAGAGATCAAGTGTTGGACCCCACCCCCACCCGTAGGTGTTTGCGGAGTTATATCATGGCGAGAATGTGAACTTTTGGACGGAAATAATCGTACATAGGAAATGTGTTAGAATATGGATATTTCCGCATTGTTTCACAGATAACTTTTGATGTGGTAATTCAATTGAGCTGTCAGTGGCGTTGGATTCGTATGAGTGAGAGGAACATTTCGAGAAGGAAGTTTTGACAAATTCCTTCAAATCGATAGTCGAATCAAACCGCAAGTAAGTGTAACTTTAAGTTTTGAATGAAGGACAATTTGGTCATTTGACCATCAATTAATGAAACACATATATGGATGTCGTTTTGGCTTATTAAAAGCCACGAAAGTGGCTGGAATTACGAAGAGAGAAAGAGAAATAAGAAAGAAGAGAAAGAAGTAGAAGTTTTTTGATGGAGGAAAAGATGAGAGAAAGGTATTTTCGATTTTTACTACTTGTTTCTTAAGTATTTTGGGTTGGTTCCAAGAGAGAGAAAGGTAGAGGAGCATAAGAGCTTCCTTTCAAGCCAAAAAAATTCGAATTTGGATGAGAAAGAGGTAAGAGAAATTTTTCTACTTTGAGATTTTGATTAATTTTCGGTTTAGAATTATGACATATAAGATGAGTTTGTGGATTGTGGAATTAATTTTGAAATATATGCTTCAGTGGGTTTAATTTTGGATGAAAATTGATTAAGGTTTAGGTTTAATTTTATGATTGAGAATTTTGAGATATTTTGGTGTAGAATTATAGGAAATATGATGAATTGATGATATATGAAATCACTTTCGAAGAATTTGTATTTTATGGTATTGAATTGGGATAAATTGGTTTAGGCCAATTTTAAGATTTGGGGATTTTTGAAAATTGAGGATTTAAATAGTTTGGAATTAATGTGAATTGATGAATTGTGAGATTAATTTTGAAGAAATTATGTTTTATGAGATTGAATTTGGGTGTATTGGTTTAGGCCAATTTTGAAAATTGGGGATTTTCAAAATTGGAGATTGAAATAGCTTGGAATTATGATAGTTATGTTTTTCCTATGGTTGAGTTTGAGAATTATGCAAATTATGATGATGAATTTGGATGTTATTGGCTTAGGAATTTTAAATTGAAGAAAGAAGAGGAATTTGGCGAATTGACTATTTGGACAAGCTTTTAGCGTCATTTCGAAAGTGGGTAGCATATTTATATTTTGATTTGTAAGCTATATGTGAATTTTTGAAAATTAAAGAAAGCAATTTTGAAAAATAAAGAAAGCAAAATGTGAAAATTTTGACAAATTATTGTTAAGGTTTGAAATTCTGATTTCCAAATGTTTTCTGAAAGATTATTATAAGTTTGAATTCATTGCTTTCAATGATTCGATAAACCGATAGAAATTTCTGAAAATGCATTTGTTGTGTATGCATTATTCAATTGTTGAAATTATTGTTTGATTGAATGTTTTGATTGTTGAATTTAGTGAATGATAGACTGAATAAATTGAGTGGTATGCATTTTTGGGGAAAATTTTGAAGAAAAGTACAAAATTGAAAAGTGCCTTCGGGCAATCCGACTTTTCGTTTTCGATTATGTGTTATGTGGGTTTGGTAGGTCCCTTGGTGAGTCATTGCCTCTATGTGTATAGCCTTCTCCAGTTGCTCATTGCAGGCACGGAGTCTCGATTTCGGACTCCTTCACTTGCCATACATCTGGACCGCAATGCGGAAAGTGTAGTACGTTTTGTTTCACGATCAGACAGACCGCTTATGCGGATATGCAAGACGCTCTGCTTGGACCTAGCTGCACCATTCGATGTGTAATATGTTTTGATTTGTTTATGTGTTCGCATTCATATTTATGAAAAATTCAAGAAGTTTTGAAAATGAGAAAAAGTGAGATTATTATGAAAAGTTTGAAAATATGAAAAAATGGGTTTGAGGAAATTGTTTGAAAATTATAAAGTTTGAAAAAATTCAGCCTTTTGGCAAAAAGAGTATTAAAAATGATTTCGCTTATTTATCGGTTTATAAATGTGTTATCCACGAGCTGAGCTCACCCCTTTCATCCCCATCTCCGTGGTTTCGAGCGGAGATCGGATGAAAGAATGTGAAGACATCGGATTTCGACATTTCGCCGCTTAGATTTTGTGTAATTTGGATCTTTAGTATGAATATATTCATGACTTGAGATAAGTTTGGGAAAATGTATTTGTGTATAAAGTTGAGTATTGTGAATGAATGAGAAATTTGTATATGAAATTATGAATAGTTTGGGAATCTATATGTATGATTGATTTGGGAATGAGATTGAACTATGAGAATGGTAGATTGAATGACAAATATGAGAATGTTTTAGAAATAGGTTTGTGGTTATTCTGTCGATATCCCTGACGGAGGGTCGTAGATTCGATGTTTGTGTGATTGATTTGGAAATTTTAGAAGTGTTGTTTTGAACACTTTGCAGTGTTTGTTAGGATAAAGGCAAATCGTTATGTCTGCGAAATTTTGGTAAAAACTTTGGATAAAAGTGAGATTTTGGATATGTATAAGTGTATCTAAGAGTTCGAGAAATTTGAGATTGGTATGGATTTATATCGATTCTCAGACGATCGTATCGATTTAAGATGATTGGTATATGTTTGAGTAACGAGAAAAGAAATGAGAATAAGAAAAAAAAAATTTCATAACGGATTTTGGAACGTCTTAGGATTCCCAACGCGATTATGTTCATCCGATAAGTTTTCTTTGATTATTGTTTCCGGATGTCGGATGTGTCTGCTTTGATTTCGTTTCGCTTTGTAATCTGTTCGTTTGATTCGATTAGTATTTGCTTCCGCTTGCGTTTGTATTTCGATTCCGATTTGCATTTGCTTCCGCTTCACTACTTTCGGAATTGTTCGCTTCCGCATTTTGTTTTCGATTCGACATTTCCGTTGTCCGATCTGTTTGCGATGTGCTTTATTTTCTGATTCGAAATTTCGATCCGAAATTTCGGCTTCCTTTCGTTTCCGTTTGCTTCGGTTTCCCTTCTGCTTATGTAGTTGGGTTCCGGTAACGGGATCCAACATTTATGGTATCAGAGCATAGAGTGAAAGTGTTAAGTTTATTCGGTTGGGATCCGGTTCCCGGATCGGGTCCCAACATCAAGATTCACATGTAGCAACACATTATGACCACTTAAATATTTAGAAATATTAAAATAGTTTTAATTAACCTTTCCGTGCATGATTTTGCTGTATAATTCAATCATTTCTTCATACAATGTTCTTATTAGATAAGTATGAAATTAATGTTTACTCTATTTTGAATCCAATCATATTACGTCTTTGACATTAGCTATTGATGAAATTAATGAAATTTGTAACTAATTACAAAATTTCATTCCACCTTAGCCAAAGATTTCCCAAATCAATACTAATAGAGAATAATAGAATATTCTCCCCAATTACTTTAGGGTGATGAATCATTTCTTAATCACTCAACTATCTCTATATAGTTCATGTTATATCTAATGACTACTAACTAAATTACCTTGATTAGAATATGTCATAAGTAGTATCAAAACACAGCAATCCTTATATAAGATAACTTTGAAAATCTCAAGTCAAATGATCACTTATACAATCATCACAATGAGAATTTCCACAGACATACAAGTGATGTTCTAAATGAATTTCTCATATCATGTCAGTTTAGTGAACTTGTTTTATAACAAGCACCCACACTTTTGTTTAAGTATCAATATACTTTATTCTACGAGATCGACTACTTCCTTCATTAAAAAAAAAGCAGAACGTATGCTAATCTTTTTATGTTTTATTAATGCCTAATCTTAGTAGAACAATGCTAAGAACAATTTAGACATAATACCTAAATGCAATATGAATCTCATAATTATAATTTCATCATAGTTTTATTTGCAATATATAATTATTTCATAAACTTTATCACATACATCTAAATATGTATAAGATAAATGATGCCTTTAAATAATTATCGCTAAACTACATCCAATCAATTGATTGTAGAGCATAAACCAATAATCTCCACCCGCACTAAGTCAATCTTTTAAGCATCTTATATCATATTACCATATGACAATCATGTTACTACTAGGACGGAGACTTAATGCGAGAATTCTACAAAATTTTCTATAGTGAGCACTTGCTTAAATCTTAAAATTTTCATCATAATTATCATCATAATTAAGAAAAAATTACATAAATACATCCTTGAATCTTTGATGATACTTTAGCTCCTTTGACATGCCCAACTAGTTTAATATTTCACAGTACATTACTATCATGAACAATGCAAGGAACTATATCAAGTTTTTAAAACTTATTGATCTAATTAATCATTTCTATTAAATGAAAATGTATTATGGCTTAATTAGCAACCATTGCTATATTAGAACCTTTACAATTATAAAATGATATTGTTCTAAATAAACTTTAGTTAAGATTTACTTATAAACTTAATATGCTTATTACCTTGAACTCAAATATTAACTCAAATATAGAATAATGGATATCTTTATCGCTTCATAAGCATCCGACATCTCAAACAATGAACATCTTTAGTACATTATCTATGTACTTAGACTTAGAATAGGTAAACAACTTCCAATCTATCTCTAGATTTAATTTCTATAATTGACTTGTTAGTTTTTGTAATCCAACAAGATTGTTCTTAAATAGTTATATTTTCAACAATTCAAAATTATAATTATTATTATCTATGAGCAATATATCTCTACATACTCTCATCAAGAGGACAATTATACTTCCATTAACCTTCTTATAGATATAATAAATTTACAATCATTTCCAAAATAAATTTTTATGAATTCATCATAAAATCAAATCTTTCAATGTCTCTCAACCTTTTAACTATATATCAAATGTATCAACAAAGACACTAGTTCCAATTGGATGTACTGTCATCAGATTTTCATCTTACTTCCACTGCTTTTCTTGAGAACCATTCTCCTATAAGTATACATTGAAAAAAATAATTTGTTCAATAGGTTTATAAGATTATATCCAACCTATTGGATATCTCATAACTTTTTATTACCCAATTTAGTTCTAAACTTAATGAATAATACTTCCTTTAATCAAGCATCACATCCCTAAATCTTTAACTTTGACTCTTTCAAAGACTTAGCGTTTCATATCTAATATGAATTCTTACTAATTGTTTTAATTGGAACCATTGAAAGTAAGTCATTTTACTAGACATAGCTATAAAAGAAATAATATTGCATCATACAATATCTCATGTTATATTTTCCTCCTTACACAAATCCATAATCTTAAGAAATTTTATTGTGAAGGTATTCACCAAAGAATCTCATCCTCAGAGATAACCAAAATTTAAAATTCACTAAATCAATCTCATCAAGTGCTTCAATATTCTTAATGCTTAATTTCTACTTATATTTAAACTACTTAAACTTTTTAAAATTATAAATCATTATTTCATTTAATACATGTGACTCTATCACATAAAGTCATTAAGACTCTAATGAAATATAAATTTTATCCTTTATGAATTGCTATTCTATCTAACATATTACATGTATAAATTTAGCAATCCAATACCATCATCATGCTTTCACCAATGGTTAATTTCGTTAGTCTTCAACTTAATAATTTTCATATGATTTATAGTCAAAAGATACTATATCCTCAGTATGTAACTTTATGATTCCCATCATGTTGATTTAACCAATATGACATAAAAGGATAATCTTAGTTATCCAACTTTGTATTATCGCCACTTACATTAAGCATAAGTCCTTTTGATCCAATATATGCAAACTATTTATATAAAATTAGAGTAAATACTTTTACTCAAAATCTATGTCTTATCATGCATCGGACACTATAATAATATTGAATATGAATTTAGTATTATATCTCAAAACATAAGTTAAAAATACAAATGATCTCTATCATATTATGTGTAGGCAAGAAAAGTTATGCAATAATTTCTTCTTATGATAACCATTATCATACTATATCAACTTTTTTAATTGTTTTCCATGTTTATGCTTTTAATAGAGTAAACTGAATGAAACAATTTTATTAAGGAACCATGCCTTTTAGCTCTACTTCATGCAACCTCTTACATCTTACTATCATGATGTTGACATACATCTCACATGCTGTCATTAAAGTTTATGAGACATATTCAACTCAAAATGTTAATACATTTTGTCATCTTTATGATTTTGACATATCTCTAAAACTTTAACACCAAATCCTGAACAAAGATTATAGAAAATTTGAATAATGGACATACAACTTTTCTATCTAACATAACTTATGTCCAAGAAATTTGGTTCACTAACTCTTACTATCAGTTATACTAACCAAGGTAAATTCCACTTAGAGCAAAATATAAATATAAGAAAAGAAATTAATTAATTATACATCATGAGTGCCGAATGAGATTAGGTCTTTAATAATGTATTTGGTTACTCTCACTATTTTATTTGAAATAATAGCACCATTACTATTCAGAAAGATTACTCTAATCTTTTTAGTAGACTATAATCCCATTCAAATATAGTTGATATTGAGTTTGCTTAACAAACTAACTAAACTTAAATTAGGTAGACAATAATTTTATCAATCACATCTCATGTGACTCCTAGATCCATTAGGTGACAACTCTTGGTAAAACATATATTATATTTTGTTCCTAACTTTGCCTTTAAATTCATGTGATTGTGAGTTTGTTGATGCAAATCATACAAATTTAATTAAATAGAACCTATTGTCATAAGACTAAACATATTCGAGTTAAAATGACCTTACGTTTATTTAACAAACCTTATAATAAACAAAACTATGGTTTATTCTCATAACAATAGAAGACAACAGTCACGTTCTCAACGTTTACTTAATATTTTTAAATAGGGGTTTGACTTTTTTGTCTTATCTAACAGAAAATTACATGTAAAATATCACACATATAAAAACATACAATTTAACATGTATCCAATATATTTATTGAACATATAAATAAAACATACAACTTATGTACTCATCAAATTATATGCATAAAATATCAAGCTTTGTTTGATTATAGTTATTGATTTTCATAATTTAAAATAATATTTCCTACTCTTTGGAAAAGTTAAACTAGGTTAAACTCATTGGTTCCTAAATAAACTAAATTTTGATTTTAAAAACTATTCTCAATTATCTTGACCCTTTAATAAAATTTAATTGAAAACAATTTTCAACAAATGATTTTTATTATTCATTACAATTTAGAAAACTCCTTTTAAAATTATATAAGTAATACATTCTAATCCAATTAGAAAATATTGCTAATCTAATTAGAAATTACTTTTCTTAGTTTCCTAAACTTAAAAGAAAACTACTTTCAAAATTAAATAAAACATTTAAATTTAATTAAGAAAGTATTTTTTTAATAAAAAGGAGAAAACAAAACCCGAAAAAATTAGCTAGCCCATAGCTTTGTGATACAAAGCTTCTTGCTTGTCTCAAAGGAAGAGCTCTACTACTGATAATGGTGGTTCCTGAAGATAATGTATGCCTGGGCTGGATCGGACTGCGAGGGCGACTAATTGATCTACACACTAGTTCTCTTCCCGATGCACATGTTGCAGTATGGTCTCCCAATCTCATTGGAGTAACTTTCGGGTACCTGCCAGCAAAGAAAATTAATCAATAAACTCTGTCCTTGAAGAGGAAAGATTATTAATGATTTCTAGGAAATCCAACTTGACAATGACTCGGCGGTATCCTATTGACCAAGCCAATGTCAGACCCGAGTGGACTCCTCAGAGTTCAGCAACTTGCAATGATTTGCATCCAATATGTTGTGTAAAACCCCCACACTATTGGTCAGTGCAGTCATAAATTAAACCCCCAGTGGTAGCTACGGACGATCCATGTGTAACCGCCTCATTCGTGTTGAGTTTGACCCAGTTTGTCGACGGTTTAGTCCACCATACTAGACTGCCCATTGAGAGATCCTGATTTGAAAAGACATAGTTTTCCACTGCTCCTGCCCAGATTATCCACTCCACGTAATCCATCACAGCTCTCATACCATCCTCTGGCCAAACGAAATCAATTTCAAAGAGGCTTTTGTTACGCCAACTCCATAACATCCAACAGGCAAATCCAAAAATAGTAGCCCATACCCTATGCATCTCACGGGAATGTTCCATAAGGTTGGATTTCACCCATACGACCACTTCTTGTTGAAAGAAGGTCATATCACCCAGCCTTAGGGGAAACTTTTGCTAAAATGCTTGAACCCTTGGACAATCCCGTACGACATGGATAGTGGACTCCTCCTGTCCACATATGGGACAACTGCTATCTGTAGCAATATTACAAGCTACTCTTTTTTGGTTGGTCAGAAGCCTTTTCTTGCTCAGTAACCAAAGGAATGCTCTAATTCGCTGGGGCTTTTCCCATTTGCAAATTAGCTCCCAAAGGCTAGCATTTGTATCCCTGGTGTTGCCTTCAATTAACTTGTAGGCTGACGTTACT
Organism: Erythroxylum novogranatense; assembly: GCA_029891385.1. Taxonomy (NCBI): domain Eukaryota; kingdom Viridiplantae; phylum Streptophyta; class Magnoliopsida; order Malpighiales; family Erythroxylaceae; genus Erythroxylum; species Erythroxylum novogranatense. Next base: position 87,027,860 of record CM057231.1, on the reverse strand, counting down.
GTGAAACATCCGTTTTTAGTGTGACCCTACCTTATGGTATCCTCCACTGATCTTTCTTCACTTAGGATTATATCTGCAAGATCCAGACAGATTGAGGAAGGGAGGTAGTGTTGGAACAAATTTCACTTCCAATTTCCCGCTTCGTCTGTCAGATCCGCTACTTTAGCATACAGAAAATCTTCAGGGACAGGAGCAGGGGGCCACACTCCTTGGCCCAATCATCTAGCCAAAAAAGAAATTCGCCTACCATTTCCCAACTGCCATTTTAACCCTTATCGCACAAAAGGTCAAATTGCTGATAATCCCTTCCAAAAGCCCAAAGCTCCGCGCCTCTCTATTGTATGGGGGAGAGAATGCGGGTCTAGTCGATATTTAGTTCGTACAATTCTGACCCATAAAACGAAAAGTTGGGTAATCAGGGCCTAGCCCAGCTTTGTCAAGAAAGCGTCGTTGGAAGACCTAATACGCTTAATACCCAATTCTCCCACCTTTTTAGGCAGACAGATTGTCTCTCAATGGACAATGTGCATTTTTCTCTGCTCTCCTGTGGAACCCTAAATAAAATTACACATGATTTTCTCCTAATCATCACAGAGTTTCCCCGACAATCTCACTGTTTGCATAGTAAAAATTGGGAGAGTTGATATCACAGACTAGGTTAAGGTGACTCGTCCTGCTAGAGACAACTGCCTAGCTCGCCACCCCACGAGTTTCTGTTGGGTTTTTTTGAGGATATGTTGGCAGGTGTGATGCGTGGCACGCTCATGCAACAATGGTAGATATTTACCCAGATTAGTCGTACTCTTTATGCACAGGGTTTGACTGATACGATGTACCATGCTTGAAGAGACATTCTTGGAGAAGAAAATTCTAGTTTTATCCTTGAAGCCTTACAAAAATCCTCCATGGTCTTTACAACTACTTCTGCCTGGGATTTTGTAGCTTCAGCGAAAAGAACTAAGTCATCGGCAAAGAATAGGTGGGATATGGGGAGCCCCGAACGACTCAATTTTAGGGGACTCCATATACCTTGTCCCACTTTACTCGAAATAAGTTGTCCAAGACGTTCCATACATAAGACAAAAAGGTAAGGAGAGATCGGGTCGCCCTGTCTGATACCTCACGTAAGCCTAAAAAGATCCGAAAGTGAGCCCTGCCAGTTCACCTGTATAGTCACAGTCGTCACACAATGCATAATGACCCAAATAAGATCCTCTAGGAGTCCTATGTCCTCTAAGATATTTTGAACGAAATCTCGACAAAGTCGATCATAGACTTTTTCCAAATTGACTTTGATTGCAAAATACCCCTTTCGTCCTTACTTTTGCGCATCGAGTGAATAACTTCCTGGGTGATGATAATATTATTAGTGATTTGGCGACCTGGAACAAAGCTACATTGATTCTCCTACACCAGCTGATTGAGGTGATGCTTCAGCCGATTGACTATAACTTTGAATATTATCTTGTAAAGAACATTGTAGAGACTAATCAGTCAAAACTGGGTGATACTATTCGGGGAGGGAGTTTTAGGGATTAAGATTATAATGGTGTGATTTAATTTCATTTCCCAACGTTCTTTCCTGAGAACCTCCTAAATGAACTCAATCACTTTGGGTCCTACCTGTCCCTATTATTCTTGAAAGAATAAAGCATTGAATCCATCCACTCTCGGGGCCTTGTTCGGATTCAAACTAAAAACTGCATTTTTAATCTCAATGTGGTGAATGGGTTAAGCTAACTCTCGGAGACTTTCTGTCGAGAGGGAAGGAAATGCTCTTGAGAGCAGAAAACGATAATTAGGTTCCACCTCATGAGTGTAAAGCTGGGCAAAGAAGTTTCTAGCTAAACTGATAAGATGACCTTGGTCCGAGATTATTCCTCCCTGGGAGTTAGTGAGACTCTCTATCTTCAGTTTCTTTCTTTTGGACATGGTAAGGGTGTGGTAGTACTTGGTATTTCTATCTTCCTTTGAAATCCAATCGCACCTAGCTTTCTGGTGTCAATAAATTTCCTCCTCACTCAGCACCTGCAACAGATCTCCATTCAATTGCTCCTTCAAGGCTAACAAGGACTCTTGATTATCCTCGGTCATGGCTCTTTGGATACCTTGCAGTCTCGCTAGCAGTCGTTTTTTCTAAAGAAAAATATTTCCAAAATCTGAGTGGTTTCAGTTTATGAGGTGTTGGGATAGGTGGGCCAACGATTTACTCATGGTCTCCTCTTCTAGAATTCATTGCTCTTTGAGTACCTCAACAAACCCCGGATAGGTTAACCAAGCATTTTGGAATATGAAACTCGGGGGTTTTAAATGACTTGTTGGCAAATGATTAAAGCAAGTCAACATAGGTCTGTGATCCGACTTAAGAAAGGGTAAGTGATAATTAATCGCTTGATGGAAGTTAGGCATCCATTCCAACGAGCCAATGACATGGTCCAGTCTAGCCTGGATCAGTCCTCTGCTCCACATAAACTTGGAGCCTACTTATCCTAGGTCATGGAGGCTACTCCTATGTACCCAGTTTTGATAATGTTTGTTCACTACCTGCGTTGTCTTGGCCTCTCCCCGTTTATTTGCTAACTCTAGTTTTGCACTAAAATCTCCTCCTACAAGCCAGGGTCTATATATGGATCTTCCTACCCATTCCAAAGTGGGCCAGAGATGGTTTTGAGATGACACTTGAGGAATGACATAAACAACGGTGAACTCGAAAGAGTGAGAATTATGCTTGACAGAGTTATGGATAAATTGACAGTGGGCTAAGATGATAGAGATATTAAAAACCTCCTTCCATAAAAGCTATATCCCTCTCGAGAAGCCTTAAGCTTCTACTTTGAAAGAATAGTCGAACCCTAAAGTACGAATGACTTCGAGGGCCCGATTACCACTAATTCTGGGTTCCAGCAAAACGAGGATACCTAGATTATAAATTCTAAGGTAGTTACGCAGGATGACTTGAAACTTACCCCCGCCCCTTGACAATTTCAAATAAAGATTGACATAATGAAGGAAAAAACTACTATTTAAATCTACTCGATACCTTCTATTGAAGTGGACTTGACTTCATCACCCACGGGCTACAGTGTTTGCACCTCATCACTTTCCATCTAAGTCATGGCTTTTGACGCAATTGAACTTCCTACAATATCAGGGGGGGTCCGTCTGCAGGGGTGCGAAGTCCCTACTGTTGACAAACTCTTCTTGGGCCTCCAATCCTTCCATCAATTGGAGTCGCTCATCAACTTCTAGACCCCGGTTTACTAGGACCTGGTGATCACACAACATTTTGGTGTGCGAGGTTATTTCGATTGCTATGATGTTGTCAAATGGGTGGGTTGTAGCTGAATGCTAGGGACTCGTTCTGAGGCCCTTTCTTGGAAAGTGTTGACCTGAGAAACTTCCCCCTGGGTTTGCTGTGAAGGGGCTCCCTTTATCCTCTACGCCCCTTTCGAGAATTTTATGGGACCCTAGTAGCCCTAAAACTTAAACTTTGTGGGGGTTGCTTATCCGATCCTAAAAATTCTCCTAGGCTTACTTTTTGTCTAATCCCATTCCTAGATTTTAAATGTGGGTCCTCTTAAGCTCTCCCTGCCATGGTCTCCATCAGATTATTTTTGTTTGCGCGACATATCTGGAGCCTGACTGGTGAGTGGACGCGTTGCTGTATGCCCTGGTAGCTTGACTTTTCCTAGAGGGATGCTCCTTCTACAATAACCATTGTGAGGAAGGTTGTTGTCTCCTCTGAACCTGAACCCATAGCCTGAAGCCATTGGATGTGCTGCCCGTGGGTTGTGTCACTGCTGCAGGTCTTCCATGGTTTCCTCTGACTGTCGCTGTTGCTGTCGGTGCAATCCCAAACGTGCCTTCAGTTTGTTTGGTTGTGCTGGGGACAGGCAACCATCACATGTCCAACTTTGCCACATTGGTAACATAATTGCGGCAACCCTTCATACATCACCTGTAACTCTTCACCGTCTAACTCCATTGTTATTCGCAGGGGGCTGCTAAGATCAACGTTGACTACTAGGCGACCGTAGTATCCTTGTTGGGTTTGCAAAATGGTCTCATCTATCCTCACTATTTTGCCAACCATATTTCCTAGGGCCGTGAGTATACTGGGGTGGTACCGAGAAATAGGGAGATCAGGAAAATGGATCCATGTTATCGTCCGATTAGCTTGTCCCTATGTTGGTCGGAAGGAGGGCAGCCAATGTTGCACCGATAGAGCTTACCCATAGATAATCCACGGGCTAGCAGTCAGCGCATGGAGGAAGTCAGTTTTTTCTTTGAAGCAAACAAGAAAAAAATCGTGCTTAAGGTCGACAACATTCATGGCTCCTCTCGATCTCCACAGAGCTTTCAGGTGGGTGTTTAGTGTGTGGAATCCAATGCGGCATCCCAGGAGCTTCACCACCACCACCGTATTCCAATGGTTATCAAGTTTTTCCTTGAACTTTTGAGACAGTTGTAGTCCTTCCCCAAGGTCGCTAGCCAGTTGGGTGATGTCACCTTCTTCAAGCTCAATCGTCTCCTTGGCGGGCCAGGCGATATCATCCTCAAGTACCCTAGCAAGTGATCCCCCTGCGACAACAGCACTATAAGACAGCTGCGGTGGAGTCGGAGCATCCTCCTCACGCTTCCTCGTCCGTCCCCTTTTTGACAAAGGTCCCTTGTTTTCTAAGGACTCTATTGGAGGCGCTGAGGTCGAAGTGGTGCAAACGAAGTCACTCGACTAAATAATAGACTATAAAATGCACTTAAAGCTTGAAGAAACGATGGAAAACAGTTTTCGCCACCTTTTCTCTCACTAGAAACCAGTTATTGAAAGATTGATTTCTTGATTAATTAGAAAATCTTTCCTTAATAAGTTAGAAAACTAATTTTCAAAATATTAAAGAAAGCATAATTTTTTAAATTAATAAATGAAAACAAATTTCAAAATTTAACCAAGAAAAATGCCTTTTCTAATAAATCAAGAAACTTACTATTCATAAATGAAGAGACAATTTATAAATAAATTGAATAATAATTTTCTAAAAATAAACATATAAATTTAATTTATCTCAATCAAATTGAAATAAGCAAATTTAATTAACAACTACCTTTCTTAATTACCTAAGAAAATATTTTTTAATTTTAAGAAATCTAATTAATTAATTTCAATCTAATTAAAACTAGTTAATTCTAATTTTAGAAACTACTTTTCTAAGAATCAATATAATTATTTATCTTAATCGTATTAAGAAAAATAATTACTTTATTTTGAAATAGAACTTTTAAATTTAAAACTCTTTTAAATTCTAATTAGAATAAAAATATTTTTAAAAGGATGTTCTTATTCCAGTTCTATTTAGATGGATTACACTAATCCTTATTCCCAAACAAACTAGAATTAGCTCTAGAACATATTTATTTCAGTAGCCAAATGAACTTTATTCTAATTATAGATAGTCTTATCCATGATGCCAAATAAGCTTATTCTAGGTTAAGGAACCCTTTATTCTTAACCTAGAATAACCCTAAACCTAAAGCCAAACACACCCATTTTCACTTCTCAAAGAAGTTGTCGCCGCCGCTAGCTAGCTAGCCACTCGCAAGCTCCTGCCAATATGAAAGCCAGTCACCCGGAAGCTCCTGCCACCATTTTCATACTATTGTTTCTTTCCTCACTATTTTTGGCATAAGTCCCACAACATCTTTGTGATCTCGACAACGCTTGCCTTTTCTCCTTCCAATTTAACCATGCTTCCTCGTGCCACTGGTTGCTGCTTGCTGTTTTTGCAAGTGTTGCCGCCTCTTTGAAGCTTGACGCTAGTGACAACAAATCCCTCAAGCCCAACCACCCATACTGCTGCCTACTTCCTTTTATAGCTACCACTAAATCTAGTTGTCCATGTCTTTTATAAGCTACGAACTGCATCTCCACCTTAAGGCATCTTCACCCAACTTATTCCAGTCACCACATGGTTTAATTACACGTTGCTATTATGATACTTATTTGCAACACAACAAACAATAACCATACAACTAGTTCATATTTGTCTACCAACCCATCAAAACTTAATACTTAACCATAAAAATATAACAATTCTAGATTTGGCATTGTTAGCTTGAGTTCTCAAAACTTCTAAGCTTCTAATTTTATAGGTTCAAAGCTTATTGAAAATTTTAGATTTTATGAACATATTCACATTAATTTAATGAATTTTAAAATTCTAAATCTCTAGAATCAATATGAACTATTCATATTGTTAATTTTCATATTTCATCTAAATCTAATTTTAGGTTTACAACTATTGTAATTTCAATTCCAAAATTTAATATCAATAATAATAAAATGATTTAATCAAATCATAGAATTAAAATTGTGACACCAATGTTGGGAAATCATGAAAGGGTTCGATCCTGCTGGCAATATAATAAGAACAAAATTTTTTGATATTTTGATTTCCTAAAATCCAAGATCACTTTAATTTTATAAAATTGTTAACACATAAATCTTAATAAAATTTGAATTATAATTTGTACCTTATTCTGAAGCTTGATCATAGTATTGTAGTATCTCTTGAATCGTTATTAAAATCAGTCCATCCAACTACTATAGCCACACAAGCGTCTAGCATCTAATGGTATCCACATAACAAACTGAGAAAATATATAACTCTTACAGAGAGGGTTAAGTAAGAAGCGTTAGCCCCATTAGAGCTTAAGTTTATATATAATAAGTTTTGGACATTTTAGTAATTTAATTGAAATTAAATTCTAATTTCAATTATTGCAAATAATGCTACTTAAATACCAACTATCCTTAAATAAGATCCAATATCTCATATTGAGCCTTATTTATTAAATATATCATATTTAATCATAAAGTTTCCCAAAATTTACAATCAAGTCTAACTTGATTAAAATATGTTTGCTCTCTTCAACTTATTCTTTATGTAAAACCCATTAGATTCCCAAACATGTTGACAATGGATACAAATTATTACCTTAAATCATATTTAGGATTAGATAAATTAAATTTTTAATTTATCTTTATTTTTAAATTAAATAATTTATATCTATAGATCAAAATTAACGCCTAACAACACATCATGACTATCTAAATATTTAAGAATGTCAAAGTGATTTTGACTAATCTTTTATGCATAATTTTTCTATATAATTCGATCATTTTATCATACTAATTTTTATTGGATGTAGAACATGAAATTAATGTCTTCTTTATTTTGAGTCCCATTATATTAGTTCTCTGTCATTACCTATTGATTCAATTAATGACATTTGTAAACTTTTACAAAAATTTTTCTATCTTGGTCAAGGATTTCATGAATCAATATTAATCGAGGACAATAAAATATTTTCCTAATTTCTTTAGGGTGATGAATCATATATTGATTACTCAATTATCTCCATATAGTTCATTATAGATCTAATGGTTATTGACTAAACTACATTGATTAGAATAGGTCATAAATATTATAAAAAACATAGTAATCCTATAAAAGATAACTTTAGAAGTCTTAAATCAAAGGTTCACTTATACAATAATTACGAGAATTTTCATAGACATACAAGTAATGTGTCAAATGAATTTCTCATATTGGGTCAATTTAGTGAACTTATTCTCCAACAAGCACCTATATATTTGTTTGAGTATCTCCATACTTTAGTCTATGAGATCAAATACTTTCATTATATGGAAAAACATTAATATGTGCTAGTCCTTTTATGTTTGATTGATGCCTCGTCTTAATAGAATAATGAACAGGAACAACTTAGAAATAATACATAAATGCAATATAAATCTTATAATTATAATCTCGTCATAATTTTATTTGGAATGTATATGTAGCGCCCCCTTACCGTAGAGTATACACCGGAACGCCCGTAGGTCGTACCGATGCATAACCTACGATGAGGGTGCACTACGATACAATCATTTCTATAAACCTCATGGCATCAATATAATAAAGCAGTAATATCAATTTCACTAAATTTTATAACCAATTAGTACTTCTCATTTCATTTCTTAAAACCATAAGTTCACAATCCTATCCGGTTACAACTGTACAGAACCAAAATAAACAGTGACAACTCCTAACTAGGTCATCCCCCAAAATATCCCAGCTGACCAACCTGTGGGTCATGTTCCTCTCGCCGGCACACACACAGTAGGAAAAGTCTCACTGACTGGAGCTATGAGTCAAACTATCGCTGTCCTGAAAAATAAATGCAATGTTGGGTGAGTTTGCGAACTCAGTGAGAAACCATCATTGATGGTCCACCCAACTCATGCATATTCAATCAATTTACCAAATAATACATACAATCATATTTTTCAAATGTAAGGCGTTTCGCCTTTAACACAATTCATATTCAATCATTTATAGATGCAATGCACATGTGACACTTTCAATTTCTTTCGTTGTTGTGACCGTGCGCCTGAGCTCATATATGTTGAGTCATTGACTCTGCAAACATTGGGCTCAAAAGCCCTAATACATTGAGCGTAAAGCTCTAAAAATCGTTGGGCACGAAGTCCTGTGCGTTGAGCTTAAAGCTCTGAATACGGTGGCTGCACCGGTCACAACTGCCTTTTATCTGATCATGCATAATGACATGAATGCACATATCCCCAATTTTCACTAGTGGTAGCACAACCTAGTATCACTATCCAAATTTGCATTTGAAAACCAATTAAGAAGAATTTATTCACAATTAACACTTCTATAGCAAAGTCCAAATATTTCGAACACCTGTGGTCCGAAACCAATCAAAACAAACACATACAATCCATCCTCAACTCCACATGGCATATTACATAGAATTTAACACATATAGGTTGAGAAACCAACCATGTTACTCACCTCAGAACTTCTGAGCTACTGCCGGGAAGTCTCGCCTACGTCGGACAATCGGCGATCCACTAGCACCTCTATAATAATCAAAACGTAGATAACATTACTAATTGTATCAATTCCAATGTTCAATGATGCATATGAATCAAATAATGTACGTACTATACATGTTGTGACATTTCTGACACAAATTCGAATTTCCCGATCTCAAGTTCTAAATCCCGAATTCATAATCTCCAAATTGAAATCAATCCATATTCAATTAAATCATCAAATTCTTAAATCTCAATTTTCAAAACCTCAAAAATTACATTTTCGAAAATTGGCCCTCTTCGCCGCGGCGCCTGCTCCCTCGCCGCGGCGAGCTCCTTCCTCTTCGCCTTCACCGCGGCGAACGATTCCTTCTTCGCCTTCGCCGCGGCGTTTGCACGCCTCGCTGCGGCGAACGATTCCTTCTTCGCCGCGGCGTACGCATTGCGCACGTCGCGACGTGGGCCGCTTCTACTCGCCGCGGCGTGCCCTCGCGTTCGTCGCGGCGTGCGATCTTGCCTCGTCACATGGCGTGTTCTTCGTCTTGCCATGCAAGCGCAATAATGAACCGCAAAAAAATTCAGAAATTTCCAGATTTTCGACTGATAACAACTCCAAATCCGAATTTTCTCCTTTCAAACCACTCTCAAATAATTCCATACACATCATACTACTAATCCTTAGCTCTATTTCATCAAACAACCATTATTCCCAAAATTTCAACCCTAAAATCAACGAAAATAACCATCGAAAATCCTAAATGCCAAATCCTTAAATATTCATGTTGAATCATCCAAATAACTCTATAAATCAACCAATCAAACTACATAAGGTAAGAAAGAAATAACTTACTTGATTAAAACCTCAAATCTTCAAGGATCACACCAAACTCCAACTCACACACCCACGGCAATCACTCAAACAAAACCCATTTTCAATTCTTCTTTACCCACTCCAAAGCAACAAATCAATTCAAGGCAAAGGAAGGGACAAGTGGCAAGAAGGAATCAAGAAGCAAATCAAAGAAGAAATCACGATGGAGGAAGGAAGAAACTTCAATTTTTTCTTTCACAGGAAGCAAGCATCGTGATTGGCAATTTTCAAAGGAGTAAGTTTATAAACCTAAAGGATTTAAGGTTTGTTTGGCAAATCTAATTGCCACAAGTCCGATCCGAACCACCTCGAGTCAATTTATAATTCTAATTTTTCTCGAATTTCAATGGCTAAACCTTAATTTCTCAAATCAAATTTCTAATCTATTCGTGCCATTGGACAATCAATTTCGGAACCGGGAATCCAATTAACCAGTCATTGATCAATTTTTCGGTCCAGACCTAATACTCCGAAAATTTCAGAAAAATTCCTATAAATCCTCAAAAATAGAAAACTCATAATTGTATACTCCAATTTCATAATTCAATTTCCTAACTTTCATTTCTAACTCAAATTCAATTCTCGAGCCTAATTTAACCTGATTATCACACATGCCCTAATCATCTCCAACTCCAAGTTATCCAAATCAAACCGGACATATGTCATACATGTATGTACGTATGAATGCCAATATAATCATTGCCAATTATACATAACTAAATCATGCATGAGCATGCCAAATATGAATGCAATGAACTGTACCTATCCCATCGGTGACGGGATGTTACAGTATAATTATCTCATGTACTTTATCATGTACATCTAAGTATATATAAGATAAATGATGTCTTTAAATGATTTTTACTAAACTACAAATAATAGATTAATTGTAAAACATAAACCAACAATAACAAATTACAAAATACATACTTAAAATCAGATTAGGTAGAACAAAATCTCTTACTATAATCTTTTGACAAGATTAATCTAACCCATTTCCAAGGTAATATGTGTGTGTTGAGTGGGTTTTGACATGATTTGGACTAAACAAAGTGAAATTTGATTATGTCTTTCTCTTATTTGCTTAAAAAAAATCTTAACAATGTTTTTCTATAGACGACAATTGAAGAAATGATTTGATCATTTCATAGAAACATACATATATGGTGGAAAAAAATATTTTTAGTCAAAATATTTGAAACATTACTAAAAATTACCATATACAGAGGAACATCTCTTTCTGGTGAAATTTTTGTGAATATGGATAGTTATTATTATTATTTGGAAATTAGATATGGAAAGTCTCTTGAGTTTTCGAATGTCCAACATAAGCAAAAATGTCCACATCGAACGCCACTTCTAGGTACGCTGTTATGCCTGCTTAAACTAGGTATTTCTACTTTCCAACGCACAGAAAATACAAGAAAGAAAATAACGAGTGTCTACGATTTAGGGGTCGGAGAATAGTACGTACAATTCATTCAACCAAGTAGCCGCAGATCAACGGCCGTCACTAATCACTATCCCATTATACGAAAATTTGACACATTCGTGGGACCAATATATCAAGATTATGATGCTTTGGATTCCATGCATGTGATAATTAGACTTTTCAAGAGAAATTTAATGGATGATGAGACAGAGATGATCCAAGTACATTTATCAGCTTGTGTCAGACATGAAAAGAGGATATTATCTAAATTAGGCACTCACATAAGAGAGAATGGACAAGTAGCAGTACTAACTGGGGTCAAAGAGGGAATTGATTGCTGGCCGGAAAACACCGGACAGGACAGGAGACGATGGAGGGCAGCCAGCCAGGCAAGTGTCCTACCTTTGTGTATTTATACATTTAAACTTGGCTTATCATGAACATCGGGAGTGAGTTGTCACCCTTATAAAAGCTTAATCATTACACTTAAAGAAAGCTAGGAGGCGTTTTGATTTGATATTTTGGTACTAATTAAAGAAGCAGTATCTTGTTAGTGGGCAAAGGTACCTTTGTTTTTATATTTCATCTAGTCCCACCTAATATTGCCAGGTGTCTTCCATATGTTCTTTTACAAGAAGAATGGAACCTTATTTCAATTCTGTCTCATTTTATTCCAATTATTTATTTATACGAGACTATATAAATAAACGATTGGGATAAAATAAGATAAAGTTAAGAAAGGAGTAACGAGACAAAGGATCACATCCTAACATATCTCTATTAATATTCTAATTTGTACCATTTAATTTTATTCGCATAATCTTTTCTTTTCTAAAATTTCAAGTTTTTTAAATTTCTCTCATAGTATTTATGCATTGTTCCTCTTTATCTTATTTTAATTTTCTAGAAAGTTTAAATCTATTTTAACATGGAAACGGCTTTTTAAAAGGTAAATTTTAAATCGTATAACGAAGTAATAAAATAATAAGAATCAAATAATTACAACACAAGCGAAGTGTAATGTAAGGGATGTTTACTAGGTGTAACGTAATTTCATTTTTCAAAATTATAAAGCTAGTTTTGTCTAATTCCAAGATCCAAACAGACTTTGTATTAAAAGAGAATTTCAACTATGTAAGCAAATATAAGTATCTACGTTTTTGAACAAGAATGCATCTTGGAAAAGTGCATTAATCTAAGATGTAATTTGGTGGGTGCCAAGCACTATAATCTTGTCTATTGGAGTTCTTCTCATAAGAGAATCTTCATTAGCCCAAACTCAATGGAACTGCGTGGTTCTACATTGGAGTTGGATAAAAGCAACCCATTTTTTAGTTTAACCATAATTAAGCTTAACTTGCAGGCCCTTACTGAACTTTTAAATTTTATGGACCGAGAAGAGGCCTATTCATCAGAGATCCAATTCTATAGAATTACAGGGTCCAAAAGATCCACAGCTCATGCTCCAGTCATTTACGCCTACCTGAATCGATGTGGGATTGAAGAGATTTTTTTTGGGGTTACGTTGTGTCGCGTTGAAGAGGATAGTTGGCTTCTGGTAAGTAAGGTAAGAACACAATGAATGTTTGTTTGAAAATATAATATTAGTAGTGAAAAAGGTCTGTTAAGGGGTCATATTCTTATATTTTCTCCTAACAAAAATTGAATGTTAGGTTGAGATTTGTCGGAAAAAGATGGGTAGATAAGTAGAAGTTACTTTTTCTCTTTGATTTAAAATAGATAAGAATAAATTGCAAAAATAGTATAATAGGATATCAAAATTTTAAGTGAAAACCCTTAAATGTGAAAAAATATCACTGTAGGAAAAATTAGTTTTAGTGATAGAAATTAGGGATAAAAGATATTAATTTTTTTCTATAATTAAATTTGGTGATAAAATTATCATCAAAAGAATCGTAAGAAAAATGGTCATAGGTAAAATTTAGCGATGAATATTGTAAATCCATTACTAAATTTGCCGACGAAATCACAACTTTTGTAGGTAAATTTACCAATAGAATTACAGTTTTCATTGCTACAATTACCGACGGATTTAAAATTTCATAGGTAAATTACCAATGAAATTATAATATTCCGTCAGTAAATCTAACATTGCATTATCCGTTGCTAAAATTACCTACGAATATTGTAATTCTATTAGTAAATTTAACAACAAAAATTTTAATTCCGTTGTTAAATTTAACAACAAAAATTTTAATTTTGTTATTAAATTTATTGACGGAATTATTTCTGTCGCTAAATTTACTAATAGATATTGTAATTCCGTCAAGAATTTACCTACAAAATATTGCGATTCTATTAGCAAATTTACCTATGGTCATTTTAGCTATTATTTCTCACTTCCCACCCAAATTTTCTCGTTGATAATCTTTTAATTTTTTCCTAAATTTAATTTCTCTAAATAATATAATCTTGATTGATAATAAAATGTAACAATTATCTTGTTTGGTAATATAATATAAAATTATAATATACAACAATAGGTATCTTGAAAATAGCGTAAATAAAGAATTCATAAAAATTTAAGAGTAGCAAAACATCAAATATATTCACTTAAGTACTGAAATATTATAAACTTAATCTATATAATTGGTGAAAGCCGATGATCTAATTGTTGCAATGAGGTGCTTGAACAGATATTAAAGACTTATTAAGTAGGAGCAAACAAAGGCTAATATGAAGTAATGAATGTATCATATACTTTTGCATTCATCCTTTGACCTCTTTATATGTACAAATGTTATTCACAAAAAATAACTGTTCATCTAACTGTTTAACTAACTGCTAACTAACTTCTTCTGTACTAACTATACATAACAACTTTAACTAAATATAAGTTATATGTATATTATGCACATTGTATATTTACATCTCCCCTCAAGTTGGAGATTAGTGGAGATCAATCAATTCCAACTTGGAAAGTGAACGATGAAACATGGGAGATATGAGGGATTTGGTAAAAGAGTTTGCAAGTTGAAATTTAGAGGAACATAGGCAGTTCAAATAAAACCCTCCTTGAGCTTATCACAAACAAGACGACAATCAATGTTGAGATGTTTGGTTCTTTCATGAAAAACAGGATTAGCAACTATATGTAAAACGACTTGATTGTCACAAATAGAGGAATTGGTGGTTGATGTGGTAGTTGAAAGTCTTAAAGTATATAGGTGATCCATTGTAATTTGCAAATAGTAGTGGCCATTCTTCTATATGCTGCTTTTGTCGAAGATCTCGAGACTGTTGATTGTTGTAAACGATCTAGAAGGGGGGTTGAATAGATCTTTGAGCTTTTTGTAATTTTCTACAACAAAATCAGAAGTTAATTCACACAAAAATAATTTAATCAAAATTAAATGTAGAGAGTAGGGAAAAAGAGCAAACATTGTTTTTATAGAGGCTCGGTGCTAAGACATACGTCCTCTACCTAAGCTCCCACTTAGGATTTTGCAAACCACTTTATTGCACACTTTTTAGTTGAGTGTGAACTTCTTACAATACCACTTGATTTCTGGCTCAAGCAACCTTTACAACCGATTTGTTTTTCGGCACAAATCCTACCTCATACGTGACCTTTCACTAGTCACTCAAATTGTAAGAGAAATAAGATAAAGATTGAAGAACGAATGCTCAATACAATTGTGTAACAAAATAAGAAAAATAATGAGCAATTTTGGAGCAATAGGAGAGTATTTTCACTTGTAGAACATAGGTAGTCTCTTCATCAATCATCCACTCTTTATACTTGGAGAAAAATAGTTGTTGGAAGCCATTCTAGCTGTTGTATGATTGTTATGACCGTTCCTTAACAATCTCCTTTCCATTTGTAGCTAATTGGACCGTTGGAATTAATTTGCTGTACCCATAAGTTGACTTGTCGTCATGTATAAGTCAACTTGTGACAACATTTTACGTAAAATTGCATCTCCGTTCTTCTATAAGTCGACTTGTGCTATGTAAGTCGACTTGTGGTCCTCGATAAGTCGACTTATGTACCGTTAGTCGACTTGTGTTGACATATATTCATATGTTAGTCGACTTATGCTTTTCTAGTCGACATATGCTGTTCAGATCTTGATGTATAAGTCGACTTATGCTGTGCAAGTCAATTTATGTTGGCTTTAACGGTAACATCCAACCAAATCTTTAATAATCCTCATTATTAATGTCTCTTTCACTTATAACGAAACTCCTATCTTGATTCTTCAATGATTAATCACTTGCCCATCTTGATTTACACAATTCTTTCATTGAATAATAATCCCAAAATACCTGAAATAATTTCTTAACTAATTCTAGATATTTTATTATTATCAAAACATAAAGGGATTTAATTTGTCAACCACCATTGGTCCAACAATCTCTCCCTTTTTGATAATGACAAAATATTTAGAAATTGAAAAGAAATTTGAAAAACATGAAATTTGATCAAGGTTTTTTAATCCCTTGTCTTGATGGTTAGTTTGTCTCCTCCTTAATTAACAAACCAATGAATTTAATAGAAATCAAGATAGTCGCAAATCAAACACACTCCCCCTCAATCAAATGACTGTGACCAAATATCAATTAAATATCAATTTCTAATTTTACTCCCCCTTTTTGTCATAATAAAAAATCAATAGGAAAAAATAGTCTCAAATGAAGTTTATAAACAAACACAATATCAAACACAAATAAGAGCAATAGTCATTACAAAATATATCAATCCAGCAATTAACGTAAAAAGTACCACAGACACTAAAAGAAAACATAAGAGTAAATGTTGGTCAAGGCAAAAGACAATACACATCATGATGAAGAATCATCATGCCTACACCCTAACTTCTTAAAAATCTTCTTAAGCATGCGGTGTTGTGCATCAATCTTCTTTGCCAACCCACCAAACATACTCTGAATATTATCAAGACGATCATTCAGGTCATCCAATTGATCGTTGATTTCATTTAGCTCTTCGTGAGATACCTCACTCCTTCTCACATTATTGGGCCGAGAGCTACTCGGACGCTCCGCTGCCCTCTTAGATCGTTGCCTCGGAGGCACCTGCTCACCTTCTAAAGTTAGACCAAGCTTCTCGACATGATAAGAATAGACCCAGCCTTTTTCAACGGTTTTTACCAGCTTCATGCTTCTCAAGTTATAAGGAGTGAATCTCCAACTCTGAGGATAAGGATAATGTGCATAATTATTCAGATCACACCTTTGTAACTAAGCTAGAGAAGAAATCAAGGCTGCATATGTCATTCCCTTATGCCGGACCAGTTTTCCTTTCAGCTGACCTCGTAATAAGCTTGCCTTTTTTCTCATCATTTGAATAATCAAGCTCGGATAATTGATCTTCCTTCCTTCTTCCATATGCCAAAGAATCTCTTTGTCCAAAGAAGTAATCTGATTATTGCTTGCCTTCTTTGGATAGACCACCCTGTTAATAGCATAGTGTAATAACCGATAATTTAAAGGCAGATCCATAGCTTCAAAAGGAGGGGAATGATCAGAACATAACCGACAAAGTAAATCAGCCCCTTTTTCTTTAGTATAGCTGAAATTTTCTTCGGCTTCCTCATCAGTTTCACCATCCTCATTCCTCAAAATGTCAAAATCAATAAAAGACGCTCTAGGCCAGACTCCCCCTCTAGGCAATCTAAATAAAGTACACATATTTGCCTCACACAAAAAATGTCCTTTCCATTAATTTTTGATTTAAGATAAACGCCATCCTCAACATTACTACCAGTCACAAAAAGATTCGCATAAAACTCCCTTACTGCTTCTTCATAAATCTCATTCTGATATCCCAAAAAATGTCGCAGTCCAAGATTTGCAATTTCGAAAAAAACATCTGTAAACTCACTATGGTCTAGTTCATTCCAATCGAATCTCATTGAAGGAATCAATACCTAGTTTTGGAGTACCTGGTAATACAGAGTTTGTGCATCCCTTGACACAAACCTAGATTCAACCACATCATCCTCTCTGGAAGCATCTCCTCTTGAAGAGGACCCACGAACTCTTGGTCCAGATCGAACACGGGGACCTTGTGGAGGTGCTGGTTCTTTGCATTTCTTCAAAGATTTTCGTGGAGCCATGAATTTGTAGAGAGAAGAGAGAAAATCGCAGGTTAGGGTTTGAGAAAGATGAAAGAGGGGTTTTCAAAACAAATAGATTATGTGAAGAGATAATGAGTGGGTGTTGTGAAAATGGAGGTCGAAAGATAATGGGCAATGAAGATCTGAAGAGATTTTAGGAGATAAGTCGACTTGGAGAAGAAATTTCAGAGGTTTTAGAGAGAATAGGGTTTCGGAGAATGAAAGGGAGAGAAGGTTTTAAAGACTCCGTGTAGACGTAAGTCAACTTGTTTCCCTTATAAGTCAACTTATCGACCTTCATAAGTCGACTTGTAGATCTTTATA
Source organism: Erythroxylum novogranatense (assembly GCA_029891385.1). NCBI lineage: Eukaryota > Viridiplantae > Streptophyta > Magnoliopsida > Malpighiales > Erythroxylaceae > Erythroxylum > Erythroxylum novogranatense. The sequence continues at coordinate 87,010,236 of CM057231.1, read as the reverse complement.
AATCGACTTATCCTGAATTTTCTGCATTCCCCAAAGGTTGTGTAGATCATAGGTCGACTTATTTCCATATAAGTCAACTTGTTAACAGACAAGTCACAAATTGTGTCCAAACTTCAAATAAGTCACTTTTCAGCCCAAGTGTGCATCATGATGAATGTATCTTTAGATGTGATTGCACATTTGCCTCATAATTTGACCATTTGATATAAGAATGCAACTAAAATCAAATTCAACCAAAGGAATTTAAATCACACATGCCTAGTCTCAATTTAATATTCACAAACACATCTTCCTTAAGAGGTTTAGTAAAAATGTCAGCTAATTGGTCACTAGATGATACATGCTTCAAGCAAATGTCACCTTTTAAACAATGATCACGGATGAAATGATGTCTAATTTCTATATGTGTTGTTCTACTATGAAAAATTGAGTTTTTACTCAAACAAATTGCACTAGTATTATCACAATAAATAGGAATATTTTTAACCACTATACCATAATCAAGCAATTGATGTTTAATCCAAAGAACTTGGGCACATGCACTCCCAGCTGCTACATAATTAGATTCAGCAGTAGAAATGGCTACACTAACTTGCTTTTACTAGCCCAAGAAATCAAAGATGAGCCTAGGAAATGACACAAGCCACTAGTGCTTTTTCTATCTATCCTACAGCCACCAAGATCAGCATCACTATAAGCATACAAATCAAATGATTCACGACTAGGATACCACAAACCATGATTAACAGTTCTACTCAAATATCTAAATATTCTTTTGCAAGCACTCAAATGAGAAATCTTAGGGCAAGATTGAAATCTAGCACAAAGATACGTGGCAAACATAATATCAGGTCTAGAAGCAGTTAAATACAAGAGAGAGCCTGTAACATCCCGTCACCGATGGGATGTGTACAGTTCATTGCATTCGTATTTGTACATGTGCATGCATTATAGTATATTGTATAATTGGCCTTTGTACGTACATGCATGTATGACATATTTCCGATTTGATTTGGAAATTTATTTGGGTTAATTGATATGTGAGAAATTTAATTGGTATAAGAAATGAGAAATTGGAGATTGTAAAATGAAATCTGGAAATGATTAGGGCAAGTATGATAATTAGGTCAAATTAGGTTCGAGAATTTGATTTGAGTAGAAATGAGATTTGGGAAGTTGAATTGTGAAATTGGAGTATATGCTAATGAGTTTTCTATTTTGTGGATTTATAGGAATTTTTACGGAATTTTAGACAATAGGTCTTGATGGAAAATTTGATAAATGGTAGTTGATTGAATATCCATTCAAATTGATTATCCTATGGCACGGACAGGTTAGAAATTTGATTTGAGGAATTATGGTTTAGCCATTAGAATTCGGAAGAAATTAGAATTTGAAATTGATTTGAGGTGGTTTGGATCCGGACTGGTGGTAAGCATTCTAACCAAACAAGCCCTTGTCTTTATATATATATATATATATGCCTTACCTTTGAATTTCTTCTCCCACGACATTTGCTTCTTCTTCTTCGTTCTCTTCTTCCTCTTCTTGACCAATTTCTCTTGGAGATTTGAGGTTCTTCATCAAGTAAGTTACTTCTAACTTGTTTTATATAGTTTGATTGGTTGATTTATAGAGTTTATTAGAGGATTAAACATGAAAATCTAAGGATTTGGGTTTAAGATTTCAAAGTTGGTTTTCGGTGGTTTTAGGGTTGAATTTTAGGAATTTGATTGTTTGATGAAATAGAAACTAAAGACTTGTTGTATGATATGTATGGATTTATTTAGGAGTGGTTTGTGAGAAGAAAATCTGGATTTGGGCTGAAATCGTCGAAAATCTGGGTTTTAAGGCGTGTCTGCAATTGCTTTCATTGCTGACGTCGGCGAAGAACACGCCATGACGAACAGAATTGCTAGCTTTCGCGATGTGGGCGATGGGCCGGCTGGCGAGGAGAACAAGGCATCGTCGCAATGAGCGCGCGTGACGTCATGACGTGGGATGCCCGATTCGCCGCGGCATTTCGGCCGATAATGAAATTAGGGCTTTAATATTTGGAGTTTAGGCAATTGAGGATCTATTGGCTATGGATTAAATTCAATTTGGAGATTTTGAATTTGGAAATTAGAAATTTAGTTAGAATTAAGGATTGAGATCGGAAATTGAATTAGGTGGAAATGTCATAATTTGCATAGTATGTACATGATTTGATTCATATGCATAATTAAGCATCGAATTGGTACCGATAATAATGTTATGTATATTTTGATTGATATAGCGGCTCAAGCGGATCGCCGATCGTCGACATAGGCGAGACTTCCGCGAGAGCTTCGGAAGTTACGAGGTGAGTAACCTAGTTGGTTTCTCAATCTCTAATGTGCTATGTGCCTTGTATGTGAATTATTTGTGATTACGATTAAATGATTTGCATGAGATATATCGGTATAAATTGTGAAAGCATGCTAGGCATGATTAGAAATCGATGGAAGCGGTTGTGGTGGAGCACATTACGATCGAGTGGAGCTACAAGCTCATCAATTGTGATAAGTGAAAAGGATTAGTGAATACCCGAGGGCTCTCCTATCCCTAGTGCTGGCGTGGTATGTAGTGTATACCCAGGGCTCTCCTACCCCGAAAACGCGATTACGTGTGATGTGCCCGAAATGGGACAACTCGGCCTTGATCACAACACTAATAATGAAGCTGGAAATCATTGTGCATACGATGCGTGTTCATGCTATGAATGTGCTATGGACTACCGCCAATGTGTGATTTTGATGTTGTGAATTTCGAGTTATGATATGTGTTGCTTTTTATGCAATTGTGCGTAATGCATGAATTGGGTAAACCATCGATGATGGTTACTCATTGAGTTCATAAACTCACCCAAATTGTGACTATTTTTCAGACAATGTAGTGTGACTCTAGCTCCGGATTTTGAGACTTTTCTGCTTTGTATGTGTGGCAAGAGGAGCATGGCCCACAGTGTCGGTCATTTGGGGATCCTTTGGGATATTTTGGGGATGACCTAGATAGAGTTTCTTGTTTATTTTAGACATATGTAGTTGTAAATTATGACCGGATATTGTATTTAGGATTTATGAATGCAATGAGAAGTACTCTTTGGTTTTGAAATTTAGTGATTGTGATCTTACCGCTTTGATTATATTGATGCCATGAGGTTTTAATAGAATCGATTGTTTGTAGTGCACCCTCATCGTAAGGTGTGTATCAGCACGACTACCTACAGTGTCGGTGTATGCTCTACTGATGAAGGGCGCTACATTGGTGGTATCGAGCATGGTTTGGCATCTTTTGGGCATAGTATGTTTTAGGCTTGAATTTCGTAAGGAAAGCAAGAAATTGATCGAAAGTGTGATTTTATTGTAGGTCATCCGTCTTTGGTGATCGTCGATCACTCGGTGACCAAGGATCGAAGGGAGCTAATAGAGTCCTCTGTGCCTATGTATGAGGAGCGACCAAGAGTTCCCATGAGGCGGAACGGAGGTATGATCGCTGCGTGGCGTGGGGTTGTCGATTTCTGGAGTCTGAGACACTCGCCGAGGTGAGGGTTGGTTAGAGAGGACCCGGCGGGTCTGGACGGATGGATTGTGATCTTTGAGGAGAAGTTCGATTCGCTGTCTCTTGGCTTCGTGGTCCAACAGATCGATGGTGGAAGACATTCCGGGAGTTCCACGGACCTTGTGTTTTGACTTGGGCGGATTTCCTGAGAGCTTTCTGAGATAATTATACGCCTAGGGTTTATATGGAGATGAAGATGCAGGAGTTTCTGGATTTGAGACAGGGGTCTATGGCAGTGGCCGATTATGAGGTCCGATTTAATGAGTTGTCGGCATATGCGTCTATTTTGATTTCTTCCGAGGCGGATCGATCGGAGATTTGAGGAGGCTGAATCTGGATATTCGTATCAGTTAGCCCGATACGATATGGGCACCTCAGGAGCCGAGGTCACCGCAATCGGGATCGGCGACTTTTGAGACAGAGCGAGTTGAGGTTGGTCGGGATCTTGAGTAAGAGATCCAAAGTGATAGCTGTGGTAGCTCGGGGAGGAGCTTTAGCGAGCGTCGAGTGCTCAGATTTTCGGGAGGTCAGGCGATCTGGTCTTGGTTGAGAGGCGATTTAGGGATCGGGTAGCGATGGCGGTGGTGAGGCTCGGCCAGCCTTCCTCCTCTGTGTGAGTTTTGTGAGAGGAGGCATAGTGGGAGTGTTGGAGGTTCACTGGAGCTTGTTTGAGATGTGGCTCGATGGAGCATCGATTCGACATTGTCCAGAGATTGTGGGAGCTCGACCGCTTGAGTGGGAGAGTCGGTAGTAGACGACTGCAAAGCAGAGCCGAGGTAGTGGACTGGATTTGAGGCAGGCGAGCTCGGAGTGGAGCTGGAGATTCTTTTATGGGGTGGGAGAGTCGGGTATTCGCCGCAATCTCGTGCCGTGGTCTACGCCATGACCGAGCGAAGGCCCAGGACTCTCGGATGTGGTCGTGAGTTTATACGCTTTTGATTTTGAGGTGTATGCATTGATAGATTCGTGGTCCACGATTCATTTATTGCACGTTTGTGGCATGTAGATTGCATGTGCATAGAGATGCTTAGTATGGGTTGCGGTGAGTACACCTTTGGGTAGTACCCTTTGCTTTAGGCGAGATCTGTAGGGATGCCCGATTCTAGTAGATTCGGTGATATTGAGTGATTTGATTGTGTTGCCTCTTGAGAGATTGAGGTGATTTTGGGATGAATCGCTCCTTTGCCCATAGGCGATTATAGATTGCTATACTAAGGAGGTTGTATTAGAGTCTCCCGTCACCGGTAGAAATTTTTTTGAGGTGTTAGTCGGCGATTGCCAGCCGGGATGATTCGTTTGTGAGTGCTTTGAGATTGATGCAAGGTGGTGTGAGGCTTATTTGGCGCATGTGGTAGACTCTAGAGTGCAGCAGAGGTTGCAGGATGTCCCTGATCTGGGAGTTCCTGATGTGTTTCCGAGGAGTTCTGGGTTTGCCACGGATCGGAGGCGAGTTCGAGATTGACCTCGTTCGGTACCGCTCTATATCGATACCTCGCATAGGATGGCACCGGTGGAACCGAGGGAGCTTAAGGCTCGACTTCGTGGAGTTATTGGATAAGGGTTCATCGGCCGAGTGTGTCGCCGCTGGGAGCTCGGTATTGTTTGTGAAGAAGAAGGGCGGGACTATGAGACTTTGCATCGATTATAGGCGCTTAATCGGGTTCTTGTCAAGAATAAGTACCCACCGCCTAGGATCGATGATCTCTTTGATCGATTCAGAGGAGCTCGGTGTTTACCAAATTGGATTTGAGGTGCAGTTACTATCGGTTGAGGATCGCAGAGGCGATGTGCCTAAGAGTGCTTTCGAGGCGGTATGGACATTACGAGTTTTAGTGATGCCGTTGGGTTGACCAATACCGGCAGCCTTCATGGCCTTGATGAATAGGGTCTTTCAGCCATACCTGGATCAGTTTGTGATCGTATTCATTGATGATATCTTGGTATATTCGAGGTCTAGACAGGAGCATGCAGAGCATCTGAGAGTTGTGCTGCAGATTATGAGAGACAGGCATCTGTATGCCAAATTCACTAAGTGTGAATTTTGGCTGGATGAGGTGGTGTTTCTAGGCCACATTGTGTCTGGTGAGGGTATCCGGGTGGATCCTCACAAAATTGAGGCGGTGAGGAGTTAGGAGATTCCGAGGAACGTGTCTGAGTTGAGGAGTTTCCTCGGATTGGCAGGATATTACCGGAGGTTTGTCGAGGGGTTTTCTGTGATCTCCGCCCCTTTGACAAGACTTCTGAGGAAGAGTGTGGCCTTCAGATGGACAGATGAGTGTCAGAGGAGTTTCGATGAGTTGATACATCGGTTGACTACGACGCCGGTGTTAGCCTTGCCATCTGGATCAGGAGGTTTCGAGGTTTATAGTGATGCTTCGCAGCTAGGTTTAGGCATGGCTGTTGATGCAGCATGGGAGAGTCATAGCGTATGCATCGAGACAGTTGAGAGCTCATGAGGGTAATTATCCCGTGCATGACTTGGAGTTAGCGGTTGTGGTGTTTGCTCTGAAGATCTGGAGACATTATTTGTATGGGAGACGTTCCAGATCTTCACCGACCATAAGAGCTTGAGGTACTTGTTGAGTCAGCCGGAGCTGAATCTGAGGCAGAGGAGATGGTTAGAGCTGCTTAAGGATTACGATTGCACTATCGAGTACCACCCTAGGAAGGCCAATGTGGTGGCTGATGCATTGAGTAGGAGATCGCATGGTAGTGCAGGCCAGATTCAGGTTTCGAGGTTGCCATGCTTAGTTCAGTTGAGAGCACTTAATGTGCAGATATATTTGAGTCAGGATGGAGTTACGATTGCGACTCGAGGTGAGGCCGAGATTGCATGAGCGGATTAGGAGAGTGCGGGATCGGGATCCGATATTGGTTAGATTGATTGATGAGTCGGATCGGGATGTGATCGAGTTTGGTGAGGATGACACTTTGTGGATGGGCGGAGGTTGTGTGTTCGATGTAGATGATCCGAGGTGTGAGATTTTGGAGGAGGCTCATTTGGCGCTTATGCCATGCATCCAGGAGTCACCAAGATGTATCGTACTCTTAAGTTGCATTTTGGTGGCGAGCATGAAGAGGCATGTGGCGGAGTATGTTTCTCGGTGTTTGACGTGCCCGGAGTTAAGGTGAGCACGGGCCCGATTAGGAGATCGATTCGTTGCCCATTCAGTGGAAATGGGGCGTATTCGATGGATTTTATCATGGGGTTGCCGGGACGCCGAGACAGAGTGATGCTATCTGGGTCATAGTGGACCGATTGACTAAATCGGCTCACTTCTTGCCAGTGAGGGAGAGCAATACCCTCGATCAGTTGGCCCAGAAGTATGTGGCAGAGATAGTTCGACTGCATGGGGTCCCAGTTTCGATAGTGTCAGATAGGGATCCCAGGTTTACTTCTAGATTCTGGAGGAGTCTGCGATCGGCTATAGGTGCAGATTGAACTTGATCTGTTTCATCCTCAGACAGATGGGCAGAGTGAGAGGACTATTCAGACTGTTGAGGATATGTTGAGAGCCTGTGTGTTGGAGTTCCGAGGTGCATGGGATCAGTATTTGCCTCTGGTAGAGTTTGCATACAATAATCAGTACCAGAGTAGCATTGGTATGGCACCTTACGAGGCATTATATGGACGTCCGTGTAGATCCCCTCTTTACTGGGATGAAGAGGGTATGAGGATGTTAGAGGGTCCCGAGCTGATCCAGGACACAGTTGGTAAGGTCCAGCTGATTCGGAGTCGCATTAAGGCGGCTCAAGACAGGCAGAAGAGTTATGTGGATCAGCATCGGCGAGAGATGGAGTATGCTGTGGGAGATAGAGTGTTCCTTAGAGTGTCTCCGTGGAGAGGAGTTCTCAGATTTGGTCATAAGGGCAAGTTGAGTCCTCGGTATATCGGTCCGTATGAGATTACCGAGAGGATAGGACCGTTGGCCTCTGAGTTGGCGCTTAGAGAGATGTCTCAGTTGCATGATGTGTTCCATGTGAGCATGCTCCGGAGATATCGATCAGACCCGACTCATGTGATTCCAGCTCAGGAGATAGAGATTGCCAGTGACTTGAGTTATATTGAGGAGCCGGTGCGGATTATTGGATCGCGGGTCAAGCAGTTGAGGTCCCGGGTTATTCCATTGGTGAAAGTCCTTTGGAAGAACCATTCATCCGAGGAGGCGACTTGGGAAAGCGAGGAGCACATGAGGAGGCGATACCCTCATCTGTTTGATCGATCAGTAAGAAAATTTGGACGAAATTTTTATTAGGAAGGAGAATTGTAACATCCGTCACCGATGGGATGTGTACGATTCATTGCATTAAAGATTTGTACATGTGCATGCATTATAGTATATTGTATAATTGGCCTTTATGCGTACATGCATGTATGACATATTTTCGATTTGATTTGGAAATTTATTTGGGTTAATTGATCTGTGAGAAATTTAATTGGTATAAGAAATGAGAAATTGGAGATTGTAAAATGAAATCTGGAAATGATTAGGGCAAGTATGATAATTAGGTCAAATTAGGTTCGAGAATTTGAGTTAGAAATGAGATTTGGGAAGTTGAATTGTGAAATTGGAGTATATGCTAATGAGTTTTCTATTTTTGTGGATTTATAGGAATTTTCTGGAATTTTGAACAATAGGCTTGATGGAAAATTTGATAAATGTAGTTGATTGAATATCCGGTTCAAATTGATTATCCTATGGCACGGACAGGTTAGAAATTTGATTTGAGGAATTATGGTTTAGCCATTAGAATTGGAAGAAATTAGAATTTGAAATTGATTTGAGGTGGTTTGGATCCTGATGGTGGTAAGCATTCTAACCAAACAAGCCCTTGTCTTTATATATATATATATATATATGCCTTACCTTTAATTTCTTCTCCCACGACATTTGCTTCTTCTTCTTCGTTCTCTTCTTCCTCTTCTTGACCAATTTCTCTTGGAGATTTGAGGTTCTTCATCAAGTAAGTTACTTCTAACTTGTTTGATATAGTTTGATTAGTTGATTTATAGAGTTTATTAGAGGATTAAACATGAAAATCTAAGGATTTGGGTTTAAGATTTCAAAGTTGGTTTTCGTGGTTTTAGGGTTGAATTTTAGGGAATTTGATTGTTTGATGAAATAGAAACTAAAGACTTGTTGTATGATATGTATGGATTTATTTAGGGGTGGTTTATGAGAAGAAAATCTAGATTTGGAACTGAAATCTGTCGAAAATCTGGGTTTTCTGGGCGGTCCGCAATTGCTTTCATTGCGACGTCTTGTGACGTCTGAAGAAACACGCCATGACGAACAGCAATTGCCGTTAAGCGACGTGGGCGCGCCTTATTCATGCCGAGAGAACAAGGCATACGTCGCAACGAACGCGTGCGTACGTCGCGACGTGGGATGCCCGATTCGCCGCGGCATTTCGGCCGATAATGAAATTAGGGCTTTAATATTTGGAGTTTAGGCAATTGAGGATCTATTGGCTATGGATTAAATTCAATTTGGAGATTTTGAATTTGGAAATTAGAAATTTAGTTCAGGAATTAAGGATTGAGATCGGGAAATTCGGAATTAGGTCGGAAATGTCATAATTTGCATAGTATGTACATGATTTGATTCATATGCATAATTAAGCATCGAATTGGTACTAGTAATAATGTTATGTATATTTTGATTGATATAATGCTCAGCGGATCGCCGATCGTCGACATAAGCGAGACTTCGGCGAGAGCTCGAAGTTCGAGGTGAGTAACCTAGTTGGTTTCTCAATCTCTAATGTGCTATGTGCCTTGTATGTGAATTATTTGTGATTACGATTAAATGATTTGCATGAGATATATCGGTATAAATTGTGAAAGCATGCTAGGCATGATTAGAAATCGATGGAATCGATTGTGGTGGAGCACATTACGATCCGAGTGGAGCTACAAGCTCATCAATTATGATAAGTGAAAAGGGATTAGTGAATACCCGAGGGCTCTCCTATCCTAGTCTTGCGTGGGCATGTAGTGTATACCCGGAGGGCTCTCTACCCCGAAAACGCGATTACGTGTGATGTGCCCGAAATGGGATAACTCGACGCCTTGATCACAACACTAATAATGAATCGGAAATTATTGTGCATACGATGCGTGTTCATGCTATGAATGTGCTATGGACTAACCGCCAATGTGTGATTTTGATGTTGTGAATTTCGAGTTATGATATGTGTTGCTTTATACGCAATTATGCGTAATGCATGAATTGGGTAAACCATCGATGATGGTTACTCATTGAGTTCATAAACTCACCCAAATTGTGACTATTTTTCAGACGGCGGTAGTGTGACTCTAGCTCGGATTTTGAGACTTTTCTGCTGTGTGTGTGGCAAGAGGAGCATGGCCCATGTGTCGGTCACCGGGGATCCTTTGGGATATTTTGGGATGACCTAGATAGGAGTTTACTGTTTATTTTAGACATATGTAGTTGTAAATTATGACCAGATATTGTATTTAGGATTTATGAATGCAATGAGAAGTACTCTTTGGTTTTGAAATTTAGTGATTGTGATCTTACTGCTTTGATTATATTGATGCCATGAGGTTTTAATAGAATCGATTGTTTGGTAGTGCACCCTCATCGTAAGGTGTGTATCGGTACGACCTACGGGCGTATCGGTGTATGCTCTACGGTAAGGGGGCGCTACAGAGCCGATCATACCTCTATAGAGTTTTTGATCAACATCTTCTTCATGTTCATGTTTCTCCAAGACCACATTTGTTGCCATTGGTGTTGCTGCCACTTTGCATCCTTCCATTTTAAACTTCTTTAGAAGTTCCTTGGTATATTTAGATTGGTGGATGAAAATGCAATTTTTGTGTTGCTTGATTTGCAATCCAAGAAAGAACTTGAGTTCCCCCATCATGCTCATTTCAAATTCACTTTGCATTAAATCACTAAATTCTTTGCACAAAAATTCATTAGTGGCACCAAACACAATATCATTAACATATATTTGACATATAAGCATATCTTGATCAACATGTTTAATAAACAAAGTATTATCAATCTTACCACGAACATACCCATGTTGAGTTAGAAAAGTACTTAACCTTTCAAACCATGCTCTAGGTGCTTGCTTTAATCCATAGAGTGCCTTCTTGAGTTTGTAGACATAATCCGGATGCTCATGATCTTCAAATCCTGGTGGTTGTTTGACATAGACTTCCTCTTGAATGTATCCATTTAGGAATGCACTCTTGACGTCCATTTGATTTAATTTGATCTTTTTATGTGACGCAAAAGCACATAATAGTCTAATTGCCTCCAACTGAGCCACAGGAACATATGTCTCATTGTAATCAAGGCCTTCTTCTTGGTAAAATCCTTGAGTCACTAACCTTGATTTATTTTTAATCGCTTCACCATTCTCATCATATTTTATCCGATTTACCCACTTGACTCCAATAATAGTCTTATCCTTTGGTGGAGCTACCAAGTCCCATACATCATTCTGCTTGAATTGATTAAGCTCTTCTTGTATAGCTAATAGCCAGTTTTCATCTTCACGAGCTTCTTCTATATTCTTGGGTTCTACTAATGAGATGAAGGCAGAATTGCTCATATTCTCATAGATATTTCTCCTGGTTCTCAAACCATCATTTAAATCACCAATTACTTGCTCCATAGGATGGTTCTTTGCTTTTGCCCACGTTTTAATATTGGGTACATGATTTTCTTGATCTAACTTCAATTCCTCAATCTTGGATTCAATTTCTTCAACTTTATTACCTGAACTTCCTGCATCATCATTAAAACAAACCTTTCTTGGAGGTGAAATCATATCATCGAAATTTAACATGAATACTTTCTTCAACACACTTAGTCCTATTATTCTAAACTCTAAAAGCCTTACTAGTTTGAGAATAACCAATAAACACACCAACATCAGATTTCGAGTCAAATTTTCCTAAATTGTTCTTTCCATTATTATGAATAAAAAATTTACAACCAAAAGGATGAAAATAAGAAATATTGGGTTTCTTACCTTTCCAAAGCTCGTATGGTGTCTTATTTTTGTCTCTTCGTGAATGTACCCTATTGATGACATAGCACGCTGTATTGATTGTTTCCGCTCAAAATGTTTTAGGAAGATCGTACTCATTTAACATAGTTCTGCTCATTTCTTCAAGAGAGCGATTCTTCCTTTCTACTACACCATTTTGTTGCGGAGTTCTTGGTGTTGAGAAATTGTGTTCCATTCCATATTTATCGCAAAGACTTTCGAATAGTTCACATTCAAATTCACCTCCATGATCGGTTCTAATTGCAACAATTGACAAAATTTTCTCATTTTGAACCAACCTACACCACTTGGTAAATTCGTTAAAAGCATCACTTTTATTCGCAAGAAATCTCACCCAGGTAAATCTAGAAAAATCATCCACAATCACAAGCACATACAGTTTACCACTAAGACTAGCATATCTAGATGGTCCAATCAAATCCATATAAACAAGTTCAAGAATTCTAGAAGTGCAAATTTCTTTCTTTGGTTTGAAAGATTCTCTAACATGTTTGCCTTTTAAACAAGATTCACACAAGTGATCTTTAACAAATTTTATTTTAGCCAATCCTCTCACAATGTCATTTTTTGAAAGCTTAGAAATTAAAGGCAAAGGAGCATGCCCTAATTTTCTATGCCATAAAAATGCATTTTCTTCTAATGTCACCAAACACTTTTAATTAAAAGAGCTATCATCATGTAAATCGACAATGTATGTATTTCCATGTCTCAAACCAATGAAAGCAACATGACCATCCTTTTTAACCATGCAATGTGATGATTCAAAAACTACATTAAAATTCATATCACATAGTTGAGAAACACTTAACAAGTTATGTTTCAACCCATCCACAAGCAAAACATTGTCAATGGTAGGTAAAGATTCCTTACCCACTTTACCAATCCCAATGACTTTACCTTTGTTGTTGTCTCCAAAAGTGACATAACCTTGATTCTTTGGTTTGATTTCTGCAAACAGATTCTTGTCTCCACTCATGTGCCTTGAACATCCACTATCTATGTACCAAGTTCTTGATGGTTTTTCATGCCGTGCTTGTACCTACAATATCAACGTTCTTTCTTCTTATAGGTACCCAAGCCATTTTGGGTCCATTTTAGTTAGCCATATAAACCATATTAGGTGGTGTTGTGCCTTTTAACACCCAAATTTTCTTAACTTTAATGCATCTCCTAGTACTTTTGCATACAAGTTCTATATGACCATCTTTCAAGCATCTAGCACATTGAACGATTTTTCCATCCTTAGTAAATTTGGAAATTAAAGAACAATCTCTATCAAAAGGATCATATCCTAGTCCATGTCTAGAAATTGAATATCTTTGCAACGATAACAATTTTTCAAACTTTTCATTTCCATTTGCAAATTTTCCAACCACATACGAAAATTCTTTTCTAAGTCTATCAAGCTCACAAATAAGATTTTCCTTTTCAACAAGGCATGCAGAATGATCTTCCTTTGGACTATCTAAATCATCAATAGTCTCATGTAAGGCACTATTTTCAGCAACCAATTCTCTTATTTTCTTTCTCAATTTTTTGTTAATCTCGATAACTTCTTCAAAATCAGCTTGTAAAGCATGAAAAGAATCTCTTAGATCTTGGTCATTGAAAGTTACCTCATGTTCTCTTTTTCCACATTTTCATCACTTGATGAGCTATTTGCCATAAGCGCCAAGTTGTTTTCATCATTGCTTTGGTATGCTTCCTCATCATCACTCCAAGTAGCTACTAGGCTAGTTTTCTTTTTCCCTTTGTCGTATTTGTCACTTTTCTGGAAATTTGATGTGGAAGATGTGCTCTTGCATTCTCTAGCATGATGTCCTCTTTTTCCACATTTCCAACATTCTTCATTGCTTTTCTTTTCATCATACCCCTTTGATTTTCTTTCCACGGAAAACCTCTTTCTTTCTCCATTTCTTCCACCATTTAATTCTTTCCTCCGATTTTTGAGAAGTCCTTTGAATTTTCTCAAATTTCTGGCATACATTGCTATTTCTTCATCATCCTCTTCTTCATGTATTTCTTCATCACTTTCATCAAGAGAAGAAATATTAGCCTTTAAAGCAATTGACTTTTTTGACTTACCTCTACCTCCTCTGGATTTGAGAATGATCTCATAGTTGATAAGTGATCCCACCAAGGCGTTGAATTCCAAATGATTTAGATCATTGGATTCCATAATGGCACTGACTTGTGAGTCCCATTTCTTCGGTAGTGAGCGAGGAATTTTCTTCACCTTCTCGCTATCCGTCATATGCTTTCCAAGGTTGCCTAATCCATTAATGATTTCTGCAAAACGATCAAGCATAGTGGAAATAGACTCACCTTCCTTCATAACAAACATTTCATAGTCATGGAGAAGCATGTTGATCTTTGTTTCCCGGACTTGGTTGGTTCCTTCATGGGTGATGCGAAGTCTTTCCCACATTTCTTTAGCACTGGTACAAGAATTAACTCGGTTTCTTTCCTCAACCATGAGAGCACAATAAATTAGCTTCATGGCTTTCGCGTTGATGTAAGCTTGCCTCCAGTCATTGTCATCGTATTCCAGCTCCGTTTTTAACTCACCATTTTCTTTCAAAGGTGCTTGTGGACTGAAGATGATGATCTTCCAATATTCTACTCCCTTGCTTATAATGTGATACTTCATAGGATTTTTCCAAGAAGAATAGTTAGTACCATTAAACAAAGGAAGGCGATTGTTTGTGTTACCTTTTTCCGCTAGGTTATTGTGTGCCATCCCTGGATACTTCTGCTCTGATACCAATTGTAAACTATCTAGAAGGGGGGAGTTGAATAGATCTTTGAGCTTTTTGTAATTTTCTACAACAAAATCAGAAGTTAATTCACACAAAAACAATTTAATCAAAATTAAATGTAGAGAGTAGGGAAGAAGAGCAAACACTGTTTTTATAGAGGTTCGATGCTAAGACCTACGTCCTCTACCTAAGCTCCCACTTAGGATTTTGCAAACCACTTTATTGCACACTTTTTAGTTGAGTGTGAACTTCTTACAATACCACTTGATTTTCGGCTCAAACAACCTTTACAACCGATTTGTTTTTTGGCACAAATCCTACCTCACACGTGACCTTTCACTAGTCACTCAAATTATAAGAGAAATAAGATAAAAATTGAAGAACGAATGCTCAATACAATTGTGTAACAAAATAAGAACAATAATGAGCAATTTTGGAGCAATAGGAGAGTATATTCACTTGTAGAACATAGGTAGTCTCTTCATCAATCATCCACTCTTTATACTTGGAGAAAAATAGCTGTTGGAAGCCATTCTATCCGTTGTATGATTGTTATGATCGTTCCTTAACAATCTCATTTCCATTTGTAGCTAATTGGACCGTTGGAATTAATTTGCTGTACCTATAAGTCGACTTGTCGTCATGTATAAGTCGAATTGTGACAACATTTTACGTAAAATTGCATCTCCGCTCTTCTATAAGTCGACTTGTGCTATGTAAGTCGACTTGCTTTTCTAGTCGACTTATGCTGTTCAGATCTTGATGTATAAGTCGACTTATGCTGTGTAAGTTGACTTATGTTGGCTTCAACGGTAACATCCAACCAAATCTTCAATAATCCTCATTATTAATGTCTCTTTCACTTATAAGGAAACTCCCATCTTGATTCTTCAATGATTAATCACTTGCCCATCTTGATTTACACAATTCTTTTATTGAATAATAATCCCAAAATACCTGAAATAATTTCTTAACTAATTCTAGATATTTTATTATTATCAAAACATAAAGGGATTTAATTTTTCAACCACCATTGGTCCAACAATTGTTTCTTAGTTTTCCTAAAAATGAATGAAGATCCAAGGAAAATATAATAACCCGTGACAGATTTACAAGTAGAAAGGAATGTAGCCCAATCAGTGTCATAATATCCTTCAAGTTATAGGGTGGGAGTAGAAGAGAAAAACAATCCTTTAGCTGGAGACCATTTGAGATGCCATAAGACATAAAGAGCAGCCTCCCAGTGACAAGTTTGAGGAGAATTCATAAATTGACCTAAATTGTTGAACAACAAATGGGATGTTGAGTTTGGAAAGATTAAGATAGAGTAGTCATCCTACTAGTCTTCTATATTGTGCTACATCTAGAATGGGTGAATCATGAGAAAATTAAAGTCTAGTGTTAGTAGGAATAGGAGAAGCAGTTGGTTTAGCTCCTTGTAGACCTGTATCCTTCAAAATACCCTAATATATTTACATCGATTGGTGTGAATTCCAGCAGCTGATCTGATTATTTCTAGACTAACAAAATACTTTGTAGGGCTAAGATCTTTCACAGTAAATGCGTTGATAGGTTGTCGTTAGCCTACAAATTTAATCCCCTACTTAAATTAATATGTAATATAGATGAGTATGGGTATCGTCCCACAGAGATCAAGACACAAAAAAGAAATCCAACTTTCAATCAAAAGTAAGCGTGTATATGCTAGGGGAAAATAAAAATTAAATGCAAATTATAGCTAAGATGAACAAATGCAATATTTTATTCCTAAAATGCTAGATGCACGCGGCACACAAAACCTAGTTAAAGATTTAGAATGAAAACTACCCTTTAGTGCAGACCAAATTCACGCATGAAAAGGATGGCAAAGAAGATGAAGCAAAGACACGTGATTTATGATGTAAAAGATGCGTGTCTCGTCTAATTACTATGATGCTAAATATGTGTAGATCAGAGAAGGTGAAAGGTGAATTACGTGACAGGTATGCAAGCTAACATGCAAACATCTTATATTTATGCACTATGTAATTAATTATCATGCAAGAAACTAGTACTAAACTATATGATGCAATCGAATTATGGGGGGGTTGCTTACGTCAAATTAACAAGAAAAGAAAGAAGAATCGTGAATTAAAAACAGAAAATTTGAGAAAGTGTCAAAAATTACTAAGAAGAAAATTTGCAAGAAAAGTTTGATAAAAATTCAGATTGATTAAAGATCATTTGCAAAGGCGTTTGCTAATTCCTTAGGTTGATTTTAATCATTGAAACCAAATATATTTTTTAGCCAATTTATGATCAAAATTTGGATATACCATATAATATTCTTTGCATCCATGACTAACATGTAATGCAAAACTTTTTCATGCAAGCATCAATTCAAAACTAACATGAACAACACACACATGAAAGCATTAAGATTAGATGGCTTTTATCGAATATAAAATTATTCAAAGATGACTAACATGCATTAAATAATTCTATGCTCAAGAACTAACCTATTAAAATTCTACATATACCTTCAAACTTTAATAGATTAACGTCACTTATTTAATCAAATTGATGACTAACACCTAATTCAATTAATTGCAAATTATGCAAGATAAATTGAATTCTAGACTTCAAAAATACCCAACATAATTCAGCATTCATGCAATCTATGAGCACAAATATTCAACCATAAAATATCAAGAGTTAAGCGCAAAATCTCATAAAATCAACCCATAAGAATTAGCTACTAACCTCTGCAATTGAAAAGAAAACTTAGTTCATGTCTACAATTAAAGCAAAGTCAAAAATCTTGTTCAAAACCATGGTATAATATTCAGCTATAGAAAAGAAGAAGAGAAGAAGAGACTTAGGGTTTTTTTTTTCCTAAAGAAAGAAAGGACTCTTAGAAATAGGTTATTCACGTCCTATTCAACACCAAAGAGATGTGTCTCTGTAAAAATGAGACTTTTAATAGGACTCCTCCCTAAGTGCGTTGTGGAAGTCTCCTTTATGCTATGAGTGGGTTGCTCCTTTTGGCTTCTCCTGCTGTTGCATTTTTTGTCTTTTGAATCTCCATTTTTTTGTGTTGCTGTGCTACCCTCTATACACGTTCCTGCACTTAAGACTTGAATGTGAGCCTGTTTCGGGCTTCTTCATGGGCTAAGCTGTTCTGGGATTTCTTTTGAACTTGTTTTACATCGAGATGGGTATCTCTTCAAGTCATTTATATACTGGTTCATCGCTACAAGCCATTCAAAATTGGCCCCAAACTTTAATCATTCTCAGACTAGTTATGATGTCTTATTTCTGGACCAATTTCGACTAACCATAAAAAGTAAAATATAGAACTTGGACGGTTAAAAATTGGTCATCAGAAAGATCATTGAGTCAGCTTCAATTTGAGCTTTGGATCGTGGACTTCCAACGGTTGGATCTTCAGATATGAATTTTTGAAGCACAAGAGTTCAAACGCTACGTCTCCAACTTTATGTCAGTTTTCTAAAATTTACTGCTCTCAAATGACAGCTCCAAAAAGTCTGAAACTTGGTGGAACATCCTTCAATGAGTCAAGATTATGCCTGTCAAATCTTAGAACTTTATAATGCACCAATCCCGAGATAAAAATTCCCAAAGGTCCAAAGTTAAAATCTGCCACATATCGAAAAACAGTGTTAATTTCAATGTATTAAGGACTTTTTGTATTTTATGTGTCTAAATCTCTAATAATTAAAAAACATGATAAATAGGCCATAGATTGCCATAAAACACATGCAAGATACTAAATATAAGGTACTAAAAAATAAAAAAATATGATTGCATTAAATTCCCCCACACTTAGCTCTTGCTGGTCCTCGAGTAAGGTTAAAAATAGAAAATTTGAAAGACTAAGAAAACCAAGAATGCAAAAATTAAGTATGGATGCATAAAAAGAAGTAAATATGCAAATACAGGAAATATTTTCTTAAGTGTCAAAGTTTTTCTCCCAAACTCCCAACAACATCAAAGACATACAAGGATTATAAACAAGAAGGAACCCGTGACATTTAATCTATAAAAATAATGAACTCACTTTAAATGTAAGAGCCAAGCAAGACAGCACAATAGACTTAGAGGAAATCTACACCATATCAAAATAATAGGTCCTCTCATCGTCATACACTCCAACACTCAAGTGTTTATGGCTCATATGTGTTTTTAACTCTCATAAATTCAAACAATGCAATGCTCTACCATAGGCTTGCTCTTCAATCTTGAATACACTACTAAGCATTACATGCACATCATAAATCAAAAGGTCTTAAACAAGGATGCAACTTGGCTGGGCTAGAGGTAAGGTAAAAGAAAGGTAACAAAAGGCTAAGTATCAAAGTGAGTAGAGCATAACAGATAATCAATAAAACACATGTGCACGTCCTGCATATCATCAAACAATTAAGCACATCTCTCTTTTTTTCTTTGAACTTTCATTCCCCAAACATTTATCAATCAAGCACATGGGGAATCCTTTTCTTTATTTTCTCTTATTGGCCTCAAACTTTTTTGTTTTTGTTTCTTTTTTGGTTTTTTTGAATCCTTCCCCATTGCCAATAAGTACAATACAAGTCATATACCACTGATATTCCCATATGTGCAACCTTCACAAGTTTAACTCAACAAACATGCTCTACTAACCATGATAAGGGTTAGAAAGATTAATCAATTAAGAAAAAGTTAGGTTAAACATGGAAAAGTAAAGAATAAATATTAAGCTCAAATGGGCTCACTAGTGGATAACATGCTTTGGGTTGCCTTTTTTTTTTTGGTTAAGTGGTTAAAATCCTAAGTGCCTTTATCATATTCATACATGCATGTAAAAGTGTAGTCTTAACAAGATATAAAGCAAGTTCTAGAGATACAACGCATTGGATAAACACACATCAAAGAATTGCGTTGAAGATTCAAAAGCTCACATAGGACAATCATCTATTAAGTCAACACAGTGAAGTTTCAAGGTCAATCCAAAAGCTATCAAGCTTAAAACATACATAAAAACACATTCATCAAGTTCATGATTCAAATATCACAGATTAACTCTCACCTATATTACTCATATTCTTATTAATCATTGGGAGATCAAAAGAAAAAATTAAACACTCAAGGCTCAAAAGCATGCAAAAGCAGAAAATCTTTTTGTGTTTTTTTTTAATTCAATTTTTATGGTTTTTTTGAAATCAAACATGCAAGTACAAGTGAAAATCTTCAAGTTTAAGCAAGAGCAAAGGTACGACACTTTGAAGCATAAAAACCAAGAAAAACTCGAACCATTCACCTACTGAAACCCAAAAATTTCATGCAAAATTTAACCTAAATCCTTCCCACACACTTAAACACAACATTGTCCTCAATGTTCAAATTAAAGCATGAAGAGAAGATTAAAAAAAACACACCAAAAATTGAAAAGAAAAAGTAAAGAAAAGAGAAAGCAAATCTGATTTTTTTTAATGATGGGTTGCCTCCCATAAGCGCTTTTGTTAAATGTCGTTAGCTCGACATAACGTGCATGCTTATCACTCCTCATAGATAGGCTCGGCAAAGTGCATCTCCTCCATATGAGACTAAAAACCTTCATAGAAAGGTTTTAACCTTTGGCCATTAACTATGAACCTCTTTTGTGTATTTATATCCTCGATTTCAACTGCACCATAATAAAAAACATGGGTAACAGTAAAAGGTTCAATCTAACGAGATCGAAGCTTACCTAGGAAGAGGCGAAGACGTGATTGGTAGAGAAGAACTTTTTGACCTACATGAAACTTCTTCCTACTAATCTTTTTGTCATGGAACGCCTTCGAATTTTCCTTGTAAATCCTCATGTTCTCATAGGCATCATTCCTTAGCTCCTCCAACTCTTGCAGTTGCAACTTCCTAAAATTTTCAGCCTCATCATAGTTTAAGTTGCATTGCATAATGGCCCAAAATGTTTTGTGCTCAAGTTCTACTGGAAGGTGACATGCTTTCCCATAAACCATCCTAAAGGGTGACATCCTTAAAGGGGTCTTGTAAGCTGTCCGATAAGCCCATAATGCATCTCCCAATCTGATACTCCAATCCTTACGATTAGTATTCACTGTTTTCTCTAAGATAGACTTGATCTCATGGTTAGAAACTTCAGCTTGGCCACTTGTTTGAGGATGGTATGCTATGCTAGTTCTATGAAAAATGTGGTACTTCTTCAACATGGCCTCAAAGAATCTGTTGCAAAAGTGGATTCCACTATCACTGATTATTGCTTTAGGAATGCCAAACCTGTCAAAGATGTTAGCTTTAACAAATCTAACAACAACCTTAGCATCATCAGTTTTAGTAGGAATAGCCTCAATCCATTTAGATACATAGTCCACAGCAAGCAAGATATAAAGATAGCCATAAGAAGAGGGAAAAGGACCCATGAAATCAATACCCTAAACATCAAATATTTCACTGAAAATCAAATTAGTTCGCGGCATTTGATCACTTTGGGTTATATTACCAGTTCTTTGACATCTTTCACATGATTTATAGAAGTGGAATGCATCTTTAAACAATGAAGGCCAAAAGAAACCACATTCAAGCACCTTATGTGTTGTGCGTTTTGCACCAAAGTGACCACTACAAGAATAAGTATGACAAAAAGCAAGTATGGAATTAAACTCATCTTGTGGCACACATCTCCTAATCATTTGGTCAGCACAGAACTTCCATAAATACGGATTAACCCAATAATAATATTTAGCATCAGCACGGAATTTATCTCTTTGGGATTTAGACATACTTGAGGGTAGCTCATTAGTAACTAAGAAGTTAACTAAGTCAGCATACCAAGTCCGTGGAGTAACATGGAGGACAACATACAACTGTTCATCTAGAAAGGTTTCTTTGACATGGATGACATTAACTCCTTTGGTATTAAGCCGGCTCAAATGATCAACAACTAGGTTTTCAGCTCCCTTCTTGTCCTTAATGCCAAGGTCAAACTCTTGTAAGAGCAAAACCCATCTGATAAGGTGTGGATTGGACTCCTTTTTCTTCAAAAGATACCTAAGAGCTACATGACCAGTGAACACAAAAACTTTTGTACCAAGTAAGTAAGACCGAAATTTCTTAAGTACAAACACAACAGCAAATAACTCCTTCTCAGTTGTATGACAATTGCATTGAGCCTCATCCAATGTTCTAGAAGCATAAGCTATCACATGCAAAGCTTTACCAACACACTGCCCGAGAATAACTCCTACAGCATAGTCACTGACATCACACATTATTTAAAAAGGAAGCTCCCAATCAGGTGGTTGGATGATGGGTGCCGTAGTTAACTTGTTTTTTAACAAGTCAAACACATCCTTACACTATTGGGAAAAGATGAAATCAACATCTTTGGCTAGCAACTTGCAGAAGGGTGCGGCTACCTTGCTAAAATCTTTGTTAAACCTTCGATAGTGTAACATCCCGTTACCGATGTGATGGGCATATTGGTAAATTAGGACGGGGAAGGATTTCATACTGCATATTATTGACTGAACATTCTTATGGCCTCTAATTATAGAGGAATGAGTTATTTGCACATGCATTTATAGGTACATGCATTCATGGCATTTTTCGACATTTAATTGTGAGCATGAATTGGTTTGTGAATTTTCGAGGTAATTATGTTTGATTGTGATTTATTAGGAATTATGGAATAATTGGATTTGTATAGTTGAATTGGAGTGTCTTAGTAGTGATTGCCAATTGATAGTGACCCATAGGAAATTTCTGGAAAATTCGAGAGAAAGTGCCCGGACCGGAAATTTTTGAGTGACAGACCGGTTGACCATATGGTACCGAAATAATTGTCCAATGGTAATGGAAAATTTGATTTTTGCTGTTAGGAATAAAAATGTTGAGCCATTGGAATTTAGAGACTGAAACTAAAGGAATTTGAGGGTTTATGTCTTATGAGCTTTAGGTTAAAAATTAACCTTTATATATACCTTAGGTTTGAAAATTTCAAAAAAGTCATCTTTTCCTAGGGCAAATTTTCTGATTTTTGTTCCTTCCTTCCCTTCTCGATCGTTGCTTGCTTTCTTCCTCCATGTGCAAAGCTTTGTTTGATGCTTAAAGAGGATGATATTCTGTATGGTTATGAGAGCTTACTGTGGGTGTTAGAGAAAGGGGAAAGAGTTGAAGGATTTTTGGAGTTTTGAAGATTTGAGTTTCGATTGGTCAGTTTAATGGCTTTAATGTTGTTATTTATTGAATTTGATGCATTTATGGTATTTATTGTGAAAGATTGGGTAGTTTAGAGTGAGTTAATACTGGTTATAGTAGAGAAATGGTGAAAAAGTCGATCGGAGAAGACGATGGAGTCCGCACGTCGCGACGTCTGAGAGCAGCCTCGCCGCGACGAGTAAATGAGTACTTGCCGCGAAGAGCAGGGCGAGCGTCCTTCCACGTCGCGACGAGCGACCCTTTGTACGTCGCGGCGAGAATGAAATTTCTGAATGGATGTGTTTTAATTTATGGAGCATAACTTATGGTGTAGACCTCCAATTGAGGTGATTCTTGATTCGTTATGAACTAGAGAAAGAGGTCTACAATTGAGGAAATGAATGAAAGTTAGAATTTAATTTAGTATGGTCTCAATCATAGAGAAAAAATCGATTATAGTTCCTTTTGCAACCTAAGAATTGTACTATGATAATTGGAGTATAAATTGGGGTCTTCAATGGATGATTTTGACCCAATGAATAGGTTTTCTTGGGAATTACTATAGGGTGTATGATATGATGGATTGAACTGAATTTTAGAAATGAAATAAATTGTTATTGATCAATTGAGTGAAGAGTTCGATTTGGGCATAAAATAGCGAAATTGGGGTTATAGCGCCGGAAAATCATGAATATGCATCGTACATATTTTCATTAAGACATATGCATCATTGAATTATTTTGACTGAGCATCTAGTAATGGAAAATTATTTAACTGTTTTAGAGGCATCGTTGGATCGTTATTCCACGGATATTACTGGGACTTCCAAGCAGTAGCTCGGAAGTTACAGGTGTTGGGGCCAGGCCCCGTATGTCCGATCCCCGAGGCGACCCCTCGGACTGCGCCGGCATCGGGCGCCCAAATACCGTCGGACCCGATCCCAACATTGATACATATACATATAAACATTCGATTCACACATACATATACTCATATAATTCCCACATACAACTTACACATGCATTTAAACATGAATTAAACTCATGTCATTAACATTCAAAATCGTACGAAATACATAACAAAGTTACAATCCAAAATATGTGAATTATGCTCCATGAGAGTATGCTCGGAGGGCCAACCAAAATATAAACTTATGACAAAGCTCCTAATTAACTCGAAGTTTCCGATGCCTCGCAAGTTCAAAGATCGTCCTGCTCTGCACCTGAGGAGGGAAAAAATAATGGGTTGAGCTACACAGCTCAGTGGCTAATATAATTATAGCCATCGGCAACTAGCACAAATCCCAACATATGAATGTAGATATATATATAAAAGCATCAATTCAAGCACTCACAGGTTAATCAAGCAATGATCGCAACCAATATAATTAGTTCAATTCATAATTATGTCACAAATTATGCTTCACAAAATGAACAATTCACATCTGCAATGCACTTCACAATGGCTCGAGGGTTCCATGGAAACAAAAGGGAGAAACCGAAGTTTAACCCAGAACGAAATGAGTTCATTCGGATCTCATATGCCACAAGCGGGCAGCCGGGAGAAGGCTCTTGTCTACGTGTATGCTTTCATACTTTGCATTTAGTCAAAATGCCATGACCGAGGTCGAGGCATAACATGCTCAAAATCAAAAGTTCATGCTATCCATCCTTATCATTAGTCTAAGGTATAAGAAATTAAAATCATTTAAATCATCATGTTTGATCACACATAACATATAACATATATTCATACATAGGCAAGAATTTGCCTAATCACACAATAACTATAAATATATTACCCACCTAGAATCGCTCGAGTAGTCGACTCACTGGTGTCCTTCCTCTTGCGATGAAATCGGGTCAGCTTGGTTTCCTAAAACAACCAAGTTTCCATCCAATCAATATCCACATAGAATAATCAAAGCTTAGAAAGCCAAAATAAAGCATTATAAGTCTATTTTTGACCTCCTCCTAACATTCCGAACCCTTATAGACTAATTCCGAACTTCCCTTCTTCATACAACTTGTAGTCCTTTATTTCTAGTTCACAATGAATCCAAAATCACCTCAATAGGGCATCTACACCAAAAGATATGCCCAAAAATGCTAAAAATTTCATTTTCGGACAAAGGGGGTTCATGGCGGCGAACGCCTTCGCGCAGCAAGGCTTCGCTCGTCATGGCGAAGGCCAAGCCTTCGGCGAGAAGCCCTGCATCGCGTCATGGGCACAAGACGCATCGTCTTGCCATGACGACGCCTCCCAAAGACGTCATGGCGTGCACCAATTCGCACGCGGCATGCACAAATTCGTACTCTGCGGCGTGCTCTTGAGCACGTCGCGACGTGCGGATCGGGGAAATGCTCCCGAACCCAAAAAATCCCAGATTTTCCAACTCCAATCCGTTCCAAACTCAAATGCAACACATCTAAGGCATAGATCCAGACTTTTACTACAGTTTTAATCCATTCTAAGCTTCAAATCCAACACAAACACATCAACTTAAGGAAATCTCTACATTTTCACCCAAAAACCCTAAAACCTTCGATTCGCACAGATTCAGCATTCTCTAGATTTAAATCCAACCAAAACAAGGTTAAACAAAGCATAACGTACCCGGAAATACATTGAATCAGTCAGAAATCGCTCAAATCGCAACTCCCTTCTCTTCTCTTCTTCCTCTCCACCGTCGGCCTCTTCCTCTTCTTTCTTCCCTTCTTTTCTATTTCCTTAACCTAAAGAAAGCACAAATACCAACTTACCCCTCTTTACAAGCCTAAACCCAATCATCTTAAGAAATCTTCCTAAAATACCCTCACACATATTACCCTTATTATTTCTCACTGAACCACAATAAACTCGATTAAACCTCAATTATCCACTAATACTCCAAAAGTAATCAAACTAAGACATAAACACATAATTATCACAGTTCATGCTTAATATCGTCATAAAATTTTTTTTTTCGGGGTCTAACATTTCTCCCCCTCTTAAAAGAAAATTTCGTCCTCGAAATTTACCTGAATCATCGAAGAGATGCGGATACTTCTCCCGCATGGCTTCCAATGGCTCCTAAGTAGCCTCCTCTACCGAATGCTTCCTCCACAGGACCTTGACTAACTGAACCGTCTTGTTCCTGAGAACCTTGTCCTTAGTATCCAAAATCTGCACTGGAAGCTCCTCATAGCTCAAATCGTCCCTCACCTGAACCTCACTAGTCTAAATGATGTGAGAAGGATCCGATCTATACCTCCTCAACATCGACACATGGAAGACATCGTGGATCTGCGATAACTCCGGAGGTAACGCCAATTTGTAAGCGAGCGGTCCAATCCTCTCAAGGATCTCATAAGGACCCACATACCTCGGACTCAATTTCCCTTTCTTGTCGAATCTCAATACTCCTTTCCAAGGAGACATCTTAAGGAACACTTTCTCTCCGACTTCATACTCTATCTCTTTTCGGTGAGCATCAACATAACTCTTCATCCTGTCCTGTGCTGCCTTAAGTCGTTGCTTAACCAGATTGACTTTCTCAACTGTCGTCTGAATCAATTCTGGTCCCTCCAATTGCCTCTCTCCTTCTTCATCCCAACATATCGGAGTCCTACACCTCCGCCCATACAAGGCCTCATACGGAGCCATCTGAATGCTCGAATGGTACGAATTATTATAAGCAAATTTGACCAACGACAAATGCTCATTCCAAGCTCCTCGAAAGTCCATCACACATGCTCTAAGCATCCGCTCTAGAGTCCGAATGGTCCTCTCCGATTGACCGTCCGTCTGAGGGTGAAAGGTCGTACTAAAATGCAACTTAGTACCCAAAGCATCCTGCAAATTGCCCCAAAACCTCGAAGTAAACCGAGGATCTCTATCAGACACGATCGAATCCGAAATCCCATGCAATCTCACTATCTCATCAATATACTTGTTTGCCAACACATGCAAAGAATCAGTCTGCTTGATCGCCAAAAAGTGAGCTGACTTCGTCAATCTATCCACAATCACCCAAATAGCATCATGTTTCCTACTAGTCCTGGGCAATCCCATGAAAAAGTCCATCGTCACTCGTTGCCACTTCCACTCCGGAATAGGCAACGGCCTCAACTTGCCTGAAGGTGCCTGGTGTTCAGCCTTGACTTGCTGACACACTAGACACTTACTAACGAACTCTACTATATCCCTCTTCATGCCTTTCCACCAAAAATGCTCTCGCAGATCTCTGTACATCCTGGTGCTACCGGAATGCATGGCATAAGGCACATTGTGTGCCTCATCCATAATCTCAGTTTTAACCTCCTGCACATCAGGAATACATAACCGATTCCCCACTGTCATAAGCCCATCATCCCGCACATCTATCTCAGAAACCTTGCCATTCCGAATCTCATCTCTAAGCCTGCTCAAATTCGCATCCTGAGCCTGTAAATCCCTAACCTTTTCCCTGAGAATCGGCCTCACTCTGAAATTTGCCAGAAGACAATCCGGCTCTTCCTGCGTCAAACTTATCCTAAGCTTGGCCATTTCTTCCAATAAAGGAAGATAAACTGATCGAACATGAGCTGTAACATCCCATCTCCTATAGGAAAGGGTATTTTGGTATATTGGGACGGGTTAGAGGTATTAAATTATATCTTGGCATGAACATACAGCATATAGCCTCTATGATTAATGACTGGTTGCACATGCACATAGTATACATGCATTCATGACATTTTCCGGCTTAGGTTTCAAATTGAGTTTCTTTGTGAAATTTATGGGAAAATGGTGTTTGAAAAATTATTTGGAGTGCGCCATAAATTGTTGTCTATTTTAAGGGATTTTTAGAAATTTTTCTGGATTTTTCCGGAGAAAATTCCTAGACCGAAAAAATCGCCAAGTGACGAACCGGTCGATTTTTGGTAGCAAAAATTTCTACCCAATGGCACTGTAATATTGGGTATATTATTTTGGGATTGAAATTGGGGTCAATTGAGTGGATTGGGTTAGTTTTTGATCTGGATTAAAGAAATATTACTTTGACTTTTCTTTCAATATGTGGACCAATCAAATTTAGCTACCAAAACCATCATTTAATGCTTCCTTACCATCTCTCTCGTTAACCTAATGAAATACCTAAGGAAATCACTACATACTGCTTGCTTTTTCATTAAAACCAAATCCTCTCTTTAAACTTCTCCATCATCATCGGATTTTACTTCTTTTTTGTTCATCTTTCTCCACAAATTCAAAATATCTCTTATCTCTTATTACATCAAAGTTAGATGATGAGGTGATGCATGCTTGGTCTTGGTAGAAGTAGTTAGAAAGCATATGAAAGAATTGAAGAGAAGAAGTGAGGATTGGAAGCTTGATAGGTAAGGTTCTTTTAAGTTCTTTGTTTTAATGATGTATATGATGCTTAATACATGGAAACAAAGTATGGGAATTGTGTATATGTGTGTGCTGCCAATTTTTGTGTCATTGTAGAAGTGTATGTTGTGATGACTTTGGGGTTGAATTAGAGGTAGGAATGGATGCTTAGTGATATGTTATTGATGTAAGAAGTGATAGAAGTTAGGTTGTTGATGAAAGCTGGAAATTGAGTTTTGACCTATTGGAATGTTTTGATCATAACTAATTGTATAGGTAAGAAAATTAGGTGAGGTTTGTGCCCAAGTAAACTTTGGGATGTTGGCTTCAATTTAGTGTGAAATAGGTGTTGTGAAATTGTAATGTTAGAAGGTCGAAAATTTACATGGAAAGTTACTGTTTTATTGCCTGTGAACAGTAACCGACACTATGATCTGATTATTTTGCTGATTTTTATAAATTTATTGATATGAAATTTAGGAAAATGGTCTTCATGAAAGTTGTAGGATATTGAGTTAGCTTTCCATTTCCACTGATCTTGCTATTTTTCGAGTTGTATATTAGGAGTTATGGCCGGATAACTATTGACTGTTGTTATGTATTGAGTGAAACCTAGCTGGATTAGCAAATGTGGTGTACATTCTGTTTTGGAGTAATTTTAGTAATTTTTGTGAACTGAACTGGTTTTAGGGGTCTACTGAAGAGTTTTATATGATACATTGCTCTTGGAAATGATATATGGCTTATAATTTTTTGGAAATCAGATGTGGAGATATGGAATTTCAAAAGCTGAACCTACATTGTGATGTTATGTGCTGATTAGGTCAGAAACTTGCATAACATATTTGAAACTTTTAGAGGCTGAATTGGAGTTTGGTTATTTCAGGAAGAATTTAATTTTGAAGATTTATCTTTTCAGGGACATAAAGTTTGGATTTTTCTGACTTGTTTACAGGGAGTTATGCTTGTTATAAGTGTACTGCTCAAATTGAATGATTTCAGGGACAGCAACATTGAGTGAATTAATTGACTTGTTTAGCAATGGAATTTGATTTTAGGTTGTTCATGAAAGTTGTAGATGACATTGCGATCTTGATGAACATATTTATTGTGCAATTTTTGACTGAACAGAATGAGAGTTACTAGATTTACCATGTGCTGTTCTGTTTTAAGAGGTATAGACTAGGCAGCATCTTTGATTGGATTTTTGATACCCTTAGGGGTGGAATTGATTGTTATGGTCTTCTTGAGAATTGTAGAGGGTTTCATGATCTTTCTAATGAGATATAGTTGGTAATTTTCTAAATTGTGTGCAATGGGTTATTGGTGTTGAAAGTTGGCTTGAAATCAAGAAATTAAAGAAGGGAATAAGGGTTAGGTATATATATAGATATTAATTGTTTAAATTGACTTTTGGTTTCTTTTGTCAATTTCTTTTCCGTCCGACGTCCGATTGACCTGATTCTTGAGGCATCGGATTTGTGACACAGTGAATTTCATTTATGAGAAATTGAGAATTTTAGGCGGAAATTGACGTGGCCGGATAACGGAACATTTAATCATTGTTTTATTTAATTGGGGACTATAGAGGTCCCAATTATGCACCATCGGCGCCTATAGTTTTCTAATTTTTTTTAGACGGATTTTTAAGATGGGAAAATTTTGGGTTAGGGCCGGGAATGCCATGAACATGCATTATACACGTTTTAGTTATTCCATGTGCATTATTTGGTCATTCTAACTATACAGTTAGTAATGTGAACCTATTGTATTTGCTATAGAGGCTCAGCTGGATCGTAGATCCACGGACATCGCAGAGACTTCCCGGCATTAGCTCGGAAGTTATTAGGTGAGTAACCTAGATGGTTCCTCAATTAGTATTTGGTTATATTTCGCACTTATACAACTGTGGAGATAATGGATGGGAATATGTGTGTTTGATTTTGATTGATTTCGGACCATGGGTGTCTGAAATTTTTGGTATGAGATATCGAAGTGTTATATGTGATCTTCATGTAATTACTTGGAAATGACTTATGGGAATATGTTAAATGGGAATCGGTTATGGTGTGGATTTGGACATTTGCATTCATACATAATGCATGATCGAGAATGGCGGTTGTGACGAGAGTACCATAGAGAGCTTTAAACTCAACGTGATTGGGCCTTGAGTCCACAGTGATTTAGAGCCTATGGCTCACCGATTAATGCTCCCTTTAAGGGACAGTTTCAGGCGCTCAGTCACAACAATGAATTAAATTGGAAAAGCGTCTCATACACATTTCATGTGCATTTGAATTGGGTTCTTTTGATTGATAATCATGTGGTACTTCTGAATGTGTTTGAGTGATATAACTATGTGAATTCTGTGTATATGCATGAATTAAGTGAACCATCGATGATGGTTCCTCACTGAGTTCGCAAACTCACCCAAAATTGTAAATTATTTTTCAGGACCGAGATAGTAGACTCATAGCTCCGGAGGGACTTTTCCTGCCGTGTAGATTAAGTTGGCAAGAGAAGTTATGGCACGCAGGTGGGTCAGCTGGCACTTTTTGGAAGGATGACCTAGCTAGCTTTTTTTTTTAGGAACATGTATAGAACCTATCAGTTGTATAATTTACTGCTTTGAGGTTATGCAATGAAAATTTTATGGTTCCAAAAATTAGTGAATTTCATATTAATGCTTTATGATACTTGGATGCCATATGGAGTGTCAGTTTGTTTGTAGCGCACCCTTATCGTCGGGTGTGTATCGGAATGACATACGGGCCTCCCGGTACATATCCTATGGTATGAGGGTGCTACATTAGGTGGTATCAGAGCATGGTTTGGCATCTGTTGGGACTATGACATAATTAGGCTTGAATTATTGTGAGAAATGCAGAAACTGATTAGAGTTCTTGTTTGGGTACAGGTCATCCGTATTCGGTGATCAGATAGATCAACCAGCTGACCAGGGATCTGTTGGAGCTAGCAGAGAATCCTCGGTGCCTCGATCTGAGGAGTTACCTCCTAGAGTTTCCGTGAGACGGGAGAGGAGATATGATTTGTGCGTGGCGAGGGGGGTGAGATTTCTATGGCAAGATGAGACCCGCCGAGGTCGAGAGTTGGTGGAGAGAAGGCGAGAGAGTTCTCGACAGATGGACCGCGAACGATGAGAGGTTCGATTATGCAAAGATCTCTTCTGCGGGGCCCAACTTATACATGGTGGAAGACTGCTCCGGCGGTACCACGAGTGCCTTGCTTGATCGACCAGGCGATTTTCTGAGGGCTTTCAGAGATAACTATATGCCCAAGGTGTATCTGGAAATGAAGATGCAGGAATTCTTGGAGCTGAGACAGGGTAGGATGACAGTAACAGAGTACGAGGTGAGGTTTAACGAGTTGATGGGGTATGCTGCTACTGTGGTTTCTACTGAGACAGATAGGTGGGAGGTTTGAGATGGGGTTAATTTGGAGATCCGTGCGGTTTGGCCCGACCGACATGGGCTCCTTTATAGAGTTGAGAGCTGCTTTGTGAGAGTAGAGCGAGATAGTGAGACGAGACGATCGATGAGATGGGTCGGGGGTCAGAGGAAGAGAGTTAGTGATGATCAGGTGACTCTGGTAGGAGTTTTAAGAGCTCCAGAGCGGGACCTTTAGATCTTCGTGAGGATCGAACGATCGAGTTTTGGACAGAGAGGAGATTTGTGCAGATCGGTGGCGATGGCGGTGGTAGTGGCAGAGGTTTTGGGCGATTCCCCATTACGTGAGCACCGTGGAGAAGAGGCACTTTGGAGAGTGTTGGCGATTGACTGGAGCTTGCCTTAAATGCGGCTCCATGGATCATCAGATTCGGGATTGCCCAGCTACTTTGGGAGCTCAGTCTGCGGGTAGTGGCCAAGCCGGGAGTAGTACCACTGTACAGCAGAGTAGAGTGGGTGGATCCAGGCGTGGATCAATACCGAGGGGCCGAGGTAGAGGCAGAGGTCGAGCTGAGGGATCCTTTGGGCGGACTGAGGGTCGGGGCAACCGACCACAGTCCCAGGCCAGAGTTTATGCCATGACGAGGCAGGAGGCCCAGGATTCTCCTAATGTTGTAGTTGGTATGCTTCTCATCTATGATATTGAGGCATTTGCATTGCTGGATCCTGGATCCACGCATTCTTTTATTGCACCTCATATGGCATGTAGATTGCATGGAGATATTACAGTATGGGCTAGAGGTGAGTACACCTCTAGGTACTACTACTGCATTGGGAGAGGTCTGTAGAGGATGCTCGATCCAGATTGATCAAGCAGTGTTGAGGGCAGACCTTATAGTATTACCTCTGAGAGAGATCGATGTGATTCTGGGGATGGACTGGCTGACGGCCCATAGGGCTATTATGGACCTGCTATACCAAGGAGGTTGTTTTGGAGTCTCTGGTCACCTAGAGCAAAGGTTCGAGGAGTCGGTCAGCAGATACCAGCCGGATGATCTCTTTCCTTAGTGCCCTGAAATTGATGCAGGGAGGCTGTGAGGCATATCTGGCTCATGTGGTTGACACTAGGGTTGAGCAGAGGCTTCAGGATATTCCCGTGGTTAGGGAATTTCCAGATGTGTTTCCTGATGAGCTACCGGGTTTGCCGCCGGATCGGGAGACAGAGTTTACTATTGACCTCGTTCCAGGTACTGCTCCTATATCTATACCTCCATATAGGATGGCACCTGTGGAACTGAGGGAACTGAAGGTTCAGTTGCAGGAGTTACTGGAGAAGGGGTTTATCAGACCTAGTGTCTCACCATGGGGAGCTCCAGTTTTGTTTGTAAAGAAAAAGGATGGGACTTTGAGGCTGTGCATCGATTACAGGCAGCTGAATCGGGTGACAGTAAAGAACAAGTATCCACTGCCTAGGATCGATGACTTATTTGATCAGCTACAGGGAGCTCAGGTATTCACCAAGTTAGATCTGCGATCTGGTTACTATCAGTTGAAGATTGCAGAGGCCGATGTGCCTAAGAGTGCCTTGAGAGCGTGTATGGGCATTTCGAGTTTCTAGTGATGCCGTTAGGGTCGACTAATGCCTGGCGCAGCCTTCATGGCCTTGATGAATAAGGTATTTCAGCCCCACCGGATCGGTTTGTTATTGTTTTTATTGATGACATTCTAGTGTATTCGAGGGATGACGGAGCATAGTGAGCATTTGAGGATTGTGTTACGATTTACGAGGAGAGATAGATTATATGCCAAATTCAAGAATGTGAATTTTGGCTGGATCAGTGATCTTTTGGGACATATAGTGATTGGTGAGGGTATTTAGGTGGATCCGGTAAGGTTGAGGCGGTCTTTGAAGTGGGAGGCCCTAGGAATGTGTCGAGATTCGAGTTTCCTGATTGGCTGGTTATTACGGAGGTTTGTCGAGGGTTTTCATTGATTTCACCCTCCGACAAAGCTTTGAGGAAGAATGTGCCATTCGGATGGACCGAGGAGTGTCGAAAAGCTGAGGAGCTCAAACATCGGTTGACTCATCGCACGGTGTTGGCTATTCCATCTGGGACCTGGAGGATTTGAGGTATCTGATGATGCATCGCACTGTGGATTGGGATGTGTTACGATGCAAAGACGCAGAGAGTCATTGCCTATGCCTCGAGACACTGAGGTCTCACGAGGTAAACTATCCTGTTCATGATTTGGAGTTAGCTACAGTTGTATTTGCTCTGAAGATTTGGAGGCATTACCTGTATGGTGAGACTTTTCAGATCTTCACTTGTAACATCCCATCACCGATGGGAAGGGTATTTTAGTAAATTGGGACGGGTTAGGAATATTAAATTATAGCTCGGCATGCGCATACAGTTTATAGCCTCTATGACTGATGGGTTGTTGCACTTACACATGGTAAACAAGCATTCATGACATTTTCCGGCTTAGGTTTCAAATGGAGATCTTTTGTGAAATTTATGGGATAATTGTATTTGGAAAATTATTTGGAGTGCGTCATAAATTGTTTTCCATTTTTAGGGATTTATGGAAATTTTTCTGGAATTTTTCGGAGTTCTTGCCTTAATCGAAAAATTCCAACGCACTCGATCGAGTGAGCTATTTTTGTATTAAAAAGGGTCGCCTAATGGCATGAGATTAGTGAATAAACAATTGTGGGAATTATGTTAGTGCCATGTTTAGAGCTTAAGTGGGATTAGTGCTTAATTAATTGGGATTAGCTCATTTTTGTCTTTTCTACATTTAAAATGCCAAGTGTCTCTTTGTTATTAAGAAGTGTTGTCTTCTATTATCAATACCTACGACCCTCTTCCTACTTGAAGTCAATAGATAAGTTTTAAAAGATCAATTATTGGGTTTCTTGCTCATCATCATCAAAATCCACCTTGCTTCTTCTCCTCTCCATCGATTTTCCTCCTTTAAAATAGATTCTTCTTCCAAACTCAAGCTTTCTTTCATGCAACCAAGTTGAAGCCTTGAGGTGATGATCATATGCATGTGGTGGTGATAATCGTGAGTTTTGTGAGAGGTAAGGAATTGAGTAAAGCTTGGAAGATTGAAGTAGAAGTGGTGTGAACTTGGAGATTAGAGAATTTATAGCTTGAACTTGATTAAGGTAAGAGTTATATTTGCTTTCCTTCTTTTAGTAATTAGAAGCATGCATGGGAATCCTTTGAGCATTTATTTGGTCATAATAAGGGTAGGTTTAAATGGGTTTAAGTAGATGCTTGTGTATGGATGAATGAATGAATATGGTTTTTATTGATTTTGACTTGGTTTTAGTCGACTTGGTTTTAGTTTGAGATTAGAAAGGCTATATGAATGACAAATGATTGTGTGGGTGCTGCCAAATTTTGTGTTAGTATACAAATACTTGTTGTGTTGAGTTTGTGGCTGAATTGGAGGTGTAAATGAATGTATATTAATGTAGGTGAAGTGATAGAATGGAAGAGGATGAGGTATAGATGAAATCTGGAAAAATTGGTGTTTAACCTATTGAAATGTTTTGATCATAACTTTTTGTGTAGGTGTGAAAATGAGATGAGGTTTGTGCCCAATTAAACTTTGGGATGTTGGCTTCAAATTTGTGTGAAATAGGTGTTGTTAAATTGTAATTCTAGAAGGGTGAATTTTTGCATGGGAAGTTTCTGTTTGTAGGGTATGTAAACAGTACCCGCATATATGACCTGATTATTTTGTTGATTTTTATAAATTAATTGAGATGGAATTTGGGAAAATAGTCTTTATGGAAGTTGTAGCTTATTAAGTTAGCTTTCCATTTCCACTGAACTTGCTAATTTTCGAGTTGTATATTGGGAGATAGGAACTGATTTCTATTGACTGGTTTTGAACATTTTGATGAAACCTAGCCTAAGTGTTGAGTTTGTGAGTTTGCGGATTGGAAGCAATTTTAGCAAATTATATGAATTGAATTTGTGTGAGTGACCTTCTGCAAAGTTTCAGAGGAAGAAAGTATCTTGAAGATGATATATGGCATGTAATTTTTAGAGGTCAGATTTGGGAGTTATGATTTTGTAAACATTGAACCTGCATTAGGTTATGAACTGCTGATCATGGCAGTAACTTGCATGACAGTTTTGAAGTTGTTAGAAATTGAATTGGATTTTAAGTTCTTCATGAAAATTGAAGTTTGAGATCTTATCTTTTCAGGGATATAAGGTAGTGAATTTAGTGACATTTTTGCTAAGAGATATACTGATGTGAAATGTACTGTTCAGATTGGTTAATTTCTGTATACAGATTCTTTGTTGAATTGTTTGACCTAGTTGGTTATGTAATTTGATTTTGGGTTGTTTATGAAAGTTGTAGATGACATTGTGAACTTATTGAGCATATATATGTGGTAATTTTTGACTGAAAAATCAGAGAGTTATGGAATTTGCAATGTACTGTTCTGTTTTAATGGGATTTGAGTAGGCAGTAGCTTTGAAGGGATTTTTGACACCCTTAGGGGTGGGATTGATTTTTATGGTCTTCTTGAGAATTGTAGAGGGTTTCTTTATCTTTCCAACAAGGTATAATTTGTATTTTTCTGATTTGTGTGCTAGGAGTTATGGGTATTGGAAGTTGGATTAAAAATTAGGAGAAAAAGGGAAGCAGTGGGCAGAAACTTGCCCATCGCTAGGGTGACGGGCGTTGCCCTAGCGATGGGGTGGAAAAAGTCGCCCATCACTAGGTGACGAGCATCGCCTCAGCGATGGGATGAATAAATCGCCCATCACTAGGGTGACGCTTCGCCCTAGTGACGGGTTTAATCTTTTTAATGGTTTTGTTTAATTCTATTGTCAATTTCTTTTTCCGTCCGACGTCCGATTGACCTGATTCTTGAGGCATCGGATTTGTAACATATTGAATTTCATTTTGTGAGAAATTGAGAATTTTTAGACGGAAAATTGACGTAGCCCCGGGTAATTGTCCTATGGTCACTGTTTTATTTATTTTTGGACCGATCGAGGTCCGAATTGAGTGCTGTCAGTGGCTATAGTTTTCTAATTTTAGATGGAATTTTTATTATGAAAAAAATTTGGAGTTAGGTCCGAAAATCTCATGAACATGCATTATACACTTACATGTGCATTATATTAGTTCGGATTGGATAATTAGTGATCGGATTTCCTCTCTGTTTGTTATAGAGGCACATTTGGAGCGCCGATCTACCGACGTTATCGAAACTTCCAGATGTTAGTTTCGGAATGCAGGTGAGTAACCTAGTTGGTTCCTCAACCTTATGTGTTTAAGATTTTGCAATTATGCCATGTGGAGATAATGGAGGGTTTATGTGTGTTTGATTTTGATTGATTTGGACCATAGGTGTCTCAAATATTTGGAATGAGATAACGGTGCTACTTCAGTGTACTGTGTGTGAATGTTTATATTGAAGATCTCGGACCAAAGGTCCGAGGAAATGGGAAATTGATATTGAAGTGTTAATTGTCATGTTCAATACATTGGATGTGACTTCTAAATGCGATATGGTGTGATGCAATAAATTGGAAAATATATGATTCAAATACGGATCAAGGTCCAAGAAATAGGAAATGGCATTGAATGTAAGTGATAGAAATAATCGTAAATGGAAATTGGAACATATGCATTCATGCATAAGGACATGATCGATAAAGGGCCAGACCGAGCAGCCACCGTGATCGGGCATATCACGCCTAACGATATGAGAGCTTTACCAACGCACAGGACCTCAGTCCAACGATTATTGAGCCTCGTGCTCAATGTATTAATGCTTCAAGCCCAATGTTTGAGCCACCGCTCAACGCAATGTGCGAATTCATCGACAGCCAGCGCACGGTCACAACAACGTAATGAAATGGAAAGGGTCTCATGTGCATTGCATATATGGTATGATTGAATTTGGATTATATGAAAGGTGATACGCCTTACATTTGTGAAATGTAATGGTATGTATTATTTGAGATTATATTTGTGAATCGTGATCGTATGTGATATTTGGTAAGTGATTGAACATGCATGAATTGAGTGAACCATCGATGATGGTTTCTCACCGAGTTCGCAAAACTCACCCAAAATTTGCATCTATTTTCAGACTTAGAAGAATACCCGTTAGGCAACCAAGCGTATGACATCCATTGGTCGAGGAAGCAGAAGTGGTCGGGATCGGTTCGCGTCATCTTAGTATTTCTATTCTGGACTTTTGTATTACTAAGTTGGACAAGTTGTAAAGTCAATTGACTGAAATAAATTGTAATGTAAACAGGCCCCAAGGCCATTGAATTGTTTATATAAATTGTTTTCCGCATTCACGATAATATGTGAGTATGTGTTTAAAAAAAGTTATCTTGAAGTTTTCTCTAGGTGATGTAGCACGCCACCCTCATGGGCACGGACCTAGATATCACCGTCGATGTCGGGTTCAGTCTTCGGGAGTGGGGTGTTACATTTAGGTGGTATCGAGCCCAAGAGTACGTAATGTATCCGGGCACATCCAAACATAGGTGTATGTATTTAAGTCATGTCACAGACATGGACAACCGATCCCCAGTGTAGTATATGGGTCGTATGCATAAGTATGTCTCAGTCGTTTAAGCGATTAGAAAAAAAAAGTGAGAAAAAGGATAATGTGTTAGAATGTGATAAAAGGAAGAAATGGATATCGCAAAATAGGAAAGAGTGTATGGTTTGATCGCATGCATTTAATATTTAGTATATTGATATTGACGGTATATCATAAGTACAATATTGACGTTATATTGGTAGATGAAAAAGTTGTTCGGGTTTAATTGATCTGCCTAAGTAAATGCACACCGGATTATAGGAGCCCTATAATACGTGATAATGTTAAGTTGTAATTGATAAGTTAATGGCTAAGTGCTAGCCAGATGTCTTGTTAAAAAAAAATCCTTTATGAGTTGGAATAAGAAATGAAAATGCTTATAATGATTAGTTGTGAACGAATTGAGATTGTATATGATCCTCACGAGCGAGGACGGGTGTAAACAAGAAGATTGTTGAGTTCAGATTATATGATCACTGTAAGTGTATATCTAATAGTGGGATTACCATCATGGGTGAAATGAGCTAGCATAAATGAATAATTTACGTGAATATGATATAGGAAGTAATGCCGGTAGCTCAAGTTCAAAATGAGTGAGAGTAAGGCATGAGAATACTCAAAATGAGAAGTGAGATAGTTAAAGATGTTAGCATCGGTAATGAGCTTGAGGAAATTAAATAAGGGACATGAATAGAGTAAGGTCCCCATAATCAAGAATTGGTACCAAAAAGAGAATGGTTATCGAGAATTAAATACAACTAAGGTATTCTTTGCAGTACGATCTATTAACGGGCAAATTAATGGGACTATAGAGATATATTGTCAGATAGGATGTGATGATTAGGGTGATGATGGCAATATAGTAGAGGAAAAGAAATTGTTTAAGTGCTCTTCAGAGATTGATCTTTGTGAGGTATCAAGAGTAATTGATATGTATATCTATATTTATGGAAAAAAAAATATATATATATATAGTTGATTGATAAAGTTTTATGAGTTGTATTAAATCTAGCAGAGACTTAATCGTGAGAGATAAAAATATGCTACTGACAAAGTGTACATTACGTTAATGAGATGACTTTGATTATGTAAGAGTAGTACTGCATATTAAGGAAATATTAATTGCGAATTTGAGGGGATTAAAAGTTCGTGTATACTTTGTGTAATTATGTTCTGAAAGTACGAGATCGATATAATGATTGTTATTCAAGTCAGTGAGTGATTTATTGTGAATAAATTGAGCTATGTGGAGAAATGAAGGGCCTTGTAGCAGAATATGTTATGATGAGAAAATTATAAGGAAATTGTTCCTCATTGGAGACGTTCGATAATGAAAGAGTTATATGAGTCAACTTAGTTTATTGTATTACTGAAAAGGAACATGTCTTAATTGTGTTTGGAATGGATAATGGATATAAACATAAGAGGATATAAGGATAAGAAATGGATAAATTGGGATAGTTGAGGAAATTGGTTGTTATACAAGTCTCATAAGAGTGAATCTTAACCTAATTGAATGAATAAAGGATGAATTAGTATGCGAACATGGGATATTGGGAGAATTAATCAAGATATAGGTATTGATAAAATGTGGAAGTTCAAAAGATATGTGTATGCGGAATTTGGAATTAGTTAGAACTAACGGAAGACTTGATGCATTCAGAAATTGTCAAAGATTTTCTGGTTTTAGCAAATTGACGAGAATAATTGAGGAAAACATGCGAATGTTATGACTGATGATCATAAAGGAGACATTTGAAGAATTCACTGTCTATACTGAAGTGTTCCAGTAAAGGTTATGATATGATCTATTGACATTGTGTAAAGTGATTTTATGTACCTTGAGGTAAATAGGATTCTATGGGCGGTATTATGATCGATGATTTGAAACTTGTTATACTGAGTGTGGCCTATAAGCGTGGAGACATTAATCGTACAAAAATAGTTTGGAGATGTCTATGAATATGCAAATCGATAACGATTGAGTTATGTCATGCATTTGAATGATTTGAAAAGGATTCAACGGCTGATTAATTTAAATTAAGCCAATGGCACAATTTAAGAGATTGAACAAAGAAAAAAAATTCAATTGCAGAAGATCAAAATTTGGGTAAGAAGGTTATCAAATCTAGTGTATTTTTGAGTGTTATAGTCGAACTGACAAAATGGAGCAAAAGCAGGTATTATTAGCTATTGAGAAGTTCAAAGTTGGTGTGCATCAAAGCGGATTGGCAAAACCCGAAGTGAGGATGTAGAAATTGTAAACTGTATTGAGGAACGGGAATTAACTCCAATTGTGAGGAAAGTGATAGGTATAGTTCAGATTAAGAGATATGGGTGATACTTATTACGGGAACTGTTAATGAAGACGTAAGGAATGATAGAAGCTTTATGTTCGAACAAGAGCGCATTGAAAGAGTAATTGAAAGGTTAGAATGGGAAATCAAATGATTAAAAGTGAATGGTTCGAGAAAGCATAAGAAACAATCGAAGCGTTATGTTCTAGTAAAAGTATTATGGAAAAGCAATTGCTGGTATAATCTGTTAAATTGAACGATGACGTGTGTGATTAATCAACAGGCTTGACTCCTGAAGACAAATGTGAAATTGATAATTTTGGACTTCATTGGGATATGAGATTGATATATAGTGCAAAGGGATTATGGCATGACAATCATTATATTGGTGTCACCATTCGAAAAGCGTATAAGGGGTCTTATTGCCAAAAAGGAGTCGTTATCCCTATATTATGTGATCAGGGCAATAAAGTGAAAGGTTAAGGAATTTAAGATGGTGACAATGAATCGAATTGATTCACACTGAGGTTACAAATATCATGAGATTTGTGTTTTGATAATAACGAAATCGACAAGCGATAAATGAAATATTTTGAAGGGTATGGCCTCGGCCAAAAAGGTACTTAGATGGAAATAAAGGTGTAGTTAAGGGAAATTGAATTCGTGATGAGGGGCCTCTAGGTGATTGTGGTGTAAATAGCATTATGGATTGGTAAGCTAGACTAAAACTTAAAAGATGATTCGGATTCACAAAATGTTTCATGATGAATTGGAAATAGTGTTAGGATTCGATATATATGTTATTGATAGTGATGATAGTGAAAGTGATAAATTGCGATAATCATGAGAAAGCAAGAAAATCATGGAAAGTTTGAGAAAGGAAAAAGAGTAATTGATTGTTTGATCTCTGCTCATTGATGTAATTGGGTCGTGTAGTGAAACCAATAGGAAACAGAGTGTATTAATCGAAAAGACTCCCCTGCCTTTCAGATAAACCGTATATGAAATTTTGAGGACGAAATTTGTATTAGGAGGGGAGAATTGTAACATCCCATCACCGATGGGAAGGATATTTTAGTAAATTGGGACGGGTTAGGAATATTAAATTATAGCTCGGCATGCGCATACAGTTTATAGCCTCTATGACTGATGGGTTGTTGCACTTACACATGGTAAACATGCATTCATGACATTTTCCGGCTTAGGTTTCAAATGGAGATCTTTTGTGAAATTTATGGGATAATTGTATTTGGAAAATTATTTGGAGTGTGTCATAAATTGTTTTCCATTTTTAGGGATTTATGGAAATTTTTCTGGAATTTTTCGGAGTTCTTGCCCGGACCGGAAAATTCCAACTGCCTGACTGAGTGAGCTATTTTTGTATTGAAAAGGGTTGCCTAATGGCATGAGATTAGTGAATAAACAATTGTGGGAATTATGTTAGTGCCATGTTTAGAGCTTAAGTGGGATTAGTGCTTAATTAATTGGGATTAGCTCATTTTTGTCTTTTCTACATTTAAAATGCCAAGTGTCTCTTTGTTATTAAGGAGTGTTGTCTTCTATTATCAATACCTACGACCCTCTTCCTACTTGAAGTCAATAGATAAGTTTTAAAAGATCAATTATTGGGTTTCTTGCTCATCATCATCCGAAATCCACCTTGCTTCTTCTCCTCTCCATCGATTTTCCTCCTTTAAAATAGATTCTTCTTCCAAACTCAAGCTTTCTTTCATGCAACCAAGTTGAAGCCTTGAGGTGATGATCATATGCATGTGTGGTGGTGATAATCGTGAGTTTTGTGAGAGGTAAGGAATTGAGTAAAGCTTGGAAGATTGAAGTAGAAGTGGTGTGAACTTGGAGATTAGAGAATTTATAGCTTGAACTTGATTAAGGTAAGAGTTATATTTGCTTTCCTTCTTTAGTAATTAGAAGCATGCATGGGAATCCTTTGAGCATTTATTTGGTCATAATAAGG
Source organism: Erythroxylum novogranatense (assembly GCA_029891385.1). Taxonomy (NCBI): domain Eukaryota; kingdom Viridiplantae; phylum Streptophyta; class Magnoliopsida; order Malpighiales; family Erythroxylaceae; genus Erythroxylum; species Erythroxylum novogranatense. The sequence goes on along the minus strand of CM057231.1, from coordinate 86,968,003 downwards.
GTAGGTTTAAATGGGTTTAAGTAGATGCTTGTGTATGGATGAATGAATGAATATGGTTTTTATTGATTTTGACTTGGTTTTAGTCGACTTGGTTTTAGTTTGAGATTAGAAAGGCTATATGAATGACAAATGATTGTGTGGGTGCTGCCAAATTTTGTGTTAGTATACAAATACTTGTTGTGTTGAGTTTGTGGCTGAATTGGAGGTGTAAATGAATGTATATTAATGTAGGTGAAGTGATAGAATGGAAGAGGATGAGGTATAGATGAAATCTGGAAAAATTGGTGTTTAACCTATTGAAATGTTTTGATCATAACTTTTTGTGTAGGTGTGCAAATGAGATGAGGTTTGTGCCCAATTAAACTTTGGGATGTTGGCTTCAAATTTGTGTGAAATAGGTGTTGTTAAATTGTAATTCTAGAAGGGTGAATTTTTGCATGGGAAGTTTCTGTTTGTAGGGTATGTGAACAGTACCCGCATATATGACCTGATTATTTTGTTGATTTTTATAAATTAATTGAGATGGAATTTGGGAAAATAGTCTTTATGGAAGTTGTAGCTTATTAAGTTAGCTTTCCATTGCCACTAATCTTGCTAATTTTCGAGTTGTATATTGGGAGATAGGAACTGATTTCTATTGACTGGTTTTGAACATTTTGATGAAACCTAGCCTAAGTGTTGAGTTTGTGAGTTTGCGGATTGGAAGCAATTTTAGCAAATTATATGAATTGAATTTGTGTGAGTGACCTTCTGCAAAGTTTCAGAGGAAGAAAGTATCTTGAAGATGATATATGGCATGTAATTTTTAGAGGTCAGATTTGGGAGTTATGATTTTGTAAACATTGAACCTGCATTAGGTTATGAACTGCTGATCATGGCAGTAACTTGCATGACAGTTTTGAAGTTGTTAGAAATTGAATTGGATTTTAAGTTCTTCATGAAAATTGAAGTTTGAGATCTTATCTTTTCAGGGATATAAGGTAGTGAATTTAGTGACATTTGTGCTAAGAGATATACTGATGTGAAATGTACTGTTCAGATTGGTTAATTTCTGTATACAGATTCTTTGTTGAATTGTTTGACCTAGTTGGTTATGTAATTTGATTTTGGGTTGTTTATGAAAGTTGTAGATGACATTGTGAACTTATTGAGCATATATATGTGGTAATTTTTGGCTGAAAAATCAGAGAGTTATGGAATTTGCAATGTACTGTTCTGTTTTAATGGGATTTGAGTAGGCAGTAGCTTTGAAGGGATTTTTGACACCCTTAGGGGTGGGATTGATTTTTATGGTCTTCTTGAGAATTGTAGAGGGTTTCTTTATCTTTCCAACAAGGTATAATTTGTATTTTTCTGATTTGTGTGCTAGGAGTTATGGGTATTGAAAGTTGGATTAAAAATTAGGAGAAAAGGGAAGAAGCATGGAAACTTGCCCATCGCTAGGTGATGGCGCTGCCCTAGCGATGGGGTGGAAAAGTCGCCCATCACTAGGTGACGAGCATCGCCCTAGCGATGGGATGAATAAATCGCCCATCACTAGGGTGACGCCGCCGCCTAGTGACGGGTTTAATCTTTTAATGGTTTTGTTTAATTCTATTGTCAATTTCTTTTTCCGTCCGACGTCCGATTGACTCGATTCTTCGAGGCATCGGATTTGTAACATATTGAATTTCATTTTGTGAGAAATTGGGAATTTTAGACGGAAAATTGACGTAGCCCGGTAATTGTCCTATGGTCACTGTTTTATTTATTTTCGACCGATCGAGGTCCGAATTGAAATCTTGTCGGTGGCTATAGTTTTCTAATTTTAGATGGAATTTTATTATGGAAAAATTTGGAGTTAGGTCCGAAAATCTCATGAACATGCATTATACACTTACATGTGCATTATATTAGTTCGGATTGATAATTAGTGATCGGATTTCTCTCTGCTTGTTATAGAGGCACATTTGGAGCGCCGATCACCGACGTTATCGAAACTTCAGATGTTAGCTCGAATGGTGTGAGTAACCTAGTTGGTTCCTCAACCTTATGTGTTTAAGATTTTGCAATTATGCCATGTGGAGATAATGGAGGGTTTATGTGTGTTTGATTTTGATTGATTTGGACCATAGGTGTCTCAAATATTTGGAATGAGATAACGAAGTGCTACTTGTGTGTACTGTGTGTGAATGTTTATATTGAGATCTTGACCAAAGGTCCGAGGAAATGGGAAATTGATATTGAAGTGTTAATTGTCTCATTTCAATACATTGGATGTGACTTCTAAATGCGATATGGTGTGATGCAATAAATTGGAAAATATATGATTGAAATCTGGGATCAAGGTCCAAGAAATAGAAATGGCATTGAATGTAAGTGATAGAAATAATCAGAATGGAAATTGGAACATATGCATTCATGCATAAGGACATGATCGATAAAGGCGGTTGGACCGAGCAGCACCATCGTATCAGGCATATCACGCCTAACGATATGAGAGCTTTCACCAACGCATGTGACCTCGTGTCCAACGTATTGAGCCTCAGCTCAATGTATTAAGGCTTCAAGCCCAATGTTTCAGAGCCACCGCTCAACGCAATGTGCCCGCATCGACAAGCCAAAGCACGGTCACAACAACGTAATGAAAATGGAAAGGGTCTTATGTGCATTGCATATATGGTATGATTGAATTTGGATTGTATGAAAGGTGATACGCCTTACATTTGTGAAATGTAATGATATGTATTATTTGAGATTATATTTGTGAATCGTGATCGATGTGATATTTGGTAAGTCGATTGAACATGCATGAATTGAGTGAACCATCGATGATGGTTTCTCACCGAGTTCGCAAAACTCACCCAAAATTTGCATCTATTTTTCAGACTTAGAAGAATACCCCGTTAGCAACAGGCGATGACATCTGCTGGTCGAGGAAGCGGAGAAGTGGTGGGGATCGGTTCGGCCTGCCTTAGTATTTCTATTCTGGACTTTTGTATTACTAAGTTGGACAAGTTGTAAAGTCAATTGACTGAAATAAATTGTAATGTAAACAGGCCCTAAGGCCATTGAATTGTTTATATAAATTGTTTTCCGCATTCACGATAATATGTGTGAGTATGTGTTTAAAAAAAGTTATATCGAAGTTTTTCATTGGGTGATGTAGCACGCCACCCTCGCGGGGCACGGACCTAGATATCACCGTCGATGTCGGGTTCAGGTCTTGCGGGAGTGGGGTGTTACATCACTGACCATAAGAGTTTGAGATACCTATTGAGCCAGAGAGAGTTGAATTTGAGGCAGAGGAGATGGCTTGAGCTGTTGAAGGACTATGACTGTACTATCGAGTATCACCCCGGGAAAGCCAATGTAGTGGCAGATGCTCTGAGTAGGAAGTCACATACTAGTACTGCTTTGATTCGTGCAATGAGGTTGCCTAATTTGATTCGATTGAGGGCTTTGAATGTTCGGGATGAATGGAGCGTGATGGAGTCTTATTGGCTACTTTGCGACTGAGACCGATGCTACTGGATAGGATCAGGAGAGTACAGGACAAGGATCCTATTTTGGTGAGACTGATTGAGAAGGTAAAAGCTGATTCGAGTTTTGAGTTTGAGTTAAGAGATGAGACTTTATGGAAAGGGCAGAGATTATGTGTGCCTGATGTGGATGATCTGAGGCGAGAGATATTGGAAGAGGCTCATATGGCCGCCTATGCTATGCATTCTGGTACTACCAAGATGTATAACACTCTTAAGCAACATTTCTGGTGGCCTGGCATGAAGAAGCAGGTAGCTGAGTTTGTATCTAGATGTTTGACGTGCCAGCAGGTTAAGGCTGAGCACCAGGCTCCAGTGGGTAAATTGCATTCGTTGCCTATTCCGGAGTGGAAATGGGAACGAATTACCATGGATTTCATTATGAGTTTGCCCAGGACACCGAGGCAGCACGATGCGATCTGGGTCATAGTGGACCGGTTGACTAAATCGGCCCATTTCTTGCCCGTGAGGGAGACTAATACTATGGATCAGTTGGCCCAGAAGTATGTGGCAGAGATAGTGAGGCTGCACGGGGTCCCGGTGTCGATAGTGTCGATGTGATCCCAGATTTACTTCAAGGTTTTGGCGAGTCTGCATCTGCCATGGGCACTAGGTTGAACTTCAAGACAAAGATTTCATCCTCGCATGATGGGCGAGTGAGAGGACCATTAAGATGTTGAAGATATGCTTGGGCATGTGTATTGGAGTTCAGAGGAGCATGGGATCAGATTTGGTCTTAATAGAGTTTGCATATAATAACCATTATCACAAGAGTATCTGAATGGCACCTTATGAGAGATCAGATGGGCGATCGTGTAGATCGCCGTTGTATTGGGATGAAGAGGGTGAGGATGATTGAGGGTCCCGAGCTGATTCAGATGATGGATAAGGTGAAATCGATTCGAGTCGCATCGCGCGCTCAGATAGATGTAAGAGCTATGTGGATCAAAGATAGAGGGAGATGGAGTATAATGTGGGCGATAGAGTATTCTTACGGTGTCACCGTATGCGTGGTGTACTAAGATTCGCAAGAAGGGTAAGTTAAGCCTAGGTACATTGGTCCATATGAGATCACCGAGAGGATAGGACCTTTGGCCTCTGGGCTAGCTTTACCGAGTGAGATGTCTCAGTTGCATGACGTCTTCCATGTGAGTATGCTCCGTAGATATCGGTCAGATCCGACACATGTGATACCGGCTCAGGAAATTGAGGTGTCTAGTAATCTGAGTTATGTAGAGGAGCCGATATAGATTGTCGGGACACAGGTGAAACAGTTGAGGAATAAGAGTATTCCATGGTGAAGGTTCTCTGAGGAACCACTGACCGGGAAGCTACTGGGAAACCGAGGAGCATATGAGAGACAGATCCTCATCTATTCGATCAACCATGTAAGAATTTCGAGGACAAAATTTTTGTTAGGAGGGGAGAATTGTAACATCCCATCTCCTATAGGAAAGGGTATTTTGGTATATTGGGACGGGTTAGAGGTATTAAATTATATCTCGGCATGAACATACAAAGATATAGCCTCTATGATTAATGATTTGGTTGCACATGCACATAGTATACATGCATTCGTGACATTTTCCTACTTAGGTTTCAAATTGAGTTTCTTTGTGAAATTTATGGAAAATGGTGTTTGAAAATTATTTGAGCGCCATAAATTGTTGTCTATTTTAAGGATTTTAGGAATTTTTCTGGATTTTTCCGAGAAAATTCCTAGATCGAAAAATCGCCAAGTGGCTAACCTACGATTTTGGTAGCTAAAATTTCTACCCAATGGCACTGTAATATTGGGTATATTATTTTGGGATTGAAATTGGGGTCAATTGAGTGGATTGGGTTAGTTTTTGATCTGGATTAAAGAAATATTACTTTGACTTTTCTTTCAATATGTGGACCAATCAAATTTAGCTACCAAAACCATCATTTAATGCTTCCTTACCATCTTTCTCGTTAACCTAATGAAATACCTAAGGAAAACACTACATACTGCTTGCTTTTTCATTAAAACCAAATCCTCTCTTTAAACTTCTCCATCATCATCGGATTTTACTTCTTTTTTGTTCATCTTTCTCCACAAATTCAAAATATCTCTTATCTCTTATTACATCAAAGTTAGATGATGAGGTGATGCATGCTTGGTCTTGGTAGAAGTAGTTAGAAAGCATAGGAAAGAATTGAAGAGAAGAAGTGAGGATTGGAAGCTTGATAGATAAGGTTCTTTTAAGTTCTTTGTTTTAATGATGTATATGATGCTTAATACATGGAAACAAAGTATGGGAATTGTGTATATGTGTGTGCTGCCAATTTTTGTGTCATTGTAGAAGTGTATGTTGTGATGACTTTGGGGTTGAATTAGAGGTAGGAATGGATGCTTAGTGATATGTTATTGATGTAAGAAGTGATAGAAGTTAGGTTGTTGATGAAAGCTAGAAATTGAGTTTTGACCTATTGGAATGTTTTGATCATAACTAATTGTATAGGTAAGCAAATGAGGTGAGGTTTGTTCCCAAGTAAACTTTGGGATGTTGGCTTCAATTTAGTGTGAAATAGGTGTTGTGAAATTGTAATGTTAGAAGGTCGAAAATTTACATGGAAAGTTACTGTTTTATTGCCTGTGAACAGTAACCGACACTATGACCTGATTATTTTGCTGATTTTTATAAATTTATTGATATGAAATTTAGGAAAATGGTCTTCATGAAAGTTGTAGCATATTGAGTTAGCTTTCCATTTCCACTGATCTTGCTATTTTTCGAGTTGCATATTAGGAGTTATGGCCGGATAACTATTGACTGTTGTTATGTATTGAGTGAAACCTATCTGGATTAGCAAATGTGGTGTACATTCTGTTTTGGAGTAATTTTAGTAATTTTTGTGAACTGAACTGGTTTTAGGGGTCTACTGAAGCGTTTTAGATGATACATTGCTCTTGGAAATGATATATGGCTTATAATTTTTTGGAAATCAGATGTGGAGATATGGAATTTCAAAAGCTGAACCTACATTGTGATGTTATGTGCTGATTAGGTCAGAAACTTGCATAACATATTTGAAACTTTTAGAGGCTGAATTGGAGTTTGGTTATTTCAGGAAGAATTTAAGTTTGAAGATTTATCTTTTCAGGGACATAAAGTTTGGATTTTTCTGACTTGTTTACAGGGAGTTATGCTTGTTATAAGTGTACTGCTCAAATTGAATGATTTCAGGGACAGCAACATTGAGTGAATTAATTGACTTGTTTAGCAATGGAATTTGATTTTAGGTTGTTCATGAAAGTTGTAGATGACATTGTGATCTTGATGAGCATATTTATTGTGCAATTTTTGACTGAACAGAATGAGAGTTACTAGATTTACCATGTGCTGTTCTGTTTTAGGAGGTATAGACTAGGCAGCATCTTTGATTGGATTTTTGACACCCTTAGGGGTGGAATTGATTGTTATGGTCTTCTTGAGAATTGTAGAGGGTTTCATGATCTTTCTAATGAGATATAGTTGGTAATTTTCTAAATTGTGTGCAATGGGTTATTGGTGTTGAAAGTTGGCTTGAAATCAAGAAATTAAAGAAGGGAATAAGGGTTAGGTATATATATAGATATTAATTGTTTAAATTGACTTTTGGTTTCTTTTGTCAATTTCTTTTCCGTCCGACGTCCGATTGACCTGATTCTTGAGGCATCGGATTTGTGACACAGTGAATTTCATTTTATGAGAAATTGAGAATTTTTAGACGGGAAATTGACGTGGCCCCGGATAACGGAACATTTAATCACTGTTTTATTTAATTGGGGACCTATAGAGGTCTAAATTGCGCACCGTCAGCGCCTATAGTTTTCTAATTTTTTTTAGACGGATTTTTAAGATGGTAAAATTTTGGGTTAGGGCCGGGAATGCCATGAACATGCATTATACACGTTTTAGTTATTCCATGTGCATTATTTGATCATTCTAACTATACGCTTAGTAATGTGAACCTATCAGATTTGCTATAGAGGCTCACCGGACCGTAGATCCACTTAACATCGCAGAGACTTCCCGCATTAGCTCGAAGTTATTAGGTGAGTAACCTAGATGGTTCCTCAATTAGTATTTGGTTATATTTCGCACTTATACAACCTGTGGAGATAATGGATGGGAATATGTGTGTTTGATTTTGATTGATTTTGGACCATGGGTGTCTCAAATTTTGGTATGAGATATCGAAGTGTTATATGTGATCTTCATGTAATTACTTGGAAATGACTTATGGGAATATGTTAAATGGGAATCGGTTATGGTGTGGATTTGGACATTTGCATTCATACATAATTGCATGATCAAGAATTGGCGATTGTGACAGGAAGCAATAGAGAGCTTTAAGCTCAACGTGATTGGGCCTTGAGTCCATTAAGTGATTTAGAGCCTATGGCTCACCGATTAATGCTCCCTTTAAGGGACAGCCAGCGCCTTCCACAACAATGAATTAAATTGAAAGCGCCTCATACACATTTCATGTGCATTTGAATTGGGTTCTTTGATTGATAATCATGTGGTACTTCGAATGTGTTTGAGTGATATAACTATGTGAATTTCGTGTATATGCATGAATTGAGTGAACCATCGATGATGGTTCTCACCGAGTTCGCAAACTCACCCAAAATTGCAAATTATTTTTCAGACCGAGATAGTAGACTCATAGCTCAGGAGGACTTTTCCTGCCGTGTAGATTGAGTTGGCAAGAGAAGTTATGGCACGCAGGTGGGTCAGCTGGCACTTTTTAGAAGGATGACCTAGCTAGCTTTTTTTTTGGGAACATGTATAGAACCTATCAGTTGTATAATTTACTGCTTTGAGGTTATGCAATGAAAATTTTATGGTTCCAAAAATTAGTGAATTTCATATTAATGCTTTATGATACTTGGATGCTATATGGAGTGTCAGTTTGTTTGTAGCGCACCCTTATCGTCGGGTGTGTATCGGAATGACCTACGGGCGTCCCGATACATATCCTATGGTATGGGGGTGCTACATGAGCAATCGACGACTTCCTGCTCAAGACATCCGCCACAACATTGGCCTTGCCCGGATGATACTCAATCAATAGATCATGGTCCTTGAGTAACTCCAACCACCTCTGTTGCCTCAGATTCAATTCCTTTTGACTCAGCAAATACTTCAGACTCTTATGATCAGTGAAGATCCGAGTCTGAACTCCATACAAATAATGCCTTTAAATCTTCAAGGCAAAAATCACTGCTGCTAACTCCAAATCGTGCGTCGGATAATTCAACTCATAAGGCTTCAACTGCCTCAAAGCATAAGCAATCACCCGATCTCCCTGCATCAAAACACATCCAAGACCCTTCCTCGAAGCATCGCTATACACCGAATAACCTTCATCTCCCGAAGGCAAAACCAAGATAGGAGCACTCGTCAATCTGAGCTTGAGCTCCTCGAAGCTCCTCTGACACTCCTCACTCCAAACAAACTTCTGGTTCTTCGTCAACAACTTCGTCATCGGAGCGGATATCATAGAGAATCCCTCCACGAACCTCCTGTAATAGCCTGCTAAACCCAAAAAACTCCTCACTTCTGCTACATTTTTCGGGGCTTCCTAACTCACCACAGCTTCTATCTTCTTTGGATCCACATGAACTCCTTGCTCTGAGATCATGTGTCCAAGAAATGACACCTCCCTCAGCCAAAATTCGCATTTCTCGAATTTGGCATACAACTCATTGCTCCTCAAAGTCTCTAAAGAAATCCTCAAATGCTCCTCATGCTCCTGATCACTCTTGGAATACACCAATATATCATCAATGAAGACAATGATAAATTGGTCCAAGAATGGCTTAAATACCCGATTCATCAAATCCATAAAAGTTGTCGAAGCATTCGTCAATCCGAAAGGCATCACCAAAAACTCAAAGTGCCCATACCGAGTCCTGAAAGCAGACTTGGGCACATCCGAATCCTTAATCCTCAGCTGGTGATAACCCGACCTCAAATCTATCTTTGAGAAGACTCTCGCTCCTTTCAATTGATCGAACAGATCATCAATGCAAGGAAGCGGATACTTGTTCTTCACAGTAACCTGATTCAGCTTCCTGTAGTCCACACACATCCTCAAAGATCCATCTTTCTTCTTTACAAACAGGACCGGAGCTTCCCAAGGCGAAGAACTCGACCTGATATACCCTTTCTCCAATAACTCCTCCAACTGCTCCTTAAGCTCTTTCAATTCCGCCGGAGCCATCCGGTAAGGCGGAATTGAAATCGGCCTCGTACCTGACAAAAGCTCAATGGGAAAATCAATTTCTCGAGCTGGCGGTAGTCCTGGCAATACCTCGGGAAAGACATTCGAGAAATCCCTGACTACTGGGATATCCTTTAACTTCCCTCTGTCTGCCCTGGTGTCCACCACATAAGCCAAAAATGCCTCACAACCCTTACTCATCATCTTCTCTACTGTCAATGCTGAAACAATCCTGGGCAAACACGCTTTCCTGTTGTAACATCCCGTTATCGATGTGAAGGGCATATCGGTATTTGGGTGGATTGAGCAGTGAGTGCATTCATAATTGAATTGCACGTATAGTGACCTCGCGTCAGTGATAAATGAGATTAATTACACATGCATACATGGTGACATGCATTCATGATTATTCCAAGATTTAATTGTGATTGTGAATTGTGAGAAGCGTGTGAGATATGAGTTATTAAGAACTAAGTGATAAGTGGAATTGAGTAGTCAAATTGGTTAGATTACTAAGTGATTGAGAATTTAAAGAGTATTGAGTTGTATAGTTGAATTTGAGTGAGATTGGAAGTTTAGAGAAGTGGAAATGTTAAATTGAGTATAGAATCGAGTGTTTTATATTTTGAGAAATTATGAGAATTTTTGGAATTTTAGAGATTTGAGTTCGGACCGAAAATTGACCTAGAGATCGATAATTGTGAATTCGGTTCAAAGTGAGTGAGATATAGCATGAAAAATTTAAAGTTATGAGTTTAAGAAATTTTGGTGATGAGCCGGTGAAATTAGAGATTGAATTAAGAGATTTGAGGTGATAGATTTTGAATCTCGGTTGAAATCACTCTGAATATATATATATATATATATATATATATATATATATATATATATATATAAAAGAGATTTGGGAGTTAGGGTTTTAACATTTTTCCTTTACCTTCCTCCTTCTCCGTCGGCGATTGCGAGCTTCTCCCTTGGAGATTTCGTTGGTTTCCCTTCTTTGTGAGTGAAAGAGTTGTTAGAGTTGTTAAAGATCGGGGAAATATTGAGGTTGGCTAGCGTTGAGGTTCATCGTGCTTGGGAAAGGAAGGAGAAGAAGCTAGAGATTTGCGGTGATTTTTAGGGTTTCTATCGATCATTTGACTTGGTAAGTGTTACTGTGTTTAATGCTGTATTTATGGTTATTGTTAGCATTTATGGCATGATAGAGTAGTTGAATGAGTGATTGGGTTGAGAGAGAGTCAGCATTAATGGCGGAAATGCAATTTGGGGGAGACGAACCAGTCACACGTCGCGACGAATTAGATTAAAATGTTTAATTAACGTCGCGACGAGCGAAAGGCTTTAGACGCCGCGACGTGTGGTTAATAGACGTCGCGGCGAGCTGGCGAAAGTCCACGCCATGACGAGGGCTAGTGACGTCGCAAGGCGTGAAATGGACTTCACGCCGTGGCTAATGGTTTGCACGCCTTGGCGAAGCGTCCTCGCGCCTTGAACGAACGGTGAGGTTCATGCGAAGAAAGGAATTTGAGATGAAAGTGATTTGGGTTTTATGACATATCTTTTAGTGTAGACCTCCAATTGAGATGATTTTTGATTCGTTGTGAACTAGAGAAAGAGGTCTACAAGTGTGGTATTAATTGAGAGTTGAATTATTCTAGAGGGATCGTGAATTATCGAAAGTGAATCAAATCTAGTATCAATTGTGACCTAAGTGTTATAATGTGACAATTAGAGTTTGAATTGAGGACTTCATGATTGAGATAGGCCTAGTGAATAGTGAATTGCGGTTGTGAAGTAAGAGATAGCGGGATTGGATTAGAGAGCTGGAAATCATGATCATGCATCATATCATTGCGAATTGAGACATGTGCATTAGTGAATTTGATTAAATAAGCAATTAGTGATGAGGATTTACTTGAATTGATATAGAGGCGCCGTTGGATCGTCGCATCACGAACAACATCTTGGGACTTCCAGCAAGAGCTTCGGAAGTTACAGGTGAGTAACCTAGTTAGTTCCTCAGCTTTTATGTGATTAAATGTGCTGTGAGTGTGTATGAAATAAGTGTTAAAGTGAGTGATATAAATGTAAAGTGATTGAGCTAAATGCGATAGATGATAGTGATTGTGCGAATGTGATTGTTTATAGTCGTGAGACTAATGTGCTGAGATTATAAGTGAATACTCTGAGAATGTGAATAAGTGTTCTGAGTATGCTAAGTGTAGTGGAATGAGATACATGTGAAATGTGTTATAAATGTGAAATGTGTTGTGAATTTGAATACTTGAGATAAGTGAATAAAGTGATACCTACTAGAAATGTGAGCATTTTGAATGCGAATTAGTATAAAGAATTATGAGTAAGTGTTTTGACTGTGATAAGCGAGTGAAGTGATATATATATATATAGAGAGATGCGATAGTGACTGTGTAAGTGCATGCTAAGCATGAACATAAGTGGTAATTAATTGCCAGGATGGAGCTTAGTGATCGAGCTTTAAGCTCGATATCGCCGAATGGGCCTAGGCCAAAATGGCGATAGTGCATACCCGCAGGGCTCTCCTACTTGCCTAAAATGCGATTATTGTGAAAGGGAATAGTGCATACCAGAGGGCTCTCCTATCCCATATGTGAGTGGGCAAGTAGTGCATACCCGGAGGGCTCTCCTACTTGCCGTAAAAGTGATTAGTGTGAAAAGTGCCCGTGTCGACGTTGATAACGCCACCACAACAACGACATAAAATGAGAATTTGCATACATATGCATCGATCGTGTAGTGAAATTGAGAATGTGTATGAGTGATACATCGTGACTAGTGTGAAAGGCGATACGCCTTATATGTGTAAGAGCGGCAATGCATGAGATGAAGTGAAATGTGATGACTTCTCAATGATGTGTTTAATTTGTGATTATAGTGAAATGTGAAGTTGTTGATAGTGTTCAAATTGTAAATTATGAGTATGTGATATATTGAATATATATGCATGAGTTGGGTGAACCATCGACGATGGTTTCTCATTGAGTTCGCAAACTCACCCAACATTGCAATTATTTTTCAGGATCAAGAGTACCCGTTGGACAAACGGAGTATGATTACCATGAAGCGAGTCGAGTTCGATGTCGGGATCGGTTCACGTCTGCATTAGTGTAGTGATGTCTTATATGTATTAAATTTCTGCAAGTTATTCATATTGGTGATTTTGTTCAGTGGGCCTAATTTGTTTAGTGTGTGAGTAATTTTGTAAAAAGGCAAATGATTTCAAAGTTTTAAATTGTAGTGATTGCTCTAGTACACCACCCCCGCGGGGCACGGGCTTGGATATCACCATCGATATCGGGTTCGGGTCTGGCGGGAGTGGGGTGCTACACCTGTCCCCAGTAAACACTACTCTTCTGTCATCTAAATCAAACTCTACTGTCTTCTGCTTACAATCCAGTCGGGCATTGTACTTTTCCAACGTATCCATACCCAGTATCACATCTAATCCTCGCATCTTCAGTGGCATCAGATCTACCACTAGAAGTCCTCCTCCAATACTAAGCTCACATCCTCTAGACACCTGACTAATCACAATGTGCTGACCAATCGGAGTATTCACCATCAGCGGAGTATCCAACGGACTCGCAACCCCATCACACACAGGTCTACTCGACGATACAAACGAGTGAGTAGAACCTGGATCAATCAACACAAGCACATCATCAGCAAATAAGTGAGCCATACCAGTGACAACATCTGGAGTGGCATCTGCATCCTCCCGCGTCATAGCAAACACCTCGGCCGGTGCTCGCCTCTCGGTCTCCCCGAAGACCCACTCTTGGCAAGATCGTAATCGCCACTGTCGAAATCCTCGACCCACGCCTCGCCCTCCTAGAGCCTGATCCGCCTCTCTCTTGTCGTGGAGGTTGAGGACACTCTCTGGCCCTGTGTCCCTTCTGTCCACAGTTGAAACATGCTCCCTTTAATCGGTAACACTCTCCACCATGAAAATTACCGCAGTGCTCACACTTAGGGATGGATGACCTGTCCCCATCTCCCCTCCTACTGCCGCCCACCTTAGAAGCTTGGTGAGAAGCAGAGAGGTCCAGATCGCCTAGGTCGGCTCGCACCATCGCTCCTCTCCTCGATCGACTGAAGCTCCTAGCACTCCTATCTGGCATAGGAGTACTAGTGCTATCTCCTCTCCTGGACTGCTCTCTGCCCTTTCTCTTCTTGTTCACAGCACTCTTTATATTTTCTATGTTCTCCACTCTCATGGCTGCCTCAACTAACTGCTGGAAGTCACCGAAATTCTGTACAATCACTTTCTCCCGGATAGCCAAATGTAGTCCCGACTCAAACCGATGACATCTGGCTACCTCACTCAGCATCAAATCTGAAGCATACCGGGATAACTGTGTGAACCGGCGCTCATACTCGCTCACCGTCATCTCTCTCTGGGTGAGACTCAGAAACTCCCTCTGCTTCTGCTGGACATATACCTTTGACAGATACTTCTTCTTAAAAGCAGCCACAAAATTCTGCCACGCCAACCCTACTGGTCTCATCTGACTGCCCGGCACGGTCTCCCACCAATGCAGAGCATCACCCTGAAGCAAGCTCGCAGCATACACCACCCACTCATCCTCCTCGCAATCCATCTGATCCAACACCCGTTCTGTCCTCCGCAATCATGTCTCAGCTTCCTCAGGATCCGCTGTCCCAAAGAAGTCAACTGCTCCATACTTCCTCAGCTTGTCGAACTGTTTCCCCCTCTTAATCGGGCCGAGCGTAAGGTCGTGGCATCTGACCCATAGCCTGAACAAACGCCTGAGTAAAGGCCTGAAACATCCTCGAATCAAACTGGGGCACTTGCCCTGGCGAAATCGGCGATTCCTGAGACTGCGACATGGGCTCACTGCCTAGCCCTATTGAAGCCTCAGCATTCCCTGGGGCTACGGACTCGTCAGTCCTCTCCTCCCTAGTCGGAGAGTCAAGTGCAGCAGAGCCTTGCATAACTCCTCGTCTCCTTCTACGAGGTGGCATCGTACTCCTTCAAATGGAAACACTAAGGATTAGCTATATGGCAATCTACATGTATGCATGATATGCATGTCACTTAAGCAATGCAACAAGTAATCATATATCACACAATCCTATTATGCATTCTATGCCGAGGACACCTGAACCTAGGGCTCTGATACCAAATATGTTGGGGCCGGGCCCCGTATGTCCGATCCCCGATGCGACCCCTCGGACTGCGCCGGCATCGGGCGCCCAAATACCGTCGGACCCGATCCCAACATTGATACATATACATATAAACATTCGATTCACACATACATATACTCATATAATTCCCACATACAACTTACACATGCATTTAAACATGAATTAAACTCATGTCATTAACATTCAAAATCGTACAAAATACATAACAAAGTTCCAATCCAAAATATGTGAATTATGCTCCATGAGAGTATGCTCGGAGGGCCAACCAAAATACAAATTTATGACAAAGCTCCTAATTAACTCGAAGTTTCCGATGCCTCGCAAGTTCAAAGATCGTCCTGCTCTGCACCTGAGGAGGGAAAAAATAATGGGTTGAGCTACACAGCTCAGTGGCTAATATAATTATAGCCATCGGCAACTAGCACAAATCCCAGTATATGAATGTATATATATATATATATAAGCATCAATTCAAGCACTCACAGGTTAATCAAGCAATGATCGCAACCAATATAATTAGTTCAATTCATAATTATGTCACAAATTATGCTTCACAAAATAAACAATTCACATATGCAATGCACTTCACAATGGCTCGAGGGTTCCATGGAAACAAAAGGGAGAAACCGAAGTTTAACCCTGAATGAAATGAGTCCATTCGGATCTCATATGCCACAAACGGGCAGCCGGGAGAAGGCACTTGTCTACGTGCACTTGATGAACGAAATGGTTCCACTCCTGCCCAAACAAAAGCACATAATCATGCTCATAAACATTTCATCATATGGCATGCTTTCATACTTTGCATTTAGTCAAAATGTCATGACCGAGGTCGAGGCATAACATGCTCAAAATCAAAAGTTCATGCTATCCATCCTCATCATTCGTCTAAGGTATAAGAAATTAAAATCATTTAAATCATCATGTTTGATCACACATAACATATATTCATACATAGGCAAGAATTTGCCTAATCACACAATAACTATAAATATATTACCCACCTAGAATCGCTCGAGTAGTCGACTCACTGGTGTCCTTCCTCTTGCGATGAAATCGGGTCAGCTTGGTTTCCTAAAACAACCAAGTTTCCATCCAATCAATATCCACATAGAATAATCAAAGCTTAGAAAGCCAAAATAAAGCATTATAAGTCTATTTTCGACCTCCTCCTAACATTCCGAACCCTTACAGACTAATTCTGAACTTTCCTTCTTCATACAACTTGTAGTCCTTTATTTCTAGTTCACAATGAATCCGAAATCACCTCAATAGGGCATCTACACTAAAAGATATGCCCAAAAATGCTAAAAATTTCATTTTCGGACAAAGGGGCGCACATGCGCAACAAGACGCGCGCGGCGCCATGACGACGCCTCCCAAAGACGCCTGGCGTGCACCAATTTGCACGCATAGCGTGCTTTCGAAAGCACGTCATGACGCATGGATCGGGAAACGCCCCAACCTAAAAATCCCAGATTTTCCAACTCCAATCTATTCCAAACACAAATGCAACACATCTAAGGCATAGATCCAGACTTCTACTACAGTTCTAATCCATTCTAAGCTTCAAATCCAACACAAACACATCAACTTAAGGAAATCTCTACATTTTCACCCAAAAATCCTAAAACCTTCGATTCGCACAGATTCAGCATTCTCTAGATTTAAATCCAACCAAAACAAGGTTAAACAAAGCATAACGTACCCGGAAACACTTTGAATCAGTAGGAAATCGCTCAAATCGCAACTCCCTTCTCTTCTCTTCTTCCTCTCCACCGTCGGCCTCTTCCTCTTCTTTCTTCTCTTCTTTTCTATTTCCTTAACCTAAAGAAAGCACAAATACCAACTTACCCGTCTTTACAAGCCTAAACCCAATCATCTTAAGAAATCTTCCTAAAATACCCTCACACATATTACCCTTATTATTTCTCACTAAACCACAATAAACTCGATTAAACCTCAATTATCCACTAATACTCCAAAAGTAATCAAACTAAGACATAAACACATAATTATCACAGTTCATGCTTAATATCGTCATAAAAAAAAATTTCGGGGTCTAACAACAGGTGAGTAACCTAGTTGGTTCCTCAATTTCTGATTGTTAAATGCTCTGTGTGAACTGTTTGCAAATGTGAATTGTATGATTACGGGAATGGTTAGGATTGAAATGCATGCTTATGATAAATTGGAATTGATCACGTGCTTTTTGAGAAATTGTGATAAATGGGCTTTATAGCCATATGACCGTGAATTATCGAGCATTTGCATTTCATGCATAAATGCATGAACAGATAATGAACGTTGTGATCAGAGTCGCCACTAATACTGAAAAGAGCCTTGAGCTCGAACACTGTTACTGAACCGAACCTCGAGCTCGAGGAGAGTTAGTGCATCCTGCATGAGGGCTCTCCTACTCCCTAGACGCGTCCACTGAACATTGTCACTGATTTAGCGCTCAGTCACAACACTGAAATAAACTGGAAAAGAGTCACATATGCATTGCATACAAATGTGATAACTGATTTGTGATAATTTCTGAGTTCTGTGATGGCATGAGAAATTGCAAACTGCTATATGATATTTTGAATGTTACTGTGATGTGTAGTATGCAAATTGCGTAATGCATGAATTAAGTGAACCATCGATGATGGTTTCTCATTGAGTTCGCAAACTCACCCAAAATTGCATCTATTTTCAGGACTGATAGATTAGACTCCTAGCTCCAGAGATAGACTTTTCCTACCGTGTAAGCGCGTGGGCAAGAGAAGTGATGGCACATAGGTCGGTCAACTGGAATTGATTTTGAGGATGACATAGTATAGACTTTTGTATCAATTTCCTTTTTCGAGTATTGTATTTTTACTGTAGGGAACTGATAGACTTGTCTATATTTCTGTTTGATGTTATGAAATGAGAAAAGCATTATGGTTTTTAAAATTTATTGATTTTGATATTGCGGTTTCGTTGTATTGATGCCATGTGGATTATAGAAATGATCGAGCGTAGTGCACCCTTATTGCAGAATATGCGTCGGAACGACCCACGGGCGTCCTGGTGCGTGCCCTGCGGTAAGGGGGTACTACAGATAGAAACCTGCATGTTTAAGAAAAGAATGTGCATCCCTCACAGAGGAGGGTAGGGCAAGGACAATATAATATCTATCTTAGCCTTATCAACTTCTAAACCATGTTCAAAAACCACATGCCCCAAAAAATCCCTTGTTCTACCATAAAGTGACATTTTTCATAATTCAAAACAAGGTTAGTATCCATGCATCTTTTCAAGATTAGAGACAAATTTCCTAAACAATGATCAATGGAATCACCATAGACAGTAAAATCATCCATAAAAACTTCAATGATCCTCTCAACATAATCAGAAAATATGCTCATCATGCATGTTTGGAAAGTAGCAGGTGCATTGCATAAGTCGAAAGGCATTCTCCTATAAGAATATGTACCAAATGGACAGGTAAAGGTAGTCTTTTCTTGATTCTCAGGGACAATAACAATTTGATTATAACCACTATACCTATCAAGGAAGCAATAGAAAGACTTACCTACAAGGCGTTCAAGCATTTGGTCTATGAAGGGCAAAGGAAAATGATCCTTCTTCATTTCTAAGTTTAGCTTCTTATAATCAATATACATTCGCCAGCCACTTTGCACACGTGTGGGCACCAACTCATTCTTAGCATTCTTCACCACAATAATGCCCGTCTTTTTAGGAACCATATAGATACGACTCAACCATTTGCTATCAGAAATAGGGTATATGACACCTGCATCCAATAGCTTCTAAATTTCAGCCTTCACTACCTCCATCATGGGCGGATTAAGCCGTATCTGCATCTCCCTTGAAGGCTTGAAATTATCCTCTAAAGTATGCAATGCATACACATAGAAGGGCTAATCCCTTTAATGTTAGCTAAAGTCCATCCAATGGCAGTCTTGTGGTCCTTTAAACTCGCAACAACCTCTCCTCCTGTGCATCTATTAGATTCTTTGCAATAATCACTGGAAGAGTATCATTAGATCCAAGAAAAGCATACTTCAAATGATCAGGCAAATGTTTCAACTTTAAATTAGGAGCATGCAAGACAGAAGGTAGGATTTTCTTGTGGAAAAGAGGTAAATCAAACAACACATCTAGTTTTGGCACCTTATAAGTAGACTGCAATGCCATAATAGAATCAATCACATGAGGTTAAAAAATTATGACACCATTGGCGTTAGCATCATAAGAGAAAAAGAAAGAACACATGAGAGTTAAATTCATGCCATCATCTCCACCAAAAGAACAAAACTCATCCACCAATATATTAGTGATATCCAAGTTATGTAATTCATGCACATCATCATTATATTTCATTTCCACATTAAAATTAAACAAGATATGCTCATCATCGATTCTCATAGATAAAGTGCAATCATCACAATTAATCACAGTCCTGGTAGTCCTAAAAAATGGTCTCCCTAGCAAGAGAGGTGAACGTGTGTGAGGGTGATCATCATAAGTTTTAATGATATAGAAATCACAAGGGAAAACTAAGCTACCAACTTTTACTAACACATCTTCCAATAAACCCAATGAATATACAAAAGACCTATTAGCAAGTTGAATGATAACAGAGGTGATTTTCAAAGAACCACACTAAGAGAATCAAAAATAGATTTCGACATCACACTAATTGAATCTCCTAAGTCACACATAGCCTTATCAAAGCACATATTTCCAATTACACATGGTATAGAAAATGCACCTAGGTCTCCTTGCTTAATAGGTAATTTCTTTTAGAGAATAGCAGTTACATTCTCTCCCAAGCCAACTATGTCGCCACTTCTGACCTTGTTGGCTCTCTTGGTTGTGCACATCTCCTTAACAAATTTTGCATATTTGGGCACATGTCTTATTGCCTCCAACAAAGGTACGTTAATTTCTACCTTTTTAAACAACTCCAAGATCTCTTTCTCCTTATCCTCCTTCTTTTGCCTGTTAGAACTTAAGGAGAAAGGTGGAGTTAACTTAAAATTGGAATCCACAAGGGTAGGAGGTACCTTAGATGAAGAATAAGGTTGTTTGGGCTGAGAAGAAGGTTCAGCACCCTTTAAATTAGAGGCTGGTGTCATCGATTCTCAGGTGGTATTTTCAGCCTCCAACTCATCCTCCTCATCCAAATCAGTCGAATTATCTCCAGTTTGCTTACCACCCCTTAGCTTCACTACGAAAGCACTTTCTTTGCTTAGCACCCCTTGGGATAGTAATTTACTTGAATTTTGAGCCTCCATCTTACCAAGGTTTGATGCCAACTGCCCCACTTGCCTTTCAAGGCTTTGGATGCCAGACCTTGTCTCTTATTGAAAGGATTTATAGTCCTATTGAAAAGACATAAAATTTTGCTGTATAGACAAAGTGTTAGATGTTATAGTTTTCATCATATCCATAACTTCATTCAAAGAAGGGCTAGATGAAGAAAAATTGTTAGAACGCAGAGGCATAGGTCCAGGAATATTCGGCTGAAGTTGAAAATTAGGGAGATTGGGTGCTCTTGCTCCATTTTGCATGGGTGATTGCTGAAGATTCCCATAACGAAGGTTAGGGTGATCTCTCCATCCTAGATTGTAAGTCTGAGAGTAGGGATCATATTTTCTCTATGGGTTAGCATTAAAAATACCACCAACTGCATTCACATGGTCATTAGCATCATCTTGCATAGTAGGATATGTATTAGCATTATGACCATGCATAGAACATATAGAACAAATAATAGCTTGCATATCACCACTCATGAAAGATCGCATCATAAAAGTAAGCTCATTAACCTTGTTTTCTAATTTAGAAACACTTACCTCTTTCACGCGTCTATGATCATCTCGGGTTCCAAATTACTTAGAATTTGTAGCCATATCAGAGATCAAGTGTCGAGCTGCCTTGGATGTTTTGTTCACCAATGCCCCACCACTAGCTGCATCAACAATACTCCTATCTTAAGGTGTTAACCCCTCGTAGAAATATTGAATAAGTAACTGGTCAGAAATTTGGTGGTGGGGACATTGGTTGCAGAGCTTCTCGAACCTTTCCTAATACTCAGACAATGATTGACCATGAGCTTGTATTATCCCACATATCTCCTTCCGTATGTTGACAACTCTTGAAGCTGGGAAGTACTTCTCTTAGGAAATTCTCTTAAGATCATTCCATGTCCTAATTGAGCCAAATAGGATTGAGAATAGCCACTCCTCAGCCGCCCCTTTCAAAGAGAAAGGAAAAGCCTTCAGCTTGACATGCTCCTCCTCCACACCATTTGGCTTCATTCCATTGCAGATCATGTGGAACTCTTAAGATGAGCATGTGGATCTTCCCCTGCAAGACCATTAAAACAAGGAAACAAATGGATAAAACCAAGTTTAAGCTCAAAGTTAGCATTCTCAACACTAATGCAAAGAGGTTGGTTCTCCAAATTAGGAGCGACAAGCTCCTTTAAAGTCCTTGGTTGTGCAACTACCATATCTTCTTGGTAGTGGTATGTGTGAGTGATGTTAGGAATAGGAGATGAAGATGAACCAGAAGCGTTGGGGTCCTCGTAGACACCGGACGGTGATGAATTGACGGGCTGTGCACGTGTAAATGATAACTCCTCCTCAAAGTTGGATTAGAAGAGTGGGTTGAAGGTTTGGCACTGCTCAAGGATGATGGGATTATGCAATGATGTTTGAATAGGTGTTCAGTTGGAATTGATCAAGAATTCAGTATAGAACTGGTTTAACTCGGCTTGTTCTTGATTTGAGAGTTATTCACCAGATGATTAGGACATACAACCTTCAAAACAAAAGGTTAAACGCACCAAATCATAAAAAGAAAGAAAAATAACACGTCAACTATAAAAGAAAGCTAAAACTCAAGACTTTGATCCCTGGAAACGACTTAAAAAATTTGATACAAATTCAATGCAAACTACCCTTTAGTGTAAACCAAATTCATGCATGAAAAGGATAGCAAAGAAGATGAAGCAAAGACACGTGATTTATGATGTAAAAGATGCGTATCTGGTCTGATTATTATAATGCTAAATATGTGTAGATCAGAGAAGGTGAAAGGTGAATTACGTGATAGGTACGCAAGTTAACATGCAAATGTCTTATATGTATGCACTATGTAATCAATTATCAAGCAAGAAATTAGTACTAAACTATATGATGCAGTCGAATTATTGGGGGAGGTTGCTTGTGTCAAATTAACAAGAAAAGAAAGAAGAATCGTGAATTAAAAACAGAAAATTTGAGAAAGTGTTGAAAATTTCTAAAAAGAAAATTTGCAAGAAAAGTTTGATAAAAATTTAAATTAATTAAAGATCAATTGCAAAGGAGTTTGCTAATTCCCTAGGTTGATTTTAATCATTGAAACCAAAGATTTTTTAGCCAATTTATGATCAAAATTCGGATTCACCGTATAATATTCTTTGCATCCATGACTAACATGTAATGCAAAACCTTTTCATGCAAGCATCAATTCAAAACTAACATGAACAACAGACACATGAAAACATTAAGATTAGATGGCTTTTATCGAATATAAAATTATTCAAAGATGACTAACATACATTAAATAATTCTATGCTTAAGAACTAACCTATTAAAATTCTACAAATAACTTCAAAATTTAATAGATTAATGCCACTTATTTAATCAAATTGATGACTAACACCTAATTCAATTAATTGGTAAACAAATCATGCAAGATAAATTGAATTCTAGACTTCAAAAATACCCAACATAATTCAGCATTCATGCAATCCATGAGCACAAATATTCAACTATAAAATATCAAGAGTTAAGCACAAAATCTCATAAAATCAACCCATAAGAATTAGCTACTAACCTCCGCAATTGAAAAGAAAACTTAGTTCATGTCTAGAATTAAAGCAAAGTCAAAAATTTTGTTCAAAACCATTGTATAATATTCGGCTATAGAAAAGAAGAAAAGAAGAAAAGAAGAAGATATTTAGGGTTTTTTTCCTAAAGAAAGAAAGGACTCTTCGAAATAGGTTATTCACGTGCCATTCAACACCAAAGAGACGTGTCTCTTTAAAAATGAGACTTTTAATAGGACTCCTCCTTATGTGCGTTTTCGAAGTCTCCTTTATGCTGTGAGTGGGTTGCTCCTTTTGGCTTCTCCTGCTGCTGCGTTTTTTGTCTTTTGAATCTTCGTTTTTTTGTGTTGTTGTGCTACCCTCTATACACGTTCCTGCACTTAAGACTTGAATGTGAGCCTGTTTCGGGCTTCTTCATGGGCTAAGCTATTCTAGGATTTCTTTTGGGCTTGCTCTATATCGAGATGGGTCTCTCTTCAAGTCGTCTATGGATTGGTTCGTCACTATAAACCATTCAAAATTGGCCCCAAACTCTGATCATTCTCGAACTAGTTATGCTGTCTTATTTCTGGACCAATGTCAACTAACCATAAAAAGTAAAATACAGAACTTTGACGGTTCAAAATTGGTCATCCGAAAGAAATTGAGTCAGCTTCAATTTGAGCATTGGATCATAGAAATCCAACGGTTGGATCTTCAGATATGAATTTTTGAAGCACAAGAGGTCAAACTCCACGTCTCCAACTTTACATCAGTTTTCAAAAATTTACTGCTCTCAAATGACAACTCCAAAAAAATTCTGAAAGTTGGTGGAAACATCCTTCAATGAGTCAAGATTAGGCCTGCAAAATTGTATAATTTTATAATGCACCAATCCCGAGATAAAAATTCCCAAAGGTCCAAAGTTCAAATATGCCACAAACTGAAAATTAGTGTTAATTTCAACGTATTAATGACTTTTTGTATTTTATGTTTCTATAGCTCTAACAATTACAAAACATGATAAATAGGCCACAGATTACCATAAAACACACGTAAGATACTAAATATAAGGTACTAAAAAAATATAAAAATATGATTGCATCACGTGTCATGCAAAAAATGCTTGATAGACTAAATCTTGTTCTCGGCCAATCCTGTTATGAACATAACATCTACATAGACAATAAGTGCTAAAATTTGGAATTGGAATACAAAACAAAAAAAAACTATGACCTTGTTTAGATTGTATGAGCCCAAATTGTTACAACTTAGTAGAAAATTCAAGGTTCCATTGTCTAGAAGCTTGCTTGAGTCTAGAAATGGAGTTTACTAGTTTACATACATCATCAGATTTAGCTTTAGTGTAGCCTTCCGGAGGTAACATGTATACTTCCTCATCAATAAAACCTTGAAAAAAGGCATTGTTAATGTCAATCTAATGTAGCGGCCAAGAATTAGCAGATGTAATAGCAAGAAACAATCTTACAGTTACCAATTTAGCAATAGGAGTGAATCTATTTGCATAATCTAAGCCTTCAATCTGGTTGTAGCCTTTAACCTTGCCTTGCCCCTATCCATACTATCGTCAGGATTAAACTTCACTTTATAAACCCATTTTTAACCAATAACCTTTTTATTAGGAGGTAAAGAAGTGAGCTTCCACGTATGGTTCTCATCTAGTGCATTTAATTCTTGTTGCATGGCCTTAACCCAATTTTCATTTAGTTTCGCTTGATCATAGCTCCTAAGTTTATGAAAGTATGATTTATTTTGTAGCTCTCCACTCCCACAAGACATGTGCCCGACATCCTGAGGGATATCCAAGTCCGTGTCCCTTAAGGGTGGCGTGTTAGAACACTCAATCAGTCACAACTCAGTATATTTTTTTTTGAAACCACAAACACAATATGTGGAAATCCATAGCCAATTCAACGTCACTTTCCTTCATAAACATTTTCAATCAACACAATACAATCAACCAAATTTTCGATAGCCATTTGGGCTCTTTCATAAATACAAAACACTTTAGTCGTTTCAGAATACAAATTTATACAAAAAAATTGCAGAATATACAATTCAATACAAAATAGAGAAATGCAATTGATTCCAACATTTATCCTTCACTTGTATGTTGTAGGTATACTCCTGTTTGCCTAACGGGGTATTCTTTTAATCCTAAAAAATATTTGTAAATTTTGGGTGAGTTTTACGACCTCAATAAGTGACTATCATCGATGGCTCACCCAGTCACATAACACATAATTCACATTTCACATTATTTCACATTTCACATTCAATTTCTCACTTCACATTCAATATATTTAATCATTCATATAATGCATATGCAGTGCACATGAGACTCACTTTTTATTTGTTACTTTTTTGTGACCGAGTGCCTAAACTGTCTCGTATCTAAAGGATACTGGGCTCATTACTAACTGTCCCTTATCCGTTTGGGGAATACATGGCTCATTTTACATAATGAGTCTTAGGCTCTTAATCGCTTTTGAGCTCGAGGCTCATTTTCACTCGTTGAGCTTTAAACTCTAATTATTAGCTACTCAGGTCACAACTGTCATTATATTTCATGCATTCATGAAATGGAATGCATCATCCACATTTGCATAATCTCATTCAATCACTTTCCCATATCATTGGATCTTAGTCTGGCATCCAACATTAAGTTTAAAATTGCATTTTCACTTACATACAAATGCTTATTCAAAACATATTTATCATCAAGTTATGTACATTTAGTTCATCTCATTCACATACAAGTAGCACTTCAATATCCAGCACAATCATCGTACCTTTTGTTCGAAAATCAATACAATCATTTAGATTCATAACATCATCTAGTAGTCAATTAATACAAAATTCAAACAAAGCAAACAATGAAGTGAGACCATCTCGGTCTACTCACAGTACGCTCTAGATTAGCATTTGCTTCCAAATTCTGAAAATGTCTGAATATGGACACTTAACTTGTTTGAAGCTCTAATATCTGCAAAATTACATAACCTTAATCTCTCATGTAACCATGTACATCAACTTGAAAGTTGACAGGGAGATTCGATTTTTCTTGGGATAGAAGAAAAAAATATCAAAGTGGAAGTGATGACAAACAGAAAAAAGCAAGATTTAACTTTGGTGAAAATTTGATGAAAAACTCTGTGTTGGAGGAACTTTAGAGAAAGAAGTTTCAAGAAGGATAAAGACAAGGACAACAGCTTGTCTTTCAATGTTATTAAAGCTTAACTTTAGCTAGGACACCTGTCCATTTGTTATCCACTTATCCACTTCCCTTCATTAAGACTTACTTAAGTATAATTTATACCTAAGTTTAAAACTCAGTAATACCAATGCAATCACAAGTCAGAACCTCTTACTCACTTTCAGATTTTTTCCATAAAGCATCATTTTGGGTCAACTTTACATGTTCTTTTTGACCCCGATACTGAAGTCATTTTGTAACACTTTCTTATAAAAAACATGTTCCCCTATGTCTTATGTCTCTAGTTTACTCCAAATGAAAAATCATCTCATTTAGAATCCTATAGATCCAGATATAATCAAAACACTGAAGTATATTCAATAAGATAGTCCTGTTTCACTGTTCCAATAGATTCCACACTTTCATTTGATCAACCCTTTTCAATTTGATTAAGAATGCTACCCATATTTTTTGTGGAGAGATAGAAAAATGTATTAGGAATCTATTGGTCCAAGAATCACACTAATTAGAGGTCGAATGACAAGGTTAAGGCTGAAAGAATCAAATAAGGTTCTGTCCTCAATCATATTAAACTTTTAGGGAAACTAACATAACTTTTGCTATAGGTATCAGAACAAGGTTATTGTTAGATGATTTGAAAGAGGAATTATAGGTCTATAACTTTTATAAAGACCTTGAAGGAAAATTCTATCGTCTAGAGAGTCAAATTTGGACCAGATGATATAAAATGAACAGTACACAGAAGCTATTTTACAATTAACATAACTCTCTCTAAAGATATCGGATCAAGTAGTTCTTTATATGGTTACAAAGGAGACTTCAAGATCTACAACTTTATGAGACCTTGAAGACAAATTCTATCGTCTAGAGTGTCAAATTTAGACCAGAAGATGCTCTAGTCAACTTAAGACAAAGCAAAAAGTCAACCTAAGACGACGGGTGAGACGAATTGAGAAAAACAGACGAAGCACAAAGTAAACGAAGCAAAAAGAAGACAAATTGAAAAGTAGACAAATCGAAAAACAAACGAAGAAAATAGTAGACGAAGTGAAAAACAGACGAAGCAAAAAGCAGACGAAGCGAAGAGCAACCTAAACAAAGTCAACTTAAGACGAAGCAGAGTCAACTTAAGACGAAAAAAAATCAACTTAAGACGATGCAACTCTTAAGACGAAACAGAGTCAACTTAAGAGGATATTACTTCATCACAGACGATACGTCTCTACAGACGATATGACATCATCACAGACGATGTGACGTCATCACAAACGATACGTCTTTACAGACGATACATCTTCATAGATGATATGACGTCATCACAGACGATACGTCTTTATAGACGATACATCTTTACAAACGATACATCTTTACAGATGATGCATCTATGCTCTTGAGTATTTCCCCTTATAAGGACTATAACTTTCTACTCCACTGTCCAAAAATTTCATACTATATATTCTCAGTAAACTTCTCCAATGTATTTTCCTTCACTAAATCCAACACTTAAATTTTTATTTATGGTCTTTCTACTCCATTTCATTATACTCATTCACTATAACCACAATTCTCATTCTATCCCATTACTATTCAATATACCCGAAATTTCAATTAGTACATGTACAATTATTTTCATGTGTGCAAAGATTCAAATTTACCTGCATGTATGCTGTCATTTTGCTGAGCATGAAATGCAAAATTTTCTAACTCTCACATTGCTATTCTCTCCATTATTGAAATCTAAATTCTAACCCTTGATATGGAGACGAGATATTACATATTTCCTAGAAATTTAATGTATGAGGAACTAAAACAGGTTAGGGATATAAAAGGAAAAGATGGTGGAGTGTAAGCAGTACCTGGATTTTGTGGCTGAGCTGAGATGTCTCTAATAGTCAAAATTTGATCGCTTAAAGAAATGTTTACATTTGAGACGTAGCCCTTGAGCTTACTAGATTGATACTTGATCCTTTTGCTATGTTTGGTTAGCATGTGTGGGAAAAAGTCAGAGATAGGTTGAGGAGAATATGGATAAGAATTTTGGTGTATGATACCTCTGTTTTGGAAAAGATTTAAGCATTTTGAGTTAATAAACTCACTCCCATCATCATTTCTAATGGTTTTGACAGTAGTTTGGGATTGTTTTTTTTTTTAAAGGAAAGTTTCAAGATTTTGTGGTCTGTGTTTTGTGATGAACAAAAAACGTCCAGGTTGCCTTACTATAATCATCAATGATAGTAAGAACATATCTTGCTCTAGAGATGGATGAAATTTTATATGATATCTATAAATATGTGTGTATAAGGTAAAAAATGTGGTAAGAAATGGTTTGGCTTTTCATAAAAGGTAATCTCTACTATTTGGAAAGAGGACAAATATCACATTGGAGTAAAAATGTTGAAATAATAGCATTAATATCCATCATAGACTTCCTATACGAGTAATTATTTACATTGAGTTTGAATATGTTACCCTAATAAGTGATGGTACCCTTTATTTAAAATCATCGAAGAAGATGATGGCCCACAAACTGTTGGAAAAAGACAAGTAGATACCTTGAAGCTCTTTTTCCTTTTTGTGAGATTTAAAGTGGACAAGAATTAATTACAAACGTAACAAAAAAAAACATATTTTTACATGAAAAACCTCTAATGCAAAAGAAAAAAACTATAAGGTTGTATGTCTGAAAGATCTTTTACTATAATATAGTAACGATTTCTTCTATAAATTAATTTAGAAGCTAACTTGGCTTCTCACCCTATTTAGAATGAATTACAACATTTTGATTCCTCACGAATTTGTAGTAGATCACTCACACACTCAAACTTAAGAAATTATAGATTTTCTCAAGCTCTTCACTCTTTAAAGTGTCTCTCTTTCTCCCTTTTAAAGTGTGATTCTCATTTGTATTGAGGATGTCGAAGACCTCTCTAAATACTCATATATATGGTAGATTTAATGCACCTCCCAAAAAATTCTTCTTTCTCCTTTTTTATATTAATTAGCAAATCTTCACTTAGATTATTAATTTATTCTTCATCATTTTTCAAATTAGTTTATCTTCACCAACATTATCAACTTATTCTACATATTTCTTTAATATTAATAAATCTTCATCAAGATTACTAGTTAACCTTATGGTATCCCATCAATTATGGAAGAAACCCCAACCAGAGTAATGCCACTGCATCTCATACAATTCTCTGTATTTATTATTTAACTATTCCAGATATTAAGGCTACTTGCCCCTTAGCACATTATATTTTGTATATAAAGTACTGAATTGAATCTATCCACATCAAATATCTGACAAAGTTATTAATCCACATATAATGGCTGTCGTATCAACAACTTACCCTATACTATACATATTTGTGCAAGTAGTAACATGGAGTACAACTTGTAAATTTGAACTATCTATTTTGGAAGTTTTTGTGTCCTCTAAGGGACCACAGGTAACTCAAAACTTGTCTGGTTGGCGGGAATACTTTCAGGTTTATGTGTAAAAACAGGCAGACGCAAAACCTATGGACGAGTTGTACTTACCTTTTGTCTAGTCGGCACCTACAGTCACAATATTGCTAACCTGAAACAAGAGTTCTAGATTGATTACAAAAATTTGAGATTATATTGATTATGAAAATAATGAAATGGGATATGATTAAATTGCATAATTTTAAGTTTACAATCCAGACAAATTTATTAAATGGATCTTAATTAACTTCAATATTCACTCAAATTATTGTAAGTTTGCGAGGATAGCTAGAAGAGTGATAGACAACGTTGCTTAGTATAACATTACTTCAAGTCTAGGATGTGATTAGACTTGCAAGGAAAAGTGGCACCATTGCACTTTTACCGTCAACTTCAAATCATCCAAAGAGGAAAAAACTACCAGAAAGAGAAGAAAAATGGTTACGACATAGGAAAATTAGCTGAATTTTGGTGAAATATTATCTCAGAATTCAACACTTCTGATTCTGATGTTTCATCTCTCACGCGGCGCGGCAGCCTGCAATTTAGATATTTGAGTAACACACGGATCTATAGCATTAATCCGAGTTATAAAGTTCATCATTTCTTGAACTTAGTTTTCTTTGTGCTTAAACACTTTACAGTTCAAGTCCTTCAGGCCTCTCCTAGTGCTTTATTTTACATTATCCTGGTTTAGGATCCATTAATGTCTCTTTCAGGTTCGAAGGTGAGGATTACAGACACAAAACAACGCTTTTCTATGTGCAACATATGTAGAATCAATCATTCTAGGAAAAAAGTGTAGCTGACATAGATTTCATGCTCCCTGTTTTGTTAGGACAATTACTACTGTACCCATTAATTCCAGACGTACGCTAAACCCACTATCTTATATAGACCTCATTTTTGTATCTTGGTGGCGACGGCTTGTACGGATGTTGATATCTTTCTTCTTTGCATTTGATTGTCACAAATAGAAGACATTAACCTGATGGAGTTCTGCTATGCCGACCTGTGTCATAAGTAGTCATGTCTTATCAGAAAGCTACAGTATACCCTAATCAAGATTCAAGCTTTGCCCTAGCAAGATGTACGCGTTTTAGGTTTTTCCATAGTAACAACCTCTACCTTGTATTAAATTAGTATAGACGTAAGAGTAGTGTAGTTTTCCAAAGCATCGATGGGTGGTCCTTTGCTACATTATAATGTTCCAATCCACCAAGCCATCTCTTATTATACGTGGATTTGATCAAATTTTAAATGGGTTCAAATATACCATCAATATGTTGAAGCACAAAAACTTGAGCAACCTAATGAAAACTGAGAAATTTATGACGTTATTGTTATACAAAATCGGCAAGCTTTCAATTCTTCATGTGACAAAAGATTCGGGTCCCTCGTGGAGAGTATGTGTGTATAATACTTTGAAATACAAAGGTTGTTTGGCGTGTGATTGGTGGGAAAATTGGGTTGCTTGCAAGTTGGTTTTGGAGGCTCAACTTCAAGTCAAGTTCGTCATGATACATAATTCATGCACTTAAATATCATCATATTGCCCCAGACGTGCTTAGTAGCCGATTAAGTTGGTACAGATGGTGACTTCTAAGAAAAGGTACTTTATTTATTGCTCTTGTTAATACTCATTTGATTTACAAATTAATTGATGTAGAAGGAAAAAGCATCTACCACCAAAATGAATTTATGTCAGTGTTAATGTTGATTTAAAATAACTGCTTCTATATTTATATATATATATATACACTTAAATTAAGAAGAAGTATAAATTAAGAAAATTTAAATTATGATTAAGTGAACTTATATATAATTAGAAATGTTATATTTCAATTCAAAATTTAAGGTAATAAATTAAATAAGTACATTCACATCATTTTATATTTTTAAATTATAAATAATTCGAATTGAACCTTTCTATAAATCAATTAGTGAAAATTAGATCAAATTCAAGTGAAATAATAGTCTTGAATTTTGGAACCTATACAATAAACTGTAGTTATGTGAGAACTTTTAATTAAATGTATGATCAAGAAGATGTTCAAAATTGAAACTTGTGGACTATAAATTGATAATTAAGTTACTAACAAGATGCCTAGGAAAAAGTATTTCACGTTTTCGATGAGAATTTCTTGGTATCATTTTGTAAATACATGAAATCATATTGCAAAAGCTTCATTCAAGTAAGTTGATCTCATCCCAAGACAAGCTATGACAGCTGAACAACTAAATTACATGATGTGAAGATGTTCCATTGCGCAAATAATTAAGATTCACTATTATTTTTATGTTCCCCGCCATTACATAATAACTACTAATATACAAGCCCATGCCTTGCTCTTCAACGATACCCCTCCACTAAAGTAATATAATTAGATAATAAAATGGACCAACAGCATATATCATTTTTAATCGAGAGATAATATAGTCACCATTACCCCTACGTGAACGTATTATGTAATTTTGTAGTTGAATTTTTCCAGAGTTAATGTGTGATATTCTAGTTCTCAACATTGATGACATAAATCATACGATATGCTGTATATATATATGTATATATTTCTGCAAGCATTGGCAAAGTTGAAAAAGTACCGCTTCCGAAGCAATCACATTGACAAATTGTATATACTCTGTGTTCATAGATTTGTACATGAGTGGTTGTACTGTGGTGTATAGATTTTACCTTATCCAACTTCACTTGGGTATCTTAATGTTTGATCTCTAAGGGATAAAAGCTATTTCCTCTTCCACAATAGAGCGATTAAGCTCTAGTTCATTAGTATATATGTACGCTACATATGCCTGTATATAACATCACTCCTACAAAATATGGATACTCCCTAAAAGCTTCATTATTTGCATACAATAGGCCCTAACTTTGTTGAATTCTCGGATTCTTACAGGTTCCAAAAGTATATCTACATCTGATAATGGAAACATCTTTGTGTTGGTAAAGATGGAGATAAAGAGAACTTCAAGATATGTTATTAACAGTACTACAAAATTGTATACCAACAGAAATTCAGGCTATTTTATTCTTTACGAGGTACAACTATTGACTCTTACAAAGAACAATAAAAAAGATTTTCATTTTGCTTATTCTTTATGAGGACTTACTCTTAATTCTGGTAATGAATCAAATGAGCCAAAATAAGGATTTTTAAAAATATTTTGCCCAAGATTTATAAAATGTAATCTTATACGCTTGTCCTTAATTATTAAAATATAAGAGAACTTAAGCATAATTTTAGAGTCCAATAGCCACAGGATTTGAGTTATTGTTTATTTTAAATTTTCATTACACATTATTTTGAGTGAAATTTTTTATGTGAATACATTTCTTCCCTTTTCTAAAAGGGTACTTCTTTAGTCCATTTTCTGGAGATACGAATAGGTCTGGGAATGTTCCTGAATATAACATCGAACTGATAATACATTAGCTTAAAAGTGTTGAGCTAAAAGGATTGAGTAGATGAGAAAATAATATTGCATCAAAAGCAAACTTATTAATAGTTTTAAGCATTATTGTGTTGAATTTGTTAAAAGTTGCATATCTGTCACTCTGTAGCAAGTTGCACAATAATCTGTGTTTTGGATGAAGATCAGGAACAAAATCAAACCCTAACTAATAGGAGCTCTGCCACTCGACAACCTAGCGATCTCTCTTAGATTCGTCGACATAGAGACATGACATGTAGATTTTAACACCTCATCATTATTATAATCTAATCCATTAGACAAGAGGCTGATGGATGATGCATAAAGCTCAAAACCATCACTATTACATTGCTGTTAGTTAAGATTAGGCAGTTTTATTTTTGCGGCAGAAACGCAGTCCAACCAAGATGTCCAACATAGAGCTGGCTTACACCTCCACCCTTGGCAGACAGCAGTTCATCAACAACTGGTTTGCACTTACCAATCTCTAAACTCTTCCCTCCGAAATTA
Organism: Erythroxylum novogranatense; assembly: GCA_029891385.1. Taxonomy (NCBI): domain Eukaryota; kingdom Viridiplantae; phylum Streptophyta; class Magnoliopsida; order Malpighiales; family Erythroxylaceae; genus Erythroxylum; species Erythroxylum novogranatense. The sequence goes on along the minus strand of CM057231.1, from coordinate 86,934,504 downwards.
GGATTCTCTCCTGAATCCCATCTTCCATAAATGGCTGCTTATATCTTTCACTTCCTGCCCATCAACTTCACGCCAACATCGGTAATATTCCTCGTTTATCTCATTGGGCAATCATGCACACACAACCTAAGAAAACCGGAAGTTCTAGTACTAGCAGTGGCACTGGGGCTACTACTTCACCTCCTCCAACCTCCGGACGCCACCCTGTTTACAGAGGAGTTAGGCGTAGGAGTAGTGGGAAATGGGTTTCGGAGATCAGAGAGCCAAGGAAGCCTAATAGGATATGGCTAGGCACATTCCCAACCCCAGAAATGGCTGCTGTTGCCTATGATGTGGCAGCTCTAGCCCTCAAGGGGCAGGATGCTGAGCTCAACTTTCCAAACGCGGCGGCTTCTCTGGCTGTTCCAGCGTCCACATCACCGCGTGATATTCAGGCGGCCGCAGCCTCTGCAGCTGCTGCTATTGGGGCTGCAAGGGATGCTTTAGGGATAGGAAATGAGAGGCACAGCAATCAGCATGTATTATCGGAGGGGAGTAGCAGTCAAACAGTGCAAGATAGACCAATGGCCAATGAGTTCGTCGACGAGGACTTGATATTTGATATGCCTAATGTTTTGGTGAACATGGCCCAAGGCATGATGCTTAGTCCTCCTCGCTTGAACATTGCCAGTGATGATCGTGATCCTGCCGACGACAATACTGCTCCTGGAGACCATAATCTCTGGAAATTCCCTTGATTCATCACAACTTTATATATCAAAGCTATATCTAATAATTAAAAATAAAGACAAATAATCAACAGAAAAGGGGGGTAATTTATCAGCATCTTGCTTCAAAAGCATAAACTCAGACTCAACATACTGTTGGAAAGTGGGTGTGTAATAAGTGGATCATTTTTCATTATTTTGTATCGGATTTCCTATATATGGCTTGCTGTAGTTGCACCGTCTTGTTTTTTATGTTAATGGTTCTTCAGGAGTGACTGGACTGAAAGGAACCTTTGTGAGTAAAATTTTATGAGCAGCTTTGGTTGATTTCTTTAAAAATTTTCTAGTGTCCCGTTTAAATAAGCAGGAGAATTGGCCATGAAGTTCACATGAACAACGATGACAACATCTCGGTGGCTTGGAAATTGATTTTGAGAGTGTTGTCACTACTCTTGATATTTAAGCAATTCAATGTATATATGGCAGACAGAACCCGGCATCCAAGTAAGATTGGTATTGTCTAATAACTGCCATCGACAAAACTGCAACTACCAACTACCAACTACCAACTTGACATCATCAAGTTGGATAATGGGCAAGAAACCCATATCCTAAAAGTTGCCTAATCCATCCAGCTGTAATTTGTCTAGCACTAGTACAAGTATATCAGCAGCTATCTTATAGTAACAAGAACAAAAATGGAAGAATTACGAGATAGAAGAAAGGACTATCAAGTCTAATTATCTTCTTACTCGGACACCGTCATGTTTTCGAGTTCTGTGACATAACCGCCATTGCTGATTGAAAGGAAGCGACTCGGGGATCTGGGAATGACCCATTTGCTCTCAGTCTTCAATTGTGGTGTTTATTCAAAATCCAATGAATATGCAAAGATAGCAAGCATATCAGACAGTTCGGTGAAGAGCAGCTTCTAAAGATGGATTCGCTAGTCAACAATGATCATTAAGGTGTTGATTTTAAGATTCTTAATAATGTCTATCTAAATAGGTTAAAAAAAATTAACAATATTTAATTTTCTCACCAGAATATTCCTCATTAAGCACAACGAGAATTTGTGAATACAAAAAGGTGATTGAAGTCGTAACCTATGCCTTGCTCGCTAAGCACTGTTTTACTTGAAAGAAAGAATGACAAGTGCAAGTTAAGGGCTTTAAAATTTTGGTTTATCGAATACAGAGGCATGTTTTTGGTAGATGTATCATTATATGCATGGTCCATTGTTGACGTGTCATTCTCAACAAGCTGAATGATTGACATATGGCACAGTTCTATAGTGGAAATGGTTGTTCTGCGATCCACCAGGGCTTCAGGATTGACGCAGACTTAATTTCCATTGACCAACGTCTCTGTTACTCATGCAGTATCGCTTTGAACGTCCAAATGCCTATCCACTAAAAAGTATCTAGACCTTGTTAGTACAAATGGTTGAGATGTTTCTTTGAGAACTTGATTATACAACTCTTACTATCTTAATAACCACTTAATTAGTTAATTAATCTATTCAGTTGCTATAACGTCACTTCATTCAAGCAAAGAGTATTAAGAACGAATGAAAAGGTTGCTTCATTTTGAGTTAATCAGGCGCATCTTTTCACAAAGAAGGTGTACAGTGTACTATACAACTACGAGTGTATATAACGCAGTGAAATCTTGAGAAATACCCTATTAATATGATAACGGGCAGGAGACACGACTCCATCAATGGGCGCAGTCAAAGACAGTGATAATTATGTGATAATGCAATAATTAGAGCTACCTAAAAGGGATTAAGCACCACAAACCCGCAGCCTTATGCTTCTATTCTACTATTAATCACTGCGGATGACTTGGATGCCTCCTTCATTTGTGCTTTCTTCTTTCCATTACATAAAGTATATAAAATAATCCAGCCATGAAACAACTGTCCCAGTATTACAAAATGAATTAGCCTAAACTTGATCAATTTAATCTTATGCAGTTAATAGGCTCTAATGCCGTTGTTTAACTAAAATCATAAGCGGGATATAATTCAAATTTTGAATATAACTCAATCAAACAAAATGCTTTTCTGAATCAAATTCCAGTAAAGGAAACTTTGGTATCATGATATTTTGCTTAAAGAAGTAAGGTTAGTTGAATGATTAGTTTTCATACTTGGGATTATTGAGTTAACGGGTTTGACCAACCTACTCTAGGCCTTGTTGTCATTTTCGAAGATTAAAGAACGGGTAATTATATACAAAGTTTAATGATTAGGGTTGGCAATGACACGAGATTTGGGCTCAATTCATTTTCTTTCGGCTCATGAGCAAATCAAAATTTAATCAACTCAAATTTTGTTCATTAATTCGATTCATGTCACATTTAAATCAAAATATCAACCTTATTCTTGACCTTTACTTTTAAGGTTATAAATCCGTTTATTTTTATACAAATATTTTTTAATTTCTTTAATATAATTTATTATTTTAAATAGTTAATAATGTCTCTTGATCTTAGGGATCTCTCTCTCTCATCTCTATATTTTTATATTTTGAAGGCACAAATGCTTTATCTATTTATCTTAGTTGTATCATTCTTGAATGTACCTTTTTTTTTGGGTAAATTTTCTCACTCCGCTAGAGTATTTACCTCACATCAAAGGTAGACTTCCCATTTAACTAGGCCAATTGCTTTATTTTTCAATATCTATAATTTAGGCTAATTATCAAACCCTTCAAAAACAGTTACCTCATTTTAAAGGTACAATTACATGACATAACTAAATCCGTCATATTATTTTTAGGTATGTATATTTTAAGGAGCTATCTCTTGTTCTAAATAAATCGTTTAAATGACCCATGTATTAAAAAGGCAGTTAGGGATTTAATAATTTAATAAATAAGCTTTTGGTTTTTGACCCATTATAATAGGAGTTCTAAAACTGACTGATAGTTATCAACTTTTTATATGTATTAGAGTTGTGTCTCTACCTATTAATTTTTGTTTTCTTATAAAATACTATCATGTACGAAAAGTGAGATAGAAAGTTTAAGAAAAGAGATAGATTAAGTAAAAGCTTGTTTTGAATCATTTTCGCATTACTAAACGATAGAAAAAGGTTAGTATTTGAAAGCTTTATCTTCATATGAGAATAAAATTCTGAATATTAATGAATATTTATGAGTTTCATGATTTCTAGATCCTATGATGTTTATGAAAATTACGATTACATGTGGTGCATGTCAGAGTGTTATTCAAAAAATACATGGTTCTCCTTTGCTGAAGATTTCCCATGATTTAGAGGACCTTATGAATCCTAATATGAAAATTTTAAGAAAATCTTAATTTTATTTTCTCATGGATTTAATGATTATGTATGAAGAAAGAACCAATAATTGAGGCCCATGTATGCAATTAAAAAGAAAGAACGAAAATTGCTAGGAAAAATTTCCTAGCACTGACGACGTGATTAGAGTTAGGTGGTGGGAAATCCCGATGCTGGCCACGATGTGCTGGATGCACTGGGAAGTTTTAGTGTCATTTATTTATTATTTTCAAAATTTTTAGTCCAAAACATTATGTTTCAACTACTTACAATTTGATGCTACAATTTGATGCTAATGAATTGTAATTTTATGGGTAAATTGAAACTCAATGCTATAGAATATTTTTTGAATCATCCAAAGATGGTTTGCTTATTTTTATAGTTAATAAGAATGAATGTCGGTAATATATATACACAATTAGTTATGTTTAAATATCCAAAGATAGAAAATATTTCTAATTGGTGCATGTGTGATTACCAAATTATGTACATATTAACATAAGTATGTGTTGTATGATATATTAATAGATTGCCTAAAGATGAACATTAATATGCAATTTATGACTATCATTACGTGCTATATGTTGTGTTAATGGATTGTCCAAAGGTGAACATTAATGTACAATTTATGAAAATTTTCCAAAATCTGTAGCATGTTATTGTATGATTCAAAGTATTAATATTAAGTTTTAATTCCTATAATAGCTATTTTCATATATCTAAATCTCCCATCTGTTACGATGTTCAATGGACCGAACTTCTCTAAATAAAGTGAAAAAAATCTTATTCTATCTTGGAGTTTTGGACTTAGATTTGGTAATCAAAACTAAGAAACCAAATGCTATTAATGTTTTAAACATTAATAAGGAGAAAATCCATTTTAACCACTAGGAAAGATTAAACAAAATGAGTCTGATTTATATGAAGATGAAATTGCTGGCAATTTTAAGTCTACTCTTCCCAAAAATGAAATGCTAAAGAATTACTTAAGTTTGTGGAAGAGTAACCTCAGAGTACTGACAAGTCTCTTTTTGGGACTCTCATGGGTACATTAACCACTGTAGGAAAATCCCGGTGTGAGCATCACATGCCCACGGTGCGGAAAACAAAATTTTTTGTTCCAGGACCTTCCCAAAAGCTAAGATCCATATGTCTATAAAACAAACTCAAACCATAACGGTCAAAGGAGACCGTCTCTAACGGTATCCACGCAGAGATTGGAGAACCTAACCGGGACAAACCCTTTGACCCGGGAATAACTAGAATAAATTAAAGACTGATAGATCTTACCTTATTCTTGGAGAGCTTGGAAACAAACGATGAAGAACTTACTTGGAGAAGAGATGAAGAAGAGCTTGAAGATGAAGATTCCTACGATGATCTTCTTTCAAACTTCAAGCTTAGGTTTTAAAACCTTCTTTTAAAACCCACGAGAATCATCTTCAATCCTCTTCATTTGGCATGTGTCTTTAGCTTTTAAAGACTCATTAAATGTAAAAAATGTGGACCATCCACGTATAGCCATATATATATATATATATATATATATATAAAGTTTAATGATAAAGCCTCTCCTCCTCTTTCCACGTTTACACTCATATATAATTAATTAATTAATTAATTAATTCTTAATTAATTAATTCTTTAATTAATTAATTAATTATATATATATATAAATAAATGCTGAAGTGGTCCATCACATCGAGGTCACCCCTACCGCCTCATCGGGTCCTGTAGAGGAAAAACTTCCTAAACGTTTTCATTAATATCGATGTCGCGATCTCATCGGGACATATCTCGATCTCATCGGGATCCATTTAGTCCGATTGCTCTCCATATATTGGATCTCTATCCAAAACTATTTTACAAATTCTCCGAGACACTCTTATGCGTGTGACCCATTAGGTTCCCGGTTATGTTGGCCACTTAGATTAACACTTAATCTGAGCAAGTCATGAGCGGTATCTAGCAACACATCATGACCCCCAATTGACCGGAAAGTAATTGGTTTGACGAATGAACTTATATTCATCATGAACTATATTACGAACCTTTTCATAGACAATTGCCGTGCAATTCGTCATTTCACCATGCTATACCCCACTTGGTTATAAGTATGGGCAAAGTGTCAACTCTTTACTAGACTGACTACGCCAAATCTAGTCCAGTGATATCGTTCTTGTCTCGGGACTCATTACTTTATATGTCATCAAGACACTCTTCATGACATATATACTCCTACCAGAGATTTCAAGTAATGACCCCGACAAGAGGCCATGGTATCATCTTCGCTATCACGAAGTGGTGAATCCTTTATTGGCTACTCAATTACCTTGAATACCTCAAGTTGTACCCAAGCACCACCCTATGAGCGACCTCAGAAGGCAACAAGGAATGGAGTCAAAGCACGTAATCAAGATTCAAGATATCCTTGAGCACCTCAAGTCTAAGGATACTTGCACCATTCTATGATGAGATTATCACCGACATTAGAATAGGACATCCATGTGATGATCTCATAGCAGTCATCCAATGTACTTACTACCTCTAGTAAGCATCCACATCTCAACCCTAAATATCTCATATTTACAGCTTCGAGATCCACCGCTTGACCAAATCAAGGAGTTTGAGATGTCTTAGTCTTTTCGGATTACCGATGTCCGGTCTCAAGAATCCTATGACTAGGGATAATTTAGATCTTGACATAATTGCATATGATAGGAATCTCAAGAGTATGATCACATCACAATTTCCTTCATGCTATGTCATATATCATGGACTTCATTAATTTGCTTATTGATCAATATCAGTTCATAAATAATGAACAGCAACGTAATGAAATATGCCTTTCTTTATTTATTCATAAAGACTGTACATAAATTTGTACAAAGTGCGCTAAAGGCGATTGCCTTCAGGGCACTACTCTAACAATCTCCCACTTGACTTGAAGCCAGTCGCCTTGATATCTAATACCATAGGCGAGTACATGAGAATCAAAGTTCTTCTGTGACAATGACTTTGTCAACGGATCAACAATATTTTGCTATGTGGGAATTCTCTCTATCTGCACATCACCTCGACCAATGATCTCCCGATCGGTGATATCATGAGTACGTGTTTGGATCGTTGATGAGACCTTGGTTCCTTCGCTGCTTAATAGCCCCATTGTTGTCACAATACAATCAGATGGGCCCATCATCGCTAGGAACCACACCAAGTTCAAGAATGAACTTTTGATCCAAACCGCTTCCTTCTTTCGCTTCAAGCGGCAATGTACTCTGCCTCGATTGTTGAATCGACGATCGTCTCTTGTTTGGAACTCTTCCAACTAATCGCCCGCCATTCGGTGTGAATACGTAACTCTGATTGGGATTTGGAATCATCCTTATCATATTGGAAGCGGCATCAGATACCCACTCACCGGAGATCTCCATCCCCATATATCAAGAAAACATCCTTAGTCCTTCGCAAGTACTTGAGGATATTCTTGTGACCACCCAAATGACCCTCACCAGATCCGATTGGTATCCGCTCGTAATACTTAAAGCATATGATATATCGGGTCTCGTACATAGCACAACAGTACATGATAGATCCTACCGCAGATGCATACGGGATCATATTCATGCGCATCCTCTCATCTTGTGTCTTAGGACACATAGATTTCGAGAGTGTTATCCCATGAGTCACGGGAAGGTACCCTCTCTTGGATTGCTCCATGCTAAACCTCTTTAGCATCTTGTCTATGTACGTTGATTGTGAAAGACCAAGCAACCTTTTTGATCTATCTCTACAGATTCTTATCCCAAGGATATAAGTTGCTTCACTAAGGTCTTTCATGGCAAATTATTTGGACAACTAAATCTTAACTGATTGTAGCATAGAGACATCGTTTCCTAGCAATAATATGTCATCTACATACAGCACAAGGAATACGATTGCAGTCCCATTAACCTTCTTATACACACAGTGTTCATCCGGATTTTGTGAGAAACCAAACTCTTTGATTACCTCATCAAAACGGATATTCCAACTCCTGGATGCTTGCTTCAATCTATAGATGGATTTCTGAAGTTTGCATACCTTTTCGCCATCATAGGAGGTGAAGCCCTCAGGTTGTGTCATATACACATCCTCAGTTAGATTTCCATTTAGGAAAGTTGTCTTCACATCCATTTGTCATATCTCATAATCATAATGAGTGGCAATGGCTAGGAGTATTCTAATGGATTTAAGCATTGCTACTGGGCTGAAGGTCTCGTCGTAGTCAACTCCTTGTCTTTGACGAAAGCCTTTAGCTACAAGCCTTGCTTTATAGGTAATCACATTACCATCCATGTCGGTTTTCTTTTTGAAAACCCATTTTCACCCTATGGGTTTGATTCCTTCGGGTGCCTCAACCAAAGTCCATACTTGGTTTTCATACATGGAATCCATTTCAGCCTGCATGGCGTGAAGCCATTTTTGAGACTCTGAACTCTTCAGAACCTCTTCATAGGTGGTAGGCTCATCATCTTCTATGAGCAATACGTCATTCTGTTCATTCACGAGAAATCCATATCTCTCGGGAACAGAGCGTATCTTACGTGACCTACGAACTTCGTGTGTTGTAGAAGGTTAAACTATTACTTCATCTGTATGAGTTACGATTTGAGTTCGCATTGATTCATCTGCGTGCATTCGAGCATCTTGAACTTCTTCAAGTTCAATCTTGCTCCCACTGTCTTCTTGTAAAAGAAACTCTTTCTCTAAAAAGACAGCATGCTTTGAAATAAACACCTTTTGTTCCTCAACAAGGTAGAATTGATATCCCATTGTTTTTTTAGGATATCCTACGAACAAACACTTGTCAGACTTTGCATCAAGTTTATCTGACTGTGTCCGCTTCACATAAGCAGGACAACCCCAAACTTTCAAATGAGTAAGATAGGGTCTTTTGTTAGTCCACATCTCATATGGAGTAACATCAACTATCTTTGATGGAACTCTGTTTAGCAAGTAAACAGCTGTCTCGATTGCATACCCCCAAAAGGATTTTAGTAACTTTGCAAAGCCCATCATTGATCGTACCATGTCTAACAAGGTCCGATTTCTCCTTCTCGCCACACCATTATCTTTGTGGTGTGTAAGGAGGAGTCCATTGAGATAAAATCTCATTATCTCTGAGATAATCCAAAAACTCTTGGTCTAAGTATTCCCCACCACGATCAGATCGTAATGTCTTGATACTTTTCCCAAGTTGGTTTTCTACTTCATTTCTGAATTATTTGAACTTTTCAAATGCTTCAGATTTGTATCTCATCAGATACAGGTACCCATATCGAGAATAATCATCAATAAAGATAATGAAGTAAAGACAACCACTTTTGGCATGGATGGACATCGGACCACATACATCTGAATGTATTAGGTCTAATACTCCATTCGCTAGTTCACCCTTTCCCTTAAAGGGTAACTTAGTCATCTTGCCTAATAAACAAGATTCGCATGTGTCATATGATTCATAATCAAATGACCCTAAACTTCCATTCTCATGGAGCTTAGCTATGCGTCTCTCATTTATATGGCCAAGGCGACAATGCCATAAGTAAGTTGATTTTAAATTATCTCGTTTATGTCTTTTCGTGTCATTGACATTCATAATTGGATGTGACATATCTAATATGTAAATTCCATTGCATAATGTACCAGTACCATAAAGCATTCCATTCAAACTAATAGAACAACCATTGTTACTAAAAGTCAAATGGAAACCAAATCTATTTAAACAAGAAATGCATAATATGTTCTTTTTAATACAGTACAAAATAACATTCATCCAATTTAATTACAAGCCCGGTGGGGAGTGACAAAAAGTAAGTTTACGGCTAATGCAAAGAACTCTTGCTCCATTTCTCACACGCAGTCTAGTTCTCCTTCATGAGTCGCTCATCGTCCCTCGAGGCCCCTGATATCATTGCATATGTGTGAGCCACAATCGGTATCTAATACCCATATGTTATGGTCGAAACAGATAACCTCAATGACAAACATACGAAGAAGCCGAGGCATCGATGCCTTCTTCGCTTCAATTCATCCAGATAGACTTTACAATTCCGCTTCAGGTGGCTGTCTTGCCACAATGGAAGCAAGTTCCTTTGGTGCGATCTCTTTGGTTTTCTTCGCTGCACTTCCTTTCGGTTTCTTAGACCTTTTCTTCTTTAGATTCTTTTCTTTGAACCGAAGAAGAAGCCACCATAAGCACTTGCTTACTATCCTTCTTGATAGATTGCTCATTGCTCGAAAGCAGATTGATCAACTCGTGGATTGTCGTGGATATTTGGTTCATCCGATAGTTTAACACAAATTGTGAATAACTATCGACATCCAACTAGAATTAAGTCAACACTTAATTCATAATCCATAACAAAACCTAAGACGCCAACCTCTCAATATACCCATTCATCTTGGGCATCGCACCGCAGATGAACTCGAGTCATCTTAGTAGTGAAGAGTAGCCTCGAGGTCTCGAACCTTTCAGACCGAGCTTGCTCATCAAACAACTCCCTAAGATGAAACACTATGGTATGAGCATCTATAGACTCATGCTGCTTCTGCAGCTCTGGTGACATCGAGGCAAGCATAATGCAGGTAGCCATGTCACTGTCTTTAAGATGCTTACGATATACTTTCTGATCCTCATCAGAAGCATCAGCAGTAGGTGGATCAGGAAGTGGAACATCTAGGATATATCCCAGTTCCTCAAACCTGAGAATAATTCTCAGATTTCTCAGCCATTCGAGAAAATTTGGTCCAGTTAATTTGTTGGAGTCCATAAGTGAGCGCAAATTCACACTGGAAGTCATCTTCAATAACTTATAGGGAAAGAGAGAAAGAATGTTAGAATAGAATTACATGCATAATCATAAGGACTTGAATGACATGCATATGGCTCCCATTAGTTTCAAAGAATCCATAACCCTCAGCACGAATCCAAGAAACATTATAACAAAATGTCCTAGAGGGTCGATATCCGACATTACTAACATGACCTTGGGTTTACCCAATAAGCCACCTTAGGTCAATCGGTAGGTATCGGTCATACCAATTGCATCATAGATATCCGACATTACTAAAATGACCTTGGGTTTACCCAACAAGCCACCTTAGATCTATCGGCAGGTATCGGTCATACCACTTGATTCATAGATGCAACTATTAACTAGTGCTATCAACTCGTGATGTATGCACACTCATTGGGTTATCAACTCTTGATGAGCGTACATCTGATGCACACTACCCAATTTCGCCTCTGTCCACGTTGACCTTGAGTTTACTCAACAAATCAACGCTTCTAGTGAAAACCGACCCATTAATCCGAAAATCTTATTTTCATGGTTCGAACATATCCGTATAGAGCGAGCTTGGGTTTACCCAACAACCCAACTCTATAAGAACTCTGGTTCTCCCTATATTAATGGAAGGCGTTAGTTTTCATATGATGTGTGAGGGTTTTCAGGTCTCATCTTTTTCTTCTCCAAGCTGTAGGATTATAGTCACTATGACTATATGGAATGATTTAGGGTATTTCATCAATCACATTGAGTCTATACCTAAAATCATCCATCATCCCACCTCTGCGATGTTGTTGTAGTCGATTGGTGCATGTTCTAGTCGATTGGTGCATGCCACGACCGAACTTATGCTAGTCGACTACTATAGGTTATCGCGGCACGCCCAATTGGGATGGATTATCGTGCACTTTCCAATGACGGTGCATGTTCTAATGATCGAATGAATATGCCAATGACCGAACATGTGCTAGTCGACTGGTTTTTGGCCTGCTCTCTAATCAGCTAATTTCTCAATCCGTGTAGTTCAAATTCACAATACCAAGTGTAATATCCTTTATTATGATGTACCAATGAAACACTTTCATTGTACCATGCTTACCATATATAGTCAAACTATACATGAAACTTGAAATTGATGAATACACTCTTATTCATTTAGATTTCTAAATAATTTGAGAATATCAAATTATCACCCTAAGTATCTCTAGGTAGTGTAAACTTTATCAAGACTACTTCGGCACATGTCACAAAATTTGTGACGGCCAAAACAATCAAGATAAGGGAATATACTAACGAGACGCTAATGAGACACATTTGACATCCTAAATTGTTTGGAAAACCGATTTCAAGAAAATCATTTAGGCAAGCATAAAACATCAATATAACACATTTTTAATCACATAAAAAATGATCTAAGGCATTGGAATTGATAAATACACAATTTTTCATTTCAAACAAAACAGCTCCAGCAATTTTCTCAAAACTGCCAAGCTTTGTCTTTTGCTTGAAAAAATCATTGAAAAAATTTCAATAAATTCTGAGAAAATTACAGAGGTTACAAAATGTTCCCAAAATGTTCCATGAATTTTTTTAGGATTTATTTCCAACAAAAACTCATCCAACCTCAGAAACAAAGCCAATGTAGAATCTGTGTTCCTCAACACAGTTATTCCCAGCAGCACACCATAAATTCTCAAATAAATAGTAAATCACCTCGAAAACATTTTTACATTCTCATAGAAATTCATAAACATCTTAGAGACATGTTGGTGAAAGCAAATCCGAAAAATTTTTTTTCTACAATTTATTCTCGAATTTATAATCATGCCTGTTCATTGAATGTGCACAAAGACAGCAACCAGAACATTAGGGAATAAATTAGCAAAACCATATCAAATCACATTGATAAATTCCAAGCTTCCACAGACATATGCAAAAACATCTTGTGAACATATCTGGGCAAGAAAATTTCAAAAACTATATTTCTATACTAAATTCGAAATTCACACAATCAACATGCATCATCGTCACAAGCAATAGGCAACTCCGACCTAGTCATGGTTTCTTCGTTATATACGACACAAGTGGCTCTGATACCACTGTAGAAAAATCCTGGTGTGAGCATCACATGCCCACGGTGCGGAAAACAAAATTTTTTTTCCGGGACCTTCCCGAAAGCCAGGATCCATGTGTCTATACAACAAACTCAAACCATAACGGCCAAAGGAGACCGTCTTTAACGGTATCCACGCAGAGATCGGAGAACCTAACCGGGACCTTGACTCGGGAATAGCTAGAACAAATTAAAGACTACTAGATCTTACCTTGTTCTTGGAGAGCTTGGAAACAAACGATGAAGAACTTGCTTGGAGAAGAGATGAAGAAGAGCTTGAAGATGAGATGAAGATGAAGATTCCTACGATGATCTTCTTTCAAACTTCAAGCTTAGGTTTTAAAACCTTCTTTTTTTAAAACCCACGAGAATCATCTTCAATCCTCTTCATTTGGCATGTGTCTTTAGCGTTTAAAGACTCATTAAATGCCAAAAATGTGGACCATCCACGTATAGCCCCATATATATATATATATATATAAAGCTTAATGATAAAGCCTCTCCTCCTCTTTCCACGTTTACACTCATATATATATATATATATATATATATATATTAATTAATTCTTTAATTAATTATATATATATATAAATAAATGCTGAAGTGGTCTAGTCACACTGGGGTCGGTCCTACCGGCCTACCGGGTCCCGGTATGGGAAAAACTCCCGGAAACGTTTTCAACAATATCGATGTCGCGATCTCATCGGGACATATCTCGATCTCATCGGGTTTGTAGCGCCCCCTCATCGTAGGGTACACATCGGGAAACCCGTAGGTCGCTCCGACACGTATCCCACGATAAAGGTTCACTACCAGAAAATTTCGCTAAAATCCACATGGCATCGCAGTATTTTAAGTCACAAAATAACAGTAATCAACAAATTAACATCCAAAGTAATAATTATCCAGTACAGTAATATTTATTGTCAGTATAATATAACAGTTGCAGTATCAGTAGCAATTTACAGTACATGTAACAATAACAAGAATCCAATCAGTTTGCAAGAATAAGTAATACCATGATAATTCACGCCATCACATATTTCAAGAATCGTCACCACACAAATAATCATGTAAATGCAATGCATATGTGACTCTTTCCAGCTTATTCGATTTTGTGCCCAAGTGCTCAACAAGAATCAAGTGTGGACGCTGTGATTTCTCCCCTCGGGCTAAGCCCGGTCAAGACAAGATATGAGCTCAAGCTCTTTTCAAAGTGAAAATAGCAACTGGGACACATTCCATTATGTGATCATGCATTTATGCATGCAAAGGTCATGTTCAAGAATTTACGAGTGTGTGGCTATAAAGCCCAAGACATCGCTGCTCAAGAGTTCAATGGTATGGCTATAAAGCCCAATATTCATCCAAAGATCACGTAATAAAGACGATTGATTCAAGAAACCAAGAGTCATATGGTAGTCATATAATTCACAAGAAGCATGTAAGCAACGAGAGATTTGAGAAACCAACTAGGTTACTCACCAGAACTTCCGAAGCACGCTCGAAGTCCCAAAGAATGTCCGTGGAACGATGATCCAACGGTGCCTCTACAACAAAGAAAACAAATCCCATTACTAGATGCTCAATTTACTGCACAAGAATGCATATGTCTCAATGAAATGATGTACAATGCATGTTCACGATTTCCTGCTAAAACCCAATTTTGGACTCTTAGGTCCAATTCGACTCTTAGTTCATTGATCGACAAGAATTGCCCCATTCCTATAATTGGTCAATTTCCTCAATTCATACTCTATAACAATTTCCTATTCATTCGGTCAAAACCTCTATTGCAATTTCCAATTAAAACCCAATTTGAATTTAATCCTTAGTCGATGAATTTGTAAATTCCTAAGTCCCAATTCCAAAACCTCAAACACACCTCTTCTGGACAACTAGGGTGGAGGTCGCGACTGGGTGCGCCTGGTGCTCACCCAGATGCCCATAGGCCGCCTCAGAGTTATTGCTCCTCACCAGTTCTCGCCTGTCCACCGAGCTCTCGCGCCCTCCACCAGCCCTCGCCGAGGCTCACCGAGCCCGCCTCGCCCGTCTACCAGCTCTCGCTCGCTCTACCGATTCTCGCCCTCACCGAGCTCTCGCTCTCCTCTACCCGCCTTCTCGCCTGGCTCACCGAGCTCTCGCCTCTACCAGTTCTCGCCTGTCTCACCGAGCTCTCGCTCCTCTACCAGCTCTCGCCCGCTCACCGAGCTCTCGCTCCTCTACCAGCTCGTCCGTCACCGAGCTCTCGCCTCTACCAGTTTCGCCTGCCTCACCGAGCTCTCGCCTCTACCAGTTCTCCTTCTTCCCCAACACATCCTTAAACACAATTCCAGTGTTCCGGATCCCGACTCAAACTCTAACCCAAATTTTCCTCTCGGAACAACTCTCAATTAATTGATACACAAAATACAACAAATCCTTAGCTTCTATTCCTTCCAAGAACCATTTCCTTAATTTATCAACACACATAACTCATCAATTTCATCGTCGGAAACCTTAATATATATAATCATCAAATATCTAAACCAATCATCAATATAACTCAATCACCAACGAATCGTATTATCTAAGGCAAGAAAGAAGCAAACTTTCTTGATGAAAGCCTCAAGCTTACAACGATCACCAATCCCTTAACTCTACACACTCACGATAACACCCGAGTAGAACCCATCAAGAACACTCTCAACCACCCAATCGGACATAATAAATGCCATAAATGCAGAGAAACCATTAATGACAACATTAAAACCATAAAACTTACCAATCACAGATCGAATCCACGATCTCTCAAAATCACCAAACCCTAGAAATCCTTCAAAATCCTCGATCTACCAATCTCAAGGCTTCCAACCTTTATCAATCAAGAGACATATTAGACTAATCACCATAAGGAAGAAGCCAAAGAAATCAAAGGATCTCTCACCGCTGGGAGGAATCGAAATCACCGTAAAGGGAAAGAAGAGAAACCGGAAAATGCCTTAGCAAACTTTTCCCAAATTTCTTTCAACCCTAGTATTTATAGCCCAACTCTCCAAATCACCCAAATTTCGGTCTCTCAATTTCAATGGCTTAACACATAAATTTTCTATCGTAACAATTCTAATTTTTCCATTGCCATTGGACAGCTTCTTTCAATACTATACTAATCCATTACCACTCAAATATTTCCATCCGTATTTTCTCCCTAATTTCCGAAACTTTCCTATAAGTCACTATAAATTACCAATCACTCATAAAAATGTTAAACCAATCAATTGCACTCGATTACTCTAATTTCTCGATTAATCCCCAAACCAATCAGTCCCATCAAGATACTCATAAACTAATCCTAAATCATGAACGATGTACCAAAAATAAATGCATATGCAATAAACCTGTTCCTCTTATAATTAGAGGCCAGTAATATGCTCAGTCAGTGAATGCAGTGCAATCCTATCAGTATGACTCAAAATTACCAAAATACCCTTAATGACAGTAACGGGATGTTACAATTCACCCCTCCTAATAAAAATTTTGTCCTCGAAATTTCATACCTGTCCCATCGAATAAATGAGGATACTGATTCCTCATATGCTCCTCAGTCTCCCATGTAGCTTCCTCAGTAGAGTGGTTCTTCCAAAGGACTTTCACCAATGGAATCACCCGGTTCCTCAATTGCTTGACCCGTGATCCAATAATC
The DNA here is from genome assembly GCA_029891385.1 of Erythroxylum novogranatense. Taxonomy (NCBI): domain Eukaryota; kingdom Viridiplantae; phylum Streptophyta; class Magnoliopsida; order Malpighiales; family Erythroxylaceae; genus Erythroxylum; species Erythroxylum novogranatense. The sequence continues at coordinate 86,917,862 of CM057231.1, read as the reverse complement.
CGTACCGGCTCCTCCACATAACTCATATCACTGGCTATCTCAATGTCCTGAGCCGGAATCACATGTGTCGGGTCTGATCGGTACCGTCGGAGCATACTTACATGAAATACATCATGCAACTGGGACATCTCACTCGGTAAAGCCAATCTGTAAGCCAATGGTCCTATCCTCTCAAGGATCTCATACGGACCAATGTACCGAGGGCTCAACTTGCCCTTACGGCCAAATCTCAAGATTCTTTCCAAGGAGACACCAAGGAACACTCGATCACCCACACTATACTCCATATCACCGATGCCGATCCGATAACTCTTTCTGTTCATCTCCGAGCCGCCTTGATGCGACTCCGATCAATCAGATCTTATCTATCAGATCTGGATCACTCGGGTCCTCTATCGATCTCGACCCTCTTCATCCCAATACATGGTGATCTACACGATCGCCCATACAAATGCCTCATACGGTGCCATCCCAATACTACTCGACATCGATTATTGTATGCAAACTCTATCAATGCCAAATACTGATCCCATGCACCTCTGAACTCCAATACACACGCCCGAAGCATGTCCTCAACAGTCTTGATTGTCCTCTCACTGGCCCATCACCGAGGATGGAACGCATCTTTGAAATTCGCCTAGTACCCATAGCGATCAGAGGCTCTTCCGAACCTCGATGTGAACTCAGGATCCTATGCGTCAAACTATAGACAACGGAACCCCATGCAACCGTACAATCTCTGCAACATACTTGGGCCAACTGATCGAGAGTATTACTCTCCCTCACTGGCAAGAAGTGAGCCAATTTGGTCAATCGGTCCACTATGACCCAGATAGCATCATGTTGCCTCGGTGTCCTAGGCAACCCTGTCACAAAATCCATAGTAATTGCCCCACTTCCACTCCGGAATGGGCAACGAATGCAACTTTCCCATCGAGCTCGATGCTCGCTTAACTCGTTGACATATCGGACACCGGACACATACTCTGCAACTTGCTTCTTCATACCAGCCACCGTAAATGCCGCCTCGTAGTATTATACATCTTGGTCGAACCAGATGCATAAGCGACGCGCCACATGAGCCTCCTCTAGATCTCCGTCTCGGATCATCAATATCCGCACACATGACCTCCGTCCCATCCACAATGTCCCATCTCTCAACTCGAACTCGAATCGACACCATCGAACTCTATCAATCAGTCTCACTAGTACGGGTCCCGATCCCGAACCCTCCGAATCTCGTCATGCAAAGATCGGCCGAGCCTCGAGTAGCAATCGGTGCTCCATCCCCGACCCAGATCTATCTGACATTCAGCGCCTCATTTGAATCGACTAGGCAATCTATCAACTCAACTGAATTTGCACTCCCATAAGATCTCCTATCGGTGCATCGGCCACCACATTGGCCTTTCCGGTGGTACTCAATCGCATAATCATAATCCTTCAAGAACTCTATCCATCTCCTCTGCTCTCAGATTGAGCTCCCTCCGCTCGCCAGATACCTCAAACTTCAGGATCGGTGAAGATCGGAATGTCTCACCATACGATAATGTCTCCAGATCTTCAGAGCAAACACCACTGCTGCTAGCTCCAAGTCATGAACCGGATAATTTACCTCGTGAGGCCTCAACTGTCTCGAGGCATACGCTATAACTCTCCCATGCTGCATCAATACACATCCCAATCCTCGATGCGAGGCATCATCAGAACCACAAAGCCTCCAGGTCCGGAAGGAATACCTAACACCGCGCGATGCGTCACAACCGATGTTTCACTCCTTAAAGCTCTTCCGCATTCCTCACCCATCTGAACGGTACATTCTTCCTCAATAACTTCGTCAAAGGGGCGGAGATCAACGAAAACCCCTCGACAAATCTCCGATAATATCCGGCCAATCCTAGAAAACTTCGCAACTCGCATGCAGTCTTAGGGCCTCCCACTCATCATCGCTTCTATCTTGTGAGGATCCACCGATACCCTCACCGCACACCACGTGTCCCGTAAATACAATCTCATCAAGCCAAAATTCGCACATAGCAAATTTGGCGAATAACCCTCTCTCTCATGACTGCAAAGACTATCCTCGATGCTCGGCAGTTCTGTCTATCCCTCGAATAAACCAAGATGTCATCAATAAACACTATCACAAATCGATCCGTAGGGCTGAAAATCCTATTCATCAAAGCCATGAAAATTGCGCCGGCATTAGTCAACCCAAACGGCATCACTAAGAACTCGAAATGCCCGCATCTACTCGGAAAGCACTCTTAGCACATCGGCCTCTGCAATCCTCAACCGATAGTAACAGATCAAGGTCCAACTTAGTGAACACTGAGCTCCTCAGAATCGATCAAATAGATCATCAATCCTAGGCGGTGGATACTTATTCTTCATCGCCACTTTGCTCAACCGCCTATAATCAATGCATGCCTCGAGTCCCATCCTTCTTCTTACAAATAATACCGGAGCTCCCCATGACGTAAACACTCGGTCCGATAAACCCTTGTCCAATAGCTCAGAATCGAGCCTTAAGCTCTCTCGCCCACCGTGCCATCCTATACGGAGGATCGACATAGAGCGGTACCGAACGAGATCGATCTCAAACTCTATCTCTCGCTCTGGCGGCAATCCAGTAACTCCTCGAAATACATCCGGAAAGTCCTCACCACGGAACCTCCTCCAATCTCCGCCCACTCTAGAATCCACTACGTGAGCCAAATAGGCCTCACATCCTCCCCGAATCAATCTCGGCGCCATAAAGGATATCATCCTCGCAGCATTTGCCGATCGACTCTCTAAACACCACTGGCTGGCCAGAGATTCCAACACGACCTCCTTGGCGTAATACCATAACATGATTCTATGCACAGTCAACCAATCCATCCCCAATATCACGCCAATCTCTCGAGGCAATATAATCAAATCAAGACTAATATCGCTTTCATCAACTGGATCGGACATCCTATACATACCTCTCCCAATACAACAGACTACCCAGAGGTGTACTCACCTCCAACCCATATCAGTAACCTCGCCTATTCCCATGCAGTCTACATGCTAAATGCGGTGTAATAAAGGAATGGGTGGATCCAGGATCCAACAATGCATATACTTCTATGCCGAAATAAGAAGCATACCCGCAACAACATCCGGTGAGTCCTGGGCCTCCGCCGTGTCATGGCATAGACCCTACTTTGTGATTGCCGCCGCCACTCGATCCTCTGACCACCACTGAGAACCCTCTACTCGGCCTCGGCCCGACCTCGGCCTCTCCATCTCGATCCACCACCACGGCTCCACTGGACCGTGGTATTATCGCTCGATCCGCCACCATAGTAGACTGGCTCCCAAAGTCTCAGGCGTTCCTCACTAAGTGCTCCATCGAGCCACACTCAGCAGCTCCCGATAACCATCGGCACTTCCACTGTGCCTCTTGCCACAAGTGCTCACAACTGGGACGATCTGTCTCGACCTCTGGCGCTACCGCCACCACTAGCGATCAGGCGACCGCCCTCTGCCCATACCCCTCTGTTCGCCCTCCAATGACCAAGGGCCTGCTCGACGCTTATTATAACCTCTCGCCAAGATCGCCTCAGCTATCACTAGTCTCTTATGTCGGGTCCCTCGTCCGGCCTCGGTCAGATTTCGTCAGAAGCAATGCTCTATCCGACATTTGCAGCTCTCAACTTGTAAATGAGCTCATATCGATCCGCCACCAGTGCGAATCTCAAATTGAGTCCACCTCAAATCTCCGCATCTGTCGGCCTCAAGAGTAATCAGTCTGTACATAGCCCATCAACTCATTAAATCAAACCTCATAGTCACCACACCATCCATCCTGCCTCAACTCTAAGAACTCTTGCATCTTCATCTCCAGATAGACCTTGGGCATGAAATTGTCCTCAAGGCCCTCGTAAAATCGCCCCATGTCGAGTGCGCAGGCTCGGTGGTACCGCCGGGGACATCCTCCACCACCGATATGCAGGACCACATAGCAAGGAGACAGAGTAATTGAACCTCTCCTCGTGGTCGCAGATCCATCCGTCGAGGACTCGCCACCCTCTCAAGCCATCCTCACCTCCGCAGGTCAGTCTACCATAGAAGTCAATCGCCGCCACTTGCGATCGATCGCACTGTCGCTCCCATCTCACAGAACTCGAGGAGGTAACTCCTCCGAAAGAGGCATGGGGACTCCCTACTAGCTCCTACTGATTCTTGGTCACCGGTCGTTTCTACTCGATCTCCCATTACGGATGACCTAAAATGCATAAGAAATTACGATCGCTCATATCCTTACATGTGATTCCGCCTAATAATGCTCTATGCCCAAAAGATGCCAACCATGCTCTGATACCACTAAATGTAGCGCCCCCTCATCGTAGGGTACACATCGGGAAACCCGTAGGTCGCTCCGACACGTATCCCACGATAAAGGTTCACTACCAGAAAATTTCGCTAAAATCCACATGACATCGCAGTATTTTAAGTCACAAAATAACAGTAATCAACAAATTAACATCCAAAGTAATAATTATCCAGTACAGTAATATTTATTGTCAAGATAATATAATGATTGCGAGATCGGTAGCAATTCTGAAGACATGTAACAATAAACAAGAATCCGAATCAGTTTGCAGAATAAGTAACAATCTGATAATTCACGCCATCACATATTTCAAGAATCGTCACCACACAAATAATCATGTAAATGCAATGCATATGTGACTCTTTCCGATTATTGATTTTGTGCCCAAGTGCTCATCAAGAATCGGTGTGGGACGTCGAGATTTCTCCCCAAGCCCGGTCGAGACAAGATCTGAGCTCAAGCTCTTTTCAAAGGAAAATAGCAACTGGGACACATTCCATTATGTGATCATGCATTTATGCATGCGGTGTCATGTTCAAGAATTTACGATGTGTGGCTATAAAGCCCAAGACATCGCTGCTCAAGAGTTCAATGGTATGGCTATAAAGCCCAATATTCACCCAAGATCACGTAATGAAGACGATTCAGATTCAAGAAACCAAGAGTCATATGGTAGTCATATAATTCACAGTAAGCATGTAAGCAACCGAGATTTGAGAAACCAACTAGGTTACTCACCGAACTTCCGAGCACTTGCTCGAAGTCCCAAAGAATGTCCGTGGAACGATGATCCAACGGTGCTCTACAACAAGAAAGCGGTCCCATTACTAGATGCTCAATTTACTGCATAAAGAATGCATATGTCTCAATGAAATGATGTACAATGCATGTTCACGATTTCGGTGCTAAAACCCAATTTTGGACTCTTAGGTCCAATTCCCGACTCTTAGTTCATTGATCGACAAGAATTGCCCCATTCCTATAATTCACCAATTTCCTCAATTCATACTCTATAACAATTTCCTATTCATTCGGTCAAAACCTCTATTGCAATTTCCAATTAAAACTCCAATTTGAATTTAATCCTTAGTCGATTGAATTTGTAAATTCCTAAGTCCCAATTCCAAAACCTCAAACACACCTCTTCTGACAACTAGGTGGAGGTCGCGACTGTGAGTGCGCCTGGTGCTCACCAGATGCCCATAGGCCGCCTCGAGTTATTGCTCCTCTACCAGTTCTCGCCTGTCTCACCGAGCTCTCGCCTCTACCATTCTCGCCCGCTCACCGAAGCGCTCCTCTACCGATTCTCGCCCGTCTCACCGAGCTCTCGCTCCTCTACCAGATTCTCGCCGTCTCACCGAGCTCTCGCTCCTCTACCGATTCTCGCCTGCTCACCGAGCTCTCGCTCCTCTACCAGTTCTCGCCCGTCTACCGAGCTCTCGCTCCTCTACCAGTTCTCCTTCTTCCCCAACACATCCTTAAACACAATTCCAGTGTTCCAGATCCCCGACTCTGAAACTCTAACCCAAATTTTCCTCTGTGAACAACTCTCAATTAATTCGATACACAAAATACAACAAATCCTTAGCTTCTATTCCTTCCAAGAACCATTTCCCTTAATTTATCAACACACATAACTCATCAATTTCATCGTCGGAAACCTTAATATATATAATCATCAAATATCTAAACCAATCATCAATATAACTCAATCAGTCAACGAATCGTACTATCTAAGGCAAGAAAGAAGCAAACTTTCTTGATGAAAGCCTCAAGCTTACAACGATCACCAATCCCTTAACTCTTACACACTCACGATAACACCCAGAGTAGAACCCATCAGTAAACACTCTCAACCACCCAATCGGACATAATAAATGCCATAAATGCAGTAGAAACCATTAATGACAACATTAAAACCATAAAAACTTACCAATCACAGATCGAATCCACAGATCTCTCAAAATCACCGAAACCCTAGAAATCCTTCAAAATCCTCGATCTACCAATCTCAAGGCTTCCAACCTTTATCAATCAGTAGAGACATATTAGACTAATCACCATAAGGAAGAAGCCAAAGAAATCAAAGGATCTCTCACCGTTGGGAGGAATCGAAATCACCGTAAAGGGAAAGAAGAGAAACTGGAAAATGCCTTAGCAAACTTTTCTCAAATTTCTTTCAACCCTAGTATTTATAGGCCCAACTCTCCAAATCAGTCCAAATTTCAGTCTCTGAATTTCAATGGCTTAACACATAAATTTTCTATCAGAACAATTCTAATTTTTCCATTGCCATTGGACGCTTCTTTCAATACTATACAATCAATCCATTGATCACTCAAATATTTCCAATTCGTATTTTCTCCTAATTTCCGAAACTTTCCTATAAGTCACTATAAATTACCATCACACCATAAACAATGTTAAACCAATCAATTGCACTCGATTACTCTAATTTCTCGCTAATCCCCAAACCAATCACCCAACAAGATACTCATAAACTAATCCCTAAATCATGAACGATGTACCAAAAATAAATGCATATGCAATAAACCTGTTCCTCTTATAATTAGAGGCCAGTAATATGCTCAGTCAGTGAATGCAGTGCAATCCTATCAGTATGACTCAAAATTACCAAAATACCCTTAATGACAGTAACGGGATGTTACAGGGATCCATTTAGTCCGATTGCTCTCCATAAATTGGATCTCTATCCAAAACTATTTTACAAATTCTCCGAGACACTCTTATGCGTGTGACCCATTAGGTTCCCAGTTATGTTGGCCACTTAGATTAACACTTAATCTGAGCAAGTCATGAGCGGTATCTAGCAACACATCATGACCCCCAATTGACCGAAAAGTAATTGGTTTGACGAATGAACTTATATTCATCATGAACCATATTATTTAACCTTTCCATAGACAATCGCTGTGCAATTCGTCCTTTCACCATGCTATACCCCACTTGGTTATGAGTATGGGCAAATGTCAACTCTTTACTAGATCGACCACGCCAAATCTAGTCCAAGTGATATCGAGTTCTTGTCACGGGACTCATTACTTTATATGTCACCAAGACACTCTTCATGACATATATACTCTACCGAGATTTCAAGTAATGACCCCGACAAGAGGTCATGGTATCATCTTCGCTATCACGTAAGTGGTGAATCCTTTATTGGCTACTTAATTACCTTCAATACCTCAAGTTGTACCCAAGCACCACCTTATGAGCGACCTCAGTAAGGCAACAAGGAATGGAGTCAAAGCACGTAATCAAGATCCAAGATATCCTCGAGCACCTCAAGTCTAAGGATACTGCACCATTGCTATGATAAGATTATCACCGACATTAGAATAGGACATCCATGTGATGATCTCATAGCAGGTCATCCAATGTACTTACTACCTCTAGTAAGCATCCACATCTCAACCCTAAATATCTCATATTTACAGTTTCTGAGATCCACTGCTTGACCAAATCAAGGAGTTTGAGATGTGCTAGTCTTTCCGGATTACCGATGTCCAGTCTCAGTAATCCTATGACTAGGGATAATTTAGATACTGGCATAATTGCACATGATAGGAATCTCACTATTATGATCACATCACAATTTCCTTCATGCTATGTCATATATCATGGACTTCATTAATTTGCTTATTGATCAATATCGGTTCATAAATAATGAACAAAGAACGAACTAAATATGTCTTTCTTTATTTATTCATAAAGACTGTACACAAATTTGTACAAAATGCGCTAAAGGCGATTGCCTTCAGGGCACGACTCTAACAACCACTATAAAGTTTGATAGATCACGTGTTATGCATGACCACATTATTGATGTAACAAACATTGTAGTAGGACTTAAGTTCTTAGGAATGGAAGTAGATGAAAGCTTCCTTATGCAATTCATCTTAAACTCATTACCATCTGAATCCTTTCCAGTGATCTATAATATAATAAAAAAGGGAATGAGAATAAGTTACAAAGTATGTCGATTTAGGTACAGACTAGACTTAAGAATCAAGGAAGTCACTCTATTAATTACGTCCAGAATCAAAGAGCTAGTAAGAAAGGTGGAAAGAAGCATGAGAAGAAAGTGAAAGGACCCCTGAAAGTTAATGTGGAATCCTCTCAAATCTATAATAAGGAACATGATGAATGCAAATGCTATTTCTAAAAAAAAAAGGTTGGGTATGTTTAATAATGTAAGGCATGATTTGAGAAGAAAGGTAAGCCCAGTGTTTATGTATGTTTTGAAACAAACCTTGTTGAAGTTACTTTTAACACTTAGTAGATTGATTCTGGTTGTACTACTCATATTTTCAATACCTTGCACGAGGCAATGAAACAAGAGTTCCAATAGAAGTGTTGGGACTTATCACATAATTCTAGATATTGAATATCAATTGTACTTATATGAAACTTCTTATATACCTAGTATTTCTAGGAATTTAGTTTCTTTATCCAAACTTATAAATTTGGGTACTTATTTAAATTTGATAGTGGTAGTTTCAGTTCGTATAGACATAATCACATGATTTATAATGGTGTACTTTATGATGTTTATATAAATCAAACTTTGAAAAATTATTAACTTTATATCTCAATATTGGTATCAAATGTAGTTTGATTAATGATAGATCTGCTTGCTTATGGTATAAACATTTAATACATGTTTCCAAAGAACGACTTTAAATATTAGTAAATAATGAAATAATTCTTAAGTTGGATTTTACTAATCCTAACATTTATGTCGATTATATTAAAGGAAAACAAACAAAAGACGTAATAAAAAGGATCCATAAGAAGCATTTAGCTTCTTAAAATAATTTACACTAATGTGTGTGGACCATTTGATGTGGCTACTGTAAATAAAGAAAAATTTTGTATGATAGATGATTATTCACTTTATGGATATGTCTATGTACTATATGATAAATCTAAGGTTGTAAATACCTTAGAGGTTTATATTAATGAGGTTGAGAAGTAATTAGATAGAAAGGTAAAAATAGTTAGGTCTAATAAGGATGATGAATATCATGGTAAGTATGATGAAAGTGGTAAAGGTGTGATAGAACTTTGTTAGATATAGTTAGGAGTACAATGTATATTTCATCTTTACCTACAACATATGCTTTAAAAACTACCATGTACTTATTGAATAGAGTTCCTAATAAGGCAATTCTAAAAACTCCTTTTGAACTGTGGACTATAAGAAAATCTAATTTAAGGCACCTGTATGTTTGAAGTTGCTAGGTAAAAATTAGACATTATAATTCTCATGAAAAGAAATTGGATGGAAGAACAGTCAGCGTCTATTTCATTTTATCTAGAGAAGTCTAAAGAGTATATATTTTATTATCTTAACCATACCATAAGAATTGTAAAAACTTGAAATGTTAGAGTCATTGAACATGGTTGACTAATAGGAGTGAAACAACATATATAGTGGATATTCAAGAAATTGAAGTGGAAGCCCTTATAGTTGTGTAAGTTTTTGTGGCTTACAGACCTAGTCAAGTTATTGTTCCGCAAATTACTGAATTGCCTAATAATTATGAAGAACAACAAATTAATGAACCCATTGTTTATAATGAAATTAAATAGGAAGTGAATGAACTTGTAATAACAACAACAAATAACATTAAAAATGTCTAAAAAAGAATGAAGACCAAATACTTCTGATAATTATGTGGTATATATGCACAATTTAGAAAATGACTTAGGAATTGAGTCGTGACCTTTTCACAAGTCATAAATAGTGAAAATTCTTATAAGAGGTTAGATGTAAGGAAGGATTAGTTTAAATCTATAAAATAGAATGGTGTCTAGGGCCTTGTGGAATTGCTAGAAGGTTATGGAAGAATTAATTATAAATGAGTCTTTACGACTAAACGTGATTATCTTGATAACTTACAATGTTACAATATTGGACAAGTTGCTGAACGATTTACTAAAAAAGATGACATTGATTATAAGGAGGCTTTCTTGCTAGTCTCTAAAAAGGATTCACTTAAATTATTATAAATGATTTAAAAATTGAACCAGATTGGTCAGTTTGACCAAAATAAAACCAAACTGGCTTAGTTTCAAATTTGGTTTGTATTTATAACCTTTTTGAGCAAAAATCACCTAGTGAATTAATAAACCAACCGGTTTTCCTTAAAAATCAGTTAATAACTCACCCAACCACTTTTTATATAATATGGGACTCACCATTTTTAATATGGGACCCACCTTAAACAACTTTATCCCTCTGCTCTCCACGTACACCAACCCATGTTCATCGTTGTTTGTGTCAATGTTTTGACAGTTCATTATAATGCAGGAAAGTTGAGAATTTTTAATGAATTTTTTTCTGTTTTAAGTCTTTCACACAATTTAATTAATAAATAATAATTTTAAAATTTTTATTATTTATTCATCTCTTTAAATTTAATTAAAATTATATTTTAAATTATTATTTTAAAATAAATATCTATTTTATCCTTAAAATAATAAATTTATTTAATCTCACTAGTAAATTATATTTGTCAAAATTTCTTTATTTATCTCCTTATATTTTAACTCAAAATTTTAAATTATTATTGTTAAAAATTAATTATTATTTATCATGAAATTGTTTGATAAATTAAATTATTAATTAGTATATATAAATAAATTTGCTTAAAATAAATAAAAATGTGTTAAAAATAATATTTAAACTATAAAGAGTATATTTAAAGGACATTAAAAGAAATTAGAATAAAGTTAGAGTCATTCCTATTGACTTTTTAAAACTTATTTCAACTTTGTGAGTATTTAAATAAATGATAATATAAAATACAATTTTATTTTTATTTTAAAATTTATGTTAGATTTAATCTTAGTTTAAATTATTAGATTTATTATTAGTTATTATATATTAATAGGCATTATTAGTGTATTTTATTTAAATAAAGTATTTTATTTTATACTATATTTTTACTTATTCTTATAGTTTTTATTATTATTTCAATAAAGTCTTATAGTTGTTATCATGTTCATTGGATTGAACTTCTCTTAATGGAGTGAATAAATATAGTTTTATCTTGGAGTTTTTAACTTGGATTTGGTGCTCAAATTGAGAAACCAGATGCTCTAAATGTTTTGAGCATCAACGAGGATAAAATCCATTTTAACAAATGGGAAATATTAAACAAATTGAGTTTGATGTATATGAAGATGACAATTCCTAACAATATTAAATATGCTCTTTCTAAAACTGAAACTGCTAAAAAATTACTTAAGTTTGTGGAAGAGCGATCCTAAACTATTGATAAGTCTCTTGTTGGGACGCTTATAGGTACATTGACCTCTATGAAGTTTGATACATCACATGTTATACATAAACAGGTCATTGAGTTAACAAATATTGAAGCAAGACTTAAGTTCTTTGGAATGGAAGTGGATGAAAGCTTCCCTATATAGTTTATCTTAAACACATTAGTATCTAAATCCTTTCCAATGAGCTATAATACAGTAAAGAACAAATGGAATGGGCATAAGTTACAAAATATATTAGTTCAGGAAAATACTAAACTTAAAAACTAAGGAAGTCACTCCATTAATTATGTCAAGAATCAAAGAGCTAGCAAGAAAGGTGGAAAAAATCATGAGAAGAAAGTGAAAGGATCCCTAAAAGTTAATGTGGAATCCTCTTATATCCACAAGAAGGAACATGATGAATACATATGCCATTCTTATAAAAAGGTTAGGCATTTTCAAAAGGAATGTTCTAAATGTAAGGCATGGTTTAAGAAGAAGGGAAAACCTAGTGCATATGTATGTTTTGAAACAAACCTCATTGAAGTTCCTTTTAATACTTGGTGGGTTGATTCTAGTTGTACTACTCATGTTTCTAATACCTTATAGGGATTCCTTATGACTCAAACCACAAGATCATGTAAAAGATTTTTCTATATATGCAATAAAATGAGATAATAATGTTTAATGATATCTTAAGTTTAATGATAATGGTATCTTAAGTTTAATGATATTACTATTTCCTTTATATTTAAAGAAAAAAAACATTGATCGGTGTATATATCTGAAGGTTAGTGTAAGTAATTCTTGTATGTTGATGACATCTTTCTCTCTAGTAATTTTGAAATGAAAGTTATGAGTGAGGCAACATTTGTGATATGAATAGAAATATTTTTTGATAGATCACAATAACTGTTAGCTTTGTCCCATAAAGCATATATTAATAAAGTGTTAGAGATATTTAGGATAGATAGGTGTTCAACATCACCTTTTCTAATTAAAAAAGGCAACAAGTTTAGCCTTATGCATTGTTTGCAAAATGACTTAGAATGAAAGCAAAAGGAATCAATTCCATACACATATATAGTTGGGAGCACAATGTATACTCAGACATTTATGAGACTGGACATAAGTATTGTGATTGGGATGTTAGGGAAATACTAAAATAATCCTAGTATAGATCACTGGAAAGTTGCTAGGAAAAGTTTCCCAGTACTATTGTTGTGGCCAGAACTAGGTGTTAAGAAATCCCGAAACTAGCTATAATGTTAGTGTCCTAGCGCTGCAATGAGCGCTAGGCACTATGAAATTCCAACATTGTTGGTTTATATATTTTTAATTTTTTAATCCAAAATATTATGTTTAAATTTTGATTACTCATAATTTCAAGCTAAAGAATTGCAATTTTGTAGGTGATTTTAAACTCGTTGCTATAGAATATTTTTGAAATCATCTAAAGTTGGTTTGATTCTTTTTATAGTTAATGAGAATGAATGTAGGTAATGCATGTACAAAATTAATTTTGTTTAAATATCCAAAGATAGAAGATATTTCTAAATGGTGTATATATGATTACCAAATTATGTACATATTAACATCATTATGTGTTGTATGATATATTAACAAGTTGCCTAAAAGTAAGCATTAGTTTGTAATTTATGACTATCATTATGTGTTATATGGTGTGTTAATAGATTGCCTAAAGATGAACATTAATATACAATTTGTGAACTTTTTTTTCTAACATCTGTGTAATATGTTGTTGTATGAATCAACGTATTAATATTACGTTTTAATTCTTGGAATAGCTATTTCCATATATCTGAATCTCCCATCTATTATGATGTTCGTTGGACTGAACTTCTCTTAATGGAATGAATAAATCCAATTTTATCTTGGAGTTTTTGACTTGGATTTGGTGCTCAAATTGAGAAACCAGATGCTCTAAATGTTTTGAGCATAAATGAGGATAAAATTCATTTTAACAAATGGGAAATATTAAACAAATTGAGTTTAATATATATGAAGATGACAATTCCTGACAATATTAAATATGCTCTTTCTAAAACTGAAATTGCTAAAAAATTACTTAAGTTTGTGGAAGAACGATCCTAAACTATTGATAAGTCTCTTGTTAGGACGCTTATAGGTACACTGACCTCCATGAAGTTTGATACATCACATGTTATACATAAACATGTCATTGAGTTAACAAACATTGCAGCAAGACTTAAGTTCTTAGGAATGGAAGTGGATGAAAGCTTCCCTGTATAGTTTATCTTAAACACATTAGTATCTAAATCCTTTCCAATGAGCTATAATACAGTAAAGAACAAAAGTAATGAGCATAAGTTACAAAATATATTTGTTCAAGAAAATGCCAAACTTAAAAACTAAGGAAGTCACTCTATTAATTATGTCAAGAATCAAAGAACTAATAAGAAAGGTGGAAAAAAGCATGACAAGAAAGTGAAAGGACCCTGAAAGTTAATAGGGAATCCTCTTATATCCACAAGAAGGAACATAATGAATAAATATGCCATTCTTATAAAAAGGTTAGGCATTTTCAAAAGGAATGTTCTAAATGTAAGGCATGGTTTAAGAAGAAAGATAAATCTAGTGCATACGTATGTTTTGAAACAAACCCTATTGAAGTTCCTTTTAATACTTGGTGGATTGATTCTAGTTGTGCTACTCATGTTTCTAATACCTTATAGGGATTCCTTATGATTCAAACCACAAGATCATATAAAAGATTTTTCTATATATGCAATAAAATGAGATATTCATGTTTAATGATATCTTAAGTTTAATGATAATGGTATCTTAAGTTTAATGATATTATTGTTTCCTTTGGATTTAAAGAAAACAATGTTGATCGGTGTATATATCTGAAGGTTAGTGTAATTAATTCTTGTATGTTGATGACATCTTTCTCTCTAGTAATTTTGAAATGAAAGTTACGAGTGAGGCAACATTTGTGATATGAATAGAAATATTTTGTGATAAATCACAATGACTGTTAGCTTTGTTCCATAAAGCATATATTAATAAAGTGTTAGAGATATTTAGGATAGGTAAGTGTTCAACATGACCCTTTCTAATTCAAAAAGGGAACAAGTTTAGCTTTATACACTATTTGAAAACTGACTTAGAATGAAAGCAAATAGAATCAATTCCATACACATATATAGTTGGGAGCCTAATGTATGCTCATACATTTACGAGACTGGACATAAGTATTATGATGGGGATGTTAGGGACATACTAAAATAATCCTAGTATGGATCACTGGAAAGTTGTAAAGAAAGTTTTTAGATATTTGCAGGGAACTAAAGAACACATGCTTACTTTTACGAGGTTTGATCACCTTAAGGTAGTTTGATACTTAGATTTAGACTTTGTTGGCTATATAGATATAATAAAATCTACTTTTGGCTACATTGATATGTTAGTTAGGGAAGCCATTTAATGAAAGAGTGTGAAGTAGTATGTAATTGTTGCATCCATTAGGAAGGTTGAGTTTGTGGCATGATTTGAGGCCATGATTAAGGTAAACAACTGTGGAACTTTATTTTAGGGTTTTGGATTGTTGGCAGTTTAGTCAAGTTGTTAAATATTTACTGTGATAATTTTGCAACAATTTTCTTCTATAAAGATGATAAGTATTCAAAATATGCTAAAAACATGAATTGAAATATTTTGTTGATAAGGAGGAGGTTCAAGAACTTAAGGTGACAATAGAGCATATTGGAACCAATCTTATATTAGTTAACCCTTTGACGAAAGGGTCACCGCCCAAAAGAATATGGGCATTATGTGTGCTAATAATTGTTAGTAATGATAATTGTTAGACATTACTAATGTATTGGCTCTTATTATATATTTGACACTCCATTTTGCATTAATGAATTTATTATTTATGAATTTTTGTTTTTGTTTTTATGTATTTGATTGCAATGTTTGTTGTTAAAACATAACTAAATAATAAATGTCATTATGTACTTCTCATTTATAATAATGATTAAGCAAAAGGGCTAATATAGTAGTATATAGAAGGGAGTAAGTTGAATTAAAATGTATGACCACCAAGACCTTTGTTAGTTTTATACTTGATTATGATTACTGATGACATCGGTGTACATGAATAAAGACTATTATACATTATGATTGTTAAAATTATTGATCCAATAGATTGCATAAAGTCACAAGAGTGAAGTGAAAGAATTTAGAAATAAATCCTTTTAAGTGACTCATTTATTAAAAATGCAGTTAGGGGAGTTAATAAATAATAATTTAATAAACAGACTTTCTGGCTTTTGGCCCGTTATAACCGTAAGTTTTAAAACTAACTAATGGTTGTTAGTTTTTTAAGCACATTACGATTTTAGTTCCATGATTTCTAGATCCTATGATCTATATGAAATTGTGCTTACATCTGTTTCCATTTAAATAATTTGTCACTTTGAAAGTACAAGTGTTTCACTTATTTGGATTAATATATATTAATATATAAATGAGAGAGAGAATATGGAAGAGAGAGTGAGTACATAAATGAGAGAGAGTGGAAGAGATCATTTTTAAGAATCACATAAAAAGAGAGACAAAACAAAGAAGAGACAGAATGAAAAAAAGATAGCCGTAAGTGATAAAAAGGTGGGAAAGAAAAAGAAACGAGTGAAAGTGAAAAAAAGAGCTGATAATAATAAATTGATTTTTAGGAATAATTTCGGTTATTAATAAAAAAGAGTCTTCTTTATTCAATAAATAAATGACTCAATGACTTTCCTTGTTAAATAAGCGGACTTAGAAACTTTGTATTTATAATTGTCCCTTGAAATCGAATTGGCGAAACTGCAGCTCAGGGAAAAGTGTGGTATAAATCGTGGGCTATAAGTTGAGCAAATAGTGTCTAACTTATGTGAGTGAAGGTTATTATTTCATATAAGAGTTTATATTAACAGAAATGGCGAGTCTCGATAAATATCTGCTCCTGGCACATTTATGTGGTATCAAATTATTGAGTCCAGGGGGGAAATTCCGATTCCATGTGGAGAATTATCTTCTTAACATAAAAGCATATTAGCTTGAATTCAATTTTCCAAGGTCAAGATACCAATTAGCATAAACCAAAAAGGAAAAAGAAAAAGCATGTTAAAGGGATAAACGTCCACGTTTTTCTATTTGCGTTCGAAGATAGAATGAATTGTATTAAAGATCTCTTATTATCTCTGGTCTTTTACATGGATGCAAACAAAACACTACCTGAATTATGTAAATTAACTTTAAGTCTTCTTTTATCAGTTTGCTTTTCATATATTTTCGTATGCATCTCAATTGCACGACAGTTAGGAAAGGTTAGTTATTGAAAAAGAAAAAACCCTAAAATTAACAAGTACAATTTTGATTGTCATATTACAAGATGCCCCATGCTAACAAGTCACAATAGATAGGTTTCTTGTATTAAACCTGTCGTAAATCGTTGAATTGAAAATTCAGATTATGATCTTCCAAATTATTACGTTGGTTTCTATTTTATGATTAGAATACTCAGAGAAACCTAATAATAAGACATTTAATTTGGGGAACATAACTATATTTAGTAGAGGTTAAAGCCTAAACTTAATGGATTTACAATTTCTAGTTCGGTCTATCATCAAATTAGAAATTATTATCCTAGTCTCTATGTGGTTCTGCCGGATTTTGGCTGAACTGTACGTTGCCGTTCTGATCCATAAGTCTGCTGCTTTCTGTGATGAATCCGACGTGAAGATACCTGCAAAACAAAGAAGGCTTGTCGGGGGTTGTGTCCCGATTAGCCCCTCCGACGCTCAAGTCAGTCTTTTGGTGAAGGTGAGGTTGATCAATGCAGAGAAAACAACTAGGTTATGATTTCGTACCTCAATTATGGGATAATTATACCTTATATATGGTTTTGCAGTTAGGTTTAGGTCTTTACGTGTTTGCATGGGAGACTTCCTTCTATGGATGGGCCAAGGAGGGCATGGACTTAGGCATAAGATTGATCTCTGATGAATGGACCGATCGGCCCACGGGTCATCTTGACTGGATCCGGGCCCAACACGGCCGACCCGACCATAAGCCCCCCTACTCCTCGAGTCTGAGCGAAGAGAAGGGTCGGAGGAGTATGTAGAGGTTTTATAGCTCGTACATAGAACGACTCGTGATTGGGGCGATCGGTTGAGCATTGAGATGTAGCTCAGTCATGGGACAACCCGGGTAATCCCGATCGATCGAGCATTGTTGTTGTAGCCCGGTCATGAGACAGTCCGGGTAGTCCCGATCGGTCGGATGCTGATTAGTTGTGGGTGACTGCTCGTACTGGGGTCGGTCGGCTAAGTGCCCCAACTGGTCGGCCTCGGCACTTATTACGTGACAGCTAGCGCTAAAGCAGGTCGGGTGGTCATCATTAGCGAGCGCGTGAAGGTACTTGAAACATTTATTATTTGACGACGCGTGCTATCTGACAACTTTTCAGAATCTGAAACGTATCGTCTTTGTAACCGTTGCGTAGCTGTCCCATACGTCCTTTCAACTGTTCGTGCCACTCCGGATTTCGATTAACCCTAATTTATCTCCGCTCAGATCGTGCTGCGTGTCCAGGAGTAGCTCAGATTTTCTCCACGTGTCGGGTTTTGGCTGGATCGCAATTCGAACGTTTCCCTATAAATGTCCAGGGTCGACAGACGATTTGGTTTACTTTACGCTCATTTCATTCTTGTTTTCATCTTGCTTTCCTCTGCTCTTTCTTATTCTTGGTTTCCGGAAGTTTTCTTCGGTGTTGCACAAATTTCCGATCTCTTACCACTAAATTGGTACGTCCCTTTCCCTCATTTTCCTCTTCTAAATTTCCTCTTAGTGAGCATGTCGTCCACCGGTTCTCGGAGTGGGGTTTCTCCAAGGGATGATGTTGACGAGAGGTCGTCGGAAGTTATGGTTGAAGCAACGGCGATGTCGAGGTTGGGAGATGTTGAAGAAATTACGATAAGGGAGCAGAAAGATGGGCTGGTAGTAAAGGAACTACCCAAAGGCAAATCGAAGATGTCCACGACGGAGTTGAGTCGGTCAATTGTTAGGAATGGTATCCCTCGGTCCTGGGAGCCTAGGCTGGCCTCGGGGGATAAAAGAATAGACAACAGCACAGGTGGGTGGTTTGCCGTCTCGGAGTATTTCTTCTCGGTCGGTGGCTTGAGGCTACCATACATGTCGATCGTGGATGAAGTGTGCGCTGACTATCAATTAAGGCCGAGTCAGATTCCTCCGAATGGGTGGAGGTTCATCAATGGACTTTCTTTGCTGTGCCACCAATTTGGCTGTCTGCCTTCGGTCAATATCTTGCGCCACTTCTTGAGAATGAGCCAGAGTCCGAGCTCTGCGGGTGGGATCCCTTCCCTGATGTATAAGGATGCCCGATATCGCCCAGCCGGGACGGTTGGCAAAATTACCGGCTGGCGGACGAAATATTTCTTCGTGAAGCCTCCGAGATCTTCCTCCGAGTCCCATCCGTGGAGGTATCCCCTAGCCGAGCGATGGAATGACTCGTCAAGTCTATTCCTTTCTAGGGAGGAGCGGGAGGTGGTCGGCCGTATAAAGGAGCTCGACTAGTATAACTTCGCTCGGCTTATTTCAGGATACGGTGGGGGGCCTCGGCGAACTCTCTTCTGATTGACCCCCCGCCACAAGTTAGCGGGCTAGGAGAGGGAACCGCCCCGCCTGGTTGACCCCTCATGGTTGAATTATTTTCCTTGCTTGTAGGTTTTGGTTCGGTTTCTAACCTGCTTTCTTTGTTTGTGCAGCCATGGTCAAAGTTAATACTTTCACCGGTCCTCCCAAGTCTGCCAAGGGTAAGCACAAGGTCGCGGGGCCAGAGGTCAGGAGGATAGGGGAGAGGCCAGTTCGGTTGTTGTTCGACCCATTGCTTCCGGGCAGCGATATGTTCCTCCCACCGTCCCGAGCCGTCTGCGGCACCTGCTGTGGTCGTCCCGCCTGGTGGGTGCCTGGTTGTGATCGAGGAAGAGGAGGAGGTCGAACGACCTCTGAAGAGGAGAAGGGGAGCTCAGGTAGTCGACCGATCTCCTCAAATAGTCGACCGGCCTTCTCAAGTAGTCGACCGGCCTCCTCGTCCCTTGGACCGAAGCAAGGGGAAAGAGAAAGCTGGAGATCGTGCTGCCCCATCTGCCCAGGGTAAAGGGAAGAAGCCAGCGGGGAGTGCTGACAAGTGGGAGCCGGCGATTAGCCTCGAGAAGACTACCTCGATTGCCGATGCCGAAGTGGCTCGTCATCTCGTTGAGAGAGTCGTTCCTCCTTCGAATGAGGAGAGGTTTGACGCATTAAGTGTCGAGGAGTTGATGAGCCGTACCATCCGCAATTCCATGAGGGATGTGGCTCTCACTTTGTCCACGCATCAACGAATCGAGCTGCTGAATTGGGAGGTCCATTCCCTCTTGGAGCAGGTCGAAGACCCAGCTCTTGGAGGTCAGAGAGGAAGGAGACTTCTCTTGGGCTCAACTCTCTTCCTTGGAGGAGGAGAAGAAACTCTGGGAGGAGGAGCGTGACGTCTTGAGAGCTCAGCTCGCTTCGGGAGAGGAGGAGAGGAGCTCCTTGAAGGCTCGACTCACCGGGGAGGAGGTCGAGAGAGTAAGAGCGATGGCAGCGAGGAACAAGCTGTCCGAGGAATATGTGATGTTGCGAGGGCAGCTTGAGTCGGAGAGAGTGCTTAAGGAGAAATCCCTCCGGGACCATGCCCAAACCGAGGATACGCTGAGGAGGGTGCGAGCCTCCGTGAAGGAACAAAGAGTCGAGGCGATCATGCGATGGCAGCGGCGATTCTTGCAGGAGGAGTGCTTGGAGTACTCCTGCGACTTGGCCCTCATGATCTTGAAGAATTGCTATGACGCCTGCGTTCCTGAGGGGTCGGACGGTCCTTCGTTTGAGGGGTTCGCCAAGCCGCTGCTTCCTACCGCCCTTGGCCTCTCTCTGGAGGAAGTAAAGGAGAGAGTCTTGGAGGACCGGGAGCCCGTCCCGATTGAGGAGCTAGACCTTAGCTCGGCTGAGGAGGACGAGCTTCCTCGTGATGATACTTCTGCGGCTGCTCCCTTGGACCCTGCCCCCGCTTCGACTTTTCCGCCCGCTTTCAAGGCTTCCCCTGGGTATTCGCCCACTTCTCCTTCTGTGGACTTTTGAAGCTCACCTGGTCGGGCTTGTGACCAGGGCAAATTTAATGGAATGAAGATCTTTTCTTTTGCCTCATTTTTTCTGATGTCCTTTTCCGTGTTTATGCTCTTTACTTTCGATGTATGATGAATTTTGATGAAGTTGCTCATAGTCGACCAGCCTCGAGATCGACTTATAGTAGAGTCTGAATCGGGGTCCTAAGGATCTCGTCTTGGCGACCGATCGACCGCAGTCGATCTGTGTAGATGCCGAGCGATGGCGAGCGAGGGTCCCAAGGATCTTATCTTGGCGACCCGACCGACCGTAGTCGATCTATGGAGATGCCGAGCGATGGCGAGCGAGGGTCCCAAGAATCTTGTCTTGGCGACCCGACCGACCGTAGTCGGTCTATGGAAATGCCGAACGATGGCGAGCGAGGGTCCCAAGGATCTTATCTTGGCGACCCGACCGATCGTAGTCGGTCTATGGAGATACCGAGCGATGGCAAGCGAGGGTCCCAAGGATCTTGTCTTAGCGACCCGACCGACCGTAGTCGGTCTATAGAGATGCCGAGCGATGGCGAGCGAGGGTCCCAAGGATCTTGTCTTGGCGACCCGACCGACCGTAGTCGGTCTATGGAGATGCTGAGCGATGGCTGATCTGATTTTCTACTCTTTGCCACACATAATAGAACTTTTTATTGCCAAGAAATCTGAAAACCCCTTTATTGATGATAATGAAGGCGTGGGCCGTTAAAAAACCTGTCTGGCAGGGACAGGAAAAAGGTTCCCACACGTTGTATATAAAAACGATAATAAGTAAAGATTAACTAAAATAGAACTTATCTATTGGTAGAAAGCCTTCAAATTCTGAGAGTTCCAAGGCCTTGGTAGAACCTTCCCTTTCGCATCGCGTAGGATATAAGAACCATGCCCGACTTGCTTAATCACCCGATAAGGTCCTTCCCACGTCTGTCCGAGCTTTCCAGGAAGCTTCCCGGCTGCCTCGGCCTTTCGCAGGACGTACCTGCCTATCTTTACATCGCTCGGCTTTACCCTTCTGTTGTAGAATTTGGTCGCCTTTTGCCTGATCGCTTCCGATCGAGCGGCTGCCCTTTCCCTGTCCTCACTGAGGAGAACGAGTTCCGCTCTGCGGGCTTCATCATTCCGCTCTTCTTCATAGCCCGACACCCTTTGATTATGCAATGCCACTTCTACTGAAATCTATGCACATTCTCCACTTCCCGTTCTTCTTTTTTACTAAAACCACATTGGCGAGCCATTCGGGGTATTTGACTTCTCGGATGAACCCGGCCTCAAGCAACTTCTCTACTTCTTTCTCGATCACCCCTTGTCGCTCCTTGCTGTGCCATCGCTTCTTTTGTCTGATTGGCTTGTAATCATGCCGAATACCAAGGGAGTGCGATGCGACTGATCGAGAAATTCCAGGCATGTCGCTCGGTACCCAAGCAAAAACTGACCTATTTTCTACCAAACAGTCTGTGATTTCTTTAACCAGGTCCTTCTGCAACTCAGAACCTAGGTTTGTGAGCTTAGAGGGGTCGACTTCGTCTAGTGCGACCCGTTGTGTTTCTTCCATTAGGTTCATCCTATCCGTCTCTTCATCGGTTCTCACATCAAGAGAGCTCGTCAGAACTACTGCCCCGTCTAATGTTTTAGTCTCCGCTAAGTAACATTCCCTAGCGATTCTCTGCTGACTCCTGACAATACCAGTTCCGTGGGGTGTCAGGAACTTCATAACTTGGTAGTAGGTGGAGACGACCGATCTGAGGGCATTTTGAGTAGCTTGCCCTATTATTTCATTGTACGCCCCTTGGAACTTTACGATTAGGAACTCGACGTCCCTTTCTATCTGATACGGCTTCTGCCCGAACTTCACTTTCAAATTCACCCGGGCAAACGGGTAGGCTGACGCCCCAGTTACTCCTTTAATGGGGCCGTCTGTAGGTAGTAGTCGGTCTTCGGGTACCTTCATCTGCTTGAAGGCCTCGTAATACAACAAGTCGATCGAGCTGCCCGTATCAATCATCACCCGCTTCACCTCAGAATCGCCCATGTTCGGATTTACCACGAAAAGGCCATCACGAGGGCAACTTATTCCATCGAGGTCGGACTCATCGAATGATATCATCCCGTCGTTCTCCCTCGGCTTTTTGGTGGATGAGTCTCTTCCGACCTATTTGGCATATCTTTTTCTCCCTTTAGTGGTGGATCCGCCTACTGCATTTCCACCGAATATCATGTTAATGACTCCAGTTGGTCGGTCGTCTTGTTGCCTAGTGTTTCCGTCGTTTCTTTCCCTCGATCGCCCTCTCTCTTCTCGTCGATTATCTGTATTCGTATTCTGCCTCCCTCCATCATTCCTGTCATTTCGCCTCTAAGGCGGTCGCCTATTGTCTGGCCGACCTGTCCTGCGCTGATTATCCCGATCGATGTTTCGTTCGTGCTTCACGAATCGGCTTAACCTTCCCCTTTGTATGAGGGATTCGATTTCTTTTTTCAACTGCCAGCAATCTTTCGTATCATGACCGACCTCTTTGTGGAAACGACAATATAGATTCGGGTTCCTATCCTTGTAAGGGGTCTTCATTTTATTGGGCTCTCGGATAGTTTTCCCATCCGCTCTCATGGCCGCCAGTACTTCCGCATATCGTTTGTTAAGCGGGGTGAAGTCTTGTTGATGCCACTGCCGACCGATCGGCTTTCTCCAGGTCGACTGATCCCTCTGTCTTTTGTGAGACTCATCTACCCTACCACTCGGCCCGCGATCATCTGCCCGACGTTTTGTATTCTTTAATACTTCTTCGAGCTGAATGTACTTGTCTGCCCGATGTCTGATCTCCTGAATAGATCGGGGCTGATCGAGGGCTAATGACTTCTTAAACTCCTCATCCCTCGTATTGTTCATAAGCGCGGCCAGCATAGACGAGCAAGTGAGGTCGGGGACCTCAACCGCTTCGTTATTGAACCGAGTGATGAACTTTCGCAAACTTTCATTCCTCCCTTGGGTAAGTTGCATCACCTCCAAAGCTGTCTTCTGTGGGCGCTTACTGGTGGCGAACTGATTGAGGAAAAGTAGCCTGAAATCCTCAAAGCAGGTGATACAGCTCGGAGGTAGACTGTTGAACCATCGTCGGGCTCCCTCTTGAAAGGCCGTGCAGAATGCCTTACATTGGATGGCATCTGGCACACAGTGCAGATTCATCATCGACTGGAAGTGTTGTAAGTAGTCCAGGGTGTCGATCTTTCCAGTGTATTTTTCTGGCGTTGATATTTTGGTTCAGGGTGCTGGGAGGCTATCTAAAATTTTCGGGGTAAAGGGAGAGCTGTATTGTGCCGTCGGGCGATCTGGGAGGAAGCTCATAGCTGCGTTAATCCGATCGTCCACGATTTTTTCTAGGTTTTCGGTCGGGTGGCAATCGGTTGCTATCGGTTCCGCTGCGATTTACCGTGCAGACGGGTTGTTGTGGCGATTGAGACCGCAAGATCTCGCGAATCAACAGTCACCCGCCTCAATCTGTTTTTGGTGAGGGAGGTGTGCACAGGCAGAAGAGGATCTGTATCTGATCGGTGCCGGAGATTCGGGTGCATATTGAGTGCAGCGTTATCCTCTAAAGCGACACTCTGTTCTTCTTGTTCCAAACCCTAAGGTTGTGGTTGATCGTTAGGATCTGAGGATTCCGTGCAGGAAACATGTGGTGCAAGAGACAGAGTTGCAGGTAGCTGCAAACCCATGCGTTGCATCGCCAGAACCGCAACAGCGGCTATATCAGGGTTCATCGCCGCCGCCTAACTGATCTGTGTATTTCTGGACGTGGTGCCCTGAAGTTGTGCCCCACGGTGGGCGCCAATTGGTTCTGGCAGATTTTGGCTGAACTGTACGTTGCCGTTCTGATCCATAAGTCTGCTGCTTTCTGTGATGAATCCGACGTGAAGATACCTGCAAAACAAAGAAGGCTTTTCGGGGGTTGTGTCCCGATTAGCCCCTCCGACGCTCAAGTTAGTCTTTTGGTGAAGGTGAGGTTGATCAATGCACAGAAAACAACTAGGTTATGATTTCGTACCTCAATTATGGGAGAATTATACCTTATATATGGTTTTGCAGTTAGGTTTAGGTATTTATGTGTTTGCATGGGAGACTTCCTTCTATGGATGAGTCAAGGAGGGCATAGGCTTAGGCATAAGACTGATCTCTGATGAATGGACCGATCGGCCCACGAGTCGTTTTGACTGGATCCGAGCCCAACACGGCCGACCCGACCACTATGTATTTAAAAATGGCTCATACCCTAATAGATGATTTAAGCCTAAAATTTAATTAAATTACTTAATTGGGCTCAACCTTAATGATAGCCCATAATATACAATATTCTTATCATATACAGACAAGCACACATATTAATTGGAATTTATTCGAACATTCTCCCACTTAGGATATATGTATATGAAAACTTAATAGTTGTATATTATGCCAAAATCTTTATGCAAGCAAGTATGTTATTGTCTTTAAAGACATCTAAAACAACCTCGTCCATCGTATTTACTAACAAGGGATCAAAGCGATTTTCGTTACATTGAGTAACCCATCGAAATTCACATATATTAGTATATATGAAATACATAGTTTAACAATGGATGTGTAGCATAGAAATTTCATGCAATGTGATCTTAATGTGACTATTTCCAACTGGTCCTCCTTTAAAACTTAATTTTAAAACTATATTCCTTACAAAAACAAACAAAAAAACATTAAGAGTGGAGATAAATCATAAACCTTATTGCTGCAGTATTAACTATAAAATAAGCACATAATATGTCTATTGTCCAAAAAATATTAAGGATGCAAACTCTCACTAAAAAATAACATCTTCAAAAGGTACTACACCCATATGAATGGTGAGTTCCTGGAAGACCTTGGGTGGTAATTGATATGCGTTGTCAAGCATATACAAATTAATATCTTATTTCTACCATTAATTAATTAACAAATTTAGTATAGGGTGTAATAAGAGTCGATCCCACAATGAGAGTGTTGTTTATTAAAATTTCATTTCGAATGCAAATGAGAGTATTAATCAAGTAAATGTATGTTATTATAATTCCAAACAAAGTAAAATTTGTTTAGAAAAATTGAGCCCACAAAACAAGGTAAAACACCTATAATTTGATGTTTAATTTGGCCCAAACTTATGCACAACTTGTACCCATCTTACTTACCAAATTTCAACCCCTTAAATAAGAAAATTATGATCTTGACACCCCTCAAATCATATTTGGAAATTGCACACTAAAACAACATGTAATTCACTAGTTTTTTTAAAACTTTAAAGATTGTATTATACTTAAATCCATTTAATAACCTAACATGTAAGTTGTCATTTGTGATGTTTTTGGCACTTGAAACAAGCTAAAATCATGTTAAAACTGCAAATTATCATAATAGAATGTATGGCTCAAAAACAAAGAGCAAACAACACAAATTCAGCTTCTTCAGACATTCAAGATTGCTTTTTTCAAGTTCATTTAATCTCATGGATCTCATCTTTCACTAGAATTTATAGGCATATCAAACTCAAACGTATGTCAAAATCATGCTAAGAAATCAAGAAAATAGTAGTAAACAGTCAGCTCTCAAATCTAATGCATAAACAGTCCAAGAATAACACTTTCATATTGAAGTTGCATATTTCTAAAAATTCCAGCTTTAGGAAATTAATTTCAGTAGGTTTTCTAATTGCTTTATAGCATTTAAATAACTCTCTAAACATACCCAAACATAAACCAAGTATAGGAGACTAGTTCCATGGCATAGATTAATCATTATCAAGCAATTTACACAAAACATGTGTGTTATACAGCCATGTGCGTAACAAATTAGATTGAGTAGTTTTGGTATTTCTTCTTTTGAAAGATGTTTTAGGCCTTCAACTTTTAACCCTTGAGAGTTATAAAATCAGAAAATATATAATGAGATGTGGAAAAATCACATGTAAACATTTAAACACATCAGAAACGGAATAGGTAGGGGCTGAAAGTTTTCTCGTTAATCATTTTACTATATATCCTTCAAAATTCCAGATTCAATTACTGATTTCAATCAAGATGTTCTCCAATTAATTTTGCAAAGCTTAGTCATTGAAATCCTTCAACTTGTGGCCTCATTTAATAGGAAAGCATAGTAGACCAAAACCTTACTACACACACGTAAAGATGAGAAGGGGGTTTAATCGGAAACTATAACTAATTAATTATAATAGAAACTTTTAACACTACAAACATAATATAAACAAAATCTGAACATGCATATTAACAAGTGATCAAGCATCCATTAAGCCTATATATTTAGTCATCTAAGTTCACATTTTTATCACCGATATCCCGAGCTATAAAGTAGGCTAACTATAGAGATGCTCACCAGCTGAGTTCTCCCTATCTCCCTTTACTAATTTAGAATTGAACCAGCCTAACTCTAAATTAATTAATGCAATTCTTTCCAAGAAGATATCACTAGCCCTAAGAATTTCAACCAATTAGCTAGCGAAATTTTTAGATCATACCACACTCTAATTAAATCTCAACCCTTTGATTGACTAACGATTTAATAGTTGCTACAAAAATCAATAGCAATTACGAACTAAAGAGAAAGCGATAGCAATCAATTTATATTCAAATATATTAAGACGTCTCTCAATTTTATAATAACATGAATCATAAATAAATTGGCTCAAACATCACACAAATACTGAAATACTCGTTAGAATTAAATTGAAAATAATTGTCTCAAATTATCTAAATAAAGAACTAAATTGAAATTCTAAAATCTTTTAAGCAAATTAAAATTTAAAGAACTAGATATAAAGAGAGTAAGAGTGAGAGAGACTCATTTGACAATAGCTTTGACCCGATAGCTCAAAACGTGAAATCCTCCTCCAAAGGTCATGACCCAGGTCAATTCCGATGGTTGTTTATCTTTCGTACCACCAGAGAACCTCCTTGAACTAACCTTCTTCACCAATAACCTCAAGTTTTATTTTACTCTCAATTGTAAGTGATATGCTCGATCTCCTATTTCACTACTATCCTTTCTTTTTGTTGGCTACTGAGACACCCCAAATTCACACTTTTATGCATCTTTAATAAACTTCCTCTGAATTCTTCCATTTTAAAAAAAGAACATTGAGTCTCTTCCTAGGATTTTTACATTTCACTTTATTTATCAGTTGCTTCATTTTTATTTCTTCTCTTAAATGTTGTGCGCTTCTTCTCCTCTTCATCTGTTGACCTTTGCATTTATGCTATTTACGTTTCACTTCATTTGTCTCCCAACTAATTATATTTTTATTGTTTTCCTCTGTTTTACGTTTTTATTTATGCTCCTGCTTTGCGTTGCCATTTTTGTGTTGAGTTTGGACTGTTGTTTGTTATTAGCGTGGAATATTTGTGTTTTATGGGCTGCTGACATTTTAATCATCTAATGTTGTCATTTTCCTCTTTTACCCTGCTGTACAATTTTGCTCTTTTGGTTCTATACTGTGTTTTGCTTTTTTGATTTGGACTACTTCTACTGTTTTGCCTAATTTTATTGGACTGTTGACTATCTTTTACTCTTGCATTTTCTGCTTGATTGCTTCCCTCTTTGGACTGTCATTTTGAAGCTTTTCTCATATGTTAGAGCATTTTTCTTTTGTTAGAGTTGCCTTTTATTTCTACTATTTTGCGTTTTCGTCTTTTGGTGTTGGGTTTTTGCTTCATTATCCATTTGCTAACATTTTGCTTTGGTTCCCGTTGCCACCTATGTTGTCATTTTGATGCCTTCTCTAATTGCATCATCCCATTAACCTATAATATAAACAAATTAACTTAAGTTAATTTGTATAGGAAAATTTAAAAGAAATAATTTAGGCCTTAAATTATACAATATTAATAATCATGCCTAAATGTGTAATAAGATAACTAAATGGACTAATTTTAGGAGGATAAAAGATGTAATATTTTGAACTTATCAGTAATTGTCATAACATTAACTTAAGATGTCTACCTTACAATCTCCTTTTTTCATCGTCTTCACCTCTTCGGGTTATCAAAAACCACGATGACCGAAAGAGGACGTCTCTAATGATATCCATACAAAGACTGAAGCCTGAAACCTCTTAGGAAGAATGGCTAGAATAGACATAATAGATATAAATTGTTAGCTTTATGGTGTGTTCTTTAAGAGAGTATTTTATAAGATGGGTAACAATTCACAAAAAGGCACTTTTTTCGTACAACTTTTGTATGAAAATGCTTTGACACCCTTTGGCCTCCCTCTAACTCCCGACATCAATGGAGAGTTAGTGGGGATTAAGTGGCTTTTAATCCCACTTAATTTAACATGAAACCATTCACCCCTTCTTCAAAGGTAATTTTGTCATCTTGCTTATTAAAGGGTAATTTTGTTATTTATCTAATAAGCAAGATTCACACGTGTCATATGATTCACAATCAAATGAACCGAAACTACCACACTTTTGTAGTTTAGTCATGCATCTCTCATATCTTAGATCCCCATCCAAAATCATTTTACTCATTCTTCGCATCTCCAATGCGTATGACCCATTAGGTTCCTAGTTATGTTGGCCACTTGAATTAACACTTAATTCAAGCAAGTTATGAGCGTTATCTAGAAACACATCATGACCCCCCAATTGGTCGAAAAGTCATTAGTTTGACTACAAACCCTTCTATAGACAATGTTTTCGTGCAATTCATCCTTTCACCATTTTATACCTCACTTGGTTTAAAATATGGTTAAAGTGTCAACTCCCGCTAGACTGACTACGTCACATCTAGCCCAAGTGATGTTAGTTATTATCCCTAAGGATCATTACTTAATTGGATAGGTCATTGAACATTATCTTTATGACATTTTCACTTTGGCCAGAGATTCCCCAGTAATAACCCTGACAGGAGGTCATGGGTATCGTCTCTTATTATGAGTGGTGAAATCTTTATTGGCTACTCAATTACCTTTGAATACTTCAAGTTATTCCCAATCAACTGCTTATAAGCAACCTATAATAGGCAACAAGGAATGGATTCAAAGGACAAGATCAGTATCCAAGATATCTTTGAGCACGTCAAGTCTAAGGATATTTTCACCATTTTTATGATGAGACTATCATTGACACTAAAATAGATTATCCATATGATTGTCTCATGGCAAGTCATCCAATGTATTTACTACTCTTAATAAGCATCTATATGTTAACTCTAAACAAGTCATGCTTACAACTTATAAGATCCACTACTTGATCTAATCAAGGAGTATAATATGTGGTAGTCTATTCGGATTAATCCTATGACTAGGGATAATTTAGACACTAACATAATTACACATAATAAGAATCTCATTATCATGATCTCGTCATGATTTTCTTTATGCTATGTAATGTATCAAGGACTTCATTAATTTGACTTAAGATCACTATCAATTGATAAAGAACATGAACATCAAATTAACGAAAATGTCTTTTTATTAATCATAAAGATTCGTATAATAAGTGTTAAAGGTGATTGCCTTTAGAGTACTTCTCTGACAACCTACTACTTGCACTAAAGCCAATTGCCTTGTATATAATAGCATAGGCAAGTACATGAGAATCATATCTCTTTTTGGGAATTGACTTAGTCAAAGGATTAGCAATATTCTGATTAGTGGACACTCTCTCTATCTTGTTATCATTTCTACCAATGATTTCTCTAATCAAATGATATTTCCTGAGTGCATGTTTGGATTTCTGAAGAGACCTTAGTTCCTTTGCTTGTGCTATGGCATCATTGTTGTCGCAAAACAACTGTACTAGCTCAACAATGCTAGGAACCACTATAAATTTCACGATGAACTTCTTGATTCAATATGCTTCCTTTGTTGCCTCTGAAGCGGCAATGTACCCTGCTTCAATTGTTGAATCTACAGTTGTCTCTTCTTTGTAATTATTCCAATTGACTACTCCACCATTCAGTGTAAAAATATATCCTGACTAGGATCTACTTCATTCCTTTCAAATTGAAAATTGGCATTTATATACCAACTCATAATAAGATCTCCTTATCCATATGCTAAGAATACATCCTTAGTTCTTCTCAAATACTTAAGAATATTCTTAAAGGCCATCTAATGACCATCACCAGCATTCGACTAATATATGCTCGTAACACTTAGATCGTACGATACATCAGGTCTCATATATAATATAACATACATGATTCATCATAATCAACTCCTTATCTTTGACAATAACCTTTAGCTACAAACCTAGCTTTATAGGTAACTACATTACCCTCCATGTCAGTTTTCTTTTTGAAAACTCATTTACACCTTATAGGTATTATCCCTTCGGATGGGTCAACCAAAGTCTATACTTGGTTTTCATACATGGAATCCATTTCGAATTTCATGGCTTAAAGCCATTTGTTAGATTCTGAACTCTTCAGAACTTCTTCATAGGTAGTAGGCTCATCATCTTCTATAAGCAATACGTCATTATGCTCACTTATGAGAAATTCATATCTCTCTGGAACATGACGTATCCTACTTGACCTTTGAACTTCTTGTGTGTCAGTGTTTCATCATTATGACCAATAGTCTCAGGTTCAAGCACTTGATCTGCTTCTGTTTGAGCATCTCAAACTTCTATAAGTTCAATTTTGCTCCCACTGTCTTCTTTTAGAAGAAACTATTTCTCTAAAAAGACAACTTACTTTGAAACAAACACCTTTTATTCCAAAACATTGTAGAACTAATATCCTATTGTTTCTTTAGGATATGCTACAAACAGACACTTGTCTAATTAAGCTTCTAGCTTATCTGATTGAATCCACTTCACATAAGTCAGACAACCCTAAACTTTCATATGAGAAAGATAGGGTTTCTTGTTAGTCCACATGTCATAAAGTGTAACATCAATTGACTTTGAAAGGACTTTAACAGATAAACAACAGTCTCAAATGACAGATCTGCTAAGCCCATCATTGACCTCACCATGTCCAGTAAGGTTTGATTTCTCCTTTCTACTATACCTGTAGAGCCCCCTCACCGTAGGGTACACATCGGGAAACCCGAAGGTCACTCCGACACGTATCCCACGATAAAGGTGCACTACCAGAACATTTTCCCAGTAATATCCACATGGCATCGCAATAATTAAAACCATAATATCATAAATCAGTAACTTTTAAAAATCCAAAATAATCTTATCATAGCAGCAATTTCAATACAACCATCCAAAAGGAATAGACAAGTCTATCACCCCTAAACAAAACCAAAAGGAACCGATATAAGCATCTATCCTAAGTCATCCTCAAAATCCAACCCAATGACCGACCATGTGCCATTGCTTCTCTTGCCAAAGACGCCGCACGGCAGAAAAGACTATCTCCTAGCAAGGGTCTACTCTATCATCCTGAAAAATAGGTTGCAATTTTGGGTGAGTTTGCGAACTCAAGGAGAAACCATCATCGATGGTTCACTCAAATCATGCATTACGCAAATCAGGTACAACACGCACAAGAATATTTAATTAACAGTATTATATAACAATTTATAGTGGTTTATAACGATTAAGGTATGATCGGTGACAATATTACAAGAGCATAGAACAGCTTTCAAGATCACATCACAATTTGAAGAAATCATGGCATCACACGATTCAAGAATCATCACACAATTTGGCAATTCAATCACCATGTATATAATGCATATGAGACTCTTTCCGCTTATTCAAGACAGCCCAAGTGCTCACCGGTTCGATGGGGACGCGCTGTGATTTCTCCCCTGGGCTCGAGGTCGGTCAAGATAAAGGTTCGAGCTCGAGGCTCTTTTCAAAGGATAATAACAACTTGGGTCACATTCCATTATCCGATCATGCATTTATGCATGCAATGCGATGTTCAAGAATTCAAGATTCATGATTCAATGTATGGCTATAAAAGCCCAAGATTGTATTTTTCAAGAATATACAATAATTCACCAAAGACAAGAATCCAATCCAATACAAGAGAAAGTGATCATGCAATTTCACGCCTAATACAAGAGAGGCATACCATCCAATCATGTATATTTCAAGAATTATACAGCTTCACATTTGGCAAGTAATTCACGCTGAGCATTTAAACGATCAGAATTTGAGAAACCAACTAGGTTACTCACCAGATCTTCCGAAGCACGCCTAGAAGTTCCAAAGAATGTCCGTGGAATGACGATCCAACGACGCCTATAACAAAGAAAATACGCCTCATTACTATATGCTCAATTAAATAGTTCAGTAATGCATATGTCTCAGTGAAATTATGTACAACGCATGTTCACGATTTTTCCGGCGCTAAAACCCAATTTTGAACTCTTATGTCCCATTCTAACTCTTCGCTCAATTGATAGACAATAATGGATCCAATCCTAAAATTCAGTTCAATTTCCTCAATTCATTTTTCCTAAAGCAATTTCCTATCCATTGGGTCAAAACTTCTATTGAGAATCCCAATTAACACTCCAATTGTCTCAATTCAATATTTAGGTCACACTATGAACCATAATCGACTTTATTCTCTATAAATCAATGTCACTTAAATCAATTCTAATTCCTATAATTATCCTCAATTGTAGACCTCTTTCCCTAGTCCGTAATCTAACTGGAATCACCTCAACCGGAGGTCTACACCATGAATTATGCCCAATAATTTGAAATTAATTCAATGAAATAGTCCCTTCGCGCATGCCAAGAGGCCTCGCCATCGCAGTGAAATGGTCCGCCGCCGCAGCATGTGAAACACGCCGCCATGCGTAACAATCCAATTCAAGGGCGTCGAGGCGAAGAAGACTCGTCGCGGCGTCAATTAAATGACGCTCGCCGCGACGTCCTCTTCTCCCTCGCCACGGCGAACGAATTAAAATTCGTAGAGGCGAGGCTCACAGAGGTCGCGGCGCATTTACCTAATCCTTCGTCTTCTCCAATCGCTTTCAGCTATTTCTCTCTCTATAAAACCACCATTAACTCTCCCAACTACTCAATAAACCATAATAAATGCCATAAATTCCATAAAAACCATCAATAACAACATTAAAACCATTAAAACTTACCAATCAAGCTCCAATCCATAGATCTCTCAAAAATACCGTAAACCCTAAAATCTTTCAAAATCAACGATGATCCACTCTATAGCTTCTCAATCCTTCATCAATCACAATAAACAAGTTAGCCTTACACAATGAGGAGAAAACCACAAGGAAAATCAAGGATCTCACCGTTGGGAGAAATCAAGATCACCATAGAGGGAAGAAGAAGAAACGAAATGCCTTAGACCAATTTTCCCCAATTTCTTTCAAACCTATCTATTTATAGACATAGGTCTCCAAATCAGTCCAAATTTCAGTCTCTAAATTTCAATAGCTCAACATTTTAATTTCCTAACAGTATAACCCTAATATTTCCCTTGCCATTGGACCATTCTTTCAGTATTATACAGTCAATCAGTCTGTCACTCCAAAATTTCCGGTCCGGGCATTTTCTCCCAAATATCCCGAAAATTTTCTATAAATCACTATTAATTACCAGTCACTCTTAGGCTATTTTAAATCAATCATTCGAGTCCATTTAATCCTAATTTCTCAATCAATTACAATCCAGTCAGTCCAGTCAGTTCACAATCTAATCAATTTATACTCACAATTAAATGCCGGAAAATCATGAATGCATGTACCTATGAATAAATGCATATGCAAGAAACCAGTTTCTCTATAATTAGAGGCCAGTAACATGCTCAATCAGTGAATGCAATGAAACCTATCAGTCTGACCCAACATTACCATAATACCCTTGCTAACAGTAACGGGATGTTACAATACCATCGTATGGTGGCGTGTAAGGTGGAGTCCAATAGGATACTATCCCATTATCTTTTAGATAATTTAGAAACTCTTGGCTTAAGTATTTACCACCTTGATCTAATCAAAGTGTTTTAATACTTCTACCTAGTTGTTTCTCTACTTCATTTTTGAATTCTTTGAACTTTTCAAAGGCCTCAGATTTGTATCTCATAAGATATACATACCCATATCATGAATAATTATCGATAAAGGTAATGAAGTATATGAAACCACCTTTGACATGCATGGACATTGGACCACATACATCTGAATGTATTAAGTCCAATAGCCTAGTAGTTTGTTCACCCTTTCCTTTAAAAAGTAACTTTGTCATCTTACCTAATAAGCAAAATTCATATATGTCATATGATTCATAATCAAATGACCCTAAACTACCACATTTGGGTAGTTTCATACATCTCTCACTTGTATGGCCAAGGCAATAATGCCACAAGTACGATGATTTCATATTATCTCATTTTTGTCTTTTATTGTCACTAATATTTCAAACTAGATTGGACATATCTAATATATATATTCCATTGCATAATGTACCTATAGCATAAAGAATTCCATTCAAACTAATAAAATAACCATTTTTACTAAAATTTTAATGGAAACCAGCTTTATTAAGATTAGAAACTGAAATAATATTCTTAGTCAATATAGATAGATAAAAACAATCATCCATTTCTATTATAAGCCCACTAGGGAGTGTCAATACATAAGTTCCTACGGCTAATGCAGAAACTTTTGCTCTATTGCCCACACGCAGGTCTGACTCTCCCTTATTGAGTTGTTTATTGTTCTTGAGGTCCTGAATATTAATATATATGTGTGAGCCACAATCGGTGTCCAATACCTATATGTTATTATTAGAAACGGTATTAATATCAATAATAAACATACTTGAAGTAAATGGGGCATCTGAGCCTTCTTTTACTTCAGTGGCTCCATATAGGCCTTATAGTTCCTCTTCCAATGGTCATCTTTGCCATAGTGCAAGCATTTTCCATTAAAGGTAGTCTCCTTAACTTTCTTCTTGACCACACGTCCCTTAGGCCTTATGGGCTTCTTCTTCTTTTGGTTCTTCCTCCTCGAACCAGAAGAGTCCACTTTCATCATACCCTTACTATCCTTCATGACATATGGCTCAACTATTTTAAACAAGTTGATCAATTCAGGAATCGTGGTGGATATATGGTTCATCTTATAGTTAAGCACAAATTGTGAATAATTATCAAGCAAACTAGTCATAATTAAATCTATACTTAATTTATGATCCATTAGGAAACCCAATGAGGCCAACCTCTCAATATAGCCATTCATCTTTAGTGCCTATTGCACTGGAGATGTCTGCTCAACCATCTTGGAGCGAAAGAGCAACCTCGAGGTCTTGAACCTTTCAGATCTAGCTTGCTCATCAAACAACTCCCTCAGATGATAGACTATGATATGAGCATCCATAGTCTCATGCTGCTTTTGCAATTTTGGTGACATAGTAGCCATCATTATACAGCTATCCATCTCACTATCATTGAGATGCTTTCTGTATACCTTTTGATCACTATCAGAAGCATCAACAACAGAGGGATCGGGAAGTGGTTCTTTTAAGATGTAGCCTAGTTTTTTTTTTGACTTGAGAACTATTCTTAGGTTCCTAAGCCAGTCTAGGAAGTTGGTTTTAGTCAAATTATTGGCTTCCATAAGTGAGCATAGGTTCATACTAGTGGTCACGATGTCGATTCTTGCAACCTAATGTCAAAGAGAAAAATGGTACTAAGACTTTAATAACATGCAGTATGGCTCGGACTATTTTCTCGTGAATCCATAACCCTCGATATGAATCTGAGATAACTTGTGTAGAAGTTCTTTTAGTGGGTCAATATCCAATATCTTTAGGAATGACCTTGGATTTGCCCACTAAGCCACCCTAGGTCAATCGGTAGGTATCGGTCATACCAATTGAATTTATAATGCAACTATTGAATCTAGTGCTATCAATTGTGTAACATACCATCACCGATGGGAAGGGTAGAATAGTAATTTGGAACGAGTTAGGAGTGTTGAAAATTGATTTGCTATGTTCATGCATTCATATATATACGTGAATAGTAAATTTTGCACATGTAATGATTGTACATGCATTCATGGCATTTCCCGGTATAGGTGGCATTAATGTGATTATTGTGAAAAAATATGATTTTTGTGCTTGAAAATTTAATTGGAGTGGATCTTTTGAGAGTTTTGAATTTTGGGAGAATTTTAGAAATTTTGTCTAGAAACTTTCGGGGAAAATTTCTGGACCGAAAAAATTGCCAAGTGACAGGCAGATTGGTTACCGGTACTGGAAATGACTATCTAATGACACTGGAAAATTAGATTCATGATTTTCGGATTTATTAATTTGAGTCATTGGAATTTGGAGAGAAATTGGAGTAGAAATTGGAATTTAATTGGAGAGAAAATAAATAGAGGCTTAAGAAGGTGACATGTGGTAAGTGACACTTGTCACTTGCCTAACATGCCACCATATATGGTGGTTTAATAAAAACCCACCCATTCTTTAGTCATTTTCGTTGGTTCCTTTCTTGATTAGGTTATTGGTGTTTTAAGTAAACATTTCTCCATCATCCGTAGGTTCCCTTCTCCCTTGCTCCTTTTATAATTTTTGCTCATCTTTTCTACCTTATTTCTTTTTAGCTTGCTCCTTCTTGTGTTTACAAAGAAAAATATCCAGCCTAAGCTTTCTACCTCCCTTAAAATGGTGATTGTCGTGTGTGTGAGGATGGTGAAGAAAAGTAGAGAAGTTGGTGTCTTTTGAAGAATTGAAGGAGTGAAAGCTTAAGTGGGTAAGGATTATGTCTTATGTTATAAATTGGTACTTGGATGCATTAATTGTGGTATGGTTATAAAGTTATGTTTGTGTAAGGATGAATGATATAACATATGTAGTATGTAAATTAAGTGTTTTGGATTGATTTTTATGATGTTAGATGAGTGTGTATTAAAGGAAAATGATTAAGTGTGTGTGCTGCCATTTTATGGCCACTTGATTAAATTTTGGCTGATTTCTTGACTAAATTGGATGCTTATTGGCGTAGAAATGGTATTGGAATGATAGGAGTAGAGTTAGGTGTAAAAGCTGGAAAATTGAATGTGCGTATGTTTCAATGTTTTGGTTATAACTTTTTATATGGTAATGCTATTGAGATGAGATTTGACTTGAATTAAACTTGAGAAGTTTGGCGAGAATTCTTATGAAGGAAGTGCTATCCAATTGTGGCTTGAAAGGTTCTGAATCTTGCCTTGAAAATGGGCAATATGTGCAGGATGTGTTTATGATTCTAACATTGAAGATTTGTGACCAGAAACTTTGAAAAATTTTTCTAGGCTAAAATAGACAGATTTTGTGAAATTGGTCTTCATGAAAGTTGAAGATTTCCTTGTTAGCTTTCTATCGCCACTAAGTATGACATTTTTAGATTTTGAGGTTGAAAGTTATGACTTGTGAACTTTCAGATGGTTTTCAAAGATTAATGTGTATTGTGTGTGAAATGTCTCTAAGTATGGATTTTGTGGTTACTGTACTATGAAGCAAATTATGGACTGTTATGGTTAAAATTAGTTCAAGTACTCTTATGGAAAGTTATAGAGGAATGTCTTAGCTTTGTAATAAGGTATAATATGCTAATTTTGGATGTAGGGATTGTAAGTTATGAATTGTTAAAGTATGGATATGATTTAGGTAATATGTTGATTTAACAGTCTTTAACAGGGCAGCCACAATCATGGGAGAATTTGACCTAGTTAGAGGTGGAATTTGTTTCTAATTCCTTCATGAGAATTGTATCATGATTTCTGATCTTTTCATTTATATAAAGTATGGAGTTTTTGTACAATGGGTTAGGAAGTTATGATTTTTTTAAGATTGTGTTACTGTTAGGATGACACTTATATGGGCAGAAACTTTGATTGGGAAATTGATCTGTTTAGAGGTTGAATTTGCTTCCAAGTTGTTCATAAAAGTAGTATAATATGTTTTGATCTTTCTTTTGATATAAATCTTGGAATTTTTGGCAATAGGAATGGAAAGATATGATTTTTAGAAAAGTGTTATACTGTTTCGGAAAATTTGTGATTAGGCAAAAACTTTGATTTCATTTTTGACACCCTTAGAGGTGAAATTGGTTTTCAAGCCCTTCATGAAACTTTTAGTGTTTTATGTGATCTTTCCAATGAGATATCATTTGTGATTTTTGGACACTTGTATGAAGAGTTGTGTTATGTGGAAGAAGAGAAGATATTAAGTGAAAAATGAAAAAAAAAAATGAAAGGCGGAAGCTCGCTCCTCGCGAGGGCGACGAGGACAAGAGTCGCACTCAGCTCATTTTTCTTTTTAATTTATTTTATTAGTTTGTTATTTATTTTGGCCCAATTTCATTCTTTTGTGAATAACTTTTCCATCCGATCTCCGATTGACCTGATTCTCAAGGCATCAGATTCGGGAAATATTTAATTTCATGTCTATGTAAAATTGGGAATTTTTAGAGATGAAATTGACGTGGAGTAATTAAGTCAAAGTGAGGGGACCGAGTAATTATTTTTCTAGTCCGTGTTTTATCAATAATTGAACCTATAGAGGTCCGAATTGAGTGATTTTAGTGTCTATGAATTTCTTCAATTTAGACGAAAATTTTTTGATTAGAATTTTTAGAAAAATGCCGAGAATTTCACTAACATGCATTGTACACATTTTAATTGCTACATGTGCTTTTTTAAATATTTCTGATTGTACATTTGGTAATGTTTGTATATTTTGACTGTTATAGAGACACTTTTGGAACGTCAACCCACCGACATTACCGAGACTTCTAGGCATTAGCTCGAAAGCTATTAGTGAGTGACCTAGACGGTTCTATCAATTAATATTTGCTTAGAATACTGTGGTGAATAATGGTGGGTTTGTGAATTGTTTCTGATTGTGGATTCCAGACAGAAGGTCCGATATATTGGGGAGCTATGACATAGAAGTGCTACTTGTTTGTGAATTTGTGAACTACTTGCTCGAGATGTGATAATTGGTGACACATGTGTTGATTGTGACATATATACTGCTTCATTGTGACATGTGCATTCCATGCATGAATGCATGATCAGTTAATGATAGTTGTGACCGGAGCAGCCATCGAGAGCTAAAAACTCAATATATTTGGGCCTCGAGCCCTACAGTGATTCAGAGCCTCAGGCTCAATGATTAATGCGCCTATATTGGGACAGTTTAGGTGCTCGGTCACAACACCGTAATAAATGAGAAAAGTGTCACATGTGCATTTCATATGTATTGCTTACATATATTTGATTGAGTGAAAGGCAAAATGCCTTATACTTATGTGACAATCATGTGGTACTTCTGATGTATATGGATGTATGTGAAATTATGAAATAACTGTGATATGCTTGATTGTTGCATGAATTGAGTGAACCATCGATAATGGTTACCTCACTGAGTTTGCAAACTCACCCAAAATTGCAACATATTTTTCAGGACCGAGAGTAGACTCCTAGCTCCAGAGGGACTTTTCTTGCCATGTAGATTGTGTTGGCAAGAGAAGTCAAGACTCACAAGTCAGTCAGCTGGGACTGTTGGGATGACCTAGTTAGATCTATTGTTTTCCTCTTTCATGTAGCATTTTTTCTTAGGATTTTTGGGATTTATGTAGAGACAGTACAGAATGACAGATGTATAAACTCCTTGATTTTGATGAATGAAATGAGGAAAAAGTTGGTTTCAAAAATTAGTGATTTTTATATTGATGTTTTATTATTATGATGCCATGTGAAGTATAGTAGTGATCGTTCGTAGCTCACCCTTATCATAGGATATGTATCGGAATAACCTACGGGCATCCCGGTGTATACCCTGCGGTAAGGGGGCGCTACAAATTGTTAATGTATGCACCCACATTAGGCTATCAACTTATGATGCATGTACATTGCATCTACACTACCAAACTTTGCCTCTACCTACGTTGACCTTGGGTTTGCCAAATAAATTAATACTTCTAGTTAAAGCTAACCCATTAAATTGGAAATCATATTTCCATAGATTGAACATATTTGTGTAGATTGGGGTTGGGTTTGCCCAATAAACCTAACTCTAAAAGAACTTTAGTTTTTGCTATATTAATGGAAGGCACTAGTTTTAATATTCTAAGTGAGGGATTTCAACTTAGGTCTCATCTAATTAGGAAGGTTTTGTATATTTCACATTTATATATAGTTACTATAACTATATTGTAGCGCTCCTTTACCCCAAGATACGCACCTGGACGTCCGAAGGTCATTCTGATATATATCCTATAATAAGGGCGAGTTACGTTTGATTACTACATTCTATTCATATGGAATCATATCAATCTTCACTTAAAAGCAACATAAGAAATCACAATATTTTTGAAACCAACTTTTCCTCATATTTATTTTTTCAAAAATTGAAAATCTACATTGTGTCTTTCAACCTTCACTGTATGTACATTAATAAAACCTAGTACAAAAGTACTACATGAAAGAGAAGGATATATCAAATCTATCTAAACCATCCAAAAATCCCAGCTGACCAATCTTTGAGCTATGACTTCTCTAGTCAATTCACAATCTACACGTCAATAGAGCCTCTCAATAGCTAGAGTTGTCCCTGGGTTCTGAAAAGACAACGTTGCAATTTTGGTGAGTTTTGCAAACTTAATGAGGTAACCATCATCGATAGTTCACTCAATTCATGCATCACATCAATTCATATCACAATTATTTCACAATTTTGCATTTCTCTTTATCAAACATACTTAAGAAGATGCATATGAAATGCTCATGAGATACTTTCCAATTGTTATGTTATTGTGACTAGGCGCCTGAACTGTCTCGTTTCCATTTTGGATATTGGGTTCATTTATATTGTGCCTTATCCGATAAGGATACAAGGCTCATTACACATTGAG
Organism: Erythroxylum novogranatense; assembly: GCA_029891385.1. Classification (NCBI taxonomy): domain Eukaryota; kingdom Viridiplantae; phylum Streptophyta; class Magnoliopsida; order Malpighiales; family Erythroxylaceae; genus Erythroxylum; species Erythroxylum novogranatense. The sequence continues at coordinate 86,876,108 of CM057231.1, read as the reverse complement.
CCTGAGGCTCTAAAACACTTTTGAGCTTGAGGCTCATTTCCACACATTGAACTTTAAGCTCTGATCGTTGGCTGCCCTCGTCCTAACTTCCATTATCTGATTATGCATTTATGAATGGAATGCATGTAACACAATCAATCACTTGATAAAACACATAGGTTTTCACATTCATATTCATTCATTATTCAAACATAATTATAAGCAAACAATAATTGAGAGAAACCGTCTAGATTACTCACTGGTTGTTCCCAAAGTTAATGCCTGGAAATACCGGCAACGTCTGGAGATTGACATTCCAATTGCTCCTCTATAACAAATAACATACACACATAACACAATTTGCACAATTATGCGTGTTCATTAATGCACATGTATGAAATGAATTATGTACAATGCATGTTCATGATAATCCCGGGTATCCTTGTTAAGTCAAAATGACTTCACTTAGATATAATTTTGATGTATAACAAAGAGAACAATAAAAGAAAAACAAAAGCAGATGAAGCAATACAGACGAAGCAATACAGACGAAGCAACGAAGACGCAGACGAATAGAAATAAGACGAAGACGCAGACAAAAACAGAAATACAGACGCAGACGCAGACACAAAATAAAAACAGACGAAGTCGCGAATTGAAAGAACAGACGCAGACGCAGACGCAGATGCAGACGTAAAAACACAGACATAAAAAATATAGACGGAGAAAGACAGACGCAGAATTCAAAAATAAGACGCAAGAGTCAGTTCGGGTTAGTTACAGAACTCAACTGATTAACCGTTTTCTTAAAGATTCAAGAAACAAGATTCAAGAAGCAAGAATCCAGAAACAAGAATTAAGAAGCAGTTGGAGACGAAGGCTATAAATACAAGTCGAAGTCGAAGATTGCAAAGTTAGTTGAAAAATTGGCTGAATTACATCTACGCGATCGTAAAAAGCATACTGAGCAAATTAGCCGAGAGCTATTTTTACTGTAACAAATTTTCAAACACTTTTCTGTGAGAAAGTAGTGCAGAAAGCCTGCAGAGGCTAAGTGTGAAAGAATACTGATTGTAGAGACCTGAAGAGGCTCGTAAAGAATACTTGTAAAAGTTGAAGAGATAGTGAAATCTCAGAAAGAACTCTGAGGACTGGATGTAGCTCACGGTTTGGGGTGAACTAGGATAAATCGCTGTGTCAACTACTCTTACTCTATCTCTCTTTTAGATTCAAGTTTTATCATTACTAAGTCCGTAAACAAAGTTTTCAAAGTTTTGATTAATTAGAATCTATCGGAAGTTCTGTAAAAGAATCGTATTTCTAACAAATAGTTTTCGAAAGAATTTAAAAAAAGGGAATACACAATTCAACCCCCCCTTCTCGTGCATTCTTATATCGTTTTCTAAGTATTGTATTAACGTGTTATTCACTTCAATCCTTTCATCAATGCCATCGCAAAAACAATCAAATATTGAAACTCACTTAACTAACATTTGTTCGTAGGGTTTATACCTCAACAAACCATGTGAATCCAATTTCATAACCTAACGAGCCATTTTAGATTTTTCTCCAAACTCTGACTTTCGGGTCTACTATTCTTGATCATTAAGACAATGAAAATAAAGAAATTTGACAGTACTCTCTTCTAGAAAAGCATTCCTCTATGTCTTATTTTTCTAATGACACCAAATCATTCAATTTGGTTCAGTAAATAGGAAGATATACCTCAAACAGTTTTGGACTGCTCTTGTCCAAAACAATGTACTATGGATAACTTCCATATGAAATTTAAACATATTAAATACTGAATTAGATTCTAATTTCTGCATACCATTTGTATCTCCATGTCTCTAGTTTACCACAAATAAGAAATCATCTCATTTGAAGCCCTACAGATCAAGATATTGTGAAAATACTAAAGTATGTTCAGTAGAATGGCATCAATTCATACTATTTAAGAATACACTCACTGTACCCGTTCCACTTTTTCACTCAATCTTTCTCAATTTGATGCAGAGGGCTATGATTTTTAATAAATATGTAGAGCAATGTCTTACGAGTCCAATGGATCAAAAATCAAGTCATTTGGGTGTCTAGAGAAGGAGTTATGACCAAAAGAATCCAATCTGCTTTTGTCCTCAATCATACTGAGCCTGTTTCGAGGAAACAGCTATAAATTTCTGTAGAAATTTTTTATTAAGGTGTTCTTTAGATGGTTCAAAAGAGGACTTCAAGAGAAACATCTTTCATGAAGACCTTGAAGTCAAATTCTATCTTCCGCGTCTTCTTACTTTGCTTCGTCTTATTTTTGCTGCGTCTTACTTTTGTTGTAGCTTACTTTGTTGCGTCTTACTTTTGCTGTTAGACCCCGAACTTTTGGTAGAAAATAGAAATATTAAAATGAATTCAATGAGTGTTTTCGGATATGAATTGTGTTATAGAAGTTTTTATGCCTTGAGGAAATTGATGAGAAAAAGAATTTATTGGTTTTGATGACTTTAAAGATTAGTTTTGGTTATGAAAGTTTAAATGGATGAGATGATTAAAATGGAAGTTGAAATCAAGAAATAGAAAGTGAAAGTGTGAAATTTTGAAGAAAATAGAAAGTTTGACTTGAAAGTTGACTTTTTGATTTAGGCAGAATTTGAGGAAATAATCTTCATGAAATTTGTATATTATGTTGAGAGCTTTCTGTAGCCATAAAGTTTGTCAGTTTTCGATATCAGAATCAAAAGTTATGAGTTTTCAAAGTTAAGTGTACTTAGCATTGTTTTGGAAAAAAAAATACTATGAAGTATCCGATCGTCGTACTAATGACTGATGTGGTTTAAATTGGAATAAATGGTTTACGTGAAAGTTATAGAGAATTAGAATAGCTTTAAATTGATGTATAATATGCAATTTTGGATGTGGAGGCTGAAAGATGTGAAATTGTGAAGTTTGAATGTTGTTTAGTATGGAAATTTCTGGACAGTAGCTTCGATTTGGATTTTGACTCTCATTGATGTAGAATTTGTTCATACGGTCTTAATGAAATTGTAGCTCATGTTTCCAGCTTTCTAACGCCATAAAGTATACAATTTTTAGATATCGGGGCTAGAAGTTATGATAAATTGAAGTTTGGATATTGCTTAGGTGATTGCTAATAGGGCAGAAACTTTGATTGACAAATTGACTTAGCTAGAGTTTGAAGCTGCTTTTGAGTTCTTCATGAACATTGTAGAGGTTGTTTTTATCTTTCCATTGATATAAAGCACGAAAATATTGGACAAAGGAGTAGAAAGTTATGATTTTTAGAAGTTTTGATGCTGTTTAGTGTGAAGCCGATCGACCAGTCACTTTGTGTGGAGTTTTTGACCCATATAAAGGTCGATCTAATTTTTAAGGCCTTCATAAAAGTTGTTGAGGGTTCTTTTACCTTTCCATAGACACAAAGTTTGTCAAATTTGGAGTTCTAGGTCAAAAGTTATGATGCTTACAAGTTGAGATATTGTTTAAAGTTTTGAGGAGATTATCGATCGGTTATCTTTGAGCACATTTTTGACCCCTTTAAAGACCGAGCTTGTTTATGAGTCCTTCTTGAAAATTGTAGATCTCTCTTTTATCTTTCCAACGGTACCAAGTTTGTCAAATTTGAAGTTCAGAGTCAAAAGTTATAAGCGTTAGAAGTTGGAAGGTCGGTCAGGCTGGCCGATCGGCCTGCGCGAGAGCTCGGCAGGTCGAGCGCCAGCCCGCGCGCTCGTATCTGCACGCTCATCGCTCGGCAAATTCACCGAGCCGCATTCTGTTGATATTTCGGCCGACCGACCTCCTTTCACTCTTTTGAGCATAATTTCTTCGTCTGACCTCCGATCTACCCGATTTTTGAAGCGTTGGATTCCTAAGACATTTTTCTATCTTTCCATACTAGATAAGTCGGTTTTGGAGTTAAATGGAGAAAGATAGGTAGGATTAAAGTGAGTTGATCGGTTGTAAAAGTTTGAACAGTGTTTGGTATTTTTGAGATATCTTGAGCTATCGAGCTCTGATTGATTTGATTCTTTTTGCAAATTAAAATAGAGACATGGGGCTACAAATTTCATGAAGGAGCCGAGCTACAATTTAGCCTTGAAGACTTTCAATTTCAGGTCGAAAGTTCGGTATAGTGTTCAGTCTCGGTGTTGTAATGGCTGAATAGTGTTCAGTATTTTGGAGATATCTCGATTGGTAGAGCTCCGATTGAGTTGATTCTTATTTCTAATTAAAATAGAGACATGGGACTACAAATGTTATGAAGGAGCCGAGCTACAATTTGGCCTTTAAGACTTTCAATTTCGGGTTGGAAGTTAGGTGTAGTGTTCAGCCTCGGGTCTGAAGAACAGACTTCAGTATTTTTGAGATATTTTGAGATATAGAGCTCCGATCGACCTGATTCTTGAAGCGATGGATTTGTAAGACATAGAGGGACATTTCCATAAAATAAAGTTTTGTCAAATGACTTCAGCTACCCGATCGAAATAAGGAGACAAGATGTCAATTTTTAGGAAGGACATTTTTGGAAGATCACTTAAGCTGTTATGTTATAAGACTTACATGTAAGGGCAAATTGGACATTATGCACTTATTAACGGCAAGTTGGTAAATAAGAAGAGTGAGCTTTAGTATATATAAGGAGAATGCACGACATTTAGACAGAAAAACAGCGAGAGAAGAAAAGAATATGAAGAGAGGAGAATGAGAGGAGCTTCGGGAGAGAAGAAAAAAAAAGGGAGAGAGCTAAGGTTCGGTTTTCTCCAAGTTACTTGAGGGGTTTTCGATGCTTTTCAAGGGGAAAGGTGAAGAAGAAGATGAAAGTTTCTTCTGGAGCCCAGAAATCCGAAAATGGTGGTGAAAGAAGGTAAGATTCAAAATTTTGAGATTTGTGAATTTTGCTGAGTTCTTGGTTTAGAAACCTTGAAGTGATATAGGCATGTGACTTATGAAGTCAATTTTGATATTTATGCCTTAGGTTATGTTTAATTTTGGATGGAAATTAATTAGGGTTTATGCCTAATTTTGTAATTGGGATTTTTGGAAATTATTGGTTTAGAATCATGGGAAATATTATGGATTGGTGAAATATGATATCAAATTTTGAAGAAGTTGTTATTTATGATATTGAATTTGGGTGAATTGGTTTAGGTAAATTTTGAAATTTGGGGATTTTAGAAATTCTTGCTTTAGATAGCTTGGAAAAATGATGAGTGTGGGTTTCCTATAGTTAATTTTGAGGATTATGCTAATTATGATATTAAATTTGGATGATTATGATTTAGGGAAATTTCAATTGGAAGAAAGAAAGAAGCAAGGGTCAAATTGAAGCATTGGATAAGTTTCAAGCAGGAAATCGAGGTGGGTACCTATTTGTAATGGAATTTATAAGCCACTACTTCTTTCTTTAAACAAAGAAATTTTCTGATTTCAATTGCATCATAAATGTTGCATCATTGTATGAATGATTTGAAAAATCATTGTTAACTCAATACATGAACTTTTGATGAATTGTAAAATAAATTTGTGTTATGCCTCGAAAGATTTCATGGCATTTCGTATATTCGAAAAAGATCATTCGATAAATGATGTTGAGCATAGATTGATTGTGTTTGGGCAAGAGAGAACCTGTTTCATTAATCTCGTGCACGATGACCCATAGACTTCTTCCGGCTGCCCGCTTGAGGCCACGAGATCTTGAGAAATCAGACTCGTTGTGTTACGGTGTAAACCATTGTGTTTAAGGAACTCTCGAGCTATTTGTTGTGCATTGCATACGTGATTTGCCATTGCATGTATGAATTGTCAAGTTAATGCATTCATGTTTTGTAACCTATGGGTTTATGGCTGAAAGCCTAAAAATTATACATTTTGCAAATTGCGATTTTGAATACAGCAATGAAAGACCTTTTGGAAAATGTGCTTTACGGATTTCAAAGAAATGCTTTCTAAGACCAGAAAAGAAAATTAATTTCAAAGGTTTTGCTTATTTATTTGTTATAAACTGTTACCCACGAGCTATAAGCTCACCCCCCTTTCATTCTCATCCACAGGTGATGAGAAGAAGATCGGGTGAAGAAAATTGAAGGTTTTTGTTTGTATATGTGCATATTGTTTTATTTGTAAGTTAGATTGTTGTTGAGAATTTTGCCATCATTGGATTTGTGTACATATTCGGATTTTGGATATTGATGTTGTATTATGGCTTGAAAATGCCATTAATATCTCGTAAGCATTTATTACATAATGTAAATGAGTTATGGATTTTGTGTATGCAATTGGGTATATGATTGTGATGGTTGGTCTGAATTATTTAAGGTGCTAATTGTTTGAGAATTGATGGTATTTAATTTAGAATGTGTGGGATTTTATGGAAATGGAAAGTGAGGGTTTTAATCAGTGAGATGTGATTGTATATGAAGAAGCAAATAAATTGAGTTTAAGTGCGAATGATTTCAATTGGACATTGAAGTCACTTTGTAAGAGATGGAATGAAAATGGAAAAGAAAGAAAAAAAATGTACACGGATTTAGATTAGTATAGACTAATATTTTTAAGATTTCCAACGCGATGCTTTTCCTAAAATATTTGTTCACGGATGTCGAAAAATTGGTTTCGATTCGATTTGATATGAGGTTTGTTTCGTTTTGATTTTCTTCCAATTTTTTCTCATTAAGATTGGATTTGCTTTCGTGTTGTAAATACCATTCTTCGCTTTCGCTTGTGATTTTGCTTCCGCCTTGTGTTCCTTTCCTTTGATTTTTTCTTTCGTTTCGCATTCGTTTTTCCTTTCTTCGGTTGGGATCCGGTTTTTGGATCGGGTCATAACAGTTATGGTATCAGAGCCCAGTAATAGGATCTTACATAGGTGCATGTGTATAAGTGATATGCATGAGGAATTGACTAGATTTTGAAAGGATAAAATTTAAATTAGTGAGAATGTGATATTGATTTGAATGACCTAACATGTATTTGGAGTATAAGAATGTTTTGATTAAGGTGTCGAAAGCATGATTGATGATAAAAGAATGTGATAATGGAGATTAAGGTACGAATTTCATGATGAATTTGGATGAATTCCTTTCGGATATATATATGTGAGATGTAATATAGGATACTTGAAAGATGAGTTGAATGATAGAGATATAGATATATATATAGAAGTTCAAAAGGATTAAATTGAATGGTATTGGTCCATATTAAGGTTATTAAGAATTGGACCATTGTCTTGTGTAAATCTGTTAAGAAATATTGATATGATATGATATTGGTGATATTTGATACAAGAAGTGATAAATTGGGAGTAAGTTGAGAAATGTGTATGATGAGGAATTAGTTAAGAAAGTGATTGAATATGATTATTTCGAAGAAATTATTTGAGAGAATAAGTTACTTGGTGATTATTCAGATAGGAATTTCGAGGGCGAAATTCTTTTAAGAGGGGGAGAATTGTTGGACCCCGAACTTTCAGTGGAAATTAGAAATATTAAAATGAATTCAATGAGTATTTTCGGATATGAATTGTGTTATAGAAGTTTTTATGCCTTGAGAAAATTGATGAGAAAAAGAATTTATTAGTTTTGATGACTTTAAAGATTAGTTTTGGTTATGAAAGTTTAAGTGGATGAGATGATTGAAATGGAAGTTGAAATCAAGAAATAGAAAGTGAAAGTGTGAAATTTTGAAGAAAATAGAAAGTTTGACTTAAAAGTTGACTTTTGATTTAGGCAGAATTTGAGGAAATAATCTTCATGAAATTTGTAGATTATATTGAGAACTTTCTGTAGCCATAAAGTTTGACAGTTTTCGATATCAGAATCAAAAGTTATGAGTTTTCAAAGTTAAGTGTACTTGGCATTGTTTTGGGAAAAAAAATACTATGAAGTATCCAATCGTCGTACTGATGTGGTTTAAATTGGAATAAATGATTTACGTAAAAGTTATAGAGAATTAGAATAGCTTTAAAGTGATGTATAATATGCAATTTTGGATGTGGAGGCTGAAAGATGTGAAATTGTGAAGTTTGAATGTTGTTTAGTATGGAAATTTCTGGACAGTAGCTTCGATTTGGATTTTGACCCTCATTGATGTAAAATTTGTTCATAGGGTCTTAATGAAATTGTAGCTCATGTTTCCAGCTTTCTAACGCCATAAAGTATACAATTTTTAGATATCGGGGCTAGAAGTTATGATAAATTGAAGTTTGGATATTGCTTAGGTGATTGCTAATAGGGCAGAAACTTTGATTGACAAATTGACTTAGCTAGAGGCTGAAGCTGCTTTTGAGTTCTTCACGAACATTGTAGAGGTTGTTTTTATCTTTCCATTGATATAAAGTACGAAAATATTGGACAAAGGAGTAGAAAGTTATGATTGTTAGAAGTTTTGATGTTGTTTAGTGTGAAGCCAATCGACCAGTCACCTTTTGCGGATTTTTTGACCTATATAGATGTCGATCTAATTTTTAATGCATTCATAAAATCTTAGAAGGTTCTTTTACCTTTCCATAGACATCAAGTTTGTCAAATTTGGAGTTCTGGGTCAAAAGTTATGATGCTTACAAGTTGAGATGTTGTTTAAAGTTTTGAAGAGATTATCGATCGGTTATCTTCGAGCGCATTTTTGACCCCTTTAAAGACCGAGCTTGTTTGTGAGTCCTTCTTGAAAATTGTAGACCTCTCTTTTATCTTTCCAACGGTACCAAGTTTGTCAAATTCGGAGTTCAGAGTCAAAAGTTATAAGCGTTAGAAGTTGAAAAGTTGGTCAGGCTGGCCGATCGGCCCGCGCGAGAGCTCGGCAGCACTCGGCAGGCCGAGCGCCAGCCCGTGCGCGCATCGCTGGGCAAATTGGCTGAGCCACATTCTGTTGATATTTCGGCCAACCAACCTCCTTTCACTCTTTTGAGCATAACTTCTTCGTCCGACCTTCGATCGACCCGATTTTTGAAGCGTTGGATTCCTAAGACATTTTTCTATCTTTCCATACTAGATAGGTCGGTTTTGGAATTAAATGGAGAAAGATAGCTTGGATTAAAGTGAGCTGATCGGTTGTAAAAGTTTGAACAGTGCTTGGTATTTTTGATATATCTTGAGCTACAGAGCTCTGATAGATTTGATTCTTTTTGAAAATTAAAACAGAGACATGGGGCTACAAATTTCATGAAGGAGTCAACCTACAATTTAGCCTTTAAGACTTTCAATTTCAGGTTGGAAGTTTGGTGTAGTGTTTAGTCTCGGTGTTGTAATGGCTGAACAGTGTTCAGTATTTTGGAGATATCTCGATTGGTAGAGCTTCGATTGAGTTGATTCTTATTTCTAATTAAAATAGAGACATGGGGCTACAAATGTTATGAAGGAGCCGAGCTACAATTTGGCCTTTAAGACTTTCAATTTTGGGTCGGAAGTTAGGTGTAGTGTTCAGCCTTGGGTCTGAAGAACATACTTCAGTATTTTTGAGATATTTTGAGATATGGAGCTCCGATCGACCTGATTCTTAAAGCGATGGATTTGTAAGACATAGAGGGACATTTCCATAACGGAAAGTTTTGTCAAATGACTTCAGCTACCCGATCGAAATAAGGAGACAAGATGTCAGTTTTTAGGAAGGACATTGTTGGAAGATCACTTAAGCTGTTATGTTATAAGACTTACATGTAAGGGCAAATTGGACATTATGCACTCATTAATGGCAAGCTGGTAAATAAGAAGAGTGAGCTTTAGTATATATAAGGAGAATGCACGACACTTAGACAGAAAAACAGCGAGAGAAGAAAAGAATATGAAGAGAGGAGAATGAGAGGAGCTTCGGGAGAGAAGAAGAAAGAAAAGGGGAGAGAGCTAAGGTTCGGTTTTCTCCAAGTTACTTAAGGGGTTTTCGATACTTTTCAAGGGGAAAAGTGAAGAAGAAGATGAAAGTTTCTTATGGAGCCCAGAAATCCGAAAATGGTGGTGAGAGAAGGTAAGATTCGAAATTTTGAGATTTGTGAATTTTGCTGAGTTTTTGGTTTAGAAACCTTAAAAGTGATATGGGCATGTGACTTATGAAGTCAATTTTGATGTTTATTCCTTAGGTTATGTTTAATTTTGGATGAAAATTAATTAGGGTTTATGCCTAATTTTGTAATTGGGGTTTTTGGAAATTATTGGTTTAGAATCATGGGAAATATTATGGATTGGTGGAATATGATATCAAATTTTGAAGATGTTGTGATTTATGATATTGAATTTGGGTGAATTGGTTTAGGTAAATTTTGAAATTTGGGGATTTTAGAAATTCTTGCTTTAGATAGCTTGGAAAAATGATGAGTATGGGTTTCCTATAGTTAATTTTGAGGATTATGCTAATTATGATGTTAAATTTGGATAATTATGGTTTAGGGAAATTTCAATTGGAAGAAAGAAAGAAGCAAGGGTCAAATTGAAGCATTGGACAAGTTTCAAGCAGGAAATCGAGGTGGGTACCTGTTTATAGTAGAATTTATAAGCCACTACTGCTTTCTTTAAACAAAGAAATTTTCTGATTTCAATTGCATCATAAATGTTGCATCATTGCATGAATGATTTGAAAAATCATTGTTGACTCAATACATGAACTTTTGATGAATTGCAAAATACATTTGTGTTATGCCTCGAAAGATTTCATGGCATTTCGTATATTCGAAAAAGATCATTCGATAAATGATGTTGAGCATAGATTAATTGTGTTTGGGCAAGAAAGAATCTGTTTCATTAGTCTCGTGCACGATGACCCATAGCCTTCTCCCGACTGCCCGCTTGAGGCCACGAGATCTTGAGAAATCAGACTCGTTGTGTTACGGTGTAAACCGTTGTGTTTAAGGAACTCTCAAGCCATTTGTTGTGCATTGCATATGTGATTTGCCGTTGCATCTATGAATTGTCAAGTTGATGCATTTATGTTTTGTAACCTATGGGTTTATGGCTGAAAGCCTAAAAATTATACGTTTTGCAAATTGCTATTTTGAATACAGCAAGGAAAGAACTTTTGGAAAATGTGCTTTACAGATTTCAAAGAAATGCTTTCTAAGACCAGAAAAGAAAAAGAATTTCAAAGGTTTTGTTTATTTATTTGTTATAAACTGTTACCCATGAGCTATAATGTTGGGACCCGATCTGGAGACCGGCGCCCCAACCCGAAAACGAAAGACGGAACGAATCACAAAGAGGCGGAACGAATAAATGATTGATCACAAAGCGAAACAAAGCATTAACAAATCGAAAGCCAACTTGGAAGCGAAGCATACAAACAAAGTCAAATCGAATTGGCTCGGAGACAAACCAAACAAACGATCATGAATCACAAATCGAATTGAAGCATTCGAACTGAAACACAAGTACCGACATCCGCGAACAAAATCTTAGAAATCACTATCGCGTTGGAAACCTTAAGACATTCTAAATCCGGTATAAATTTTTCTTTTCTTTTCGTTCTTTCTTATTCCTTTCCTTTTCATTTATTTCAGAACCAAACTCAATCCAAAATACATTATCACATTCATACTTATACACACATCCCAAACATAACTTAAATCAATACATAATTCCAGAAATCCATACACCTTATACTCACTATATACACAATTTCATAAATCACATATGTCCTGGAATGACTACTCTTCTTACTCTCGTGGCAATTCAGGCCATATACAATATCAACACCAAAATCCAAAATACGCAATACACAACAAATTTTAAATTTCTCAACACTATGTTACTTAACAGCAATACAATCTAACACATGCGAACAAAAATCTTCATTTTTCTTTACCCGATCTTCTTCTTATCACCTGTGGATGGGAATGAAGGGGGGGTGAGCTTATAGCTCGTGGGTAACAGTTTATAACAAATAAATAAGCAAAACCTTTTAAAAACGCTTTTCTTTTATTTTCTTGCAGAAACTTTGTTTGAAACCCATAAAACACATTTTCAAAAGTTCTTTTCTCACAGTAATCGAAATCACAATTTCCAAAATATGGATGCATCAATCACATCACTTCACAATGCAAATGCACACATAATGGCTCGAGAGTTCCGTAAACACGACAGATAAACCGAAGTTTATACCGTAAACTATCCGAGTCCGATTTCTCAGGATCTCGTGGCCTCAAGCGGCAAAGGGAGAAGGCTATAATTTTCTATACGTCGGCGCACGTGACTCCATCCGTAACTCTCTTACCCAAACAAAGCACATAACAATTCGTGCTCAATCAATTTATCGAATGTTTCCATACTTTCAAGCTTTTCTATCTTTTCATTCATGCAAAATGCCATAACATATTTTAATGGCATAACATGAGCATAACTCACCAATTGCAATGCAATTTCAATGATCATAATAATTCAACAATTTAATCACGTATAGACCAAAGTCAGAACAATGAATGCAAGTTATTTCTTTAAAACATAAACCAAACGTATGCAGATTCATAAAGCACATTTATTCAAAAACATAATTTGCATAAATCTTGTATTTTCAAAAAAACATTCCGAAAGCATTTTCATAACTTATCGAATTTATCGAAAATAACGAATTTAACAATTTACGCGATTTCTTAAATCCCAACCACTGAAATGAATTTCAAAATCTTTCTTCATTTCTCAATTCATTTTAAAACTCGTAACCCTTTTTCCAAAAATATTCGGGAACAATAAAATTCAATACTTTCTCAATTTTCAATCAATCTCCCAAATCATTTGAAGACCAGAAATTGAACCTTTGTGTCATTTTTCAAAATTTCAGAAATTTTCTTAATTTATCAAACATTTAAAACGTGTATAATTTCTTAAAACAATTTCTAAAACCATTTTAAAAGTAAGGAATCTAATCATACGAAGATCAAAGACTTCAAATATTTACATAACCAACATTTTTAAACAATTTCAAACGCATTTTGGAAATCACACTTTGTCAAACATTTTATAAACAAGTTCGTAAATCGTAAACTTTTCAAACACTTTTATAAACAATGTCGAAATCATAATTTTCAAATACTTTTATAAACAATGTCGGAAATCATAATTTTCAAATACTTTTATAAACAATGTCAGAAATCATAAATTTTCAAATATTTCCATAAACAATATTTTCTAAACACTTCCGAATTTCTGCGGAAATCACAAGTTTTCAAACCTTTACATAAAACCATATTTTATAAACGCTCTTAAAACTAATCGAAAATCATAACTTTTCAAACCTTTATCATATTCAAGCTCAATCTCATTTATCGAATGCTCTTTTTCGAATATTCGAAATGCCATGGAATCTTTCAAGGCATAACACAAATGTATTTTTGCAATTCGTCAAAAGTTCATGTATTGAATCAATAATGATTTTTCAAATCATTCATACAATGATGAAATTAGAAAATCTCTTTGTTTAAAGAAGGCAGTAGTGGCTTATAAATTCTATTATAAACAGGTACCCACCTCGAATCGATGCTATAAACTTATTCCTCGCTCCAATTTGTCCATTGATTCCTTCTTTCTTTCAATTTAACTTCACCTAAAGCAATTTCACCCAAATTCAACATCATAAAAATCATAATCCTCAAATTGAACTTAGAGCACACTAATTCCACATATAACCAAGCCATCTAAATCACAAATTTCCAAAATCCCCAATTTACAAAATTGGGCATAAACCCTAATTAATTTCCATCCAAAACTAAACCCATAATATTAAGCAATCAACAAAATTAACTTCATACTCCACAAACCCATACCATTTTCCATATTTCTAAATCAGAAATTCATCAAAATTCACAGATCTCAAAATTTTGCATCTTACCTTCTCTCACACCATTTTCGGATTTTTGGGCTCCATAAGAAGCTTTCATCTTCTTCATCACCTTTCTCTTTGAAAAGCACCAAAAACCCCTCAAGAAACTTGGAGAAAACTGAACCTTTGAAGCTCTCTTCTTCTTCTCTTCGGTTCTTCTCCACTGAAACAAGCTTTCTCTCTTCTCTCCTCTTATTTCTTTTAAGTCTTTTGGGCAATAATCGTGATTCTCCTCCAAACAACTACAGCACCCTTGCTTTTATAGTGCCAGGTCAATTAATGAATAAGGAATGACCCATAAGCCCCTCCATTTAAGCCTATAAACTTAACTCTTGAAGTAAACTTCTAAAATTGCCCCTTCATTGGTCTTTAAAACTGACATCTTGTCTGATTATTTCGATCAGGTAAATGAAGTCATTTGATAAAACTTTCTTCTAAAGAAATGTTCCTCTATGTCTTAAGAATCCATTGCTTCAAGAATCGGAACGATCGGAGCTCTATAGCTCAAGATATCTCCAAAATACTAAAGTTTGTTCTTCAGACCCGAGGCTGAACACTACACCTAACTTCCGACCCATATTTGGAAGTCTTAGAGGCTACATTGTCGATCGGCTCCTTCATAACATTTGTAGCCCCATGTCTCTATTGTAATTCTCAAAAAGAATCAGCTCAATCCGAGCTCTAACGATTGATATATCTCCAAAATACTGAACACTGTTCAGCCATTACAACACCGAGATGGAACACTATATCTAACTTCCGACCTATATTTGGAAGTCTTAAAGGCTCCATTGTTGATCGGCTCCTTCATAACGTTTGTAGCCTCATCTCTCTAGTTTAATTTCCAACAAGAATCAAATCAATCTGAGCTCTATAGCTCGAGATATCTCAAAAATACCGAACACTGTTCAAACTTTTACAACCGATCAACTCACTATAATCCGAGCTATCTTTCTCCATTTAATTCCAAAACCTACCTATCTAGTATGGAAAGATAGAAAAATGTCTTAGGAATCCAACGCTTTAAAAATCAGGTTGATCGAATGTCGGACGAAGAAGTTATGGCCAAAACAAGGAAGAGAGGTCGGTCGGCTGAAAATCGATTGCAAAGGTCGACAAAGAAGTTGGTCGGTCGCAGACTGTCGTTCGTCTTCATGCTGGTGGGCGATCAACCATGCGATCCGACCTCCAAACTTCAAATGTTCATATCTTTTGACTCCAAGCTCCAAATTAGACATGATTTGTTTCTTTGGAAAGATAAAAGACAGATCTACAATTTTCAAGAAGGACTCACAAGCAAGCTCAGACTCTAAAGGGATCAAAAATTTACATAAAGATGACTGATCGATAATTTCTCAACAGTACCAAAACTTGCAAACATCATAACTTTTGATCCAGAACTCCATATTTAACAAACTTGGTGTCTATGGAAAGCTTGAAGAAAGATCTACAACTTTCATTAAGGCCTAAAAGAGTCAGATAGACCCCTAAATGGGTCAAAAACTCCACACAAACTGACTGGTCGATCAGCTTCACACTAAACAGCTTCAGAACTTCTAAAAATCATAACTTTCTACTCCCTTGTCCAATATTTTCGTGCCTTATATCAATGGAAAGATAAAAACATAATCTACCACTTTCATTAAGACCACTTTAGCTAAATCAATCTAAATCAATACAGATTTGCCATTGAAGTCTCTAAACACCATTCCAACACATCAACTTCACATATCAACACATCAACTTCACATATTCACCCACTACCACAAACTCTTCAACTAATTCATCTCAAACACAATTCAACTATCCCATAAAGTATTTCAAAACCATTTACCCACATCAAATTCAACACCAAAGGATATGCGCATACACATTTCTCCTTCACAAAAGTCATACACAATCTTACTATTAATAGCATTTTCCAAACCAAGGCAAAATACACTTAACTTTCAAATATCATAACTTTCAATCCCGATATCGAAAAATAGCATACTTTATGGCTACGAAAAGCTCTCAACATAATCTACAAATTTTATGTAAATTATTTCCTCAAAATCTACCTAAATCAAAAGTCAACTCTTTACGCCAAAAAGTCAAACTTTCTAATTTTCTTCAAAATTTCACACTTCCACTTTCTATTTCGTGCTTTTCAACTCTATTTCAATCAACCCATTCACTTTAATTTTCATAACTCATACAAATCTACTCAAATTTCAAAGTCATCAAAACCAATCACTTCATTTCTCATCAATCTCCTTTAAATACAATAACATCTACAACACAATACCTATACAAACATACTCATTGAATTCCATTTTAATAATTCTAATTTCTACTGAAAGTTCGGGGTCCAACATATAAGCTCACCCCCCTTCATTCCCATCCACAGATGATGAGAAGAAGATCGGGTGTAGAAAATTGAAGGTTTTTGTTTGTATGTGTGCATATTGTTTTATTTGTAAGTTAGATTGTTGTTGAGAATTCTGCGATCATTGGATTTGTGTACATATTCGGATTTTGGATATGGATGTTGTATTATGGCTTGGAAATGCCATTAATATCTCGTAAGCATTTATTACATGATGTAAATTAGTTATGGATTTTGTGTATGCAATTGGGTATATGATTGTGATGGTTGGTCTGAATTATTTAAGGTGTTAATTGTTTGAGAATTGATGGTATTTAATTTGGAATGTGTGCGATTTTATGAAAATGAAAAGTGAGGGTTTTAATCAGTGAGATATGATTGTATATGAAGAAGCAAATAAATTGAGTTTAAGTGCGAATGATTTCAATTGGATATTGAAGTCACTTTGTAAGAGATGGAATGAAAATGGAAAAGAAAGAAAAAAAAAGTACACAGATTTGGATTAGTTTAGACTGATATTCATAAGATTTTCAACGCGATGCTTTTCCTAAAATATTTTTTCACGGATGTCGAAAAATTGGTTTCGATTCGATTTGATCTGATGTTTGTTTCGTTTTGATTTGCTTCCAATTCTTTCGCATTAAGATTGGATTTGCTTTCGTGTTGTAAATACCATTCTTCGCTTTCGCTTATGATTTTGCTTCCGCCTTGTGTTCCTTTCCTTCGATTTTTGCTTTCGTTTCACATTCGTTTTCCCTTTCTTCAGTTGGGATCCGGTTTCCGGATCGGGTCCCAACATTTGCTGTGTCTTACTTTTGTTGCGTCTTACTTTTGTTGCATCTTATTTTTGTTGCGTCTTACTTTTGCTGTGTATTACTTTGCTGCGTCTTATTTTTGCTGCGTCTTACTTTTGCATCTCCATATATAACGATCATAACTTTCGACTCAGATGTCCAAAAATATCATACTATATACCGTTGAAAAGATAAAAGAAAGATCTATAACTCTCAAGAAAGAAACTTTGTGAAAATCTATCTATATTAATCCAGATTTTCTCTCGAAGTTAGAATACAAATTTTACATTCAGCTCCTAATGTACTACACCCAGTTCTCAACTTCATGAAATTTTGAGACTCTTAGAGATAGAATTAAAATTCAATGTCTTCATACAAAATGTAGTCTTATATCTCTAGGTTAATCCAAATTAATAATAATCTCGTTTGGACAACTAGATAAAACGTTATCGCTAAAAGATTGAAGCATATTCAATGAGTATTTTCTAGATTTTCAAACTTTCAATATTTCACATCTAACTCATCTTCTACCTAAAGTATCTCTTCCATTACATTTCCTCATAATTATCTACCCAATTAACTCAATATATCAGTCATAAAAAAAACTCATGGTCTATAATTAATCCTTAACCCAAAAATAATATAGAGCATCAAACATGTACCCATTCATCTTAATTTTCTGCACTCACCCTCACTCCATTATATGCAACATCAACTTCCAAAACATCTCTATAACACTTTATGCGTCATTAATAATCAATAACAAGGATACAAAATGAAATTTACAAAGATATTTCATCATCCACGACACACACACACACACAAAATCAAGTCATCAATCCTACATTTCTCATCATTCGAGTTTCATTTTAACAATACCCATAACATTTAGAGCATAACTTACTTGGTTTCACTTCAAATTCTTCAAAAACAACACTAGCCCTAAATCCCAAACATCACTTGTTCATCAACTTGAAGGAGGTAAAGATAGGTTTTTCTTAGGGTAGAAGACACGAATAGCAAAGTGGGCTTGGTGTAGAAAGGAAAAACAGAGAAATCTCTTAGAAGGGATTAGATGGAAAACTTTGTGTGTTGGGAGGAAACTTGAAGAAGATGACCATCAAGAATGAACCTACACATATAACTTAACTTTTCAACTCTTAGAAATAGTAACCTACTTCTAACACAAGTACACAGCCTAAGTGACACATGTCACTTTCCTAATACCTAAGCTCTAACTTAGTTTCTTTTGAAACTAACTCCCTTAACTCTCATCTTTGCAATTCAACTATCTCCAAATCTTCTTTTGATTACTTTTTTCTATTTTCTATAATTTTCTAAAATTTATTCCTAAATTCATCCAAATTCCCAAAATTCTCCAAAAATTCCACATCAACAATTATACTCTCCAAATCAATTTTTCAATATATACAACCACAATTTTCAATAGAACCCACATTTATAAACAATTTTACCAAAAAATGTCAATGAATGCATGTACAATTATGGTCATGTGCAAAATTTTCACTATTCTCATGTATGTGTATGATACATTATGCATGAGCATGCAAATACATTTCTAAGCTCTCATAATCACTCACATTTACCATTTTAACATTCCCACAGGTAATGGGATGTTACGACTCTCCTCTCAGTAAGGAAATTTTGTCCTCGAAATTCTTACCTGTTTGCTCGAACAGGTGGGGATATTGTCTCCTTATATGCTCCTCTGTCTCCCAAGTTGCTTCTTCAGTTGAGTAGTTTATAGTATGTCAAATTTGCTTCAACTTCACTCATTGAGGATTGAGTAATTAAAACCTTTGTAAAATTTGTATTGAGCTAAAATTAGTAACTAAACTATACAATCAAAAGTGAAAATTTTGATAGAAGCATATGATGACCTCTCTTTATCCACCTTCAAGCTTTGAAAAAAGGTTTCGTATCATGAGGAGACTGGATAGGAAAGAAAGAAAAGGACACATCGGTAAACACATAATAGTTAGTTGTTTAAGACAAGCGACATTAATTCTTTTCTTTTAGGAAATTAACCTCTCTTGTCATCTAAAATGCTTTATGATTAAAAAAAAGGTCCCTAAAAAGTACTCAAAGAAAGATGCTTCTATTGCTCTTTCATCTTTGCTTGAAAAAACTTCTTGAAACTCAAATTGTTGAAGATCGTTTTTCTATGTTTGCTTACCTGATTCTATAAAGGACTACTATATACTCTATTTATATTTCTAATCTTTTTTTTGGTAATCCTGCAAACCTTATAGTCAAGCCCTATATATGTCCACTTTCCTTACCTTAAATCTTACTTCTCCAAAGGCTTCCACTAATTATGACTATGAAACTACCCTATTTCACTCACTTGAAGGTTTCCAGAAGGAAAAGAGATTTCTATAGGTAGACAGAAAACTAATTCAACTTAAATTCCTAAGGCTTTTAGCTTAGCATCACTTTTATGCCCTTTCAAAAGCAGTTAGACTAGATAATGCCCTTATGACTTCAACCGATGGGAAGGCCAGACCAACAAGAATAATATAGAATGGTAGCATAAAATTACCCTCTTCTAGTAAGTCAAATGAGTCATTTCATGCACTAGGCCTCGTCTCTTAGCTCTTATGTTTTGTATTCCATAAATTTGGTAGAAAGGGGAGTCCTTATATGGATAAAATCTAGTCACTCGCACCTATGTGGAACAAGAGAAATCCATATTTCATTATTACAGTGAAAGTGATTGAATAATCTAATAAAATAAAATGGGCATAATTACCCCGCTTGAAAAGTGTATAATTTAGTAGTTCTGTTAACAAAAATTGAAAATGGAGACTTTCTCAAAAGTGCTTTTCTATTTGCTATTTGCAAAGGAATTGTGCTAATTAAAATTTTTTATTTGATAATGAAAATAAAAATGGTTTTTGGTTTCCTGCTATGTAAGTTAAGGTTAAAAACTTATTTGTGACTTAGACTGACCCTTCCCTTCTGTTCTTTATTCCAATTTACGAAATGCTTAACAACATGATAAATAAATAAAAAAATCCTAAACTTTTATCAAATTTTCACTAAAATAGAATAAGTCAATTAAAGAAAAAATATAGTAAT
Source organism: Erythroxylum novogranatense (assembly GCA_029891385.1). NCBI lineage: Eukaryota > Viridiplantae > Streptophyta > Magnoliopsida > Malpighiales > Erythroxylaceae > Erythroxylum > Erythroxylum novogranatense. The sequence goes on along the minus strand of CM057231.1, from coordinate 86,856,062 downwards.
TGATCATTGCAACTCTTTTTAAAAGAAAATGAACAGACGTTAACCATATATACTAGCTTACCTTATTTTACTTATATCCCTTCTTTCCATCTCATTAAGTGGTATCTGGGTATAGCATGTCTTGTCAATAAATTATACATTGAATGCCATAGGAAGAGCTTGGGGGATAAGACAAAAGACTGGGCGTAGAGGCATACATTGCATAAAATAAAGGAGGGGAAAACAATGCTATATGCATTCGTAACTTGGCTACTTAAATTTTCATGAGGATAGTTGTACAAACTCGTTGCCCTTGTGTCAATTCTCCATTTTTCATAGTTTCAACTTAAATTGAATCCAAACCTAACTGAAGCTAAAGAGCTACCTTCTTTTCCCACTCGAAATGGAGTTCCTAATATGCCTTTCATTTGAAAATAAATCTAATATGTCATTTCAAGTCCTTTCTGGAGTCAGATTCTTTCAAATTAAATCAAAGAGCTGCCACTTCTTTCAAAAAAATCATGGCATGAGATGCTTCTTTTATTTTTGGATTCCTCTTTTTCATTCCTTGTCAACAGGAAAGGAATAAATCCCAAGCTTTAAAGCGAATTCAATAACTAAGGTTACTAATATGCCATTAATAGCGAAAACAAAAAGGATTACAACTATTATGAGAAGATCTATCTTTCCTTATTATATTTCTAGCACTTAAAAATTTCTACTCAGCGCCACAAAGAGCCCTCCTCAGTGAATGTAATGACACCACTTAAGAGAGCAAGGGATGAATGAACTATTACAAAATTGTTTACAAGGAAAAAAATGATTACTGATTCAATCACAACAGGTACTTTCACATCTAATATCAATCTAAGAATAAGTATTCATCCCAAAGCTCCTAGGTAACCAAATTCAAGTAGGATTGGATTAAGTTCTCTTTCTAGCGATCGTTCCTGAATCAATTGTAAGAGGTACTCTCAATTCAGTTCCACCAAACCCGAAAACCATTCTATAGGAGCTTACATTCGAGTCTTATTCTTCATATATGATGTCACTTCTTTCCCCTACTTTTAGTAAAGTTTCTAAATGGGAATATCTGGCATTTTATAAAAATATAATCTCTTAGGAATTTCTCAAATAAGAAAAATGTGTAGCTTCTTCTCAACTAGTGGCACCGATAACTAAAAAAATCTTTTATCCAATATTAATTACTTATATAAGACCAAAAACTCCTAATGGAATAATTACCAAATCTGAATGTTATTTAACTAAGACTTTTTTTCCCTTTGTGCCATTTGTCCCTTCTCCTATTGCTATTGGTTCCATTTTATCAAACCAATAATAAGGAAAGATCCAAACAATACCACTTCTTTGACTAAAACAACATATTCTATTCCTGAGACACCTTCTTTTAGGCTATTCAGTATCTAGCATTTTAAGTGCCATCATGTCATCGAGATCTTCAGAGTGGCAGGGGCTCTGACTACCTTTTCCCATGTTAAAAGAAGAGGTAATAGGCTTAGTAAGACCCGAACCTACAATATCACCTTTATAAAAATGTGAATTTCAACCAATTAAACTATATGCCCCTAAGGATCTTTACGTACAATTCCTTCACTTTAGAAAGAGCATATGAAAAAAGAAAGAAAGGGGAGGCCATTGCTCTATCTGCTTCTTCCTTTTCCCATATTTTGCTCAAATATGTGTGCCCTGTGACTTTATTATACAATATCTGGTTCGATAAGACCAGGAATGAATAATTAGAGAAAATTTTTTATCTTATTTTTTAATAATAGATATATTTTTATATGTATTATTAAATACAAAATAGGCAAAAAAATAGTAGAATTAAAGAAAACGACCCTTTCACGACTCAAATTGACAGTACACTTTTTAGCTTATAATGACTTAAACAAGTAACGGCTCTCTATTTGTTTACAATGCTGGTTGTTCACCTTTAGCTAAAATTAAAAGTAAAACTTCATTCCCCACTTCATTTTGGATTAAATAAGAAAAAAATACATAAGGAGTAAAAGAAAATTTTGGTTACGACAACCATAGGTTAGTCCAACTACTTACTTTACTACACCTATAAGAAAAATAAGTCTACATGAGAAAAGTGTTTAATAAGGGACTATCTTGAGTTGTCAAAGAGTGTTAGCTAGCTAACTTCTTTCCATTGGGTGTAAAATAGTGTGATTCTTGCCTTGGACTAGTGGGTTACACAAGTCAAAGTTTATCCTGACTTTCTTCTTTTTACTCTATGAACAAAGGAGCCACGTTATTCAATGAGGTTGAAGAGGGATGTGGGGATTGCAACTATAAAACAGCTACAAAGATAGCCAGCCATAACCAAAACCCTAATATTAACCTGACAATAGAAATGAAAACACAAGTCTATAGATAGGAGACCAAAAACAATGCTAATTTCCACTCTCTCAATGATGAAAGTGCAACTGATATCATTGTCGTAGCAACTAAGAAAGTATTTAAACTGACTGGATTTGATTCAAGTGACCTAACCCTCAAACTTTCACCTCATGAATAGTTATATAAATAATTTCATTCGAGTGCACTTTCGATGAAAGTCAACCAGTGTACCAAGTCCTTGAAATTTGCCAATCTTAGTAGGCCTATACTAAGGCCTAAATAGGCTAGCATCTAACTTAAACGTAAAAGGCAAACCTCCCTTTGAGGCCTAGGAATTTGTCTATAGTGCTATCTGGTATTAGTGATATTCCTTCTTGCCTTCTCTTAGCCCTTATACGATACGAGGTCTTTTAAAAGCCACTTGGCAAAGAAAAAATAATGATGAATTCTTCTAAATCAACTAAAAAAAACTTCTAACATGAATGATATTTAATGCAGAAAAAACAACCTTCACACCTTAAATAGCTTAATAAATATCAATCAACATAAAAATGCACTTACTCCTATATTATATATCTCTAAAATTAGAGTTGCCAACAAATAAGAAGTCCCAAACACTAAGATTTTGACTACTATGGAGCTTAATTCCTTGATAAAATGTATTGTTCACCCAAGTTCCTGAGGCTTATCTAGAAAAAAGTTTTCAAGTTGTCCTTTAGGAAACCAAAGAACCTATCCAATCCTATTTCTATCCATCTGTGAACAAGTTAGAGTCTTAAGGCAAGTTTGCCTATTTTTGAATATATTGGGGATTTCCTATCTATCTCAGTACCCTTTTTATTATTTATTACATCCTTAGGGATCTTAGGCGAGAAAGAAGAGCTCTGAATCATCTAGTTAAGATTGCCTTTCTTCTCTTGCGGAAAATATGGAGTACCTCAAGCTATTCTCGTTGGCTAGGTTAAATCAACAACTTTCACTTTCAAAGGAATAGGTAGGTGAAAGGTTCGGTCCATATACCTTTTGTAAGCCCTTTCTTGGGGTATCTCAAGCCATAGTAAGAAAAAAAAGTGCTCCACTTTTAGCGATCTCACCTCAGTTATTAATGATCATATCTTTGAGCTCTCACTTGTAACAGATGCCTGGTCTAACTGATGTCCTGATTCCCAACTTTTCTCTATTCTTGTCCTTACTTTCCATTAGTTTATTGCATTGGAATGGAAGGTAAAGCTCCCAAACAAAGAGTTGGATGGGAAGATATAGGACAAAGCAAGAAACTAGTTTACTTAACTATCGACCTAGCCTAGCCATTTCCACCCCTAATGCAAGTAGTTTTCTAATAATATTAATCATCTAGCAGCTAATACCTTGGTTTGGATACCAAGCTCCCATGCTCCAAGAGTTTGACTCTTAGTAATTCAGTATGGTTAACCAGATTGATTAGGTAAGATCTAACAAAAGTGAAGTAAGTAGGGGTAGCCTTAATAAAGTGGTCTCATAACACTTCCGTTAAATTTAACCAAGGAAGGCATAACATTGTCATATAGTTCATTGGTAAATCAACCATATCACGAGTTTAGCTAACTAACTAGTTAGTTCAATCAAGACTAGCTTGCTACAGCCTAAGGGTTACCTAGTGAATGATCTCAACCAAGCATTGAGAACTACTCATGTATTTTGCTTTACCTCGGGAAAATGAGCTTGCCAATTTTCAATACCTGAACTTAGCCCTTGGAAATGTAAAAGCAACCAAAGGAAGAATTGGCTTCGAAGCTCCAATTAGAAAATCATCAATGAGATGAAAATAAATTTTATCCTTTTTTCATTTTAAGTTAGGTGGAACACGCTCGTTTGGCCCCAATTCGTGACACTAAAAAATAGTTAGATTTTATGCCTAAAATTTACATACTTCCATCTAATTCCTTAAAGAATGGACAGTATTTGCTGGCCTTTCAACCATCTACATATTTGTTCTATTCCCTGATCCTTTAATAGTCGAGCAAACCAAGTCGCATTATAAGGCCTGCTCTCGCATTTCTTTCATTAGAAAACTTTAGTTTGTAATAGGTAAAATGCTTTATGTTCAATCGTAGTAATGTCATTCTCTTCCTTTCATCCTAAAATAATTGTTTTAAGATTTTCTTCTCGCCCTCGTAGCTTGCATTCAATACTTATTTTTATATGATTCAACCTCCTACTACTCTTAGATTAAGGTTGTCATAAACCTCAAGCCCTAAACCTGATCGGAGCCTTTTGATGCCTTACTTTCCTATCCTACTTGCTCTCTTAATTCAATATATCCTGTGAATCCTTATCTTGGAATCTATCTAGGAAGAAAATGCCTTATAATTTAGTTATTTGAGAACAAGTCCTGTTCACTTAACTATAGGCATTGACATTCCTGTTCTTACAACTATTTCTAGGCACATGGGTCTTTTGATCCAATTTAGGCATCCTCCATCCCTACAGGATAGTCTAGTCCATTTTACACACCCTTTCGATCTGTATAAGTTCTAGCTCTGTCTACCCTAGTTAGGCAAAATGGCAGTTTCATGTGTTGTGAATAAAGAATAAATGGTCTTTTCTACTGTTTTCATTGTCAATTTGATCTTTTCTTTCCTAGGTTTGGTCAAGACAAACTCTTCCTCTTAATAAGATTTTTCTCTTATTGTTCTCAAGATGTCTCCAAACTTGAGGGTGAGAAGGAGAATTGAATAAACTAAATCACAAAAATCGATTTACTCATGTAGAAGAAAAATTAAAAAAGTAGCAAATAATTCATATAGTAGTGTAAGAGTTAGTCAATTTTTTTGAAGTCAGGGCTTTTAAGAATAAATTGTAGATAAAGTGTTTCCAGGGAAGATCAATTGTTCACATATTAGCTGCTACTTTGAAGCCTCATTCGTACCGCATATCTAATTCTTACATAGAAGTAAGCTCTATGGTCATTTATTAGTATAGTATAGAATGCTGTCTTTCCTCTTTAATAAAAAGGAAGTGAGTCAAAAGAACATAAGTGAAAGAAAGTGAAAAGCAACAAACTACTAGAATTTTTTTCCATTTGCATAAGAAAAAAAAAGCTAATTAAGATTAGTTGTTGGAATTTTTATAGCTTAGGGAAGGGAATGGTTATTCGCCTTTTCTTTTATTAACTAGTTCGAATCTAATTCGAAAGAAGGAAGTGATCTTTAGTGAGTTTATAATCTATGTACCCTTTCAGGATAGACAACTATAGGAAGTATCATTGGGATTAATCAAAGTTAGACTTTCATTACTTCAATTCAAGAACAACCATATGGGGCAACCTTTAGGACACATGCGAACTGATCTTCATATGCTATTCTCTTCCTAACCCAACCGTCTGATCGTCGGCTTATCGTTCAATATTAAAATTGATCCTCGGAAACCGGTCAAATAAAATTTATACCAAGGATTGCAATACAGGATGCAACCTCGGGTCGACTCTCAAGGAACCAGTGTACTAACTGATCCTAGACTAGCCTAATGTTTGAATGATGCATGCAATTAAAGCAATAAAAAGGGGGTTTTGATTTGATTAACTAAAAATTAAACTAAGCCAAAGTAAGAATAAATGTTTTTGGGATTTTTAGAAAACTAAACGATTGAAATTAAACAAGTTTGAAATCAACTTACTAAAACTCTCCTGAAAATGTAGTCGAGTCATCATCGTTCAAAATAGATATTGGGGATTGAAATCCACTAAGTTTCGAAAAGTAAACCTTAACAACTCGTTAAGTCCAAGAATTAACCAATCAACTCGATTAATTAAAACTCGTTAAAACCCTTAGTGTATGCTATAAATGATTAATGCAATAAATCAATCAAATTAAAAACATGACTAACTTAATCAAACACAACTAGGCAGATTAGGTTAACCAGTATAAAATCTGACTGATATACATGAACTCCATGTATTTAAGCACAGCATTCAACACTAATCAATCCATAACACAAATCAAAGTTTAACATCCTACTAAACTATAGCAAGATTCATTCGGTTATACACTGTAATCTCCAACTCGGAGTTGTTACAAATCCATAACCGAAATCTAAAACAATGGTTGATTACCCCTTGAAGCTTGTTGAACTCTGACCCAATGCTACATTTCCAGAAGACTACTGATTTAGCCGCTCATGACTCCGGCCAACTCCATCACTGCTGGAGAATCACCGATACTCATGATCAGACGACGAACTGTTGAAGATGAAGACAGCGAACGTTGTCTGTGGCTGAACCTGTAACACAGAATGAAAACCTATTAGAAGCGAAAACAGAAAAGAATGAAAGAAACTGGAGAAGAACGAAGAAAAGGGAGGAAAAGAAAAACTCTGTGCGGCCGTCTCCGTTTTTGCCCTAAATGGCAAAGTTTTATAGGGATGCGTGCGGGCCGGGTCGGAACAGTGGAACTTTTGCCAAATATAGGCCGGATTATCCGACTTCTGCGGCTAATGGCCGTCACATTGCAAATAACGTTGAATGGTCACTTTCGCTTAAAGAATTAAATACCATTAATTCGCCTCGGCGAATGGAGAGTTTAGTTCGCCCAAATAATCTCATGGCGTGTTGACTTGTTGAATGTTGACTCCTTTGGTCCTACAAAATACAACTCATTCGCAGTATCAATTGTCCCAATAAAAATTATGCAAAATTAATGACAAATGACAACAAAATACTAACAATGTGCAATTTATCAAAAATCAATATGCGGGACCAAAATAAGCATAAAAATCATAAATCAGGAGTCAACAAATGCATAATTACTAAAGAAAACGGGCCTAATTTATAGTATAAATTTGGTCCAATCAAATTCCCCCACACTTAAACCTTTGTACTCCTGAACAAAGCTTATAAGAGTCAAAAAGGTACAAGAGTAAAAGAAAATTCTGCCCATGCTCAAACAACAACCAAAATTGACTCAATCCACTTTATCGAATTCAACGCAAAGAAATTGAAAGAGTGCTAATAAAACAAACATTGAAAGAATTTAAGCACAAGAGATTGAACAACGGAGAATCACTCGGGATATGGTGTTTACGCTCAACTCACTTGTATAGTAGGGATATTTTTCTCTCAATCTACTTAATACATCTCCTACCATAGGCTTGTATCAATTTTATTTCTCCACTACAAGGACTATCAATTTGAAGATCAAGAGGTCTTTAAGGGTTGTAATGAGCGGAAGGCTAAATGAATGGATGATGTGAAAGAAAGAAAAAATATGAGCATGCACATAAAGTGAGGAATCGATGTCAACAGCAAAACTAAAACACTACACTAAAATAAATTGAATACACACTTTTTTTTTTGTTTTTTTTGTTTTTTTTTTGTTTTTTTGTTTTAGATGCTAATCCCTTTTTGGGATGCAACACATTATGATCCCTTTTCGGGATACACAAGACTAACACTTTTCATTTTTCAACACTTTTTTTTTCTTTTTTTTTCAACAGCTAATAACTAAACACAGACTACCGATCATCTAAGAATGTATGCAAATGCTCATAGCAAAAGGCTCAAGGGGCTAGCAAGAGGAAAAAGTGTTTAAGGGTTGGTGTTTGGGGAAAGAGCTGAAAGAAAGAACGCTTCTATCATATCCAAAAAAATCTAGTCCATCAAGCTTTGAGTAAAAATTGACACAAGTTCTAGAGAAGAATGGACTGAGCAGATGCACACACAAAAATATAGAAGAAAAATTTGGCTCGAATATCCTTCCAACAAGGTTTTTGTCTCAATGATCAATCTCAAGTCTTAAAAACTTAAAATGCTACCTCGTTAGCATGCTCCCATTTACTTTGTTTTGAAAACTTCAAAAGTTAAAATTTTTGTCAAAACCAATTATCGTTCGAAGAATGGAGAGCATTTTCAAAAACTCAAGTATCAGTTTGAAACTTATAAGGGTTTTGCATGCAAGGGCACAAAAGAACAAGTGCAGAAAATGTTTTGATTGAGTCCAAATTTATCAGTAAAAGCAACGGGCCCACAAAATTATGCACAAATTTTAATAGGTGTACAATGCAGAATATAAAAGGGAACGGTTCCCCCACACTTAAACATGGCATTGTCCACAATGGCAGAAGTAGCAAGGCACACAATAGAAGCATGAAACATGCGGAGCTAACAAGAGGGAATCAATTTATTGAAACAGAAATGAAAATCCTACTTAACTACAACTATTCCTACTGGATGGGTTGCTCCCCCCACACTTAATCAACACATTCATGCAACACAACATTTCAAGTCAAATTAAATAATGTGCACAAATATATTGAAAATGCAGGAAAAGAAACACCTGGTGCTCACGGTGGATCTTGTAGTTCGGGATGGACGTGCGGTTGATATCCAAGCTCCATGTCAACAGCTTGGGTCCTGGGCAGCTCCATGTCCATTCCCGTATCCGAATAAGCACCGCACTATCATCAAAATAGAAAGCGCCTCCAAAGAGATCATTAGTGGTGGGGTTAGAGTTTCTGCAAATTCAGAACAAGCATCATCAATCACAACATCAAGCATATTCACCCCAAGCAAGGAGTAATCCTCGTTAGGGTGCTTCATAGCTTCATACATGTTGAAGCTAACGTGTTGATCACCAACCTCCATGGTGATCTTCCCTTCCTTCATACTGATCATTGTACTTGCCGTCCGAAGGAAGGGTCGTCCAAGGATTAGAGAAGTGTCCTGCACCACTTCAGTAGACATATCTAGAACATAGAAATCTGCAGGAAACACTAATCCTTTAACCTGAACTAAGATGTCCTCAATAATTCCCACTAGATGGCGGAAGGATCTATCAGCCAACTGTAAAACTACCGTGGTAGGTTTTATGCTTTTAATGCCTAGGGCTTCATAAACAGATTTCGGCATGACGTTAATTGCCGCCCCCAAATCCAATAATGCTCTCCCAATTGTTACCTTTCCTATAACACAAGGAATGGTAAATGAGCCTCGATCCCGCACTTGACCGGAATTTGGGGCTTGAATAAAGCCGACACATTCGAACTCACCTGGACACGTTCATTAGGCCTAAATTTTCGCTTGTTCGTGCACAAGTCCTTCAGGTACTTGGCGTAGGCCGGCACTTTCTTAATCAAATCCAGCAGGGGCACATTGACTTCAACCTTCCCAAACAGGTCAATAATTTCCTTTTCATGTTTTAGCTCATTGACCTTCTTGCTCATCGATATGAGTTCGGAAAAGGAGGTCCTTTAAGTCGACTTCCTTCTTGGCTGGTTCATTTCGCCGATTTATCCTTATCAGTTCTTCTTCCTAATATGCTCGATGATTGCTCTTTATCCTCAATTGTTGATTGCTTCTTGTTCCTCAACAATTCCTCTTTGACCACTCTCTCGATCGCACAACTTGCTTCTCTCTCACTTGAGGCGCTTCTTCAACCTCAATTTCTTCGGTGCATTCTTCTTCTTCAGGAATGTCGAAATGCACTTTCTTTCCACTCCTCAGCTCAATTGCATTTAAACTCTTAGGGTTAATGACCGTGTTGGAGGGAATGGATCCGCTGCTCCTAGCTTGATTGTCACTCAAATTATTAGACAATTGAGTGACATACGAGTTCAGGTTCTCGGCCTTGGTCTCCCATTGATCCATGCGTTTTTCCAAGGCGCTAAAACGGGCAACATTCTTAGTGGAGTCCTGTTGGATGAGGTTAGCTATGGCGTTGAATTGATTCGCAGTCGAATTCCTCTCTTCCTTCATGAGAGTCATCATGCTGTGCAGCAGCTAGTTGGTGTCCTCCTTCGGTGGTTGTGGTTGCACCGTCAATGCTTGCTGATCTGGGAACTGGTTTGTAGATGTTCCAGCTCCACTCCCTTGTTGAAAGCGGTTGGGTGCTCTTCCCTCATTACTCCTCCAACTAAAGTTAGGATGAGATCTCCATCCTTCATTATACGTGTTGGAGTACGGATCCCACTTAGGATTTTGTCTCCCGGGCACCACTGCAGAGACTTCTTCATACCTCCCGGGACAGCCACTGGTTATGTGCATCACCGATCCGCAAGATTCGCAACTAGGTGCGGCGATTCGATGAAAGGCGAAGGCGCGATGCAGTCAAATTCTTGGTTGTTGTAATAGAGGACATTGTGAAGTTATCTTATGCTCTAGGAATCCACCTTTGATTCCGTGCTTTCCATCCTTTTATGCGAGCCGACATGGCTCCCACTTCTGGACACTTCGAATCTCGACACTATATGCTGATGATTTAGGGCCATCCTCTTAATCAAGGCCCACGCTCAAGCGGTGAGGTCGATCAACGATCCTCCAAGCAAAGATCCAACATCCCTTTTCTTGATTCTTCACCCCATCATGAAGTATTGAACAAGTTGTTCATCCGGATTTGATGATGGGGCACCTGACAACAGATCCTCAAATCTGCTCCAATAGTCATACAAGGACTCGTCATAGTCTTGCTTGGCGAATAGATTTCTTTCCTCATTGACGACGTCCTCGAGGCTGGAAAATATTTTTCCGTAAAAGCTTTTCTCAAATTGGCCCAACTATGATAGGCATTTGCAACATGCCTTGGGAGGCTCATGTACCACTCCGGGCCTTTCCTTCTAGGGATAAGTGAAACACCTTCCACAAAGACATGATCTAGGGGAGCTCTACGGGTTTCATGCTTTGACAAATCATTGTCGCCGCTTGTAAATGCATGTAGGATCTTCTCCCGCCAAACCGTGAAATTTGGGAGAGAATTGATCAATAGCCCTTAACTTCAAATTCACGTCAAAGTTCGGGCAGTCATGCGGTGAAGGGTCATAATTGACGTCCGAGGTCGTAGCTTCTCGATCGTTCTCGCTGTTGTTCCTATGTTCTCATCGACTCTTTCACGATCACCATTTAATCCATGATCTCCGTTCCTAGGTTGGTGACCGGGAAATTCTTGATGCTCAGCCATTTCTCCTACTTGATGTTCTAATGTGCTAAGGGTTGCTTGCTCTCTTCTGTCCTTCCTACGTTTCCTTAAGTATCGCTCGATTTCAGGTTGAAAATGAACTAACCTAAGTCTACGGGGCATGCAAAAAAGAAGTTCACCTAAGATAGCTCACTAAAACGACAGCGGATAACAAGGCTTCAATTCACTCAGGTTCGCTGCGACGTGTAAGAACTTGCTGCGGCGAACTAAGTAAAATTGTAACTTTCGCTGCGGCGAATATATGAACTTCATTGCAATGATCGATGAACTCATTGTGATTTAACAATGAACTCGTCCACGCCCAAGAAGCCTGCATCAAACAAAGCAAACGAAATTAACTAAAAATTAAGCACAATAAACAAAAACAATCGACTAAACACTTAGAACAAAGCGTAATGAAATCACAAATGTAATTAACACTAAAAACACTTAAGCGTAATGAAATTAAGAATGAAATTATGCAATGCAAATAAAATGCAAACAACAAAATTAAAATCAAAACAAACAACGGCTAACCTAAAGAACCAATTAATTTGATTCCCGACAGCGGCGTCAATTTGATCGTCGACTTATCGCTCAATATTAAAATTGATCCTCGAAACCGGTCAAATAAAATTTATACCAAGGATTGCAATACAGATGCAACCTCGGTCGACTCTCAAGGAACCAAATGTACTAACCGATCTAGACTAGCCTAATGTTTGAATGATGCATGCAATTAAAGCAATAAAAGGGGTTTTGATTTGATTAACTAAAAATTAAACTAAGCCAAAGTAAGAATAAATGTTTTGGGATTTTAGAAAACTAAGCGATTGAAATTAAACAAGTTTGAAATCAACTTACTAAAACTCTCACGAAAATGTAGTCGAGTCATCATCGTTCAAAATAGATATTGGGGATTGAAATCCACTAAGTTTCGAAAAGTAAACCTTAACAACTCGTTAAGTCCAAGAATTAACCAATCAACTCGATTAATTAAAACTCGTTAAAACCCTTAGTGTATGCTATAAATGATTAATGCAATAAATCAATCAAATTAAAAACATGACTAACTTAATCAAACACAACTAGGCAGATTAGGTTAACCAGTATAAAATCTGACTGATATACATGAACTCCATGTATTTAAGCACAGCATTCAACACTAATCAATCTATAACACAAATCAAAGTTTAACATCCTACTAAACTATAGCAAGATTCATTCGGTTATACATCGTAATCTCCAACTTCGGAGTTGTTACAAATCCATAACCGAAATCTAAAACAATGGTTGATTACCCCTTGAAGCTTGTTGAACTCTGACCCAATGCTACATTTCCAGAAGACTACTGATTTAGCCGCTCATGACTCCGGCCAACTCCATCACTGCTGGAGAATCACCGATACTCATGATCGACGATTAATCGTTGAAGATGAAGACAATAACGTTGTGCGTGGTCGAACTCGTAATACGTAATGAAAACCTATTAGAAGCGAAAATGAAAAGAATGAAAGAAAGCGGAGAAGAACGAAGAAAAGGGAGGAAAAGAAAACTCATGCGTAGTCTCGTTTTGCCCTAAATGGCAAGGTTTTATAGGGATGCGTGCGGGCGTGTCGAACAAAGGAACTTTTGCCAAATATAGGCGGATTATCCGACTTTCGGCTGCGGCTAATGGCTTCGTCACATTGCAATAACGTTGAATGGTCACTCGCCGCGACGAAAGAATTAAATACCATTAATTCGCCTCGGCGAATGGAGAGTTTGGTTCGCCCCAGCGAATCTCGCGGCTTGTTGACTTGTTGAATGTTGACTCCTTTGGTCCTCCAAAATACAACTCATTCGCAGTATCAATTGTCCCAATAAAAATTATGAAAAATTAATGACAAATGACAACAAAATACTAACAATGTGCAATTTATCAAAAATCAATATACGGGACCAAAATAAGCATAAAAATCATAAATCAGGAGTCAACAAATGCATAATTACTAAAGAAAACGGGCCTAATTTATAGTATAAATTTGGTCCAATCACCGTCCTCAATAGGGCTCAATCTCTATGTCAAATGCTCTTTAATGCGACCTTCCCACCTACCATTATAAAAAGAGAAAATTAGATTCCAGTCTATTCAATACCTACGACTTTGCTACAAGGATCACTTAAAACATTGTTGTTAAGGTCAATCTTTAACCCTTTCCCTGAAACCCTAAATGCCCTTACCCACCTGCCTTTGGCTATATTGATCTTGTTCATAAGCTTAGACAATTCTCCTTCTTTAGACATTATGTTCATCTTACCACTACTCTTCCTTGTTAACTCACGGATGGAATATCATACAACATAACAAATCTAGCTCGTACTACTACTTGAACCTCACCTACCTGAGACACAAACAAACCTATGTAAGAGCGTTGACTAATGAGAAACCTATTCTTGTTAACAACAAACCATTACCATATAGTTTCCTTTAATGGTGCTAATGATAGGGAAAAAAGACTTCCTTATAATGTAGTCTTTTTTAATTAGGAATTGAATAGGATAGGAGAGAAGCCATTTTCTCTTATTCAATTTATGGTTAGAGACTAAATACAACAGTGATCAACTATATGATAACACGAGATCTTTCCTCTTCTAATTCAATGCCCAAAGAATGAGACTGATTATTGGGCAAAGGAATGCTCTCCCTCTTATAACATTATTAACACAAAGCGAATTATCTTTTAACATATGGAACCCTGTCATTAAGTTTTTTACGTACTCATTCAAGTTGTTACTATAAACAATAATATCATCCAAGTAGACTACCAAGTCCAAGTATGGGTAGAATATTTGGTTCATGAGGATGAATAATATGGCAAGAGCATTTGTTAGGCTGGAAGGCCTGACTAGAATGTTAAAATCCATACGTTGTCACGCATGTCATCTTCGAATTATCCACCCTCTCCCTCGACCTCAGGGAAGATAAGGTTGATTAGATTGAAGATTGTTAGGAAGATAGCCTAATTCTTTTTTTCTATTTACTTTGCTAGTTCTTAAACTCGAGTATAGCACATACAAGTATGTTCTACCAATAAAAGATAGAATTGGTCAAATCATTAGGTTGTTTCTCTTAATTACATATGCATAAAAGGATGTTGGCATACCATTAGGCTAATATGTGCAATAAAAGATGGATTAATCCATAATTAGCATTACTGTTGTAGGGTTAGTAGCCTTAAAGTCTACTCATATTCAATGATATTGGCTTTCTAACCTCTGCAAAGTTAATTAAGCACTCATTCTCATATCTCCGAAAGATCAGTAGCCACATGGGGCTAGAGGAAGTCCTTATGAGTAGTGGGGTCGAAGAATCTTCCTGAGTGGGATGGATGCTTTCACTCAATGGGTAAGGAGCTTCATGTTAGTTCCACGTTAATTTAGAAGGTGTTAAATCTACCAAATCCTCTAGCCATATCTATTCCTTGTTTTTTTTTATTAAAGGTATAAGTGAGATAGAAAGGATAGGGCTAGGCTAGGAATAATAACATAGCAGGAACTCCCCTAAAGAAAATGTGGGTTCACTCCTAAACCAAGGGGGTATTCATCAACTTAGGAAGGTCAACTATGCTTTGTTTGTCAAGAAAAGGTAAGGAACAATGGTTATTTCATCAATTCTTTAACATTATCAATAAACAGGTTGATCCATAGGATAAAGGGGATAGAAGAGACATAGGAATGGAAGTTTAGATTCAACTAATTTCTTAAAGTGAATGGTTGTCTGTTATGAAATGATTGATCATGTTGCTATAAGCATCAAAATCGATAGAATAGTCAAATAGAGGGGTAGGAAAGGTAATTCATTAAGATGGGGATCACTTGAAGCTTTTTTTGAAAGTACAAGATGTGCTCGAACTCAAGAACCTTCACCGAGTCAAGTAAGCCCCCGTTGTTCATTCTTTGGTCATAACTTCAATGTGACTCGTGAGAGGTTTATAAGAAATATAAATCAGATTCTATATAGTGATCATTCTAGTGCTTCCCTAAAAAAAAAAGAAAAAAAGAGCAGGGTTTTTTCTTTAATAAGAATTCCTAGGTCACTTCTGTAGGAAAATTCCGGTGTGTGCATCACATGCATACGGTGCGGAAAAACAAAAATTTTTGTTCCGGGACCTTCCCAAAAGCCAGGATCCATGTGTCTATATAACAAAATCAAATCATAATGGCCAAAGGAGACCGTCTCTAATGGTATCCACGCAGAGATCGGAGAACCTAACCGGGGCAAACCCTTTGACCCGAGAATAGAGATCTTACCTTTGTTTTTGGAGAGCTATGATCAACGATGAAGGAAGATGAAAAGAGAGCTTGGAGAAGAGCTTGAAGATGAGAAGAAGATGAAGATCGTGTAGCTTGAAAGAGAACCTTGAAAACCCTTTTTCAATGACTCTCACATATCTCAGACGATGATCATCACATCTTACCTCCATAAGCCATTTGTCTTTAACTTTTAAAGACATTAAATGCAAAGTTGGAGAAGCATCCACGTTAGCCTTTATATATATATATATATATATATATAAAGTTATGACTTCTCCTCTCCTTCCACGTATGGCATATATATATATATATATATATTAATTACTTAATTAATTAATAAGATATATATATATATATATAAATGCTGAAGTGGTCCAGCCACACTGGGGTCGGTCCTATCGGGTCCCGGTTATGGAAAAACCACCGGAAACCTTTTTCAGCAATATCGATGTCGCGATCTCATCGGGACATATCTCGATCTCATCGGGATCCATTTAATCCCATTGCTCTCCATTTATTGGATCTCTGTCCAAAACTATTTTACGAATTCTCTGAGTCACTCTTATGCGTGTGACCCATTAGGTTCCCGGTTATGTTGGCCACTTAGATTAACCCTTAATCTGAGCAAGTCATGAGCGGTATCTAGCAACACATCATGACCCCCAATTGACCGAAAAGTAATTGGTTTAACGAATGAACATATATTCATCATGAACCATATCACGAACCTTTCCATAGACAATTACTGTGCAATTCGTCCTTTCACCATGCTATACCCCACTTGGTTATGAGTATGGGCAAAGTGTCAACTCTTACTAGACTGACTACGTCAAATCTAGTCCAAGTGATATCAGTTCTTATCTTGGGACTCATTACTTTATATGTCACTGAAGACACTCTTCATGACATATGTACTCCGGCCAGAGATTTTCAAGTAATGACCCTGACAAGAGGCCATGGGTATCATCTTCTGCTATCACAGAAGTGGTGAATCCTCTATTGGCTACTCAATTACCTTCGAATACCTCAAGCTGTACCCAATCACCACCCTATGAGCGACCTGTGTAAGGTAACAAGGAATGGAGTCAAAGCACAGAATCAGTATCCAAGATATCCTTGAGTACCTCAAGTCTAAGGATATTTGCACCATTATTATGATCAGATTATCACTGACATTAGAATAGGACATCCATGTGATGATCTCATAGCAGGTCATCCAATGTACTTACTACCTCTAGTGAGCATTCACATCTCAACACTAAATATCTCATATTTACAATTTCTGAGATCCACTGCTTGATCAAATCAAGGAGCTTGAGATGTGTTAGTCTCCGGATTACCGATGTCCAGCCAGAATCCTATGACTAGGATAATTTAGATATCGACATAATTGCACATGATAGGAATCTCAGTAGTATGATCACATCATAATTTCCTTCATGCTATGTCATATATCATGGACTTCATTAATTTTCTTATAGACCAATATCCATATCAGTTCATAAATAATGAACATCAAATTAATGAAATATGCCTTTCTTTATTTATTCATAAAGTATGTACACAACTTTGTACAAAACGCGTTAAAGGCGATTGCCTTTAGGGCACTACTCTAACAAACTCCCACTTGACCTAAAGCCAATCGCCTTGATATCTAATACCATAGGTGAGTACATGAGAATCAAAACTCTTCTGTGACAATGGCTTTGTCAACGAATCAGCAATATTCTGTTATGTGGGAATTCTCTCTATCTGGACATCACCTCGTCCAATGATCTCCCTGATCAGATGATATCTGCGGAGTACGTGTTTGGATCGTTGATAAGACCTTGGTTCCTTCACTGCGAATAGCCCCATTGTTGTCACAATACAATCAGATGGGCCCATCACAACTAGGAACCACACCAAGTTCAAGAATGAACTTTCGATCCAAGCGCTTCCTTTCTTTGCGTCTCAAGCGGCAATGTACTCTGCCTCGGTTGTTGAATCGCGAGCGTCTCTTGTTTAGAACTCTTCCAACCGACGCCCGTCTGCTCGGTGTGAATACATAACCCGATTAGGATTTAGAATCATCCTTATCGATTGAAAACTAGCATCTCAGATACCCGCTCACTTTGAGATCTTCATCTCCATATATCAAGAAAACATCCTTAGTCCTTCGCAAGTACTTGAGGATATTCTTGACACCACCCAAATGACCCTCACCAGATCCGATTGGTATCTTTTCGTAACACTTAGAGCATATGATACATCAGTCTCGTATATAGCATAGCGTACATGATAGATCCTACCGCAGATGCATACGGATCATATTCATGCGCATCCTCTCATCTTGTGTCTTAGGACACATAGATTTCGAGTGTTATCCCATGAGTCACGGAAGGTACCTCTCTTGGATTGCTCCATGCTAAACCTCTTCAAAGATCTTGTCTATGTACGTTGATTGTGAAAGACCAAGCAACCTTTTTGATCTATCTCTATAGATCTTTATCCCAAGGATATAAGTTGCTTCACCAAGGTCTTTCATGGCAAATTGTTTGGACAACCAAATCTTCACAGATTGTAGCATCGAGACATCGTTTCCTAGTAATAATATGTCATCTACATATAGCAAAAGGAATACGATTGCGGTCCATTAACCTTCTTATACACAAGATTCATCCGGATTTTGTGAGAAACCAAACTCTTTGATTACCTCATCAAAACGGATATTCCAACTCCTGGATGCTTGCTTCAATCCATAGATGGATTTTTGAAGCTTGCATACCTTTTCGCCATCATAGGAGATGAAGCCCTCAGGTTGTGTCATGTACACATCCTCAGCTAGATTTTCATTTAGGAAAGCTGTCTTCACATCCATTTGCCATATCTCATAATCATAATGAGTGGTAATGGATAGGAGTATCCTAATGGATTTAAGCATTGCTACTAGGCTGAAGGTCTCGTCGTAGTCAACTCCTTGTCTTTGACGAAAACCTTTAGCCACAAGCCTTGCTTTATAGGTAATTACATTACCATCCATATCGGTTTTCTTTTTCAAAAACCCATTTACACCCTATGGGTTTTATTCCTTCGGGTGCCTCAACCAAAGTCCATACTTGGTTTTCATACATGGAATCCATTTCATCTTTCATAGCTTGAAGCCATTTCTCAGACTCTGAACTCTTCATAACCTCTTCATAGGTGGTAGGCTCATTATCTTCTATGAGCAATACGTCATTCTGTTCATTCACGAGAAATCCATATCTCTCGGGAACAGAGCGTATCCTACGTGACCTACGAATTTCGTGTGTTGTAGAAGGTTGAACTTTTACTTCATCTGTATGAGTCACAGTTTCAGGTTCAGGCAGTTGATCTGCGTCTGTTCGAGCATCTTGAACTTCTTCAAGTTCAATTTTGCTCCAACTGTCTTCTTGTAAAAGAAACTCTTTCTCTAAAAAGACAGCATGCTTTGAAACAAACACCTTTTGTTCCTCAGCAAGGTAGAATTGATATCCCATTGTTTCTTTAGGATATCCTACGAACAAACATTTGTCAGACTTTGCATCAAGTTTATTTGACTGTGTCCGCTTCACATAAGTAGGACAATCTCAAACTTTCAAATGAGTAAGATAGGGTCTTTTGTTAGTCCACATCTCATATGGAGTAATATCAACTGTCTTTGATGGAACTCTGTTTAGCAAGTAAACAGCTGTCTCGAGTGCATACCCCCAAAAGGATTTTGGTAACTTTGCAAAGCCCATCATCGATCGTACCATGTCTAACAAGGTTCGATTTCTCCTTTTAGCCACACCATTATGCTGTGGTGTGTAAGGAGGAGTCCATTGAGATAAAATCCCATTATCTCTGAGATAATCCAAAAACTGTTGGTTTAAGTATTCCCCACCACGATCGGAACGTAATGTCTTGATACTTTTCCCAAGTTGGTTTTCTACTTCATTCTGAATTGTTTGAACTTTTCAAATGCTTCAGATTTGTATCTCATCAGATACAGGTACCCATATCGAGAATAATCATTGATAAAGGTAATGAAGTAAAGACAACCACTTCTAGCATGGATGGACATCGGACCACATACATCCGAATGTATTAGGTCTAATACTCCAGTCGCTTCGCTCACCCTTTCCTTAAAGGGTAACTTAGTCATCTTGCATAATAAATAAGATTCACATGTGTCATATGATTCATAATCAAATGACCCTAAACTACCACTCTTGTGGAGCTTAGCTATGCGTCTCTCATTTATATGGCCAAGGCGACAATGTCATAAGTAAGTTGATTTTAAATTATCTCGCTTATGTCTTTTCGTGTCATTGACATTCATAATTGATGTGACATATCTAATATGTAAATTCCATTGCATAATGTACCAGCATACCATAAAGCATTTCATTCAAACTAATAGAACAACCATTGTTACTAAAAGTCAAATGGAAACCAACTCTATTTAAACAAGAAATGCATAATATGTTCTTTGTTAAAACAGTACAAAATAACATTCATCCAATTGAATTACAAGCCCACTGGGAGTGAAAATAAGTGCCTACGGCTAATGCAAAGAACTCTTGCTCCATTTCCTACACGCAGTCTAGTTCTCCTTCATGAGTTGTTCATCGTCCCCGAGGCCCTCGTGATATCATTGCATATGTGTGAGCCACAACCGTATCTAATACCCATATGTTATGGTCAAAGCAGATAACCTCAATGACAAACATATACGAAGAAGTCGAGGCATCTGATGCCTTCTTCTGCTTCAATTCTTCTAGTTAGACTTTACAGTTCCTCTTCCAGTGGCCAGTCTTGCCACAATGGAAGCAAGTTCCTTTTGGTGCAGTTTCTTTGGTTTTCTTCTTGGCTTCACTTCCTTTTGGTTTCTTAGACCTTTTCTTTTTCAATTTCTTTTTCTTGGAACCAGAAGAAGAGTCCACCATAAACACTTGCTTGCTGTCCTTCTTGATAGCTTGCTCTGCTGTCTTAAGCAGATTGATCAACTCAGGGATTGTCGTGGATATTTGGTTCATCCGATAGTTTAACACAAACTGTGAATAACTATCAGACAATCCAACTAGAATTAAGTCAACACTTAATTCATAATCCATAACAAAACCTAAGACAACCAACCTCTCAATATACCCATTCATCTTCAGTGCATACTGCACTGCAGATGAACCTGGAGTCATCTTAGTAGTGAAGAGTAGCCTCGAGGTCTCGAACCTTTCAGACCGAGCTTGCTCATCAAAAGCTCCCTAAGATGAAACACTATGGTATTAGCATCCATAGACTCATGCTGCTTCTGCAGCTCTGGTGACATAGATGCGAGCATAATGCAGGTAGCCATGTCACTATCTTTAAGATGCTTACGATAAGCTTTCTGATCCTCATCAGAAGCATCAACAGCAGGTGGATCAGGAAGTGAAACATCGAGGACATAGCCCATTTCCTCAGATCTGAGAACAATTCTCAGATTTCTCAGCCAATCTAGAAAGTTGGGTCCAGTTAATTTGTTCGAATCCATTAGTGAGCGCAAGTTCACACTGGAAGTCATCTTCAATAACCTATAGGGAAAGAGAGAAAGAATGTTAGAATAGAATTACATGCATGATCATAAGGACTTGCATGACATGCATATGGCTCCCACTAGTTTCAAAGAATCCATAACCCTCACTATGAATCCAAGAAACATTATGACAAAAAGTCCTAGTGGGTGGATATCCGACATTGCTAGAATGACCTTGGGTTTACCCAACAAGCCACCTTAGGTCAATCGGTAGGTATCGGTCATACCAATTGCATCATAGATATCCGACATTGCTAAAATGACCTTGGGTTTACCCAACAAGCTACCTTAGATCAATCGGCAGGTATCGGTCATACCAATTGTATCATAGATGCAACTATCGACTAGTGCTATCAACTCGTGATGTATGCACACACATTGGGTTATCAACTCTTGATGCGCGTACATCTGATGTACACTACCCAATTTCGCCTCTGTCCATGTTGACCTTGAGTTTACTCAACAAATCAACGCTTCTAGTGAAAACCGACCCATTAATCCGAAAATTTATTTCCATGGTTCGAAAATATCCGTAGAGAGTGAGCTTGGGTTTACCCAACAACCCAACTCTATAAGAACTTTGGTTCTCCCCATATTAATGGAAGGCATTAGTTTTCATATTATATGTGAGGGTTTTCAAACTCTGGTCTCATCATCTTCTTCTCCAAGCTGTAGGATTATAGTCACCATGACTATATGGAATGATTTAGGGCATTTCATCAATCACATTAAGTCTATACCTTTGATCATCCATCATCCCACCTTTGCATGTTGTAGTCGACTTGTGCATGTGCTAGTCGACTGGTGAATGTGTAGCACCCCACTCCCGACGAGACCCGAACCTGACATCAACAGTGATATCCGAGCCCGTGATCCGCGAGGGTGGCATGCTAGAGCAATCATTATCAATTTAAAACTCATTGTAACACTTTTCTTTTTCAAAACAGTTAAACAATGAAATCAATAAACACTTTAGCCCAATTTGCTACGAAAATCTTTTCAATCAAATACGATTTCACCACAAAAGGCACTCAATAGTGCTCAATCACAGCATAAGGTAAAGGCATGACCCAACCGGGTTCCAATGCCATTTCAACACATTTTAGTAATCACTAAAACACAATACAATTTTACATTTATCTAGTTAGGGCCCACTGAACAAATCACTATACTAATGCAGATGTGACGACACTGATTCCGACCCGATACTCTGCCTTGCTAGCAAGGATCATACTCCGTTGGTCTAATCGGGTACTCTTCGCCTGAAAAACAATTGCAATGTTGGGTGAGTTTGCGAACTCAGTGAGAAACCATCATCGATGGTTCACTCAACTCATGCATTCACAAATCATATACACATAGCATACAGTAACATTTACAGTAATATCACATGCAATTTCCTTATTCACATTTTTCAGTCATATGCAGTCAATTCACATCTTTTAGTCAGTCATATACGTATGCAATGCGCATGTGACGCTTTCATTTTCTTTTCATTGTTGTGACCGTGCTTTGAAATCATTTACGCTGAGCGCTGGCTCAAATCGTTGGGCATGATATGCCTGCGGTGAGCCTGAGGCTCTATCAATCGTTGGACCTGAGGTCCTGTGCGTTGAGCTTAAAGCTCTCATATACGTTGGGCGGATCGCCTCGATAAGCCCGAAGGATTCGGCATAAAGGTATCGAGCTCGTGGCTCTGCATACGCTGGTACTACCGTCACAACTACCATTATCTCGATCATTCGGT
This sequence comes from Erythroxylum novogranatense, assembly GCA_029891385.1. Taxonomy (NCBI): domain Eukaryota; kingdom Viridiplantae; phylum Streptophyta; class Magnoliopsida; order Malpighiales; family Erythroxylaceae; genus Erythroxylum; species Erythroxylum novogranatense. The sequence continues at coordinate 86,833,195 of CM057231.1, read as the reverse complement.
GATGCATGAATGCATGTCACTTCCCAATTTCACCATTTACATTTCCAATCATTTTCGCTAATGCATTTACAATTTAATTCATTCATGCATTCATACATATTTACTCATCTTTGCACTTCAATATCATAATCAAATATTTCAACATCCATGGTCCAAATCAATTAAAACAATCACACATATCCTCCAGATCTCCACATGACATATGTACACAAATGTAGCACATAAAGGTTGAGAAACCAACTAGGTTACTCACCTGCACTTCCGAGCTATCGCCTGGAAGTCCCCGCATATCCATGGAATTGTTCCAGCGGTGCCTCTAAACAATCAATTAATCGAACATTACTAAAATACCAATTTCAGTATTCAATAACAAATATGATAAATACTATACATGTTATGACATTCCCAATCTAATTTCCCGAATTTCTCAATTTGAGCACTCTCATTCTAATTCATAACGATTCCAAATGCCATAATTCACTTTACTAATTTCTATACTCAAAAATCGCATTCCCATTAAAATTACGTTCACTATTCATTTTTCATCTGATTCCAAGAATCATCGAATTCAATCCCAAATTTCCATCTTATTAATTCAAATCTCTTAGTCTCTACACTCCAAATAAATCACAAATTGAAACATCAAACCCATTACTTGTAACAATCACCTTAAATAAAACACTTAAATTTCATTTACAATTATTTACATATTCATATGCCATTTCTCATTTCAATCAATTGCCTAAATTTTCATTTTCGGAAAAACCAACATTCCTCGTCGCGGCGCCCAACTCCCTCGCCGCGGCGAGCTTCCATTCTCGCCACGTCGCGGCAATCAGCGTCCTTCGTCAAGGCGACGTCCCCCAGACGTTATGACGACACCGTTCCTCCCATTGCGGCGCGATTCCACATGACGTCGCAAGCGTGGCTAATTTTGTTTCGCCAAGGCGTGTTCTTCATGCGCCGCGGCGTGCGACGACGACCACGCCCAGAAAACCCAGAATTTTCCTAGATTTTCTGATCTAACTCATCCAAATCCGTTCTAAACACTCTCAATCAGTCTTAAACCTTAAACCCAACTTATTTCTAACCTCAATCCATCACTTAAACCATTTTTCATCAAAAACCCAAATCAAAACCAATGAAAATCTCAAAACCCTATCATCCGTAACTTTCAAATTCTCTAAACCAATTAATACTCAAATCAATGATCAAATGAAACGATTTAACTCATAAACAAGTATAAACTTACTTGATTCAAGCTTCAATCCGTTGAAAATCCTCCAAGAATCTCCAAATCCAAGCTACTCTCCACCCATGATTTAAACTCATTCATTTTGAAAACAAAACGATTTAAATCGATGCTTTAGGCATATATATAAATGACTTAGGGCTTGTTTGGCAATTTAATTGCCACAAGTCCAAATCTAAAACCACCTCAATCCAATTTCGATTCTAATTTCTCCCGATTCGCAATAACAATTAATAGCAAATCCTAAAATCATATCTCAAATAATCTCATATCAATTGTCAATCAATCTCTAATCTTAATCCAGCTTTATCACCAATATATCATTTTTCCGGTCCGCACTCGATTCTCTAAAAATTTCAGAAAAATTCTATAAATTCACAAAATTAGAAATGCCCGCTCTCATACTCAAATTTAAATTTCCAATTCCCTAAACTCAATTTCATTCCAATTCCATATTCAAAACCTGATCTGTACACTTTTACTCTATTTCCAATTTTCACAATCCAATCCTCATTTGTCCGATTATAACCAAATCTCTGATTTTCACAATCAAGTCGAGAATTTGTCATACATGTATGTACATATATATATATATATACCTGTACAATTGAAATCATTTACTGATGTCTATCGAACTTTAATGCATGTGTAATGCAGCAATTTGCCTGTACTCAATCCTAATCCGATCCAAATTACTGACATACCCGTCACTTTATCAAGATTACTTCGGCACTGGTCACAAAATTGTGACGGCCAAAACAATCAGGACAACGAAATACACTAACGAGACGCTAATGTGACATATTTGACATCCGAAAATTTTTAGAAACCCAATTTCAAGAAAATCATTTTGGGAAGCATAAAACATCAATGTAACACATTTTTAATCACATTAAAAATGATCCAAGGCATTGGAATTGAGAAATACACAATCGTACATTTCAAACAAAACAGCTCCAGCAACTTTCTCAAAACTGCCATACTCTGTCTTTTGCTTGAAAAACTCATTGAAACAATTTCAATAAATTTTGAGAAAATTACAGAGGTTACAACATGTTCACACCATGATCCATGAATTGTTTCAGGATTTATTTCCAACAAAAACTCATCCAACCTCAGCAACAAAGCCAATGTAGAATCTGTGTTCCTCAACACAGTTATTCCTAGAAGCACACAATAAATTATCAAATAAATAGTAAATCATCTCGAAAATATTTTTCCATCCTCATAGACATTCATAAACATCTTAGAGACATGTCGGTGAAATAAAATCCAAAAAACAAATTTTCTATAATTTATTCTCGAATTTATAAGCATGCCTGTTCAAGGAATGTGCATAAACACAACAACCAAAACATTAGGGAATAAATTAGCAAAACCATATCAAATCACATTGATAAATTCTAGTCTTCCACAGACATATTCCACAACATCTTATGAGCACATCTGGGCAAGAAAATTTCAAAAAAAATATTTCTATACTGAATTCGAAATTCACATAGTCAACATGCATCATCGTCACAAGCAATAGGCAGCTCCGACCTAGTTATGATATCTTCGTTATATACGACACAAGTGGCTCTGATACCACTGTCGGAAAATCCCGGTGTGTGTATCACATGCACACGGTGCAGAAAAACAAATTTTTATTCTGGGACCTTCCCGAAAGCCAGGATCCATGTGTCTATATAACAAAATCAAACCATAATGACCAAAGGAGACCGTCTCTAACGGTATCCACGCAGAGATCAGAGAACCTAACCGGGGCAAACCCTTTGATCAGAAAATAGCTAGAACAAATTAAAGACTGCTAGATCTTACCTTTGTTCTTGGAGAGCTATGATCAACGATGAAGGAAGATGAAAAGAGAGCTTGGAGAAGAGCTTGAAGATGAGAAGAAGATGAAGATCGTGTAGCTTGAAAGAGAACCTTGAAAACCCTTTTTCAATGACTCTCACATATCTCAAACGATGATCATCACATCTTACCTCCATAAGCCATTTGTCTTTAACTTTTAAAGACATTAAATGCAAAGTTGGAGAAGCATCCACGTTAGCCTTATATATATATATATATATATATATATATATATATATATAAAGTTATGACTTCTCCTCTCCTTCCACGTATGGCATATATATAAATGCTGAAGTAGTCCAGTCACACTGGGGTCGGTCCTATCGGGTCCCAGTTATAGAAAAACCACCGGAAACTTTTTTCAGCAATATCGATGTCGCGATCTCATCAGGACATATCTCGATCTCATCGGGATCCATTTAATCCCATTGCTCTCCATTTATTGGATCTCTGTCTAAAACTATTTTACGAATTCTCCGAGTCACTCTTATGCGTATGACCCATTAGGTTCCCGGTTATGTTGGCCACTTAGATTAACCCTTAATCTGAGCAAGTCATGAGCAGTATCTAGCAACACATCATGACCTCCAATTGACCGGAAAGTAATTGGTTTGACGAATGAACATATATTCATCATGAACCATATCACTTAACCTTTCCATGACAATTATGTGCAATTCGTCCTTTCACCATGCTATACCCCACTTGGTTATGAGTATGGGCAAAGTGTCAACTCTTACTAGATTGATTACGTCAAATCTAGTCCAAGTGATATCAGTTCTTGTCCTGGGACTCATTACTTTATATGTCATCAAGACACTCTTCATGACATATGTACTCGACCGAGATTTCCAAGTAATGACCCCGACAAGAGGCCATGGGTATCATCTTCGCTATCACGAAGTGGTGAATCCTCTATTGGCTACTCAATTACCTTCAATACCTCAAGTTGCACCCAATCACCACCCTATGAGCGAATTGTAAGGCAACAAGGAATGGAGTCAAAGCACGTAATCAAGATTCAAGATATCCTCGAGTACCTCAAGTCTAAGGATATTTGCACCATTGATATGATGAGATTATCACTGACATTAGAATAGGACATCCATGTGATGATCTCATAGCAGGTCATCCAATGTACTTACTACCTCTAGTGAGCATTCACATCTCAATACTAAATATCTCATATTTACGTTTTGAGATCCACCGCTGATCAAATCAAGGAGCTTGAGATGTGTCGATCTCTTGGATTACCGATGTCCAGCCAAGAATCCTATGACTATGGATAATTTAGATATCGACATAATTGCACATGATAGGAATCTCAGTAGTATGATCACATCATAATTTCCTTCATGCTATGTCATATATCATGGACTTCATTAATTTGCTTATAGATCAATATCCATATCAGTTAATAAATAATGAACATCAAATTAATGAAATATGTCTTTCTTTATTTATTCATAAATTATGTACACAACTTTGTACAAAACGCGCTAAAAGCGATTGCCTTTAGGGCATTACTCTAACAACTTCCCCCCTTGAGAGCTAATAGTAGCAGATAAAAGAACTGCTTCTAAAAGAAGACTTGTTCGCAACTAATGGTTCTGTCTTACTTTTCTTTTTTATGATTGATCTGGATATCTTGCACTCTGTGAGATAACGGATGTAACATCAAGTTTTAGTGACTCCATCTCTCTTTTTGGCTAAGCCAAACTACTTGAACCTAACTTATTTATTTCCTTAATCCATGTCCATCTTAAAAGAGCTAAATCAAGTGGTTTCATTCCATAGTATAGGATTTTGTAACAACAAAAAGAAGAAGACCCTACTACTTAATCAAAAAGAACATTTAAATATGATAAAGAAAGATTTTCTCTCCCCAAAGTAAAATCCTCTAAAGTCTATTATTTCTAATCGTGCATCCAATTTATGAGTAACTTCTGGAGAACTTATGGAGGAAGTTGGGAACCCAATTGAAGTAATTTATAACATGTCATTCATAAAGTAATGGTCAAACAAAGGTGACCAATTGCACTTTAAGCAATCTATTGCGATGTCTTGCTAGAGAAAATATTACTTCTTAGAATCTAACACTGTCATAACTAGAATTTACTTACAACAATACTGTTCTAGGGAAAGTACCAATTGAGCTAGCCTATGGCGTAGTTTCCATTCATATTTTGGCGGGTTCCTTTAGCAACTACAATGTTGGTTAGTGATGATGCTGAAGCTTACATTGATCATATTCGTCAATTGCATGAAGAGGTAATAAAGAATATTAAAGCAAGCAAAGTCATCTATCCATATGCTTTCCCTTTCATTTCAAATTCATTCTTGAATTCAAAAACCTTAAGTAGGAATTAAACCTACTACCAATTAGTTAAGCGAAAATTGTTTTACCACGAAGCTATTAAGGTATGGCTTAAGGCATTGGCTTGTTAATAATCAATAAATCTTCTCATACTACGAGCTAAACCTTACAGGAGCTAAATATAACCATGGAGAATTTGGTATCAAACAAAAAAAAAACATTGAACTGATGAAAGAAGTACAAAAGCGAATGGGTAACAAACTTAGGATAACCAAACGAACTAAACAATGAATTGTATTCCTTTTTCGAAAACCTGAATTAAACCATCTGTACTAATAAAGACTAAAACTCCAAGAGAATCGGTAGATATAGCTATTAAATTAATACTAGAATTAACAATATATAAATCATATCCTTGTGTAAAAAAAATCAAATCAAAGATTAAATTGAATAAAAGTTGAACCAATTAATTGATTTATCTAATAAAAGTCTAATAAGTGTAATGGAGATATTGTTCGTTTCTGAAATCCCTTATGCATATATAGTTTATCCAATATTAACTTTCATTTTTGAATAACTTGTAGGGTTGGTTTGTAATGGTATACTTTAATCAATAAAAGACAAGGCAATTTTTGCTAAAAAAACACATTGAAAATGTCCTTTCGTTGATCTCTGGGACCTAGTTAGCTTATTTTGAAGATATGATCCTCTATAAACTAAAATTTGATAGGATCTTTTCGTTTTAAAACTCTAATAGGTCAAAAGTAATCCCAATTACCACTGGGTCCTCCTGTTACCATTTTAGATAGTGGGGAGTTAACTCTATTAAATTTTCTATCTACTTAGGGTTTATTTTGAAAAAACGTTGGAATTCAATTTAAATGCTTAAAATTTTCAGGGTCTATTATGTATTCTATTGTAAAAATTGAGATTTAAAATTAACTTTAAGCCTTAAGTGTATGTTCATTCATTTAAACTAATAGATCAACAAATATTGTTTGTTCCTACGTTTTGATTAAACTATATTATCTTTAAATTTGTTACGAAATGAAAATAATTAAAGCTCATACATGTTGCCATAAATGGTCCTAATATTGTCATAAAATAAAAAAATTTCAATCATAAAAAGTATACAATAAGTTTTATTAACTAAATTTTTATTTATGATGTGTATAAATAAAATTTTATTTATAAAATTTTCTTTTATAAATTCTATACCAAGTACCTATCATTTAGGGATAACAATTAGCTAACCCCTAGCCCCAGATTCATGTATTTTCAATAGACCACTTAGAAAATTTAAGCCTCAAGTAAGCCTAGGCTTGGACAGTCCAAGCCTAGACCTTACTAAAAAACATGTTATTTTATACTTTTAATTTTTAAAAGATTACTTAAAAAATAGCGAGATAAGCCTATGGGATAATTTATTATCATCATTCCATCACATTTCAATGTCATTTGGAAAATGAATATGAGAATTTGAGAGTAATTTGAACTTATAAGATTCAATAGTTTTCTTGCAAATAGGATGCTATCTGCAATTTTTTTGGTTCTCACAAAAAGAAACTTTTAGGAAAAGCAAAAGGATAAGATCTTATTTGCAATCTATTTTTTCTACCGGGCCGAGAATATTCTCAAGTGCTATCATGAATAGGCTAAACAAAAATAGGAGTCCAAATAAATCGGTTTCATAGGTTATGTATGGATGTAACTTAGGCCCAAAGTGATAATTCAAGTTCCTTTTAACTTTCAACGGACGATTTTACAAGGGTGAAGAATTTATCTTTTTTTTAGCGGACTATTTTACAAGGGTGAAGAATTTATCTTTTCTGATTAAAAAAAGAAGAAGAAGATAACTGTGTTAATTTTCTCAATTCTTTTAAAAGAAGTGCACAAATTAGTATAGTTTAGGTATTATAATTCTTTACAATAAGGAGATTATCTCATTTCACTTCCACCATGGAATTAGCGAAAGGAATTGACAATGAACATAACCAAAAGGGGAAACGTGAGTCATTGATTGATCAACTTGTTCATGATGGTTTATCATCTTCCTCTTTCGGAACACCTCCCAATTGTATGGTTCTTATTTTGAAACGCTCAAGTTTATGCGACATATCCCCCAAAGGTCCTTCAACACCACGGGACGTCGAAGTCGTCGAATCTGCTACCTTTAAATCCTTCAATTTGTCGATTGGGACGTGAAACTTCTCCAAGTTTACTTGGCTTCTCACGTTTTTTGGAAGTTTCGCATACAATTCCAAGATTGCTCTCAGAAGTTCCTCAATTGTCTCTTCTGTGTCCGTAGCAGTTGCCTGCGAAAATCTTTCTTCAAGCTGATAAGGATATGCAATTGGAGGAGACACCACAGGTTCCATATTATAGCTGTTAACAGGTCTCACGGGCTGAGGAAAACTAGTAGTTGCTGTATCAGAGCACCTATTCAAATAGTGGCCTTGCATGATTTCTGAGGGTGGAAGAATTGCAGGAGCTTGGTGGGATAGATGATCAGTTCTCTTTCTTTGTGTGATCGTGGTCGTTCTGGATAAGTTGTGTTCAGGACCAAAAATGAACCGTCCCACGTATATATAGGAAGCTCGAGCAATAGTAATATGTTGACAATTCAAAGTGGAAGAGAGCGTGTTCAAGTAAACTCGACAGAGTCGTAGGAAATATGTATTGACTAAATCCAAGACTGGGATTGACACTTTCCTAGTTCCATCCGCGTGGATAGTCGACCGTGTCTTACTTCTAGCTAGCCATCAAATAATCTTTGCGTTTGCTCAGGGGGTGTTTGTTTCTGTTTTTATTTTTGATTTTCTGTTTTTGTTTTTAAATTTAGTAAAAAATCTTGTTTGTTTGGGGGGTGTTTGTTTCTGTTTTTATTTTTGGTTTTCTGTTTTTGTTTTCAAATTCGGTAAAAAATCTTGTTTATTTGAGTTTTTAGTTTTTGTTTTTGGTTTTGGTTTCTTCCGGTTTTCAAAAATTATGAAAACCATAAAAAGTGGTTTTTGTTTCCTGTTTTTTTTCATAATCTGATTTACTATCATTTAAATATATATTACTTAATTTTTAATTTTAATTAAAATTATAAATAATTTAATTAAACATTATATTTATATATTTAATAAATTAAAATTAATCATCAATAAAATTATGAATAATTTAATTTAATTTAATTTTATAATTAAATTATATATAATTAAATTTAAAATATATAAATATTTAAATAAAATTTGATTTCATAATTAAAATATATTTCAAATAAATATTAATTTATAAATAAATTTTCAATTTTAAATTATTTATTTTATTAAAATAACATAATTTTATTAATAATTTGTTACTAAATATTATATAAGAGATTAAATAAATTTATTTAATTAAAAGTAATATATCTTTAAGTTTTATCTAAAATGTAATTATTATCATGATAAAATACATCTATATTAATATTAACAACCAAATGTGTTTTTGTTTTTATTTGAAAGAAAAGCGAAACAACAAAACCAAAACTAAACCAAAAACTACAATGTAAAAATGTAAGTAGAACCAAACGGCCCCTTAGGTTTCAATGCTTTATTATAGGATAAAGCTAATGAATGGCATAGCCATCACTTTTTAGAAGTATTCATTACATAAATTAACGCATCAATTTGTCAACCCTAATAGTCTTATCTTATAAGAGATGAATGTCTCAATTATACTCTCTATAAACATATAAAGAAATTTGATAATTAAACAAAAATTTGAAATAGCACGAAAATAGCTAAACAATATTTCCTAGCATCAAAACCAATTATAATGTAAATTTTCATTTCCTGCTTTCCTTGGAAGATTTTATTCCTAAACTAAAAGGTCAAAAGTCTATCCTCTATTGAGCTATCCTTTGTCGTGCTTAATTCCTCTCGAAATTATCTAATTCACATATCAGAGAGATAAGACTCAATCATGAATCACGGAGATTTGTGAACAAGCAACTCCGTTCCTAGCAACAACAGCCCTTATTGTGACAAAGTGTACCATCATGTCTCTCAAATGATTGAGACATTTAAAGAATTAGACTAACGAGTTATATGAGTGTTAGCATGTAGAACGAAATTGGTACAATTGTGACATGATTATTATAATTATATTTAAAGACATGATATGAGCATACACACATGAATTGTGAATTAGACAAAATGACACTCAATTGACATGTCTCGGGGTATGAAAAATGCTAAGTGAAAAAGATGTGAATTGTGATTTGGTATGTTTTGAATTTTGATATGATTGGATTTCAATTAGTAAATTGGAATTAATTGTGATTAATTGAGAGATTGATGAAATAAAATGTACATTTGGACTAGGACAAATATTAAGTGGTAGGATAAATTGATACATGAAAAAATTTGGATGATTAAGCCTTAAATTGAGTGACATTTGACATAGCTAAATGTGTGATAAATGGACTAGTAATTAAATGACAATTGCATCAATTATTATGTGACATGTGGACTGATTTAGTAGGAGACAAATGACAACATCTTAAGTGGATTAGTAGCAGCATCTTCATTAGGCGAATGTAAGACTTGCCTTAGGACAAGTGTTGTGCTTTAATGGTGACACCTAGCAAGTTGATAGAGCAAACTCCACCAGCAATGTTTCTACTAATTCCCACACTTTTGTCAACCGAAATTGCTTCCAATTTTCTATGTATTTTGCTTGAACCCTATCCAAATTGTTGCACCAAAACTAGCTTTTTACCTTACACAAAATAATCAAGAAAACTATCTGAAAATAATCTTCATATTGTTGTGCACAATCTGTTCTCACCTAGAGTTTGTGATTGATCTTGCATAATTGGAGACATTGTTTAATCTGAAGTTTTGTGTTCGATGGGAAATCTAATAGTGAGTAACAATCTGAGATTTAAGTCATGTTAAATAATATGAGAATAATGTTTAAATTGGAATGAAATGCATGTGATATTGGTGAAGAAGAATTGGTAGAATATGTTAGCTGTAGTCTTTTCTCTTAACATCCTTTGTTCTTTTTATTCTAACTTCTTCTCGTGACATCCCAATGACATGAGACTTGAACCAATAGACTCATAACACATTTTTATTCATCTCCACAAAAATTTATGAACATCTGAATCCATTCAGAAAAGATTAAACGATAAATTTATGAAGAAAATGGTGAGTGTGCTGGAATATTGTTAACTGGAATGATTTCACTGATCATGCTTTGGTATTTTGATTATATCTTGATTTGTATATTTCCAAATAAGATTATTCTTAATTTAAATTTAACTAGAGACAATTGGATACAATTTTTAAGAAAAAATTGAATTTGAATTCTATTCTTAATGGTCTTGAAATTTAGCTTGAAATTGAGTCTTAGCTTAGGCTATAACACTACTCGTGACAGAAATCATATCCTGATTTTATCAAATAAACTTTACTGATGTAAGCCGAATCAGACAAAGTTGTCTTCATAAAGTTGTTGTTTATTCTCTTAGCTTTCAATCGGTATAAATTTTGTAATTTTTGGATATTAAAATTGAGATATATGAGTTGTACAACTTGAATGCATGATCATGCCCTATCCAAAATTTTAAATGTACTTAGTCTATAGTAGTTTAAGCATAACTCATATAAAAATGAACCAAATTATATGATCTTAGTGTCATTAGAAACTTAAAGCATAGGGGAACAATTTTCTTGAAGAAAGTGTTACAAAAATACACCATTTTTCTTATCATAATGATCCTATAAAGTAGACCTGAAAGTCTATTTTGAGGAAAAAGTTGGAATGATTGAAGAATTGAGCATGATCAAGTGTACTTAAGGTATTAACCTAAATGTTAACAACACATATTCGAGTCATCATGTTTGAAGGATTATGAATTGTGATTAAGGAAACATACCCTATATAGTCATTAAATATGCATGGCACATGGAAAATATATATGTGTATGGTTAAATATGTATTTCATTGATCAAGTTAGTGATGTGTGCAATGTATGTGTATTTAGACGCTCAAGACGTACACCATCATCCTAACATTGCGAAACCATCCAAGCAATAGCATATATAGGAGCGTACTATGAGTAACTGATCGCGTGTCGTTTCGCTAGTCAAAATTAAAATAACTAGACTACTACTATAGCAGTGGCGAGTCTAGGTCGATCCCACAGAGAGTATGTGTAAAATTTAAGAAATGAAATTAATCGGTGTTTAGGAAAAAGGGGGTTTTGGATTTTTAAAGAAGCAAATAAAATAAAACTATCTAATAAAAACAAATTAAAAAAATGCAAAAATGATAAAATGTGGGAAATTTGGTAGGGACCCGGTTCTTCGGTTCAATCTCGGCCTACACCCTGACTAAGTATATTTTATTAATTTGTTGTTCTTTGACCTCTCCTAGAAATTTTTAATCGTGAGTTAAAAATTAACCCGAGTTTTCTGTTAGCTTTTGCTTAATCAAGATACGATCGTTGATTAAACCTAACCACCTAACAACCTAGGATACGATCTCTAGATTTAATTAGGTAGTAGCATTACGAATTAGGAAAACCGATTAATCAAGGCAACAACCACATACGCTCAGGTCATTTAACCTAGGTCATGTTATCCCTAAAGATTACAAATCATTAGTCGCTACAAATGAATTTCAACATAACAATTACGGATTATATCGAAATTCTAGCAATGGGTTTGAAATTAACGATTCAATAAACGCATTAAAATCATCAATTTAAAACACCCAAAGGGTTCATACACATATAACCGAATAATAAAGAAAATCTGATTATCCATACACGAAACCCAAATCAGTTAAAGTCGGACAACACAATCAATTTCTAATGAAAGAAAGAAATAACAAAATAATTAAAATAATAATTAACCCGGGTCGTCGGCGTCAATATTACCTCCAAATCAGTGTCGAGATGTTTAGCTCTTCATGGATCTCTTCCAATAAATTGCTTCAGCCTCGTTCAATGTCCCTACTTCAATACCCCGCTACTGCCCACTCTAACGTAACTCTTCTTTTACTGTAACTTCTCAATGTTCATGATTTGACCAATAAACTTTGAGGTTTATTGTCCATCCCACTGTTTTGCTTCTCCTTTGTGTGCTCCTCACTGCTTCCCTGAGCCACAGCCACGTCTCTCCTGCGCAGGCTCCTCTCTTCACGCAACTAAGCCGGCCAACCAAGCCAGCAGCAGCTCCAAGCCACAGGCACAGACGTCTGTAGCCCACGCCAACGCAGCTCCAAGCCGCCGTCCCTTCTTCACGCCCCTGCTGCCGCCCACTGTTCCATGTTTTTATTCTCCACTACAGTTGATTGATGTGACAATTAAGGGTCTTTTCGCTTAAAACTCGTCTCCTGTTCCTGCGTTTTTAGCCAAAACATTGCGTGCTCCTTATGCTCCATTCCACGCTGCGTTTTTGCTCTTGTTTCTCCTGCTTTCTAAAACACCGCTTGTTGCCTTCATTACACAATAAAGCCCTCTAGCTTTTAATTCATTTGTAGCGTCAGTAACGTTCCATGTGTCTCCTTTCACTGTGCTTGTAGCTCATTCATTAGACATCATTCATTAGACAAATGTTTAAATCCTCCTTTTGTTATCTACTGTGCGGTGATTTAATTTGCGTCATTTCCGTATTGCTTTAGCGTCTGCCTTGAAAACCCTCCTGGAATGCAGCTTCTGCTCTTCTAATTTAATCTCCTCTCCAACGTTGCTGATTTTTCTGTCTTTGTGTGATTATTTTTCTTTCCCTTTTTTTTTCAGCAACACTTTCAATTCTCCTATTTTAATTTTCTTGTCTTTCTTTTTTTTCTTTTTGTTTCATGAAGATAAGTAAAAAAAATAAATCTTCGGAAACTATCTCAAATGGGGTACTTTTGACTCACTTTAATTTCTTTGCTCCCGAATTGTACCTAAAATCAAATATGAATTAAAGTGAGTATCTTAAGCATTTTTGTACCATTAATCGCTAAGTGCAAATAATTAAAAATATCAACAATTAAACACATATAAGTAACCTAAGATGGTCTCACCTTGATTTGTTCTGATTGATATTACATTGAATTATTATATGTGATCTTTGTGTACTGAATTCCGAACATGAAATGTTTGAGTAGTTTGATGTGTGCATAGAACATTGAAAATCTTACTTGAATGTGAATGTGACTGACTATTTGTTTCTCAATTTGAATGTTGAATGCCAGACTAAAAATTTGATGAAAAATGCGAATGAATAAGAATATGAATGTGACTAAATGTGTATAATTAATCAAATTTGAGGAATGTGTTTCATTCCAATGTATGAAATATAAAGGCATTTGTGACTGATGCTGCCAGTGAAAAAGAGCTTAAAGCTCAGTCAATTGTGGAAAGAGCCCAAGGCTCAATGTGTTTAAAGAGCCCTGTATTCTCAACGGATAAGGGATAGTATGAAAGAGCCCAGTATCTATAATGGATACGAGATACTGAAAAAGGCACACAGTCACTACAACATAATAAATGAATTGAGTTTTATAAACATTGCATTCAAATATGAGATGAATAAATTGAATAATTGCATTGTTATGATGACTTCCCTTATATGAATATATGATAATGAATGGTATGAACTTGTGTTTGGATTATGAAATTTGTGAATAAATGATTCATAATATTACTTGATGTGACCAAGTTGATTGAATTACATGATAATATGAACTGTTGTGTTGTATGACAAGTGTGAACCATCGAGGATGGTTATTCTACTGAGTTCGCAAAACTCTCCAAAATTACAACGTGACTTTTCAAGTTCAGAGGAGTTATCCAATTTGACCAATTGGAGTTCAGCCACTACAAATGAGCTTAAGTTAGGGGTCGAGATCAGTTAATACCTACATATGTCTTCAGTTAATTTGTATTAAGCATTGCATTACGCAACTGTTGTTAAGTCAAGAGGACTTCATTTCTATCAATTTTGATGACAATCAAATAATAATAATAATCTTAGAAATGTATGAACTATTTTGATAAGTTTGTTAAGTGTACAGAAAAATATAAGTTACATTTAGTCAACTTAAAAGGTGCACCGTCAACACCAAACAAAGTGCTACACTAGATGAAAGCACAAACAATAGACGAAAGCGTGATACCAGACGAAACACAACAACAGACGAAGTGCTACATCAGATGAAGGCGCAAACAACATATGAAATCGCGACACCAGACGAAAGCATAACAACAGACAAAACACAACAACAGACGAAGCATAACAACAGATGAAAACGCTACAACAGATGAAGTGCAACAACAGAAAAAGTGTGATAACAGACAAAGAGATATAATAGACGAAGCAGAATAACAAACGAATCATAATAACAGAAGAAGCATTATTCCAGACAACGCAAAAGGAAGATATTCTAGGACGTCAGATAGTTAGTTAGTTGGAGTTAGTTACATGACTCAATTAATAACCGTTTCTAGAAGATTCAAGAAGCAATTTTCAAGAAGACAGTTGGAGACTTAGGCTATAAACACTAGTTCTAGTTAAAGGCTAAGATAAAGAATGCTTTTACATTAACAAATATTCTGTATTCAACGTGCAAAAGAAGTGATCGAATACATCTGTAACCTAAAGCTCAAAAATACTTTTCTTAGAAAGAGAAAGGAAGGCTAGAACCTGGAGAGGCTAATACAGCTAATAAAAAATACTTTGTGAGAGAGACCTGAAGAGGCTCTACAAGTGTAGAAAGAATACTTGTAAAATTGAAGAGTATAGTAAAATCTCAGGCTAACTCTGAGGACTGAAAGTAGCCCAAGGTTTGGGGTGAACCAATATAAAATCGCAGCGTCTATTTTCTAACCCTTACTTTTAATTTTCTTGTTGTTAGACGAAGTAGATAATATTACTTGTGATTGCATTGCTTATTAACTTTAGCAAAGTGTTTTAGTAATCATTTGAATTTTTTCGTAAAGAAATTCAAGAAGTCTCAAAAGATTAATATTTTCGAAAAGATTACACAATTCAACCCCCCTTCTTGTGTAGTTTACATATCATATCGGATTTCCATATTAACAAGTGATTTACTTTAGTAGGTATCAGAGCAAGGTTTCCAAGAAACACTATCACAAAGTGAGGACAAAGATCTATGGCTAAATCACATGTTTTTATAGCTGAAGGTGCCCCGGTCACAAGACCTCCTGCGTTCAATGGTGAGGATTATCATTATTGGAAAGACAGGATGCGGCTCTTCATAGAATCCACACATATTGATCTCTGGGATATCATCGAGAATGGTTCATATACACCAACAAATGATGAAGGTAATATCATCTCTCGTGACAAATGGTCAATCGATCAAAAAGCTCGATTTCAGTTGAACTCTAAGGCCAAGTTCTTTCTAAGTTGTGCCCTAAGCAGAAGTGAATATGACAAGATTTATGGATGCTTTTCTACAAAGGAGATGTGGGACACATTAGCCATTACACACGAAAGCACAAATCAAGTGAAAGAGTCCAAGATCAATATTCTTGTTCATCAGTATGAGTTGTTCAAGATGAAAGATGAGGAGACTATTGATCAAATGTTTGGACGATTTGAAACAATCATTAACAGATTTAAAGCTCTTGGGAGAATCTACAATAATTAAGATTATATCAAAAAGAATCTCAAAAGTTTACCTAAAAGATGGAGACCCAAGATTACAGCAATACAAGATGCCAAGAACTTAAACAAGCTAAAGCTAGATGAATTGCTTGGTTCACTGAAAATACATAAAGTGGAGCTTGATGTAGAAGATAAACCTAGAAGAGATAAGTCTATCCTATTAAAGGCTGGTTAGAAGAATCAAAAGAACAAGAAAAATAGAAGCACATCTTCAAAAGCATTAAAGATTGAAGAAATCAAGAATGATGATCCCAGTGAATTTGATCAAGATTCAAGTGAAGATGATGATGAATTATCCTTCATTTCAAGAAAGATTCGGAGGATGTTGAAAAAGAAAGCGAAAGGAAATAAAGATTTTTCTCTTAAGAAGAATAGAAAAGATCAAGGTAAGATTGAGAAAACATCTATCATCTGCTACGAGTGCAATAAACCAGGACATTACAAGTCTGAATGTCCATTGCTCAAAAGAAAACAGAAGAAAAGTAAAGAAAACAAAAAGAGTATGATGGCAATATAGGAAGATTTGAACTCATCTGAATCTAATTTCAATTCAGAAGCATCAGAACAAGAAAATATATGCTTAGTAGTTGAAAAGGAATGCGACGATGAGGTAACTTCTAACTTTAATAATCTTCAAGAGGCATGTTTAGAATTGTTAGAAGATTTGCATGCTATATTAAAGCAATATAGGATTTTGAAAAAGAAATTTGATGAAAGCTTGAAGAACACGGAAGTGTTAGAGAAAGAAAACGTCTGCCTTAAGAAACAAGTAGAAGATATCAAAAGGAAAGTAATTGTAGATAGATCTGAGGAAATTAATCAACTAAAACAAAGGTTTAATAGTCTTTCAACGATATAATAGATGAAATGGAATAACAGATGAAACAATATAAAAAAAGAAGCATTATTCTAGACGATGCAAAAGGAAGATATTCTAGAACATCAGATAGTTAGTTAGTTGGAGTTAGTTACAGGACTCAACTAATAACCGTTTCTAGAAGATTCAAGAAGCAGTTTTCAAGAAGATAGTTGGAGACTTAGGCTATAAATACTAGTTCTAGTCAAAGACTAAGATAACGAATGCTTTTACATTAGCAAATATTATGTATTCAAAGTGCAAAAGAAGTGAGCGAATACATCTATAACCTAAAGCTCAAAATACTTTTCTTAGAAAGAGAAAGGAAGGCTAGAGCCAGAAGAGGCTAATACAGTTGACAAAGAATACTTTGTTAGAGAGACCTAAAGAAGCTCTGCAAGTGTAGAAAGAATACTTGTAAAGTTGAAGAGTATAATGAAATCTCATACTAACTCTAAGGACTAGACGTAACCCAAGGTTTGGGGTAAACCAGTATAAAATCGCAGCGTCTATTCTCTAATCATTACTTTTAATTTTCTTATTGTTAGATGAAGTAGATAATATTACTTACGATTGCATTGCTTATCAACTTTAGCAAAGTGTTTTAGTAATCATTTGAATTTTTCGTAAAGAAATTCAATAAGTCTCAAAAGATTAATATTTCCGAAAAGATTACACAATTTAACCCCCCCTTCTTATATAGTTTACATATCATATCAGATTTCTATGTTAACAAGTGATTTATTTCAACTGTTGTATTATGTACACTTGAATTCTGAGATGTAATGACTTATCTGATTGAATATGTTTGTATTGAAATGGGCCTAAATGAAATATAAGTTGCTTAAGATATGTCTGATGGGTGAAAAGTTTGTAATGTGTTATTTCGATAGTTTTAACATACCATCCCTATAGAGTATATTCTCGAATATTGTCGTTACGTTCGAGAATATGCTCTATAATAGTGATGTGTTACATTTTGGTATCAAAGCCCAAATTTAGTATCTTACATGGCATCTCAAATATGTCATAGCATCTAATAGCAACTAATCCCCAGTCTAAGTCATATTTACATAAGTCACATGCATGCATATTCGTTAAAATTCTAAGCTATTAGAAATAATGAGATCCAATTGATCTGATTCTTATTTCATTTTCTCACTTTAATCCCCATCTAATATCTCACTTTAATTAATAAGTCACATACATAAGTAAGATGAAATAAATGATAACGAGATATGTAGAAGTCCTCAAGGTAAAGTTAATAAGTTATTGTGAATGCATATCTGATAATGTGATTACCTTGGCAAATGATGTTATTGAACATATATGTATTATATACTTGGATATGGTACCTGAAGTGATCAATGATATATTGAGATGACTCAGAGTAGCGTAGTGGAAGCATGAAATTATGTGAATGAATTGAAATGATAACTACTATGGAAAAGTAATTTTTGTATAATCACAAAATGCTTAAGTGTTATCCAGATCATCTGACATCAAAGGATCATTAGCTTAAGATATTCAATGGTGATTTCTTGAAAATAAATTTGTAGATAGGATGTAATAATCTTGATGATATATACTAAAGTATAAATGTAAATGATCTTGCCTACTGCTTCATGGAGTTTTAATATATAGAATAACCTGGTCATGTGAGATATAATAATAATTGATCTTGTTGTGGTAATATGTCTGAAAAACAAAGATGGAAATAGTTGATTAGTAAGGATTATGAGAGCAGTATTGATGATTGCAGAGAGAAATCTTCTTTTGATGAAAATTTTCATTTAATTGTATCAAGTAGACCAAAAGTTCCACTGCTAAGAATGAATGAATATGGTATGAATCAGAAATGAATACTGGAGTTGTATAGATGTGAAACTTATGCATGAGAAAAATGAACATATTATAGTGAGTGCATGTGTTTTATCTATTGTAAAGTATCATAACACTATAGCTATTGCGAGAAGAACTTAGATCCACACTCTATTCTATACTAATATGTTCAGAAGATACAAGTTAGATTTGAAGAATGTGTTACCAACTCAGGAAGTTGAGATTGTAAATGATATGAAATATGTGGAGAAACTAGTAAAAATGGTTAAACATCAGGATAGGTTAATAAGAAATATGAGGAAATCGAATGATTGGTGAAAATCACTCGAGAAAACAAGTTAATTGGGAGTTTGAGAAAAACCATGAGACAATATTATCCCATCTGTTGAGTTAGTTAGTTAAGCACTTCGAGGATGAAATATCTTAAAGAGGGGGAGAATTGTAACATCCCATGTAACACCGAATTTTTTGAGCCTTTTGTGTTGTTCTGTATTTGGAGATACTACTGTATATTGATGTATACATGGTTGTATATGAGTTCAAATATGTAATTGAATCCTTTTGGTACATATGCCAGTGATATATAACATTATATGCCCTTACATGAACTTAGGGTTCATCAGTATGCGAAATCTTGGAAATTTTCGACACATAAGCTTTTAAGTGTGTAAAACCGAGTCCATCAGATGGATAAGACCGTGGTGGTTAAATTAAATGTATTCTAATGCATTAGAGGTGATTAGACATGATTTATAGACTTATTAGACACTTAGAAAGCTAAATTGGAGAAATTGGTGTACATATGGACTTAATTGCAAAATTTGTAAAAGTTAAGGACTTAATTGTAATTTTTCAATTCTTTGAGGACCAATTTGTAATTTTATAAAGTTGGGGGCCTAATTATAATTTTCAAAAGTCCAAGGACCAAAATGAAAATAAAATTTTTGGTCATTCCCAAATTTTGGACTTAATTGCAAATTTGGGAAAAGTTTGGAGGGTATAATGGTAATTTCATATAACTACGGGCAAATTGGTAAATTCATCTTGTTTGGTCAAAGAAGAGTCAAATTCTAGACTCTTCTACCTGTGGCGGCTGTGCAATCCATTAAATGGGCCTTAAAACACTTAGTTTTTATTAAAAGAAAGAAGAAGAGAGGAGAAGAGAGAAGAAGAAGAGGATTTACGACCATCACCCAAAATTTCACCATTTTTTTGACTTTTCTACCCAAACCAAAGTGTTCTAAGCTAATTTGGGGTTAAGGAATTCAAATCTATAATTAGATTTGAGAAATTCTCAAGGAATTTGAAGATATCGCTAAAGGAAAGTATAGGTTAATTTTGTCTCATCTCTCTCTACATTAAGATTTTGAGTTTGGTGTTAAGATATGTTGTTCTCCATGCTTGATTATGCATGAAACATGGTTTAGATGAACGAAATATGTCGTGGAGAGGGTTCATTAAGTCAAAACCGTAATTGTTCCCTTTAGGTGAGACTTGGTGAATTTTTGAATATCTTTTGAAATTGATGGTAAAAATGAATTCTAAGGTGTTAATTATACATGTATGATGTGAATTGATGATGAAGAATGAAGAATATGTGTGTTGTTTAAGTGTAGGTCGAAATGATGAAGAAGAGGTGGATGAATGTGATGAGTTGAGTAATTGATAAATGTTAGCTTAAATGAAAGGAGTTGGTTTGAATGGAGTGGTGTAATGTGTCATTGATTGGAAGTGCTACCATATGTCATGTTAGGAGCATGAATTGTTATGGTAAAGTATTGAAAATGAGACTTGAAAGTCATGCACATTAGGTGTTTGATAAAATGCCTAAGTGAATTTGGCTTAGGATTTAAGGATTCTGAGGGTGTACATTGGAAAGAAACTATCATGTTTACTTAGAGTAAACTTGAAATGTTGCCTAGATTGATGAATAATGGCCTAATATGCTTTGATGAAAAATGTGCTTAATTATGTCATAAAATGAGTAAGTTTGGATTGAAGGCACTAAATGCATTAGGAAATGCAAAAAGAGAAGCTAATGTGATGGTGTTTAAATATGAAATTTATGTTTAAGTATTATTTTCATCGTATGTTGTTTTTATGCATAAAGGCTCGGGAGCTGTGAATCGAGAAGCTCGTACTGAGGATTGTAGAGGTTAAGAGAGGGTATACCTTCTTTTGAGGTCAGTTGGGGAATCATATTTCGCTATAGAATTAGATCACTCTAAGGCATGTATGATGACTTGTACGTGAATTTTAGACCTAGGTCATACATAGTAGAATTTAATCTCCAATAGATGCTAGTATATTTGCTTATTTCATAAACAATATGGTTTTGAATAACTCTTTGCTATTGGAGTACAACTTATTTTTTTATTTCGTATTTTAAGAAATGACATTGTTTTCAACAAACCTGCACTCGAAGTGTAAAAGAATAATGTTTGATTTTTTAAAACTATGTTTTTGAACGACTTTGCACTTAGAGTGCAAAAGATGACTGTTATGGCATGAAATAATGGTTTCAAACTTACTTATGCATAGATGAGTCATATATGTTATATGTGTGTTTTCTCGTTTGGCTTAGAGCCACAGCATGGTTTCATTTTAACGGTTAGACCGATAAATAAAGGCATGATGCTTTACGTGATTTTTGATACTTAAATGTTGTATATGATTTTTGTGATTAGTGAGGAAACGATTGGCCAATCATGTGCTGGGCACACCTGAATATGATTAAGCGACCCCCGTACCCTTAACGCTGGTACATAAAAGTCAAGTCGCCGTATCGACACTTTTTTACAGGACTCGTGGGTGATTCCACACCTAGGGTCTGGACACCGACGAGGTTATTACCTAGGGTCATGACTCTCTTGTCGACTATAGTCTGGACTCACCATAGATGAAAGTCGAGCCAACACCGATACTCAGTGGGTGTGCACATTAGTTTGGCCGACTAATGGTGTCATATGATTGTTTGGGCTTATCCTAATATTAGTTTTCCTATTGAGATTTGATTGATACATATGATGTTTTTGTGCTTTTATGTACTGGAACTGGGACCTATGTTCACCGGATGAGTGAGTTAATAGGCTAGGCCTATGGTTCCTAACCAGTATACATTGAGTCATAGGTTGGGCCTATGTGTTTTTATGTTATGTATATTTACTTCATAGGTTAATCTACACTATCTTGGTATGATCAAATTCTATTTGTGTAATATGTTTTTTTCTGCTCACTGAGTACCTAGTGTACTTACCCCCTCCGCTTTCCAACCATGCAAGTTAATTTAGTGAGTTTGAAGCTTTGAGTAGACTATGGGGTCTTTTGACATTTTCGGGATATTATCACACGTGGTAGTTTCTTAGTTTTAACTTTTATTGTCTAGTGGCTTATGAACTATGTTTATGTAAATACGCTTTATGATTTTGTGAGTTAATTTTTGATTTCCTTGGTTTTTGTAAAATATTTTATGTATGAACTATTGATACTGTTGTTGAGATTGCTTGGAGATGAGACTGCCTTGAGCGGACTAGAGAGTCCCGAAGTTGTGGTTGGATATGCATATAGAAGTATGTTTGAAATCATTGTAGGTTTTGGGATTTTTAAAAATACAGTCGTTGTGTTACCCAAATTTTTCAAAAAAAAGATATTCGGTTAGCCTTGCATAGTCGGATTAAGGATGTTGCAAGTGTCCTTAGCCTGAGTATGCAGCGGTTGTCATCGGCTCGATGTGGTACCGGATCGTGACATCCCATCTCTCAAATGATTGAGATATTTAAAGAGTTAGACTAATGAGTTATATGAGTGTCAGCATGTAGAGTTTATTTTGTAAAATTTTGACATGACTATTATAATTATACTTAATGGCATGATATGAGCATACACACATGAATTGTGAATTAGACAAATGGCACTCAATTGACATGTCCTAGGGTATGAAAAATGTTAAGTGAAAATGTGTGAATTGTGATTTGGTATGTTTTGAATTTTGGTATTAATGGATTTCAGTTAGTGAATTGGAATTAATTATCATTAATTGAGAGATTGATGAAATAAAATGTACATTTGGACTAGGAAAAATGTTAAGTGGTAGGATAAATTGATACATGAAAAATTTGGATGATTAAGCCTTAAATTGAGTGACATTTGGCATAGTTAAATGTATGACAAATGAACTAGTAATTAAATGACAATTGGACCAATTATTATATGACATGTGGATTGATTTAGTATGGGACAAAAGGCACCATTTTGAGTGGATTAGTAGCAGCACCTTGATTAGGGAAATGTAAGACATGCCATAGGACAAGTGTTGTGCTTTAATGGTGACATCTAGCAAGTTGATGGAGCAAACTCCAGCAACAATGTTTCTACCGATTCCCTCACTTTTGTCCACCAAAATTGCTTCCAATTTCCTCTGTATTTTTCTTGAACTCTAGCCAAATTGCTGCACCAAACATCTTTTTACCTTACACAAAATAGCCAAGAAAACTAGCTGAAAGTAGTCTTCATATTGCTGTCCACACTCTATTTTCAACTAAAGTTTATGGCTTATCTTGCATGATTGGAGACTTAGTTTAATCTGAAGTTTTATGTTCAATGGGAAGTCTAATAGGTAAATAACAATATGAGCTTTAAGACATGTTAAATTATATGAGAATAATGTTTGAATTGGACTGAAATGCATGTGATATTGGTGAAGAAGAATTGTTAGAATATGTTAGCTTTAGTGTTTTCTCTTAGCATCCTTTATTCTTTTGTTAAAACTTCTTCTCCTGACATCCAAATGACATGAGACTTAAACCAATAGACTCATAACACATTGTTCTTCATCTCCACAAAATTTATGAAAACTTGAATCCATTCAGAAAAGATTGAAAGATAAATTTAGGATGAAAATGATGAGTGTGCTGGAATATTGTTAACTGGAATGATGCCACTGATCATGCCTTGGTATTTTGATTATATATTGACCTGTAAATTTCCAAATAAGATTATTTTTTATTTAAATTGAACTAGAGACATTTGGATACAATTTTTAAGAAGAAATTGAATTTAAATTATGTTCTTAAGGGTCTTGAAATTTAGCTTGAAATTGAGTCTTGGCTTAGGCTATAACACTACCCCTAACAGAAATCATATCCTAATTTTATCAAATAAACTGTATTGATGTAGGCCAAATCAGACAAACGTATATTCACAAAATTTGTGGTTTATTCTCTTAGCTCTCAATTGGTATAAAGTTTGTAATTTTTGTATATTGGAATTGAGAGATGTGAGTTGTACAACTTGAATGCATGATCATGCCCTAGCCAAAATTTTAAATGTACTCAGTCTGTAGTAGTTTAAGAATAACTCATATAATAATGAACCAAATTATATGATCTTGGTGTCATTAGAAACTTAAGGCATAGGGGAACAATTTTCTAGAAGAAAGTGTTATAGAAATACACCATTTTCCTTGTCATAATGATCTTATAAAGTAGACTCGAAAGTCTATTTTGAGGAAAAAGCTGGAATGGTTAATGAATTAAGCATGATCAAGTGTATTTAAAGTATTAACCTAAGTATTAACAAGACATATTCGAGTGATAATGTTTGAACAATTATGAATTGTGATTAAGGAAACATACCCTGAATAGTCATTGAGTATGCATGGCACATGGAAAATATATATGTGTCTAGTTGAATATGTATTTTGATTGATCAAGTTAGTAATGTGTGCAATGTATGTGTATTTAGACGCTCAAGATGTACGTCATCATCTCAACATTGTCGGACCATCCAGGCAATGGCATATATGGGAGCATACCGTGAGTAACCTAAGATAGTCTCACTTTGATTTGCTCTGTTGGATACTATATTGAATTCTTATATGTGATCTTTGTGTATTGAATTCCGAACATGAAATGTCCGAGGAGTTTGATGTGTGCATAGAACATTGAAAATGTTACTTGAATGTGAATTTGACTGACTATTTGTTTCTCAACTTGAATGTTGAATGCCATACTAAAAATTCGATGAAAAATGCGAATGAATAAGAATATGAATGTGACTGAATGTGTATAATTGATCAAATTTTAGGAATGTGTTTCGTTCCAATGTATGAAATATAAAGGCATTTGTGACTGATGCTGCCAGTGAAAAAGAGCTTAAAGCTCAGAAAATTGTGGAAAGAGCCCAAGGCTCAATGTGCTTAAAGAGCCCCAAATCCTCAACGGATAAGGGACAGTATGAAAGAGCCCAGTATCTACAATGGATACGAAATAGTGAAAAAGGTACATAGTCATAACAACGTAATACATAAATTGAGTCTTATAAACATTGCATTCAAATATGAGATGAATAAATTGAATATTTGCATTGTTATGATGACTTCCCTTATATGAATATATGATAATGAATGGTATGAACTCGTGTTTGGATTATGAGATTTGTGAACAAGTGATTCATAATATTACTTGATGTGACCAAGTTAATGTGAATTACATGATAATATGGACTATTGTGTTGTATGACAAGTGTGAACCGTCGAGGATGGTTACTCTATTGAATTCGCAAACTCACCAAAATTGCAACGTGACTTTTCAGGTTCAGAAGAGTTATCCAATTAGACTAATTGGAGTTCAGCCATTACAAATGAGCATGAATTAGGGGTCAAGATCAGTTAGCACTTGCATATGTCTTCAGTTAATTTGTATTAAGCATTGCATTACGCAATTGTTGTATTATGTACACATGAATTCTGAGATGTAATGACTTATCTGATTGAATATGTTTGTATTGAAATGGGCCCAAATGAAATATATGTTGCTTAAGGTATGTCTAACATATGAAAAGTTTGTAATGTGTTATTTCGATAGTTTTAACATACCATCCCTGCAGAGTATATTCTCGAATATCGTCGTTACGTTCGAGAATATGCTATATAAGAGTGGTGTGTTACACAAAAAGAGCTTCCATCAAGGAAAGCTCTATCCTATCTCATCCCTTGTAAGAAGGAATTTCATCAGTCCCAGAGCATAATAGATGTCCTCTTGCGATGCAATTCCTTTTACTATTGTTTCCCCTCTGATTCGAATAAAAGGAACCTAACAAGATTCAATAGAATCTCATTCAATAGGAGCATTGATTCCCATCTCTTTCCTCCTATTCTAAGGTTGACTCTTCCCAGCCTTCCTTTTCCTTAATACAGCTATAAATGCCCTAACCATTAGGTGGCTATTCGAAAGTCGCATTAACAAGTTATGACAATAGTTAGCTATAACCCCATGATCAGTAAAGGCTTATGCCACTATATGGATCGCTACCACTTAATCTTACCTAAGAATTGGAACTTTAGGGGAAAAAGAAGGTTAAAAACTAGATCCCCTAATAGCTTGAGGAAATACACTACAATCATGAACATCTCAGAATCAATGCTTTTCAAAGTGAACTATCCTTCCTAAGCTTGTTTTATAACCTATTTAAAATACAGATAACTCTTTTTAATCTTATACTGTATGGAACGAAGGCCTAAGTCTCTTTATTTTGCTTTGGATAGAGATTTTGTTTATTCCTCTATCTTGAATTAAGTCTGGCTTACTGGCATGAGGTGTAACAAAACTAGATAGGAGAAAGAGGTTCAAAGATCAAAGCAACTAAAACTTCTCCAACTACATCGGCGTAACAAAGAAAATAGTCTATCTTTACTTTATATGTGATAGTCGTAGTATGAGACTTTTCCTTAAAGAGAGGGTTTAAGTTTAAGAATGAATGGATGAAAGGCTATAAGGGAGTAGAGAAAGGTTGATTAGGCTTCTGGTATTCAAGTTAGCTTGGGAGGGCGATTAGGACAAAAATAGACATTGAATTAGATCTAGTATCTCTCACAAACAAGAGAAAGGAAGTTAAGAATAAAGAGAAGATGCGACTACTACTAATAGATCCAG
Organism: Erythroxylum novogranatense; assembly: GCA_029891385.1. Classification (NCBI taxonomy): domain Eukaryota; kingdom Viridiplantae; phylum Streptophyta; class Magnoliopsida; order Malpighiales; family Erythroxylaceae; genus Erythroxylum; species Erythroxylum novogranatense. The sequence continues at coordinate 86,806,479 of CM057231.1, read as the reverse complement.
AACATTCATAAGGTAACACTAGTTCACTTACGAGGCCTCAATTAGCAAGCATTAGCCTTTCTAAGGCTCCCATTAGTTCACGTAAGGTCGATTTTGTTTTCTTCTTTTATAAGGTTTGCCATCTTTGCTGAAAACTTCTTAAACAAGGAAAGTGAATGACCATATTAATTATGTAACATGAGTTCATACCTAGAAATTTCCTTACTACTTCTACCGAGTTTTTAAACTCCTAAATAAAAAGGTTTCAAAGTGAAAAGAGAAGGTTTGGATTCTCTATCTCTTACTAAGGAAGGAAAGATCTACTTATAAGGGAGACTTCCCCTGAGAACAAAGAAAGGAATGCTTTCCATAGTGTTATAAGGAATAAAACATCGATAAGAAGCCTCGTAAACCCCCACTACATTTTTTTTCTTTTTACCATTCTAAAGGTTAGGATCCAAGGTTGATCTAATGCACCCATCTGAAAGTGCTTGCACATATTCTTCTTCTTCCCGTTGCTTAGCTCCAAAAACCCCGCTTCAGGTTCTTTATATTGTTTAATAACTGCAGCTATCTCTTGCTACACAAGGTAAATTGCACAGTGCATGTGCCATTCATTAGTTGTAGAACAAACAACTTTCTTTCCTTTTCTATAAATGGTATTTCTTTAATCCAATTCTTGATTTCATTGACTTTTTTTCTTCCTTAGTAGAAGCACTAAGTAACTTAATTAGTGTAAAAAATGGAATTGCAAAAACTTGCATTTCCTTTTTACTATAAATGGGGGCCATCATTTTCAAATGGTGTTACATTACTTACCTACCTTTTTTAAAATGTTATTGGTATTATAATTAGATTCTTTCTTAAACTAGCCCTATTAATGAAATCAAATCCAATTATAATGCTTTAACAAAATCACTTTATTATACACGATTTACTAAAGTGGCATGATATTGGTTAAAATTCATGTGATGACAATGATCTATAATAGGAAGAATTCTTTTGCAACTGATCCAACTGTAAAAGTTTCCTCTAAGTGATTGAAGGGGTATTAATCAATAAATGAAAAGGAGGAAGTAGTATTTCTTTTCTTCTCGAGTGTTGGTTTGGAGTTTACCCAGTAGCAGGAGTTGAACATAGATTGATCTGTTGAACAATCTGTTTCCAATTCTGGCTTACTCTACACTAGCTACATCTTGGCCTTCATTAATCTTCTTTTTGGTTCATTTTGGAATAAAAACCTTTAGTTTGGGGGTACCATAAAATCTATTAAGATGCATTTTAGTTTCGAATTAAATAGAATATGAGGAACTCTTTGTCTAAGTGGTTAATCTGACGAGTCAATTCTCAATGTAATGATGTTGTTCCTTTGACAATCCTACTTCTAATGTCACCCTCCAAATGGAATGGAATATCCCAACTAAATGCAATGTTGTTGTTCCTTCGACGATCCTACTTCTAATGTCGCGCTCCCAGTGGACTGGAATATCCCAACTATTCTTTATCATGAAATTTTATTCATGAGATTTCTTTAAGGAAAAGGTAATTATAAAAGCAGGTGGAAAGGAATGAGAGTACTCTTGTGATAGTAAAGTATAAAAATTATTTAGAGCTGGTGATAGCTCATCAAATCTATTCCTGACTTACTTTCTTCTAAAATGCCTTGGATCTCTTTCTCGTTCGAGGTAGGAATAGGTAGTTCTCTATGAAATGGATGTTAAATTATCAAAAAGATAATAGGAAGGCGACGATTGCTACTAGTTAAGCAAGGACACATGAAATCAAAATGAGGCTTTTCAAATAAAAAAAGGGATATATGAGTGATTATAGCTGGGAACTTCTTTGTACCCTTAGAGGTGGGTGGACCGAAACTAATTTCAATGAGACTCTAATATACTCGAACTAAGTCCAATCCTATTAGAGATAGAGATGAATCAAACAACTTTTATAGATGGATGAGATAAGGACGACGAACCACTGATAGCATTTACATTCACTTCTTTCCAATTGATATACAATGGATTTGATGGTAACATTTTTATTTCCATTTTGGCTCATCAACTTGAACACCATTCCCAAGCTCTTTAAATGGGTATTCTAAAACCTCATAACATGAGTTCACACCACGACAGGAAACAAGCTATTTGCTTCCCACGTATGGCTTCCACCGGGATGTTTGGTGAATAGTATGTCTAGTTTTCTTCGACTTCACTTATTAAGAATTGAGGAATAAAATCTTTTGCAAAATTTATATCTAGCTTAAACTAGTAACTAAAATATACAATTAAAAGTGAAAAAATTGATAAAAGTAGATGGAGGCCTCTCTTTATCCACCTTCAAGCTTTGAAAAAAGGCTTCGTATCATGAAAAGGCTAGTTAGGAAAGTAAGAAAAGGGCACATTAGTAAAGACATAATAGTTAGTTGTTAAAGACAAGTGGCATCAATTTTTTTCCTTAGGGAAATTAAACTCTCTTCTCCTTTAAAAGGCCTTATGATCAGAAAAAGATCCCTAAAATGTTTCTTTTTGCTTAAAAAAACTTCATGAAACTCAAATTGTTAAAGACTACTTTTCCGTGTTTTATTACCTGATTCTATAAACGATTATTATATACACTATTTATATTTCTAATCTTCTTTTTAGTAATCGTACAAATTTTATAGTTAAGTCTTACATATATCCACTTTCCTTACCTTAAATCTTACTTCTCCATAGGCTTCCGATGATTATGACTAGGCAACTACCCTATTTCACTCACTTGAAGGTTGCTAGAAGGAAGAGAGATTTCTAGAGGAAGGTAGACGGAAAGCTACTTCAACTTAAAATCCTGAGGCTTTTTATTTAGCATCACTTTTACACCCTGTCAAAAGAAATTGGAATAGATAATGCCCTTATAACTCCAACAGATGGGAAGGCTAGGCCAATAAGAATAATATAGAAATGGTAGCATAAAAGATCCCTCTTCTATCCAGTCAAACGAGTCATTTCATTCACTAAGCCTTGCCTCTTAGCTCTTATGTTTTGTATTCCACAAATCTAGTAAAAAAGGGAGTCCTTATATAGATGGAATCTAGTCACTCGCACCCACTTCGAGCAAGAGAAATCCATATTTCATTATTATAGTGAAAGTGAATGAATAATCTGATGAAATAAAATAGGCATAATTCACCCGCTCAAAAAGTTTATAATTTAGTAGTTTTGTTAACTAAAATTTGGAAAAATGAGGACTTTTTAGATGTGTTTTTTTATTTGCTATTTGTAAAGTAATTGTGCTAATTAAAATTTTGTATTTGATAATGAAAAGAGAAATGTTCTTTGGTTTCTTGCTATATAAGCTAAGGTTAAAAACCGATTTGTGATTTGGAAAGACCATTCCCTTCTTTTCTCTAGTTTTGTATTTTGAATCGTTAAATGTTGAATTTTACAAGTCCTTATGGGCACCATATTATATATAAATGCAGTTTTTTGTCTTTTACATTTAATAATATGTACACATTTATGATATACATTAATATCTATACATTTCTTTTAATCTATATATAGATGTTGCATAAATAATAACAAGAATTTGATTTTACATTAAATAATATTGGTAATGAAAGAATAAATTGTTGCTTTTATTGTTACAAATTGTTGTCTAAAAAATTCACTTTGTTGCCTTGCAAAGACTTTAAAATGTTGTAATATCTATTTAACATTGTTGCTATAGCTTGAAACTAATGTGATGCCTAGTTAAAACTTAAAACAACATTTTTTATTTTGTTGCCTGATAAAAAATTATGTTTCCTTATACTTATTACAGTGCCACTTTTTGAAACAATATGAATTATGTTTCCTTAATAAAAAGGCAACAATAATTGTAGTTATAGCCATACTTTTGTCTATGTCCTAAAACACTTTTTGCCATAATGGATGGAGATAAGCCAATTTCCCTCATTCAATTTATGGTTAGAGGCTAAATACAACAGTGATCAACTATACGATAACACGAGATCTTTCCTCTTCTAATTTAATGCCCAAGGAATGAGACTAATTGTTGGGCAAAGGAATGCTTCTCCCTCTTATAACATTATTAACATAGACCAAATTATCCTTTAACATATGGAACCATAACTTTAAGTGTTACACGTGCTAATCCAACTTATTATAATAGACAACAATATCATCCTAGTAGACTACCAAGTCCAATTATGGGTAGAATATTTGGTTTATAAGGGTGAATAATGTGGCAGGAGCATTAGTAAGGCCAGAAGGCATGACTAGAATGTTAAGATCCATACCTTGTCACGCATGACATCTTTGGCTTATACCCCCTCTCCTTCAACCTTAGGGAAGATAAGGTTGATTAGATTGAAGATTGTCACTAGGGCAGCATAATTCCTTTTTTATTTACTTTGCTAGTTCTAAAACTCGAGTCTAACACACACATGTAAGTATGTTCTACTACTAAAAGATAGAATTGGTCAAATCAATGGGTTATTCTATGTGTGCTAATACTAAAAGACATAATTGGTCAAATCAATATGGTGTTCCTCTCAATTACATATGCATAAAAGGATGTTGACATACCATCAGGTCGATATGTACTATAAAAGATGGATTAATTTGTAATTAATGTTGCCATTGTAAGGTTAGTAGGCTTAAGTCTACTCATGTTCAATGATATTGACTTTCTAACCTCTGCAAAGTTATTTAAGCACTTGTTCTCATATCTCCGAAAGATCAATAGCCATCTGGGGCTGTAAGAAGTTCCTATAAGTTGTGGGGTACGAGAATATTCTTAAGTGGGATGGATGCTTTCACTTAATAGGCAATGAACTTCATGTCACTTCTACGCTGATTTAGAAGGTGTTCAATCTTCCAAATCCTCTAGCCATATCTATTCCTTGATTTTTTTTATTAAAGGTATACATGAGACAGGACGGATAAGGCCAAGCCAGGAATAATAACACAGCAGGAGCTCCCTTAAAGGAAATATGGATTCGCTCCTGACGCTCCTGAACCAAGGAGGCATTCATCAATTTAGCAAGGTCAATTACGCTCTGTTTGCCAACAAAAGTTAAGGAATAAAGATCATTTCGTCGATTCTTTAACATTATCAATAAATAGATCGACCCATAGGATAAAGGGATAGAAGAGACACAAGAATGGAATTTTAGATTTGTTAGACCCCGATCTTTGAGTGGAATTTAGAAATAGTAAAATGAAATTAAATGGGTGTTTTTGAGTATGTATGTATGTGTGTAGGTGTTTTAGAGTGAAATGAAAGAAGAAGTGATTTTGGTTTTAATGACTTCGACATTTTGAGTAAATTAGTATGTGTTATGAAATTTATGAAATTGATAGTGAATGAATTGCTTTTAATGGAGTTGAAAAGCAAGAAATGAATAGTAAAAGTGTGAAATTTTAGGGAATTGCATGTTTGACTTTTTGGAGATGAATAATAACATAAAATTGACTTTTTGGTCTGAAACCTTTGTGAATTTTTCTGGCTTGATCTAGGCAGATTTGGATCAAATGATCTTCATGAAACTTGTAGCTTCTGTTGAGAGCTTTCTATCGCCATAAAGTATGATATTTTTTGATATCGGGATTAAAAGTTATAAACATTTGAATTTAAGTATTATTTTGCTTTATTTTTTGAAATGACCATTAGAGTAAGTTTGTGTGTACTGCTTTGAGGCATATTTCTGTACTGATGTGGTCAGAATTGGAGTAAGTGGTCTACATGAAAGTTATAGGGAATTTGCATAGCTTTTAAACGATATAAAATAGGTTATTTGTGGATGTGGGAATTGAAAGATGTGAAATTGTGAAGATTGGATATGATATAGGATGACACATTTCGGGGTAGAAGCTTTGATTGAGAAATTGACCTAGTTAGAGGTTGAAATTGATTTTAAGTTCTTCATGAAAGTTTTAGATTATGTTTTGATCTTTCCATTGAGGAAAAGTATGGAAATTTTGGGCTATGAAATAGGAAGTTATGATTTTTAGAAGTTTTTGTTACTGTTTTGGCATGATCATTAGTGAACAGAAACTTTAAAGTGGTTTGTGACTCCCTTAGAGTCCAAATTGATTTTTTTGTCCTTCATAAAAGTTGTAGGTTGCTTTCTTATCTTTTCATTGATATAAAGTATGGCATGTTTGGACCTTGGAGTGGAAAGATAAAAATTTTAGAAGTTGAGATACTGTTTTGGGATGACAAGTAGGGGCAGTGACTTTGATTGGGATTTTGACCTCTTTAGAGATAGAATTGATTTTTCCGTACTTCATGGAAGTTGTAGAGCTTCCTTTTAGATTTCTTTTGATACCAATTTTGTGAATTCTGGACTTCTGTGTAAAAAGTTATTAATTCTTTAAGGTCAGTATACGTTTTGGAGCGACCTTTGTTTTGGACGAGCGGCCTTTGTTTTGGCCGAACGACCTTTGTTTTGACCGAGCGACCTTTGTTTTCGGCCTAACAACCTTTGTTTTGGCTGACCGACCTTTATTTTCACCGAGCGACCTTTGTTTTGGCCGAGCGACCTCTGTTTTGGCCGACCGACCTTTGTTTTGACAGAGCGACCTTCTTTTTGGCCGAGCGACCTTTGTTTTGGCCGAGCGACCTTTGTTTGGCTGAACGACCTCTGTTTTGGCCGACCGACCTCTGTTTTGGCCGACCGACCTTTGTTTTGCCCGACCTAATCTGACCCTCTCTCACTCTTTTGCTTATATCTTTTCTGTCCGACATCCGATTGACTTAGTTTTTAAATCGTTGGATTCCTAAGACATCCCTCTATCTGCCTATAGAAAATTTGGGGATTTTTTATATTAAATTGAAAGAGTTTGATTTAATCAAAGTGAGTTAGATAATTTTCTCAACATGGTCCAGTCTTATGAGAAATTCTTGATCTATTGAGATCCAATTGATCTGATTCTTATTTCAAAATAAAATAGAGACATGGGGCTACAAGTCATATGAAGGAATTGAATTTTAATTTAGCCCCAAAGATTTTCAATTTCTGAATTGAAGTCGGGTTTAGTGTGCAGTCTTGGATTAGTTAGAGCTAAAAGTTTTTAGGCCATAACTTTTGCTCTAGTTATCCAAATGAGGTGATTCTCGATTTGGATTAAACTAGAGAAATAGGGCTATAAATGTTCTAAGGGACTGGTGTTTCAATTTAGTCATTAAGAATGTCAATTTTTGTACGGAAGTAAAGTGCTAGAAAATGTTTTAGCATAAGCATAGTCCGAAATGTTTGAGGTGTAACTTTTGAAGTAGTGCACCAAATTAAATGATTTTAGTGGCGTAATGAAATTGAGATTATAAAAAACATTTCTCTAGAAGGAAGTTTTAGCAAATTCCTTCAATTTGATGATGTGGAAAATATCCTAAGTTAAGCATGTTTTGATGAATTTTGAGATTTTGTTATATTTTATGATGTTAAGAACTTAATTAGCATGTTAATGTGAATAATTAACATGTTAAATTGAGTAAGAGCATATGGGATAAGTTGATTGGATTGGATTAAATTAAAGTGTAAGGAAGGCATGAAGGGCAAAAATTGGAAGGTTACTTAAGCTTTTAAGTTTCTAGGCTTTTAAGGAAGGGCATTATGGTCTTTTCTCATTCATTAAAGGGAAGAGGAGTTGGCTGCCGTTTAAAGAGAAAAGGAAGCACAAAAATTTTATAAGAAAGGAACAAATGAAAGAAGAAAAGAGAGAGTGAAGCTTCGGTGGTTTAGAAAAGAAAAGAAGAAGAGAGATTTTAGGGTTTCGATTTTTATGGACTTTCAAGAAGGATTTTCACGTAGATTCTATAGGGAAAAGATGGAAGAAGAGGAGAGCTCCAAGATGAGTCAAGAAAATCCGAAAATGGTGAAGAATTGAGGGTTTTGTCTTGGATGACGAAAATTAACGAAAAGAATAGAGAAATTGAGGCTTTGAACAAGTTCCAAGCATGGATATGAGGTGGGTACCATGTTTATATTTTGAATTATAAGCCATGTAAATGTTTTCGAAAAATTAAGAAAGAAAGTATCGAATTTTATTTGTTTCCGAATGTTTTTGGAAAATGGTTACAAGTTTTAAATGTTTTGATAAATTATGAAAATTGTTGCATTTCTGGTTTGAGAATCATTGTTCATTTGATATATGGATTTGTGTGAAATATATGACATTATGTGTGACATTGTGATTTCATGAATGTCTTTATGTTTGAATATGAGATGATATGAAAGACTGAATTTCGAAATGTGCCTTCGGGCAAATTCGATTGATTTTTAAGTATGAAATGTGTTATGTGGGTTTAGTTAGGTCCCATAAGTTGAGTCAAGTGCACTTGTCTTCTTTTTAAAGGCTTTTTTCGCCTACTCGCTAGTGGCATTGGAGCTCCGATTTCGAACTCCCATAAGTTCACGGCTACACTGGACTGTTATGCGGGAAAGTGTAGTACATTCTGTTCACGGCTGCACAGGACCACTATGTGGGAATGTGCAATACGTTCCGTTTTGGACCGACCCAAACCATTCCGTTGTGTTATGTGTTTTCTGATTTGTTTATATTTGTGATGCATTCATGTTTTGAATTTGGTTATGAATTGTGAAAATTTTGAGAAATTTAAAAAATGAGAAAGTGAGTTTTCAACCATGAAATTTTGGAAATTGGTTATGATTGATTTGAAAAGTTGAAAAGTTTGAAAAATAAGCTTTTGATAAATTTTGCTACTGTGAAATGTTTATAAATGGAAAAATGAGTTTTGAAAATATTTTTGCTTATTGTTCGATTTTTGTTTGTCCTGTGTTTTATGTATTTGGGATTTTGGTATTGGTTTTATACATGGCTTTGAATGCCATTAATATTTTTGTAAGCAATTATTTCATAAGGTGTATGAATTATGAAGAATTATGAAATGTGTATTTTGAATTGAGATATGAATGTGATTGAATGTGATATGGGTTCCGGACAGAAGGTCCGATGAATTGTGTTACTGGAAGTGAGATATAGAAGTGCTTTTTGTGTATGAATTGTGGATATATGGATATGTATATTTGTTTTTATGGCAAAGGAAGAATAAGAATAAGAATAAGATTTGTTAAAGATGGGATTGAGATATTGCATGATTATGAAGAATTATATGAATTGAGTTTTATTTGAGGATAAATTTCCAAAAGGAAAATTATATTGTTTTGATTTGTATAAAATTGAAAAAAGATGAAAAGAATGAAAGAAAAAAATTTATACCGATTTTCGGATCGGTTTAGTCTTAAGGTATCCAATGCGCATTTTTCTAACATAGAAATTCACGGATGTCAGAAATTTGATTGAGTCCGTTTGAACCGTTTGTGTGCTTTGATTGCGAACCTATTCGATTCGTGTTCGATTTCGCTTTCTGATAGGTATTCAATTCTTATAACTTCCGATTCGATTCGCTTTTCGCATCCGTTTTGTCCGCCTTTCGCTTATGCCTTTGATTGAGTTCGTTTCTTCCCTATTGTTTCGCTTTTCGTTTCCGTTCTATTTTTCGTTTCTCCAGTTGGGGTCCGGTCTCGAGATCGAGTCCCAACAAGATTCAACTAATTTCTAACAATGAATGGTTGTCTGCTATGTAATGATTGATCGTGTTGCTATAGGCATCAAAATCAATAGAACAATCAAAAAGAGGGGTAGGAAAGGTAATTCATTGAGATGGGGAAAAGTACAAGATTTGTCGGAACTCAAGAACCTTCATTGTGCTAGGCAAGCCCTCATTGGTCATTCCTTGGTTGTAACTTCAATGTGACTAGTGAGGGGTTAATAAGAAACATGATATCAAATTCTATATAGTGATCATTATAGTGCTTCACTTTTAATCATTATAGTGCTTCACTTTTAAAGAAGAAAAGAGTAGGGTTTTTTTTTTCTTTTAATAAGGATACCTTGATCACTCAAACCCCCCCTAGATCTAACGTTAAGGTTTAGTGACTCCATCCCTCTTTCCAGCTAAGCCGAACTACTTGAACCTAAGTCATTCGCTTCTTTAAGCCATGTCCGTATTAAAAGAGCTAAATTAGATGGTGACTAGATTCATTCCGTAGTACGACATTATGTAATAACAAAAAGAAGAAGACCTACTACAAGGTTAATAGGAATATTTGAATATGAGAAAGAAAGATTTTCACTCCCTAAAGTAGAATCTCCTAAAGTCTATTGTTTCTAATCATGCATGCAATTTATGAGTAACTTCTAGAGAACTTTATTGAGGAAGTTGGGACCAATTGAAGTACTTTACAACCTGTCATTAACAAACTAATGGTCAAACAAAGGTGATCAATTGTGCTTTAAGCAATTTGTTACGATGTCTTGCTGGAGAAAATATTACTACTTAGGATCTAACACTATCATAACTAGAATTTGCTTACAACAACACCATTATAGGGAAAGTACCATTTGAGCTAACCTATAGGATAGTTTCTAATCATATTTTTGACTTGGTTCCTTTACCAACTACAATGTTGGTTAGTGATGATGCTAAAGCTTACATTGATCATATTTGTCAATTGCATGAAGATGTAATAAAGACTATTAAAGTAAGTAAAGCTCCTACCATATGTTTTCCCTTTCATTTCTAGTTCATTCTTAAATTCAAAAAACCCTATATAGGAATTAAACCTACCATCAGTTAGTTAAGCGAGGACCATTTTACCGCTGAGCTATTAGGGTGTGGCTTAAGGCATTAGCTTGCTAATAAACAATACATCTTCTAGTACCATGGGCTGAACCCCGTGAGAACTAAATATAACCATGGAGATTTTGGTATCAAAGAAAACAAAAAAAAAACTAAATTGATGAGAGAAGTATGAAATTATCAAATGGGTAACAAACTTAGGACTACCAAACGAATTGAGCAATGAATTGTACTCCCTTTTCGAAAAGTTGAATTTAACCATCTCTACTAATAAAGATTAAACTCCAAGATAATCGATAGATTTAGCTCTTAAATTTATGCTAAGAGTAACAACATATAAATCATATCCTTATGTCAAAAAAATTCAAATCAAAGGTTAAATTTAATAAAAGTTGAACCAATTAGTTGATTTAACTCATAAAAGTTTAATAAATGTAACGGAGATGTTGTTGGTTTTTGAAATCCCTTATGCATATATAGTTTATCCAATATTAACTTTCATTTTTGAATAAGTTGTAAGGACGGTTGGTAATGGTATATTTTAGTCAATAAAAGAAAAGGCAATATTTGCTAAAAAGAACAAGGAATGTCTTTTTGTTGCTCTCTGGGACCTAGTTGGCTTGTTTTGAAAACATGGTCCTTTATAAACTAAAATTCAATAGGATCTTTTTGTTATAGAAGGATAGTAGGTCAAACGTGATCCCACTTGCCACTAGGACTTCCTGTTATACATTTTAGACAGTGGGGAGTTATCTCTACTAAATTTTCTATCTATTTAGAGTTTGTTTTGAATATTTTAAAAACATTAGAGTTTAATTTAAATGTTTAAAAATGTTATGGTTTATTCTATATTCTATTGTAAACATTGAAGTTTAAAGTGCACTTTTAGCCTTAAGTATATGTTCATTCATTTAACCCAATAGATCAACAAAAATTGTTTGTTGCTAAGTTTCAATTGAACTATAATATCTTTGAATCTATTACAAAATGCAAATAATTGCAACCCATATAAGTTGCCATAATCGTTCCTAATATTGTCACAAATAAAACTGATTTTCAATCATAAAAAATATGCAATTATTTTTTTTTAATTAAAATTTGTATTTATGATGTACATTAAGGTAAGTTTTTCTTTTCCTTTATAAATTTTATATCAAGTACTTATCTTTTAAGAATAGCAATGGGCTATCCCATGGGTTCAGATTAAGGCATTTTCAATGAGCTGGTCCATAAAGTCCAGGCTCAAATCGACCCAAGATTCAACTATTAAAAAAAAACGTTATTATTTTGTTTAAAAAAGTTAGGCCTTGGATAAGCCTAGACCCAATTTAAAAAAGATGTTATATACATTTAATTTTAAAAAAACTGACAGGACAAGCCTATGAAACAGCCCTTTGACATCTCTACCATCATTCCATCACATTTCAATGTCATTTGGAAAATAAAATTGACCCAAAATTTGAAAGTAATTTGAAATTACAAGATTCAATTGTTTTCCTGTAAATAGGACGCTATTTGCAATTTTTTGGCTACAGTGCAAACTTAAATCAGATAAAAAAGAAAGAGAAAAAGAAATATTATCATATTTTAAATTTTGTAATCTATTTCTCCTATCGTTTACTGTAGTTGGACCAAGAATATTCTCAAGTCCTATTTAGTAATGGGCTAAACAAAAACTGTAGTCCAAATAGATGGGTTTCATGGGTTATCGGTTGGCAAATCTTAGGATGTTAACTCAGGCCCAAAGTGATAGTTTAGGCTCCTTTAACTTTCAAGCGGACGATCTTACAAGGGTGAAGAATTTATATTTTCCGATTAAAAAAACAAGATAACTGTGTTAATTTTCTTTAGAAATCCAAACTTAATTCTTTTAAAAGAAATGCACAAATTAGTATAGTTTACAGAAGCAGGTATTTTAATTCTTTACAATAAGGAGATTATCTCCTTTGACTTCCACCATGGAATTATCGAAAGGAATTGACAATGCACATAACCAGAAGGGGAAAGGTAATTCATTGACTCATCAACTTGTTCACGATGGTTTATCATCTTCCTCATTCGCAACACCTCCCAATTGTATGGTTCTTATTTTGAAACGCTCAAGTTTATGCGACAAATCCCCCAAAGGTCCTTCAACACCACGGGACGTCGAATCTGCCAACTTCAAATCCTTCAATTTGTCGCTTGGAATATGAAACTCCTCCAAGTTTACTTGGCTTCTCACGTTCTTCGGAAGTTTCTCATACAATTCCAAGATTGCACTCAGAAGTTCCTCAATCGTCTCTTCTGTGTCCGTAGCAGTTGGCTGCGAAAATCTCTCTTCAATGCTATAAGGATATGCAATTGGAGGGGACACCACAGGTTCCATATTATAGCTGTTAACAGGTCTCACGGGCTGAGGAAAACTAGTAGTTGCTGTATCAGAGCACCTATTCAAATCGTGGCCTTGCATGATCTCTGAGCGTAGAAGAATGGCAGGAGCTTGGTGGTGGGAATTAAGCAACAGATGATCCGTTCTCTTTCTTTGCGTGATCGTGGTCGTTCTGGAAAAGTTGTGTTTAGCACCAAAAATGAACCGTCCCACGTATATATAGGGAAGTAATACGTTGACAATTCAAAGTGGAATTAACGTACTCATGAGTTAGACCTCATGTTCAAATAAACTCACCACCAGAACACAGAGTCGTGTAGGAAATATGTATTGACTAGATCCCAAGACTGGGATTGACACCTTCTATGCTTCTTGGCTGGTACTTTCCAAGTTCCATCCCCGTGCATAATAGAATTTACTTATTTATCAAAGTTGATTTCCTGCTTTTCTTGGGGAAGAGGTATGCCCTAAACGAAAGGGTCAAAAGTCTATCATCTGTTGAGCTGTCCGCTGTGTGGAGAACAATTCTTCTCTCCAAATTATCTAATTCGCGTATTGGAGAGATAAGACCCAATTTTGACTGTGATGCTAAGGTCGTAGTCATGAATGGCGGTTTCTTGTACTTCTTGCTAACTGTGGCGGATATGCTACCCGTTATCTATTCTAAACTTTATGGGAAAGCAATTGACGGAGCCTAATTGGACAACTGTCGACCCATAACTTGTACTACTAGAAATACGAAACAGATTATTAAGTAATCCCTGTGAGGTTTTGTTGTTTGGTTTGACTTGTATCCAATGCCTTCTCAAACATTTGATTTGTAATCCTCGTTTATATAGGGAAGTAATGTGTTGACAATTCTAGAAAAACATGACAGCATAAATGGGGGTTAAGCACGTCTAAAATTATCAAGCCTCCTGTACTAATTTGGTTGGACCCTATAAATAATAAATAGAAAATAAAAATTTTATCAGCAATTTTTTCAATTTCATTTAATTAAAATAGATAAAAATATAGTTACACCGATTTCGATGAGATCGCGTATTACCATTCGGATCATGAACTTGCCGCTTTCCTGAGAGCTCTAGCTTGAAGGTTCCTGCAAAATAAGAAAGGCACGTCGGGGGTTGTTTCTCGATAAGCCCCTCCGACGCTCAAGTCAATTCTTGTTGGTGTAGTTTTTTCACTGTGAACGAAGGAGATTAGGGTTTATGGTCACGTACCTCTATTATGGCAGAGTTATACCTTATATATGGAGCGGATGTTAGGTTTAAGTCTTTACGTATGCATGGGAAACTTCCACCTGCAAATGAGGCCACGAATGTGTGGACTAGGCTTGGGCTTGACGTAACCAATAAGTATGAGGTTGATCCTTGAAAGATGGACCGATCGGTCCACGAGTCGTTATGGCTGGGTTCAGGGCCAGCACGACCGACCCGATCATAAGCCCCCCTACTCCTCGAGTCTTGAGCAAAGAGAAAGGTCGAAGGAGTATGCAAGGGTCTTGTAGCTCGTCTGTTAAACAGCTCGGGGTAGGCCCGATCGGTCGGTTATCAATCTTGTAGCTCGTCTATGGAACAGCTCGTGTTAGGTCCAATTGATCGGACATTAGTGCATAGTGCGTGAATGCTCGTATTAGAATCGGTCGGCTGAGCGTCCCGATCGGTCAGCATCGACACCTGTCGCGTGGCAGCTCGTACCAGGAGATGTAGGCGAACATCTGTGCCGAACGCGTAAGGGTACTTTATGTAATTATTACTAACGACGCGTGCCCTCTGACGGATTTTCAGAATCTGAAACGAATCGTCCCTGTCATCGTTGTATAGCTATCATGTGTGTCCTTTCAATCGTCGCGCCGTTCCGGATTTCGAACAACTCTAACTCACCTCAGCTCAAATCCTTCCACATGTCCGGGCTTGGCTTGGATTTTCTCCATGTGTCGAGCTTTGATTGGGGCGTCCACTCGATCGGTCATCTATAAGTACTCAAGGTCGATAGACTGCATATTTTCTTTACGCTTGCTTTGTCCTTTGGCTTTCACCTTGTTTTCATTTGCATCTTTCTCGCCCACTCTTTCCGAAGTTTTCTTTCGATCGTCGTCCAAATTTCCGACCTCACGTCACCAGATTGGTACGTCCTTTTTCCTTGTCTCCTCCTCTAAAGTTTGTTCAAAAGTTTCCTCTTAGTATGTCGTCAGCCAGTTCTAGAAGTATGGTAGGAGATATTGAAGAAATCTCGACGAAGGAGCGGAAAGATGGGTTGGTTGTGGAGGAGCCACCGAGAAATGCATCGACGATGACCGTGGGGGAGTTAAATCGGTCGATTATTAGGAACAACATCCCTTTGTCCTGGGGACCCAGGCTGGCTTTGGGGAATGAGCGAATCCACAACAACTTGAGTGGATATTTTGTTGTTTCTGACAGTTTTTTCTCGGTGGGTGGTATGACGCTCCCGTACGCCCCGATTGTTGACGAGGTGTGCACTGCCTATCAGCTGATGCCGAGCCAAATTCCTCCGAACGGCTGGAGGTTTATCAATGGTTCGGCTTTGCTATGCCATCAGTTCGGCTGCCCTCCTTCGATTGGCATCCTGCGTCACTTTTTGAGGATGAACTAGAGTCCGAGCTCTGGGGCCGGGATCCCTTCTCTGCTGTACAGAGATGCCAGATATCGCCCGGCTGGAACAGCTTCAAAAATCTCCACTTGGCGAATGAAGTATTTCTTTGTGAAGTCCCCAGGATCCTCCTTCGAGTCCCAGCAGTGGAGGTATCCTTTAGCCGAGCGGTGGAATGACACGTCGAGCATATCTCTTAGTAGAGAGGAGTGGGAGGTGGTCGGCCGTATAAAGGAGCTCGGCTGATATGACTTCGCTCGACTCATTCTAGGATATCGCGGGGGGCCTCGGTCGATTCCTTCCTAATCGACCCCCGCCACAAATTAGCGGGCTAGGAGAGAAAAACGTCCCGCCTGGTTGATCTTTCGTGGTTCAATTATTTGCTATATTTTTTAGTATTGGTTTTGCTTTCTGACCTGTTTTATTGCTGTGCAGCTATGGTAAGGATAGAAAAATTCTCCAGGTCCCCTCTTCCCCCTAAATCCAAAAAGCAGGCCGAAAGGAAGAAAAAGAGGAAGGAGGCGAAGACCGGTGAAGGTGCCGCTCTGCCAGTGGAGCCAGGTCATGCGGTGTTGCTGACCCCTCCGTCCATTAAGGACCGTCCTGTCGTGTCGGCGTCGCTGCTGATCGTACCAACGTGCGCGGGCCGAGCGGGCTCGGAAGGGGAGGAGGAAGAGGAGGTGGAGCCACCTCTTAAGAGAAAAAGGACCGTCCGGGTTGTTGGTCAGTCTTCTCGTCCTTCGGACCAAGGCAAGGAGAAGGAGAAAGTGGGAGAGCTTACTGCCCGGTCGGACAAGGGCAAGGGGACGAAGCGAGCAGCGAGCGCTGATAAATGGGAACCAGCAATCAGTCTGGATAAGACTGCATCGCTCGTTGATCTCGATGTGGCTCTTCATCTTGCCGAGAAGATCGTTCCCCCTGTGGACGAGGAGCGCATTGACTCACTGACCCATCAGGAGCTATCGGCCCGTGCCGTTCGTACCTGTGCTAGGGACTGGCTTTCGTCTCCTCAATGCATCGACGTATCGAAATGCTCGACAGGACTGTTCAGTCGCTAGACCGGGAGGTGCATGACCTCCTCGAGTAGGTGAACACTTTAAGGGCCGAGCTCTCTGTGGCCAAGGAAGAGAAGGATGTTCTCGGGGCTCAGCTCTCTTCTTTGGAAGAGGAGAGGAAGTTATGGGAGGAGGAGAAAAATGTTTTCAAAGCTCAGCTCGCTATGGGGGAGGAGGAGAGAAACGCTTTGGAAACTCGACTCGCTGCAGAGGAGGAGGAAAAAACAGGGCGATTGCAGCGAAGGGCGAGCTGGCCAAGGAGTGTGAGGTCTTGCATGGGAAAGTGGAGTCGGAGAGAGAGCTTAAAGAAAAGTACCTCCAGGACTGTCATGCAGCAGTGGAGGGTAAATACAGGACCGAGGATATACTGAGGGAGTTGCGATGCTCCCTCAAGAAGCAGAGGGTCGAGGCGATAAAGCGGTGGAAGAGGCGGTTCCTGAACGGAGAGTGTTTAGAGTTCGTCTGCCTTTCGGTCCTAAAGAGGTGTCATGAGGTTCATGTTCCTGACGGGGTGGAGTGCCCTTCGTTCGAGGATTATGCCGAGTCGCTGCTCCCCGCTGTTCTCGGCCTTTCTTTAGAGCAGATGAGGGAGTGGGCCGAGGGAGAGCGGACTATAATCCCGGATGAGGAGCTGGACCTTAGCTCATAAGAGTCGGACGAGCTTTCTCACGAGGATATTCCTCCAATTGCTCCCTCAGGCCCTGCTCCTGCCCCGATTATTCTGTCCACTTCTGAGGCTTCTCCTGTGCATCCACCGACCTCCGAGGCTCCTCCTGCTCCCTCGGTTATTCATACCTCGTCCCCGGCTGTTCATAGCTCTCCTTCTGCTGATTTTTAAAGCTCACCTGGTCAAGCTTGTGACCAGGATGGATTCAAAGAAATGAGATTCTTATTTTTGTTCTTCATTATTTCAAAGTCATTTTCCGCGTTTATTTTCTTTATTTTCGATCGATAGCAGGATTTGGTAAAGTCGCTCATGGCCGAACGGCGTTGAGGTCGATCTATAGTCGTGGCCGAGCTGTGGTCCCAAGGATCTTGTCTTGGCAACCCGGCCGAGCGATGTTGAAATCGATCGATGGTTCCAAGGATCTTGTCTTGGCAACCTAGTCGATCTATAGTTGTGGCCGAGCTGTGGTCCCAAGGATCTTGTCTTAGCGACTCGGTCGTGCGATGTCGAAGTCGACCGATGGTTCTAAGGATCTTATCTTGGCAACCTGGTCGATCTATAGTCCTGGCCGAGCTGTGGTCCCAAGGATCTTGTCTTGGCGACCCGACCGAGCGATGTCGAAGTCGATCGATGGTTCCAAGGATCTTGGCAACCTGGTCGATCTATAGTCGTGGCTGGGCTGTGCAGTTAGATGCAACAAAACCTTGAGGTCTCGAGTTCGAGTACCAAAGAGGACAATACCGATTAAGGTTATGGTCGCGTGCAAACTTGAGGTACGTGGGGCCTGTTCGCCCCGATACGCAAAACACGAACCCAACAGAACAGCCTCCAAGTGAGTGTAAAAATGAGATAATTCGGTCTAATTCCAAACCCTTTAGGACTAAATTTGAGCCTAATTTGGGAGATAGGTTTGTGGAATGCATGAATATGATAATTGACAAGTTGAATGTGAATGTGAATATCGTTGATCATGTACAACCGAGAATTTTATGTGAATTGTTTAGAGCTAAGCCAACCAAATTTGTTGTGCAATTTGATGATGTTGTTGTTGGCTTTGTGTCTGTACAAAATGTGGAGAGTGACACTTGTTTGAAGTTCAATTTGCTTAAGAATTCGGTTTGTGTTGATGATAATGACACTTTGTTGGAAGATGGTGAACGTGCAAGACTTGTTGATGTTGATCATGTTAGTACCAATGTTGATATTGCCATGTTGAGTGGGAAAATTAGAAAATCTATTTTTGTTGGCAAGTCTAAGCATGCTACTAGTCTTGGTTTAGTGAGGGAACTTGATGCAAGCCTTGGTTTTATGGCAGTTGAAAATGACCAAGTTACTAATAACATGAAGTATGATGGTTTTAAAGCTAGGAAAAGGTCTAGAAAGTTGATTAAAATTGGTTATTATGTATTTTTCAATTGGAAGCAGAAAAAAAAAGCTTTATGGTAAGAAGCTTGAGCTAATTGAAGGATTCGATGAGGGTCCTTTGAAGGTAGTAGCATGTGAAGGGGAATCCAAGTTTGTGATTCGGATTGACAATGATTTGAGACTAACATTTTCCTTGGATGAGATTATCATTTGTAATGAGTTCTTTGAAGAAGAAAACTTTCAAGGGTGGGTGAATGATGGAGGACCATCTCAGCTCATTTTCGTCCAAGCCAAAAAAACAAAAAGAGCAGGTCGGTCATAGATGAACAAAATATTGAAGCCTATTTGGAAGAAGCCTATGTTGGCCACAATGAATAAATGAAGATTTACCACAAGACTTTTTATTTAGTCTTTTACTTTCTTATTTACCTTTATTATTTACCATGCTTATGTTATGTTTAGACTTTAATTACATGTTAATGGGTTACTTTTGGACACTAATTAGCTACAAAAAATTAGCAGCCAAAGGAATGTGAGAAGTCAATATGTGACTATCCTCATTCCTTGCATTTTCCTTATTTAAACTCATGTTCTTTCCATTTGTAAAAAAAAGATAGATATAGATTTTTAAAAACAAAATGTTTTCCTCTCAAAATTTAGACTTTGATCTGTAGGGTTTGATTGTTTTCCGAAAATAATCATAAAGGGCTTGTTTGTTTGCCGAAAACATTCAATCGTTTGTGTGTTGTGCGATTTCCAGAATTTTGTCCGAGTTCCAATTTCGTTTTTCATTTCCTGCAAATCAAAAATTTTCCTCTTCAAGTTTTTTCCTCATATCTTAAATTAAAAATCTCCAGAAGACATCATCACCCAATTCTAACCCTAGCCTCCTCAAAAGTCTCGTTTTCCTCATATGCCTTCATTCTATCGCCCAGATTAACATGTCACTACAAAATCCACCATAACTCAATCATTCCTTATCCGATTAATCCGATTCTTATGTCTAAATTTTAGTTCACAAAAGGTCTACTTCTTTCCTCGAAACCAAATTCTCAGCCAATTAACCCAGAAACGCCTTCATATTTCCTGTTCTATTTTTATCCGATAAAAACCAGATTGTCCAAAACTTTTCCAATAACCACCAGACTCTATTCCGATCACTTTCAGGCCATCCCGTCATCACTTTCACATTACGGATACGCAACATACTGGAATAACAAATTAATGTTCTAACTCTGCCAGTTGAATATATTAATGAAGAACTAGCTAATGATGTTAAAGTTATAAATGATCAAGTGATTCCACAAGAAATAGTGTTACAAAGGACTGTAAGGTAGAGAAGACCAGCTATTTTGAGTAACTATAAAGTTTACTCACCTGAACATGAATGAGCATTGATTAGGATCCAGTCTCATTCAAATAAGTCATAAAGTGTAGCAATTCTGAAAATTGATTTAATGTTATGAAAGAAGAGTTGAAATCTATGGATGACAACAACGTGTGAGAATTAGTTAAGTTGCCAGACGGTGCAAAGCAAGTGGGTTATATATGAGTTTTTAAGACCAAATGCGACTCGCAAGGTAACATCGAAAGATATAAAGTCAGACTTGTTGTCAAATGTTACACTCAAAAGAATAGCATTGACTATAAAGCAATGTTATGAATACCGTATAGGGTTCGGTACCGGATTGAGCTCTGAGACGAAACGGTACCGGTATCGGTTGGTACCGGGTACCGTTTCGGGAATTTTTTAAAATTTATAAAATAGTCCCTAAAATTTTTAAAAATTGCAAAATAGTCCATATTGATATATTATACAGTTGTACTGTATACTTTACTAATTTACTGTTTACATCAACCATGCTTTCAAACATCTTAATAATAAATAATAATGATAATTAATTTGAAATAACAATAATTTTAAATATTTTACATATAAATAATAACCACAATTAATATAAACAAAGACAATCATCATCATATAATTATAAAATTAAGAATAATAAAAGTACCATTCCATTAAAGTTCAACATCTTTTAACTTTTATAGTCAATTAATTATTTACCTACCTAAAAGATTCATCCAAAGATTAGATCTTTATAAGATCGATTAAATATTGAATAAAATAAAAGAATTTAAAATATAATTGAATGAGACCGTTCTTATCCATAAATTATATATTTCTTTTGGTGGAGTATATTTATGCACAAATTATATATTTCTTTTGTTAGAATTAAGGAATAACATTAAAGGAAAATAATATTATATAATCATTTATTATTAATAATTTTGTTGATGATTCTATTTTCTTAAATCATAATTCTAAAAACATCTTGAATTCAATAATTGAAGATAATTATAACAAAATTTTGGTTTAATAATTGATTTGGGTTTTATGTAAGATAATATTTAAATAATCCACATTTATTTTATTGTTATCTTTAACAAAAATTTAAGAAAATATTAAAAAATCTATAAATTATGAATTTTTAAAATTAATTAAACTAAAAGAAAGCCTCATAATCTAAATTATAAAACTAAAAATCTTAAATTATTCACATTTGCAAAATCCGTGGAACACACGGGCTAGTTCTAGCAAGTAGGATGGGAGAACATGCAAATAGTTGGAATTTGGAAAGGCAAGCAATATATTATATTATATGTGAAGAAAACCCAAAAGACTATAAAAAAAGGAAAATGCATGATGGAGAGATGGCGAGCAGTGGTCGGTGAAGTGAAGGAGAAAGTGAAAACGGGAACTTGGGTTAGTGGGTTTTCATCCTCGAGCTTTTTCCCTTTGAAAGCTTTGTTCTTTCCTTGGAGTTTCATTACTTCTTGCTGTTTTTTCCCTGAAACTTTTCTTCTTTTGAACTCTCTGTTACTTGTCAATGGAAGTAACAGAGTCTAGATCCAGATCAGGGAGAGGCGGCGACGCTGTTGGAACCCGTCTATTGGACCCGTCTCCAGAGCCCAATTTCTGGAGTCCTGAAGCCCTGTATTTATTACCTTGCAGGGTCATAAGCTGTCACTCAACATTCGTGGCGAGCGCACACCAATTAATCACCAAAATCATGAGTTGATTTATTCATACAAAATGTAGCCTTAAGCCTCAAGATTGTTTAGCAACAAGAATCACCTCAAACGGAGTTGTATAACTCAAGTTATGCTTAAAAATCTTAAAAGAGCTCATACTCCAAATATGATCTCCAAACCGACCTCTCACTTATATTAATGCAACCATATTCAATTCAACTCCACATGATACCAATTTTTTAAAAGAGAAATATATATGTCTTATAAAACTAATGGTTCAAGTCTCACCTCAATTGGAGGTCGGATGAGGGAGTTATGCCCAAAAGAATAGACTATGTTCACACCCAAAATCAAATTGAAACTCTTTTGGCGCGATTTCCATAACTTTTAATCCAGATGTCGAATTGCATTCGTTCTTTGACAATTAAAAATAAGACATCAAGATCTACAACTCTCATGAAGACCCAAAAACGAGATTCGGCCTCTAACAATGTGCAAAAACACTATCTTTTCCGTAGCTTTCTGTTAAACGGACATCCATGTCCGTTTAACGGACACATTCGGGTGAAAGTGGCCCAAATACTTCGAGAATGTCCGTTAAACGGACATGCAAGTCCGTCTAACGGACATGGGCAGGCTAAGGGGTGTTTTTGCACCCGAGGCTGTCCGTTTAACGGACATCCATATCCGTTTAACAGACATGCCAATCTTCAAAACTCCAATTCCTCTTCCAACCATCTCACCTTCAACCTAACTTCATAACCACTTGAATGCTTCACAAATTTAACTTATTCTAAAGCATAAACACTTCATAACACTTAAAATTCCAAGCTCACTCACCAACTTCACAATTTCCGGCTTAATTAGTTCATCAAAACCATGAATTCATTCCTTAGGCATCAAGGCCATCATAAGCTCACAAGTAGTATGACATCAAAATGACTTTAACAGTTATCGTCCAATAGTCATAACTTCCTACTCCAAAACCTAAAAAGTACATATTATACTTCGATGGAGAGATAACAAGATGATCTACAAGTTTCATTAAGGATGCAAAACTCAATTCCGTCATTAAAGGAGGTAAAACTCACTCAAATGCATTGCTCTTATAATGACCAATGAAACAGTGAATTAGCCTCATGAACAGTAACTGATATAGGTTTAACCCCAATAAGTTTTTACTCCTAATTCCAATTAAGGACATTATACACCATTTGAAAGCTCTAATCTTATGCTACAATCTTCAAGAAGACTTCTTGATTCAATTCAAACACTAAGAGGGTCTAAATCACCATCAAAGGTTTTGTCAAATTTTGCAAGAATTTGACAGCACCTCATTTTAAACATTCACTATCCAAACTTCAATTTAATTCAACCTAACTTAAGGACCTGCATAATAACCTCAATCTTCAATCTCTCACAACACAAACCATTCCAAATATCCCAAAGGATCAATTCCAATGGCAGCAACACACTCCTAGCATTCTAATCATATCCAACTATACATTTTCTCTTTTCTTGTCAAATCCAAACCATGCAACAATGCATTGCTATAAAACATATACAAATTGTACAAAATACATCAAAGCTTAATACTCTTGCCTTCATATGAACAATATAAGTTATTACAAAAATTTAGAGGACATTCAAGCCACTTACATCCAAATCCAAAATGTAAACTTACAAAAGTAACATTTCCTCAAAATGCATCTAAAGCATTGATATACAAAGATTAACTTGAAATACAAAAATGTCCAATTCTGGTGCAATGCCTTTAAGCTTAATTGTCGATCTTGTGCTCCTCACCTGGAGATGGGACGGAGGAGGGGGTGAGCTTACACTCGTGGGTAACACGTTTATATCCGGTAATAAGCCAAAACTATTTTAAAACATTCATACCATAGCAATTGTGCATATAAACGTCATTATCTTGAAATACTTGATTTTTAAACAATTCATGAATAAATTCAAAAGCATGAAATGCATCACATATGATCAAATTTAATAGCACATCATAATGGTTTGGCAAGTCCATAATTATGATTTAACTACACAATTCCATAAATGGCCTTGTGTAGTCAGATACACATAAGTGGAGTCCTAAAGGAACTCCGTGCCACTTCTTGGGCAGCGGGAAGAAGGCTATACACATGAGTCAACGTGCACGTGACGGTTTCTTGAGGGACTATGCCGCACCCACATAACATGTAATTCATGCATTTAAAATTTCTTTGCCCAAATGGCATAATCTTGAAAAACTTGGTTTCATGTATATGACATAATTTCCAACTCACACAATTCAACAATCCAAATTTCATACCAATAATACTAATCATATTTCAACTCAATCAAAAGCAATCAATACAATACTTGCAAAACAACTTAAGGTTATTTTCAAAGGTTCACCCACAACTACAACATAGGCAATTTTTCAATCAATTTAAAGAGCCATAAATGTTCACTTCAAAGTAGTTGGAAAAATCATTTATGGCACTTATGAAGGAACATTAAATAGCCTATTATTCAAACATAAAAATGCCACCCACCTTTGTTCCTTTAGCTTTTAAGCTTGATCAAGAGCCTATCTTCTAACTCCAATAGCTTCACTTCACCTTTATCAAACATAAAAATCTCATATCAACATGAGATGTCAAAATTTGACATTCTAAGGAGATGAAAGCATGGAATCTAGCCTATCTAACTTTACCCATACCAAACTTAAGCTATTTTCACTAAAAACCCATCAATAATTCCAAAAGAAATCATACTTCTCTTACCTCAAGGAGAGACCCACGAATTTCTCTTTTTTTGCTTCTCATGGAAGCTTGATCCTTCCCTCTACTTCTTCCTTCTCCTGTCTAAAGCAAGATGAACAAAAGTCTAACCTTTCTTCTTCTCTCTTCTTCTTCTTCTTCTTCTTCTTCTTCTTCTTCTTCTTCTTCTTCTTCTCCTTCTTCTTCTCTCCAATGAAATCTCCCTTTCTCTTCTTTCCTTCTAGAATTTTCGTGACTTTTCCTTCCTTAGCCTTGACTCTTGTCTTTTATATTAAAGACCTAAGCTCCCTACATTCAAAACTACGTAGTTTTACCAAAACACTTCTTTTCCTCACAATTTTGTCTCTTCTCCCTCATTCATACGACTACACCACTTGGCTTTTCTTTCTTCTTGTCCTTTTTGTTTTAATTTGACTCTAAAAAGACTAAAATAACCTTCCTTATAAGCCTTAAGCCTTAATAACATTTGTGATCTTCCCAAAATGCCCTTATATATGTCTTGTTCCTTTAATATCAATAACACACTCCACTCAATTTAAACATAATCCATCATTAAATTTTCATCTTCTTAAGAGCTAAAACCCCATAATAATTTAGACAATACCTCAAAATAATTTAGACATGCTTAATTTAAAAAAAAATTCAGGGGCCAACATTTCTCCCTCTCTTAAAAGAATTTCGTCCTCGAAATTCATACTTAAGCAAACGCCAAATGATACTATTTCTTTACTCATGCCTTCTAGATAATCCTAGTCATTCACATAATCAAATTTCTCACCACACATATTCATAATGTTTTTCACCTTTTCTCTTAAATACCATTTATCTCATATCCAAACACCAATATTTCTTCTCGAATTGATTAGGATTGTAGGATGCTCCTCCGTTTCTCATTTAACGTCATCACTCGAAAACTTTCTTTCAAATGATAAAATTTTGTAGACTCACTCGATCTTTCAATTCGTTATTTGATCATTTACTTTCTTAACTAGTTCCTCCTTATGCTTCAGATCACTCACATAATTTTTTTTATTATTATTTTCCTTCTTGTGTCGATAACATCATAATCTTATCACATCAATATTTCCTTAACATGCTCACATATATCATACTTTGAATCCTTTTGTCAGTAGCATTTACTCATAATACTTTCATACGAACTAATTCATAACGGCTTAACGAATTCTTTTTTTCCTAATTTGAGCACACCTGAGAAAGATAATACCTTCAGAGACAATTTAGTTTTCACTTAATAATTCACATCACATTATTCTCAGTTCGTGCAACTCTTATGTCAATCTCCCGTATTCCATATCTTTATCGTGAATCCACCTAATTCATTCACCTTTCTTGATCACTTAATTTCTAATACCTCTTCAATCGATCTGACATTCAATCATATTTAGGCCTTACTCATCATAATACAAAAGCGATGACTCTTTATTGTTATAGTAGTGCCCTAAAGGCAATCGTCTTTAGCTCATTTTGTACAAAGTTGTGTACATACTTTATGAATAAATAAAGAAATGCATATTTCATTAATTTGATGTTCATTATTTATGAATGGATATTGATCTATAAGCAAATTAATGAAGTCCTTGATATATGACATAGCATGAAGGAAATTATGGTGTGATCATACTACTGAGATTCCTATCATGTGCAATTATGTCAGTATCTAAATTATCCCTAGTCATAGGATTACTGAGACTGGACATCAGTTGATTGAGCCAAATTTATACTATAAATTGGCCCTAATTTCTTAAGTGATTATGCACTTGTTGACTCCTAATTCATGATTTTTGTGCTTAAATTGGTTCCTCATATCGAGCTTTTATAATTTGCACATTGTCAGTATTTTGTTGTCATTTGATATTAATTTCTGCATAACTTTTATTGGGACAATTGATACTGCAAATGTGTTGTATTTTTGTAGGAACAATGGAGTCAACAAGAGAAAGTCAATATGCCGTGAGAAGCCATCCATTCGTCGGAGCGAACCAACGCAGCCATTCGCCGCGACGAATTTATTAGTGTAAATTAATTAAATCACGAAAGTGACCATTCTTCATTCGCCGCAGTTGAATCGCCGCCATTAGTCATGACGATTTAATGTGGATACCGACCCTAAAATAGCAAAATTATCCTTCGTTCGACCCGCCCACGCAGACTTCCTATAAAACCTTCTATTTTAGGTTAAATGAGGACGGCCACAATCCCGAGGGAACACTTCTCCTTCTTCTTTTTTCTCTTTTTCTAATAGGTTTAGTTTTTTATTTTGCAGGTGGCGACCACCAACCATTTAACACCGCGATAGCAACACTTCCATTTCTCATCTTCAAGCACCTTTCCTATTCATCACTTTCGCGATCGTCGTTGGAGCCATAGGTAGCTTTGGAGTTCCAGCAGTGATGGCTTCTTCCACAGTTATGCAAGGCTAAGGTTTCCGTCTCCCGAAAATGTAGCGAAGGTCGGAGTTCCACGAGCTTCAAGGGGTAATCAACCATTGTTTTAGATTTATGTCATGTTTTGTAAAACCTCCGAGTTGGAGATTGCGATATATGATGGATTTAATCCGGTTATAGTTTAATCGGATGTTAAACTTTGATTTATGGTGTGGATTAGTTTCTGTTGGATGTTGTTCTGAAATACATGAAGTTTCGTGTATGTTAAGCAGATTTGCATGGGTTAATTTAATCTACCTAGTTGTGTTTGATTGAATTGATTGTGTTTCATCCGTTAACTGCTGCATAAATTAGTCCATGTCATACACTATGGTTTTAATAAGATTTAATTAATCGAGTTGATTAATTAAATTCTTGGACTTAACGAGTTATTAAGGTTGTGTTTTCAAACTTAGCGATTTCAAACCCCACATTTATTTTGAACGATGATGACCCGAGCCACATTTTTAGGAGAGTTTTAGTTAATTGTTTTCAATCTCGATTATTTTCAATTGTCTGGTTTATTCTAAAATCCCAAAAAAAATATTTGATTCAGCTTTGCTTTCTTTAGTTTAAAAGATCAAGCCAAAACCCCCTTTAATTGCTTTAATTGCATGCATCATTAGACTAGGCTAGTCTTAAGATCAATTCTACATGGTTCCTCGAGAGTTAATTCGAGGTTACACCTCGTGTTGCAATTTTTAGTATAAATTGATTTTGACCGGTTTCAAGGATCAATCTTAGGATTGAACGATAAGTCGCGATCAAATTGGCGCCTGTCGGGAACCAAATTAATTGGTTTTCTAGGTTAGCCAAGTCATTTTGTTTCTGCATCTTATTTGTTTTAGTTTACATGTTAATTTTCATTGTTTGCATCTCTTAAGTGTTGGTTTATTTGCTTGTGTTTTGTGATTTCGATTCTGTTTTGCTTTAAGTGTTTAGTTCGATTGTTTGGTTTATTGTTCTTAATTTGAGTGATTGTGCTTTGCTCGATTCTTGGCTGCGACGAGTTCATCATTCGTCGAACGAAGTTCATATATTCGTCATGACGACTTTTCGAATTTTGCTCTATTCGCCGCAATGAGTTCCTACGAGCCATGATTTAACCGTGTGAATTTCAGCCTCGTTTTATCCGATGTCGTTTTAGTGAGCTAATTTAGGAGAACTTCTTTTGTGCATGCCCGTAGACTTAGGTTAGTTCATTTTCAACCTAAAATCGAGCGATACTTAAGGAAGCGAGGAAGGATGTAAGAGAGCAAGCAACCTTAGCACACTAGAACATCAAGTAGAGAAATGGTCGAAGGTCAAGAATTTCGGTCACCAACCTAGGAACGGAGATCATGGATTAAATGGTGATCGTGAAAGAGTTGATGAGAACATAGGAACAACAGCGAGAACGATCGGAGAAGCTACGACTCGAACGTCAATTATGACCCTTCACTGACTCGCCGAACTTCGACGTGAATTTCAGGTTAAGGGCTATTGATCAATTCTCTCCCAAATTTCACGGTTTAAGGAGAAGATCCTACATGCATTTACAAGCTACCGACAATGATTTGTCAAAGCATGAAACCCGTAGGAGCTCCCTTAGATCATGTCTTTGTGGAAGGTGTTTCACTTATCCCTGTAAGAAAGGCCCGGAGTGGTACATGAGCCTCCCAAGGCATGTCGCTAATGCCTACCATAGTTGGGCCAACTTGAGAAAAGCTTTCTGAAAAGTATTTTTCAGCCTCGAGGACGTCGTCAATGAGGAAAGAAATCTATTCGCCAAGCAAGACTACGACGAGTCCTTTTATGATTTTTGGAAGCAGATTTCAGGATCTGTTGTCTGGTGCCCCCATCATCAAATTCCCGATAAAATGCTTGTTCAATATTTTTATGATGGGGTGAAGAATCGAGAAAGGGAATGTTAGATGTTTGCTTCGGAGGATCGTTGATCGACCTCACCGCTTTCAAGTGTGGGCCTTGATCAAGAGGATGGCCTCAACCATCAGCAGATATAGTGTTCGTGATTCCGTGAATGTTCATGAAGTAGGAGCCATGTGGCTCGCATAAAAGGATGGAAAGCCCGAATCAAAGGTGGATTCCTAGAGCATAGGATAACTTCACGGTTGGCCTCGACACTACCGAAGTGAAGAATTTGAATGTGCATCGCCCTTCATCTTCTCATGAATTGACCGCACCTTGCCAGAATCTTGTGGGTCGGTGATGCACATTTCTAGTGTACGCCGGAAGGTATGAAGAAGTTTCATTGTCACCCGGAAGACAAAATCCTAAGTGGGACCCGACTCAAAGACGCATAATGAGGGATGGAGATCCCATCCGAATTTCAGTTGGAGGAATAATGAGGGAAGAGCACCCAACCGCTTTCAACAAGGAGGTGGAGCTAGACCATCCACAAACCAGTTCCCAGATCAGCAAGCATTGACGATGCAACCACAACCACCGAAGGAGGACACCAACCAGCTTCTGCATGGTATGATGGCGTTGATGAAGGAAGAAAGAGCCTCTACAGCTAATCAGTTCAACGCCATCGCAAACTTAATCCAGCAGGACTCCTCGAAGAATGTTGTGCATTTTACTGCCTTGGAAAAGCGAATGGATCAATGGGAGACCAAGGCAGAAAACCTGAACTCATACGTCACTCAGTTATCCAACAACTTGAGTGAAAATTAAGCGAGGAGTAGCGGATCAATTCCCTCCAACACGGACATAAACCAAAAGCCCGAACACAATTGAATTAAGGAGGAAAGAAAGTGCAATTTAGCATCCTCAAGAAGAAGAATGCGTCAAGAAATTGAGGTTGAAGAGACACCTCAAGTAAGAGAAAAGAAGGTTGTGCGATCGAGAGTGATCGCGAAGAAGAATTGTCAAGAGAAAGAAGAAATCAACCATCGAGGAAACAAAGCAACCATCAAGCGAGCCCAAACAGAAAGTGCTGCAAAGGAAAAATCTAGTAGAAGTGAAGTAACCAAGAGGGAAGTGAACTTAAAGGATCTCCTTTCCAAATTCTTACTTGATGAGTAAGAAGGTCAACGAGCTCAAACATGAAAAGAAATTATTGACCTGTTTGGAAGGTGGAAGTGAATGTGCCCTCACTTTGGACTGGTGAAGAGGATTCCGCCCACGCTAAATATTTGAAGGACTTGTGCACAAACAAGCGTAAGTTTAGGCCGAATGAGAGAGTCCAAGTGAGCTCAAACGTGTCAGCTTTGTTTAAGCCCCAAATTCGGTAAAGTGTCAAGACCCAGGATCGTTCACCATTCCTTGTGTCATAGGAAAGGTGACAATTGGAAGAGCGTTCTTTGGATTTGGGAGCGGCAATCAATGTGATGCGAAATCTGCTTATGAAGCCCCGAGTTAAGAGCGTAAAACCTACTTCGATAGTGTTACAGTTGGCTGACAAATCCTTCCGACATCCTGTGGGCATCATCGAGGACATTCTGGTCTAAGTGAAAGGATTAGTGTTCCCGCCGATTTTTACGCGCCGGATATGTCTCATCGAAGCGGTGCAGACACTTCTAATCTCGACGACCCTTCCTTCGGACGGCAAGTACAATGATCAAGATGAAGGAAGGAAGATCACCATGGAGGTTGGTGATCAACACGTTAGCTTCAACATGTATGAAGCTATGAAGCACCCTAACGAGGATTACTCCTTGCTTGGGGTGAATATGCTGATGTTGTGATTGATGATGCTTGTTCAATTTGTAGAAACTCTAACCCCGACCACTAATGATCTCTTCGAGGCGTTTCTATTTTGATGATAGTGCAGGTGCTTATTCGGATACGGAATGGACATGGAGTTGCCGCCAGACCCAAGTCGTTGACATGGAGCTTGGATATCAACCGCACGTCCATCCCGAGCTACAAGATCCACCGTGAGCACCGTGTGTTTCTTTTCCGCATTTTCAATATATTTGTGCACATTATTTGATTTGACTTGAAATGTTGTGTTGCATGAATGTGTTGATTAAGTGTGGGGAGCAACCCATCCAAGAGGAATAGTCATGTAGTTAAGTAGAATTTTCATTTCGCTTCAATAAATTGATTCCCTCTTGTTAGCTCCGCATGTTCCTTGTTCGATGAAGCATGAAATAGATTAATGAGATTAAGTGATATGTGGATTGATAAATTGAATGTTTGTGCAATTTGTGTAGGATCCTTAGAAATTTTTTTTCTGTTTTGGGTGGTTCACAGAACGAACATCGCTGTTCATCGCGACGTATCTAGTGGTTTTTCTGTTTTGTTCGCTGCGGCTAACGATTGCCTCGTCGCGACGAATAAGCCCAGTTTTGCCCCTCTTGACCGTTGAACTTCTCTGTTGTCCGGAGCCCTTTTCAGTTTTTTCCCCTTCGCGTCTTTTCGTCCCTGCCTCCCGCCTTATTTCTTCTTCTCCTTCTCTTTTCTCTCCTTCTTCCTCGCTTCTTCCTTCGCGCAGCCTTCCTTGTCGCTCCCACCGTGCCCCTTGCGTTTCAAGCTCCCAACTTTCTCAAATCTTCTCCCATCTTCGCTTTTGACCTTAGGTAAGTGTTCTTATTCTTTCATTTTGTCCATTCTCGTTGTTATTTGTTAGATTTAGACTAATAAAGGAGCGTTGTTCGTCGCGTCTGCGTCATGAGAATAGTCGTTCGTCGCGACGAAGTTCATACCTCGCCCTTGTGAACGTGTGTGCTGATTCATTGCGGCGAACATCCCGTAGGTCGCAATAATGGAAGAGGACTTCCTCGTCGCAGCGAACTCTCATGTTAAATCACGACGAATGGAAGGACCTCGACTCTTCGCGACGAATGAACATTAGCCGCGACGAGGAGGCTGATTCTGTGTAGATTTCTCAGTAAATTACTTGTTTCTAACATTGTGTGTGCAGGATCATGCCTTGAATGAAGCAGGCCTCTAGACTCGAGCAGCAGCTTTCCTCTTCATCTTCCGATTCTACCGATTGCACCCCTTTCCCTTCTTTGCATCCTCCCCCTTCTTCCTCTCATCCGGTGGATCCTGAGTATGATCAGCTGGCAACTCGAGTTGCCACCAAGAAATACTCAAGGAGAAACCATTTCCTTATCCCAAAGAACCAACCCTTTTTGGGTCAGCTCTTTCAACTCGAGTTGACCGCCTCGCCAACCAAGAACCGTTGAAACCTCTCCTTCGTCCGCCAATACTATTCCCATGCCCGCTACTCCCACACCTACGGAATTAATTTTCGGGGTGTCTCTATTCCGATGCTTTCACTTCTACCATAATCCGGAGCATTACCACCTCCCGTTGTTCCTCACTGCATCTACTCGATCTCATCCGTGACTACCCATGGATGATGTCATTGGTACTCTCGCCCGTAGGGACTCGATTGGTATCAACCCGGGGTTCTCAACAGTATATCCGCATACTACCCTCCTTCCTCAAGCTCGCACTGGTTACATTTCATATGTCACAATATCCCCGCCTACCTCCACCTCACCAACATTCCCAAGGCAGTGCCCTTTATATCTACTCGCTAATGACCGGCCGCCTGCTGATCTAGCCTCCGCCATATCCACCGCCTCCGCCAAAGGCATCATAGCCACCAACATTAAACACAAACTTTTTTCCCACCTCATTTCCGACCTGTTCCGGCCTATCGAGTCCCGGAGCATCCCGCCGATCTCCCTTTTTGCCGCCTCCTTTTGTTTACGCCCATCTCGGCCGCCTCGCGACCTTCCACCCTCCTCCCGCCTTGACTGCTCCCTGCAACTCCTTCTTCACCCTCTCCTCCTCCTAGCCTCCAGTCCTTCCTCATGTTCCCTCTCCGCCTCAGATCCCTACTCCAAGGTCTCCCCGCCTCGATTACCCCCGCCTCCGAGATTGCTCTGCTGCGCGAGGACGTCCACCGGCTTGAGGCGCAACTCACCTCTACTCAGGCTCAGGCCGCCGCCACTCATTCGCTGCTCACTTTGATTGCGGCACACCTCGGCTTGCCTCTCTCGCCACCGGCCCCGGCTGTGTCTCCTGCTCCTAGCTTTTCTCGCCACGCCTCGGATCCGCCATTCGACGACCCTCCTGCTTAGTCGGCTATCCCTGCTTTCGTTTGTATTTTGTGTTTGCTGAATTTCTCTTTTCTTTTCCTTGCTGTAATTTTTAGCTAGTTCTTCGGATCCTTCCTTTTGTCCACTTACTTTTTGAGCTTAATGATATATCCTCATTTCTCTTTGTCAATTCTTGTTTCATGCTTTTTGTGTGCCTTGCTACTTACGCCATTGTGGACAATGCCATGTTTAAGTGTGGGGAGCTAGTTCCTTCTTATATTTTGCATTGCATGCCTATTAGAATTTGTGCATAATTTTGTGGGCCCTTTGCTTTTATCGATAAATTTGGAACTCAACCAAACATTTTCTGCACTTATTCCTTTCAGGCCTTCTTTTTTCAAAGCATTTATGAGTTTCAAACCGATACTTGAGTTTTTTTTAGAAAATACTTTCCATTCTTTGAATGATAATTGGTTTTGGCAAAATTTTACTTTTGAAGTTTTCAAAACAAAGTGAGTGGGAGCATGCTAACAAGGTAGCATTTTAGTTTTAAGACTTGAGATTGATCATTGGGACGAAACCCTTGTTGGAAAGATATTCGAGCCAAAATTTTCTTCTATATCTTTTGTGTGCATCCGCTTAGTTCATACTTCTCTAGAACTTGTGTCAATTTTTACTCAAAGCTTGATGGACTAGAATTTTGTTGATATGATAGAGGCGTTCCTTCTTTCAGCCCTTTCCCCAAACACCAACCCTTAAACACTTTTCCCTTTGCTAGCCCTTTGAGCCTTTATTCTATGAGCATTTGCATACATATTAAGATGATGTCGGTAGTCTGTGTTTTGTTATTAGTTTGAAAAAAAGTTGGAAAATGGAAAAGTGTTAGTCTTGTGTATCCCAAAAAGGGATAATAATGTGTTGTATCCCAAAAAGGGATTAGCATCTCAAAATGAGATAGCCAAAATGTGAAAAAAAAAGTGTGTATTCAATTTATTTCAGTGTTTAGTTTTAGTTTGGCTGTTGACATCAATTCCTCATTTAGTGCGCATGCTCATATTTTTCTTCTTTCACTTCATCCATTCATCTAGCCCTCCGCTCAATACAACCCCGAAAGACCTCTTGATCTTCAAAATGATAGTCCTCAGAAGGGAGAAATAGAATTGATACAAGCCTATGGTAGGAGATGCATTAAGCAGATTGAGAGAAAATATCCTTAAACACAAGTGAGTTGAGCGTAAACACCATATCCCGAGTGATTCTCTGTTGTTCAATCTCATGTGCTTAAATTCTTTCAGTGTTTGTTTTATTAGCACTCTTTCAATTTGCTGCGTTTAAATTCTGATGAAGTGGATTGCGTCAATTCTGTTATTATTTGAGCATGGGCGGAATTTTCTTTTACTCTTGTACCTTTTTGACTCTTGTAAGCTTTGTCTAGGAGTACAAAGGTTTAAGTGTGGGGAAATTTGATTGAGCCAAATTTATACTATAAATTGGCCCTAATTTCTTAAGTGATTATGCACTTGTTTACTCCTAATTCATGATTTTTGTGCTTAAATTGGTTCCTCATATCGAGCTTTTATAATTTGCACATTGTCAATATTTTGTTGTCATTTGATATTAATTTCTACATAACTTTTATTGGGACAATTGATACTGCAAATGTGTTGTATTTTTGTAGGAACAATGGAGTCAACAAGAGAAAGTCAATATGCCGTGAGAAGCCATCTATTCGCTTGAGCGAACCAACATAGCCATTCGCGCGCATTTAATTTATTAGTGTAAATTAATTGTCATGACGAAAGTGACCATTCTTCATTCGCCGCAATTAACTACCGCCATTAGCATGATTTAATGTCGAATACCCGACCCTAAAATAGCAAAATTATCCACTGTTCCGACCCGACCCGCGCAGACTTCCTATAAAACCTTCTATTTTAGGTTAAATGAGGGACGGCCGCAATCCCGAGGGAACACCGCCCTTCTTCGCTTTTCTCTGTTTCTCTAATAGGTTTAGTTTTTTATTTTGCAGGTGGCGACCACCTGCATTTAACACCCGCGATAGCAACACTTCCATTTCTCATCTTCAAGCACCATTCCTATTCATCACTTTCGCGATCGTCGTTGGAGCCATAGGTAGCTTTGGAGTTCCAAAGAATGATGGCTTCTTCCACAGTTATGCAAGGCTAAGGTTTCCGTCTCCTGAAAATGTAGCGAAGGTCGGAGTTCCATGAGCTTCAAGGGGTAATCAACCATTGTTTTAGATTTATGTCATGTTTTGTAAAACCTCCGAGTTGGAGATTTCGATATATGATGGATTTAATCCGGTTATAGTTTAATCGGATGTTAAACTTTGATTTATGGTGTGGATTAGTTTCTGTTGGATGTTGTTCTGAAATACATGAAGTTTCGTGTATGTTAAACAGATTTGCATGGGTTAATTTAATCTACCTAGTTGTGTTTAATTGAATTGATTGTGTTTCATCCGTTAACCTGCTGTATAAATTAGTCCATGTCATACACTAGGGTTTTAATAAGATTTAATTAATCGAGTTGATTAATTAAATTCTTGGACTTAACGAGTTGTTAAGGTTGTGTTTTCGAAACTTAGCGGATTTCAAACCCCGACATTTATTTTGAACGATGATGACCCGAGCCACATTTTTAGGAGAGTTTTAGTTAATTGTTTTCAATCTCGATTATTTTCAATTGTCTGGTTTATTCTAAAATCCCAAAAAAATATTTGATTCAGCTTTGCTTTCTTTAGTTTAAAAGATCAAGCCAAAACCCCTTTAATTGCTTTAATTGCATGCATCATTAGACTAGGCTAGTCTTAAGATCAATTCTACATCGGTTCCTCGAGAGTTTAATTCGAGGTTGCACCCTGTGTTGCAATTCTTGGTATAAATTGATTTTGACCGGTTTCCAAGGATCAATCTTAAGATTCAACAATAAGCCGCGATCATCAGTAATCCGGAAAGACTAGCACATCTCAAGCTCCTTGATTTGATCATGCAAAGGATCTCGTAAATCGTAAATATGAGATATTTAGGGTTGAGATGTGGATGCTTACTAGAGGTAGTAAGTAAATTGATGACTCGCTATGAGATCATCACATGGATGTCCTATTCTAATGTCATTGATAATCTCATCATAAGAATGGTGCAAGTATCCTTAGACTCGAGGTACTCAAGGATATCTTGGATCTTGATTCGTGCTTTGACTCCATTCCTTGTTGCCTTACAGAGGTCGCTCGTAGGGTGGTGCTTGGGTACAGTTTGAGGTATTCGAAGGTAATTGAGTAGTCAATAGAGGATTCGCCACTTTTGTGATAGCAGAAGATGATACCTATGGCCTCTTGTCAGGGTCATTACCTGGAAATCTCTGATCAGAGTACATATGTCATGAAGAGTGTCTTCATTGACATATTAAGTAATGAGTCCCAGGAAAAGAACTGAAATCACTTGGACTAGATTTGACGTAGTCAGTCTAGTAAAGAGTTGACACTTTGCCCATACTCATAACCAAGTGGGGTATAGCATGGTGAAAGGACGAATTGCACGGTAATTGTCTATGGAAAGGTTCGTGATATGGTTTATGATGAATATAGGTTCATTCGTCAAACCAATTACTTTTCGGTCAATTGGGGGTCATGATGTGTTGCTAGATACCGCTCATGACTTGCTTGGATTAAGTGTTGATCTAAGTGGCCAACATAACCGGGAACCTAATGGGTCACACGCATAAGAGTGACTCGGAGAATTCGTAAAATAGTTTTGGATAGAGTTCCAATATATAGAGAGCAACAGGATTAAATGGATCCCGATGAGATCGAGATATGTCCCGATGAGATCGCGACATCGATATTGATGAAAAAAGTTTCCGGTAGTTTTTTCCATACCGGGACCCGGTAGGACCGACCCCAATGTGACTGGACCGCCTCAACATTTATATACATATATATATGTTATTAATTAATTAAATTATATATATATATATATATATATATGTCATTTACGTGGATGAAGGAGGAGAAGACATGGCTTTATTATATATAATGGCTAACGTGGATGGCAAAAGGAAGCTTCTTCTTTTTCCTTGTCATGTTTACATTAAATGACAAAAGACAAAATGAAGATGAAGAAATAGGATGATGGTCGTTGCTTTTGTAAGGAAGGCTAATTGAAAAGTGTTTTTCAAGTTTCCTTTCAAAGCATCAACGATTTCCACTCTTCTCTCCAAACATCTTCTCCTCTTCATCGTTCTTCCATAGCTCTCCAAAGACAAAGGTAAGAGCTAGCACTCTTTAATTTGTTCTAGCTATTCCCGGATCAAAGGGTTTGTCCCGGTTAGGTTCTCCGATCTCTGCGTGGATACCGTTAGAGACGGTCTCCTTTGGTCGTTTTGGTTTGACTTTGTTATATAGTCACATGGATCCTGGCTTTCGGGAAGGTCCCGGAACAAAAATTTTTGTTTTTCGAACCGTGGGCATGTGATGCTCACACCGGATTTTCCTACAGTAGTATCAGAGCCACTTGTGTCGTATATAACGAAGAAATCATGACTAGGTCGGAGTTGCCTATTGCTTGTGACGATGATGCATGTTATAAATTTCAAATTCGAAATCAGTATAGAGATATTATTTTTCGAAATTTTCTTGCCCAGATATGTTCACAAGATGTTGTTGCATATGTCTGTGGAAGCTTGGAATTTATCAATGTGATTTGATATGGTTTTGCTAATTTATTCCCTAATGTTCTGGTTGCTGTGTTTGTGCACATTCAATGAACAGGCATGCTTGTAAATTCAAGAATAAATTGTAGAAAATTGTTTTTCGGATTTTCTTTCACCGACATGTCTCTAAGATGTTTGTGAATGTCTATGAGAATGGAAAAATGTTTTCGAGGTGATTTACTATTTATTTGAGAATTTATTGTGTGCTATTGGGAATAACTGTGTTGAGGTACACAGATTTAACATTGGCTTTGTTGCTGAGGTTAGTTGAGTTTTTGATGGAAATAAATCCTAAAAAAATTCATGGAGCATTTTGTGAATATGTTGTAACCTCTGTAAGTTTCTAAGAATTTATTGAAATTGTTTAAATGAGTTTTTCAAGCAAAACATAGAGCTTGGTAGTTTTGAGAAAGTTGCTGGAGCTGTTTTGTTTGGAATGATTAATTGTGTAGTTTTCAGTTCCAATGCCTTGGATCATTTTTAATGTGATTAAAAAGATGCTACATTGATTTTGTATGCTTTCCAAACTGATTTTCTTGAAATTGGGTTTCCAAACAATTTTTGGATGTCAAATATGTCTCATTAGCGTCTCGTTAGTATATTCCCTTATCTTGATTGTTTTAGCCGTCACAAATTTTGTGACCAGTGTCGAAGTAGTGTTGATAAAGTGTAGACTACCTAGAGATACTTATGGCGATAGTTTGATATTCGCAAAATTATTTGAAAATCTAAGTGAATAATAGTGTATTCATCGATTTCAAATTTTTCATGTATAGCATGACTATATATGGTAAGCAACAATGAAAGTGTTTCATTGGTACATCAAGGTTAAGTGTATTAGACTTGGTATTGTGAATTTGAACTGCACGGATTGAGAAATTAGCCGATTAGATAGCAATTCCACATGCACAAGTCGACTAACACATGTATAAGTCGACTTTTATTTTCGGATAAGTTGACTTA
The DNA here is from genome assembly GCA_029891385.1 of Erythroxylum novogranatense. Lineage (NCBI taxonomy): Eukaryota > Viridiplantae > Streptophyta > Magnoliopsida > Malpighiales > Erythroxylaceae > Erythroxylum > Erythroxylum novogranatense. Next base: position 86,767,835 of record CM057231.1, on the reverse strand, counting down.
CACATGCACAAGTCGACTTGTTCGTGAACTGTAGTCAAATAAGTCGACTTGCATAATGATACTAGTCGACTTGTTCGTGCACAGTGGCATAAGTCGACTTATACATGCATAAGTCGACTAACATTCTCAGATAAGTCGACTTATACATACACAAGTCGACTTACAACATGCAAAGGGGGGATGATGGATGATTTTAGGTATAGATTCAATGTGATTGATGAATTGCCATAAATCATTCCATATAGTCATGGTGACTATAATCCTATAGCTTGGAGAAGAAGAAGATGAGACCTGAAAATCCTCACACTTAATATGAAAACTAACGCCTTCCATTAATATGGGGAGAACCAGAGTTCTTATAGAGTTGGGTTGTTGGGTAAACCCAAGCTCACTCTATACGGATATGTTCGAACCATGAAAATAAGATTTTCGGATTAATGGGTCGGTTTTCACTAGAAGCGTTAATTTGTTGAGTAAACTCAAGGTTAACGTGGACAAAGGCGAAATTGGGTAGTGTACATCAGATGTACGCGCATCAAGAGTTGATAACCCAATGTGTGTGCATACATCACGAGTTGATAGCACAAGTCGATAATTGCACCTAAGATGTAACTGGTATGACCGATACCTGCCGATTGATCTAAGGAGGCTTGTTGGGTAAACTCAAGGTCACTTTTAGTAATGTCGGATATCTATGATGCAATTGGTATGACTGATACCTACTGATTGACCTAAGGTGGCTTGTTGGGTAAACCCAAGGTCATTTTTGTAATGTCGGATATCGACCCACTAGGACATTTTGTCATAATGTTTCTTGGATTCGTAATGAGGGTTATGGATTCTTTGAAACTAGTAGGAGTCATATGCATGTCATGCAAGTCCTTATGATCATGCATGTAATCCTATTCTAACATTCTTTCTCTCTTTCTCTTTAGGTTGATTGAAGATGAATTCCAGTGTGAATTTGCGCTCACTAATGGACTCAAACAAATTAACTGAACCAAATTTTCTTGATTGGCTGAGAAATCTGAGAATTGTTCTCAGATCTGAAGAACTGGGATATGTCCTAGATGTTCCACTTCCTAATCCACCTGCTGCTGATGCTTCTGATGAGGATCAGAAAGTATATCGAAAACATCTCAAAGACAGTGACATGGCTACCTGTATTATGCTTGCCTCGATGTCACCAGAGCTGCAGAAGCAGCATGAGTCTATGGATGCTCAAACCATAGTGTATCATCTTAGAGAGCTTTTTGATGAGCAAGCTCGGTCTGAAAGGTTCGAGACCTCGAGGTTACTCTTCACTACTAAGATGACTCCAGGTTCATCTGCAGTGCAGTATGCACTAAAGATGAATGGGTATATTGAGAGGTTGGCTGTCTTAGGTTTTGTTATAGATTATGAATTAAGTGTTGACTTAATTCTAGTTGGATTGTCTGATAGTTATTCACAGTTTGTGTTAAACTATCGGATGAACCAAATATCCACGACAATCCACGAGTTGATCAATCTACTCGAGGCAATGAGCAAGCTATCAAGAAGGATAAAGCAAGTGCTTATGGTGGACTCTTCTTCGGTTCCAAGAAAAGAAACTCAAGAAGAAAAGGTCTAAGAAACTAAAAGGAAGTACAGCCAAAAAGAAACCAAAGAAAGCGCACTAAAGGAACTTGCTTCCATCAGGCAAGACCTTTGGGCGAAGCTAAATCAAAAGTCTATCTGGAAGAACTGAAGGTAAGAAGGCATCGGATGCCTCGACTTCTTCGTGTATGTTTGTCATTGAGGTTAATCTGTTTACGACCATAACATATGGGTATTAGATACGGTTGTGGCTCACACATATGCAATGATATGTAGGGTCTCGAGGAGACGATGAGCGACTCGTGAAGGAGAACTAGACTGCGTGTGGGAAATGGAGCAAGAGTTCTTTGCATTAGCAGTAGGCACTTACTTTTTTTCACTCCCCACCGGGCTTGTAATTAAATTGGATGAATGTTATTTTGTACTGTATTAACAAAGAACATATTATGCATTTCTTGTTTAAATAAATTTGGTTTCCATTTGACTTTTAGTAACAATGGTTGTTCTATTAGTTTGAATGGAATGCTTTATGGTACGGGTACATTATGCAATGGAATTTACATATTAGATATGTCACATCCAATTATGAATGTCAATGACACGAAAAGACATAAACGAGATAATTTAAAATCAACTTACTTATGGCTTTGTCGCCTTGGCCATATAAATGAGAGACGCATAGCTAAGCTCCATAAGAGTGGAAGTTTAGGGTCATTTGATTATGAATCATATGACATGTATGAATCTTGTTTATTAGGCAAGATGACTAAGTTACCCTTTAAGGGAAAGGGTGAACGAGCGACTGGAGTATTAGACCTAATACATTCAGATGTATGTGGTCCGATGTCCATCCATGCTAGAAGTGGTTGTCTTTACTTCATTACCTTTATCGATGATTATTCTCAATATGGGTACCAGATTCGATGAGATACAAATCAAGCATTTGAAAAGTTCAAACAATTGAAATGAAGTAGAAAACCAACTTGGAAAAGTATCAAAACATTACGATCCGATCGTGGTGGGAATACTTAGACCAACAGCTTTTTAGATTATCTCAGAGATAATGAGATTTTATCTCAATGGACTCCACCTTACACACCACAACATAATGGTGTGGCTGAAAGGAGAAATCGAACCTTGTTAGACATGGTACGATCAATGATGGGCTTTGCAAAGTTACCAAAATCCTTTTGGGGGTATGCACTCGATGTTAAGTCAAAATGACTTTACATAAAAATGATTTTGATGTATAATAAACATAGTTAGATCAAATACAAGAAAAACAAAACAATCACAAATGTATCTGAGGCGAATTCGGAGATGAGCGAAGATGGCGATATCTGATGATGGTCGGAGACAGAGCGAAGATGGCGTATCTGAGGCGAAGTTGACAGACTAAGTTGAAAAGTCGATCTGAGACTCACACAAACAAATCAAAACACGAGCGAAGTTTGTCAAAGTAAAAATCAACAGCGACGCAGATGACACAAGACAATAAAAGACGAGACGCAAATGTAGATCTGAGACGCGAAACAAAAGCGAGCGCAGACGCAGACGCAGAGAAAGAAAGCGAAGCAAGAGTCGATTCTAGTTAGTTCTGAACTCAAGCGATTAACGTTTCTTTAAAGATTCAAGATTCAAGAATCAAGCGATTAGAGACGAAGGCTATAAATACAAGTCAAGTCGAAAATTGAAGTGCTTCTGTTTTGAGAAAAATTACACAAAGAAAAAGCGATTAAGTGCGAATTAGCTGAACGCTATCATACATAATAGAGTGTTCAAATATTTTCTGAAAAGAAAAGTTATGCAGATAACTGCAGAGGCTAAGTGTGAAAGAATCTTGGTTGTAGAGACTGAAGAGGCTCGTGAAAGAATATAACGTTTGAAGAGATAGTGAAATCTCGGAAGAAACTCGAGGATCGGACGTAGCCCACGGTTTGGGGTGAACAGGATAAATCTGCGTGTCTACTACTCTCGATCTCTATCTCACTTTTAGTTTCAAAGTTGATCTTTATTTATTATTCATATACTTAGCATTGAAAAGTTTGATCAATCAGATTAATAAGAATTTCAAAGAATCTTAATTCTAACAAGTAATTCTAAAAGATATTCAAAAGGGAATACACAATTCAACCCCCTTCTCGTGCATTCTATTGTGTTTTAAGTCTTTGTATTAACGTGTGATTCACTTGATTGGTATCGAGCCTGGTATCCAAGAATCACTTTGGCGAAGTGTGGATTAAAGATAATGATGAGTCACATGTATACATCATTGAAGGAGCCTCGATCACTAGACCTCCGGCATTCAATGGGAAGACTATCATTCTTTGGAAAGATAGGATGCGGTTATTCATCGAATCTACGATGTAGACCTTTGGGACGTAATAGAGAACGGACCTATATACTGTAGATGGCGAAGGTAGTTCTATTCCACGAAGCGGATGGACGGTGATCGTAAAGCAAGAATACAAGCCCAATTCAAAGCGAAATTTTTCTTAACGTGTGCCCTAAGTAGAAGCGAGTACGACAAAGTGCATGGTTGCGACACAAAGAAAAGAAATGTGGGACACATTGTCCATTGCTCATGAAGGCACAAGTCAAGTTAAGGAATCCAAGATAAGTATTCTTGTACATCAATATGAACTTTTCGGGATGGAAGATGAAGAATCTATTGATCAAATGTTTGGAAGATTTCAAACAATTATCAATGGATTGAAAGCTCTTGGAAGGACATACAATAATCAAGATCACGTTAGCAAGATTCTAAGAAGTCTTCTAAGAGATGGAGACCAAAAGTTCTGGCGGTCAAGAAGCCAAAGACTTGAGCATATTAAAGCTAGATGAGTTCTTTGGGATCCATAAAGATTCATGAAGTTGAACTCAACGGCGAAGATAAGCCTAAGCGAGAGAAGTCAATAGCATGAAGGCGGACAAAAGAATCATAAGACTCGAGAAGGAGGAAGTCATCAAAAGCATTGAAAATTGAAGAATCAAGGGATGACAACTCTAGCCAATCGATTCAAAATCGGTGATGAAGATGACGAATTATCTTTCATTTCCAAAAGATAAGACGCATGTGGAAGAAGAAGCCCGTAGTAACCGGACATTCGAAAGAATGGAAAGATGAAGCTAAGCCGGAAAAGTCTTCTATCATTTTTACGACAGTGCAATCAGCCTACACTACAAGTCCGAATGCCCTACTCTCAAGAAGAACCCAAGAAGAGTAGAAGGCAAGAAAAGCATGATGGCAACATGGGAGGACCTAGATTCATCTGAATCGAATCTGCTCCGAGTCATCGAGAACATGCAAACATTTTCCTAATGGTAGGAAGATAGTGATGAGGAGGTAAAATCGACTACTAAAATTTGCATGATGCATATTGAAGCTCGTTAGAAGATTCTCATGCTATTCAAAGCAGATAAACTGTTGAAGAAAAAGCATCTGAAGAATATTAAATCTTGAGAAAATAGAGAGAAAATATTTGCTTAAAAAGGGTTAGAAGTTAAAAGGAAACTTGTAGCAGATCGATGAGATTAATCAACTCAAGCGAGGATCAAGAATCTATCGGTGATCTAGTTACTTTCACAGAGAGTACAAAGAAAATGAATGATATGCTAGGAAAATGTAGACATCCTAGTGATAAAAATGGATTAGGGTTTCTTTGGAAACAATACTCGGTCTCGTAATAAATTTGTCTCTCAAAAGGAAGAAATAGGATAACATATTTTAATCAACGTCCAGAGTAATATGCATCAAAGATCATATCATGTGCATACTACTAACCATAAAGGACCCAAGAAAATTTGGGTACCAAAAATAAAATAGTTTCTCCTGCAGATATCCTTCCTTGGAAGATACGCAAGCACCATTGGTATTTAGGCGGTGGATGCTCGCGACACATGACGGGAAGAAGGTCTATGTTCCTAGACCTTCAAGATAAGAAAGGAGGATCAGTAACTTCGGAGACAACCAGTGAGGCAAAATCATTGGAATCGGAAAATAGGTAAAGATTCCTTTGCATGCATAAATAATGTATTGCTTGTTGATGGTCTAAAGCATAACTTGATTAGTGTGAGTCGGTTGTGTGATTATGGTTTTATAGTTACATTCAATCAAAATCTTTGTGAAGTCGAAACAAAGATGGGTCTATACTTTCTCTCGCCAAGAGAAGAAACAACCTTTACAAAATCAACTTAGAAGATTTTCAAAGTCAAAATATCTCATGTTTTCTATCTTACGAAGAAGAAAGACTAATCTGGCATAAAAATTTGGGTCATGTCTCTTTGAAACATATTTCAAAATTGGTAAAACATGATTTGGTAAGAGGTTTACCAAAATAAGTTTTGACAAAGAATTTTCTGTGAAAATTGTTTGAAAGGAAAAAGGTTAAAACCTCTTTCTCTTCTAAAAATTTTGTAACTTCTTCAAGACCTTTAGAACTATTACATATGGATTTGTTTGGTCTACAAGGACATTAAGTCTTGGCAGAAAGAAATATGGACTTGTCATTGTTGATGATTTTACTCGATTTTGTTGGATATTGTTTTTATCACACAAAGATGAGTCTTTTAAGTACTTTAGAACTCTATCCAGAAAGTTACAGAATGAAAAAGGAATGTCTATAGCTAGTATCAGGAGTGATCATGGCGGAGAATTTGAGAATGAGAAGTTTAGAGTTTTCTGTGAGGAGAATGGAATTTCCCACAACTTCTCGGCCCTAGAACTCCACAACAGAATGGAGTTGTTGAGAGAAAGAATAGGACGATTCAAGAGATGGCAAGGACTATACTATGTGAGACGAATCTTCCTAAGTATTTCTGGGCAAAAGCTGTGAATACAACATGCTATATTCAGAATAGGATCTTGTTGCGACCTATGTTGAAAAAAAAAACTCCTTACGAGTTATGGAATGGAAGAAGATCAAGCATATCCTACTTTCATCCATTCGGGTGCAAATGTTCCATTCTGAATACGAGAGAGCTGTTGGATAAATTTGATTCAAAGACCTATCCAGGAATATTTCTAGGTTACTCATTATCATCTAAGGCATTTCGAGTTTACAACCTGACTTCAAAGACTGTTGAAGAGACGATCCATGTCAAATTTGATGATAGTTCTCAAACCCATAAGGAAGATGACATGGAGATTGAAGGTCCTTCAAAGAACCTAGATGATGCCTCGAAACTCCCTCGTCGGACACTCATGAGAATAAGATTGAAGATATTCGAAACTATAGAACTAAGGCGAGATTGGAAGTATAAAAGTTCTCATCGGAAGAGTTAATTATCGGTGAGACCTCGAAGGAGTTAGGACAAGGTCAGATTAGACGAGAAGCTAATGTAGCTTTTATCTCTAAAGTAGAACCTAAGGCGGTTGAGGAAGCTCTTCAAGACGAAGCTTGGGTGTTAGCCATGCAAGAAGAGTGAACCAATTCACAAGGAATAACGTCTAGTCCTTGGTTCCAAAACCTCTAAGAAATCCATTATAGGAACAAGATGGGTTTTAAGAATAAGTTAGGCGAATCAAAGAGTGAGTCGTAACAAGGCCGATTAGTAGCACAAGGTTACAATCGGCAAGAAGGAATAGACTATAACGTGAAACATATGCTCGATGGCGAGACTTGAAGCTATAAGGATTACATTGGCATATGCAATCTGTCACGATATAAAGTTGTTTGAGATGGATGTTAAGAGTGCATTTCGAATGGCTTTATAGGCGAAGAAGTCTATGTGAAACAACCTCCAGCTTTGAAGATGTTAAAATTCGGATTATGTCTATAGACTTCACAAAGCCTTATCTGCCTAAAGCAAGCCCTAGAGCTTGGTATGATCGTCTGAGTACCTTCTTAATAGAAAATGGTTTGGCAGAGGTCAAGTTGATAAGGCGCTCTTTAGAAAGAGTTTTCGAATGATTTTATCTTAGACGGATCTCGTTGATGATATTATCTTTGGTGCTACTACAAAAGAGTTGTGTTTAAAGTTTGAGAGACTAATGAAAGAGAATTTGAAATGAGTATGATGGGTGAATTAAAGTTCTTTCTTGGGTTGCAAGTTAAGCGGATCAAAGAGAAGATCTTCATTCATCAACGAAGTATGTGAAAGAGTTCTGAATAAGTTTGACATGAATAATGTGAAGCCAATGGCAACTCAGATGCATCCTTTAAACCTTTTGTCGAAAGAGCGAACTTGGTAAGAAGGTGGATCAAACCTATATAGAGGATGATCGGTTCTTTATTGTATCTTCTGACAAGTAGACGATATTACATTCGGTGTATGCTTGTGTGCAAGATTCAAGCCGATCCTAGAGAGTCTCATTTCTTCTTTGTTAAAAGAATTTTGAGATATCTCGCAGTACTCTCGATCTTTGTTTAATGTTTGAGAAAGGTAAAGATTTCAGGTTAATCGGATCTTGTGATGCGGACTATGCGGAGATAGAATCGAAGAAAGAGCACAAGTGGAGGATGTCACTTTCTTGAGGAAATCTAGTCTCTGGTCAAGCAAGAGACAAAGCTCAATTGCTCTATCAACCGCTGAAGCGAGAATACATATCCGCCATGAATTCTTTGTTCATAGCATTTGTGGATCAAGTATCGACTTGAAGACTATCCGATTAAGGAGGAGGAGATTCCAATTTATTGCGACAACACCGGTCTAATAAACCCGTCAAAGAATCCAATTGACATTCGAGTAAAGCATATAGAAGTCAGACATCATTTCACGAGAGACTACGTTCGAGAGAAAGGTGGTGCTTCTAAAGTTCGTTAAACAGAGCTTGATGGGCGGACATCTTCACTAAACCTTTGAGTGAAGAACGTTTTGAGAAGATAAGACGCAATCTCAATATGGTGATGCTAAATGAGCAGTTAGGCTAAAATAACGTGAGAAACTAACGGCGTTATACGATGAGTTACTGTTGGTAACTTTTCTCACAAGGAAGATTTTGGAAGGAAATATCGATAAACTCGAGATTCTTAATGATTCGAGAACCCATCGATCCATAACCCTATAAGTAGATGAAGATGATATTATAGCGATCTTTTCATCATCTCCCGACGGTTCATTTCTACTTTACCAATTCTCTCAAAATCTTCTCACTCAAAAGCTTTCAGAAGATAATCTTTTCGCTCTATACAATGGAAGCAACAATGATTTATGGAAGACTTGTGAACTTTGAATCACTAAGGGTGACGGCATGAATGTAGAACACGAGATTATAAGAGTGGCTAGAAGAACTTCTTTCGGATACAAGAACACATCTATATAAATGAGGTATATGAGTTACGGAAGAACGCCGTCGATAGAAGACACTATTGTATCCTCTCGTGGATAGAATATCGATTATTGTCACAAAGGATTTGATAAGGAAAATGGCGATTGCCCATCCGTTGGTGAAAAGCTGTCTACCAAGGCGGATGGATGTCCTCGATTGAATGAAAGAAGAAGATGTCAAGAGGCGCTCTATGGCACAAATGATTCAAGAGAAAGGAAGACATCAAATCGATTCCAAAGGCTAGGGTTACGCATGCAATCTGTTCAATTGCATTCTTCCTAGAGTTGGTTCAAGGCATTTGGTGACTACTTTAGGCGAACAATGTACATTCTTTCTTCTCAATCGAAATCCTATAGATCTACCCTTCTTAATCTTTCACTATATGGTTAAGGGTTAAAGGAAACTTCAGATTATCCTTATGGTATGATTTTGACGAGGATCTTTATGGAATCCAGATTAAATGCCGCAAGGTAGAAGACGAACTGTTCTAGTGAAGAGCAAGATTGATGCTCATACTATTCGGAGAATGGGTCGAATCTGATGAGACAAAGATCACGCCGGTTCTTCAAAGAAACCAAGAACTGAGGGGGAGTGTATATTGAAGAAGACTCCTATCTCAAGTTTTCAATCGCCTGTAAGTATCAAATCGCCTACTACCAAATTAAGGAGAGTATTAGGGAGACCTCTCATGAAAATGGCGAGTCCTCTTATCGCAGAAAGTCAATCTCAGAGGGCAAAGCAAAGTGCGCCAAAGAGACAAGGAGAAAGTCTTTTGAGCGAAGTTGTGAAGAAAGCCAAGAGATCTCCAAGAATCAGGACTCTGAGGCAACAGGAAGAGAAGATTGCTAGAGAACAAAGGCGAGAAGAAACTTCTAAATCTTGTGCAGCCAAAGCCACAAGATCCTTAGTCTCTATTCGGAAGAGGATCTGCCGGAAGATCTAAAGAGGCGAGAGGAAGAGAAAAGCAACATCTGTTAAAGGAAAATCTCTGTGAAGAAATCAGCAAAACTAATGAAGCGGAGAAAAGACTAAGAAGGTTAGTCAAAAGAAGAGCATCTCAACCGCCGAGGGCGTTAGTCTACAAAAAGAGCTAACGTCATTGTTCAAGTTGAAACGTAAATCGAAAGCATTATGCGATTCAAGAAATTCTAGTGCTCAACAAGAAGAACCGATGGATGAAAGCACGGTTCATGAGACACTGGCATTATAAAGGAGGAACCAGCGGAAGAATGGCGGTTCAGGAGACTTCTAAGGAACACAACGAAGCAAGCTGCGATGCAGATTTGGTGATGATGAACCAAGTCGAAGGTATATAACTACCGAAGTTCTTGAGAAAATATATTTGGAAATCAAATTGGTAGAAATTATTATCAATCGAACAATGCTATTATAATCGGTGTTGAACGATGAAGAAAATAGTAGCTACGGTGCAACCTATGTTGATTAATGGTATCACGTGGCGATTACTAAATGAAAAGAGAAGTCTTTTACGATACCTTGAGGCTTCGATCATTTGCCATATCCTCAAGACGCGTCCACCTCACCGTGTACTATGTTCCCAATCACGAGAACACAGAGATAAAGGTTGTTCGGATATTCAACCAAGGTGTCCAAAAGATTTTACAAAGGAAAAGTCAAAATTATTTCGAAGATAATGTTGATGATGATCATCGCAGATCGATTGCGAAGAAGTGCGAAAAATTGATGAAGCATGCATTCCTACACAAGACCAGATCAAGCGAGCTGCAGCCATACAAATCATGCGGAAGACTGTCCAGTAGGGGGAAGTATAAAAACAGGAACATTTACTGAGTTCCTTGTTAAGACAGTTCTTCGTATTAGCCCTTTGTCTAATACACTGTCCATCGAAAAACATGCCCTATCTCTGCAAGGAAGACAGTTGTTGATGTTGCCAGTTCCTTTTGATCTAAATCTTCCTGAAGCTGCAACATTCATTCGTCCACCGACTTTTGAGATTAATGAAGACTACACTCCATCCTCTGATGCCTATACTACTACAATTCCTTTCGCTCCTCCATCAGCAGAAGCAGATCAAGCCTCTTCGTCAGATGAAGTCAGTAGATTACGTGGTGAACTCAATGATATGAAGGAGACGGTGAATGATCTAAAGAAGATGATAGCAGAACTACTGAAGAACCAGAATCGATAATCATTTTTATTATAACAAATAGGGAGAGCAGGAAAGAAGAAAATAATCGGAAGAGGAGAGGATGTTGAGATGAAGAAGGTGTGACCACAATGCACGAAGACAGAAGAAGATAAGTTTTGCAACATCTGTAAATTTTTTTGTTTTGTTTTGTTTTCTTTTCTTGTATGTAATTTGTTATATTCAAAAGGGGAGATTGTTAAGTCAAAATGACTTTACATAAAATGATTTTGATGTATAACAAACATAGTGAGATCACATACAAGAAAAACAAAAGCGATTCTGAGCGATATCTGATTTAATTCGGAGGCAGGCGAAGATGGCGATATGATTTAATTCGGAGGCAGAGCGAAGATGGCGTGCTCTGATTTAATTCGGAGGCAGAGCGAAGATGGCGATCTGAGGCGAAGTTGAACAGACTAAGTTGAAAAAGTCAGATACAGACGCACACAGACAAATCAAAACACAGACGAAGTTTGTCAAAGTAAAAAGTCAACACAGACGCAGATGACACAAGACAATAAAAGACGCAGACGCAAATGTAGATACAGACGCAGAAACAAAAGCAGACGCAGATGCAGATGCAGACGCAGACGCAAACGCAGACGCAGAAAAGAAACAGACGCAAGAGTCAGTTCGAGTTAGTTACAGAACTCAACTGATTAACCGTTTCTTTAAAGATTCAAGATTCAAGAATCAAGAAGCAGTTAGAGACGAAGGCTATAAATACAAGTCGAAGTCAAAAACTAAAGTGCTTGCTGTTTTGAGAAAAATTACACAAAGAAAAAGCGATTAAGTGCGAATTAGCTGAACGCTATCCTTCTGTAATAGAGTGTTCAAATATTTTCTGAAAAGAAAAGTTGTACAGATAACCTGCAGAGGCTAAGTGTAAAAGAATACTGGTTATAGAGACCTGAAGAGGCTCGTGAAAGAATACTGTAACGTTTGAAGAGATAGTGAAATCTTAGAAGAAACTCTGAGGACTGGACGTAGCCCACGGTTTGGGGTGAACCAGGATAAATCTGCGTGTCTACTACTCTCACTCTCTATCTCACTTTTAGTTTCAAAGTTGATCTTTATTTACTATTCATATACTTAGCATTAAAAAGTTTGATCAATCAGAATTAATAAGAATTCTGTAAAGAATCTTAATTCTAACAAGTAATTCTAAAAGATATTCAAAAAGGGCAATACACAATTCAACCCCCCCTTCTCGTGCATTCTATTGTGTTTTTAAGTGCTGTATTAACGTGTGATTCACTTCACTCGAGACAGCTATTTACTTGTTAAATAGAGTTCCATCAAAGACAGTTGATGTTACTCCATATGAGATGTGGACTAATAAAAGACTCTATCTTACTCATTTGAAAGTTTGGGGTTGTCCTGCTTATGTGAAGCGGACACAGTCAGATAAACTTGATGGAAAGTTTAACAAGTGTTTGTTCGTAGGATATCCTAAAGAAACAATGGGATATCAATTCTACTATGCTGAGGAACAAAAGGTGTTTGTTTCAAAGCATGCTGTCTTTTTAGAGAAAGAGTTTCTTTTACAAGAAGACAGTGGGAGCAAAATTGAACTTGAAGAAGTTCAAGATGCTCGAACAGACGCAGATCAACTGCCTGAACCTAAAACTGTGACTCATACAGATGAAGTAACAGTTCAACCATCTACAATACATGAAATTCGTAGGTCACGTAGGATATGCTCGTTTCCCGAGAGATATGAATTTCTCGTGAATGAACAGAATGACGTATTGCTCATAGAAGATAATGAGCCTACCATCTACGAAGAGGTTTTGAAGAGTTCAGAGTCTGAGAAATGGTTTCATGCCATGAAGGCTTAAATGGATTCCATGTATGAAAAACAAGTATGGACTTTGGTTGAGACACCCGAAGGAATAAAACCCATAGGGTGTAAATGGGTTTTCAAAAAGAAAATCGACATGGATGGTAATGTGATTACCTATAAAGCAAGGCTTGTGGCTAAAGGTTTTCGTCAAAGACAAGGAATTGACTACGACGAGACCTTCAGCCCAGTAGCAATGCTTAAATCCATTAGAATACTCCTAGCCATTGCCACTCATTATGTTTATGAGATATGGCAAATGGATATGAAAACGACTTTCTAAATGAAAATCTAGCGAGGATGTGTATATGACACAACTGAGGGCTTCATCTCCTATGATGGCAAAAGGTATGCAAGCTTGAAATCCATCTATGGATTGAAACAAGCATCCAGAGTTGGAATATCCATTTTGATGAGGTAATCAAAGAGTTTGGTTTCTCACAAAATCGGATGAACAACGTGTGTATAAGAAGGTTAGTGGGACTGCAATCGTATTCCTTGTGCTATATGTAGATGACATATTATTACTAGGAAACGATGTCTCTATGCTACAAGCTGTCAAGATTTGGTTGTCCAAACAATTTGCCATGAAAGACCTTGGTGAAGCAACTTATATCCTTGGGATAAAGATCTATAGAGATAGATCAAAAAGATTGCTTGGTCTTTCACAATCAACGTACATAGACAAGATGATAAAGAGGTTTATCATGGAACAATCCAAGAGAGGTTACCTTCCCGTGACTCATGGGATAACACTCTCGAAATCTATGTGTCCTAAGACACAAGATGAGAGGATGCGCATGAATATGATCCGTATGCATCTGCGATGGGATCTATCATGTATGCTATGCTATGTACGAGACCCAATGTATCATATGCTCTAAGTGTTACGGCGGATACCAATCGGATCTGGTGAGGGTCCTTTGGGTGGCTGTCAAGAATATCCTCAAGTACTTGCGAAGGACTAAGGATATTTTCTTGGTATATGGAGATAGAAATCTCCAGGTGATCGGTATCTGATGCGAGTTTTCAATCTGATAAGGATGATTCTAAATCCCAATTAGGTTATATATTTACACTGAACGGCGAGGCGGTCAGTTGGAAGAGTTCAAACAAGAGGCATTGTCGATTCAACGACCGAGGCAGAGTACATTGCCGCTTGAGACGCAAAGACAAAGAAGCGGTTTGGATCAAAAGTTCATTCTTGAACTTGGTGTGGTTCCTAGCGATGATGGACCCATCGGTTGTATTGTGACAACAATGGGGCTATTCTTAACAGCGAAGAATCAAGGTCTCATCAACGATCAAACACATACTCTGCAGATATCACCGATCAGGGAGATCATTGGTCGAGGTGATGTGCAGATAGAGAGAATTGCCACAGAGCAGAATATTGCTGATCCGTTGACAAAACCATTGTCACAGAAGAACTTTGATTCTCATGTACTCGCCTATGGTATTAGATATCAAGGCGATTGGCTTTAGGTCAAGTGGGAGATTTTGTTAGAGTAGTACCCTAAAGGCAATCGCCTTTAGCCCATTTTGTACAAAGTTGTGTACATACTTTATGAATAAATAAATAAAGGCATATTTCATTAATTTGATGTTCATTATTTATGAATGGATATTGATCTATAAGAAAATTAATGAAGTCCTTGATATATGACATAGCAAGAAGGAAAATATGATGTGATCATACTACTGAGATTCCTATCATGTGCAATTATGTCAGTATCTAAATTATCCCTAGTTATAGGATTACTGAGACTGGATATCGGTAATCCGAAAAGACTAGTACATCTCAAGCTCCTTGATTTGATCAAGCAGTGGATCTCAGAAACTATAAATATGAGATATTTAGGGTTGAGATGTGGATGCTTACTAGAGGTAGTAAGTACATTGGATGACCTGCTATGAGATCATCACATGGATTTCCTATTCTAATGTCAGTGATAATCTCATCATAGCAATGGTGCAAGTATCCTTAGACTTGAGGTACTCAAGGATATCTTGGATACTGATTCTATGCTTTGACTCCATTCCTTGTTGCCTTACAGAGGTCGCCGTAGGTGGTGCTTGGAGTGCGGTTTGAGGTATTGAAGGTAATTGAGTAGCCAATAGAAGATTCACCACTTACGTGATAGAGAAGATGATACCATGGCCTCTTGTCGGGGTCATTACTGGAAATCTCGATCGAGTACATATGTCATGAAGAGTGTCTTCATTGACATATTAAGTAATGAGTCCCAGGACAAGAACTGAAATCACTTGGACTAGATTTGACGTAGTCAGTCTAGTAAAGAGTTGACACTTTGCCCATATTCATAACCAAGTGGGGTATAGCATAGTGAAAGGACGAATTGCACGGTAATTGTCTATGGAAAGGTTCGTGATATGGTTTATGATGAATATAGGTTCATTCGTCAAACCAATTATTTTCCGGTCAATTGGAGGACATGATGTGTTGCTAGATACCGCTCATGACTTGCTTGGATTAAGTGCTGATCTAAGTGGCCAACATAACCGGGAACCTAATGGGTCACACGCATAAGAGTGACTCGGAGAATTCGTAAAATAATTTTGGATAGAGTTCCAATATATGGAGAGCAACAGGATTAAATGGATCCCGATGAGATCGAGATATGTCCCGATGAGATCGCGACATCGATATTGATGAAAAAGATTTCCGGTAGTTTTTTCCATACCGGGACCCGGTAGGACCGACCCTAGTGTGACTGGACCGCCTCAACATTTATATACATATATATATGTTATTAATTAATTATATATATATATATGTCATTTACGTGGATGAAGGAGGAGAAGACATAGCTTAATTATATATAATGGCTAACGTGGATGGAAAAAGGAAGCTTCTTCTTTTGCCTTGTCATGTTTACATTAAATGACAAAAGACAAAATGAAGATGAAGAAATAGGATGATGGTCGTTGCTTTTGTAAGGAAGGCTAATCGAAAAGTGTTTTTCAAGTTTCCTTTCAAAGCATCAACGATTTCCACTCTTCTCTCCAAGCATCTTCTCCTCTTCATCGTTCTTCCATAGCTCTCCAAGGATAAAGGTAAAAGCTAGCACTCTTTACTTTGGTCTAGCTATTCCCGGGTCAAAAGGTTTGTCCCGGTTAGGTTCTCCGATCTCTGCGTGGATACCGTTAGAGAAGGTCTCCTTTGGTCGTTTTGGTTTGACTTTGTTATATAGTCACATGGATCCTAGCTTTCGAGAAGGTCCCGGAATAAAAATTTTTATTTTTCGCACCGTGGGCATGTGATGCTCACACCAGGATTTTCCTACATTTATATCTTCTAATTCCTCATCCAGTATTCTATTGAAAACACTAAGACAACAATTGAGATGCTTAAAATCAAATAGAACTATACATCGATCTCATGTTCTTACAAACTCTAAACTATAAACTTGAAGCATATCTCCGACAGTTAAAACCGTCGACAATTTAAACTTTCAGTCACTTGACATATTTCTTCTAGGATGTATAGCTTAAAATCACCATTACTTTTCTCACAGTCTCTTTGCTTAATCATCTTTGCCTATACGCATACTTCTTATCTCAATTACCCAGCATCATTTCTCCTACTCGAACTCAAAATTCATACTCATTCCCAGTTTCTTAGTAAGATTCACAATTTCTGAATCTTCAGTTTGAGCTTGGTTCATATGAACTGATCTAAATTTTTAGTGACTAATCATTTTTCCCAAAATTCAACTCCACATTCTGCACTCTTTACTGCACTAGATTTAATAACCTCTATATCCAAAATTTATGAAACACTACTATTAATATCTCTATCCCATGCATCTGATCATAACACTATCTTTACCTATTTAGCACTCACTTATAAAATCATAATCCTTCGAATAACTCTATCTATTGCCTCAGTCTCATATTCAATTCTTTCTACTCAAACATCATTATTGATTTTACATACTTCTTATTCACTCACCCTATATCCTTTTTCTCATTTAAAACTTGACGCTCATATCTGTTTTCAATCTCGTAATCCCTTAATCCTTAATTTGGGGTAAACTAAACCCTATATTCTATGCTTTCTTTTGTATTAGTCCTGATAACCTCTATATCGCATTTCTACTTAAGGCATCTTACATACCACTTAGCTTCACTTGGTCTTTCTCGTTAGAGCAATCATAGACTTTCAGTATTTATATCAATCTCCTGTGTCTTATAACTACTTCTCCCAATTCATTGATTGTCTAAAAATTTTACGATCTACACTTGCATATTTATATTGGAGATATTCCTGTACATATACTGTCTTCAAACTTTCAAATCATGTATCAAATTATCAATTCATAGGACTTCAATTGTCTCCATACATATGAAATCACTTTGTTACGCTGCATTTGATTTCAGCCAAATGTCTTATACCACATCAGTGCATACTATAAAATCTCCAAATCTATATGATATAATTTACCTCAGCATGGTTCCTTTAAAATTCTCTTTACTCACGTTACTCATACGCTTTACACATTTTTCTCCCTGTATTCAAACTATTTTCCTCAAATCTTTGAATGTGTTTAATACACCTTCAAATCTTGAATCTCTTTAGTATCCAATACCATAGTGATATTAACCATTTGTTAACTCATGTAATTATTATCAAATTTCATATATCTCTTGATTAGCCCTCATGCATTCTTAATATAACTGTTCCTTAATGAGGTACTTTGTCTCACTTTCTTTTCGATAGCCTACTTGACTTCTTTCCATGAATAATTTTTCTCCATTCCTTGAATTCTCTCAGATCTCTCTTGGACTTATTCTCATGTTGGGTCATTCATACAAATTTCTCCACACATCGAAAATTATTTACAAACTTAATTTCTTGATTTTAAGACATTCATTAAGTTGTGGTTGCATCTCCTCAACATACTTACATAGGATATAACACAAACCTATATACTCCTCATATTTGAAATCAATATCTCCCCAACATACTTTCACATAATGTAACTTGAATGTACATACTCCTCATACTAGCAAATTCGTGTCTCCATAGATTCAAGAATCCATTCATATGACCCCTTTACTTCAAACATAATACATATATATTTTGTAACATATTCCACCTCCTTGCTTGATGCTCTGTTAGGGAGTGCACTCACTTTCGAATCCTTCTATATTCCTTTATGATCAATTATTTCATTGATCATCCCTAATATAAACTATCTAATATGCTTATTCTCACTTAACAAAATTTTTCTTCAAAAGAGGGTTTCTTGCTACCATCCTCTATACTCTTTATGCAATCTTGATCAATCACTTATTACCAACTAGTCGTAATATCACGGGAAAACCAATTTCTATCTTCCACACAAGGTCATAACGTTCAAATCACCCAAAACCCAAGGGAGTAAAGAACATACTTATTGTCGCACATGTTTGGGTAACGTCACCAAATTCATCCTATGTTGACCACTTACCAATTCATTGCTCTCTATTAACCCCAGAAAAATATTCTTCTCAGATCAATTTATTCCTCACTGTGTAATCTTTAACAAATCTCAATCTATTCCCACATGATCATTATGAGCACCTTCATATGTTACTCTAGTTTCCCCTCAAACTTTAGACTATGGGAGCTATGACTAACAATTATTCACTAAGTCATAAGTTTCTTCCTCTATCACACACACACACACACACACACACATATATATATATACATATATATATATATATATATATATATATATATATATATATATATATATATATATATATATATATATATATATATATATATATATATATATATATATATATATATATATATATATATATATATATATATATATATATATATATATATATATATATATATATATATATATGTATATATATATATATATACACACATATATATATATCTCTATTTTACTTACATGTTTAATATACTCACTTGTGTATTATGAAGGGTCATCATACAGATACTCACAATAATAACAATTTAACCTTCTTGGACTTGTACAACTATCACCTTCATTCCTATAATCTTCCCATTTTCCTTCACATAACATCTTACATTTATCAATTTACCATTGATTTAAAAATCATCACACAATTTATAAATGTAAGAAAAATCATCACATAACTTACATATCAAACATGTACAACATTTCTCAAATCAATCACAAGCAAGAAAAGCAAGATTTTTGACGTAATTGAAAGCATTTCATTCTCTTGATTCAAAAACAAACTTTTATTTCTTGATTTGAAAAAAGAAAAACTTAAAGGCTCATTACTCAAATTATAAGCTTGTACCCACTGAGGTTCCGATTTCATATTCTTAAGACCATAAGAATCTTTGTTTTCTATACATTCCACTTGTTCACTTTAAGCTCAACGCTTCTTCTTATATCCTTGTCTTCCTCAGACAAGCCATGTTCATACCTTTACATCTATATCACATTTGGAGATATATCACCATAATTCCATACACTGCATTTTCCCCCACTTCACTTACATTAAACCATTTTCTGTCATATACCCATATTATTGGACCCCGAATCTTGTTGGTAAGCTAGGATTACTAAATAAGGATTTTTGAATGATTATTCATGAGTAAAGAAGTTAAGAATTCTTGAAATTGAAATGAAATAGAAGATATGGTATAAATATGAGATGGATTAATGTGGAATTAATTGACATGTTAATATGCTTAAGGTAAGGTGTCATGAAATTAGGTGGCATGATTTAATGGGATTCAATTATTGTATTCTGTGGACTTAATTAGCATGTTAAGGAAATTTAATTAACATGTTGATTAGACTAAGACTACATGACATGGATTAAGTATATTAAGGTGTTATGAAGGTTATAAATGTATTAAGTGTTAAATGGGCCTTGGACTCAAGTTGGGCTTAAGTGGTGATATAAAAGAAGAGGATTAAACAAGAATAATGAGTTTGGTGGCATGAATTAATACAATTAAAAGTGTTAGTTGAATTTAAGAGTTTAGAGTTCAATTGGCCTAAGAGAACAATGGGCCTAAATCATATGAAAAGAAGAAGAAATGGTTTGGACTTAAGTGATTTAGTAGGATGAGAAGAAAGAAGGAAGAATAAGTCGGGCTTTGAGTCCAAATAAAATGAATAAAGAAGAGAGGATATAAATGAGATGGGCTTAAGTTGTAGTAGGAAAAATAAGAAGGAAGGAATTAAATGAAGTAGACTTGGGCTTGAGTCCATGAAGTGGAAATTAAAAGGAAAAGAATGGAAATAAAATGAAGAAGGGAGGAATTGGACTTAAGTGAAGATGGGCTTAAGTTAAATGAAGAAGAGTATAAAAGGAAGGAGAATAAGTGAATTGGTGTAGGAAAGAAAAGAGAATGAAATGGGCTTAGAGGATATTGGGCTTAAGTAGGTTAAAAGAAATAGAGGAAAGGAAGATGAAGGTGGAATAAGATGGGCTTGAGAAAGTAATGGGCTTAAGTTGTTAGTAGGAAAGTATAAGAAGGAAGGAAGAAGGAAAGAAGAGAAATGAGTGGGCTTTGGGCTAAATGGGCTTAAGTTAAGGAAAGGAGTATAAAAGAGAAGAAGAAATAAGTTAGTAGGAAGAAGAGAGGAAGAAAACGAAATTAAAGAGAGGAGAGAGTGAGTTTGGTGGTGGAGGAGAAAAGAAGAAGAAGAGAAAAGGCTTGCAAAGATTGGTGATTTCAAGAGATTTCAAGAGATTTTGAAGAAAGTTCAAGAATTAAAAGTGTGGAGGAAGGCTAGAGCTTCTCTTTGAACCAAGAAATCACTTGGTTAGCTAAAGATTCAAGGTAAGTTATGATTTCAAGTATGAGTTTTTGCATGGGTTATGGTTGAGAAAGCTTAGAAAATGAATGGGTATTGTGATTTCAAGATTAATTTCATGATTAGTGTACTTAGGATTTGTTGTATTTTGGATGCCTTGTGATTTGGGAATTTTGTTGATTGTGAGGAAAATAGTGAGAGGCAAGAGGAATGGAAAGCAAGGGAAGGCCATGGGAACAAGGTTTTCAAGCAAGGATTTATAAGGTAGGTTTTATGTTTATAGTTAAATAATGAGCCATTGATATACTTTTCAAAAAAATTAAGAATGTAAAAATGCTTTTAAACTCATTGTTTTTGAATGCCTTGAGAAATTGTTATCATTGATGCATAATGGTATGAATGATTTGAAATTGTTATGTGAATTGGATGATTGATGATTGGATACGTGAATGTGGATGTTATGTGATTTTGCTTGAGGAATGATGATGCATTGCATATGAAATGCTTTATGTTCATGAAATGATTTATGAAAATTTGCATGATTTATGCAAAATAAGATTTCAAGATTTTTGCCTTTGGGCAATCAAGATTCAAGACATGATTATATGTTATGTGGGTAAGGTTAAGTCCACCCAAGAAACGTCTCGTGCACGATGACCATGAAAAGCCTTCGCCCGGCTGCCCGACTGTGGCATAGGATGATCCAATATTTGGACTCCTCAAGATTTGCCCATATAAGATCATTAAATGAGATTATATGGTTGCCAAGAATTATGGACTTGCCAAACCATTATGATGTGCTAGGTGATATGTGTTATATGATATGAATTGTGACAAGTTGAATTGCATTCATGATTTCATGACAGTTTGAAAAAAAGCATGAATTGAAAAATGAATAATTTGTGATTTCAAGAAAATGACAAGAGTTTTTAGTTTATGATTTTATGAAACTTTGAAAAAAATGAACGATTTGTGATTTCAAGAAAATGACAAGAGTTTTGAAGAAAACAATGTTTTATGATCCAAAGGAAATTTATATGGAAATGGACTTCTAAAACTGTTTTGTTCATTATTTGGTTATAAGCATAGAACCTATTGGGCTCCCCAAGCTCACCCCCCCTTTTTCCCAATTTCCAGGTTTCTAGCAAGAATTCAAGAGGAAGTGGATCAAGGCATCTTGTGTTTGTTTTATTGTGTATTTGAAGTTTGGTTATGTAAATGTATAGTTGTAATTCATATGAGCAATTGAATAAAGTAAATGAGATATTGTTATTGGTTTTGGATTTTGGATTTTGGCTAGGAAATGCCAATGAAATTGTAAAACTCCTATGTATGATGATTAATGCAATATGGACTTGAGTATGATTGTGAAATGTAAAATTTCGTATAAACGAATATGGAGAAATGGTTGAAAGTTAGCATGATGCCTAAGTCTTGCTTATGAGAATAGCTTTGATGGTTGTCTAGGAATTTAGGGTTTGATGAACAAATTGAATCAAGAATTTATAGAATGATAAAATGAGTGTGATGCTGGAGTCGTTATAAAGTATGTTAACATGAGAGGGCATGAATATCATACAGTTAGGTAAATGTTATGAGATTGGGATTGACGGTCATGCATGTGTAATGAAGGTGAGAATGAGGCTTGTGTGAGGTTGAGTGGGCAAAGTCATGTTGAGAGTGAAGTGGATGAGTTGAGAGGTTTAGAATTGTTTATGATGTTTGGAATAAGTCAAGAGAGAGTGTAGAGGGTTAGATTTTGAGTTCTGGATAGATATAAGTCGACTTATTGGACCCATAAGTCGACTTGTGAAGTTTTTGCATAATAAGTCGACTTTTTAGATAGATAAGTCGAGTTATTTTCCTCGATAAGTCGACTTGTTGGTGACAAGTCGACTTATTTGCCTCGACAAGTCGAGTTGTTCAGTATAAGTCGAGTTATAGGCTAATTTCCAGCACAGGTCGAGTTGTTAGTCAAACGTTTTGAGCATTGTTAGAGTCCGAATTTGGTTTGCAGTCTTCATGAGAGTTGTAGATCTAGATATCTACTTTCAAATGGTGAAAACACGAACACATTCTGACCTATATATAAAAACTTATGGCAGTTGTGCCAAAAGTGTTTCAGATTGAATTTGGAAGTGAGCATGTTCTATTGTTTTGGGCACAAATCCCTCATATGACCTCCAAATGAGGTGAGGCTTGAACCATTGGATTTATAAGACATATATATTTCTTGATACAGAAATTGGTATCATTTGGAGTTAAATTGAGGAAGTTCTCATTAAAGAAAGTAAAAGGTCGGTTAAGAGAACATGTTTCCGATATGAACTCTTTTAGATTATTGAAGTGTATCTTGAGTTGTAGAACTCCGAATGAAGCGATTCTTGTCTTAAATTGAACAAGAGTCATAAGGCTATGATTCACAAGAGGATTTCAAATGAATTAAAGATATTAAGTTTTCAAATTCGGTGAGCAGTAGTGAAAATAAGTTCAAGTATGACGAATAGGAGCATGGGCACTCTACGGAACTTTGGTAAGTAAATTTTAGGAACATTTTGAGTATGAGAATGGATTTGTGATGACTTTAAGGGTTTAAGGGATTAAGAATGAAAAAAAAACCCTTCAAAGTAATACGCACGCTCAGGTTTCACGATTTTAAGCAAGAGAGTTGGGTTCCGAGAACGGGATCCAACATTTGTGGTATCAGAGCGCCGGAATTGAGGTCTTGTATGGGCGCATATGTAAAGGTTACATGCAAGAGCAAATTGTTAAGAGTTTGGGCCAATCGCATTAGCGAATAAATTGAAGTTGTGGATTAGTGGAAATGAGAAATAGTACATGGTCAAACATGACCGGTAATGAGTCAATGCATCAGTTGATGAAATCGAATATGGTATCAATGACATACTATGGTGCTTATCCTTGAATGTGGGAAATATGTGAATTATGAGCATGGATTGTTTGAGGAAAAGTAGGGGGCAAGGATTAAGGGTTCAATTAGAACTTCATGAAAGTTGAAATTCTTATGGTTTTAAGAAGATGAAACCGAACCCCGGTGGGTGTATGCTTATACTAAATTCAATAAGCCAAGTTTGTTTTCATTAAATCAAGCAAGAAAATTTCATAATTTAAAATTGCATCATAATTGTTGCATCAGTTGTGCATTGAGTGCATTATGAAATGTTGCATGTTTAATATGTCAATTATGTGAATGATTGATGAAATGACTTTAAAAGGGGTTTTCTTTTAAGAATACAAGTTTATGAAATTATGCTTTCGGACATGATTTGTGTAAGGATATCACGTTGTGAAAGGCAAGTTTACAAGAAAGTGCCATTACGAGCACCAAGATTACAAGTTTTTGAAATCTATGTGCTGTATGAAATATGTGATGATTTTATTTCCACAAGTTTAAGTCAATGAAAAATATATATACATACATATATATATATGTAAGATGTGAAGTGAAGGATAATGGGACAATGAGATGATTGATAGTAATGTATGTATAAGTTCAAGAAGGTCAAATTGGTTGTTGTTGGGAGTATTTGTATGGAAATCCATAATTATGCACAAATGAGTGTATTAAGCACATAAGTAGAATATGTGTGAAGATGATAGAGGAAGAAACCTATGATTTAGTGAGTATTATTAGTCATAGTTTCCCATAGTTAAAGCCTAAGTGATCAAGTAGACATAGATTGAGAGTTGTTGATGATGTTATAATAAGGAATAAATTCTAAGATCAAGAGAAGAATATTGTCTAGGATTAATGAAGATCAAAGTATCAATCATGTGAGAGATTGATTTATGAATTGATGAAGATAAGTCTGTGGATAAAATATGATGATGAAAATGGGAGATTGATTAAGATTGCAGGAATAGTATAGATGATTGCAGCAAAAGAATCCTCTTTTAAAGAGAGATTTCATTAAGTTAGAATAAGCAGATCAAATGGTTCATGTTAAGAGTAATCAAAGAACGAACTAATCAGAAAAGAATATGTGATGATTCGAAAGTGAGTACACTCACTATAGAGACCTTGATTGCTAACATGAGGGGTATGTAAGTCTATTTTATATATTACATGAAAGTATGTTTGGGAGATATTGGTATGACTTGATGAATATATTAAAATCACCCTAATTAAGTTTGCAAATAAGCTGCAAATTGTGGAAGAAAAAAAATCATTCGAGGAAGAAAGTCAATAAGAGGAATCGAAAGGAAAGTGAGTCAATATACCTCATTGAGGAATTAGTTAAGTAAGGAATTACAAGGGCTAATCGAGAGATACAAGAAAATTGATAATGATTGCTTAAGTTAACAAATGCCCAATAGCACTATGGAATTGGAGACTATTTGATGATGTATGAAAGGTATTCAGAAAGATGCTCAAAAAAATTGAGGAGAATGGTTTGAATACATGAAGAGAAATGTGTAAAGTCCTATGAGTGAATTTTGATACATGACCTAGAACTGCAACATTGATGATTGTTTTGAAAGTTTGGAGACAATATATGTACAGGAACATGTATGAGCATGCAAATACAGATTGTAAAAGTACAAGACAATTACTGAATTGGGAGAATTAAATATGAAACTCAAGAGATTGAGATATGTATCAAAAGACTATGATTGCACCAGTAAGAGATTCGAAGGGAGGCTAAGTGTTGCATCCGATACATTAAGCATGAATTTGATACTATGATGTCCAGAACTAGAGCAACAAGAAGCATAGCAGGTGGGACGTAGTTTATCCCAAATTAAGGATAAAAAGATTGTGAATCTTATTAAGAAATTGATACGGATCTGAATTTCAAGTTCAAATAGGAAGAATGATACCAGGTGAATGAAATAGGAGGTATATGAAATCAATAAAGATGATTAAGTGAAAGGGGTTGCTAGCAAAGTACAAATGGTAACATGAGGTATGCATCCTAGCAGGATTTCATCGAAAGATCTCTTAGTGATCAAAAATGTCAAATAAGCAAGTGAATGTAGGAATTGATGGTCTTAATTATCAAGAATATGCTTAAAGCATATAGTTGAAGTTCATAAGATTATGAGATCCAAGTATAACTTTAGTTTATTTTAAGTATAAAATCACAATTCTAGTGAATTCAATCAAATGCGGTATGAAGAATTAGATGATAGAAAGATTCATCTTTTTTTTTTTTGCATTATGATGATAAGTAAGGTCTACAAGTTATAGAAGGCTAGTATTGGAAAGGTTATGAACAGGTTAAATGAATGAGTGATAAGAATCAAGTGAAGTAAGAAAGATGAATTAGAAGAATCCAAAAATAGGCATGGAAGTGGTGTGTTAGCTCACAGTCACTTACCATTATTATGATGTGAACATCAAGCATAAGACGAGTTACCCCAATGATGCTCTCAGAGTTACATGCTTTTACTCTCACGAGTACATGATTATGAGTACATGTTTAAGAGTGCCATCGTGACAAGGTGCACTCAAGACCAAATAAGCAGGGTCAGGATGGTGAGCTATCTGAATAAGTCATGCTAGAATAAATTGAATCTGTTAATTAAGGATTTAAACCCTTGCCACTAGATCAGTAAGATAGGAATTTCGAGGACGAAATTCTTTTAAGAGGGGGAGAATTATTGGACCCCGAATCTTGTTGGTAAGCTAGGATTACTAAATAAGGATTTTTGAATGATTATTCATGAGTAAAGAAGTTAAGAATTCTTGAAATTGAAATGAAATAGAAGATATGGTATAAATATGAGATGGATTAATGTGGAATTAATTGACATGTTAATATGCTTAAGGTAAGGTGTCATGAAATTAGGTGGCATGATTTAATGAGATTCAATTATTGTATTCTGTGGACTTAATTAGCATGTTAAGGAAATTTAATTAACATGTTGATTAGACTAAGACTACATGACATGGATTAAGTATATTAAGGTGTTATGAAGGTTATAAATGTATTAAGTGTTAAATGGGCCTTGGACTCAAGTTGGGCTTAAGTGGTGATATAAAGAAGAGGATTAAACAAGAATAATGAGTTTGGTGGCATGAATTAATACAATTAAAAGTGTTAGTTGAATTTAAGAGTTTAGAGTTCAATTGGGCCTAAGAGAACAATGGGCCTAAATCATATGAAAAGAAGAAGAAATGGTTTGGACTTAAGTGATTTAGTAGGATGAGAAGAAAGAAGGAAGAATAAGTCGGGCTTTGAGTCCAAATAAAATGAATAAAGAAGAGAGGATATAAATGAGATGGGCTTAAGTTGTAGTAGGAAAATAAGAAGGAAGGAATTAAATGAAGTAGACTTGGGCTTGAGTCCATGAAGTGGAAATTAAAAGGAAAAGAATGGAAATAAAATGAAGAAGGAGGAATTGGACTTAAGTGAAGATGGGCTTAAGTTAAATGAAGAAGAGTATAAAAGGAAGGAGAATAAGTGAATTGGTGTAGGAAAAAGAAAGAGAATGAAATGGGCTTAGAGGATATTGGGCTTAAGTAGGTTAAAAGAAATAGAAGAAAGGAAGATGAAGGTGGAATAAGATGGGCTTGAGAAAGTAATGGGCTTAAGTTGTTAGTAGGAAAGTATAAGAAGGAAGGAAGAAGGAAAGAAGAGAAATGAGTGGGCTTTGGGCTAAATGGGCTTAAGTTAAGGAAAGGAGTATAAAAGAGAAGAAGAAATAAGTTAGTAGGAAGAAGAGAGGAAGAAACGAAATTAAAGAGAGGAGAGAGTGAGTTTGGTGGTGGAGGAGAAAAGAAGAAGAAGAGAAAAAGGCTTGCAAAGATTGGTGATTTCCAAGAGATTTCAAGAGATTTTGAAGAAAGTTCAAGAATTAAAAGTGTGGAGGAAGGCTAGAGCTTCTCTTTGAACCAAGAAATCACTTGGTTAGCTAAAGATTCAAGGTAAGTTATGATTTCAAGTATGAGTTTTTGCATGGGTTATGGTTGAGAAAGCTTAGCAAAAGAATGGGTATTGTGATTTCAAGATTAATTTCATGATTAGTGTACTTAGGATTTGTTGTATTTTGGATGCCTTGTGATTTGGGAATTTTGTTGATTGTGAGGAAAATAGTGAGAGGCAAGAGGAATGGAAAGCAAGGGAAGGCCATGGGAACAAGGTTTTCAAGCAAGGATTTATAAGGTAGGTTTTATGTTTATAGTTAAATAATGAGCCATTGATATACTTTTCAAAAAAATTAAGAATGTAAAAATGCTTTTAAACTCATTGTTTTTGAATGCCTTGAGAAATTGTTATCATTGATGCATAATGGTATGAATGATTTGAAATTGTTATGTGAATTGGATGATTGATGATTGGATACGTGAATGTGGATGTTATGTGATTTTGCTTGAGGAATGATGATGCATTGCATATGAAATGCTTTATGTTCATGAAATGATTTATGAAAATTTGCATGATTTATGCAAAAATAAGATTTCCAAGATTTTTGCCTTTGGGCAATCAAGATTCAAGACATGATTATATGTTATGTGGGTAAGGTTAAGTCCACCCAAGAAACGTCTCGTGCACGATGACCATGAAAAGCCTTCGCCTACCGCCTGCCGATCGTGGCATAGGATGATCCAATATTTGGACTCTCAAGATTTGCCCATATAAGATCATTAAATGAGATTATATGGTTGCCAAGAATGGACTTGCCAAACCATTATGATGTGCTAGGTGATATGTGTTATATGATATGAATTGTGACAAGTTGAATTGCATTCATGATTTCATGAGTTTGAAAAAAGCATGAATTGAAAATGAATAATTTGTGATTTCAAGAAAATGACAAGAGTTTTAGTTTATGATTTTATGAAACTTTGAAAAAATGAACGATTTGTGATTTCAAGAAAATGACAAGAGTTTTGAAGAAAACAATGTTTTATGATCCAAAGGAAATTTATATGGAAATGGACTTCTAAAACTGCTTTGTTCATTATTTGGTTATAAGCATAGAACCTATTGGGCTCCCCAAGCTCACCCCCTTTTTCCCAATTTCCGTGTTTCTAGCAAGAATTCAAGAGGAAGTGGATCAAGGCATCTTGTGTTTGTTTTATTGTGTATTTGAAGTTTGTTTATGTAAATGTATAGTTGTAATTCATATGAGCAATTGAATAAAGTAAATGAGATATTGTTATTGGTTTTGGATTTTGGCTAGAAATGCCAATGAAATTGTAAAACTCCCATGTATGATGATTAATGCAATATGGACTTGAGTATGATTGTGAAATGTAAAATTTCGTATAAACGAATATGGAGAAATGGTTGAAAGTTAGCATGATGCCTAAGTCTTGCTTATGAGAATAGCTTTGATGGTTGTCTAGGAATTTAGGGTTTGATGAACAAATTGAATCAAGAATTTATAGAATGATAAAATGAGTGTGATGCTGGAGTCGTTATAAAGTATGTTAACATGAGAGGCATGAATATCATACAGGTTAGGTAAATGTTATGAGATTGGGATTGACGGTCATGCATGTGTAATGAAGGTGAGAATGAGGCTTGTGTGAGGTTGAGTGGGAAAAGTCATGTTGAGAGTGAAGTGGATGAGTTGAGAGGTTTAGAAGTGTTTATGATGTTTGGAATAAGTCAAGAGAGAGTGTAGAGGGTTAGATTTTGAGTTCTGGATAGATATAAGTCGACTTATTGGACCCATAAGTCGACTTGTGAAGTTTTTGCATAATAAGTCGACTTTTTAGATAGATAAGTCGAGTTATTTTCCTCGATAAGTCGACTTGTTGGTGACAAGTCGACTTATTTGCCTCGACAAGTCGAGTTGTTCAGTATAAGTCGAGTTATAGGCTAATTTCCAGCACAGGTCGAGTTGTTAGTCAAGCGTTTTGAGCATTGTTAGAGGCCGAATTTGGTTTTGCAGTCTTCATGAGAGTTGTAGATCTAGATATATACTTTCAAATGGTGAAAACAAGAACACATTCTGACCTATATATAAAAACTTATGGCAGTTGTTCCAAAAGTGTTTCAGATTGAATTTGGAAGTGAGCATGTTCTATTGTTTTGGGCACAAATCCCTCATATGACCTCCAAATGAGGTGAGGCTTGAACCATTGGATTTATAAGACATATATATTTCTTGATACAGAAATTGGTATCATTTGGAGTTAAATTGAGGAAGTTCTCATTAAAGAAAGTAAAAGGTCGGTTAAGAGAACATGTTTCCGATATGAACTCTTTTAGATTATTGAAGTGTATCT
Source organism: Erythroxylum novogranatense (assembly GCA_029891385.1). Lineage (NCBI taxonomy): Eukaryota > Viridiplantae > Streptophyta > Magnoliopsida > Malpighiales > Erythroxylaceae > Erythroxylum > Erythroxylum novogranatense. The sequence goes on along the minus strand of CM057231.1, from coordinate 86,737,976 downwards.
TGAGTTGTAGAACTCCGAATGAAGCGATTCTTGTCTTAAATTGAACAAGAGTCATAAGGCTATGATTCACAAGAGGATTTCAAATGAATTAAAGATATTAAGTTTTTCAAATTCGGTGAACGAGTAGTGAAAATAAGTTCAAGTATGACGAATAGGAGCATGGGCACTCTACGGAACTTTGGTAAGTAAATTTTAGGAACATTTTGAGTATGAGAATGGATTTGTGATGACTTTAAGGGTTCAAGGGATTAAGAATGAAAAAAAACCCTTCAAAGTAATACGCACGCTCAGGTTTCACGATTTTAAGTAAGGGAGTTGGGTTCCGAGAACGTGATCCAACACATATGCTATTTCGCATTTCCATTTATCCAATGAAAAATTATCATTTCCCCTCACTGATTTGGTCAGCCCAAACTCTTAACAATTGGTTATCTGAGTAACTTATATACATGCGCCCATGTAAGATCTCAATAACCTGTCTCTGATACCATAAATGTTGGAACCCGATCTGGAGACCGGACCCCAACTGGTTAAAACTTCACACTATCACTCTTGCTTTAATTCCACATCTATTGGACCCGTCTCCAGAGCCCAATTTTCGGAGTCTTGAAGCCCTGTGTTTATTACCTTGCAGGGTCATAAGCTGTCACTCAACATTCGTGGCGAGCGCACACCAATTAATCACCAAAATCATGAGTTGATTTATTCATACAAAATGTAGCCTTAATCCTCAAGATTGTTTAGCAACAAGAATCACCTCAAACGGAGTTGTATAACTCAAGTTATGCTTAAAAATCTTAAAAGAGCTCATACTCCAAATATGATCTCCAAACTGACCTCTCACTTATTTCAATGCAAACCTCTTCAATTCAACTCCAAATGATACCAATTTTTGTAGAGAGAAAGATACATGTCTTAGAAATTAATGGTTCAAGTCTCACCTCAATTGGAGGTCGGAGGGAGTTATGCCCAAACGAATAGAATATGTTTACACCCAAAATCAAATTGAAACTCTTTTGGCGCGATTTCCATAACTTTTAATCCAGATGTCGGATTGCGTTCGTTCTTTGACCATTAAAAAGAAGCCATCTAGATCTACAACTCTTATGAAGACCAAAAAACGAGATTAGGCCTCTAACAATGTCCAAAAACACCATCTTTCCTATAGTTGTCCGTTAAACAGACATCCATGTCCGTTTAACGGACACATTCGGGTGAAAGTGGCCCAAATGTTTCGAGAATGTCCGTTAAACGGACATGCAAGTCCGTCTAACGGACATAGGCAGGCTAAGGGGTGCTTTTGCACCTGAGGCTGTCCGTTTAACGGACATCCATGTCCGTTTAACGGACATGCCAATCTTCAAAACTCCAATTCCTCTTCCAACCATCTCACCTTCAACCTAACTTCATAACCACTTGAATGCTTCACAAATTTAACTTATTCTAAAGAATAAACACTTCATAACACTTCAGATTCCAAGCTCACTCACCAACTTCACAATTTCCGGCTTAATTAGTTCATCAAAACCATGAATTCATTCCTTAGGCATCAAGGCCATCGTAAGCTCACAAGTAGTATGACATCAAAATGACTTTAACAGTTATCTTCCAATAGTCATAACTTCCTACTCCAAAACCTAAAAAGTACATATTATACTTCGATGGAGAGATAACAAGATGATCTAAAAGTTTCATTAAGGATGGAAAACTCAATTCCGTCATTAAAGGAGGTAAAACTCACTCAAATGCATTGCTCTTATAATGACCAATGAAAAAAGTGAATTAGCCTCGTGAGCAATGAATCGATATAGGTTTAACCCCCATACGTTTTTACTCCTAATTCCAATTAAGGCACATTATACACCATTTGAAAGCTCCAATCTTATGCTACAATCTTCAAGAAGACTTCTTGATTCAATTCAAACACTAAAAGGGTCTAAATCACCATCAAAGGTTTTGTCAAATTTTGCAAGAATTTGTGACACCTCATTTTAAACATTCACTATCCAAACTTCAATTTAATTCAACCTAACTTAAGGACCTGCATAATAACCTCAATCTTCAATCTCTCACAACACAAACCATTCCAAATATCCCAAAGGATCAATTCCAATGGCGAAGCACACCCTAGCATTCTAATCATATCCAACTATACATTTTCTCTTTTCTTGTCAAATCCAAACCATGCAACAATGCATTGCTATAAAACATATACAAATTGTACAAAATACATCAAAGCTCAATACTCTTGCCTTCATATGAACAATATAAGTTATTACAAAACTTTAGAGGGCATTCAAGCCACTTACATCCAAATCCAAAATGTAAACTTACAAAAGTAACATTTCCTCAAAATGCATCTAAAGCATTGATATACAAAGATTAACTTGAAATACAAAAATGTCCAATTCTGGTGCAATGCCTTTAAGCTTAATTGTCGATCTTGTGCTCCTCACCTGGAGATGGGACGGAGGAGGAGGTGAGCTTAGGCTCGTGGGTAACACATTTATATCCGATAATAAGCCAAAACCATTTAAAAACATTCATATCATAGCAATTGTGCATATAAACGTCATTATCTTGAAATACTTGATTTTTAAACAATTCATGAATAAATTCAAAAGCATGAAATGCATCACATATGATCAAATTTAATAGCACATCATAATGGTTTGGCAAGTCCATAATTCATGACGAACTACACAATTCCATAAAATGACCTTGTGTAGTCGTATACACATAAGGGAGTCCTAAAAGGAACTCCGTGCCACTTGCGGGCAGCCGGGAGAAGGCTATACACATGAATCAACGTGCACGTGACGGTTTGTTGAGGGACTATGCCGCACCCACATAGCATGTAATTCATGCATTTAAAATTTCTTTGCCTAAATGGCATAATCTTGAAAAACTTGGTTTCATGTATATGACATAATTTCCAACTCACACAATTCAACAATCCAAATTTCATACCAATAATACAAATCATATTTCAACTCAATCAAAAGCAATCAATACAATACTTGCAAAACAACTTAAGGTTATTTTCAAAGGTTCACCCACAACTACAACATAGGCAATTTTTCAATCAATTTAAAGAGCCATAAATGTTCACTTCAAAGTAGTTGGAAAAATCATTTATGGCACTTATGAAGGAACATTAAATAGCCTATTATTCAAACATAAAAATGCCACCCACCTTTGTTCCTTTAGCTTTTAAGCTTGATCAAGAGCCTATCTTCTAACTCCAATAGCTTCACTTCACCTTTATCAAACATAAAAATCTCATATCAACATGAGATGTCAAAATTTGACATTCTAAGGAGATGAAAGCATGGAATCTAGCCTATCTAACTTTACCCATACCAAACTTAAGCTATTTTCACTAAAACCCATCAATAATTCCAAAAGAAATCATACTTCTCTTCAATGTTTTAAAAACCAGTTACTTCTCTTCAATGTTTTAAAAACCAGTTCGGACCGTCCGGTCCGACCGGAAAAAGTTTGAACCGGTCATTGGTCTGGTTCGGTTTCACCTAATAACCTCTCTGTATAAAAACCGACCGGTTTAACCTTTTTCGTTCGGACCGAACGGTCCGATCCGGTTCGGTTTTAAATCCTTGCCTCTGCTCTATGCTTCTCGGGATGAACCTAAACTTGGTCGTGGTATTTGAATCGCCGGTGAGCATCCTCATCATGTGTTCGCAGCGGTGAGGTCCATGAAACCACCATTCAGGTCATCTGTCAACAACTTGCCAATGGTGTTCCTGTCGCCTTCCGCAATGCCTTGTATAACTCATCAATAATACTCTTGTTTCGCATTTCTGGGTTCAGATTTGACATGGGTTTTGATGCAGTTTCTGTGGCAAACACCATTTTTCTTGTTTTACAGAAAAAAATCTGTACTTTCAGGTTTTGAAGATTTAATCCCTGTTATTCATTGGTTTCTTTCCTTCTGGCTTTGTCATTGCTTTCCCAATAAGGAAAGATAAAGTGAGTTCTTGATGGAATAATCAGTTGATCTTGAAAATATATAGATAAAGGAAGATGGAAGAAGTAAGAGAGATTGAGAGATGAGAAGAAACCTGACGTTATGACAGTTTTGATAGGAGAAGAACATCGATCAGTTTCACTACTCAAAGAAGAGAGAAACAGAGATTAATTATATTTTAAAAATATTTATTAATCGCAAAGTTTATTTAAAAAAATTTGGTAGGTAAATATTTAGAACTCTATTGATGGTCAGTTCATACCTTATTTTTATCATATTTAAGTTAAAATTATACTGTACTACAAGTTTACAATTGAGAATAATTTCATACATTACTAATTTGCAATTTATTTTAATGCAGTAGAAGAAGTTGATGTAAATACTTTAGATGAAAGCGTAGTTTACGAATCTTTAAATAGCGTTAGAGAATCTGGAGCTTTTGACGATGATGAGATATAACCTTCTTCAGAAATATAATTTTAATTTTTATTGTTATTTTAATATTTATATTTGACTTATATTTATTTATTATTAATTCATTATATAATAATAGGCATTGATGTATTTTTATTTCAATAATATATTTTATTTTTACTTATTCTTATAAGTTTTACTTCTTATTTATTATATACCGATTTTATAGTGGTTCACTACCGGTTGAACCTCTAAACCTTAAACCTTTCCTTCTACCGGTTTAATGTCCGGTCCGGTTTTTAAAACATTGCTTCTCTTACCTCAAGGAGAGACCCACGAATTTCTCTTTTTTTTGCTTCTCATGGAAGCTTGATCCTTCCCTCTACTTCTTCCTTCTCCTGTCTAAAGCAAGATGAACAAAAGCCTAACCTTTCTTCTTCTCTCCTCTTCTTCTTCTCCTTCTTCTTCTGCTTCTTCTCCTTCTTCTTCTCTCCAACGAAATCTCCCTTTCTCTTCTTTCCTTCTAGAATTTTCGTGACTTTTCCTTCCTTAGCCTTGACTCTTGTCTTTTATATTAAAGACCTAAGCTCCCTACATTCAAAACTACGTAGTTTTACTAAAACACTTCTTTTCCTCACAATTTTGTCTCTTCTCCCTCATTCATACGACTACACCACTTGGCTTTTCTTTCTTCTTGTCCTTTTTGTTTTAATTTGACTCTAAAAAGACTAAAATAACCTTCCTTATAAGCCTTAAGCCTTAATAACATTTGTGATCTTCCCAAAATGCCCTTATATATGTCTTGTTCCTTTAATATCAATAACACACTCCACTCAATTTAAACATAATCCATCATTAAATTTTCATCTTCTTAAGAGCTAAAACCCCATAATAATTTAGACAATACCTTAAAATAATTTAGACATGCTTAATTTTTAAAAAAAAATTCAGGGGTCAACAGACGCGGCGGGAGAGAGACGGACGGCAAAGATCAAGCGGCGGTGAGCGGCGGAGACATACGGACGACAGCGAGAAGAGAGAAGAGAGTGAGGCGGGAGGACGAAGGTCAGGGGTTGATTTTTAGGGTATGTTTTTATTTGCAAATAGATCCCTAGGAATTTTAGAATTACCGGAATGACCCGGAATTTTTCAGTATCTATAGTACCTACGGTACCAATGGAATTTTGACCGATGCGTTTGTACGAAGACCGCACCGGATTTCGACTAAGACGAACGATCGGCGGTACAAGCCAGACGGTATGAAATTGCATTAATCGCTATAAAGAGACCTTCTCACCAGTTTCAAAAAAGGACTCTTTAAGAATTGTTACGACTCTAGTAGCTAATTATGATTTAGAGCTTCACCAAATAGATGTAAAGATCACCTTTCTAAATGGTGACTTAGAAGAATAAGTGTATATGGATCAACTGGAAGGTTTCTTGACCATAAGAAAGGAAAAATTAGTGTGTAAATTGAAGAAGTCAATATATGAACTGAAACAAGCTTCTCGATAATCGTATCTTAAGTTTAATGATATCATTACGTCTTATGGTTTTGTAGAGAACATCGTTAATCGGTGTATCTATATGAAGGCCAGTGGGAGCAAGTTCATTATATTACTCCTATATGTTGATGACATTCTTCTTGCTGCTAATAATATGAATTTGTTACATGATGCAAAGAATTTTCTCTCTAATAATTTCGAAATGAAAGATTTGAGTGAGGCATTCTATTTGATAGGAATAGAAATATTTCGTGATAGATCACACGGATTGTTAGGATTGTCTCATAAAGGTTATATCGAGATAGTATTAGAGAAATTTAAAATAAAAAAATTCTTCGCAAAGATAGTTCCAATTCAGAAAGGGGACAAATTTAGTCAAATGCAATGTCCAAAGAATGATTTGGAACGTAAGGCAATGAAGTTTATTCCTTATGTGTCCGTAGTTGGGAGCTTAATGTAAGCTCAAATATGCACTCGGCTAAATATCAATTTTGTTGTTGGAATGTTGGGTCGATATCAAAGTAATCTCGATTTAAACCTTTGGAAAACTGCAAAAAAAAGTACTTAGATATTTACAAGGTACAAAGGATTACATGCTCACATATAGAAAGGTAACCCATCTCGAATTTAGATTATGTCAGTTGTGTAAACTCACAGAAATCTATATTCAGTTACATATTTCCATTAGCTGAAGAAGCAATTTCATGGAAAAGTGAAAAGCAGTTCGTCATTACTACTTCCACTAAAGAGGTTGAATTTGTGGTATGTTTTGAGGCCACAATTCATGGATTGTGATTACGAAATTTTATCTTAGATCTTGACATTGTCGATAATATAGCCAAACCATTAAGAATTTATTGTGACAACTTCGCAGTCATTTTCTTCTTTAAGAATGACAAGCATTCAAAGGGTACGAAATACATAGATTTGAAGTACTTGTTTGTGAAAGAAGAAGTGAAAAAACGTAAAATATCAATTGAGCATATTGGTACTGATCTGACGATAGTGAATATGCTAACTGAAGGATCGCTGCCTAAAATATTTATTGGCCATATTAATTGGATAGATATTATAAATAAGTCCTTGTTAACATAGCGCTCTAACATGTATATATACATATAATTATCTTGCTCGAATTGTATTGACACTTATGAAATCAATTATAATCATGTTTTTGCTCATTTCATTGTTATCCACATTATGATATATACAAGTATTGTTCTGTGCGATAACAATTACAGAATTACCAACTTAATGTATCATGAATTAAGTTGATTCTGTGATACATAAAAGGAATCATGTTATTGAATAACTTGTGAACATCATGATCTGATCATCTTAATTCAATCAAGGATGACTTGATCAATTCAATATATAGTGTGCACTTAACGTTTATTGATGAATCTTCAAGTCTTAACATGGGCCTATGGGAGATCTTGTTAGATTATTTGGCCCGTGTCACTTATAGTTTTTAAGTCTAATGAACAGAGCCAAGATGGTAGTTATTGGGTGTCTAGGCAATTGGGCTTACATGGGTTCGTAGGCCCTTTTCCCTCTCTCTTTTTCAAACTTAATGATACATCAATTTTCTGATTAACAGAAACATCAAAGCAATTTCTAAACCATCAGAGAAAAATAAACGTGAAAGGCAGAGGGGGAATAAGACATTCTAAAAGACAAAACAATGGATCAAGATATCTCAAGTATTAATCAATCATGCATTATGTTTTCACCTTAAAACTCTTGTTAAAGCAAACAATTACCTAAACACTTCCCATAATGTATAAAAGTTAAGAAAAAAAAATTTTAATTGATGTATTCCCCTTCAAAATAGCCTCTCCCGACACCTTCCCTCTCTCCTTTATTTTTTTAAGCTATTTCCCTTAATAAACCGTCAATAGGGTTTTTTAACTCTAAAAATTATAGAGTTAACTAGGAAATTGCAAATTTACAAAGAGTCACGTTTATAGTAGAGGTCTGACTAATGGACATCAATTCTAAAATTTGTAGAAAATTCTCATAAACTTTTATAATACTTTAAATCACCTTTATCCAATATTCTTGTTAAAAGTTATCGACAGTGACATGAAAATGAACCCATATACTTTTTTGTCAAATTCTTTTATTTGAGCTTGATATCATTTATTGATGTCTTTTATAAATATCTCTCTTAAATTTTACATAATTTTTAAATTATTTCAATAAAATTTTATCACTAAATAGTATTCATTTTTTAAACATATTAGATTAATATGCCTCTTAAGTATTCTTTTATTTGGATTCAATTTAATCACATCTTGTATTGTTTTAACAATTGCGCAAACTCAGTAGTCTAATTAAGTCCCTAAAGCATAATAATTCAACTATAAATTTATAACCAAAATAAATTATTTAAAAAATGAAAAAAAAACAGCAAATACCATCTCTAGTCTTAAAATTGCATATGTACATCAGAGGATTATATAGTAAAGCATTTGTGACTTTCTAAGTTACGAATATCTCTGGGTTTCTATTTGTACGTCCCATAAATGGTATAGGCGGTCTGTGCCACGGTGAGAACTAGAAGAATAAACGCAGCAAATGCAGAAATAAACGACCATGGAGTATCGAAATAAGTGTATTTGAAACCTGCCCAAGTAACGTGCCAACTATTCTTGTAATACGAGTGAACATCATTAAACAACTGCGCCAGATAGCACCTTTCGATGTCGAAAGCTACCTCCTTCCCCAAGTTGTTGAGCAAACGTGCAACCTCTGCATCGGTCCCGAAGTAGTTCTCAACAATATTGTTGTCAGATAGATACTCAACATCCTTGTATGTGTTCACTAGGCAGTCCAGTAGAGTAGCATATGTGGTGAAATGATTGGAGCTGCCGTTGTGACACTGCTCATAAGCCACACAATTCAGCAAAAACGAGCTCATGAACTCGTCAATGGTTATGGTAGGCATTTCTATCACCCCATGCCTGAAGTTCACCACCAAGAAGCTATCTGCCTTTGCTGGTTTCATCTTGATTCCTGCACGACGGAGCTTCGATACACAATGAATTATGTTGCTTGGCATATGGAGATCTCGCGATTGAGAAATCTGGAATTGAATGAAACTTGACCGGACTAAGTCCAGTAAATGCCTGCCTTTGAGATCATTGAGATTAGCAATAATCTCATCTGGCCTTTGTGTCACATAATTGAAGAAATTCAAAGCAAGCCAAGACAAGGTAGGACAATGTTCCAGTCCAGGCACTATTGTCAAGTCATATAAACATTCCAGAATAAAATATGGAACTTGGTTCTCAATTCTAAGGAAATCTCTGTAAAAGAAGGGGATGATCCATGACATAGTGACAATAGGATCGTCCTCCTCAAATTGAACCATATGCGCTACCTTGCGAAACAATTCAATGATGAAACAACCATCAAGCACCATCATTTCTACAAAATCGTCCGTCTCAAGATGAATAGTTTCTGAGTAGCACTCTCTGGCTTTCATTTCCAGAGGCTTTACAGCCTTCAACAAGTCTTCTAACTTTAAACCCATGTTCTGAATCCTCGACAGCACAGAACCTAGATATCTCCACTTGTGTTCTTCAATCATTTTAAGATGTTCCTCGCCCCTGTGAAAAGGCCCTATGGAGACTATGTGAGGTTGGTAGGACTTACCGTTGATATCGATGAAGCTCTGTGGCACTCTGAAGATGCAACATGAGTTCTTACCGGCTGCTTTAGTCAACAGTTTCGGTGGTTCGGAGATCTTCTGTTTCATCAAATCTAATCTGTCCTTGTTCACCTCCCAAATCTCTATCACATGATTTCCTTCTCCGTCCACCTTGTTGCTCATCATTTCAGCGCTGTTGTTTTGCTAATTTACAACGGACTCCGGGTAGAAGTTGAATTTCAGTTTGGGAATCTGCAATCACAAGCTGGTCAAAACATTAGTGGGTTTATTTTCGCTGAATGATGAGACGTGTATTTTTCTGTCCAGTAAGTCGAAAGTCGTACATCATTTATGTCTAAGGCACGTGTGAACCTACCCTATTCCTGCTAGGCCTGTTTCTTGAGCCGTGTTAGTTACAGAACTTCCACGTATAAACTCCACCGGAGAGGCCCATTCAAGGAGGTTTACAAGATGAAAATTAGAACTAATTCGTGACTTTGAAACATAAATGTAACAGTAAAAGAAGTGTCGGCTCCAAAGTGCTTTTTCATAAAAGAATATTATATGGATCCTAACAGTGATGTTGATATATTAAAATGCTGAATTGTCAATTCTAAAAGATTTTCTATGTTGGATAGAGATTTTTTTGGCTATTTATTGGACTACAAAATGGGAAGTCTATCTTATACTTCACTCGAACCAAGTACTATAAATTCTCTCATCAACTTTCGAGATTTGGATAACAGCAAAAAGAACTTATGCCATATAAATAGTTATAAATTTTTGTTTATAATTTTTAATTACTTATTCAATTGTAATTATGTAATAGGAAAAGATACTGATCTGAATCTGAACTTCTAGGCGTTCAAACAAAATGAGATCATCCAATCTAACGTTAAAATCAGGTGTTATTGTCATAATGACACTTTCATGGTTGAGAGTGGTCAGTAAAATACCAATTAAAGAATTTTGGTATGTTATGTAGGCAATGTCTAGAAGAGATATTATGGCTGTAGCAGGTATTCGCTTTCTTCCATGAACTGTGAGAATAAGGCGTATAGCTCCTATATGTAGATATATATGGTTATGTTCTCTCCAAAGAGAGATTAGCTCATTTCGTATCTCAAGATTTACGTATTATTCTGCTGTAGTAAATCTAAGACCACACTATTCCAATTTGGAACTCTGGATTATTTCTTTGACTTTTGGTCAAGATGTAGACAAAATAGTACATATACTTCTTGTCTAAGAATGATCACGAGAATATATATTGTAAGGACTCAACAAAGATAAAGAAGACTCACAAATATGATTTTCAATAGGAACATGGGTAATTTCAACTAGATTTTCAATACGATTAAACAAAATACACTTAACACTAGAAGGTAGACTAGACATAGACAAAGTTAAAGACAAATGAACAAGGTCATTTGGTAGTGTTTCCATAACTGTTAGGCTCTCTCCTTACTCAATCTTATCAAGAGGCAATGACTATTTGCTTTTTAGAAAGTTATTTGCTTTTTCAAAGTAGCTTTGTGAAAACTGTGATGATTGTACTTAAAACTAATTTTTTTAAAAGTTGCAATCAGTGTGTTTTTGAGTGTTTTACTTTCCTATCCTTGCTTCACCTATAAAAGCAAGATTCCTCTTCCATTGTAAGCAGCCAAAGGTTCAACGTTAATGAATATTAGTTTGTGTGTTTTCCATTCTCTCTAAGTTCTTCCTCTCCTGAAAGATTAAGTCTTGAGTATTGTTATTATCTGTCATTATACAAAGACAAGTATACTCTACACTCGCCTCTTTTGAGGATATTGCATATCAGAAAGTCTAAGTCAGTTTATGATTGCATAAAATAATTCCATTGTGAGATTAGAGTTTAACGGAAAAAGAGTATAGGTACTATTGTGACTATTGTTTCAAAAGGAGAAAAAGAGTTATGAGAGTGTAAGGTTCCTAACAGGAAAGTTGAGTATTGTGCCCATGAAGAGAAGGGCTGTAACACCCCACTCCCACACGACCCGAACCCGATATCATTGATGATATCCGAGCCCGTGCCCCGCGATAGTGGCGTACTACATCAGTCAGTAAAACTCGGTATACAATTTTTTTTATTGAAATACATTCCACGTTAAAAGGAAGCAGTTTCAGTTATTACACGTTCGCGCGGAACAAGCAGTAAACAGTAGTAAATCTTTGTAGTTATTGGTATTACTATCATTTAGCAATACTTTCCAAGAACCATGAAATACAAATGCAAATCAGTTTACAACGACTGCGGAATACAATTATGAGACACTAATGCAGACGTGAATTGATCCCGACCTCTATCCTTCACTTGCCTACAGTAGACATACTCCCGTGTCGAACGGGGTACTCTTCAAAGCCTGAAAAATATATGCAAAATTTTGATGAGTTTTTGCGAACTCAGTGAGGAACCATCATCGATGGTTCTCCCAATTCATGCATCACATAAGCATGTTACAGTAATCATACAGTCACAAGTCTAATGATAATACAGTCATAGAATACGATCCACGATGAGTCGACGGTCATATAGAGCAAAAGCCATTTCAATATTCAGTCCAGTATGCAATGCACATGTGACTCTTTTTTTCAGTTTTATTTCAGTGTTGTAACCGAGTGCGTAAACAGTAATCAGTGATCAGTAGATGCGTCTAGGGAGGATTATCTCCCTTCGAGCTCTAGGCTCGTTTCAGTACCAGTAGCGACTCAGTTCACAATTATCCTTTATCAGTTTATGCATCTGTGTATGAATGCACATGCCCAATTGAACAGTCACTTAACAGTATATAATTCACAAATCACAGTCCATCATTTACAATCAATCACAGTAAATCCAGTAATGGCAAACAGGTCAATTCAACAGTTCAGAATGCTCAATTTACAGCCCATAATAACAGTCCATAATACAACATGGCACACAAGTCACGTTAACACATTCCTGATCCCACCATTATCCCCATATTAGACAAGTAATAATTGAGAAACTCATCTAGGTTACTCACCTATCACTTCCGAGCTAATGCCGAAGTCTACGCTACGTCGATCGATCGGCGCCGATTGGGTCTCTATAAGAATTAGAGAAGAGAATGATCACTAACGGTCCAATCATTACTATGTAATAAGACACATGTAGGTGTATAATGCATGTTCATGATATTCCTGGCCCTAATCCCACTTTTTTCATCAGAAAAAAAAAATTCGTCTAAAATTTAGAAACCTAATGACACTGACGGTGCGCAATTCGGACCTCTATAGGTCCCCAATTAAATAAAACAGTGGTTAAGGACTCCGTTACCCGGACCCACGTCAATTTTCCGTCCAAAAACATTCCCAATCTCTCAGAAAATGAAATTAAATATTCTATAAATCCGATGTCTCAAGAATCAGGTCAATCGGATGTCGGACGGAAAAGTTATTCACGAAAGAAACAAAAAATTCAAATAAAACAATTAATATATATATATATAGCCCATATTTCCTTCTCTTTTTCCTGTTTTCCAACCGAAATTCAATCTATCATATCTCTTTCTACACATTTCAGAAAATTACAAACTATACCTTGTTGGAAAGATCATGAAAAACTCTACAAGTTTCATGCAGACCTCAACAAGCAATTTTAACCCGAAGGGTATCAAAAAAATCAAATTGAAACTTCTGCCCATGCACTACCTCTTAAAACAGAACAGTATTTGTAAATTCAGTAACTTTCATTCTCTTCAGTCAAACATTGCATCATAAATATTCTCATAAAGATCACAATGTGATCTACAACTTTCATGAACAATATGAAATCAAATTCAATGGTTAACTAGGTCAAACAATTCAGTGAATGTTGCTGCCCCTGCAAGTAGTCAATCTGGACAGTAATGTTCTAAACAGTATATCTCCTTGCACAAATGTCAAATAAATGCATACTTTAAACCTATGGAAAGATCAAACACAATTCTACACTTCTCATGAAGGGCTTCAAAGCCAATTCCATCTCTAACAAGCTTAAAACTTTCATGCAAGTTCTGATCGTAGGCGCGATCAATAACCTCATGCAGGTACAGATTTTGAAAATTCATTACTCCCACATCTGATCTCCAACAATTATATGCTATATACCATTTTGAAGATAATTGCATCCTCTACAACTCTTCAGAAGATTACTCAAGCCAATTCATTTCATAAAAATTGCTAAAATTGCTTCTAATCAGAATGTGCACCAAATCCACTCTTAGTCTAGGTTTCACCAAATTGTTCAAAATCAGTCAATATTCCACAGTGCATATCTCCCAGTATACAGATCAAAAAAATTGCAAAATCAGTGGGAATGGAAATATAACTTGATAAGCTTCAACTTTCATGTAGACCATTTTCCCTAATTCCTTCTCAATTAATTTAGAACAATCAGCAAAACTAGTAGATCATTGGTTGAGCATCGTTCACAAGAACCTTAATAGTAACTTTCCATGCTAAAATTCACCCTCTTAAGGATAAAATTAGACAACACCTATTTCACACAAAAATGTAGCCAACAAACCAAAGTTTAATTGGGCACAAACCTCGACTCATTTTCATAACCACACAATGAGTTATGCTCAAAACAGTACAGTAGGTAAAAAACCAATTTTCAGCTTTACTTCTCCAATACACTTCCTATCATGCCAATTCAAATTCTACTACCATAAGCATCTCAATTGGACACAAAATCAGTCCCTATATCATGCCTACATTCACTAGGAATAACCACCATAATTTGGCAGCACTTACCTCTTACATTTCATGCAAGAATAAACATCAATATTCAATCCAAAACAAGCTAAAACACTTCAATCATATGACTTTAGCAAGTCCTACTTAAACCTAGTCTTATACCCACCAATTCAAACACTAATTTTCATCAAATTAATGCATCAATAAGCATAATAATTACACCATAAGTCCCATTGAATGCATCTAACAACTAAGGCATTAAATTCATAATCAAAGCATCAATAAAGCTTAACTTAATCACTTACCTACTTAGCTTCCAAACTTCAATTCCTTTCATTTCTTTCTTCGCTATCTACCTCAACCACTTCTCCAGTCACTTCTAACCCCAAACATGTGTAGGTTGATCAAGGAAAGAAAGTGGCTTGGTAAGATTTGGAGGAAGGATTTCTTTGATGAGAAAAAAATCGATGGAGAAGAGAAAATGGATAGGTTTTCGGATGAGATAAGAAATAAGCCATAAACTCAACTTTTCCATCCCTTTTATGTGTGAAGTAGTCGTAAACACTAGGGGAGCATAAGACAAAGGCATTAAATCCTTTGGACACTTGGCAATTTAGGAGAAAAAGACAAAATGAGAAAAGGACAAAAACATGTAATAGGATTTCTTAAGAAACCCTAATGAAATTTGACCCATTCTAGTCCAATGATCCTAATTCCAATCCCAAAATAATATACCCAATATTACAGTGCCATTGGATAGCAATTTTCGCTACCAAAAATCAACCGGTTCGCCACTTGGCGATTTTTTCTCGGTCCAAAAATTTTCTCCGAAAATTTCCTAAAAATCCCTTAAAATATAAAACACTCAATGACTCACTCAGAATAATTTTTCAAATACAATAACTACGTTAATCACAATAAAATTACATTAGGCACGAAAACCGGGAACGTCATGTAGGCATGTACAGTTATTTCATATGCACAGATTTCATTGTTCACTAGTACCAGTATGCATGGACAATACGAATAAATCCCTATCAATCTCTTTCTATGCCAATTTACTCTTTTACCCTTCCTGTCAGGGGTGGGATGTTACAACTCCCCTCTCCTTATAAAAATTCCGTACTCGAAATTCGCATTCAACGGTTCCAGATGACAGTGATCATATGTCCCTACAGTTTCCATACACTACATCACTCAATACTTCCGTTACTAAAAGATCGCAGTAAGACAGTCCGTTTCCTTTGTGGCTTTCTCGCTATCTTACCTATCTCACTTGTCATTTTCAGAGTAGCCACTACCTTTAGTTCCGATGCTATGACTCAGTTTATTATTTCGAATCTATTCACTTATCCCGCTTTTATCAATCTAATACCTTTCTCTAGTAATATCTGATTAATCTGGTCCATTAATACCTCTTTGCCACTTCTATTCTGAGTACACCTTTTTAAGGTGATACGTACAATAAAATAATTTCTCTCATCTGCGACACTTCACTTTCCTTTGGTACCGACACCGTGGCACTTATCTCTATTTCACTATAACCGGTGGTAATCCACCTAATGCATTTATCCTTCAAATTTCATTGACTTTTAGTCCAGATTCAGTTTTCTTTTGACATTCACTGTTCTTTATACATTTAATTCTATTTCATTTGTCCGATTATGATTCACCACACTAACCCATGCAACTTTCCTAGGTCACTTTCCTTTATTTCACTCATCACAAGTATCTCGACTCAATGATGCACTTTTCTGTGTAATACAAGCGTGTACAATTCCATCTTGTGATCACCATTAGTTCTATAATCATTCAGTCAAAACTATATAATGAGGTCATAATCCTCTACAGTCCAAACACTTAAGCACTTTTCCTGTTGAACATTCAAATCTATAAGCACTGAAATCTATAATCACTTCGTTCTATACCCGTAGTAACTCAATGTCACTCTTCGCGTATTCCAACTAGAATATCTAGCTTCGATTGTTCAGTTCCTTTGCTCAATCACTTTTGTTGGTTACCCAATATGGTTCTTCCAATTTTACTCGAATATCCGGATTTATTCCAGATTGACTCCTGAACTCTTAACCTTTCTTACCTCTAGCTAGTACCACTAAATCTACGACTTCAATTCTCTAGTAACACTTTATTTAACATTTTATTTTGCCCCATATTCTCCTTGGCATTTTTTTCCTTCTTCATTATACGAGCTTTGAAAACCCCAATGTCTACACTTGGTGCATTCATTGCGTAATTATCATTCACTATTTCGTTAGGCCCTAATTTTTTTATGATGTCATTAAGCATGATTTGTGGTAATTATGTGATTATGCTTTAATTTGAGTTAATTGGGGGTATTAATGTGGAATTAAGGTTTAATGTAGTTAAATAGAAAATTAGAGAATTTATATGAGTAAGGGCATTTTGGGAAGTGTACTTAAATTGGAATGGACTTAGGCTTATTGGAAGGGCATTATGGTCTTTGTTTAGTGTCTTAGGGTTAAGAGATTAGAAAAAAGAGGAAGAGGAAAAGAAGGAAAACGAAGAGAAGAGAAGAAGTATAGCCGCCGAGAGGAGGAAGAAGAGAAGAAGAAGGAGTTGCGATTTCAGCTAGTTTTGACGGATTGAGCTTGATCGGTAAGTTTTCGACCTTCCTATCATGTTTTCGTTTGGATTAAACGTTAATATAGCTTGGATTTAGAGAAATCGATGTTTTAGGGTTTTGAGTTGAAAATTTGGGAACAACGTTGAGTTATTGATTTTAGGATGAATCGAAGGTTAGAATGAGTTAGAATGGTAGTATAAGTCTTGATCTATGCCTTAAATATGTTGCATTTGAGTTTGGAGCAGATTGGAAGTTGGGTTCTGCAGAATTGGGGTTGAGTCGAGTTCCTCGACCAGAGGTCGCGACGTGCGTATGAACACGCCATGCTTAACGAAGAAGAAGGGAAGCCACGTCGCGACGTGTAAATAATTTTACGATTATTCGTCATGGCGTGTGAAATGTTGTGACGCGTCGCGACGCGTCGAAGGAGACGTCGCGACGTGCGACGCGTTTGGTTCAGCGGCATGAAGGTCTTCGTCATGACGGCGTCCGCCCTTCTTGCGAAGCCCTTGTTTCTAATTTGAGATGTTTATATTGTTAGGGATATCTTTTGGTGTAGATATCCGAATGAGGTGATCTTGGATTCGTTGTAATCTAGAAATTAAGGACTATAAGAAGTATGACAAGGGAAGTTCGGAATTAGCTTTGAAGGGTTCGAAATTTTAGGAGAAGATCGATTATGGATTTTAATGTTTTATTTGACTTTCTAATCTTTGGATATTGCTATGGATATTAATTGAATGGCAACTTGGTTGATTTAGGAAACCAAGTGACCGATTTTATCATGAAGAAGGACATCCGTGAATTGGATTCTCGGCGATTAGAGGTGGGTAATATATTTATAGTTATTGTGTGATTAGGCAATTTCTTGCTATGTATGAATATATGTTATATGTTATGCATGATTAAATGTGATGAATTGAATGACTTTGATTATCATATATTTGGAAAGAAGCATGAAAATTGATAGCATTACATAGATTTTGAGCATGTTATGCCTAGACTTCGGTCATGGCATTTTGACTAAATGAAAGAATATCATATGATGAAATGATTATGAGCATGATTATGTGCTTTTGTTTGGGCGAGAGTGGAACCATTCCGTTCGTCACGTACACGTCGACAAGAGCCTTCTCCCGGCTGCCCGCTTGTGGCATATGAGCTCCGAATGGACTTGTCGGGCCCCGGTCCCGAGAACCGGATTCCGATCGCTTTGATGTCGGGACCCGACCCGGAGACCGGACCCCAACTGCTGGATCCGAGACCCGACTACATGGGACTCATACTTATTACACTTGCTTGGACACCATAGATGTCGGATCTCGTGATTGACCACTTAATTATCGTAATCCAAGCCTTGTGCTCATAATCTTCGAAACCCTAATTTGTCACTCTGCTTCCGTTTAATGCAAACTTCCTCAATTTAAATTCAATTGTTACTAATTTTGTAGGGAGATAGATACATGTCTTATGAAGCTAATGGTCCAAACCTCACCCCATTTGGAGGTCGGACGAAGGAGTTATGACCCGACATACTCAACGTGTTCATGTTTTGACTCCTATCAAACATGTTTTGGCGTAAATGTCATAACTTTCACTATAGATGTCGGAATGACTTCGTTCTTGGACGGTTAGAAAATAGACATCTAGATCTACAACTCTTATGAAGACCACAAAATCAAATTCGTCCTCTAACAAGCCCAAAACACTTGACTAATGATCCTAGTCGACTGGAATAGATGCTAGTCGACTGGGATGGGTATTTTGCTGGTTGTAGTCGACTGGAAACATTTCCAGTCGACTGGAACTTACGAGAAATATTCTCCGCCCTCCGAGTAGTCGACTGGGACACCTTCCAGTCGACTGGAACCCCTCCTAGTCGACTGGAACACCTTCCAGTCGACTGGAACCCTCTCTTTTCAAGGCCACTTGGAATCATCATCTTTCAAGACTCATAACTTTTTATCCCTAGCTCCAATTTGTGCATACTATACCTCTATGGAAAGGTAAGAAGCTGAACTACAAATCTTATGAAGGATGCTAAAACTAACTCCATCATTTAATAAGGTAAAAATTCACTCAAAGGTCACTGCTCCATTAATACCTATGTAACAGTGCTATGGCTAAATGAACAATAACTGGTTGTGTTCTAATCCTCATAACTTCTTAACCCTAGATCCAAATGAGACATACTATACACCCTTGGAAAGCTCTAATCTTCTTCTTCATTCCTCATGAAGATTTATTAATCTAATTCCAACCCGAAGAGGGTCTAATATTGAGGTAAGTACTGCCAAATTTTAGGAAATTTTGACAGCACCTCCTATTTTATTCCTAACCCAATTCTTCAATTTAGACCATAACTCGCATAACAATTCTACATTCGGAAGCAGCAACACACTCTTAGTTTTCTAGACATTCTCAACCCATAACCAGCTAACACAATCACATTCTTAATCATCTATCAACTCAATCCAACACAAACATAGATCTTAAACAACTATCGCAAACTCAAAGCTAATCAATGCATTCATCAAGCTATTGCATCATTTATCACCTCTCATTCATTAACCCAACCTATCATGCATTTATGGATATCTCAATTTGAAAACATCATCATTCATACATTTTCATTGAAAATCGAATATACTATTTTACAATGCTTTAGAGGGCATTTAAAGCCCAATTACAAAATGATCAAATGCATTGTTTTGCTAAAATGCAACTAAAGCATTGTTACAAAATTCCACTTTAAATGTGACAAAACACAATTCTTGGAGTATTGCCCTTTAATGCTCATCCTCGTGCTCGCTCTTCACACTGAATGGGGAGGGATGGAGGGGTGAGCTATTGCTCGAGAGGTAGCAAGTTTATATTTAAGCTAATAAACTGAATTCTATCTCATTAAGCATACTTTTAGCAATTTCTACTACAAATTTCACAATTATGAATTCTATACAATTTATCACTTTCCACAATCACAATTCACATGAATTTCACAGCCCTCAATGCTGAATATGCTGATAACACATAAGCGACATGTAATGCATAGTGATGGTTCGGTAAGTCCATAAATCGATGAGCTACAAGTGTAGTCATATCTTTGAGAGTCTAAAAGGAACATCCTATGCCACAATCGGGCAGCCGGAGAAGGCTATCTTTGGGTCAACGTCGGCGTGACTATCTTGATGGACTACCTTACCCACATAACATAGATTCATGTATTAAACTAAAGCGATCTCATCTAGTCGATCGATCTTTGAAATGGACATTCATGCATCCATTCATTTAATTTCGAAACTGAATTTCATGCATTATAAAAGTGACTTTTGACGCAATCTATAGCATTCAAGGCATTCAATTTAATTTGCTCAAGACAACTCAATCATCATATCAAATCATGTAAGTGGCATCCATTTGCTATAATTTTCACTTATAGGCAATCATAAATGACAATCATAGATGGCAATCATAAATGTACATTACTAGCATTCTCACACAATTAATGCTCATTTATGTTAGCTATTAATCATTAATTTCACTAATTCATAGTATTCAAATCTTACTAACTTAAAGATAAACAAGAACCTACCTTAAAATCGCTAAATCCTTGCTATATTGGGCTCTTCCACCGATCAATCCTTCCTCCTTGGTCAACTTCATGGAAATATAAATTTCAAAGTTAACTCGACTTCAATAACAAACCCATACAACATCTTTCAAGAAATTAACTTGATATTCACAATACCCATTCCACAACCAAGTCTTTGAACTAAAATCCAACTAAAACAAGCTAGTGGAAAACATGACTTACCTTGAAACTCAACAACACAATGAGATGCCTAGCTCGAAATGAAGCTCTTGATGTTTTCCACCCTTTTTATACTTGCACTTTCATCAAAAACTTACCCAAACTCTTGGAAAATCCCACCTTTCTTCTCTTCTTCTTCTTCTTCTCCTCACTTTGCGTAACTCTCTCCTCTCCCTCTTCTAATTTCGTTCCTCACTTCTCCTCTCCTACTAATTCACTTAACCTCCCTTCTTTATACTCCCATCCACTTACTTAAGCCCATTTTCCAAGTCCAAGCCCATTTTCACTTAATTCCTTCTCCTTCTCCTCATTTCTCCTACACTTAAGCCCATATCATCCTATCAAGCCCATTTATTCTATCCAAGCCCTAACTAACTTATTAAATTCAAATCTAACCCATTTAATTCAACTAACATATTAATGTCACAAGCTAACTTATTAATTACTAACTAACACGTTAATTGTCACTCTAATTCATATCATATTTAATGCTAACATACTTGAGTGTTAATTGTAATTAATACATTAACAATTAACTTAATCATGCTTAATTAAATAAATAAAAAAAAATTTCTGGCTAATATTTCTCCCCCTTAAGAAATTTAGTCCTCGAAATTCTTACCTGACTCATTGAAGAGGTATGGATACTTCTGCTTCATAGCATCCAATGGTTCCCACGTTGCCTCTTCAACCGCATGGTTCCTCCACAGGACTTTTACTAGCTGAACTGTCTTGTTTCTGAGGACTTTCTCCTTACTATCTAGGATGCGGGTGGCATTTCCTCATAGCTGAGATCATCATCTAGCTGGACCTCTAAGGTCTGAATGATGTGAGAAGGATCTGATCTGTACCTTCTCAGCATCGATACATGAAAAACATCATGAATCTGAGCTAGCTCTGGAGGCAATGCCAATCTGTATGCTAACGGTCCAATCCTTTCTATAATCTCATATGGACCTATATACCGTGGACTGGGCTTCCCTTTTCTACCAAATCTCATAACCCCTTTCCATGGAGAGGTCTTGAGGAACACTTTATCCCCTACTGCATATTCCATTTCTTTCCTACCAGCATCTGCATAGCTCTTCATCACATCTGGTGCGCCTTGACCTCTGCTTGATCGGACTAACCTTATCCATTGTCATCTGGACCAACTCTGGTCCGCTAAGCGCCTCTCACCTTCCTCATCCCAACATATGGGAGTTCTGCATTTTACGCCATATAATGCTTCATAAGGAGCCATCTCAGATGCTCGAATGGTGCAATTGTTGTAAGCAAATTAGACCAACGGCAAATGCTCGCCCCATGCTCCCTTGAAGTCCATTGCACAAGCCACGAGCATCCCTTCTAATGTCTCGAATAGTCCTCTCGGTGACCATACATCGAGGATGGAAAGTCGCATCAAGCTCACTTGGTTCTAGAGCCTCTGCAAACTACCCAGAATCGGGCGTGAATCGGGATCTCTATCGGATACTATGGAGTCTCGGCACTCCATGCAACCTGACTACTTCATCCACATACTTCTTGGCTAGCACATTCGGTAATCATGCGCTTGATCGCTAAAAGTGCCGACTTAGTCAATCGATCAACGATGATCCATATGGCATCATGCTTCTTAAGCATCCCGGCAAACCCATCGAAATCCATTGTGATCCTCGCCATTTCCATTCGGAATGGACAATGGTCATAACATCTGAAGGCGCTTGGTGTTGACCTTGACTTTGCGACACACTAAAACACCGCCACAAATTCGCTACATCTTTCTTCATGCCCTTCCACCGAAATGCTCTCTCAAGTCTGTACATTCGGTCTTTGCTGGATGCATGGAATAAGGCGCGTGTGTGCCTCATCCATGATCTCCTCCTTAATCGCTTTAACATTGAATGCACAATCGCTTCGACTACCATCACCCATCATCTCTCACGCCTATTCGATCGCTTGCCATTACGAATATCGCTCGAGCTTATTTAATTTCGCATCCTGCTCTGCAACTCCTTGACCTTCTCCCTAAGGATAGGTCTCACCTGAAGCGAGCAAGAATGCAATCTGCTGATCCGCTTCACTGCGATCTTAAGCTTTGCCATCCGCTCCAACAGAGGCAAGTAAACCGATTGCACATGCGCCATAGATGATTTTACGCTTAAGGCATACGCCACTACATTGGCCTGCACTCGATGATACTCTATCATCGGATCATAATCCTTAATTAGCTCTAACCACCTTCTCGCCTCGATTCAACTCCTTCGACTCATAATGTACTTGAGGCTTTTGTGGTCCGTAAAACTCGGTTTGAACCCCATACAAGTAATGCCTCCATATCTTCAAGGCAAATACTCTGCTGCTAACTCCAAGTCATGAGTAGGGTAATTTATTTCATAAGGCTTCAACCGCCGAGATGCATAAGCTATTACTTTGTCATTACGCATCAATACACGACTAGACCCTTCCTCGATGCATCACTGTAAACTGCATAACCCTGATCTCCACTGGGCAGTACTAAGATTGGAGCACTGGTTAACCTCTGCTTAAGCTCCTCAAAACTATTCTGACACTCATCACTCCATATGAACTGCTGATTCTTCCTATGACTTGGTCATCGGAGCTGCTATTAAGGAGAATCCTTCTACAAATCTTCTGTAGTATCCTGCTAAACCCAGAAAACTTCTGACTTCTTTTACTGTCTTTGGCTCCTGCCAATTCACTACTGCCTCTACTTTCCTTGGATCAACATGAATTCCTCTGCTGGAAATCACATGACCTAAAAACACCACTTCATGCAGCCAAAATTCACACTTACTGAATT
Source organism: Erythroxylum novogranatense (assembly GCA_029891385.1). Taxonomy (NCBI): domain Eukaryota; kingdom Viridiplantae; phylum Streptophyta; class Magnoliopsida; order Malpighiales; family Erythroxylaceae; genus Erythroxylum; species Erythroxylum novogranatense. Next base: position 86,714,473 of record CM057231.1, on the reverse strand, counting down.
TGGCATACAACTCTGCTCTCTCAATCTCGCAACACTATTACGAGGTCTTTGCTCATGCTCTGCTTCATCTCTAGAATAGACCAGAATGTCATCTATGAAGACAATGACAAACTGATCTAAGAACTCCCTGAATACCCTGTTCATCAGGTCCATAAAGGTCTTTGGAGCATTGGTCGGCCGAAGGCATGACCTCGAACTCATAATGCCCATGCGGGTCTGAATGCGGTCTTGTTAATATCGACTCCACGATCCGGAGTTGATGATAACGACGACGAGATCTATCTTAGAAGACCATCGCTCCTGCGGTGATCAAGCAGATCATCTATCCGTGGCAGCGGATACTTATTCTTATTGTCACCTTGTTGAGCTTTGGTAGTCGATGCACATCCTCCATGTGCCATCTTTCTTCTTAACAAATAAAACCGGAGCTCCCGGGGTGAGGAACTTCGCTTTGATGAATTGCTTCTCAAGCAACTCCCAGAATTGCTCTTTCGGCTCCCTCAACTCAAGCTGGAGCCATTACATGCGGAGGTATCGAGATTGGCGCGGTTAGGAATCAAGTCAATCTGAACTCAATTTCCCTCACCGTGGCAACCCAAGCAACTCCTCCGAAATACTTCAGAAATTCCTTACTACTGATGAAATCCTCCAATCTTCCCACATTTTTGCTGAATCTACCACATGAGCCAAGTAAGCCTCACACCCGACTCATCATGCTATCCGCTAATAAAGTGAAATCATCTTTAGCACTTGCAACTTTCTATCCCTCGAAAATCACCTTGACCATCACCCAGATCAAACTCGCTTCTTTCAAAGCTACAATCAAGCTTCACTCTATACTTCTCCATAGTATCCATGCCAGGATGGCGCTAACCCCGAAGGTCTAGAGGTAGTAAATCAACTACCAATCTAGCACCACCAATCTGATCTCACAATCTTTATATCTTGAATCGATTACCATCTTACTCCCTAAAGGAGTACTAACAACCAGAAAATTGTCTAAAATCTCGAATTCATGGCATGCATATTCATACTTGAAGCAACAAAGGAATGAGTTGAACCGGTGTCTATCAAAACATAAGCGGGAAATCATATAAGCGTGCCATACCATCCACAACTTGAGGAGCGACTCTTGCTTCCTCTCAGTCATAGCAAACACTCTAGCTGTTGCTTGACCACGAGCCTGGCTAACTGCCAGCCAGATTAGCCTCCTGTCGACCCTCGAATCGCCTACCTCGATCCATCGGTCAGGTTGCCCTTGTCTTTCTTGGCCTCTCGAACTTGAGGCTGGGATCCCTCACGCCTCGCCTCGAGGACAATCCTTCATCATATGACTCTTTTCTCCACATATGAAACAGCCACCAAACCCCTTGAGACACTTTCCGGGATGAAACTTCCCGCACTGACCACACTGAGGGTACTCGCCCTTCCATGGCTTTCCTGGGCCTCCTACTGGAGACACCTTTCGAAGCTGCTGCAGTCTGCTGACTCATGGCGAGGCCCTCTCGCCCATGCCACTGAGTATCTTTGAGTTCGGCACTCTTCTCAGATGCCTGAGCACTCCCTCCCTTTCTGGAGGTCTGCTCTCTGCTCTTTCTCTTTCTGTTCACCTCCGCCTTGATATTTTCCAGCTTTTCTGCCTGGAGTGCTGCATTCACCAACTGTTGGTAATCCCTGAAACAATGGATCACCACCTTCTCTCTAATCCCCAAATGCAGCCCTGCTTCAAACTTGCGGCACTTGGCAACTTCAGTAGCCACAATGTTTGCTGCATACCTGGACAGTTGAGTGAACCTCAGCTCATACTCACTCCTTTGTCGGCTCCCTACGTGTGAGACTCAGAAATTCTCGAACCTTCTCTTGAACATAAACTTCTGAGAAGTACTTCCCCCTGAAGGCTTCCAAGAACTCATTCCAGTCAACTCGATGGTAGTGCTTTGATTGCGAGGCAGCGACTCCCACCAAGATAAGTGCATCTCCTGCAAAGAAGCTCCTTTGCATAATCCGACTTCTCTTCCTCTAAACACTTCATCATTTGGGACCTCTCGGTCCTCTGAGCCATGCTTACGCTTCCTCGGGATTAGTTGTCCGTCAAGTCGACGGCTCCATACTTCCGGAGCTTGTCATCTTGCCGCTCCTCTCTGCTGGGTGGCATCTGAGCTTGCCTCGCCTGGCCCATAGCATAGGTGAAAGCTGGGCGAGGCTGGAAAATTGTGGATCCATAGGATTCACGAGGAATGGGAGGAGGTCACGAGGCACTTCATGTTGCTGTTTGGGTGCCTCGAGAATCGATCTGAGGATAGTCCACGCATCTGAGGAATCTGGGATTCATCTGTACTCCCCCTCTGTGAGCTGATCGAGCTTGAGCTTGAGCTCCTCGAGTTCTTCTTGGTGACATACTCCTTCATGTAAAATCATTTAGAACTTTAGTTCATGCTTAATCATGTGTAAATCATCTTTGAGTACTTTTAAAACAATTCCTTGGTTCATTTAAAACAATGCATCGACTTATTTAAAACACTGCAATGAGTTGATATGCCATGCTGCATGCTGACTCTACCTTGGCTACCCACTAGGGTTCTAGGAAATCATAAACCTAGGATTGCTCGATACCACAGATGTCGGGCCCGGTCCGAGAAGCGGATTCGATCGCTTTGATGTCGGGACCCGACCGGAGACCGGACCCCAACTGCTGGATCCGAGACCCGACTACATGGGACTCATACTTATTACACTTGCTTGGACACCATAGATGTCGGATCTCGTGACCCAACCACTTAATTATCGTAATCACGAAGCCTTGTGCTCATAATCTTGCGAAACCCTAATTTGTCACTCTGCTTCCGTTTAATGCAAACTTCCTCAATTTAAATTCAATTGTTACTAATTTTGTAGGAGATAGATACATGTCTTATGAAGCTAATGGTCCAAACCTCACCCCATTTGGAGGTCGGACGAAGGAGTTATGACCGACATACTCAACGTGTTCATGTTTTGACTCCTATCAAACATGTTTTGGCGTAAATGTCATAACTTTCACTATAGATGTCGGAATGACTTCGTTCTTGGACGGTTAGAAAATAGACATCTAGATCTACAACTTTATGAAGACCACAAAATCAAATTCGTCCTCTAACAAGCCCAAAACACTTGACTAATGATCCTAGTCATTGGAATAGATGCTAGTCATTTGGGATGGGTATTTCTTTGGTTGTAGTCATCGAAACATTTCAGTCATTTGGAACTTCTGAAATATTCTCCGCCCTCGAGTAGTCGACTGGGACACCTTCCAGTCGACTGGAACCCCTCCTAGTCGACTGGAACACCTTCCAGTCGACTGGAACCCTCTCTTTTCAAGGCCACTTGGAATCATCATCTTTCAAGACTCATAACTTTTTATCCCTAGCTCCAATTTGTGCATACTATACCTCTATGGAAAGGTAAGAAGCTGAACTACAAATCTTATGAAGGATGCTAAAACTAACTCCATCATTTAATAAGGTAAAAATTCACTCAAAGGTCTTTGCTCCATTAATACCTATGTAGCGATTGCTATGGCTAAATGAACAATAGCTGGTTGTGTTCTAATCCTCATAACTTCTTAACCCTAGATCCAAATGAGACATACTATACACCCTTGGAAAGCTCTAATCTTCTTCTTCATTCCTCATGAAGATTTATTAATCTAATTCCAACCCGAAGAGGGTCTAATATTGAGGTAAGTACTGCCAAATTTTAGGAAATTTTGACAGCACCTCCCTATTTTATTCTAACCCAATTCTTCAATTTAGACCATAACTTTTGCACAACAATTCTACATTGGAAGCAGCAACACACTCTTAGTTTTCTAGACATTCTCAACCCATAACCAGCTAACACAATCACATTCTTAATCATCTATCAACTCAATCCAACACAAACATAGATCTTAAACAACTATCGCAAACTCAAAGCTAATCAATGCATTCATCAAGCTATTGCATCATTTATCACCTCTCATTCATTAACCCAACCTATCATGCATTTATGGATATCTCAATTTGAAAACATCATCATTCATACATTTTCATTGAAAATCGAATATACTATTTTACAATGCTTTAGAGGGCATTTAAAGCCCAATTACAAAATGATCAAATGCATTGTTTTGCTAAAAATGCAACTAAAGCATTGTTACAAAAATTCCACTTTAAATGTGACAAAACACAATTCTTGGAGTATTGCCCTTTAATGCTCATCCTCGTGCTCGCGCTCTTCACCTGAATGGGGAGGGACTGGAGGGGGTGAGCTATTGCTCAGTAGGTAGCAAGTTTATATTTAAGCTAATAAACTGAATTCTATCTCATTAAGCATACTTTTAGCAATTTCTACTACAAATTTCACAATTATGAATTCTATACAATTTATCACTTTCCACAATCACAATTCACATGAATTTCACAGCCCTCAATGCTGAATATGCTGATAACACATAACTGACATGTAATGCATAGCTGATGGTTCGGTAAGTCCATAAATCTGATGAGCTACAAGTGTAGTCATATCTTTGAGAGTCTAAAAGGAACATCCTATGCCACAATCAGGCAGCCGGAGAAGGCTATCTTTGGGTCAGCGTCGGCGTGACTATCTGATGGACTACCTTACCCACATAACATAGATTCATGTATTAAACTAAGCGATCTCATCTAGTGACGATCGATCTTTGAAATGGACATTCATGCATCCATTCATTTAATTTACGAAAACTGAATTTCATGCATTATAAAAGTGACTTTTGGCGCAATCTATAGCATTCAAGGCATTCAATTTAATTTGCTCAAGACAACTCAATCATCATATCAAATCATGTAAGTGGCATCCATTTGCTATAATTTTCACTTATAGGCAATCATAAATGACAATCATAGATGGCAATCATAAATGTACATTACTAGCATTCTCACACAATTAATGCTCATTTATGTTAGCTATTAATCATTAATTTCACTAATTCATAGTATTCAAATCTTACTAACTTAAAGATAAACAAGAACCTACCTTAAAATCGCTAAATCCTTGCTATATTGGGCTCTTCCACCTGATCAATCCTTCCTCCTTGGTCAACTTCATGGAAATATAAATTTCAAAGTTAACTCAACTTCAATAACAAACCCATACAACATCTTTCAAGAAATTAACTTGATATTCACAATACCCATTCCACAACCAAGTCTTTGAACTAAAAATCCAACTAAAACAAGCTAGTGGAAAACATGACTTACCTTGAAACTCAACAACACAATGAGATGCCTAGCTCAAAATGAAGCTCTTGATGTTTTCCACCCTTTTTTATACTTGCACTTTCATCAAAACTTACCCAAACTCTTGGAAAATCCACCTTTCTTCTCTTCTTCTTCTTCTTCTCCTCACTTTGCCGTAACTCTCTCCTCTCCCTCTTCTAATTTCGTTCCTCACTTCTCCTCTCCTACTAATTCACTTAACCTCCCTTCTTTTATACTCCCATCCACTTACTTAAGCCCATTTTCCAAGTCCAAGCCCATTTTCACTTAATTCCTTCTCCTTCTCCTCATTTCTCCTACACTTAAGCCCATATCATCCTATCAAGCCCATTTATTCTATCAAGCCCTAACTAACTTATTAAATTCAAATCTAACCCATTTAATTCAACTAACATATTAATGTCACAAGCTAACTTATTAATTACTAACTAACACGTTAATTGTCACTCTAATTCATATCATATTTAATGCTAACATACTTGAGTGTTAATTGTAATTAATACATTAACTTAATTAACTTAATCATGCTTAATTAAATAAATAAATAAAAAAAAATTTCGGGGCTAATAGGACTCATTTCGTTCAGGATGTAAACTTCGGTTTCTTCCTTTTGTTTCCATGGAACCCTCGAGCCATTGTGATGTGTATTGCATATGTGAATTGTTCATTGTGGAGGCTTTGTGACATATTTATGACTTGCATTAATTATAATGAATGCGTACATTAGTGATTGGTGTGTGGATACCTGATGTGTGTATATAGATATAATATATATACATTCATATGCTAGGATTTGTGCTAATTGTCGATGGCTATAAATATATTAGCCACTGAGCTGTGTAGCTCAACCCATTCCTTTCCCTCCTCAGGTGCAGATCAGGACGATCGTTGATTTTGCGCGGCATCGAAAACTTCAGACAAATTAGGAGCTTTGTATTAAGTTCGTATTTTATTGGCCCTCCGAGCATGTTAACATTGAGCATACTCATGTATTTTTGGATTTAGATTTCATTTTGTGTTTTGCTACATTTGAGGATACTTGTTGACTTTTCTTAATTTGCAATGATATGAAATCCCTATGGTTATAGGGTCTTTAATGTATGGTTGTGTATATTCTGGCAATGTATGTATGTATTAATTGATCGATTGTGCCTAAATGTTGGGATCGGGTCCATGGTTTGGGCGCTCGTGTGGCGCGACCGAGGCCGCCCTCTGGATTCGGGCATCCGGGGCCCGGGCTCAACAATTTCCGACTATACTCGACCTTTACCAGTATAATATTCATTTACGTATGCCGTTCAAACTCTAAACTTTTACATGATGTATTCCTGATAGGAATCTAAGGCCTCCAAGGCTTGAAACAATTTCACTCATAGCACTGATACCATTTATCAAAACAATTCAGTTCCTCGTATACCGTTCTAACAAATTGACATGTCATCCCACACTACTCAATTTCCAAAGGGATGCTTCTTACCAGTGTCAGGTTCTTCTATTATTCATATAACTCTTTTACTTTGCAACACTTGCAAACGCATAGTCATCAGTTGATACCATTTATTTACCTCATATCAATTTCTAGACATTTCTCATTGTTGTTTTTAACAGACATCAGTCAAACTTTTCAGTGAGTCCACAGTTAGTGTATTTGCGATTCCTTAATGAAGGTAACATTACATCACATCAGTTTCAGTTTCCCTTAAGGACTTCTTATTGCTATGAACTTTCTCTTATCAATTGCTTTCCTGTCAGTCACATCGACATATGCCAATGCCTAGTCATCTGTACTTGGACCTCCATAAATTCCACTTCATTTGAGTATTTCACTTCGTAGTTCTGGACTATTTTATTCTTAGTTCCAGTTTTGCATCACATATGGAGACCCATGCATTTCACATTGCAATAGAATCGCCTCAAATTACAATTCCTGTCATGACCATTAGTCTTGCTACCGACATTATCCTGTTCACCAAATTCTCATCAGCCAACTAGTTTCCCTAATTGCTTTTCAATCATCCATAGTATCTCAAAAGCTCAATTCCCACTATACGCACTATCTCAGTCAGAACAATTTTATGCCATAATTGGAAAGATCAAATCATTCCTTGCACTCGGGTTTGGTGAGACACGATACACTTTCTTTAACCCTTATACTTTTCTATACACATTACCCAAAATCATTTCCTCTTATCCGGAAGCCAATTATTAACCTATATGATTCAGAATTCCACAAAACTCCTTTCCGTTTATGCCAATCCTCAAATAGAGGACTTATGCCATAATCACTTTTCATTTCCTCCTATACGGGCGTGGACATGCCCAGTCCTCTTATGTCTGGCTTTAACCCATTATGAACTTTACACTTATAGAAACTAAGTCATCGACCATTTCCTCTATTTTTCCATGTATATGGCACATCAGTTTCATGCATTATGATCACCTCACTATCCAGTATATACTCCCAACGGTAAATTAACGTAAATGCGACAACTCTCTTCTATCCTTGATTCATTAGCATTTTCATTGTTTCACTATCTTTATCCTTGTTTCCTTTCCCACTCGTCATTGTACTTCTTTTCACATAGGTTTCTTCTTATATCATGAATGTGTCAGCTTGACCTTTTAAGGTCATATCCTTAGCTTATATCTTGTCATCGTATTATTGCTACGTATCTTTGTATTTTTCTGAAACAATCCACGATAGGATATTCACATTACTAGTACATTCGGGGATGTGTCCCCAAACACGACAAAATTATAGATACTCCTACACTGTCTCTCTCTCTATTTAACCATCCATTTCCCATTTCTATATCCATATTTAGACATTCAACCAATCCAGAATTTTCCAATACACTATCAGGAAAAATTGTCAGTCTGTCTTTTTCCCTTACTATCTTCTGATACTAGTTTCCAAACTCTTAGCACATTATTCGCATAACCATTTCAGTCTCAAGATTATGCGCTCATGATCATAACCGTTTCACGAGTTCTTTTCAGTTTATCTGTACACTTTTGTCTCACCATTTCTACTTTTTCTTACCCTACTAGGCACTTTGCTCTTTCAGTTCTTTGTAGACCGTTACAATACAATATCGATCTCAGTACAATCTCGCTATCATCATCTATGATATCCACTAACACAAATGTAGTGAATCCATATCTGCCTGATTGAACCATATACTCTTTGCTCATTTCCAGTTCCCATTTCGTCGAAGATACAAGTCAGAACTCTAATTACCTCATCATTTAATTTCACATAGGACTACTATAACCAGTATGTTTCTCATATCTATAGTGGACCTCTCCAAGTTCTAGACATGTTCGTTTTCTGTCGCCATCATATTGCCACTTTAATCAGGGGACTCAATTTGATATCAATCCTTTCCTTAATCAGTCTATGCCAACATAGTCATACTAATATAACAGGCGAGGGTTTTTACCCACAGTACATTATAATTCTCATTATCGATGTTTCTCTTTTTTTTTCCTTCCTCATTGCCCCTACACATTCATGGGCTCACATTCTCATACCTTCTCACTATTCTCACACTTAATCATTTAAAACATGTTTACACGTAGGATTTATCCTCGTGCGACTCGAACAAGGATCGATTACCACGATGCGCAGCGACACGACTCAAATGCATGCAACTTGACCTATGTTTCAAACTGTGCCCAGATACATTCGTATTGCTGGGCTCTGATACCACCTGAATGTAACACCCCACTCCCACGTGACCCGAACCCGATATCATTGGTGATATCCAAGTCCGTGCCCCAAGAGGGTGGCAAACTACATCAGTCAGTAAAACTCGGTATACAATTTTTTTTAATTGAAATACATTCCACTTTAAAAGGAAGCGATTTGATTATTACGTTCTCATGAACAAGCGAAGAAATGATAGTAAATCTTTGCAGTTATAGGTATTACTATCATTTAGCAATACTTTCCAAGAACCATGAAATACAAATGCAAATCAGTTTACAAAGATTGCGGAATACAATTATGAGACACTAATGCAGACGTGAACTGATCCCGACCTCTATCCTTCATTTGCCTACAGTAGACAAACTCCCGTGTCGAACGGGGTACTCTTCAAAGCCTGAAAAATAGATGCAAAATTTTGATAAATTTTTGCGAACTCAGTGAGGAACCATCATCGATGGTTCTCCCAATTCATGCATCACATAATCATGTTACAGTAATCATACAGTCATAAGGCTAATGATAATACAGTCATAGAATACAATCACAGTAGTCAGACAGTCATATAGAGCAAAAGCCATTTCAATATTCAGTCCAGTATGCAATGCACATGTGACTCTTTTTATCAGTTTTATTTCAGTGTTGTGACAGAGCGCGTAAGCGATGTCGGTGATCGAGAGCGCGTCTAGGGAGGATTATCTCCCTTCGAATCTAGGCTCGTTTCAGTATCAGTGGCGACTCGGTTCACAATTATCCTTTATCAGTTTATGCATTTGTGTATGAATGCACATGCTCAATTAAACAGTCACTTAACAGTATATAATTCACAAATCACAGTCCATCATTTACAATCAATCACAGTAAATCCAGTAATGGCAAACAGGTCAATTCAACAGTTCAGAATGCTCAATTTACAGTCCATAATAACAGTCCATAATACATCATGGCACACAATTCACGTTAACACATTCCTGATCCCACCATTATCCCCATATTAGACAAGTAATAATTGAGAAACCCATCTAGGTTACTCACCTATCACTTTCGAGTTAATGTAAGGAAGTCTCTGCTATGTCGGTCGATCGACGCTCCAATTGGGTCTCTATAAGAATCAGAGAAGAGAATAATCACCAACGGTCCAATCATTACTATGTAATAAGACACATGTAGGTGTATAATGCATGTTCATGATATTTCTGGCCCTAATCCCACTTTTTCTATCAGAAAAAAAAATCCGTCTAAAAATTAGAAACCTAATGGAGCTGACGGTGCGCAATTCGGACCTCTATAGGTCCCCAATTAAATAAAACAGTGGTTAAGGACTTCATTACCCGGACTCACGTCAATTTTCCGTCCAAAAATATTCCCAATCTCTCAGAAAATGAAATTAAATATTCTATAAATCCGATGCCTCAAGAATCAGGTCAATCGGATGTCGGACGGAAAAGTTATTCACGAAAGAAACAAAAAATTCAAATAAAACAATTAATATATATATATATATATATTGTCCATATTTCCTTCTTTTTTTCCTGTTTTCCAACCGAAATTCAATCTATCATATCTCTTTCTACATATTTCAGAAAATTACAAACTATACCTTGTTGGAAAGATCATGAAAAACTCTACAAGTTTTATGAAGACCTCAACAAGCAATTTTACCCCGAAGGATATCAGAAAAATCCAATTGAAACTTCTGCCCATGCACTACCTCTTAAAACAGAACAGTATTTGTAAATTGAGTAACTTTCATTTTCTTTAGTCAAAAATTGCACCATAAATATTCTCAGAAAGATCACAATGGATCTACAACTTTCATGGCAATATGAAATCAAATTCAATGGTTAGCTAGGTCAAACAATTCAGTGAATGCTGCTGCCCCTACAAGTACTCAATCTGGACAGTAATGTTCTAAACAGTATATCTCCTTGCAAAAATGTCAAATAAATGCATACTTTAAACCTATGGAAAGATCAAATACAATTCTACACTTCTCATGAGGGGCTTCAAAGCCAATTCCATCTCTAACAAGTTTAAAACTTTCATGCAAGTTACTGATCAGGGCAGCAGTCAATAACCTCATGCAGGTATAGATTTTGAAAATTCATTACTCCCACATATGATCTCCAACAATTACATGCTATATACTATTTTCAAGATAATTGCATCCTCTACAACTCTTCAGAAGATCACTCAAGCCAATTCATTTCACAGAAATTGCTAAAATTGCTTCTAATCAGAATGTGTACCAAATCCACTCTTAGTCTAGGTTTCACCAAATTGTTCAAAATCAGTCAATATTCCACAGTGCATATCTCCCAGTATACAGATCGAAAAATTGCAAAATCAGTGGGAATGGAAATATAACTTGATAAGCTTCAACTTTCATTTAGACCATTTTCCCTAATTCCTTCTCAATTAATTTAGAACAATCAGCAAAACTAGTAGATCATTGGTTCAGTTACTGTTCACAGTAACTTTCCATGCTAAAATTCACCCTCTTAAGGCTTAAATTTGACAACACCTATTTCACACAAAAATGTAGCCAACAAACCAAAGTTTAATTGGGCACAAACCTCGACTCATTTTCATAACCACACAATGAGTTATGCTCAAAACAGTACAGTAGGTCAAAAATCAATTTTCAGCTTTACTTCTCCAATACACTTCCTATCATGCCAATTCAAATTCTACTACCATAAGCATCTCAATTGGACGCAAAATGTAGCGCCCCCTTACCATAGAGTATACACCGGGACGCCCGTAGGCCATACCGATACATGCCCTACGATGAGGGTGCACTACGATACGATCAATTTATACACCTCATGGCATCAATATAATAAAGCAGTAATATCAATTTCACTAAATTTTAAAACCAAAGAGTACTTCTCATTTCATTTCTTAAAATCATAAGTTCACACTTCTATCCGATTACAACTGTACAGATCCAAAATAAACAGTAACAACTCCTATCTAGGTCTTCCCCAAAAGATCCCAGCTGACCGACCCGTGGGCCATGCTCCTCTCGCCGGCACCCACACAGTAGGAAAAGTCTCACTATCTGGAGTAGGAGTCACTAGCTGTCCTGAAAAACAGTTGCAATTTTGGGTGAGTTTGCGAACTCAATGAGTAACCATCATCGATGGTTCACTCAATTCATACATTACGCAAAATTGCGCACAAAACAACACAATATCATATTCAGAATCACAGTCATAAATTTACTCAACAATTATCACACATTTACCTCTAACCAATTGCACAATCACAGCACAATCACATACTGAATGCATAATGATTTCCATTTCATTTTAGTGTTGTGACTAGGCGTCAGTATTATCCCATTTCTGGGCACATCACGCATCACACAGAAATCGCGTTTTCGGGAGAAGGAGAGCCCTCTGGGTATGCACTACTGCCCACGCGCACTAGGGATAGGAGAGCTCTCTGGGTATGCACTATTCCCTTTTCACAATAGATGAGCTTATAGCTCCGATCAGAATGTGCTCCAGTCACAACTGTTAATTACTGATTTCTATTCATGACTAGAATGCGTTCACAATTCATACTAACATAACTCATGCGAAACACTCAATCATACTCACAGATAGTTCACACAAAGCATTTAACACACCAGAGATTGAGGAACCAACTAGGTTACTCACCTCTAAACTTTCGAGCTACTGCCGGGAAATCTCAGCTGCGTCAGAGGATCGACGCTCCACTTGAGACTCTACAATAATCAGAATATCCGAATATTACTAATTGTATCGATTTCAATAATCAGAAGTGCTGATGTCTCAAATGAATGCTGTACTTTGCATGTTAGGACATTTCCGACCCTAATACTGATTATCTCAATTCAGCGTTTTCACATTAATCCATAGCAATTTCTAATACCATAAGTCAATTGGATAAGTTCTAATCGTCCAAAGTCAAATTTCAATACATAGGAATTATCGATAAATCAGAATCAAATTCACTATTCAATTGCCATCTAATTTCGAGAACCACCGAATTAAATTTCCAAAATTCCTTTCTTCTAAAGAGAAATTCTTAGTCCTCAAATCAAGATCAATTAATCACTCACCAATCATTAATAATTTAACCTCAAAAAATCATTTAAAACCAAGCAACTCACCTTCGGAAAACAGGCGTCCTCGCCGCGGCATGAGATAGCTCGCCGCGGCGAGTCGTCTCTCTTCACGTCGCGACGCACGCTGATTTCCTTCTATGCGGCGTGATCTTTTGCGCTCGTCGCGGCGTGCGAGGATCATCCGCTCGCCGCGGCGTGCCCTGCACACGTCGCGGCGTGCGAACGAGGATTTGCTCGCCGCGACGTGTTCATCACACGTCGCGGCGTGCAACCTCACATTCACGCCCAAAACCCAGAAATTCCCAGATTTTCTGATATAAAACCATCCCAATCCATTCTAAACACTCCAAAACAACATTCTACACTTAACATAACTCATTACTAACCTTAAATCCACCAAATAACCATTATACCATAAACACCCAAATCAAAATCCACATTTTCCTTTAAAACCTAAATCATCCGAAACTTAAAACTTCTTAAACAATTAAAACCTTAATTCAATGCTCAAATCAAACTAGGTAAAACATAAACATGTAGGAACTTACTTGATTAAAGCCTTTAACCCTTTGAAAATCACCAAGCAAACTCAAATCCCCAACCTAAGCTCAACCACGGTTTTTCTCCCATTTCAACCCAAACTCCATTTTCTTCTTCCAACTCCAAGCAAAAGGGAAATGATCAAGGACAAAAGAAGGAATAATTTGCAAGGAGAACACAAGAAGCAATTCCAAGAGGAGATCCACGCAAAGAAGAAGGAAAACAAAGCAAATTTCTTTCAAGGGAAGAAGACAAGCATCGTGGATCATTTTTTTAAAGGAGAAGAGTTTATATACTAAGGAGGTTAAGGCTTGTTTGGCAAATTCATTTGCCACAGGTCCAATCCGAACAATCCGAATCCAAATTTCTAATTCTAATTTCTCCCAAATTTCAATGGTTCAGACCCTAATTTCTCAAATCATAATTCAAATTACCTCACATAAATTTTCAAGTAAATTCAGAACCGGAATCACAATTAATCAGTCACTAAGCCATTTTTTCGGTCCGGACCTAATACTCCGAAAATTCCAGAAAAATTCCTATAAATCTCCAAAATTAGAAAACGTCTAATCATATACTCAATTTTTCAATTTTCAATTCCTAAATTCAATCTGACATTCCAAGTCACAAATCAAAGTACGATTAACCTTAAAATAACAAACTCTCCAATTTCATAATCAAGTCGGAAATCTGTCATACATGCATGTACATACATATGCTTGTGCAATCATGAACATTTATCAATAATGTAGAGGCTATGAATGCATATGCAAAATACGTACGAGTTGAACTGTACCCATCCCATCGGTGACGGCATGTTACAATTCTCCTCTCCTAATAAAAATTTCATCCCGAAATTTTCTTACCTGACTGATCGAACAAGTGAGGATATTGCCTCCTCATGTGCTCCTCAGTCTCCCAAGTTGCCTCCTCTGATGAGTAGTTCTTCCAAAGGACTTTCACCAATGGAATAACCCTGCTCCTCAATTGCTTGTGCGTTCTAATAATCTGCACCAGCTCCTCAACATAACTCAGATCACTAGCTATCTCAATCTCCTGAGCCGGAATCACATGAGTCGGGTTAGATCAATATCTCCGGAGCATGCTCACATGAAACACATCGTGAAGCTGCGACATCTCACTCGGCAAGGCCAATCTATAGGCCAACGGTCCAATCCTCTCAGTAATCTCATACGGACCGACATACCGAGGACTCAACTTGCCCTTACGGCCAAATATGATAACTCCTCTCCACGAAGACACTCTGAGGAACACTCTATCACCCACAACATTCTCCATCTCTCTCCGATGCTGATCCATATAACTCTTCTGCCTGTCCTGAGCCGCCTTGATGCGACTCCGAATCAGCTGTACCTTATCTACTGTATCCTGGATCAACTCGGGACCCTCTAACATCCTCATACCCTCTTCATCCCAGTAAAGAGGGGATCTGCACGGTCATCCATACAATGCCTCATACGGTGCCATACCAATGCTGCTCTGGTACTGATAATTATAAGCAAACTCTACCAGAGGCAAATACTGATCCCATGCACCTCGGAACTCCAATACACAGGCTCTCAACATATCCTCAGCGACCGAATAGTCCTCTCACTCGCCCATACATGCGAGGATGAAGCGTTGTCTTTGAAGTTCAATCTCGTACCCATAGCCTACTGCAAACTCCTCCAGAACCTCGAAGTAAACCTGGGATCCCTATCTGACACTATCGATACTGGGACCCCATGCAGTCGAACTATCTCTGCCACATACTTCTGGGCCAACTGATCGAGGGTATTGCTCTCCCTCACTGGCAAAAAGTGAGCCAATTTAGTCAACCGGTCCACTATGACCCAGATAGCATCATGCTGCCTCGGCGTCCTAGGCAACCCCATAATAAAGTCCATCGTAATGCGTTCCCATTTCTACTCCAGAATGGGCAACGAATGCAATCTCTCCACTGGGGCCTGGTACTCAGCCTTAACCTGTTGGTACGTCAGACACCGAGAAACAATCTCCGCCACATGCCTCTTCATACCTGGCCATCAGAAATGCAACTTAAGAGTGCGATACATCTTGGTGACACCAGGATGCATGGCATAAGCAGCCAAATAAGCCTCCTCCAAGATCTCACGCCTCAGATCATCTACATCTGGAACACACAGCCTCTGACTCATCCACAAAGTACCATCTCTCAGCTCAAACTCAGACAACCATCCAGATCTGACTCTATCAATCAATCTCACCAACACTGGATCCTGATCCTGCACTCTCCTAATCCGATCTTGCAACATCGGCCTCAACCTCAAAGTCGCAATCAGAGCTCCATCCTGACCCAAATCCATCTGTACATTAAGAGCTCTCAACTGTACTAAACACGACAACCTCGAAACCTGAATCAGAGCTGCACTACCATGCGATCTCCTACTCAATGCATCAGTCACCACATTGGCTTTCCCGGGGTGGTACTCGATAGTGTAGTCGTAATCCTTCAGCAACTCTAACCATCTCCTCTGTCTCAGATTCAGCTCTCGTTAACTCAACAAATACCTCAAGCTCTTATGATCGGTGAAGATCTGGAACGTCTCCCCATACAAATAATGTCTCCAGATCTTCAAAGCAAACACAACTGCTGCTAACTCCAAGTCATGCACAGGATAATTAATCTCATGTGATCTCAACTGTCTCGAGGCATACACTATAACTCTCCCATGCTGCATCAGCACACAGCCTAAACACTGCTGCGAAGCATCACTGAAAACGTCGAAACCTCCTGCTCCAGATGGCAGGGCTAACACCAGCGCCGTAGTCAACCGATATATCAGCTCCTCGAAACTCCTTTGACACTCCTCTGTCCATCTGAAGGCCACACTCTTCCTCAGAAGTTTTGTCAAAGGGGCTGAGATCATAGAAAACCCCTCGACAAACCTCCGGTAATAACCTGTTAATCCGAGGAAACTCCTCAACTCTAACACGTTCCTCGGAATCTCCCAACTCCTCACTGCCTCAATCTTGTGAGGATCCACACGGATACCCTCACCAGACACGATGTGACCTAGAAACACCACCTCATCCAGCCAAAATTCACACTTATTGAATTTGGCATACAGCTGCCTATCCCTCATAATATGCAACACTATCCTCAGATGCTCCGCAAGCTCCTGTCTACTCCTCGAGTACACTAGAATATCATCAATAAACACAATAACGAACTGATCCAGGTAGGGCTGAAAGACTCTATTCATCAAAGCCATGAAGGCTGCCGGGGCATTAGTCAACCCGAATGGCATTACTAAGAACTCAAAATGCCCATACCTGCTCCTAAACGCACTCTTAGGCACATCGGCCTCTGCGATCCTCAACTGATAATATCTAGATCTTAAATTCAACTTGGTAAACACCTGAGCTCCCTGCAACTGATCAAATAAGTCATCGATCCTAGGCAGTGGGTACTTATTCTTAACTGTAACCCGATTGAGCTGCCTATAATTGATGCACAGCCTCATAGTCCCGTCCTTCTTCCTCACAAACAATACCGGAGCTCCCCACGGCGAAACACTCGGCCTGATGTGTAACACCCCAAATTAGGGGTTAGAATATTAAAGAAATTTAGTACGAATTATGAGTGTTATTTGCTTATTAACTTATTAACTATTGGCTTAAATTGTGCATAAGTATTTTGGCATGCATTCATGGCATTTTTCGAGTTAATTGGTTTAATGAAACTTCGGAGTGATTTGGACAGTATTATTATAATTTTCGTAATTTTTGTATACTTCAAACATTTTGAGAAATTAATGGAGGATTAGTTTTGAGTTGCCAATTTATTTTGAGAGTCATTATTTTCTGACAAAATTTTGGTAAATTTTCAGAAGTCTTTTGGAACTTTTGGGTATTTGTTGGGTAATTATTACAACTAAGATTCATAACAATATTTTTGGTTATTTATTACTATTTGGACCTATTAGCTGTTTATTACATGTATCGCAATCTAAACCTACTAGCAACGATTTAAATCGAACAATTATCGTTTATTCCTCACCGAATGCCTCCCTTACCCATCCATCAGTAGAGTTAGCGAAGCCATTCACTCACCAATACCTGCTATTGGAGTGTTCTTTGGAAAGCTGATAAGTTTAGTTTATCATACGCGAGTTACATCTTTGTTTTTGTTTTTGTTTAGATTTATCATGTTTGAAGCTTAGGATAATTCTGATAGATTAGAATTGCTAAATAGGTTAGTTGTAAAGTGAAGAAGTTAAAGGAAGGTGAAAAAAAAAAGTTTCGAGGTTGAAGACGGTGAATAGTGCAGAATAGTGAATTGTGAGCGATTGTCGGTGAGCGGTGTCTTCTTCTGATAACCATACGTATTGGTGAGCGATGGAAATGACGTATTTATAAGCGAAAGAACCGTACGTATTTGTGAACTTGCTTTCATTTGAATACTTGCTGTATCGCTAATTTCCTGAAACTTTATGGATCATTTGGTACTATGAGTTGTTGATTAATCCCAGAAATTTGTCATGAACATGCATCATACTTAGTTATCATACAGTAATGAAGCACAATAATAATTTGTGTCCGTGTTCCCTATTATAGAGAAAAGACCACTGCCAGATATTGTCGGGACAATAAACACTAAGTGCGATTTAGGTAAGTAATACAGTCGATAATTTGAGACGTAATATAGGTAGAAAATTTGATGTAAGTACTTTAGGTACACTAGATGATGTCTAGGATTGATTTATTGGAAGTGTAATTTGCCTGCACATGAAATGAATGAAATGACCTTGTTCTGTTTTACAACTGTTAAAACCTAGTTGTGGGTAAATAGGCATGCCTAGAAGGGTGCACTTTTGCTCGTTATTTGACACTTTGGTGTCTCGATATCGAGACATATGTCTCTCCTGCCGATACTAATTATGGTATCTCTGTATAAGTCCGTTACCCACTTTTGTTCATGAATTTATAGTTTGATTTGTTACGATACGATATCGATTGATTATTACGATTACGAAGGATCTCCGTGTTCTCGCCGATTCATTTAGTATAAAAATCGTTCAAATGTATTCTTTCATTTTCGAAATCGGTTAATATAGATTAGTTATTACTCACTAAGCTATATGCTTAGACAGTGGATTTACCCGTGTAGGTTCGAACTAAGAGATTGAGGATCGGGACAAGTCAACCGCAGATGGCCAAAAGAGTCGAGTTTTGTGTTCTTAAAAATGTATTTTGTTTGGTTTGTTTGGGCCTGTAAATATTCTTTCGATTTGTTTTTGAAATTATGAGATGTATTATATGTGTGTTACGTTTAGTTTTTAAAAATGCATGTGTGAAACGTTTTGATTTGTTTGTCCTGTCTTGGGTGGCATCCATTTATCCTCCCAGGGGATATTTGGGTGTTACATGATGAACCCCTTATCCAACAAATCCTGCAGCTGAGCCTTAAGCTCCCTCAGTTCCACCGGTGCCATCTTATACGGAGGTATTGATATAGGAGCGGTACCGGGAACGAGGTCAATCTCAAACTCTATCTCCCGATCCGGCGGCAAACTCGGTAACTCCTCGGGAAACACATCGGGAAATTCCCTGATCACGGGAACCTCCTGCAAACTCTGCTACACTCTGGAATCCACTACATGCGCCAAATAGGCCTCACAACCACCTCGCATCAACCTCAGAGCACTCATAAACGAAATCATCCTGGCTGGCACTGCCTGACTAACACCTCGAAATACAGCCCTAGGCTGACCAAGAGACTCCAATACGACCTCCTTGGTATAACAATCCATAATAGTCCTATGGGCAGTGAGCCAGTCCATCCCCAAAATCACATCAATCTCTCGAAGGGGAAACACAATCAGGTCTGCACGCAACTCCGACTAATCAATCAGGATCGGACATCCCTGGCAGACCTCTCCCAAAATTGTAGTACTACCTAGAGGCGTACTCACCTCTAGCCCACACTGCAACATCTCTCTATCCACATGCAATCTACATGCCACATGCAGTGCAATAAAAGAATGCGTGGATCCTGGATCTATCAATGCATAAACCTCAATGCCAGAAATCAGAAGCAAACATGCAACCACATCTGGAGAATCCTGGGCCTCCTGCCTTGTCATGGTGTAGACCCTAGCCTGGGACTGTGGTCGACTGCCACGACTCTCGGTCCCCACAAAAGAATCTCTAGCTCTACCTCGGGCTCTACCCCGGCCCCTGAATCCAGGTCCACCACCGCGGCTCTGCTGCACTGTCGTACTACTACCAGCTCTCCCACTCGAAGCAGACTGAGCTCCCGAAATCTCTGGACAGTGTTGGATCTGATGCTCCATCGAGCCACACCTAAGACAAGCTCCAGTAAACCTCCAGCACTCTCCACTATGCCTCCTCTCACAAAACTCACACAACGGAGGAAGCTGGTCGGAACCTCTACCACTGCCACTACTCTCTTGCCAGATCGCCCAAATCTCTCCTCTCAATGTAAGAACCATCGCTGGGACCTCCCGAAAATATGAACCGCCCTGACGTCTGCTAAAAATTCTACCAGAGCTGCCCTGACTGTCACTAGATCTCTTGCTCCTAGACCCCTGTCCAGTCTCAACCCGACTCTGTCTCAAGAGTTGCTCAATCCTCACATGACCGCTCTCGGCTCCTAAAGGTGCCCATATCGATGGGCTAACACAGTACGAATCTCCAGATTCAGCCCTCCCTCGAATCTCCGGCACCTATCAGCCTCAGAGGAAATCAAAACAGAAGCATATGCCGACAATTCATTAAACCGAACCTCATAATCGGCCACTGCCATAGACCCCTGTCTCAAATCTAAGAACTCTTGCATCTTCATCTCCATATAGACCTTGGGCGTATAATTATCCCGAAAAGCTCTCAGAAAATCTGCCCAAGTCAAAACACAAGGTCTGGTGGAACTACCCATGACAGTCTTCCTGTTGGGACCCGATCCGGGAACCGGATCCCAACCGAAACAACAAAGCAGAAGCCAAGCGAATACTGAAACAAACACGTAGCAAAACGGAACGGAAACCGAAGCAAACGGAAACGAAGGGAAGCCGAAATTTCGGATCGAAATTTCGAATCAGAAAACAAAGCACATCGCCAACAGATCGGACAACGGAAATGTCGAATCGAAAACAAAATGCGGAAGCGAACAATTCCGAAAGTAGCGAAGCGGAAGCAAATGCAAATCGGAATCGAAATACAAACGCAAGCGGAAGCAAATACTAATCGAATCAAACGAACAGATTGCAAAGCGAAACGAAATCAAAGCAGACACATCCGACATCCGGAAACAATAATCAAAAAAAACTTATAATAATCTTTCAGAAAACATTCGGAAATCAGAATTTCAAACCTTTACAAAACGATAATTTGTCAAAATTTTCACATTTTTGCTTTCTTTATTTTTCAAAATTGCTTTCTTTAATTTTTCAAAAATTCACATATAGCTTACAAATCAAAATATAAATATGCTACCCACCTCGAATTTATTGCCGGAAACTTGATTTCAAGCTCCAATTGATCCTTGCTTTTCTCTCTCTTCCAAAATACCAAAACCTAAACCATAATCATCCAATTTTTACATCAGAAAATACTTAATTTTCACAATCAACTTAGGAATTCACCAATTCCATTTACATTCAAGCTATTTCAATCTCCAATTTTGAAAATCCCCAATTTTCAAAATTGGCCTAAACCAATACACCCAAATTCAATCTCATAAAACATAATTTCTTCAAAATTAATCTCACAATTCATCAATTCACATTAATTCCAAACTATTTAAATCCTCAATTTCAAAAATCCCCAAATCTTAAAATTGGCCTAAACCAATTTATCCCAATTCAATACCATAAAATACAAATTCTTCGAAATTGATTAAGGTTTAGGCTTAATTTTATGATTGAGAATTTTGAGATATTTTGGTGTAGAATTATAGGAAATATGATGAATTGATGATATATGAAATCAATTTCAAGAATTTGTATTTTATGGTATTGAATTGGGATAAATTGGTTTAGGCCAATTCTTTAACACAATGTTGGACCCACTTTCACACTGGGCTAATATTTCCCACCCAGCGTGTGTTTATGGTTATACCACGGTGGTGTTTGCGGGTTATATGACATCCAACAATCGATCTTGTCCTCTTTGGTGAGGTGAGGCCACGACTCGAACCCTTGACCTCGAATTATAGCTTCCATGCTGCCTCTTACCATTTGGCTAGCCAAATGGTAAGAGGCAGCACGTGGAAGCTATAAACCTCGAGGTCAAGGGTTCGAGTTGGCCTCACCTTGACCAAAGAGGACAAGATCGATTAAGTCGATGTCTTGCAGATAACCCGCAAACACACGCTGGGTGGGAAATATTAGCCCAGGTGTGGGGGGTGGGGTCCAACACTTCCACTACTGATTTTGTCTTTGATGAAGTGGAGTCGAACATCTATGTGCTTCGACCTCTTATGCAAAACTAGGTCTTTACTCAAGTACAATGCACTCTGACTGTCTGTGTGTATAGCTACTTCTAAGATTTGAACTTTGATTTCTGATAATAGTCCCTTAAGCTATATTAGCTTCTTTAAGCCTTCTGTGATAGCATAGTATTATGCTTTTGTTGTAGATAGTGATACCACTGATTATTGTTGAACTTTCCAGCTTACTGTGTTACCTGATAGTGCGAAATAATATGCTGAAAATGATTTGCATATGTCCTTATCTACTACATAGTCTACATCTACATAGCCATTTAAGCTTATATGTTTAAGGAATTCTAGGTTAGATTTAGAAAAACATAGAAGGGTTCCCTTTAAGTATCTAAGTACTATTTTAGAACCCAACTAATGTTTTAGACCTGGATTAGCATGAATCTACTAAGGAGGCTGATTGCATGTGCTAAGTTAGGTCTAGTACAGATCATGATATACATTATACAACCTATACCTACATCATAAGGATATTTCTGCATGTGTTTTTGTTCTGTTTTTGTTGTTGGACTCTTATTAACTATCAACTGTAAGTGTGTGGCAATTGGAGCAGGACTAGGTTTAGCATCTTCTATGTTGAACTTACATAGGACTTTTCTGATGTAATCCCTTTGGATCAACCATAGCTTTCCTTGTTCTTCATTCCTTATGATCTGCATACCCAGTAGCTTTTGAGCTTTCCTTAGATCTTTCATATCAAAATTTTTCCTCAGAGCATTATTTACTTCTTGAATTTTCTTTACTAGCTTTCCTGTGATGGTTAGATCATCCACATACACTAGCATATAGACCACTTCCTCCTTCTTTAAGTCCTTATATTATAGGCAGTATTCATAGGCACTTCTTTTGAACCTCAATTTTGTCACCACCTCATAAAACTTCTTGTTCCATTACCTAGGAGCTTGCTTAAAGCCATATAGTGATTTTTCTAGCAAGCGAACATCATCTGGTTTTTGCTTTTCTATAAAGCCTATGGGTTGCTTTATATAGATAGTTTCTTTTAGCCTTTCATATAGGAATGCTATCTTTACATACATCTGATGTATCTCCCAATCATTCAGAGTTGCTAGGGTCAGTGTTATCCTTTCTTTTTTAAACTTGACCACTGGAGAGAAGATTTCCTTATAATCTACTCCTTCTTTTTGCCTAAAGCCTTTTGCAACTAGTCTTGCCTTGTAGGTCTTAGAATAAGCTTTAGTCACTCCATCCTTCAGCTTGAATATCCATTTACATTCAATCAGTTTAGAATTTGGTGGCTTAGGAACCAGCTTCCAAGTCTCATTATTCATTAAAGAAGTGTATTCACTTAGGCAAGCCTCCTTCCATTGATCTGCATTAGTCCTCTCCATAGCCACCTCATAGGTTTTTGGTGCTCCAAACTTAACTGATTCTGCAACCAAACAGGCATATTTAGTTAGGTTAGTCTCAAAATACCTTATGTTTGGTATTATCTACCTTGGTTCCCTATCTCTGACTAGTTGATAGTCCTGCAATGGAGTTTGAACTTCTGTTGTTCCCTCTTCTTGTTCGATTCCCTCCTGAGTGTTAGAATTTGAGTCCATTGTTTCTTCTTCTGCTTCTATTGTCTATTCAACAACTGTTTCTATTTCTCCTCCTTCATATGTTGAGGGTAGGACATAGAAGGGATTCAAACTGTTGTTTGATCCCAACTGCTATAGGACATTCTCTTGGACATCCATTCCTCCATCTTTATGCTTCAGTAATGGGAATTCAGTTTCCACGAACACTACATATCTGCTTATCTGAGTTTTGTGAGCTCCTGACTGTAGGATCAAGACTTTATACCTTTTTGTACCTTCAGGATATCCTAGAAACACTCATTTGATGACTCTAAGTTCTAACTTCCCTTTTATTTGGTGAATGTAAGCACTGCATCCAAAAAGTCTCAAGTTAGTCAAATTAGGTTTAGAAATAGTCCATACCTCTTTAGGAGTCTTATACTCATTTGCAAATATTGGTAATCTATTTATGAGGTATGTTGCAATTTTGATGGCTTCCCCCCATAATGCTTGGGATAGGCCTGAAAATAGCAGCATGCATCTTGTCTCCTTTAGTAGGGTTCTATTTAGTCTTTCTGCTACTCCATTCTTTTGAGATGTAACCTTGACAATTCTATGCCTCTAAATTCCCTTCTTTTCACAATAGTTATCAAATTCTTTATTGCAAAACTCCAACCCGTTGTCTATCTTTAAACACTTCAGTTTCTTTCCTATTTGACTCTCCATCAAGGTGTGCCACTTCACAAATGCTTCTAATGCTTCATCCTTAGACTTCAGGAGATAGATCCAGCATTTCCTGGACCTATCATCAATAATAGACATGAAATATCTCTTACCTTCCATAGTTTGAGTCCGTGCTCGCCCTCATAGATCACTATGAGTATATTCCATGTTACTAGTGGCCCTCCTTACGTTCCTTGGGAAAGGGGCTTTGTGATGTTTCCTTAGGATACATCCTTCACAAAACTCAATCCTCTTTACAATAGTGTTGTGCAGTAGCCCCCGTTGCTCTAGGTGTTTAAGACTCTTATTCCCCATATGTCCGAGTCTTGCATGCCCTAGAATTGTTAAGTTCAGCTCCTTTTCCTCTACTGTTAGGTTGATTTTTGTAGTGCCTACAACATAATATAGGCCCTCTCTCTCAATTTCCCTTACAACCACCTTACCATCTTTGATGATTTCTCTCAAACTATCCTTGGACCTTATCTTGTATCCTTGCTTGTCAAAAACACCTTCGGATAAAAGGTTTCTTCTAAATCCAGGGGCATATCTTACATTGCTCAATGTTTTCCTCTTTCCATCATGCATCTTGATGGAAACATTTCCAATGCCTTTGATATCTTGCTTCCCTGCATCAGCCATCCTTACTTTGGCTGACAATTTCTTAAAGGAAGACAACCACTCCCTGTCGGGAGTTACATGCATTGTGCATCCTGAGTCCGGTATCCATTATGTTGTCAACTCATCTGCTTCAGCTGTCATAGTAAGAATCTCATCCCCATTAGATTCTTCAAATTTCTCAACATTTCCAGCATCAACTTTGTGTGCTTCTTTGTCCTTCTTCTTCTTCCTGCAATCACTAGCAAAGTGACCTTCTTTATCACAATAAAAGAATTTCTTACCTTTAGCTTTGTTCTTTTTCTTGTCATCATCATTCTTCATATGTTTGCCCTTTCCTTTTGCTTTCTGTCCACCTTTCTTTAAATCAGTTTGTGCAGATCTGTTCTCAGATCTGTTGTCCAAGAATATTACCTTTGGTTTTTTTTTAAGTGATTGTTATCAATCGCATCCTCCATCAAAGAGTCAAGAACCTTCTTTAATGTTAGAGCATCCCCACTAGCATGCTTGACCACTTTTCTGAATCCATTATACTCCTGTGGAAGTGACTTCAGAATCATCACTACTTGGTGTTCTTTTGAAATTTTCTCCCTTATAGGTTCAAGATCCTGAATTAGTTTAAAGAAGTAATCCAGGTTGTCTTCTAGGGTTACTGTTGTGTTCATCTTGAAGTTTGCAAGATTATGCAGTAGGGTCATCTTGTTTGGTAAGCATCTTTTTGAATAGATCTCATCTAGTTTATCCCATAAAAGCTTTGCAGTGTTGCAGTCTTTCACTTTTCTGATGACAATTGGTGAAAGATGTAACATTAGCTTGCAATGTGCCAATCTTTCCTTCTTTAGATTCTTCACAGGATCAGGTTCATCTTCATAGGTAGCATCTATAGCCCCAAAGTATTCATAGGATTCAAGAAGGTCTTGCATCTGTAATTTTCATATTACAAAATCCTCATTTCTAGTGAACACTTCTATCTCCTTTTTCACCATCTTGTAGGTTCTTTGTAAAGACTTGTACTTGAACTTTTTTTCCTTAATGAATTCTTTGACTTGTAAGTATGGGCAAAAACTTCAGTGGCTCTGATACCAATCTATTAGAATCTTTCCTTGATTTCTAAACTATATTCTCTGATCTTATGATAATTAATGTATTAACTTGGTTTTGCAGAAATGGTAAGTTGACAGAAAAGTAAAGAAGACGCACGATTTACTTGGTTCGATAACACAAAGCTATCTACATCCAATGGTCAATCTCACACCAGGGTCTTTTACTAGTGTCAAGAAAGAAGAAATACAAGAGATTGGGTGTTTCATAAAACACTTACAAGAGTTTCCTCTCACAAACTTCCTAATACTCTTTTAATAAATACTCTAGCACTCTCTCATGTTTTTCCTCTTAAACTAAAGAATAGAAAGTAAGTAATACCTTGTAATTGTTGATGTCTCTTATGCTTGAACTTGTCCTATTTATAATAGTTTGAAGGTTATTGCCTTTGGGTATGTTTGATTGAGTTAGTGTATTAAGCATGTTTTCCTCACGTGACCACTAATGTACCTTCTATCGTGCGTTTCATGTGAAATGAATACGTCTGCGTTTTGTCTTCATGAGTGTCTGAAATGTAAGTGACTTAGGCTTGTTTTTGTATCTGACTTAATAGAACTTTCGAGACTTCTTCTCTCTTCTCTTGTAAGCTTCTTCTTCTTCCCTTTCAATTCTTCATCTGTGTCTTTAGTCTGAAGTGATTGTGTGAGGGTTTACGGAGAATCTTGTGTTTTTCTTTACATTTATAAATAAAAATAAAAGAATTAAAAGTTTTAGTCCACATTTTAATGCTGACTCAACTTTAGGTTTAGCAATGCTGAAAATCATCAACGTGAGTAAAACGTATTCTGTTGTTCTTAAAGAATCTAAGCACATGAAAGAAAATTTCAACTTGGATAAGTGTTGCTTGGATCTGAGAAACTTGGAATCATCTCCTGCCACAGCTTTAGGATTAGGTCTAGCAGGAAAATTTGACAACAGAAAGAAAAAGCCTTATCAGGTATTGGAGGCAGCCAAATCCGACGTTTGAATTCAGATCAGAGGCAGGACCTTTCCTACATAGGTCAATTACAGCAGGAAAAAGACAAGCAGGGAGAGAAGGAAATCATATAATATTATACTAAGGGCCAGAAAATGTACATGTGGGTTCCGATTTTACTAGGGATACATTCACCTTCCTTTATTTCTCTTGCCTATACATGACACAGCACACTACAATCTAGTCTTTGGATCTTCTTTCTATAAGATTTTACCCTTCATAGTAGATGTTAGTCTGTACTCCTCTAAATTAATATAATACTCGATCCCCAGCAAAAGAAGAAACAAAGAAATGAAAGAACATTAACCCAAGGTTAATCTTCAATAATTTCTATCATTCTTGCAGCTCCAAAACTGTCCCCACTGTTAGATCCCATTCAAACCAAGTTCTTCAGTCAACTCCTCCATCAACAATCCTAAGATACCAAGTTCGATTTCTAAAGCTGCCTCTCCCACTTGTTCTTGGTTCCTCTTCCACTTTTCATAATCTACATTGAAATCTTGTTCCACCATCATGTCAATGGTGTTAGACTGCACCTCCTTCCATGACTCCAACCTCTTGCAGACCCTTCTCAGGGTCACTTCTTCCGCGTCGCCGTAACAGCTCTGCTCTTCTTTTTCCGACTCCACTAGGTCTGAAACCAGTTTTTTCATGTGTCTTGGGATTTTTGTAGCAGATTCGCCGAGTTGTTCTAAGATGATCTTGTCAATCTCATTTTCCACAACGGATGGTACTAATCCATCGCTTTCAGATTCCGCTTCTTCGTCTAGATCATGGAAGTCATTGTCATTGTCATTTTCATCATCATCTTCTTGTTCTTGCCCTACCATTCTCTTTTCAAGTTCAACAGGATCCAATTCTGCCAATTTCTGGAACCGACGGAGCTTTCGCAGCAGTTCTTGTCCTGCTCCTAGAAATGACAAATGAGACCAAACATCATCTCTAACCAATCAACAACCTAGATGTGTAGGCCATGCAACTTAAATGAAAAATGCACTGAAACAGAGGCCATAAACAAGAAGAACTTCAATGAAAAATGTAGTAGATTACTGCGGCATCTGAACTTGAAGTATCATTAAAAACCCTGACATTCGATGAATGGTAACTTGAGAAAGACCAAGCACAAAGGCTCGTTCAGTTCCTAACTTCCAACACACAAGAACATTGACATTAAATATTGCCATTTAATGGTTAATAGCCAAGACAGCAGTTCAATGACTGCCGAGGAACCAAGAAAAGCAAATGATACATTCCAGTTCCACCAGAAAGCTGATCAGGTCAACCACCCACAATCATAAGTTCTGATCTGATGGTAATTTAAATTATCAGTCGTCATGTCTAGTTTGAGAAAATTGTTTTAGACTGCCGAAGAACTTCAAGTTCTATAAGAAGCATCAGCTGGAAATTATTGTACCGTAGCAGCTCTTTAATTAAAGCATGTCAAGAATAAAACCATGACTGATATGGGTTCCACCAATTCAAGTCACTGGCAAACTCCGAGAACTTGAAACATCAATCTATACAAAAATCTGAAAAATCTTCTGAAAGGATCAAGTTGCGGAATCATGTCGAATAACCCCTTCCCAACCCACCCCACCTAACATTAAACGAGTGTGGGTCACACATATGAAGCAATCAATGACAAACAGAGGGCTCATTAACAAACCTTGGCCTACTCTACCCAATCCAAGTCTAAACTTTGGAAATGGAACCCACAGAGATTTGATGTGATCACTGGTCATGACACTCCATACGTGAACACTTAGACATACGCCCTTTCTAACAGGTACTAACATCGCTATAAGTTGTACTACTGAAGTTGAAAATGCACAACTAAAGATAATCATTTCGAAAGAGGCTGTACATGAACATGGGGTGCACATACTTTGTACGATTGCATAGCCGCGCTCAAGCTCAAAACCGCCGTCCTCGCTCTGATCGTCATGTCCATCGTCATCAGCATCAAAAGTGGGGTCCAATACAGAAACAGGACTACACTGTTCTGTATCCTCCTCTCCTCCAACTCTAATAGTATCCTGGTTCTGGACTTGGAATTTCTTTAAGCTTTCCACTTCTTTGTTGTCTTCTCCCTATTATAAAATAATTTCCTTAGCCTTAATCACGACATTATTGGTTAACATTCCATGATTGTGGCTTTATGCCATAGATAATTGGTCAGTTTGTTGAACTGGAACTGAAACTGAAACTGAAACTGAAACTGAAATTGAAATTTTATTTAATTTATAGATCATAGAAAAAACAAAAAGGGGCTTGTCCTTTCTCTAGTAAAATTATTTTCCACTAAAATAAGGATTTGCATGATTACAAAGTACACATGTAAACATGCAAAGTAGTTTTCACGGTAAATGACACATACGACCCTCAAAAGACTTCTGGATCTTGGAACAAGTTGGAGATGTTGGAGGCCTTTAGTTGTCAATAACAGGAAAAACATTCCGACTACACTTAAGAATTGTCGGCAAATCAAGCAAGTCAAACTCACTCAGCTGACTCGCGAGTGAACTAGTTCACTAATCGAAGTTGCGTTAACATGCTCTATGCGACCAAAATACAGTAGCTTTTATTAAACTACGACGTAATTTAGACATACCTCTAATCTTATATGACATGGCGAACCAACCGGTGATGAGAAGTCCGGCGTCGAACGACCAGGAGAATGGCTTCTTCGAAGCACAAAATGAAAAGGGCTTTCGCAGAAGTGATTATCGTAAGAAACAAAATTGGAAACGCCATCTTTGCTGATGAACTCGACATTTCTTACCAATTCCTTGTCTTCATCGAGCTGATCATTACTGCTAGATGATGTCTCCAAATCCAAATCCAAGGATTTATCTTCGTTACTCTCCGACCAAACTGCACTACTAGGCCTTCTATTGAAAGAGCAGGAGAAGCTCGTTTCACAAGCACCTAAATCAGAAGCACTTTTGACCTTAACACCAACCTTAGTGGACTCTTGTACTAGATTCTCACTTTTAGCTTTGGACAATTTTTTGCGGCCAACGGAAGGATCCCACTTTAGTATGTCCTTCACCGACACATTGACGCTTTGGCCACTGATTTCCCTCTTGCGTGTCTTATTGCGATTCTTTAGTGTCTTTAGTATGGACCCAAATAAACCAAAGCCATTGTTTTTGTTCTGAGTTCTGGCTTTCTGTGAAGGTGAAGATTGTTTCTGGATCCTAAGAGCGGCTTCCAGTAAAACAGCCGCCGTTCTTGCGGGGATGTTAAGGAAAATTGCATTGGGACTTTTGCAGGGGTTCCTGGCTGGAGACTGAAACTCAAAGAGAGGCGATTTTCTGGGGTCTGGAGAGTTGGTAAACGAGAAAACGCAAGCGTTTTTACAGAACATGTGATTGAAGTTGGAGTTTGGAGAGACGGACTTGGGCTTCTTGACTTGTAAGCTCGTTATGGAAGATGTTGTTTTGAGCCTGTGAGCAATGTAATCTTTGAGAAAAAAGGGTTCTTGATCCTCTTGCAAGAGCTCGTGCAACGAGTGCTTTTGAGCCATCATTAGGGTACAGCTTCACTTTTGATTCTTGATGACAAAAAAAGAAAAACGATCTTTCAGAAAATTAGATTCGCCACCATAATAATACATGAAAGAGTTGAAGAGGTTTCAACCTTTGAAACTGGATATCCAGTGTACAAGGAGACTGGAATTGAAGGAATTGGCTACAGATATAGCACTAGTTGAGATAAAAGAGGGGAAGGAAGAAGGAGACTTCCTGATTCAAATCTGGGGTTTTAGTATTACGAGGCAAGGACCAAGGTGGTGCCAAGCAACTGATTATAATATAATAGACACAAAGAAATAAGAAATCTGACAATTATAGTTTCGATTGTACAGTACCTTCACTTCAGTCAGATTACTTAATATTAACCCTAATTACTGCATTACAGGGACAGGCAGTACTAAAAGGCTCAGGATTGATTGGTCAGAGCTCGCTGCTGATGTACCAGAGTCTTACTTTCCTCGTAAGGCACATCTTACCCTAAAGATATTGAATTTTGAGTAGTATTCAAAATTTGACAGGCCTGGTTGCCCTTTTTATTTTGTTAATGAGTTGAGTATCACAAATTTTTTCAAAAAATTCAATAGCAGTGCAATATCCAATACCCTTTGCATCTTATTTCTTTTAGCTTGTGCTTACTTTCTACGTGACAAAGTTGCAGTCCCGTTCACTTTGATGGATAACTTTACAGCTGTAAACTAGTGTGAGCAATTAGCACGCTTGGCGTAGAACAAAGTTAATAAAGTCATGCATAAGTAATTTAAGAGGTCAATAAGTGGGGAGAAAAGATCTTATGTCTAATATTATTCTGTCTTATTATGTCTTATAAAATTTTAATTATTTATTTTGCGGGACTTATATGAGACCCATATAAATAAATGACTGAGATTTATTGAACATAATAAGACACCATAATATTAAACAGAAAATCTGGACTAGTACGATAGATTAGACATTGCAGCTACATTTTGTACATGTGGGGCCATCTCTTTCATTTTCAAATACAAAAATAATTATACAAAATAGTAGTGTTGCTAAGGAAGAAGTGGCAAATGGAGCCGAAACGAGAAATGCAAAACGACAAAAGGTTTTAAAAAAATGAAACTGAAACGACCCCGCGTGAGGACTATGAAACAGAGGCCGATTGACTCAGACCGGATGGTCCTGTTGACGCACGCCCGCGCCCTATCTATCCCTTTAGCCTTTTGATCTTTGTTTCATTTACTTGCACTTTTGTCATTCAATTTTGTGTCTCCTTTGCGAAAAGCTGTTACCGCAGCAGACCAAATCATGGTCTTTAAAGCAAACCCAACTCAGCCACACATCCTCGATCATAAGAACAGTTTTAATTCAAAATGAATAGTTTTAAATACTGATACATGTTTTCACTGAAACCTGAGAAGGGTGGTGATTTATGGGCCACCTGCAGCAGTGAAGACTAGTTCTGGGACATGAGATGAGATTTGACGGAATTGGTCCTGTTAAAATGAGAATGTGTTTGTTTGGTGTTTGAGCCTTGGTGTCATGTACCAGTAGCGGTCCAGTTTCAGACCGATTATACAACGGTGCAGGCAACACTTGCGTGAAAGAAATGAAAACAAGCATCTGTCTTTCTTGTCCTTTCAGTTGGAGTCTTCGTCTAGGATAATAAAGCATTAAATGGGTCTTCTAACAGACAAAAACAAACTTGTCTTTACCCTTGCATTAAAAAAAAAAAAAGTAGTATATCACATGTATGTTACGTCTAATTAATGATGTAAATGTCACCGGACGTATTTAAATAACTACGTACAATTAGCCCCTCTCTTGCATCGAGTCTTATCATCTCTCAGATGAGATCTCAATGGTGCAATTGACTTGTAATGTTAGGAATGAAAAGCAACCTAGTTGTCAGTGCAGTAGTCAGATGGTGACTTGACGGAGAATAGATGGCATAACCAACAAAAGTAAACCCTTGGTTCAAATCACTTGTTTCGTCCGGCTCTATCTTATCGAGCATTTATTTATTTAATATTTTTGGGTATTTATTAGATGAATAGATACTCTTTAAATAGAGTAAAAACTAAAAAGAGCAATAAAAACAAATTATTATTATTAGATAATTGAAGGTTTATCTTAATTATTAAGTCACCTCTTATTAGGAATATCAATGGACCGAATCGGCCTGAGTCATAGCTGAGCCGAGCCAAATTTGATATCTCGATCACTTACAAAGATTAGCATCCGGTAATACTAATTATTGCATGGCATACGGTTAAATT
Organism: Erythroxylum novogranatense; assembly: GCA_029891385.1. NCBI lineage: Eukaryota > Viridiplantae > Streptophyta > Magnoliopsida > Malpighiales > Erythroxylaceae > Erythroxylum > Erythroxylum novogranatense. The sequence goes on along the minus strand of CM057231.1, from coordinate 86,681,614 downwards.
AGCCCTATTCATGCTGCTTTGATGAGAATTCCACGTGGATATAACATCACTTTAATATCTACGTATTCTTTTATAAAAGTGAGGTTGCGAAACTTTCCACTAAAAAGGACAAAACAAACTTAAGTTAAATCAGGATTAAACCTCATCTTTAACACAAAAGGAATAACCATATTTTTAATTCTTTTATTGTAGGTATTTTTACAGTATTTTTTATTTTAATTATTTAATAATTAAAATATATTTAAAATGAATATTAATTTATAAAATGATTTTTATTGATAATTTATTAATAAATATTATATAATAGATAAAAATAAATTTAATTAATTAAAAAATTTACCATTAAATTTTCTCTAATATATAATTATCGTTAGTAATAAAAATATAACTATATTAACATTTAAAAAGGATTTGAATCAAATCCCTTATAAGTTTAAGTTGAAAAGGATTAAACATGAACTTTAAACAAAAGGATTAAACATGAACTATTAACCTGAAAATTTTATTTCTTATTTGGATATGTTTACATATTATTAGTTACATCAAAAGTATATATAAATTATTGATATGTAACGTCATACTAATAACTAATAATAATTTTACTATATTACATTATGGATATATTAATATTACATATTTAAAATTTGTATGTACTTTTAGATATAAACATGATAAATAAAATATATTTCTGAAATTTTATTTATTAATAATAAAATTTATTTTAGTTATTTATAAATAATATGAATTATAAATAAAAATAATCAGTGTAATCATTAGTATTATTACCTAATAAATAAAAATTTAATGGAAGAGTTCATTTATTATATTATTAAACTCATAAATATATTAATTTAAAATTAATAACTATTACATATTATTTTATGTAAATTTATAAATTCATATAGAAAATTGGTATCTTTTACCATAAAATTGCAAAAGAAAATTAAGATAGTTGTCAACTTGTAAATACACCTTAGTCAACTTCCTAAAGGAGTGAAACAAGACATATGTGTGTCTCAACCCTAAACAAAGCAATAAAACAAAACTAGAGCAGTTTAAACCTACTGCTTGTTGCAATTTTTTGTACAAAATCATTATAAAGATTCTGACAAATAGATTGAGAATCAGTTGGAGAAAATGATCAATCCTGAGTAGAATGCCTTCTTAAAGGAGAGAACATGGGTACTAATATACTCATATGCCAAAAATTGTTGGAAGGTTATCATTCTAAGAGGAAGACAAAAAATTGTATCATTAAAATGGATATAGCTAAGGCTTATGATTCAGTCAACTAGGAGTTTCTCTTTATTCATGAAATCTGCAGAATACCCAAAATTGTTTAGAGAGTGGGTGGAGATATGTATCATTATTGCTACTATGACTATTTTGGTGAATAAGGACCCCACCATAAGAGAGGGCTTAGGCAAAAGGATCCTCTCTCCCCTTACCTGTTTGTCATTTTTATAGAGGCCTTGACCACTCACCTTGCAAGGATGATAAGAACACAAACTAAATTCCAATTCCACTACAGATGCAAAGGTATGAAACTAACCCACCTAGCTTTTGTAGATGAGTTGTTGTTTGCAGGGCTAGGTGAAAAACCATAAACTTAATATTGAAATCCATAGATGAGTTTCAAGAAATGTCAGGGCTACGGAGTGAACCTGTGAAGAGCAGCTACTATCTTTCAAGTAATTACAACAACGTGGAAGTGCACAAAGCAAGAGAAATGGGGGTGAGATAAGGAACATTATCTTTCAAGTATCTAGGGGTCCCAATATCACAAAGAAGATTAAGTGCAATTGATTGCAAACCTTTGGTGGAGTCCATTCATGGGAAAATCAACCTACTCCAACTTTTGCATTCAATACTCCAAAATATTACCAACAACTGGCTAAGTCATCTTTCAATACCCAATAGCATACTCAAGGAAATAAATAAGAAACTTTAGGAGTTCCTTTGGAATGGATCAGATTAAGGTAAAAGCAATGCCAAAATAAATTAGAGTAAAATATGTACATCAAAGGAGCAGGGAGGCCTAGCATTACATTCTACTAGGTTGATCAATAGAGCTTGTCTAGCAAAGAACCTATAGTGGTTGTGCAGCAAAAAGGAGGATCTTTTGGTGAAATGGATACATAACATATTCATTAAAAATGATAGCATATAGACTTTGAAGCATAAGTAGGGCATGTCAGGGACTTTAAGGGAAATTCTAGGCACAAAGGAGTGGATACAAAGCCTGGTGTTCCACAAAATTGGAGATGGTAATAGTACACAATTCTAGTATGACAATTAGCACTACAAGGGATCTTTGTACAAAGTGATGGAAATCCAATACCAAAAACTTGTGGTCTCCTTAGGTACTTGAGTAAGCAATTTGATTAACAACAATTAGTGGACTTTGCCATACCATAACTATAGGGGAGTCGAAATTATATTGAATCAGGCACCAAGATGCAATCAGAGAGAACAAGACAAAGTTAAGTGAATAATTGTCAAATTTGGAAAGTTTAACACCAAAGCTTGTAAATTCCTTCAGCAGAAAGAACTACAACTAAGAGTAAAGTGCATGAAACTAGTGTGGTATATGGACATAAGACCAACATACTCCTTTGTAATATGGATGGGAATAAATAGTGGATTACTTATGATGGGCAAAATCAAGTTTCCCAATTAACCCATTGATGTGTTTGTTGGTTTATACCCTATAACTAATCGCTTTGGTTATAATTTAGTGACAATTATTTAAAAACATTCTTTATCTTGTACATGTTTAGATGCATATAATAAAGTCTATGAGATAATTGTACATTGTAAATTAAATTATAATGAGATTATAATTATGAGATTTATACTACGTTTATGTATTATCCCTTAATTATTCCTAGTCATTGTTTTGTTAATATTAGACATTAATGTAATACAAAAGACTAGTACATGTTATGTTTTTTCTTATAAATGAATTAGTCGATCTCATAGGCTAAAGTATAGAAATACTTAAACAAACATGTGGGTGCTTATTAGAGAACAAGTTCACTTAACAGACCTAACATGAAAAATCCATTTAGAACATTATTTGTATGTCTATAGAATTCTCATTGTGATGATTGTATAAGTGATCCTTTGACTTGAGATCACCAAAGTTATCTTATATAGGGATTATTATATTTTGATACCACTTATGATCTATTTAATCATGAGTCATTTAATCGATAGTCATTAGATGTAGCATGAACTATATGGAAGTAGTTGAGTGATTAAGATATGATTCATCTTCCTAAAGTAATTAGGGAGAATATTTTGTTGTTCCATTAGTATTAATTTGGAAAATCCTTAGCCAAGGTGGAATGACACTTTGTAAATAGTTTACAAATGTCATTAATTGAATCGATAGCTAATGATAGAGAACTAATATCATTGGACTAAAATATAGTAGACATTAATTCCATTCTCTAAGTCTAATCAGTACATTGTATAATGAAATGATTAAATTATATGAAAAAATCATGCACGAAAAGGTTAGTCAAAATCACTTCGACATTCCTAAATATTTTGGGTGGTCATGACGCGTTGTTAGACGTCAATCTTAATCTATGATTATAAATTGTTTAATTGAAGAATTAAAGATAAATTTAAAAAATTCTAATTATGAATTGGAATTATAATTTGTAATCATTGCCAACATATTTGGGAACCTAATGGGTCTCATATATAGAATGGATTGAAAAATCAAAGTTAATTTAATCAAGTTGGACTTGATTGTAAAATTTGATAAACTTTATGATTAAATATGAGATATTTAATTAATAAGGGTCAATATGAGATATTGAATCTTATTTGGGCATAATTGGTATTTAATTAAAATTATTTTTAATTTTAATTAAAGTTTAATTGAAATTGGAATTTAATTTCAATTAAAGTTTAATTGAAATTAAATTACTAAAGCGTCCAAAACTTAATATAAATAAGCTTAGGCTTTATGGAGCTAACACTTCTTGCTTAATCCTCTCTGTAAGAGTTATATAATTCTCTCAACTCATTCAATGGATACCGTTAGAGGCTAGACATTTGTACAACTATGATAGTTGAGACTAATCTGTTTCAGAAATGGTTCGAGGGATACAACAAGAAAAGATCAAGCTTTAGAGTAAGGTATAAATTAAGTTTTCCTTTATTATGATTTATGTTAATCATTTTATAGAATTAAGAGATCTTAGTTTTCAGGAAATCAAATGTTACAAAAAAGTTTCGTAATTATTCCGCTACGGTTATGATCGAATTTTGACCCGATTTCCCAATAATGGTATTAGAGCTAAATTTTATTTATATAATTTGATTAAAGCATATGTGATTGTTATTGATCAAAAATTTAGAATTGAAAAAATATCATATCAGATCTGATTCTTCATAAATCCTAGAATTGTTCCGAAATTTTGAAAATTTGTTTATGTCCTTTATTCTGGGTATTGCATTTTTGGAAATTCTCTTTAAACCTTATTTTCGCATATGTTGTTTGCTTTTTGTTTTGAAAATTGAATATGTGTACACTTTGAACCCTTAGAACTAGTTTATGAAACTCAATTTTATGAAATCTAAAAAATTTTAGATTTAAATACCCAAAACAAGACCTAAAATCTAGAAAAACAACTACTAGAAATTGAATAAGGGGTGTGTGCATCCTAGAAAACGCATTGCCCTTTATCTACGAGTTTGTGTTGTTGTTTGGGGTGTTGTATGTGTTCGATTGTTAACGCTAGGAAATTGTTTTGGGTTTTATGTGCGATTTTGGTGCAAAAGGGGCCACTTTTGTTGATACTGATGATAATGTTCATCATTTTATGCATGCCCATTATCCCCACTACCATTGTCATGGTTGCCACCACACTCCTCTTTCCTCAACCAAAATATTTATAGCTTTCCAATTGCATTGTTCTTGCTACTATCACGTTAAAATGTAACAGTCGCGTGACTAAAGGCTTGTGGTGCAATGTAACCAATGGCGAAGAAAGTTATTTACGACCGGTGGTTGTCGACGATAGTCTTGGAGAAGGCTGGTGGTCGGGCGGGGCATGGGTTGTAGGTGGCAGCTAGGGTTAGGCTTTTTTTGATTTTAGGATTTCTTAAAGATGAAGATGAAGTTGTTGAGTCAAAATGACTTTACATATATATGATTTTGATTAATAACAATGAAGAATGAAAAACAGACGCAGAAGTAAAAAAGCAGAACCAGACGTAGAAGTAAAAAAGCATACGCAGAAGTAAAAAAGCAGACGCAGACGCAGATGCAGACGCAGAAGTAGAAAAACAAACGCAGAAGTTGAAAAACAGACGCAGAAGTTAAAAAGCATACGCAGAATTCAAAAGCAGACGCAAGAATCAGTTCGAGTTAGTTACAGAACTCAACTGATTAACCGTTTCTTTCAAGATTCATGAAACATGATTCAAGAAGCAAGATTCAAGAAGAAATAATCAAGAAGCAATTACAGATGAAGACTATAAATATGAGTCGAAGTCGAAGATTAAAATGTTAGAGAATATGATTGAACTTACGCGAACGAAAAGTTTTTGTGAGATTATTATGCGAAATAGCTGAGAGCTAGTATTGCTGTAACATAGTTCAAATACTTTTGTAAGAAAGTTGTATAGATAGCCTACAGAGGCTAAGAGTGAAAGAATACTAAGTGTAGAGACCTGAAGAGGCTCAGAAAGAATACTTGTAAACGTTGAAGAGATAGTGAAATCTCAGAAAGACTTCTGAGGACTGGACGTAGCCCACGGTTTGGGGTGAACCAGTATAAAATCACTGTGTCAACTTCTACTCTACTCTATCTCTCTTTAAGTTCAAAGTTGTGTTATTACTTAGATTTCGAAACAAGTTTTCAAAGTTTTGATTAATTCGAACTCACCAAAGTTTTTGTGAAAAGAACTTGGTTTTAACAAAACGTTCTTTGAAAAAGTTTTCAAAAAGGGGAATACACAATTCAACCCCCCTCCTCGTGTATTCATTATCGTATTATAAGCATTGTACTAACGTGTGATTTACTTCAATTGGTATCAAAGCTTGGTATCCAAGAATCACTGTAGCAAAGTATGGATCAAAGATAATGACAGAATCACATATATACATTATAGAAGGTGCCTCAATCACTAGACCTCCAGCATTCAACAGAGAAGACTATCATTACTGGAAAGATAGAATGCGGCTGTTCATAGAGTCTAATCATGTCGACCTTTGGGATGTGATAGAGAATGGACCATATACACCAGCAGATGAAGATGGAAATCTTATTCCACGAACCAGATGGACTGCTAACCAAAAGGAGAGAATTCAGTTGAACTCTAAGGCGAAATTCTTCTTGACGTGTGCCCTGAGCAGGAGTGAGTATGACAAAGTCCAAGGATGCGACACTGCGAAGGAGATGTGGGACACATTGTCCATCGCTCATGAAGGCACAAACTAGGTCAAAGAATCCAAGATAAGCATTTTTGTGCACCAGTACGAGCTTTTCAAGATGAAAGAAGAAGAATCTATTGATCTAATGTTTGAAAGATTTCAAACAATTGTCAATGGATTGAAAGCCCTTGGAAGAACGTACAATAACCAAGATTACGTAAGAAAGATCTTAAGAAGTCTTCTGAAGAGGTGGAGACCAAAAGTTACAGCAGTGCAGGAAGCTAAGGACTTGAGCGAGCTAAAGCTTGACGAGTTGCTTGGATCACTGAAGATTCATGAAGTAGCGCACGATGTTGAAGACAAGCCCAAATGGGACAAGTCAATAGCACTGAAGGCCGGACAGAAGAATCACAAGACTCAAAGAAGGAGAAAGTCATTGAAAGCATTAAAGATTGAAGAATTAAAGAATGATGACTCAAGTGAATCAGAACAAGATTCAAGTGATGAAGATGACGAATTATCTTTCATTTCCCGGAAGATAAGACGGATATGGAAGAAGAAGTCCAAAGGAAGTCATCCCTTCAAAAAGAATAGCAAAGATGATGGTAAAGCAGAAAAGACATCTATCATATGCTACGAGTGTAATCAACCTGGACATTACAAGTCCGAATGTCCTACTCTAAGGAAGAAACCAAAGAAGAGTAGAGAAGGAAAGAAAAGCATGATGACAACTTGGGAAGATCTAGATTCATCAGAATCAGATACAAGTTCCGAAACATCTGAACATGTGAATATCTGCCTAGTAGCCAAAGAAGAAAGTGATGAGGAGGTAACTTCTGAATACGATAACTTACATGATGCTTATTCAAAACTATTAGAGGATTCTCATGCTATTCTGAAACAGTATAAACTGTTAAAAAAGAAGTATGTAGAAAACCTTAAACATACAGAAGAAATAGGGAGAGAAAATATTTGTTTAAAGAAACAACTAGAGGAGAAAGAGAAAGTTGTAGATAAATCTGATGAGATCAATCAGTTGAAGATTAGAATTAAGAGTCTTTCATCTGATTTAGCTACCTTCACTGAGAATACAAAGAAAATGAATGAGATGCTAGGAAAATGTAGACATCCAAGTGATAAAACCGGATTAGGGTTTACGGGTAATAAGTCTCATTATGTTAGAAAGTCTTTGTCTCAAAATAAAAGGTATCACCAAACACATACTCATCAACAATCTAGTAAAAGGCATTATAGGACTCATTATGTGCATATTACTAACTAGAAAGGACCCAAGAAAATTTGGGTACCAAAAAGTAAAATAATTTCTCCTGCAGATATCCTTCCTTGGAAGATGCAACAAGCACCGTTGGTATTTAGACAGTGATTGCTCGCGACATATGATGGGAAGAAGGTCTATGTTTCTAGATCTTCATAATAAGAAGGGAGGATCGGTGACTTTCAGAGACAACCAGCAGGGCAAGATAATTAGAATCGGTAAAATAGGTAAAGATTCCTTTGCATGCATAGATAATGTACTGCTTGTTGATGATCTAAAACACAATTTGATTAGTGTCAGTCAATTGTGTGATTCTGGTTTCTTAGTCACGTTCAATCAAAATCTTTGTGAAGTCAGAAACAAAGATGAGTCTATATTCTTTTCTGCCAAGAGAAGAAATAATCTTTATAAAATTGACTTAGAAGATTTTCAAGACCAAAATGTTTCATGTTTTATATCCTCTGAAGAAGAAAGACTAATCTGGCATAAAAAGCTAGGTCATGTCTCTTTTAAACACATTTCAAAGTTGGCAAAATATGATTTGGTAAGAGGTTTACCAAAAATGAGTTTTGACAAAGAATTTTTCTGTGAAAGTTGTTTGAAAGGGAAACAAGTTAAAACATCGTTTTCTTCTAAAACTTGTGTAACATCCTCTAGACCTTTAGAGTTGTTACATATGGATTTATTTGGTCCAACAAGGACAATAAGTCTTGGCGGAAAGAAATATGGACTTGTTATTGTTGATGAGTTTACTAGATTTTGTTGGATATTGTTTTTGTCACACAAAGATGAATCCTTTAAGTGTTTTAGGAACCTTTCCAGAAAGTTACTGATTGAAAAAGGATTATCTATAGCCAGTATCAGGAGTGATCATGGTGGAGAGTTCGAGAATGAGAAGTTTAGATTTTTTTGTGAGGAGAATGGAATTTCTCACAATTTCTTTGTCCCTAGGACCCCACAACAGAATGGAGTTGTTGAGAGGAAGAACAGGACGATTCAAGAGATGACAAGGACTATACTGTGTGAGATGAATCTTCCTAAGTACTTCTAGGCCGAAGCTGTGAATACATCATGTTATAATCAGAACAAAATACTGTTACGACCTTTGTTGAAGAAGACTCCTTATGAGTTATGGAATGGAAGGAGACCTGACTTATCTTACTTTCATCCATTCTGGTGCAAGTGCTCTATTCTGAATACAAAGGAGTTGTTGGATAAGTTCGATTCAAAGACCTATTCAGGAATTTTTCTAGGCTACTCATCATCATCTAAGGCATTTCGGGTATGTAACCTTATCTCAAAGACAGTCGAGGAAACCATCCATGTCAAGTTTGATGATCGTTCCCAACCCCATAAGGAAGATGACATGGAGAGTGAAAGTCCTTCAAAGAACTTAGATGAAACAACAGAAACTCCATCATCAGGAACTCAAGTAGATAAGGTTGAGGATATTCCAGAAACTATAGGATTAAAAAGAGATTGGAAATATAGGAGTTCTCATCTAGAAGAGCTAATTATCGGGGAGACCTCAGAAGGAGTTAGAACAAGGTCCAAATTCAGAAGAGAAGATAATGTGGCTTTCATCTCTGAAATAGAACCTAAGAAGATTGAGGAAGCTCTTCAGGACGAAGCTTGGGTTTTAACCATGCAAGAAGAGCTGAATCAGTTTACTAGGAATAATGTTTGGTCCTTAGTCCCAAAACCTTCGAAGAAGTCCATTATAGGAACCAGATGGGTTTTTAAGAATAAGTTAGACGAATCAGGTAGAGTAAGTCGGAATAAAGCTAGATTAGTAGCTCAAGGCTATAATCAGCAAGAAGGGATAAACTATAATGAGACATATGCTCCAGTAGCAAGACTTGAAGCTATTAGGATATTGCTGGCGTATGTTGTCTGTCATGATATAAAGCTTTTTCAGATGGATGTGAAGAGCGCTTTCCTGAATGGCTTTATAGACGAAGAGATGTATGTGAAGCAACCTCTTGGCTTCGAGGATGTTAAGAATCCAGATCATGTTTATAGACTTCATAAAGCTTTATACGGCCTGAAGCAATCTCCTAGAGCTTGGTATGATCGTTTAAGTAATTTTCTCTTGGAGAGTGGGTTTACTAGAGGTCAAGTTGAGAAGACACTTTTCAGAAAGGATTATGAGAATGAGTTTATCTTACTACAAATCTATGTTGATGATGTTATATTTGGTGCTACTTCAAAGAAGTTATGTATGAGTTTTGAGAGTCTGATGAAAAATGAGTTTGAAATGAGTATGATGGGTGAGTTAAAGTTCTTTCTTGGGTTGCAAGTTAAGCAAACCGAAGAGAAAATCTTTATCCATCAACAAAAGTATGTGAAAGAATTGTTGTGTAAATTTGATATGAATAATGTAAAGCCTATGGCGACTCTGATGCATCCTTCGAACCTTTTGTCGAAAGATGAACTTGGTAAGAAGGTGGATCAAACCCTATATAGAGGGATGATCGGCTTCTTTCAGATCTTACAACAAGTAGACTGATATTCGCTCGGTGTATGCTTGTGTGCAAGGTTTCAGCCGATCCTAGAGAGTCTCATTTATTCTTTGTTAAAAGGATTATGAGATATCTCGCAGGTACTACTGATCTTTGCTTAATGTTTGAGAAAGGTAAAGATTTCAGATTAATCGGATATTGCGATGCGGACTATGTCGGAGATAGAATTGAAAGGAAGAGCACTAGTGGAGGATGTCACTTTATTGGTGCAAACCTAGTTTCCTAGTCAAGTAAGAGACAAAGCTCAATCGCTCTATAAACTGCCAAATTCGAGTACATGTCTGCCGCAAGCTGTTGTTCACAAACATTGTGGATTAAATATCAACTGGAAGATTATTCAGTTCAAGAAGAGGAGATCCCTATCTATTGTGACAACACCAGTGCCATAAATTTATCAAAGAACCCAATACAACATTCAAGAGTGAAGCATATCGAAGTCAAACATCACTTCTTAAGAGACTACGTTCAGAGAAAGGTGGTAAGACTACAGTTCATTGAAACAGAGTACCAATGGGCAGACATCTTCACTAAACCATTGAGTGAAGAACGGTTCAAGGAAATTAGACGGAACCTTAATATGGTTATGTTAAATGACCAGTCAGACTAACAGATCGTCAAAGTTAACGGCGTCAGAAACAGTGATTTACAGCTGGTAACTTCTCTCACAAGGAAGTTGTGAAGGGAAAGTTACAGAGTCTTGAGGATTCCAACGATTCTAGAACACACCTGATAAGACCCTACGAGTAGTCTGAAATTGAAATCATTTCAATTACTCTCAAACACAGACATTTCATCTCTCTCTCTAAAACTCTTGCAATCAACTTTACCTTTGAAGAACAGCTTACCAGAGCTAGTTTCTATTCAGAATCAATGGAGCTAGCTACGATTTATGGAAGATATATGGACTTCGAATCTCTGAGGAAAGATGGTATGGATGTTGAACCAGAGATTGTAGCGGCTGGATGGAGAAAGTTTTTCCAGGTACGGGAACCGGTGTATACTGATGAGGTATATAATTTTTGAAAGCACGCGCAACTGGTAGATGACACCATTGTCTCCACAGTAGATAGGATATCTATTATTGTGACAAAGGAGATAATAGAGAAGGTGATTGAATGCTCATCGGTTGGAGAAACCTTGTCAAGCAAAGCCAAATGGATGACAAAGGTTGGTAGGAAGGAAGAAGATGTCAGCAAACAGCTGTATGGAGTTAATGACCCATCGGAGAGGAAGACCTCGAGTCTGGTCCCGAAGGCTAGGGTTCTTCATGCGATTCTGTTCAATTGCATTTTACCTAGAACAGGGTCAAGGCATTTAGTGACTACCTTGGATGAGCAATGCCTGTTTTACTTGCTAAACCGTCGTCCCATAAATCTACCATTTCTAATTTTTCATTATACGGTTAAGGGAATGAAGGATACTAACAGTTATCCTTACGGCATGCTACTCGCGAGGATTTTTAGGGAATCTGGAGTCCTTCTTCATAGCGGTTTCAGAAGGACAATATCAATCAAAAGTTCTATTAACTCAGATACAATGAGGAGAATGGGCTTGAAGGTAGTGGTAAAAGAAGAAGAAGATTGTACGAACAAAGTTAGAACTGAGGGGGAGCGGTTATTGAAGAAGTCTCTCGCTAGAAGTTCCAAATCTCAAGAAAGTCTAAGAATGCCCATAGAAGAAAGAAGAAAATTATCTGTGTAACATCCCACCCCCTCCTGGAAGGGTAAAATAGTAAAATTGGCATAGGATGAGACTAATAGGGAATATTTAGTACCGTTCATGCATAATAGGATCGATACACAGTATCAATTGTGTACATGGAATTACGGTAAATGCATTCATGACATTCCCGGTAATTGGGCCTAACGGTATTTTATTGTGATAAACGTGGTTATGGGATTTGAAAAATTATTCTGAGTGCGCTATGAAGCGTTTTAGATTTTAAGGGATTTTCAGGAATTTTTCTGGAATTTTCCGGAGAAAATTCCCGGACCGACAAAATCGCCGGTAACTGGCCTAAACGTGTTTTGGGGTAGAAAAGGTGATTTTCGTGATTGAAAAATTATTTGGAGTGCACTGTTACATGTTTTACAATGTTAGGGAATTTCATTAATTCTCAGAAAAATAATTCGGGGAAATTCTCGGACCGGATAAATCGCCAATTGGCGAACCGGTCGTTTCTCGGTAGCAAAAATCGCTACCCACTGGTACTGTACTATTGGGTATTTTATTGTGGGAGTGCAATTAGGGTCATTGGAGTTGATTGGGTTAGTTTTTGATCTGGACTGGATTAAAGAATTATTACTTTGATTTTTCAAATAAAAAGAGACCAATCCCATCTTGCCATTTAAAAGCATCATTAAATGCATTCCCTCTTAAGGCTCGGATGTGTATGTTTTACATAAGGAAAAGATGAATTGTTAGGCCTTTAGTATTGCCATCCGAAGACACAAACACAAACTTCTCTCTATAAAACCATCGAAATTTTCCTCTTCTCTCAACTTTCTCCATAACTTCAAGCTACTATCTCTTACTACCATCAAAGCTAGAAGATGAGTTTGGTACATGCTTGGGAAGGGAAGAAGGTTAGTACTTTGGTGTAAAAGTTAGAAAGTGATTGTTGAAGGTTTGAAGGAGGTTTTGATTTGGTAAGTTTTCATTAAGTTTTGATCTTTAAATGGTGTATTTACATGGAATTAAATGTCATGATAGTATGGGGTAGTTAATAAAAGGATTTAAAGCATGTAATAGGTTCATGTAGACATTAAAGTGATGATTATTATGATTTGAAGGAAAGGGTATGAGGTTAGGTGAAGATGTATTGAAATTAATGATATGGTTTGATTTTGAATTGAATAGGGATAATTATTTGAGTCTTTGAATTGAGGAATTTAATGCTGTAAATTTTCAGTATAAACCCTAGTATATGTATGACTGGAGTGATATTTAATTTATATTTATTTTGATGTCTAGTGATGAGAAAAGGTATTGAAGTGATTGAACTAAGGTTAACCTTAAATCTGGAAAATTTGAATTATATTGATGTTACTGTTTTATTCATAACTTATTGTATAGAAATGAAAATGAGGTAAGGTTAGTGGCCACTGAAACTTTGGAATGTTGGCTTCAATTTAGTGTGAAATAGGTGTTGTTGAATTTCAATGATAGAAGGGTGAAATTTTGCATGGAAAGTTGCTGTTCCATTGCCTGTGAACAGTAACCGCAACCATGACATCTGAGTTTTGTTGATTTTATGAATTAATTGAGATGGAATTAGGAAAATGATCTTCATGGAAGTTGTAGCATATTGAATTATCTTTCCATTGCTACTGATCTTGCTATTTTAGAATTGTGTATTGGGAGATATGAATTGATTACTAATGACTGGTTTTGAGCATTTTGGATGAAACCTAGCTTAAGTGTGATTTTGTGAGTTTACTGATTGGAAGCAATTTTAACATTTTAAGTGGACTGAATTGGTGTGAGTGAGCTTCTGAAAAGTTGTAGAGGAAAAGATTACCTTGAAAACGACATATGGTTTGTAATTTTAGAAGTCAGAATTGGGAGTTATGATTTTCAAAACTGACCCTACATTAGGTTATGAGTGGCTGATCATAACAGAAACTTCCATAACAATTTTAAATTGTTAGAGATCGAATTGGATGTTGAGTGCTTCATGAAAATTGAAGTTTGAGATGTTATCTTTACAAGGATATAAAGTTCTGATTTTATTGACTTACATACTGGAAGTTATGCTTCTTGTAAGATTACTGCCCAAAGTGAAGGATTTCAGGACAGTGACATTGAATGAATTAATTGACTGGCTTAGCAATAGAATTTGATTTTGGGTTGTTCATGAAAGTTGTAGAGGACATTGTGAACTTATTGACCATATTTTTGTGGTAATTTATTTCTGAAGAATAAGTGAGTTATGAAATTGTAAATGTACTGCTCTGTGTTGATGGAAATTGAGTAGGCAGAAGGTTTGATGGATTATTTGACACCCTTAGGGTTGGAATTGATTTTTATGGTCTTCTTGAGAATTGTAGAGCTTTTCATAAGCTTTCCAATGAGGTATAGTGGGCATTTTTCTGATTTGTGTGCTAAACGTTAGAGTAGTTGGAAATTAGGAATTGAAATCTGGAAAAAAAAAAAAAAGAAAAGGGCAAGCAGGGGAACTCGCCGTCTCGCGAGGGCGACTTCTCGCCTCGCGAGGGCGAGATAATTGGCCTCGTCGCGAGGCGACGGATCGCCTCATGACGAAGAAGGTGATTCAGCCTCGCGGCGGCGTCTCGCCCATGAGGCAGAGTTTCATATATATATATATATATATATATTTATTTTATTTTTGATTATCATTTTGATATTAAATGGTACAAGTGTTCTTTTGTCAATTTCTTTCCCGTCCGACGTCCGATTGACCTGATTCCAGAGGCATCGGATTCGTTGAATATTTAATTTCATATTATGAGAAAACGGGAATTTTTCGACGGGAATTTGACGTAGCCCCTATTGACGGAACTTGTAAACACTGTTTTATTTAATTGGGGACCTATAGAGGTCCGAATTGCGCGCACCGTCCGCGCCTATGGATTTCTAATTTTCATAGAATTTTCTTATGGGAAAATATTGAGTTAGGACCGGAATTCATGAACATGCATATTTCATCAACATGAGCACAAATTTCATATTTAGTGACTCGTATTTTTTTCGATTCATATAGAGGCCCAATTGGAGCGTCGATTGACCGACGTCACAGAGGCTTTCCGGCATTAGCTCGGAAGTAATAGGTGAGTAACCTAGTTGGTTTCTCAAATTTCTGGTTGTTTACATGCTCAACGTGAATTACGTGCAAAGATGAATTGTATGATTTCTGGCATGTATAAAAGTGGATGATTGCATGTTTAATGGTTTTCTTGCATCTTGAATGACACCGATACCAATATCTTGGGCTTTATAGCTACCATACTGAACACTGCTTTTATAGCCATATTGTGGACTGACTGATACACTGGGCTTTATAGCCATATTGTGGATTTACTGATACACTGGGCTTTATAGCCAAATACTGCATAGTTACTAAATACTGCACTGCATGCATAATTGCATGATCAGATAATGGACGTGCCCCAAGTTGCTATTTTTACTGATAAGAGCTTCGAGCTCTCATATCATCATCGACCGCCACGAGCCCGAGGGAGAAATCCTCGACGCGTCCCCGAACACCGACCGAGCACTTGGGCTGTCATGAATAATCGGAAAGAGTCACATATGCATTGCATTCGCATAAATGATTTGTTTTGTGACAAGTATCGCTTCGTGATGGTATGTGTTCTCGTGAATGGTTTCGTTATCTGGATATGGTTATTGATCGCTTATTGGAAATTGATGATTATCAGATTGCATCAGACGCCATGGGCGTAATGCATGATTTGAGTGAACCATCGATGATGGTTTTCACCGAGTTCGCAAAACTCACCCAAAATTTGCATCTATTTTTCAGGTCTGAAGAATACCCTGTTAACACGGAGTATGTCTCTCGTCGACGAGTAAAGGTTAGAGGTCGGGATCGGTTAGGTATCGCATTAGTGTTTTAGTAAATTGTATTCCGCAATCACCGTATAACAAGGCATTGTATATTTTATGCATTGATGATTATAATTATTCTTGGATAAGCGTAATAATCAAATCTGGTTTTATTGAACACGGATTTTAATTACTTACTGTGTTTGCCGTGTGAACGTGGAGTTAAGGGCTCCAAAAGAAAAAAATGTATATCTTGAATTTTAAATCGATCGATAGTACGTCACTCTCGTGGGACGCGGACTCGGATATCACCAACGATATCGGGTTCGGGTCTTACGGGAGTGGGGTGTTACAATCTGGAAGACCTTTGATAAAACAGGCGAGTTCTCAAAGAGAAGTTAGCCTAGTTTGGAGGATAGATGAAGGTGCGTTGAAAAGAAAAAGGGAGAATCTTCTGGGTGAAATTTCAAAGAAGGCGAGGAGATCACCTAGGATTCGTACTATGGACAACAGGAAGAGAAGAGAGCCAGAGAACAAAGTCAGGTAGAAATCTCTTAATCTTGCGCACCAAAGGCAACAAGATCTCTTGTCTCAATCCTACAAGAAGACTCAACCAAACAGGCTAAGGAGACAGAGAAGAAGAGGAAGTCGGAGTCTGAGAAGTAGAAATATCAAGTTCAGAAAACTCCGAGACTGACTAAGGCAGTAGAGAAGACTGAAGTAATTAGTCGAAAGAAGAATATGACTACTGCTAAGGAAGTTAGTCAAAAGAAGGATACTACGATGATCTTTCAAAAGGAAAAGGAAATTGAGTATAGCTTAGTTCAGGAAACTCCCATTGTTGTTCAACAAGAGGAACCAGTGGAGCTTAGCCTGGTTCAGTTTACTCCTATTGATGATCAAACAGAGGCAACATAAGATTTAAGCTTGGTACAGGTACTGTAAGTGATCTAGAAGGGGGTTGAATAGATCCTTAATCTTTTTGTAATTTTCTACAATAAAATCATAAGTTAATTCACACACAAACAATTTAAATAAATTTCAATTAACAGAGTAGGGAATAAGATCAAACACTGTTTTTATAGAGGTTCGGTGCTAAGACCTACGTCCTCTACCTAAGCTCCCACTTAGGATTTTGCCAATCACTTTATTGCACACTTTGTAGTTGAGTGTGAACTTTTTACAATGCCACTTGAATTTCGGCTCAAGCTACCTTACAAACGATTTATCTTCCGGCACAAGTCCAACCTCACACGTGACCTTCCACTCGTCACTCAAATTGTAAAAGAAATATAGCAAAGATTGAAGAACAAGTGCTCAATATAATAGTGTAACAAAATGAGAGCAATAAAGAGCAATTTGGAGTAATAGAAGAGTATTTAGGCTTGTAGAACTTGTGTATACTCTTCTTCCATCATCCTCTATTTATACTCAAAGAAATATAGCTGTTGGAGCTCTTCTAGCCGTTGCTTTGATTGTTATTACCATTCCTTGATAATCTCCATTCCATTTTTAGCTAATTGGACCGTTGGAGCTGATTTGGTGCATTCATAAGTCGACTTGTCGAATGAATAAGTCAACTTGTTTCAACCATTTATGTAAAAATTGTAACTCCGCTCTCCAATAAGTCGACTTGTGCTATGTAAGTCGACTTGTCGTCCTCGATAAGTCGACTTGTGTTATGTAAGTCGACTTGTGTTTATATATCTTCATATATAAGTCGAGTTATGATTTACAGGTCGACTTATTTTGTCTTCAACGGTAACATCCATCTAGATCTTCTATGATCCTCATGTTTCAAGCCATTTTCCTTATAAGGAACCTCCTTTCTTGATTCTTCAATAATTAAACACTTACTCATCTTGATTTGCACGATTCTTTCATTGAATAATACCTGAAATAATTTCTTAACTAATTCTAGATATTTTATTATTATCAAAACGTAAAGGGATTTAATTTGTCAACCATCATTGGTCCAACAATCTCCCCCTTTTTGATAATGACAAAATATTTAGAAATTGAAAAGAAATGTGAAAGACATAAAACTTGATCAAGGATTTTAATCCCTTGTCTTGATGGTTAGTTTGTCTCCCCCTTAATTAATAAACCAAGGATTAAAATAGAGATCAACATAATTGCAAATCAATGAAATAACTTGTCTCCCCCTTAATCAAATATCAATTTCCAATTGTACTCCCCCTTTTTGTCATAATAAAAAATCAATAGGAAAAATAGACTCAAATGAAGATTAATGAAGTGTATGACCAAGCATAGCATCAAACACAAACAATATCAAAAGTCATTACAAAATATATCAAACCAACACAAACACAAAACACATAAAAAAGAAGTAGAAATGTTGGTCAAGACTCAATGCAATACACATCATGTCGAAGAATCATCATGCCTACACCCTAGCTTGTCAAAAATCTTCTTGATGTTCTTCTCTAAGCGCGTAAGCATGCTGCGTTGCTCTTCAATTTTTCTTTCCATCCTTATAAGCATATCTTGTTGATCATCATGTCGCTCATTTATTTCATCCAATTGATCTCGAATTTCCTGAATATCAGCCTGGGATACTTCACTTCTTTCCATATTACTTGGCCTTGAGCTACTAGGACAATCTGCTGTCCTTTTAGATCGTTTTCTCAAAGGGACTTGCTCACCTACTAAAGTCAACCCAAGCTTCTCAACATGATAGGAATAGACCCACCATTTTTCAACTGTTCTAACCAACTTCATGCTTCTTAAGTTATAAGGCGTGAATCTCCAACTTTGAGGATAAGGAAAACTTGTAAAAGAATCCAGATTGCATCTTTTTACCTGAGAGATGTGGGTAATCAAAGCAGCATAAGGCATTCCTTTATGCCGGACTGGTTTCCCTTTTAGTTGTCCTCATAAAAGAGTTGCCTTTTTTCTCATCATTTGGATAACTAAGCTCGGAAAGTTTATTTTCCTCCCTTCCTCCAAGTGCCAAAGAATCTCCTTATCCAAAGCAGTGATCTGATTATTGCTAGCTTTCTTTGGGAACACAACCCTGTTAATCGCATAATGCAGTAATCGATAATTTAACGGTAGATCCATAGCCTCAAAGGGAGGGGAAAGATCGGAACATAATTGAACTAACAGATCAGCCCCTTTTTCCTCAGTATAGCCGAAATTCTCTTCGGCTTCCTCATCAGTATCACCCTCAGCATTCCTCTGAAGTGAATCACACGTTAATACAGCACTTAGAAAACAATAATAGAATGCACGAGAAGGGGGGGTTGAATTGTGTATTCCCCTCTTTATAAGTCTTTTCAGAATTACTCGTTAGGAATAAAAATCTTTACAGAATTTTTATTTATTCCGATTGATCAAACTTCTCAAAACTATGTATATGAACAGTAAGTAATGATAAAATTTGAAACTAAAAACGAGATAGAGAGTAAGAGTGGTAGACACGCGGATTTATCCTGGTTCACCCCAAACCGTGGGCTACGTCCGATCCTCGAGTTTTTTCGAGATTTCACTATCTCTTCAATCGTTACAAGTATTCTTTCACGAGCCTCTTGGTCTCTACAACCAAGATTCTTTCACACTTAGCCTCTCGCAGCTATCTCAGTATACCTTTTTCTTTTCAGAAAGATATTTGAATACTTTGTTACAGTAAGATAGCACTCAGCTAGTTTGCACTTAATCTCTTTTTCACTTTGTGTAATTTTTCTAAAATCAGCAGTTTTTCAGTTTTCGACTTCGACTTGAATTTATAGCCTTCGTCTCTAACTGCTTCTTGAATCTTGAATCTTGAATCTTTAATCTTTAAAGAAACGATTAATCAGTTGAGTTCTTTAACTAACTCGAACTGACTCTTGCGTCTGTTTCTTTAGTGCGTCTGCATCTGCTTCACATTTGCGTCTGCTTTGCTTTTACGTCTGCGTCTGCTTTGCATTTGCGTCTGCGTCTACTTTGCATTTGCGCGTCTGCGTCTGCTTTGCATTTGTGTCTGCGTTTTCTTTGTATTTGCGTCTGCGTCTGCTTTGCTTTTGCGTCTGCGTCTGCTTTGCATTTGCGCGTCTGCGTCTGCTTTGCATTTGTGCGTCTGCGTCTGCTTTGCATTTGCGTCTGCGTCTGCTTTGTATTTACGTATGTGTCTGCTTTGCATTTGCGTCTGGGTCTGCTTTGCATTTGCTTCTGTGTCTGCTTTGCATTTGCGCATCTGCGTTTGCTTTGCATTTGCGTCTACGTCTGCTTTGCTTTTGCGTCTGCGTCTGCGTCTGCTTTGTATTTGCGTCTGCGTCTGCTCTGCTTTTGCGTCTGCGTCTGCTTTGCATTTGCATCTGCGTCTGCTTTGTTTTTCTTGTATATGATCTCTCTTTGTTTGTTATACATCAAAATTATTTTTATGTAAAGTCATTTTGACTTAACATCCTCAAAATCTCAAAATCAGTAAGAGAAGCTCTAGGCCAAACTCCTCCTCTAGGTAAATGAAACAATGTACACAAATCTGATTCACTAAGATAAATTGCTCTCCCGTTAATTTTAGTTGACAGAGTAACTCCATTCTCAACATTACTGCCCATCACAACCAGATTCGCATAGAATTCCCTTACTATATCTTCATAGATATCCTCATAGAAACCCAGAAAATCTCTTAGCCCAAGATTAGCAATTTCAGTAAACACATATGAGAACTCACTACTGTCTAACTCAACCCAATCAAATCTCATGGAGGGAATCAAAACTTCATCTTTAAGTACCTTATAATACAATGTTTGAGCATCCCTCGAGACAAATCTTGGTTCAATCGCGTCATCCTCCCCTGCAGCATCTCCCCTTGATGAAGACCCCCGAACTCGTGGTCTATTATGAACGTGGGGAACTTGAGATTGAGCTGGTTCTTTGCCCTTTTGAGAAGATTTTCGAGGAGCCATGGATTTGTAGAGAGAAGAGGAAAAACACAAGTTAGGGTTTTGAAAGAGGGTTTTGAAAAAGAAGGTTGATTTTAGAGATAAAATGAGTGGGTTTAGTGTTGATGATGGTCGAAAATCTATGGGTAGGTAGGATTTGAAGAGATTGAAGAGAGTAAGTCGAGTTGTGGGAGAACATGTCTAGGTTTTTAGTGAGAAGATGTCTGCGGAGAAGAAAGGGAAGAAGAGGGTTTTAAATCTCCGTTCGACCATAAGTCGACTTATCTCCCTCATAAGTCGACTTGTATACCTCATAAGTCGACTTATCCTCAAATATCTGTATTTTCCAAACACTAAGAAACATCATAAGTCGACTTGCTAAAGGTCATAAATGTGTCCAATACTCCGAATAAGTCTCCTTTCATCCCAAGTATGCAAACATGATGAATGTATCTTCAGATGTGATTGCCCATTTGCCTCATAATTTGACCATTTGATATTTGAATGTAGCCAAAATAGATTCAACCAAAGGAATTTAAATCACACATGCCTAGTCTCAATTTAATGTTCATAAAAACATCCTCCTTAAAAGGTTTAGTAAAAATGTCAGCCAATTGATCACTAGTTGATACATGCTTCAAGCAAATGTCACCTTTTAGACAATGATCAGGAATAAAATGATGTCTGATTTTTATATGCTTTGTTCTACTATGCAGAATTGGATTTTTACTTAAGCAAATTGCACTGGTATTATAACAATAAATAGGAATATTTTTAACCACAATACCATAATCAAGCAATTGATGTTTAATCCAAAGAACTTGGGCACATGCACTCCCAGCTGCTACATATTCAGATTCAGCAGTGGAAATAGCTACACTTACTTGCTTTTTACTAGCCCAAGATATCAAAGATGAACATAAGAAATGACATAATCCACTAGTACTTTTTCTATCAATTCTACAGCCACCATGATCAGCATCACTATATGCATACAAATTAAAGGATTCACAACTGGGATACCATAAACCATGATTGACAGTTCTACTCAAGTATCTAAATATTCTTTTGCAAGCACTCAAATGAGAATTCTTGGGACAAGATTGAAATCTAGCACAAAGACATGTGGCAAACATGATGTCAGGTCTAGAAGCAGTTAAATACAAAAGAGAGCCGATCATACCTCTATAGAGTTTTTGATCAACATCTTCTTCATGTTCATGTTTCTCCAAGACCAGATTCGTTGCCATAGGTGTTGCTGCCACTTTGCATCCATCCATTTTAAACTTCTTAAGAAGTTCCTTGGTATACTTCGATTGGTGGATGAAAATACCATTTTTGTGTTGCTTGATTTGCAATCCAAGAAAGAACTTAAGTTCCCCCATCATACTCATTTCAAATTTGCCTTGCATTAAATCACTAAATTCCTTACACAAAAATTCATTAGTGGCACCAAACACAATATCATCAACATAAATTTGACAAATAAGCATATCATTGTCAACATGTTTAATGAATAAAGTATTATCGATCTTACCACGAACATACCCATGTTGAGTTAGAAAAGTACTTAACCTTTCATACCATGCTCTAGGTGCTTGCTTCAGTCCATAGAGTGCCTTCTTGAGTTTGTAAACATAATCTGGATGCTCGTGATCTTCAAATCCTAGTGGTTGTTTGACGTAGACTTCCTCTTGAATGTATCCATTGAGAAATGCGCTTTTGACGTCCATTTGATTTAATTTGATCCTTTTATGAGACGCAAATGCACATAATAGCCTAATTGCCTCCAAACGAGCCACAAGAGCATATGTCTCATTGTAATCAAGGCCTTCTTCTTGATAGAATCCTTGAGCCACTAACTTTGATTTATTTTTAATCGCCTCACCATTCTCATCATATTTAATCCGATTTACCCACTTGACTCCAATAATAGTCTTGTCCTTTGGTGGAACTACCAAGTCCCAAACATCATTCCGCTTGAATTGATTAAGCTCTTCCTGCATAGCTAATAGCTAGTTTTCATCTTTAAGAGCTTCTTCTATATTCTTGGGTTCTACTAAGGAGATGAAGGCTGAATTGCTCATATTCTCATAGATATTTCTCCTGGTTCTCACACCATCATTTAAATCACCAATGACTTGCTCCATAGGATGGTTCTTTGCTTTTGTCCACGATTTAATATTGGGCACATGATTTTCTTCTTCTAACTTCAATTCCTCAATCTTGAACTCGATTTCTTCAATTTTATTACCTGAACTTCCTGCATCATCATCAAAACAAACCTTTCTCGGGGGTGAAATCATATCATCAAATTTAACATGAATACTTTCTTCAACACATTTAGTCCTATTATTATAAACTCTAAAAGCCTTACTAGATTGAGAATAACCAATAAACACACCAACATCAGATTTTGAATCAAATTTCCCTAAATTGTTCTTTCCATTATTATGAATAAAAACTTTACAACCAAAAGGATGAAAGTATGAAATATTGGGTTTCTTACCTTTCCAAAGCTCGTAGGGTGTCTTATTTTTGTCTTTTCGTAAATGCACCCTATTGATGACATAGCACGCTGTATTGACCGCTTCCGCCCAAAATGTTTTAGGAAGATTGTACTCATTTAGCATAGTTCTGTTCATTTCTTCAAGAGAACGATTCTTCCTTTCTACTACGCCATTTTGTTGCGGAGTCCTTGGTGTTGAGAAGTTGTTCTCCATTCCGTATTTGTCACAAAGACTTTCGAATGGTTCACATTCAAATTCACCTCCATGATCGGTTCTAATTGTAACAATTGACAAATTTTTCTCATTTTGAACCAATCTACACCATTTGGTAAATTCGTTAAAAGCATCACTTTTATTAGCAAGGAATCTCACCCAAGTAAATCTAGAAAAGTCATCCACAATCACAAGGACATATAATTTACCACTAAGACTAACATGTCTAGATGGCCCAATTAAATCCATATGAATAAATTCAAGAATTCTAGATGTGCAAATTTCTTTCTTTGGTTTGAAAGATTCCCTACCATGTTTGCCTTTTAAACACGATTCACACAAGTGATCTTTGACAAATTTTATTTTAGGCAAACCTCTTACAATGTCATTTTTCGAAAGCTTAGAAATTAGAGGCAAAGGTGCATGTCCTAATTTTCTATGCCATAAAAATGCATTTTCTTCTAATGTCACTAAACACTTTTCATTAAACGAACTATCATCATGTAAATCAACAATGTATGTATTTCCATGTCTTAAACCAATAAAAGCTACATGACCATCCTTCTTAACCATGCAATGTGATGATTCAAAACTTACATTAAAATTTATATCACAAAATTGAGAGACACTTAACAAATTATGTTTCAACCCATCAACAAGCAACACATTGTCAATGGTTGGTAAAAGTTCCTTACCCACTTTACCAATTCCAATGACCTTACCTTTGTTGTTGTCTCCGAAAGTGACATAACCTTGATTCTTTGGTTTGATTTCCGCAAAAAGGTTCTTGTCTCCACTCACGTGTCTTGAACATCCGCTATCGATGTACCAAGTGCTTGACGGCCTTTCATCCCTTGCTTGTACCTACAATATCAACGTTCTTTCTTCTTATAGGTACCCAAGCCATTTTGAGCCCATTTTGGTTAGCCATATAAACCACATTAGGTGGTGTTGTGCCTTTAATAACCCAAATTTTCTTAACCTTAACACATCTTCTAATACTCTTGCAAGCAATTTCTATGTGACCATCTTTAAAGCATTTAGCACATTTAGCGATTTTTCCATCCTTGGTAAATTTGGAAATTAACGAACAATCTCTATCAAAAGGATCATATCCTAATCCATGTTTAGAAATTGAATATCTTTGCAACGATAACAATTTTTCAAACTTTTCGTTTCCATTAAAAAAATTTCCAACCACATAAGAAAATTCTTTTCTAAGTCTATCAAGCTCACAAATAAGTTTTTCTTTTTCAACAAGGCAGGCAGAATGACCTTCCTTTGGACTATCTAAATCATCAATAGTTTCATGTAAAGCACTATTTTCAGCAACCAACTCTCGTATTTTCTTTCTTAATTTTTTGTTAATCTCAATAGCTTCTTCAAAATCAGCTTGTAAAGCATCAAAGGAATCTCTTAGATCTTGGTCATTGAAAGTTACCTCAATTTCATCATCACTTGATGAACTTTTTGCCATAAGTGTCAAGTTGTTTTCGTCATCGCTTTGGTATGCTTCTTCATCATCACTCCAAGATGCCACCAAGCTAGTTTTCCTTTTTCCTTTGTCGTATTTGTCATTTTTCTGGAAGTTTGATGTGGAGGATGAGTTTTTGCATTCCCTTGCGAGATGTCCCCGTTTTCCACATCTCCAACATTCTTCATTGCCTTTCTTTTCGTCATAGCCCTTGGATTTTCTTTCAAATGCAAATTTTTTCTTTTCTCCATTTCTTCCACCATTTAATTCCTTCCTACGATTTTTGAGAAGTCCTTTGAATTTTCTCAAATTTCTAGCATACATTGCTATCTCTTCCTCTTCCTCCTCTTCATCTATTTCTTCATCACTTTCATCAACAGAAGAAGTATTAGCTTTTAAAGCAATAGATTTTTGTGGCTTACCTCAACCTCCTCTGGATTTGAGAATAATCTCATAGTTGATAAGTGATTCCACCAAGGCGTTGAATTCCAGATGATTGAGATCTTTGGAGTCCATAATGGCGGTGACTTGTGAGTCCCATTCCTTTGGTAGTGAGCGAAGAATTTTCTTTACCTTCTCGTTGTCCGTCATATGTTTTCCAAGGTTGCCTAATCCATTTATGATTTCTGCAAAACGATCAAGCATAGTGGAAATAGACTCACCTTCTTTCATGACAAACATTTCATAGTCATGAAGCAGCATGTTGATCTTTGTCTCTCGGACTTGGTTGGTTCCTTCATGGGTGATACGAAGTCTCTCCCACATTTCTTTGGCGCTGGTACACGAGTTAACTCGGTTTCTTTCCTCAACCTTGAGAGCGCAGTAAATTAGCTTCATTGCTTTCGCATTGATGTAAGCTTGTCTCCAGTCATTGTCATCATATTCAAGCTCCGTTTTTAAATCACCATTTTCTTTTAACGGTGATTGTGGACCGAAGATAATTATCTTCCAATATTCCACTCCTTCGCTTATGATGTGATACTTCATAGAATTTTTCCAAGAAGAATAATTAGTACCATTAAATAAAGGAGGGCGGTTTTTTGTGTTACCTTCTTCCGCTAGATTATTGTGTGTCATCCCTGGATACTTCTGCTCTGATACCAATTGTAAGTGATCTAGAAGGGGGGTTGAATAGATCCTTAATCTTTTTGTAATTTTCTACAATAAAATCAAAAGTTAATTCACACACAAACAATTTAAATAAATTTAAATTAACAGAGTAGGGAAGAAGATCAAACACTGTTTTTATAGAGGTTCGGTGCTAAGACCTACGTCCTCTACCTAAGCTCCCACTTAGGATTTTGCCAATCACTTTATTGCACACTTTGTAGTTGAGTGTGAACTTTTTACAATGCCACTTGAATTCCGGCTCAAGCTACCTTACAAACGATTTGTCTTCCGGCACAAATCCAACCTCACACGTGATCTTCCACTCGTCACTCAAATTGTAAAAGAAATATAGCAAAGATTGAAGAACAAGTGCTCAATATAATAGTGTAACAAAATGAGAGCAATAAAGAGCAATTTGGAGTAATAGAAGAGTATTTAGGCTTGTAGAACTTGTGTATACTCTTCTTCCATCATCCTCTATTTATACTCAAAGAAATATAGCTGTTGGAGCTCTTCTAGCCGTTGCTTTGATTGTTATTACCGTTCCTTGATAATCTCCATTCCATTTTTAGCTAATTGGACCATTGGAGCTGATTTGGTGCATTCATAAGTCGACTTGTCGAATGAATAAGTCGACTTGTTTCAACCATTTACGTAAAAATTGTAACTCCGCTCTCCAATAAGTCGACTTGTGCTATGTAAGTCGACTTGTCGTCCTCGATAAGTCGACTTGTGTTATGTAAGTCGACTTGTGTTTATATATCTTCATATATAAGTCGAGTTATGATTTGCAGGTCGACTTATTTTGTCTTCAACGGTAACATCCATCTAGATCTTCTATGATCCTCATGTTTCAAGTCATTTTCCTTATAAGGAACCTCCTTTCTTGATTCTTCAATAATTAAACACTTACTCATCTTGATTTGCACGATTCTTTCATTGAATAATACCTGAAATAATTTCTTAACTAATTCTAGATATTTTATTATTATCAAAACATAAAGGGATTTAATTTGTCAACCACCATTGGTCCAACAGGTACCACATGAAGTATCTGATGAACCTAGTCTGGTTATATTCAACTATTCTGAATTTTTTAGAAAGGATAAGTTGGAGATAAGACTGGTTGAAATTGTGACCAAAAGGAGTACTGCAATTGCCATCTGTGATCCACCAAGAAGGAAGGTGAAGGCTGTCCTACAACCTATTGCGATAAATAGTGAGACATGGCATCTACTGAGCGAAGATGAGAAGAATTTCTATGATGCTTTGAAGGATGCTGCTACAAAGCCATACCCTTCAAAAATGTCCAGACAACCATACACTATTTATCCAAACACAAAGAAGACGGTGATAAAAGTTGTACCGGACATTCAACCTAGATATCCTTTAGATTTGAATAAGGGGAAGATGAAGCTATATCCTGAAGGAATCAGTGATGATATGTCTGCAGATCAAATTGAATATGAAGTGCGACGAATTGATGAAGCATGCGCTTCAAAGGAGAACACTGACGGAGCTAGTTGTAGCTACACAGATAAGAATGAATACTGTCCAGTAGGGGGAAGACTGATTTCAGGGACGTTTATTGAATACCTTGTTCAGACAGTAATGCGTATTAGACCACTATCTAATACACTTTCTATTGAAGCTGAAGCCATACCCTGTAAGGAAGACAGTTGCTAATGCTACCTGCTCCTCATAAGTTAAAAGAAGTTCTAATTTATCTAATTCTAATTATGAATTGGAATTATAATTTGTAATCATTGCCAACATATTTGAGAAGCTAATGGGTCTCACATATAGAATGGATTAAATAAAGCAAAGTCAATTTAAGAATTGATTGTAAAGTTTGAGAAACTTTATGATTAAATATGAGATATTTAATAAATAAGGATCAATATGAGATATTGAATCTTATTTGGGTATAATTTGTATTTAATTAGAATTATTTGTAATTATAATTAAAGTTTAAATGAAATTAAATTTTAATTTCAATTAAGTTACTAAAGCGTCCAAAACCTAGTATAAATAGGTTTAAGCTCTATGAAGCTAACACTTCTTGCTTAATCCTCTCCGTAAGAATTACAAAGTTCTCTCAACTTATTCTGTGGATACCATTAGAGGCTGAAAATTTGTGTAACTATGGTGGTTGAGACGGATTTGTTTCGGAAATAGTTCGAGGGATACAACAAGAAAAGATCAAGCTTTAGAATAAGATACGAATTAAGTTTTTGCTTTATTATGATTTATTTTAATCATTTTATAGAATAAAGAGATCTTGATTTTTGAGAAATCAAATGTTACAACAAAATTTCGTAATTATTACGCTACGATCAGGATTGAATTCTGACCCGATTTCCCAATAGTGTGAACTTTGTAATGTTGAGTTGGAAAATCTGGAACACATTTTGATTAAATGTAAGTTTACAAATAAGATATGGAGTTGGTTACAGGTACTATTGAATATCAATAGACTAATAGATACATGAGAGGAAGTGATCAACTGGTTGGCAAAAATTAAGATGGAAAGCCATGCGGGTTACAAAGCACTCAAGGTTAGTTGGGCCTTTATGACTTACCACATCTAGAAGAAAGAAATTGTAGAGTTTTTAGACAACAAAGCAAAAGTGAAGAGCTGGTGTTTCAGGAGTTCACTTTTCAAATTCGACTAATATTGCTAGTTAGAGGTATCGTTGATAATCTTACAACAACTATGAAGAGGAAATGGGCACTAGTATAGATCACAAATTTGCAATGATGTGGCATAAAAAGCTTGGACATATGTCAGAACAAGGAATGAAGATACTTGCAAAGAAGAATCTACTTCCAGGCCTCACAAAGGTATCACTACCCTTCTGTGACCATTGCATTATGAGTAAGCAGCATCGATTGAAGTTGAACACATCAAAGTTCAGAAGTAAAAAAATTCTAAAATTGATTTATTCTGATGTATGGCAAGCACCAGTTACGTCCTTAGGAGAAACAAATTTTTTTGTATAATTCATTTATTCGAAGAGATATTGGGTGTTTCCTATCAAAAGGAAGACATATGTGTTTTCAACTTTCAAATTTTACAAATCATAAGTGGAACTCGAATTTAGTAAGAAGATCAAGTATTTGCACTCAGATAGTAGAGGTAAATATACTGGTAAAAAATTTGATGAATTTTACAAGCAAGAAGACATCAAAAGGCACATCACGACGGCATACACTCCTCAATAAAATGGAGTAATAGAGCAGATAGATAGAACTCTGTTGGAAAGAATAAGAGTGATGTTGAGAACTGCAACCTTATTTAAGAAATTCTACGTAGAGTTAGTTAATACCGCCTGTTATATGGTGAATCAAGCTCCATCAATTGCAATTGAGTTGAAGACACTGATGGAGATGTGGACTAGTAAACCAGTGGATTATTCCAACCCCCATACATTTGGAAGTCCTGCCTATGTGATGTTCAATGCCCAAGAAGCTACGAAGTTGGATCCATCTTAGGATATGTTGAAGGAGTAAAGGGGTATCATCCGTGAGATCCCACTACCCACAAGATTGTTATCAATAGAGATGTTATTTTCTTGAAAGATACTGATCAATAGCAAATAGAAGATGTCACCACTTCAAAAGAGAATTCAGAGACTACAACAGTACAGGTGGAAAGCGAATTTGATCAAATAATTATTCTGAAGCTGCACCAGAGCACAAGGAGTAAGAACCAGTTGAATATGATCTTTCAGATACTCGAAGATCAACTCGCATAAGAAGAGCACCGAGATGGCACTCAGATTATATTATAGAGAGGAATATTATATACTTTCTTTTAACTGAGGATGGAGAGCTATCAACTCTTCAAGAAGCAATGAATAGTTTAAATGCATCTTAGTGGATTTCAACAATGTAGGAAGAAATTGAAGCTTTGCATAAGAATAAGACGTGAGAGTTGGTATCACTATCACAAAGAAGAAAGCCCATTGGCAATAAATGGGTTTACAAGATCAAGCGAAGTAGTGACAATCAAGTATAGTGATATCGTGCTAAAATGGTAGTAAAAGGATATGTTCAGAAGGAAGGAATTGACTTCAATAAAATATTTTTCCTATAGTTTGACTCACTACAGTTCGAGTAATCATGGCGATGTGTGCTACATTTGACTTGTATCTTGAGTAGTAAGATGTGAAAACTACATTTCTTTATGGAGATCTTGAAGAAGAAATTAATATGCTCCAACTAGGAGGTTCTGAAGAAAAAGAGAAAGAGAACTTGGTTTGCAGGTTGAACAAATCTCTGTATGGTTTAAAGCAGGCATCGAGATGTTGGTATAAGAGATTTAATTCCTTCATCATAAGCCTTGGGTACAACAGACTGAATGCAGACCCTTGTTCATATTTCAAGAAGTTTAAGAAAGATGATTTTATAGTATTACTATTGTATGTAGATGACATATTGGTAACAGGCCCCAATAATGATCGTATCAAAGAATTAAAGGCACAGTTGGCTACGGAATTTGAAATAAGAGACTTGTGACTAGCAAACAAGATTCTAGGGATACAAATTCACCAAGATAGAAATAATAGAAAGATTTGGTTTTCTCAAAAGAATTATTGGAAGAAGATCTTGCGACGATTCAACATGTAAGATTGTAAGTCAATTTATACCTCTCTTCCTGTTAATTTTAAGTTATCCTCAAGTATAAGTCCCAGCAATGAAGAAGAGAGGATGAGGATGTGTCGAGTACCGTATGCATTAGCAGTGGGAAGCAAAATGTTCTCTATGATTTGTACAAGACCAGACATTGCACATACAGTGGGGGTAGTTAGTCGATATATGGTGAATGAGTTTCAAAACTACAGTCAATTGTGACTACATCAACAACAAAAGCAGAATATATAGCAACTATACAAGCTAGTAAAGAAGCAGTATATTTGAAGATGATGTTGGAAAAACTTAAATGCAAATAAGATAACATTATTTTGTTTTGTGATAACCAAAGTGCTTTGCATCTTGCAAGAAATCTAATATTTAACTCAAAGACAAAGCACATTCGAGTTCAATATCATATCGTTCGTAAGAAAGTGAAAGAATGAATGGTGAACATACAAAAAATTCATACAATATATAACCTGATAGATTTTATGACAAAAGCAATCAATAGTGACAAGTTTATGTGGTGTCGATCTTTGTGTAGCCTGACAAAGATTTAAGCAACATGTAGCGGTAAGGTAGAAATAATAGTGTGAAGATCTGATTGATTCTCAATCAAATCTTCAAGTGGGAGATTATTGCTACCGACTGCACCAAAGTCAAGAAAGAAGGCATTCGACTGCACAAAGTCAGGAATAATAGGAAGAAAAAAGAGGTCAGCTGTGGATAATCTGTCCACAGTTGGGTTTACACGTATGAGAAGCCTATAAATAGGCTTTCCTATATCAGTTTTCTAATATTTAGAGAATCTCTTCTTCTATTAAATCCTCACAAAAATTTAGAGAGTGTTTTTTTTTTTATTTAGTGAGAGAGTTAGTATTTCTCTTAGTAAAATTGACAGAGGTTATACTCCTAAATTTTATAGTGAAATTTTTTTTCTTGTCCGTTATTTTTACCCTAATTTAGGGGCTTATATAAAATCTGTCTGTTCATTATTATTCTTTCAATCCTATTTAGTTGCAAACATGTTCTAATCCGGTTGATTTTTACGACACTCAAGAAGTTGATTAATATAAAATTAATCAGCTCGTGTGGAGATACTTTTCGGTTCTTCGGAAGCAAAACAAGAAAAAGTTGATGACTCAATTGGACTTGACTGTAAGATTTGCAAGTTTAATCCCTCGCTTCGGTTCCTGCACTAAGTAAACGTTGTTACTTGGTTTGAGTGAAAATTTGTTCTTGTAGCTAACATCTAGATCAAGTAAATAAATAATACCATAGGTATGTGCGAAAAGTATCAAGCAAAGGCCTTGCATGCCCAAATTTTTACCAGGCTCAAGATAAAGGCAACAAAAACAAAAAGTGCATGAATCAATAACTGTTGGACGTTCCTACAAATTTCACGTTCTTGCTTTTATTGTTATCGTTTTGCCAACTTCCATTCATTTCTCTATGGGGACAGTACTCCATGTTTTTAATAGCATAAGTACAACAAAGTTAAAAGACTGTTAAATTGGCCTTACATGCTCTAGGATTCTCATCATGTTTTTGCAATATAACAATGAGAATCTTGGGTTACGCGGTAAGACATTGCTGTCTCTCATATGTGATCTTATCATCAAAATCCCTCAAATTTGGTGCTAAGAATAATGAATAGTGGAGCTTTGATTTCCAAATTACTGATTATCATTTATGTGGGGCTCTTTCTTATCTTTTCACCCCCTAAAAGAAAAAAAAATAATCATATGGGTGTATAATCTTTGCGCCGAAAGTACTTTTGATATTTATGCAACTACTTGAATGCCTCATTGCTAACTTTCTCCACTTACACTTTTTAAATATGAACCCAATCCTGCTAACGTTATCCATAATTTATTCAAGTCTTAAATGGTCATGCTTAAATGTATCCTTCGAGATTTCAAATTGGAAGGGGAAAATGTATGATCATCATAGGGTATGATTTAGATTAGCTAATAAGATTTTGGACATCATAGCTTGGTCGGTGTTCCAAAAAGTAACACGTCTTCTGTAACCTTTGGTTTATATATAAAAGTTGGCATGATGAAAGGGATATAGAGTGGCTTTAGAGTTGACACAAAGATTCTCCCACAGAATCCATGTATTGCTTTACCTAATCTCCCAGTTCTATCCCAAGCACGGTAAAACCGTGCTCCTTTGTACTCTCTTGTTTTGTCCTTCTGCACAAGGGATGTGAAAGTTGTGCAGTTCTGAAGCTTCAACTGCTCACTTGGCTTTTTCAGCCTACATATGATGTCGTGCACCTTGTAAAATGCATTCTGCCCCTCGGTATTGATAACTTGTATTGGAATTTCTCAGCAGCAATTTTTTATTTTTTATTTATTACGTTAGGTATCCTGGCGTAGTCAGACTAATCCTAAATTCCTACGACCCCACCCCAAGAACTTAGGGGATGTAAATCTGAAAGCTCTTGAAGTCTTTGTCCTTAATGGAGTTAATGTTACTTATAGGTGTAGAATCCAAGACATTGACAGTCAAGTTAAAGGTACAGTTTTTAAGAGGGTCTTAATTATGAGAAGATGTCTTAAGTCATTTATTTTTAGACTAATCCCTGTTCGTATCGGGTCAATCCTTAAGAGATAAGGTGCTGGTTAAATAGATTTTTTCATTCCCAAGATCTCAATTAAGGAATGAAAGTGCTGAACCACTCACACCAACCTATTTAGTTTCAGATCCTCTTTTTAAATCACCCTATTCCAACCATACTTTCGTCATAAAATAACATTATTTTGTGACAGAAAATCTGATACCTAAGGGTACTTCCTATTGTATTGGATGTATATTATATACATATTTGATTAAGATTAAGCATAAAAGTGAGATGTAATGATTTTGTTTATGGTTCCAAGTTTTTTCACAAATCACAAGAAGAAATTCATTTTTATAATGTTAAAAGGTAGAGAAACATTGTTCTATCATGGTAATGTAATAACTCGCTCCATCCGATTGAATAACGAAACAGATAACGGCTAAGGATTTTTCTCTTTTTGCACTTGTTCTCTTTTTCAATCTCATTTTTCATAATGTTCCCTTGACAAACATGAAGTCCAAGATAGGTGCACGAATTCATATGCGGATCTATGTAGCAATTGACTAGGTCGCTCTTACAGGGGACATCCAAACCCACATGTAGTAAGAAAATCTGAAAATGACACAAAAGCATGCCCTGCCTCTGCCCTGCATTCTTTTCATCTAGTCCTGAGGTGCTTCGTATAAAAACCAAAATAATGGCACCCAGAGATATAGAATATGGGTGGATAGATTCTCCTTTGTGCTAGCTTGTATGTTTTGTGATAAAACGCCCGTAGGGTTCAAGGAATAGCAATTGACCACTTCGGTTAGAAATTTCATATTGGACAACTATAAAAGCATTAAATAATATATAATAGTATGTAAATCTCCTTCTCTTGAGCTAGTTTTTAGAGATGAATTAGGCACTTCTAACAACTTCAGTCATGAGGGCAATAAGTAGGTCTTGTCGCTGCGTGTCTTTTGGGACTAAGCTAGGAACGTTCCTCCATGCCGCTTATGTTTCACACGAGAACCACCTTGTACCTGGCACACCATTCACGCATCTACTCGACCAAAGTGGATTAAATGAAGCTAAGGTTGCTTAGTGAAAGACGAGCCTAGTGCGTTGCACATTTTCCTTTGACTTTTTGTGCACACCCAATTATGCAAGAAATGTAGAATTGATCCTGAACTAGAATTGA
Source organism: Erythroxylum novogranatense (assembly GCA_029891385.1). Taxonomy (NCBI): domain Eukaryota; kingdom Viridiplantae; phylum Streptophyta; class Magnoliopsida; order Malpighiales; family Erythroxylaceae; genus Erythroxylum; species Erythroxylum novogranatense. The sequence continues at coordinate 86,647,307 of CM057231.1, read as the reverse complement.
TCCAAGTGTGATTCTGACTTGCTTGCTTATTCAGGCGGCTGAACATTAACAGAAGAGCCCAACTCTTGTTGTGCAATATTTGCCTAAGATGGACCCAAATTCGAGCTTTATTAGTCAATTTCAAAATGTTCTGTAAGCTTTGTCAAGGCCTTCGTGTCTGCTAAAGGGAACTGGATGATGAAAAGGATAATTTCTACGGTTTCATAATTAGAGAAATAGATTCCCTTTTTCAACATTATGTCAACAATTAAGATATAATTTTGATCAATTTTATCAAAATATATTGAACAATGTTTTTTAATTACATTGTAATATTGACAATTTACAAAATTAAACTTGTAAATATTAACGGATGATGTATTTTAAGCCCCTGAATTCTATATTTAAAACACAACAGGAATGTAACAAGAGTCAAATCATGAAGGGTTTCAAAATGAAGATGATATTAGAACTTTTCATAGTCACACGCGAGACCCCACCTCCAAACTGACCAATTGAGGCTTGGCAGTGACTTCGCCCAGCAGCCATTAAGACGGTCTTAATGGCGGAAAACGTGGAATTTGCTTAGAAAAGGAGAATCGATAGACATTACGTAGAGGACATTTTTGTAGAAGACAAAAACATTGGAAGGTCGCTATTGGAATCATACCATGTTTTGATTTTGTGTAATTTGACAATTCGGCATGGTGATCGAAAATAATTTCATAGGGAGGAAAAGGCAGCTGACAAGAGCCTGTTTCTTGACAATTGGTAATTCTACCAAGTCATCCAAATTCCAGTGTTGGATAGAGTGGTTGGAAATGGTGAACATCGATCATCGACCCCTGACTTTGAGACAAAAGTTGGGTTTTGTAGCTATATGTGGCTCCCAATTGAAGATTGATGAATCGTTTCAGTGTCAAACTTACAAAACAACTCACAAATTTACCTCCCTTCTTGGAGCATATAGAATCAAAGGAAAAAGCAAAAAAAAAAAAAAAACAGTAAAATAGAACTTCGATTACAACAAATGGACCTGACAAAAGAGAAATAATCCAGTATCAGTGATTCTTCTTCACATGTGAACGAATTCAAACAGCCGTCCCTCTTACTAAAACTATTCAGCCTCTTGGTCGAACCCAACAAACAAAAAGGAAAGGTTGATGGTTTCAAGTGAAAGATTCTATACACTTATGGCCGAATCCGCTTGGTGGTATGCAGAAGACCGGATCTTTTCTGGCCACAGAAACAATTAATTTGCATGCTTCAGTGTGTATTGCAGGGTGTTAAATGATGTGGTCTGGCTTGTGCTTCCCGACAAAGAAGTGGAAGTGACATGGCTCCTGTATATGATTGCCGGGTGGCAAAAACTTTTAGGATTTTGTCTTCACATTAAACCAAAAGAAGTGTCTTCTTTTACACTGGGTTTTCATTAACCTTGCATGATCTATGTTCTGCCATTCGATTCTCTCTCTCTAACTACCCATTCATCCATCTATCCTCATCCTGAAATGTCCGAAAGGCTCTTTTGCTTGACGTTTTGAGAAGCCTGGACCATCGGCAGCTGCTTCAATAAATACTAAATAGACACTTGAATTAAGAAAATTGGGATCTGGTAAGCTATCTACTGCAGAAGAGGATGGGAGCTTTTAACGTGGTTAGTTGCCAGACCACGTCCCACCCACGACAACATCATTTTTGGTGTGCACGCATTTTAGTTCTTTAATCACAGTCAATTCCTGCATTAAATTGCTATAATTAGAGGGTACTTTCAATTAGCCATCCACGGAGTATCCTTTCAATATGAGAGAGTTATGACAACCTCATCAAAAGAGTAAAAAGAATAAGATGGAAGTAAAAATGATCCATCAAGAGATCTACCGAGAATAATAGACCCTTCCCTATATCTCTTGTTCCTTCCATAACTTTTACATATCGGCTTCCACGAAACTTTGGTGAGATAAGAGCGTGATTATTACTGTTTCTTTTGATGGTTTAGACTGACACGTACAGCATTGGATGCTTTATGTTAAGGAGGCCAAGGGACACTTTTTCTCGGTTTGCAAGACCAAAGACATTTGAAGTTCCCCACACTTCAACATCGACCTCGGCTCGTGTGTGTGTAAGGTTGAGCTAATAGTAAGTAATTTCTTATGCCGAAATAGTGCTGAATTGTTGATAACTTTAGCCCAGGAAAAATGCCATCTTGATGATAAACGAGAATGAAGAATCTCATGAGCACGACAGGATAATGCTTCACTGCAATTTGTTGATTTACCATATCCCAATCGATTACATCATTAATCATCTTCAGGCAAACAAAGATGTACAAAATGAATTGTTAATGAAATTGAACCTTTTTTTGTCCCAGGACTTCATCCCAAAATGAAAACAGTACAATGCTGGACAAAAGGAAAGTGTGAGAACAAAATGCAGAGTCAAAGATACATTTAGTTACAAACCTGTTTAAAGGGTCTCCCCCCACCTAAATGAGCTAGAACACCACCAAATTCTAACAGAACAAGCATGAATAAAATACGCCAAACCCAGAAAAAAAGAAAATGAAACACTGATATGTGAATATATAGAGGTCACTTTAAATACATCACACAAGCCTAATCAGTTAAAGAGCACTAGGCTATCATCAGTGTATTGTCTCGATGTGCTTACTCAGCTCCTCCAGCTTCTTCAGCCTCAACCTCTCGCTTTCACTCACCAGCTGATCAAATAAAGGAAACGATAAAATGATTAATTTTTATGCATAAATTGAAAAAATCATTAGAAGAAGAATTCATTGTCAAATTGGCATGCAATTTTACATATACAAATAACTTCTCAGCCATCACTGACAATCTTAACAAAACGAGAGTGAATCTGTAATGAGCAAGCCAAGATATCTGCATACTATAGCATTTCTTTCTCCAAGTTGCCACGAATGAAACTGTTCTATTCAAGATACGGAAAAGAAACAGACTGACCTCCATTAATTTGGTTATGAGCTGCACTTTTTCCCTGTTCTTCTCGTTGAAAGCCTCAAGAGCGTCTTTGTACTCTTTCTCCTGTGACAAAAAATAATCAAAATTTAGTGGCCCTTCCAGTTTGTCATATTCTAGCACAATAAATTTAATCTTTTGGACCTATTAGCCAAATACCTGCAATTATAATACAGTTTATAGTCACAAGGATTTGGTAAAGTAAAAAAAATTTACCTTCTTTTGGACAGTATGCCCTAATGGTTTTAGTTCTTTGTTCACCGAATCAATCTTCTTCCTGACCACAGCAACTTCTTTCCTCATGGGATCTGCTAAAGATTCTAGCTCCTGCAGAACAAAAATACAATTGGTAAAAACTGGAGAAATTACTTGCCAAAGAACAAAGCTTTGATTTATAAAAAGCAGAGACCTTTTGAGTTGAGAGCTCTAATAAGTTAAGACCATCCACAAAATATGTAGAGAAAACTAGAACCTAAGGCATGAAGGCATAGACTTGCTGAGCTGAAACAAATTACAAAGCTTTTTCTTTTATAGGATGGGTAGAGGCTCCAGCTAAACTAACATCAGCCATCCAGTGCCATAAGCTACCAGGATCCGGGTGTGAAACATTTACTTGAGTTGTGAAATTTAAAAGCCTCTGAAAAGAGGCCTCAAGGTTATCAGTTGCTTGTTAAAAACATACCCAAGACTTGCAGGTAATTTTGGCATGAGTGGCGACCACAGATTTCCAGAAAGAACAGAAAAATTGCTCCTTCCATTTTCAATTTTTTAATATTGTAAAATTGTATTTTCCTGACATAATGAAACCATACAAAAACAAACAGAGCAGAAACAAAAAAGATTCAAACTTTCTCATATTTGAACCCGGAAATCTCACAAATTTCAGCTAATTACCCAATAAAACAACGAAATCTAAGATTTTGAGAAGGAAGCTTGTGAACCCACCTCACGGATGGTAGCCAAACGTCTGGTTTCTTCCTCAACACGACCCAACTGGGCTTGGACCTTCTCCCTAACCTCCATCTTCTTCCTCTCAATCTCTTCCTCTTTGGCCCTAAAAGTGGAAAGAGCAGACCTTGACATCTCTTCATCTTCTTTAGACATTTGACTGCTGAAGCTAAGACTGCCTGAGGTTTGTACCAGTAGTTGGTTTTGTTGCTGTGGTTGCTCCATTTTTTGCACCAAGCTCCACAGAAACCCTTCTTCTTTGAAATTCTGTGTTTATGCTCTCTCTTGGTGCTCTCTCCGTATATCTCTCTCTCTCTCTCTGTTTTCTTTTGCTTTTGCTTTGATAGCTATTATGGGCTGCTTTTCTTTTCTTTTGCTGTTGCAATTGCTTATAAACAAGGGGTCTGGCTTTAGAAAAAGTTTTCAAAGTATGAGGCCAGCTTAGCTCTCTCTTTTTAATGAGCCAAAGTGATATTTAATAAAACGGCTATTTAGAAAATTGGAATTGATGGAATGACCCCAACAGCCAAAAACCACCGATTAAAGATAAGGGGTGTGGATTTGAACCTCTCAGTCTCAGGAATACAATGTGACCTTAAAATTTTGAAACCCGCCTCACACATTGTAACGTCACGAACCCCACAAGAAAATAAAATCCCACAAAATAATCATCATCCAGCTTTTTAAGGCTTCAATTTGAATTTGTACTTTTAGTTAAAGAACTCCAAATTGCGTTATTTACATATTTATATACTTCATGTCTCTATTTTTCCCTCTGCCTCTGCCATTTAAGACACCAGGACAATGGCCCTCTCAGGAGTCAGGACAGGAGTGTTCTCAATTTTCTTGTAAAATGTTGGCATACAGGCGTTTCCATCCATCCCTTGTACAGTATGATGTTTCACATAAATGGGATGACAGACTCCAGCCACATTTCCTGACTTACATAAGCAAAGACAGGAAAAGAAAAGAGTAAGAAAGTGTTAAAAACGAAACATTGCCTCGTTTTCGTTTCAATTTTCAATAATGAGATTGTTGCCATTAACTTTTTGGCAATTCGAACACAATTTGGTTAAAAGGTTCACTGACCGACGAAAAATGCACGTTTCTTCGTGTTAGGAAACAGCAAAACTATAATGATAAACAGTTTTCCATGGAACCATAGCCACAAGCTTTTTAGGGTGGCTAGCGTTAGAAGTTTATAGTTAAACCTACTAGTAGTTTTCTCGTAAATGCTGCTTGTCAATTATTAGGTACAATTCTCCCTTAACATCATGTCATTATGAGTTGGGGAAAATCAGCAGCAGCAGCCAGGATATGTGATGCAAATTCTATGAGAATGCAGAGAAGGAACAGAAGTCACTCATGTCATGCCCATCTCTTAGAGTTGACTCAATGAGCTGTATAATCAGAGGAGTTGCAGAACAAAAATAAACTTCAACTACAAGAATGGAATGAAATATATTGTTTTTGGCGGAAATGGAAAGTTGGCGTCCCAAAAGAGAACTCTGGTACAAACTTTACAGGGCAACATGTGTAGTGTAGAGAAAGTTGGTATAAAATTAAAGCAGATGTTTGCACAATTTTATGCTGTACATTAACGTTTGGGTGTGGCGTGGACAAGAAGGGTCACCTACACAAAATCCAGACCAATGATATTAGGAATCGTAATGGCAAAGGCAAATTGGGTGAAGGAGGAGGAGGTGGCAGCAGCTTAGCTAACCCTTTTGACAAAAATATCACTGCCTTTTCCTATATGGCACTTTCAAAGCAACTATCTTTTCTTTTCTTTCCTCGGCCAATTGCCATTTCCAATATTTGTCTCTCCTATTTTAAGTGGGCAAATTGTTTTTTAAGCAAGCAAAGTATCAATTATATTGAAAGAATCCAACTTTTGCAATAATTTTTGTAACAAAAAGTTACCATTTCGAGTCAGATTATTGTTGTTATTGTTATTATATTTTTAAAAAATTTTGATACCAGTTTGTCAAAAACAACTTATATACTGTTAGATTTTTTTAAATCTCGGATTTATTAAGTTGTTATTGTTGTTGTCCTCGCCTAAAAATTCTTAAATGATATTTTGAAAATGGTTTTGTTTTAGTTTTTATTTATATTGATAATTTCATTTTTACTAATTTTAGACGAATTACAAAAATCACTTCTAATAATAATAAATAGTGATGAAGTGGCATGTAAATTATAACGAGCTAAAAATTGGTAGGATTAGGTGAAGATGCACTTTAGATATTCTAAAACGATATTGTCGCTAGTTAATGGCTTTCAGCCTTTTCCTTGCTTTCATATCTGTACGTGTGGGGGACCGTTTCAGCAGTTTGACAAGTCGTCTTAATTTCCCTTAGTAATGTTCTCTAAACCAACCGTCACGATTTATGGTGGCCATAGGAATCTTAAGGTGGGACCTCAACCATAAGATTAGGGATCAAAGCAGACATCAGGGGTCACGACCATTACTACCTGTATTATTGATTTGTTTAATCATAAATTAAGAGAAGAAAGATGGGAACAATAACCTAGATTACCACCTAATTCCAGCATTCGACTTTGATTTAATAAGGGTAGAGTGTCCCCGTGGACTATTCGATTTGTCGTTTTAGATCCAACTTTCTTATATATATTGGAAATTGTAAGAAAACGAAAAAGAAAAAAGAAGCTTATGGTGTGGGAAAATCTCCACAGCATCACTGTCTAGGAGGTATCTCTCTACTCTTAAGAATCTTGTGTTGGTAGTTATAGGCCAACTGTACACTGGCATCATTATGATTGGCCTTTTTAATTTTTCTTTCCTGTATATTATAATCATAAATGAATATATTTGTTTTAAGTTTGGTTTTCTCTGCAGTGCGACACTTTCAGGTTGGCATTCAGCAACACAACTCTTTAAGTCCAATTATCTTATTATTAGCCCATGATGTAATTACGTGATCTGTTAGTTATCCATCATCCCTTTGTTCGGGGGATTTTATTCCCCTGTTTCTGTAAATAATGGTGCATATACTCCTCTCTTTAAGGAATTAGTTGTTGCTGCAATTTGTATTTAAAAGCCATTTTATTGTTCAATAAAGTTGTCTGGTTTTTATCGTATCCTTTGTGAGCTTCTTTATGGTATCAGAGCATTCCCAAAAACTCTAACGAGACAAATCCATCTTCTTATTCAATCCCAAAACAGAATGTCTTCTAGTTCAGAAACAAATACAACCATTGTCAATGCCGACAACACTACCAACAACACCAAAATCATCCAATTTAATCCAACCTCCCAATTACCTATCAAACTCAGCGGAAGTCACAACTTTGCAACCTGAAAAGCTCAATTCTCAATGCTAATGCATGGTTATGATCTTTTCGGTCATCTAGATGGCAATCTACCAGCTCCACCTACTACAACTAATGACGACAACTCCACCACTAGCTTTCACCTTTGGTTCCGTCAGGACCAGCTTATCCAAAATGCACTAATGGCCTCAGTTGATCCCACAATCGCTCCCACTGTCGCTGCTGCACAAACAGCAAAACAAGCATGGGATTCTCTACATACTGCCTATGCAAACAAATCTCAAACACGGATTTTCAGTCTCCGTGATCAACTAGCTCGCCTCACAAAGGATTCCAGTCCTATCACAGAATATTTGCAAAGTATTCGCTCTATCTCAGATGAACTTGCCACTGCCGGAGCACCAGTTTCCACATCTGAGTTGGTGGTAAAAATTCTCAGTGGTCTTGGTCCTGAATTTCGTGAAATTTCTGCAGCTATAAGAGCCCGAGACACCACCATCTCCTATGAAGAACTTTATGACAAGTTGCTTGATCATGAACTGTTCCTTCGCCATGAGGAATCCAAGACAAAACCCAGTCCTATTACTGCTGCCATTGCCACCAAAAACAATTACAGACCTCCCAATACCAGCAATAACAATTATCGTCGAACCATGACCAACTCAAACAATTCCACAAACGGTAACCAGCCATGGCGCTACAACAATCGCATCAATCACCCACCTCAATGGCGATCTCAAAACAATACTGCTCCTCGTTGCCAACTTTGCAACAAACCTGGTCATACTGCAAATGTGTGCCGATCTCGATCCCACAATCACCTTGAAGCAAAGGCAAATTATATCTCCGGACTGCAGGCAACATCAGACCCTTGGGTTGTAGACTCAGGTGCAACTCATCATATCACTACCAACCCACAAAATCTGCAGGAGTATCGTGGCAATCAAGATGTCTCAATGGGTGATGGTAACAAAATTTCTATAACTCACACTGGTTTAACTCAGTTACGTGCATCAAATAAGGTCTTTAAGCTTTCTCATACATTGTGTGCTCCTGCTATTAAACGTAACTTACTCTCTGTTTCTAAATTTTGCAAAGATAACTTAACATCTGTTGAATTCTTTCCGTTCCATTTTTTGATAAAGGACTTGACAACTCAGAGACCGTTGGTGCGAGGCCAGAATAAACACGGACTGTATGAGTGGCCAACGTCATCCTCCTCAAGCACACCAAAAGTTCATCACACATCTATTCCTGTCTCTGTTGCTACATGGCATCGACGTTTGGGTCATCCTCATTTTCGAACCTTGCAATTTATTTTAAATACATTTTCTTTACCTTCCGCCCAACATGATAAATTCAATTTTTGTAATTCTTGTTTGTCTAATAAAGCCCATCGACACCCCTTTCAGACTTTCACTTTGTCTAGCACTAGACCTCTGCAAATTATTTTTAGTGATTTATGGGGTCCATCTCCAGTTTTATCCATTGACAAAAAATTATACTACTGTGTTTTTGTCGATCAATTCACTCGATATACCTGGCTATATACATTGATAAATAAAAGTGATATCAAAGATGTTTTCCAAAAATTTCATCCATTGGTGGAAAACCATTTCAACACCAAAATTTCATCTCTTTATACAGATGGTGGTAGTGAATACAAAAGTCTTGATTCTTATCTCAATTCTAATGGCATTGAACATCTGTTAAGTCCCCCGTATACACCTCAACGAGTTGCTCTTGCTGAACGTCGTCATCGACATATTGTTGAAACAGCAAGAACACTCCTCCACGAGGCATCTCTTCCCTCCAATTTTTGGTCTTTTGCGTGTCATCATGCCGTTTATCTCATCAATCGCATGCCAACGCCTCTTTTAAACAATGAGTCACCATTTCACAAACTATTCGGTGAACAGCCAAATTACAAGGCGTTAAAAACATTTGGCAGTCTATGTTACCCTTGGCTTACGCCATATTCAAAAAATAAGCTTGAGCCTAGGTCAACACCATGTGTCTATTTGGGTTTTTCAGTTATTTATCATAGTCATCAGTGTTTTGATCCTAAATCATCAAAGATCTTTCTATCACGTGATGTCCATTTTTGTGAAGATATATTCCCTTACAAAACTATCTTTTCCAGATTTCATCATATCAATTTAACATGGGAACCTCCTTTACTCAATCAGCACCCAAGTCCACCTGCATCTCATCTTCACGTAGACTCCCAACTACCACAGTCTATAATCATTTCACGCAAATCTTCACCACCGAAACAGGGACAACCTCTTCAGGCCACTCACTCCCAGTCCAGTAATCATGGGTCTCCTCCAATATCCCAGCCTTCGAATCCCCCTACTGATTCTATCCATAATATATCTCCACCTTCCACAACTGTTCCACCCACGCCACCTCTACCCCCCTCATATACTCAACACACCTCTTCATCACGCCAAAAAATCCGAGACAAAATAATCACTCGTTCTCAGCATAATATAATCAAACCGAAACAAATTTTTGACTACCTCGCCCATTCTTCACCACCCATTACCCCAACTTCATTTCAACAGGCCAATCAAACACCTGAATGGCAGATAGCAATGCGGGCTGAATTTGATGCACTACTGAAAAATCAGACATGGGAATTGGTACCATATGACCCCTCTAAAAATATTGTCTCTTGTAAGTGGTTGTACAGGATTAAGACCAATGCAGATGGCACAGTTGATCGCTACAAGGCTCGTCTCGTCGCAAAGGGATATACTCAAAGGCCTGGAGTTGATTTTCATTCAACTTTTAGTCCGGTTATAAAACCAACAACGGTTCGCATCATACTATCCATTGCGGTTCATTTCAACTGGCCTCTTCGCCAACTCGATGTCAACAATGCTTTCCTTCAAGGACATCTTGCTGAAGAGGTATACATGTTGCAACCCCCTGGTTATGAAGACAAATCTCATCCAACCCATGTTTGTCGTCTGAAAAAGGCCATTTATGGCCTTCGACAAGCACCTCGAGCTTGGTATAATGAATTGACAACGCATCTGTTTCAAATGGGTTTTTCAAAATCCGAGTCAGACACCTCACTTTTCATTCGCCATCGACTTACATCCACTGTCTATATTCTGGTCTACGTGGATGACATTATTGTCACCGGCAGTAACATCCAGATTATTGATCAGGTCATCTCGTCCCTTGCTACCCGATTTTCTATTAAGGATTTGGGTAATCTTCACTATTTTTTGGGCATTGAGGTTCTTCGCAAGTCTACTGGTATTGTTTTGTCTCAATCAAATTACATAAATGAGATACTGAGGGATGAAAACATGACTAACTGCAATTCAGCCACAACTCCGATGAGTTCCACTTCCATGCTTCATGTTAATGATGGTGCCCAGCCGACTGATGCAACTCGATATCGGAGGATCATTGGAAAGCTTCAATATCTTTCCTTCACACGGCCAGACATTTGTTTTTCTGTTAACAAACTATCGCAATTTATGCATTCTCCATCGGAAACCCATTGGAAAGCTGTCAAGCGTGTTTTAAGGTATCTTAAAGGTACTGTTCAGTTTGGACTGAATTTATCAAATGGCTTTGAATTTAATCTCCACATGTATTCTGATGCGGACTGGGCTGGAGATATCACTGATCGAGCATCTACCTCGGGATTTTTTTTGTTTCTCGGTCAGACACCGATCAGCTGGTCGTCTAAAAAGCAAAGAACCATAGCTAGATCATCGACTGAAGCGGAATACAGAGCAGTCGCTTCTGCTCTTGCTGAACTGACTTGGGTCAAAAACTTGTTAATTGAACTGCACATCTCCATCAAACAAGTCCCGATTATCTACTGTGACAATGTTGGTGCAACATATCTTTGTGCAAATCCAGTCTTCCATAGCCGAATGAAACATATTGCAGTTGATTTCCATTTTGTGCGCAACCAAGTTCAACAAGGACTTGTGAACGTTGTTCACATTCATGGAGCTGATCAGTTAGCTGATACTCTAACAAAGGCTCTTCCTCCCTCTGCATTTGATCTGCACTTGGTCAAGCTAGGTGTCCTTAAGGACAGCCTATCTTGAGGGGGGCATATTAGCCCATGATGTAATTACGTGATCTGTTAGTTATCCATCATCCCTTTGTTCGGGGGATTTTATTCCCCTGTTTCTGTAAATAATGGTGCATATACTCCTCTCTTTAAGGAATTAGTTGTTGCTGCAATTTGTATTTAAAAGCCATTTTATTGTTCAATAAAGTTGTCTGGTTTTTATCGTATCCTTTGTGAGCTTCTTTACTTATACAAGGTAAAGCCTCATCATTAGTGGAAGATCTCATTAACAATGGCTAAACACATGCTTTGTTAATTCAGTAGAAAGACAGAATGTTCACTCACTGATTTTCTTTTCCTTTTCTTGGTTGACCGCAGGAGGCGACTCTTCTGCTACAATTTCCTACATATGAAGTGTGATATGGGTGTCTTTTCTTCCCCCCAAATCATGCCCCAATGCTCTCTGCCCTTGCTGAACATGTTAAGACCAAAACCAGGTCTTATGGACTTGCAGAAGTTGACTGGATTGCTCCAGACTTTGTTCAACTTTGTTGACCACAGACCAGGTGCATTATTAAAGCTGTAATAAACTCAATAAGAGTAAAGTCAACCTTTCAGAAATGCATTATTCTTCTTGTGAAGAAAGTGTATTTGGGTTCTGAAAATGCTTTGGTTTACGCCTCTGCCCAAAGCTTTGTTCTTAATTTTCAGTCAAAAACGCAAGCCCTTATCTGTTGCTCTTCTTCGATATTACTCATATTCCTTTGTTGACAGAAACAGAAAACAACAGTATAAGATACTCTAGAGCTTGATCGACTCCATAGAGCAGTGGCGCCCAATTAAGATAAAAACTTAAATACATAAAACTTAGTCAATAGAAAAACATCCACGTAAACCTATGCAAGAGGTGGATTAGTTGAAGTTATACCTGTTACCTGCTACGTTAAAAGATACGATTGATCATAATACCTAATCACCTCTATACTTCAGAAGTTAACTCGAAAACAAATTTTATTTATGCCATGTTTTAGAATGCATGAAGACTTACTTAGAAGGGAGTGCTTATTGATTGTTCAATACTTAACAAGTCTTATCCAAGACTTGGTACACCAACTACACAGAGTAGGCATGTTAAAGAATGAACAAGTCAAATGTCGATGAGTTGCTGGCTTATGAAAGCGCGAAGCGTTAAGACTTTGTGAAAGGCATTAACCACGAACGACCAAATTACATTATCGGTTGTACTATACTATAAATTAAATGTTGACTTGAAATATTTAAAACAGGTTTAATTCGTTGTCTAAATGGTGGAGAACCGTCCAAAATAAGCTGGAGTTGGGGGATATTAGGAATGTCAACTGTTCACTAATCTTGTTAAACTAGAGGATTAAGTTATTTTTTGAAATAGAAAATGAATTAAGAAGAAATAAGTTCAACATGTTACAAAGGGAGCCAAGCCAAGCTAGCCTGGGTGCGACGCTTCGGACAGCTCTATTAAAACATAGGAAGACCTACTGAGTCACTAAACGGGAGGCAGAACTACTAACCTAGTGTGTTAAGTTTTTTTTTTTTTTTTTTAAGATTCATAGAAATCTTGTAGGCGTAGGCGAGTTAAGTGGGCATATTTTTTGAGGGTTTAACTGACGCACCATCTCACAGACGGGCCAAACAGACGCACCTCATTATTGAAGGCCCAACTAATTCTCTATCTATAAGTAAAACTTCGACTGCCCCAAAACATTTCTATCACAAAAGACCATAAGCTATTGTATTTCTTTCTGCCCGTTGTAGTTGGTAAAAGTGAGCATTTTTTTTAAGAAATTAAAATTTGAATTGAAGAATAGTAGAAACGCTAATCAGGACCGGTCTTGGGAAGGATAAGAAGGGCATTTACCCAGGCCCACATTTATGAAAAACAAAATAAAAATTATTCTTAATTTTTATAAAAAAATAAAATAAGATAAAATAAGGCTCACTTTTGACTATGATCATAAATACCAAAATTAGGAAAAAAAAATGACTCAATTCATTTTTGGCACTCGTAAAGAGCAAAACGAGACAAATCCTCTTAATTCTTGTTTCTTTACATAATTTTTCATTTATTTTTTAATTGTTCTCTTAATTTTTCAACACAAACACCCTTATAAAACCGCCATCATCTCGAACGATAACGTTGCAAGCAAGGACGTCCACAAGACTTGACGTCATTTTGCCAAAGGGGGTTAAAAGCCAACGCCACACCCTCCATCTGCTCTCTACTTCGTGACTTACGGTTCTGGAGACGACAGCGTTGCAACCAGGGATGTGATGTCCACAAGACTTGATCTCATTTTGCAAAAGGGGTTAAAAACCAACATCACACCCCCCCCAATCTGCTCTTTACTTCGTGACTTAAGGGTTCAGAAATCACAAAGGCGATCTTCCACTAAGCGTATTCAGCACCAAAGGTAAGAATCTACGTTGTGGATGCATGAGTCTACTCCATTATACTTCCTTTAATGTTTTCCACCCTTGCTAGGCCTGGAATTCATCTAGGAGAAGTCGTGGCAGCAAAGGGTCAGGCTTAATCGAGGTAAGAGTTGTTCTCAGTTATAACAACTTATCCTTTTTCCAGTTAAACACATTATATTTTCCAACTTATTAACTGTTATTATGATTGTTTGCACCATAACTTCTTTGGAATGCTCTTTGTACTGAAACTCCCTCCTATCCTTTCTTTCCATAACTACTGAGAGGTTATGGCATAAATTAACTCTGTTAAGAATGCAAGTAGTGGAGCTTTTCATATGGTTAGTGCTTTCATTATAGTTTCTCCACATAGTACAAGGATTTGATTTGGCCTAGCCATCAAGAATCAAAATATAAAAGACTACTATTTTCATATGCAAATTGGTTTCTTCAAGACATTAATAATTTCCTTACGAAAAAGATATCCAAAATAATTTCATGGGTCAGTTCACATATGACATTAATTTTTCATTGTATAAGTGCAAGATATTAGAATTATGAACAAGGAATAGTTCTTAGTAGGCTACTAACCTAGTTCCACATCAAAAAAGGATGAGAAATTCTAGATTTTGAATTAATCCCTAATAAGGATATCATTTTTGTGGTTGTTTGAAGCATATAAAAAGAATTTGCCTTTGTAAATATTAGTTAATCTTACTAGGAGATTAGTTGAAAAAGATAAGGTGTCAATGATTGTCACATATGGAATGACTATTATTTCTTATTTTGGTCTACTCGACTTAAATCTTCTTGAATTGTATATGAAACTCTAATTTATTCATTTAATCCTCTAATCACTTTTCCTTTTATTGAACTTGATGTTTGACCTTTTGTTTGAATATTTAGCAAATTAACTTCCAATGATAAAATGTTAATGATAATATATTTATTATCATTAAAACTATGGGTTAGAATCTTATTTGATCCAACAATCTCTTCTTTTTTATTATGACACAATATTTAGTGATATTAAGAAAGATAAATGACAATAACAAAAGTTCCACTATGTCAAGCTAACATATAGTGCATACTCCTCGTGAGTCCATACTTCATTAATTTATAAAGATTTAAGTATCAGTATCATCATTTTGTATCCCTTTGTCAATAGAAAGAGATTGTTGGATCAAATAAGATCCTAACCCATAGTTTTAATGATAATAAATATATTATTATTGGAAGGTAATTTGCTAAATATTCAAACAAAAGGTAAAATATCAAGTTCAATAAAAGGAAAAAGTGATTAGAGGATTAAATGAATAAATTAGAGTTTCAGATACAATTCAAGAAGATTTAAGTCGAGTAGACCAAGAATAAGAAATAATAGTCATTCCATATGTAACAATCATTGACACCTTATCTTGTTCATTAAATGAATTAGTAGATCAATAATTATATGCAAGGCATAATATATAAATCATTTCCTAATAAAGAGAAAATTTGTTTTGAAATTTAAAGAAAATCACATGATTTTCAAACTTTGGGAAATTTTTGAAACTATTGTGAACCATGTCTTCATCATAATGGAGTGTTATAATTCTTTAGGAAAAATTATTGGTAATTGATGTTCAAACTTTTCTTAAAAGTTGGTTTATTTATGGATTCAACTCGCCTACCCCGATTTCCAGTGTGGCATTATTTGATTTGCAAACTAGTGAACCACTGGCTAATCGTTGGAGATATGTTGAAGTAAAATAATAGATATTAAGTGTGATAGGTCTATATTTTACATATTATTTTGGGTTAGTTTACTTAGTATTTGGTACGTGTATAACATATTTTATATTGACTATGTTATGTTTTAATGTGTAATTTATTGTCTTGTGGGTGATGAATATGAAGAAATAACAGTTGATTTAGTACAACTTTCTCCATAGTTTTCCAATCTAGGAGATATTAGAGTCATTTTGAAGATAAAAAACTAGAAAACCAACTTTGTAGAAGACATGTGAAGCTAATTCTAACTTGAAGATGTCTAAAAATGGAGAAGTTGGAGGAGCCTGTGACATCTTATCTTATTCTTACCTTCTACTTTTTTCTTCTATGTTGAGATTTAATTGTTTGTACTTTGTTTGCATTATGTTTAGTAGCTACAAATCCTAGTTAGGGTTAGAGATGTAGCTTTTAAAGATTCTTTGATTATTTTATGGTTAAATTTATTCTCTTTTTCTTAATGTTGGATTTGTCTTCATAGATTCAATAAGGATTATTCAAAGAACCGACAGGTGAAATAGAATTCATGCACCAGAAGAATAGAGGTTAGAGATGTTGCTTTTAAAGATCCTTAACTATTGTTACATGATTTGATTATTTTATGTTTAAACTTATTCTCTTTTTCTTAATGTTGGAGTTGTCGTCATAGATTCAATCTTAAGGAGTAAATCTTGGGTAAAAGTTCATTTTCTACGTTCTGTAATTAATTTACAGTTTATACTGGAATGTATGAGTGTTTCTGAAACTTGGTTTCTGACACCTCACCTGAATAATTCTATTCAAAATCTAGTAAGATGATTATGGTCTTTATCGCTTCTATTATTTATGTCATGCGAAAAGATTAATCAATTTATAGACTAATGCCGACTGGATTTGGTAGATGATTCACCATTATTTTAAGAAACAACCCTTTCATCAGCATTTGCATCAGTCCTTCCCTTCTCTTTGGTGTTTAGCATAAAAATGTGTATTTTGATTTTCTACTTTTGCAGTTATACTAGAAGAAAGTAAACTCTTTGCAAGTCCATAGTTGCAGTCGCAGTCAGTCACAGTCATGGAACATGATAGTCATGAGTCTAAACGAAGGCCAAGTGGTTCTTTTGGTAGGGCTAGCAGTGGCAGACATTCTCTCACAGTCATGGAACATGATAGTCATGAGTCTAAACGAAGGCCAAGTGGTTCTTTTGGTAGGGCTAGCAGTGGCAGACATTCTCTGAACTTGTCACGACGTTTTTCCTTCCAAAGTGATGAAAAAGAAAGTGAAATTGTTTCAGAGGCAGGTGATATTGGTGATAGGGCTTTGTGCAGTAGCCTTCACAGTGATGGTAGCAACATTAGACTTTCCTTGGATAATTCAGTAGAGAACGGGGCTTTTTTGGCTCCATTGTCAAGCAATTTGTCTCATTCAAATGGGCTCACAGCTAATGCTTCAGCAGCAGCTTTGCATTCAGGTTCTCAAGTGGCACCCAAGCCAGAAGAAATTATATGTCCTTTATCTACTGAAGTAATGGTCGAATCTAAGAAAAATGTCCAAGTGAGCTTTAGACTATTTGTTTTTAATGTTGTCTTTTTTGATAACATGGTATTCTTTTGCTTTTTTCTTTTTTTTTGAGTTATTCATTATATGGGTAAAACTAATTTGTTTCTTACTTCTATGTTCAGGAGAGGGATAAAGCTCTGACATTGTCACCATTTGCAGATTATATCACCTCTCTTGTCTATCTAGCTGTTTTTGGAATTCTTGGGGTAATATTTGTCACGTTTTATATACAATGAGTCTTAAATGTTATACCCATAAGTTTTTTCTGGATTCTTGTCACACCTTCTTTGATTTTGTAAGTGCATTATCTGTATACTGTTTTCCTCATATAGCCTTGATAATAGTTTTATGGTAACGTCTTGTAAGTGTCTAAATTGTTATTGACAATACTGACGTCTGGAAAATTTAGTCATCACATAATATTTTCACAAATATGTTAACAACTTGTAAGTACCACTGCTTCTAGTTCTTGGTTACTTGATGATCGTTGATGTCAATAGTATGGAAGCTTAGTCGAAATGAGCTCATGAAATTACTTGACATTTTAGCCAAATTAAAGAATCTGTCTTCCTTCGTTTTATAGGTTCAGAGAACTCTTAACCCTTAGTTACCATAATCGTTTAGGTGCTTGGCATCCGAAAAATAAGTTATGAGAGTAGAAAAGGGGGGAAATTTCGGTTGAAAAAAGTTAACGAAGGATCAGTTGGACAGATACACTGTTATTTGTTGCGTGGTGTGTTTTTGCAATTTTAGAAAGTATTAACAGGCTAGCATCATATACTGTTAGGAGAGACTCATTGGTACATACGTAAATTAATTTTCAGTTATTGGTTGACAAAATCCCTTTTACACACTCTCCTTTCCCAACTTTATTATTTCCTCTTCAGTTCACTTTTTGATGATGGAAGATGTTTCGTTTCTTCCACTATTCTGCGTAAACTAATGTTTGAAACATCATGTTGCAGGTTCTGACAAGGTACTTGCTACAAAAACTTTTTGGCCCTGGGATTGCTGGTGTTACAAGTGATCACTCCCCATTATACCTCGATCTTCCTTCTAACATGGTATCTCTCCCTCTCTCTCTCTCTTCTTCTACAAAAACATAAGCGCAGCCCTTGTTCTTTCACACAAATTTACTCTTTTGCAATGTATATCCCCGAGTAACATGATCACATGAGTTTAACATGATCACATGAGTTTGGCACGCATATTTCTCCTGTTCAAGCACCATCATTCTTGATTGTAAAGGGTGAAGCTACTTATTTTGTGCTGAAAATATGCATGAATTAATTCTGTTAAGAATGCAACTAGTGGAGCTTTTCACATGATTTTCATATGGTTAGTGCTTTCATTCTAGTTTCTTTATGTATTATAAGGCTTTCAGTTGGCCAAGCCAGCAAGAAACAAAATAGCAAAGACAACTGTTTTCATATGCAAATTGTTTTCTTCAAGACATAAATAATTTCCTTACGAAAAAGATATACAAAATAATTTTATGGGTCAGTTCACATATCCCATTAATTTATCATTTTGTAGGTGCAAGATATTAGGATTTTCAAGAGTCTTGTACTGATTTAATTATTAATATATTTATCAGCAAGAGTGGAGTTACATACCCTCAATTGTTAACTCCAATTCTTTGAATGCTTAAAGTTAAGAGTTTGATTCTTCATTCTGTGTAATTTAAAGACTATGTAAGCAACTTGTCTCGCCAAACTTCAAGACCTATGCGACCTTGGGCGCTGGAGGGGACTAAGATGTTAAAGTATATTGTGAGAGTGTTAGATGAAACTGGACTTTTCTTACTATCATCTACTCTTGATTTCTTAAAAGAAACAAAAATATTATCTTTTGTTCCTTGATCAAAATTTTGTTGTTTGTTTTCCTTAATGAATTGTTTTTACCTATTCTATTAGGTTGGCTCTTTCTTAATGGGATGGTTGGGTTTCGTTTTCAAAGGAGATATATCCTATGTGTCTACACATCTGGCCATTGGGTTAACGACGGGTTATTTGGGAAGTCTCACTACATTCAGTGGCTGGAATCAGAAAATGCTTGATCTGAGTGTTAATGGTCAGTGGGTATTTTCTGTGGTTGGAATTTTGATAGGTAACGTGGCACTTTGCATGATATGTTTGTACTATGGAGCAAGAGCTGTTTATCAGTAGGTGTCATTCATCTGGCCAATTTTTACTTCATTTTAGCAGGATTGTTCTTGGCAGCCTACTCCATCAAATTTGGTGTTGAAACTGCCAAGTGGTTCAGGTTACTTCTCGAAAAGCTAAATAAAAATAGAAACTGCTACACCTGGAGGGTGGACAGCTGGAAGCGTCATTTACTAGTTATGGTGGTGTTGTTGCTAATACTGGCTCTGTTATTGATTGTGAGTGGCACACAGCTTAAAGAGGACTATAACACTAATGCCAGTGGCGCCCAACTATGGGTCGCATGCATAGTTGCAGCTCCAGGGGTCTGGATTAGGTGGTTCTTAGCACGACTCAACGGACGTGGGCTGGGAAAGACGGGACATTTCAAATGGTTGCCATTTGGTACTCTAGCTGCCAACGTCTCTGCGGCTGCCATCATGGCAGCAATCTCTACTTTGAGAAAAGCTGTAAGTTACTCCTAATTTTCTCTCCTAAAACCCACTGAATCAATAGGGCCCGTCCTTTTAACTTTGCCTATTACATACCGGGTTATATGAGTGTGTATTTATGAGTCATTGAGGAGGTGATGAATATGCAGGTGCATACGAAGGCTTGGAACATTATTTCAGCCGGCATACAGTTTGGATTTTTGGGTTGTTTAAGTACAGTTTCAACATTCATGGCTGAATACTACGCAATGGAGGAAAGTACAAGAAGTTGGAGGGCCTATGTGTATGCCCTGACAACCATTATCCTCTCATATGTTCTGGGGATCCTAATCTACTCTGTGCCTGTTTGGATAAGAGGATACAAGTAGGTGAGCTTTCTTTACAATTTCTGTTCGTTTGACATGATGCACATGTGAATACTAAAGCCCCAATTCTGGTACTCTGCCTTTGACATGAGCAAAAACGTTGGACCATTCCAAATGTCTGCCCTTGACTAGAGTATGGTACTTGCAAAATTTGGTTTCTTCCAGAAATCAAGGCCCCGTGTAACAATGACATGTAAAGAAATTATATATTTTTTATTCTCATATTATATTAAATTGTCTAGATAGAGTATTACTAAATTTTATAACGTGAAATATGAGTGGACTCGACATCAAACAAAACCCAACTTTGTAGAGAAATTGAGGCTCATTATCATGTCGTGTGTTGTAATACATATGATAATTTATCGTGCTTAGGAGTATTCAAAGTCAGGAGATTTGTTGCTCTCTTTATATGATAACTTATACATGCTATGAACACCTGAATTGAATTGGGTGCAGAGTTTTGCGGGGACTAGGGATTACTTGTTATGACTGCAATTGTTAAGATACCGTCATAGTCTCACAGACTGGGTTGTATAGAGAAGATTGGTTCAAGTTTTTTTTTTAATTTATTTATGACAGATATATGCTATCAACAAAGGCCATTTTGTTAAAAAAAAATTGCTACCTTTGTCCCATTGAGCTACTTAAATTGCTTTTCTCCTGATATAGATCTTGTTTGGCAAACAGTTAACTGATTTTATCAGCTAATTTAATCAACGGATTGTATTAGTTGTTTGTTAAAGATATTTAGTAAAATTAGCCGTTTAGTATTAACTTTTTATATGTAAAATGACTTATAAGGACGTGATTTTAAAAAAATAACAAAGAGTATTAATATTATATATTTTAGTATTTCGTTAAATATTCTTATAAGAATTTAAATTTTAGATATTTAATTTTATAAAATTAAATTTATAATTTCAATAAAGAACATAGATCATTATTATTATTATTATTATTATTATTGATTCAATTAATTAAACTATTAAGTTTTTAAATATTTAATGTGATTTGTTTTAATATTATTTATATTATAGATAAATTATCATATCAAATTTTCTAAAATTGAAATAAGTTTATATTAAATTTAGACTTGGAATATAATGCATTTCAATTTAAGTTATTAGCCTTTTGCTTAAGAAATAAGAAGTAATATATATCATAACAATGAAGATGTTTTAACCACAATTTCATCTCTTACGGGCTGCCTTTTACTATTTTCAATCTCAACCTTCTGTAAACTTTTATCATCAATATCATCACCTCCGCCAACACTATCAATCAATCCTCCAACCGATACATTATCAACCAAATCACCACTTTCTTTATATTCATCAACTCCGGAAGAGCCTCCAAGAAAATAAGCTCCCAAATTGGGCGGCTTAGCTCCTACATCCTTGATCCCATCTCGACCCACTTCATCGAATACACCACTCCTACCATCAAAATTTTTCAACTATCTTTTTGATCACATCTTGGTCGACCCATCAACCTCATTCACTGCTTCCCTATTGGAATTGCCCCCACTTCTATTGTTGAAATCGCGTAATGAAAAAAAGTCAGGATAAAAAAGCCCAATTTTAGCTTCTTTAAAGTTTGTTCTTAATAAAGGGATTCAGTCAGCGGTAATTGTCCATATCGAATGAAACATGTGTAGGATGAGATTAGAGAGAATGAACGAATTTCTCATGCTGTTGCATCATAAAGTTATAGATCAAGATAAGCTTTGGTTATAAGGAATTTACTGGAAGGTAACATGGAAAATCTCAAAAATTGGTGGTGGAATTGGAAATTCAAGGTATTCTTATTGTTATTTTTAGCCTACTTGCTTAAATAAATGAAACTATTCAAAGAAAAGCTTACTTGTCTGCAGCATTCTTTAGATTACTGTCTGTCTATCACCCTGATAACAAATCTTCAAACATGTTAGCTGGACTTGAAACATCTGAGTATTTGTGAAGCTACTTAGATTACTCCTCAACCTAAGGAGTTGTGAAGAGACCTGTGAATGATTTTGCCGATCTCGAAGATTGGATCATGGTCAACCCTGTGATGGTAAGATGGATCATGGTTATCATTAACCCGTCGATTCAATCTATGATATCCTATATGGAAGATGTGAAGGATCTTTGGGATGACTTGAAGGAATGCTTCTATGTGGGAAACAGAAGGCGTACTCATCAGTTAAAAAAGCAAATTAGTGGCTATACCTGCAAGGACAGACTGAAGTAGCATACTACTGGAAGTTGAAGGTCATGTGCGAAGAACTTGATGGCTGTACCAAGATTTTGATGTGCAAATGCGACAAGGGCTCATGCCAATTGGAGAAGGGAACTCTGGCTGAGATGTCTAGAATTCACGAATTTCTAATGGGTCTCGACGGAGCAGTTTATGGAATAATTCTTTCCAATCTTCTCAGCGTAGACCCTTTACCTTCCATGAGCTGTGTATATTTTATTATAATTCAATAGGAACATCACAAACAAGTGGTCCGGGCATGGGAAGAAAGATCAGAAGCTATGGCTTTGTAGTTTAAGCCATGACTCGAGTGAAGAAACATGTTGGGAGTGAGAAAGTGACATGTTTAAACTCCAAAAAGACGAGACATGGCGTGGAGGATTGCTATCAAGTCGTTGGATATCCGAAGCGGTGGACTTTGGGAAGAGGAGGCAGGAGTGCTGCTGTCAAAGCTGTGGAATTGTGGAAGTGTCGGGAAAGCAGCTGTATCAAACGCTACAAAAGTGAGTTCTAGCAGTACCTCAACACAAGGAGAAATGGTCTTGACCGATACTGACCGAAGGGGATTTCCTTTATCGGGTGAAGATTGGGCTACGCTTATTGCAATGATACAAAAACATAAAAGGGCCTGCGATAAGGACTAAGAAATACTTGACTCGTAATTGGCTTTAACACATGACCAGAAACAAAGCTCTTCTCATGAATTTGAGTGACTTCAATAGGGTTGCCTAATGGGCAATCAACGGAAGCTGTCCAGGAGGGAATGGTTAATGTTGGACATGGATTGGTTTTGAATCATGTTTTGTTTGTCCCATTACTTAACTGTATTGTTATCCCAAATGCTCGTTTGATAGAAGATTCAAGTTGTATCGTCACATATACTAATAAGCTATGTGTGATACAGAACCACACTTTAAAGATGCTAATAGTAATTGATGCAGGTGAGCAATGAGATGAGATTTGTCTCTTTGGAGAAGCTTCTTTCTTCATTATGTCCCGACAAATGTAGTCGCATGTTCATATTCCAATTGAGCAATTTTCTTTTTTTGATTATTTAAAAAAAAAAGATTCTTCTTTTACCAAACATTTGTGGCTCTAATCATGATATGATAACTTTCTTATAAATTATAATAAAACATGAAATCTTTTTCGATGAATCCTTTATTCCTCATTCTTTGAGATCATAAAGATTTTTTCAAGTTTAAATTTGTTCATTTGAAATATAGGATCTTCTACTTTATTTTCTTTTTATTCATTTATTTATTTATTTATTATTATTATTGTTAGAACAAATTTAGTGCATGTTTATATTCTAATTGAACAACTTTCTTTTGGACCATTCTAAAGGATAAGATTCTTCTTTTACCAAACATTTGTGAATTCAATCATGATCTGATAACTTTTTTAAATTACAGTAACTTGAAATCATTTTGATCAATTCCTTTACCCTCATTCTTTGATATCATAAAGATTTTTTCCAAATTTGAATTTTTTATTTGCAATATAGGATATTCTACTTCATTTTCTTTTTATTTATTTATTTATTTATTTATTTATTTATTATTATTATTATTATTATTATTATTATTATTATTATTATTATTATTATTATTATTATTATTATTATTATGTACTCTTTTCTTATTCCCTTTCATCATCACTCATCACTTAAGTTTCATAGGTTTGCTTTGATCTTATAAATTCAAACTCATTTTCTCATTTAACGAAGGGAACAAAAAAAGCATATTGATTTTTTGATTAAAAAAAAGTATTATGTGAAATCTTCAATTTTTTTCTCTTTTGCTATCCCTGTGTCATAGGTTCAATGTTTGAACCAATATAGAACCTCTTCTTTTATATATGTATGAATCAATATTATTACATTCTGATTTTTTTCTCGATACGTCCTAAGGAAAATCTCGAATTGGACCCCAAATTGACGGGTTAGTGTGTGCTTATCCATATAGTTTTGCACTCTTCAAATAGAAATCCAATTTTGAAAGATCATGACTTTTGTGCTTGGATGGGTCTATGAGATCCTTTCAATGAACTATGTTGTGTTGAAAGGACATCTATCTAATCTAATCGTTTGCGTAAAGCACACGGTAGCAACGGAATTAGGAAAAATATGCAGAAAAGATAGTTCTTTCTTATTGACTACATTTTTTGTTCTATTAGTATTGTAACATCCCATCATTGATGGGAGGGATAAAATGGTAAATTTGGATTTGATTGTGAATGTGTATTATACATGCATAATTTGGTCTCTATATGGATATGATTGGTAAATTCGACAAATGCACATGATCGTACTTACATTCGTGACAATTCCAGGCATATGTGTTTATAAGTGGAGTTTTAGTGAAAATGGGAATTGTGTGTTTGAAAATTGAATTGGAGTGAATTATGTGTTTTCTGCATAAAATTGCAAAGTGGGTACCGATGAGATTTTCGGTATTGAAAATGACTGTCCTATTGACACTCCCATTTAAAGACATAATTTAGGAATTTTGTTTTAGCATGAGCCATTGAAATTTGGAGAGATTTATGAAAGTCAAAGCGAATGAATTGATTGAATTGGAATTTGATAGGCATGCAAGTGAGTGATTCTGAAAGAATTGAATCTCAATTCAACCCCTAAGAGACTGAATTTCTGAATTGAAGTAGTAAAGTTGTGAGAATTTGTATAAGGGCAATTTGGGTATGATACTTAAGATTTATATGTTTTAAGGCTTAAAGGAAGGGGTAACTTGGACATTTCACAATTGGTAAGGGTATAAATAGTAGGAATTAGGGTTTTGCTTGGGAAAAGAGGAAGATTGCCGTAGGAGAAGAAGAAGATAAGAAGAGAATGGGTTTTTTAGGAAATCATGAAGAGTTTGAGGATTTTGAAGCTAGATCAAGAAAGTTTAAGCTTCTTTCCTCTTGATTAACTGATTGATGCATGTATTGATTTGGTAAAAGTTATAGATTGGGTTGATTATATGTTTGTTTTAGGGATTTTGGTCTTGATGATTTTCTGATGGTTTTGTGAATGATTTTGGTTGTAATAAGTTGGAAAATGATGTGTGAGTAATGTTTTAGTGTTTAGATGAATTATGTTCTGAAAGATGAGAAGAATTGGATTGAATTTGCCAGAAAATCAGGTTTCGGGTGGTTACAGGGCTCGCACGTCGTGACGTGTTCATGCGCACGCCGCGGCGCACGCAAGTGTACACGTCGCGACGCAAGCGAGTGAGCACGTTATGGTGCACATCACGGCGTAGGCACGCTGCGACGAACACTTGTGCCCTCGCCGCGATGAGCTTCTTCACGTCGCGGCGAGCTACTGTTTCCAGAAAGTTATGTTTAGTTTTTAAGCCATAACTTTTTATACCTTTATTCAGATGAGATAATTTTGGATTTGTTATGAACTAGAGACAAGGGTCTATATGAAAAAGGGGAGTGTTGAAACCGTCTTTTAAAGTTCTCAATTTTGGATGGAAGTTTAGTGTAAAGTAAGGTT
The DNA here is from genome assembly GCA_029891385.1 of Erythroxylum novogranatense. Lineage (NCBI taxonomy): Eukaryota > Viridiplantae > Streptophyta > Magnoliopsida > Malpighiales > Erythroxylaceae > Erythroxylum > Erythroxylum novogranatense. Next base: position 86,621,574 of record CM057231.1, on the reverse strand, counting down.
TCAACATAATGATAGTCCATATGTGTTAGGCAATGAGTTTTAGATTTCTAAAACTAAATGAGTAATTTGAGAGTCTTTTGAGTTCTGATATTGAGAAAAAGTTATGATGGGAATTTTTGAGTTAGAGCCGGGAATATCACGAAAGTGCATAGTACATATCATTAGATTGCTACATGTGCATTATTGCTGAATTGGACAATGTGTTAAATATATGTGTTCTGGTTTATGATAGAGGCACTTTTGGAATGTCAGCCCGCCGACATTACAGAGACTTCTAGGTGTTAACGTGGAAGTCAGGTGAGTGACCAAGACGGTCCTCCAATTATTATGTGTGTCATAATTATGTGATTGATTATGTGGGGGAATAATGGGGGGACTGTATTCGATTTGAACTCTGGACAGAGTAATATGATCTAGAAGTGTTATGGGTATGTGACATTGGGATTGTGTTTTAATATGACAAAGTGTGAATTAATTGTCTGATCGTGATAATTTGGAAATGATTGTGATATAGGCATACATGAATAAAGTGATTGAATTGTGACATAAATGATTTCGTGAATAAAGTGATTGAATTGTGTCACATGCCGTTCATACATGAATGCAAAGTTAATTAATGACAGTTGTGACTGGAATAGTTACTGATTAGAGCTTTTAGCTCAACGTTATATTTGGGTCTCGAGCCTCATAATGATTCAGAGCCTATTGGCTCAACGATTAATGAGCCCTTAATGGGACAGTTTCAGAGCCTATTGGCTCAACGATTAATGAGCCCTTAATGGGAAAGTTTCAGAGCCTATTGGCTCAACGATTAATGAGCCCTTAATGGGACAGTTTCAGAGCCTATTGGCTCAACGATTAATGAACCCTTAATGGGATAGTTTCAGAGCCTATTGGATCAACGATTAATGAGCCCTTAATGGGACAGTTTTAGAGCCTATTGGCTCAACGATTAATGAGCCCTTAATGGGACAGTTTCAAAGCCTATGGCTCAACGATTAATGTGCCCTTATAGGGACAGTTCGGGTGCTCGGTCACCACACTGAAATAAATTAGAAATGTGTTATATACTGCACTTTTGTTTTGGTATGTTTGATTGACTGATAGGCTAAATGCCATATACTGATGTGATAACAATCATGGGGTACGTCTAATAGTAAAAATGTATGACAAATTAGGATATGCCTAGTGTGGTATGAAATATTGGGATTGTTGAATCGAGTTACCACCGATCAGAGCTTCTAGCTCAACGTGCGAAAATGAGCTTCGAGCTCATGAGTGATTCAGAGCCTCAGGCTCAACTTATAATGACCCCTATATCCATCACTAGATAAGGGTCATATATTAATGAGCTCTTTTAATGGGACAATTTAGGCACTTGTTCATAGCAATGTGATAATATTCAGTTAGTGAATGAGATAAGTATGTATAAAAAATGGGCTATATGAATGTAAATTTCTGTATATGTGTAAATGGGAAAGTGTGTGAAAGTGTATTATGAGATAAAAATTAGAAGCATGGGAATTGAAAATGAGATCAATAGACAACAATGTGAATATAGGTTATAAATTGATTTGATACATGATTGAGCGAACTATCGATGATGGTCACTCATTGAGTTCGCAAAACTCACCCAAAATTTGCAATTATTTTTCAGGACTCAAAAGAATACCCCGTTAGGCAACGGGTGTATCGTGATCGCCTGAGAGTGATAGAAGAGGACAGGATCAGTTGCGTCTGCATACGTGAGAGGGCTTTGGTGTTATATTATTGTGTATTTATAAGAGGACCCTCATGGTAAATGTATCTACCGATTTTTGCTTTGTATATTGTGTTCCACAACGTTTATAAAACGAAAGTGTATGTTTGTTTCAATGGAAAAAATTTGTATGCTGTGGTTTGACTGAGTGATGTATCACTTCACCCTCGCAGGGCACGAACTCGGATATCACCATCGATGTCGGGTCCGGATCTTATGGAAGTGGGGTGTTACATTTAGGTGGTATCAGAGCCCAGAAGTACGAACTTACTTGGGCATTCTCTGAAAGATAGGTCAAATCGTATACAATAAAGACATGTCATAGCAGACCTTGGCAACTGATCCCTAGCCTGAGTCCTATAGGTATGAGTAATACGCATGAACAAGTATTAAGTGTTTCAGAGTGAGAAAAGAATTGATATATCAACATATGAGTCAATGTAGATTATGGGCAATTAGGAATGGGAAAAGTGAAACCGTGAGGGCGCGAGGCCCGAGAGGCCAAGGATCTTTTGAGGACGCGAGGCCCGAGAGGCCGAGGTCCTACATATTGTAAATGATATTCACATTGTACTGTGGTTATAAACCCTTGAATGTGATATGAATGTGGAGATAGTGGCATGGGCTGATTTAGGAAAGAAGTGATATCGATTGAGTAATGAGACTTAAAGTGCATAAATTGGGTTGTAAGAAAACGCAATTTGCGATAGTCTGGAAAGATTAAATTTGGACATGAAAGGGGTATCGGTAAAAAGTGATAAGAGGTACTATTGAGCATAAAAATATGACTATGTTTGACCAAAAGCTCAGGGATGATTAGGCAATTATGATTCTGATGTGTGTGACCGATAAAATGGGATAAGTGGAAATGAGAAAAAGGCCGATATAGATTCACTGTATTTGTGTTGACACGAGTATGATGGAAAATATTGTATCGTAAGTGAAGAATTGTTAGAAAGAAATGGTCAACGTGAGATTATTGTGTACAAGTCGGTTAAAAGAAATAATTCAATGGGACGTAGATATGGGATGTGAGAAAAGTTATGATAAAACAAAATATTTTTGTCTGTGAAAATGAGGTTTCATTCCATTGACGATTCTGCAGTTATAATTTTGAATGGATTGAGAATATTCACCTGGATGAGAATATATGAGGAACATGCTAGTACAAGTGATAAAATATAGTATATGATGGGTAGTATGGGAAATGTTAGAAGAAGTGTTAAAGACAGGAAAATTGGAATAAAATTGCAGTTAATATGAGTGTTATGTGTGATAATTGAGGAAAAAGTGCAGGGCCCGATATGGGCCTACAAATCGATTTCGGTTATGAGTATATGGTAAAACCTAATCATGGGCTGGAACAAGGAAAGATCTATTATCTAGTTAATTGGAGATATGTGACATTAGTGAATGTGATCTATGGAAGATTTGACTTTAATACATCTCTAAGTAAGATGTAATGATTTGATATTTACTGGGGTAATTGAGTTATTAAAATTGTTTGATTTTCTCATAGAGCCTCATTATCGAGGATGGTTTGATCATATTCATTGTGATACGAATTGATATGTTTTTTCTTGAGATATAAAGAAATCATGGGAATCAATTGATGAACTCGGGGTGATGGATAATAGTGTGATGAGTATAAAGAAATAATTGTGAAGGGGTATGTTGGTTAATTTGATGTATGATCAATGGTAAAATAAATTTGAAATGAATGATCAGTGAGTCAAAAGCGAATAGTGGAATTACATCTATACCAAAGACTCAAGTACAAGGGTTAAAAAAAAGGCGAATGGGAGTGTATATCCTTTGTTGATGGAAAGTGTCCAACTATATAGGTATATAAGGGGATTTTAGTAATTTGAGGAGACAGTTTGGTTATTGTGCGGTGAATTTTGGGTCGCTCTATAGACTGTGGGATTATGTTTGTGAATTACAGTGAATTGCAAAATGTACCCTTGATGGGGGGATTTTCCAATGCAGGATAGATTGAATATGGGGACCAATTGGTAAAATGGACAGACAGTGGCATAAGTCAATGTGGAGTCTTTGGGACATTGAAAAACCTGCGTAAATTGTTAAGAAAAAGGATTTTCTAAGACAATAGAGGATAGCAAGTGGCAATATTATTGTATTGAAGGTTTAATTATTCAAGAAATTATGCATGAGCAAAATGAGTTTTGAGGATATATCTTTTGGCGTTAACAAGCGATAAATTGTTAATGAGAGACTAAGTGTATAATGGAAAAAGTGTTCAAAATATATGTGTGGCAACATAAATGAGTTTTTAAATGTGCTGTTTATGACAAAATTCCCATGAAAGTTTAAGATACAACCTTTTGCATTAGTAAATTGATGTTGTATACTTAAAGACAATGGTAGTCTTATGAGCTAAATTTGGATTTATGATTTGGAAGATGTGGTACTGATAATGGGTTTTGGAGGATTGGAATCTTGATTTTTGTATAAATAGACAGCTTAGTAGAGATTAATGAAATACAGGAATTGAGAAAAGATGGATGAAGTATAGAGGAACCTGTCCTAATTCAGTTAATGTGTAAATCAGCAGTATCGAACAAAACTTTGAATAGTAACGTACCCCATATGTGGATATTGAGTTACTCGATTAAGTGAAATAAAGTACGTACTGTGACGAGTTAAAGTGAAGCAAAGAGGAACAATTTATCAATTATGAAATAATAATATCGATTTTGTAAAAAGGAATTAAGAGAGCCCGAACTGTGGATTAGAGGTTTTTGATGGCATAAATATGTGTACTACCAAATAACGAAAGGTCCTTGTAGGAGGACTTCAAAAGAGAAATTGGCGGTTAAAAATGTCAACTTGAGTGATTTTGTGTTTGAGTCCCTTATACCGGAATCCAAATAAGTGGTTATTGTGTCTATATGGAAAATGAATGTGAAGGGACAGAGTATGAATACCGATGCGTATTTCGATAAGATATTTGGTAATAAGGGAAAATTAAGTGTGACATAAAGTGATTCATATTAAAAGATGGAAAAAATGGGTCTTTGTATTATAAGTGATTTTTATGACTAAGATTGTTTTAATGTGATATATGTGGGGCTGAAATTGGTATTAATAAGTTGAAATTTCTGAAACTCAATAGGGACATAATTGACCAAGTATGATACCTAAACAGAGGACTGAGTGACCTATTGATAACAGCGATTGTTATGTTATAAAGGGGACATTGACTAGAACGATGGTATTCCGGATTAAAAGAGTGCATGAGATAGCAGTACCCCTACCTTTTTCCAGTGTTAAAATAAATTTCGAGGACGAAATTTTTATTAGGAGGGGAGAATTGTAACATCCCATCACCGATGGGAGGGATCAAACGGTAAATTTGGATCTGATTGTGAGTGTGTATTATACATGCATAATTTGGCCTCTATATGGATATGATTGGTAAATTCGACAAATGCACATGATCGTACTTACATCCGTGACAATTCCCGACATATGTGTCTATAAGTGGAGTTTTAGTGAAAAATGGGAATTGTGTATTTAAAAATTGAATTGGAGTGAATTATGTGTTTTCTGCATAGAATTGCAAAGTGGGTACCGATGAGATTTCCGGTACTGAAAATGACTGTCCTATTGACACTCCCATTTAAAGACATAATTTAGGAATTTTGTTTTAGCATGAGCCATTGAAATTTGGAGAGATTTATGAAATTCAAAGCGAATGAATTGATTGAATTAGAAATTGATAGGCATGTAAGTGAGTGACTCTGAAAGAATTGAATCTCAATTCAGCCCCTAAGAGTCTGAATTTCTGAATTGAAGTAGTAAAGTTGTGAGAATTTGTATAAGGGCAATTTGGGCATGATACTTAAGATTTATAAGTTTTAAGGCTTAAAGGAAGGGGTAACTTGGACATTTCACAATTGGTAAGGGTATAAATAGTAGGAATTAGGGTTTTGCTTTGGAAAAGAGGAAGATTGACGTGGGAGAAGAAGAAGAGAAGAAGAGAATGGGTTTTTTGAGGAAATCATGAAGAGTTTGAGGATTTTGAAGCCAGATCAAGAAAGTTTAAGCTTCTTTCCTTTTGATTAACTGATTGACGCATGTATTGATTTGGTAAAAGTTATAGATTGGGTTGATTATATGTTTGGTTTTAGGGATTTTGGTCTTGATGATTTTCTGATGGTTTTGTGAATGATTTTGGTTGTAATAAGTTGGAAAATGATGTGTGAGTAATGTTTTAGTGTTTAGATAAATTATGTTCTGAAAGATGAGGAGAATTGGATTGAATTTGCCAGAAAATCAGGTTTTGGGTGGTTACAGGGCTCGCACGTCGTGACGTGTTCATGCGCACGCCGCGGCGCATGCAAGTGTACACGTCGCGACGCAGGCGAGTGAGCACGTTATGGTGCACGTCGCGACGTAGGCACGCCGCGACGCACACTTGTGCCCTCGCCGCGACGAGCTTCTTCACGTCGCGGCAAGCTACGGTTCCCAGAAAGTTATGTTTGGTTTTTAAGCCATAACTTTTTATACCTTTATTCAGATGAGATAATTTTGGATTTGTTATGAACTAGAGACAAGGGTCTATATGAAAAAGGGGAGTGTTGAAACCGTCTTTTAAAGTTCTCAATTTTGGATGGAAGTTTAGTGTAAAGTAAGGTTTCGACATAATGATAGTCCATATGTGTTGGGCAATGAGTTTTAGATTTCCAAAACCAACTAAGTAATTTGAGAGTCTTTTGAGTTCTGATATTGAGAAAAAGTTATGACAGGAATTTTTGAGTTAGTGTCGGGAATGTCATAAAAGTGCATAGTACATATCATTAGATTGCTACATGTGCATTATTGCTGAATTGAACAATGTGTTAAATATATGTGTTCTGATTTATGATAGAGGAACTTTTGGAACATCAGCCTGCCGACGTTGCAGAGACTTCCAGGTGTTAGCGCGGAAGTCAGATGAGTGACCTAGACGGTCCTCCAATTATTATGTATGTCATAATTATGTGATTGATTATGTGGGGGAATAATGGTGGGACTGTATTCGATTTGAACTCCGGACAGAGTAATATGATCTAGAAGTGTTATGGGTATGTGACATTGGGATTGTGTTTTAATATGACAAAGTGTGAATTAATTGTCTGATCGTGATAATTTGGAAATGATTGTGATATAGGCATACATGAATAAAGTGATTGAATTGTGACATAAATGATTTCGTGAATAAAGTGATTGAATTGTGTCACATGCCGTTCATACATGAACGCAAAGTCAATTAATGACAGTTGTGACCGGAACAGTTACTGATTAGAGCTTTTAGCTCAACGTTATATTTGGGCCTCGAGTCTCACAATGATTTAGAGCCTATTGGCTCAACTATTAATGAGCCGTTAATGGGACAGTTTCAGAGCCTATTGGCTCAACGATTAATGAGCCCTTAATGGGACAGTTTCAGAGCCTATTAGCTCAACGATTAATGAGCCCTTAATGAGACAATTTCAGAGCCTATTGGCTCAACGATTAATGAGCCCTTAATGGGACAATTTCAGAACCTATTGGCTCAACAATTAATGAGCCCTTAATGGGATAGTTTTAGAGCCTATGGCTCAACGATTAATGTGTCCTTATAGGGATAGTTTGGGTGCTCGGTCACCACACTGAAATAAATTAGAAATGTGTTATATACTGCACTTTTGTTTTGGTATGTTTGATTGACTGATAGGCTAAATGCCATATACTGATGTGATAACAATCATGGGATATGTCTAATAGTAAAAATGTATGACAAATTAGGATATGCCTAGTGTGGTATGAAATATTGGGATTGTTGAATCGAGTTACCACCGATCAGAGCTTCTAACTCAACGTGCGAAAATGAACTTCGAGCTCATGAGTGATTCAGAGCCTCAGGCTCAACGTATAATGACCCCTATATCCATTACTGGATAAGGGTCATATATTAATGAACCCTTTTAATGGGACAATTTAGGCACTTGTTCATAGCAATGTGATAATATTCAGTAAGTGAATGAGATAAGTATGTATAAAAAATGGGCTATATGAATGTAAATTTCTGTATATGTGTAAATGGGAAAGTGTGTGAAAATGTATTATGAGATAAAAATTAGAAGCATGGGAATTGAAAATGAGATCAATAGACAGCAATGTGAATATAGGTTATAAATTGATTTGATACATGATTGAGCGAACTATCGATGATGGTCACTGGTATGGCTCAGGGAGGAAGCTGCAGCCGCACCTGAGGTGGTCACGGGTATGGCTCAGTTATATAATTCAGCAGTCTTTGTTTTGATTGATTCTGGTTCCTCGCATTCATTTGTTTCTGCTAGCATAGCATTGCATGGTATGAGTTCTGTGCCTTTGGATAGGCCTTTGATTTTTAGCACTCCTCTAGGGAGGAATGTGGTGATCAGTCAGGTGTATGAGCAGTGTGAGCTGTTCATTGAGGGTGCTAGATTGGTAGTGGACCTACTACCGTTAGACCTTAGAGGGTTAGATGTTATCCTGGGGATGGATACTATGGAGAAGTATTTGACCAAGCTGGATTGTGGTCAGAAAGAGGTAGAGTTTGAGCTGGGCAATGGTGAGAGGGTGATCTTCAGAGGAGATAGGAAGACACCATCGCCAAGACTAATTTCAGTTATGTTAGCTGAAAGGATGATGGGCCAGGGATGTGAAGCTTTCTTGGCGCAAGTTGTAGATGCCGATGTGCATGAAGGGAAGTTAGATGATTTTCCAGTTGTGAGGGAGTTTTCAGATGTTTTCCCAGATGAGTTACCAGGTTTGCCGCCAGTGAGGGAAATCGAGTTTGCAATTGACTTGATTCCCGGAACTGCGCCAATTTCTATCCCGCCGTATAGAATGGCTCCAGCTGAGTTGAGGGAGCTTAAGGAACAGTTGGAGGAACTGTTAGAGAAGGGTTATGTCCGGCCGAGTTCGTCTCCTTGGGGAGCGCCAGTTCTGTTTGTTAAGAAGAAAGATGGATCATGGCGGATGTGTATTGATTATCGGAGACTTAACAAGGTGACAATTAAGAACAAGTATCCGTTGCCACGGATAGATGATCTGTTTGACCAGCTGCAGGGAGCTAGGGTTTTCTCCAAGATTGATCTCAGGTCAGGCTATCATCAGCTCAGAATCAAGGAGTTTGATATTAGCAAGACAGCATTCAGGACCCGTTATGGGCATTATGAGTTTTTTGTCATGCCATTCGGTTTGACCAATGCTCCAGCTGCTTTCATGGATCTAATGAATAGGGTGTTTAAGGAGTTTCTGGATCAGTTTGTCATAGTGTTCATAGATGACATTTTGGTGTATTATAAGAGTGAAGAAGATCATGAGGAGCATTTCAGGATTGTTTTGCAGACTCTTAGAGAGAGAGAGCTTTATGCCAAGTTCAGCAAGTGTGAGTTCTGGCTTCATGAGGTGACATTCCTTGGACATGTGATTTCGCAGGAGGGTGTTCATGTGGATCCGAGGAAAGTTGAAGCAGTAGTAAGTTGGCATGTACTCAAGACAGTGACAGAGGTAAGGAGATTTCTGGGTCTGGCAGGTTACTACAGGAGGTTTGTAGAAGGATTCTCCATGATAGCTGCTCCGATGACCAAGCTATTGAGGAAGAATCGAAGTTTATATGGTGATGAGTGCGGAAGAGCTTTGAGGAGCTCAGCTCAAGTTGACAAGTGCTCCGAGTCTGATTTTGCCTTGGTGATGAAGGCTATCGGTGTCTGATGATGCATCGAGGAAGGTCTAGGTTGTGTATTGATGCAAGGAGACAGAGTGATAGCTTATGCTTCAAGGCAAGCTCAAGCGGTATGAGTTGAATTATCCGACTCATGACTTGGAGTTAGCGATGATCTTTGCCTTGAAGATTTGGAGGCATTATCTATATGGAGTTGGACAAGGATCTTTACGGATCACAAGAGCCTCAAGTACTTCTGAGCGAAGGAGTTGAATTTGAGGCGAGAAGGTGGATTGAGTGCTCAAGGACTATGATTTGTTGATTGAGTATCACCGGTAAAGCTGACGTAGTGGCGGATGCTTTGAGCAAGAAGTCTCTATTGCTCATGTTCGGGCAGTGTACCTTCCTTTATTGGAAGAGATGGCCAAGCTTAAGATAAGCTTGAAGCAGGAGGAACCAGATTTGTAGCATCCCAACCTCGCAGGACCCGACCCCGATATCGTGGGTGATATCCGAGTCCACGCCACACGAAAATGGTAGGCTACGATGAGTCAATTTGATCAAAACTCAATACACAATTTATTTAACGCTTTAGAATCAATCAGAAATGCACAATTCAATAAACAGTTGGGTCCCCTTTAAAACGAATACATTCACTCAAAACACAATTTCAGTAATCACATTTCAGTTATACAATTATCACTCTGGGGCCCTATAAAATAGCAGTTCAATTTAGTAGAAAACGCGGAATTATTCATTTACACACAACTCGGAAAGACACTTATGCGACGCGAATCGATCCCACCCTAGTCTCCGACTCCAATCGTGAGACATACTCCCGTTAAATCGGCGGGTACTCTTCCATCCTTGAAAAATAGTTGCAATGTTGGGTGAGTTTGCGAACTCAATGAGAAACCATCATCGATGGTTCACTCAAATCATGCATTACTGCGTATAGCACGATGATAGTAGTCAATTAACGATATCGTATAACATTGTACAATACTATATAACGATTTCTGATGATAAGCGATTCTGATTATATACAATTCACGGTGATAACCAATTACGATACCATACCGTAGATTACAGTATGGCCTCACGATTCTGATGAGTCTATTAACAATCTATGGTAATCATACATAACAATTTCTGATGTCACATCACGGTTCGCGATATTATCGGCGATTCTGATAAATCATGTCAACATGCAATCATCATTGCCACAATTCAGTCATTCATTCTCAATAATTTGCGATGAAGCGATCCACGATCATTCACAAGTAATCATACGGTCATTTCGGACATTCAATATAGCATGCAATGCATATGAGACTCTTTTCGGTTATTGATGTTGTGCCCAAGTGCTCGATCGGTGTTCGATGAATGCGTCTTAGGAAGTAGGAGAGCCCTCGGGTATGCACTACTTTCCGCGCGTCGATAGGGATAGGAGAGCCCTCTGGGTATGCAATAATCCCTTTCGATTGTAGGACCCACACCCCACCCGTAGGTGTTTGCGAGTATTCTTTGCGGCGTGTGTTTTGGGTGTTACCGCGGCATCCTCAATTCGATAGAATGATATTGAGCTTAAAGCTCTTTTAGCATCGATCGGTGTTGGAGGACAACTCCCTCGGGCTCGAGGCCGGTCGATAATAATCGCAACTCGGGTCACATTTCATTATCGATCATGCATTTATGCATGCAATGCGATGTTCGATGGTTCGATAATGTGGCTATAAAAGCCCGATAGTGTTCGGTTCTCGGTGTCATTCGATAATCCAATTCAATACGAAGAACGCACACACTTCAATCGTACTCTTTTCAAAGTAATATCTGATTCACTCATACATTTCGGTGGTCATACAGTAGTCTAGTTCAATACAGTGAGAACATACAGTTTGATCATGTATATTTCAATAATCATGCAATTTATAGTGTCATGTAGCAATCCCGTTCAGTACAGTAAAAGCATACAATTCAATCACATTCATTTCAGTAATTCATACAGTGAGCATTTAGACAATCAAGAATTTGAGAAACTAACTAGGTTACTCACTTTGTAACTCCGAGCTATTGCACGAAGTCCCAAAGAATGTCCGTGGAGCGATGATCCAACGACGCCACTATAACGATGAAAGTACAACCCATTACTAATTGCCCAATTAAACAGTACAGTAATGCATATGTCTCAGTGCAAATGATGTACAATGCGTGTTCACGATTTTCCGGTGCTAAATCCCAATTTCGATACCTTAAGCCCAATTCCACTTTCTTACTCAAATGCTCGACAATAATTGATCGATCCTATGATCCATCCAATTTCCTATATTCATACTTCTATAACAATTTCCTATCCATTGGGTCAAAACCTCTATTGCAATCTCCAATTAAAACTTCGATAGTCTCAATTTGACACTTATGTCACACTATGAATCACAATTGACCTTAATCTCTATAATTTAATACCATTTAAATCAAATCTAGTTCCATAATTATTCTCGATTGTAGACCTCTTTTCTATTTCATAACAAATATGGAATTACCTCAATTGGAGGTCTACACCAAAATATATGCCCAATAAACCATAATTTAAGCCAATGAAATAGTTCCTCTTGCGACCTTGCGGCCTTCATGCATGACGAAAGAGGCACGCTTCGCGCATGGCGTCGTCTCCTCTTGACTCGCCGCCGACGTTAGCTATAGGTTAAATCGCGACGTGGCTTTCCACCTTTCGTCATGACGTCTTGCTGCATCGTCGCGACCAATACATTTAACTTAATTCAATTTTATTCGTCATGACGAAGCCTAGCAACCGATGCTCGTCGCGACGTCACGAAGACCAGTCGTCTTCTCCGTCGATTTCCGCCATTAATACACATACCAACCTCCATTAAGCACTCTATCTACTCAAACAAACCCCATAAATGCCATAAATACTCAAATGACCAGTAATAACAACATTAAAGCCAACAAAACTTACCAATCGACGATAAATCCCAAATCTCAAAATCGCCAGTAACCCTAACTTCCTCAAATCACCGATTAACACTCTCCAAATCTCTCAATCCTTCATCAATCACAATAAATCGGTTGGCTAAGCACAATAGAAGGAAAACCAAAGGGAGAAATAGCAAGACTCACCAATGGGAGGGATCGTCAAGCGTCAAGGGGAAGGAGAAGAGAAAGCGATGAAATGCTTGAACCTTTTCCCCAAAATCTCAACCCTAGCTATTTATAGACACAGGTCTCCATATCGATCTAAATTCGATCTCAAATTTTCAATGGCTCAACATATTTATTTCCTATCAGTCAAATTCTAATTTTTCATCGCCATCGGACAGTTCTTTCAGTACTATACAGTCAATCGGTCAGTCACCCAAAAATTTCCGGTCCGGGCATTTTCTCCCGAATTTCACGAAAATTTTCTATAAGCTTCTATAAATTTCCAATCACTCGCAAACAGTTCTAAATCAGTCATTTGAACCCAGTAACTCCTAATTTCTCACTCAATCATATTTCCAGTCAGTTCCAGTCAGTTCACAAGTCGATCAATTCACATACCAGTCAATTCAGTCAATTCCAATTCACAATGAAATACCGAAAAATCATAAATGCATGTACCTATGAATAAATGACTATGCATATGCAGTAGACTTGTTTCTCTATAATTAGAGGCCAGTAGCATGCTCAATCGGTAAATCTGATCTGACTATCAGTCGGTCCAGTATTACCATAATACCCTTCTTGTGATAGCGGATATTACAATTCACCCCTCCTTATAAAAATTTCGTTCTCAAAATTTCATATACAGCGAATCAAGAGGACAGGAGAATTGATCCACTCTTCTCTATTCTGATTCTCACTCATATTCTTATCAGTATTCGTAAATTCCTACATTCAGTACCAGAAACACATTTATCATTCCATAACTCTGTTTCCCAATCCAATCCATAAAACATTTTATCAGTCAAGACCATCTTTAGGTTTTAAACCACTCTACCAATCTAGTTTCACGATGGTCACGCAGAGGCCATTTAATAACGATTTTAGTTTCCTTAACGATTCGACTCATAGTCATGGTAGGATCACTCAACCCTATTACTGATTCACGTCCTTTGTCATCATTTACTCAATTCAATTATAGTCTTTGACTATGTTCAAACAATCACAACGGACTCAAGGATATCGGTCTCACGATTTGCCTCGGCGATCACATTCATTAATCATTCCACAATTTACTATTCAATTTCTCACTCTAGACCTTTGATTTCTCTTCGATACACTCTTGTTGAAACACAACACTTCATCGATTCCTTAAAATTCTCTATGATCTCTTTGGCGGGTAAAACACACACTTCTGTCTGATCATAAATATCATTTTCTCATAAGTTGACTCCATTTGAATTTCCCAATACGGTTTGCGGTTTTTGAATCACCGATTGTTTTGCAATACCTTTTATACACAATTTATTTGAAATTTCGATAACTCATATTACTTTCTTTTTACCGGTTTGACAATTATCCATCAACAAGATAACACTCTTACTCGCTATTGAATTTCGCTCAATCCATTTAATCTCTTTGCAAATCATTCAAATTCCCAAAGTATCTCGATCATCATTGATTTGCATATCCATGGATATATCCATAACCTTTCTATGCGATTAATGCCCCACACTTTTAAAGCGCCACAATTTCGAAAATCGATCACGACAAGTATACAACGTTATCCTTGTCCCTAGATACGTTTAATCACATTGCACTATAGTAACTAATTACCTCATAACCTTTTTGGGACATTTCACTATATATTGCCACATCACCAATTTAAAACAATATAATTAACACTTGTGAGCAGTTCTCCAAATGTCTCTTCCACAATCATCGGTCATACTTTTCACACATTTCCTCAAACATTTTGTCATTTACGGATAGATCCAAGACTCGTTAATTCTCGATAATTCGAATACATATATTCCACACATGTTCCTTTACACTAACTTCTCCACATAAGCGCTATAAATCACTCCACAGGTTGAATAAACATTCATCACTTTCCGAACAGTTTTACTCAATTATTTGCAAATCAATATTCTCCTCAATGAGCAAAATCATATTACACATTCAGATCCCTTAAATTAGCATAATACATATTTTCTCAATAATAGATTTTATCTCTGACACTTGAGTCTCAACTCAGATTAGAATCCCTCATTTCAAATTTAACTCTCTATTGTCCTTTCATTAATCACCATTTACTTTCATTCATTATTTTACTCATGAAATTCTTCAACATTACAGTTGTCACATGTCTTATCGGTCATTCTCAATACCTAGAAACTCAATTCCAACTATGCACAATATCCCATATAGATCAATCACACATCCATATAATCAGAGCAATTAAACCGGAACATCTGTTTCATTTCTCCGTATCATTATCTTACCTTTCAATCTTTTCGTTATTACATCATACCCTTGAATTTTCACACTCAAAAATCAACATCATAGATTTACCATCATTCTAAATTTCTCACTAACGTAATCGATCTTGGTCATAAATCATTATTTATAACACTTATCACGATAATCAATCCCAATTGTAACATTTCATTTCATTCCCTTTTACACTTTGGAACTCGGTCATTTCTATCATATTTCTATTTCCTCTATCAATCCACAAGTCTATATTCATATCACATATTTCAGTACCACTCTCTTTTTGCATATCATTGTATATCCATCAATATCGATACACTAAATGTTCATTTGTCATATCAGACCATATACTTTTTTTCTTATCCTTCGATGATCGCCACTTCCTTTTATCACACTCTACCGTCTTATCATTTCCTCTCTATCTCTGACCGCTTATCGACTGATACACGCTCATGCATGCGACTCATACGCTAGACTGGGGATCAGTTGTCATTGTCTGCCGTGACGACTTTACGACTTTAATGCATGTAACTCAGTACAAATTTCAGAATGCCCATGTACAATCGTACTTCTGGGCTCTGATACCACAAATGTAGCATCCCAACCCCGCAGGATCCGAACCCGATATCGTGGGTGATATTTGAGTCCACGCCACACGAGAATGGTAGGCTACAGCAGTCAAATTCAGTACAAAACTCAATACACAATTTATTTAACGCTTTAGAATCAATCAGAAATGCACAATTCAATAAACAGTTGAGTCCCCTTTAAAACGAATACATTCACTCAAAACATAATTTCAGTAATCACATTTCAGTTATACAATTATCACTCTGGGGCCCTATAAAATAGCAGTTCAATTTAGTAGAAAACGCGGAATTATTCATTTACACACACAACTCGGAAAGACACTTATGCGGGCCTTAATCGATCCTCAGACCCTAGTCTCCGACTCAATGCGGCGAGACATACTCCCGTTAAATCGACGGGTACTCTTCCATCCACGAAAAATAGTTGCAATGTTGGGTGAGTTTGCGAACTCAGCGAGAAACTATCATCGATGGTTCACTCAAATCATGCATTACGCGTATCGCGTATAGCACAAAGATCTGATAGTAGTCAATTAACGATGATCGTATAACATTATGCAGATTATATAACGATTTCTGATGATAAGCGATTACAGTATTATATACAATTCACAGTGATAACCAATTACAGTACCATACCGTAGATTACAGTATGGCCTCACAGTTCACAGTAGTCTATTAACAGTCTATGGTAATCATACATAACAATTTACAGTGTCACATCACGGTTCGCAGTATTATGCAGCAGTTTACAGTAAATCATGTCAACATGCAATGAGTCATTACCACAATTGGTCATTCATTCTCAATAATTTGCGATGAGCGATCCACGGTCATTCACAGTAATCATACAGTCATTTCAGACATTCAATATAGCATGCAATGCATATGAGACTCTTTTCCAGTTATTCAGTGTTGTGCCCAAGTGCTCAGTCAGTGTTCAGTGAATGCGTCTTAGGAAGTAGGAGAGCCCTCTGGGTATGCACTACTTTCCACGCATCAGTAGGGATAGGAGAGCCCTCTGGGTATGCACTAATCCCTTTCCAATTGTAGGACCCCACACCCCACCCATAGGTGTTTGCAGGTGTTATGCGGCGTGTGTTTTGGGTGTTACGCGACATCCTCAATTCAAGATATGATATTCGAGCTTAAAGCTCTTTTCAGCATCAGTACAGTGTTCAGGGACAACTCCCCTCGGGCTCGAGGCCCGGTCAGTAATAATCGCAACTCGGGTCACATTTCATTATCTGATCATGCATTTATGCATGCAATGTAGTGTTCAGTGGTTCAGTAATGTGGCTATAAAAGCCCAGTAGTGTTCAGTTCTCAGTGTCATCCAGTAATCCAATTCAATACAGTAAATGCACACACTTCAATCGTATTCTTTTCAGTAATAATACAGTTCACTCATACATTTCAGTGGTCATACAGTAGTCCAGTTCAATACAGTGAGAACATACAGTTTGATCATGTATATTTCAATAATCATGCAATTTACAGTGTCATGTAGCAATCCCGTTCAGTACAGTAAAAGCATACAATTCAATCACATTCATTTCAGTAATTCATACAGTGAGCATTTAGACAACCAAGAATTTGAGAAACCAACTAGGTTACTCACCTGTAACTTCCGAGCTATTGCCTGGAAGTCCCAGCAATGTCCGTGGAACGATGATCCAACGGCGCCACTATAATAGTAAAGTACAACCCATTACTAATTGCCCAATTAAACAGTACAGTAATGCATATGTCTCAGTGCAAATGATGTACAATGCGTGTTCACGATTTTCCGATGCTAAATCCCAATTTCGATACCTTAAGCCCAATTCCACTTTCTTACTCAAATGCTCGACAATAATTGATCCAGTCCTATGATCCAGTCCAATTTCCTATATTCATACTTCCTATAACAATTTCCTATCCATTGGGTCAAAACCTCTATTGCAATCTCCAATTAAAACTTCGATAGTCTCAATTTGACACTTATGTCACACTATGAATCACAATTGACCTTAATCTCTATAATTCAATACCATTTAAATCAAATCTAGTTCCCATAATTATTCTCAGTTGTAGACCTCTTTTCCTATTTCATAACAAATATGGAATTACCTCAATTGGAGGTCTACACCAAAAGATATGCCCAATAAACCATAATTTAAGCCAATGAAATAGTTTCTCGCCGCGACCTTGCGGCCTTCGCCACGACGAAAGAGGCACGCTCGCCGCGGCGTGAAGCACGCTCGTCACGGCGTGCGTCTCCTTTGCGGCTCGCCGCGACGTTAGCCATAGGTTCATCGCGATGTGGCTTTTTCCCTTGCTCGTCGCGACGTCTTGCTGCATACGTCGCGACTAATACATTTAACTTAATTCAATTTTATTCGTCGCGACGAAGCCCTAACGCTTCGATGCTCGTCGCGACGTGCGAAGACCAGGTCGTCTTCTCTGATCGATTTCCGCCATTAATACACATACCAACCTCCATTAAGCACTCTATCTACTCAAACAAACCCCATAAATGCCATAAATACTCAAATGACCAGTAATAACAACATTAAAGCCAACAAAACTTACCAATCGACGATAAATCCCAAATCTCAAAATCGCCGTAACCCTTCCTCAAATCACCGATTAACACTCTCCAAATCTCTCAATCCTTCATCAATCACAATAAATCAGTTGGCTAAGCACAATAGAAGGGAAAACCAAAGGGAGAAATAGCAAGACTCACCAATGGGGAGGGATCGTCGAACGCCGAAGGGGAAGGAGAAGAAAAACGATGAAATGCTTGAACCTTTTTCCCCCAAAATCTCAACCCTATCTATTTATAGACCTGGGTCTCCATATCAGTCTAAATTTCAGTCTCAACATTTCAATGGCTCAACATATTTATTTCCTATAAGTCAAATTCTAATTTTTCCATCGCCATCGGACAGTTCTTTCAGTACTATACAGTCAATCGATCAGTCACCCAAAAATTTCCGATCCGGGCATTTTCTCCCGAATTTCACGAAAATTTTCTATAAGCTTCTATAAATTTCCAATCACTCGCAAACAGTTCTAAATCAGTCATTTGAACCCAGTAACTCCTAATTTCTCACTCAATCATATTTCGATCGATTCAGACAGTACCACAAGTCGATCAATTCACATACCGATCAATTTAGTCAATTCCAATTCCTGATGAAATCTGAAAAATCATAAATGCATGTACCTATGAATAAATGACTATGCATATGCAGTAGACTTGTTCCTCTATAATTAGAGGCCAGTAGCATGCTCAGTCGGTAAATACAGTACAACCTATCAGTCAGTCCCAGTATTACCATAATACCCTTACTGACAGTAACGGGATGTTACAAGATTGCCTCTTAGCTACTTTCAGAGTGAGGCCTATACTCAGGGAGAAGGTTAGGGAGTTGCAAGCTCAGGATGCAAGTTTGAGCAAGCTTAGGGAGGAAATTCTGAATGGTAAGGTTTACGAGGTAGTAGTGAGAGATGATGGACTCATGACGATTGGGGATGACATCGTATTCGAGATAGCAAGGAGATTAAGGATGAGATTTTAGATGAGGCACACAATCGCCTTATGCCATGCACCAGTAGCACCGGGATGTCTGAGAGATTTGAGAGAGCATTTACGGTGGAAGGGCATGAAGAGGATGTAGCGAGTATGTCGAAGAAGTGTCTTGTGTGTCGACAAGTCAATTTGAACACCAGCGCCTTGAGCAAGTTAAGGCCATTGTCTATTCACGAGTGGAAGTGGCAAAGAGTAACCATGGATTTTCGATGGGTTTGCCTAAGACTAGTAGGAAGCATGATGCCATATGGGTTATAGTGGATCGGTTGTGAAGTCGACCCATTTCCGCAATCAAGCGGTGATTCTTTGCATGTGCTAGCCAGGAAGTACATTGAGGAGGTAGTGAGATTGCACGGGATTCCAGATTCTATAGTATCTGACAGGGATCCTCGGTTCACATCGAGATTTTGGGGAAGCTTGCAGGAAGCTTTAGGTACTAAGCTGCATTTTAGTACGACATTTCACCCTCAGACGGATGGTCAATCTGAGAGGACCATTTGGACACTGGAGGGAATGCTAAGAGCATGTGTTATGGATTTCAAGGGAGCTTGGGATGAGCATTTACCATTGGTCGAGTTTGCTTATAACAACTCGTACCATTCGAGCATTCAGATGGCTCCATATGAGGCTTTATATGGAAGGAGGTGTAGAACTCCTATATGTTGGGATGAAGAAGGAGAAAGGAAGCTGGTAGAACCAGACTTGATCCGGATGATTTGTGGATAAGGTCAATCTGTTAGCGGCGACTTAAGGCAGCCCAGACCGGATGAAGAGTTACACCGATGCTCATCGGAGGGAGATAGAGTATGAAGTTGGTGAGAAAGTGTTTCTCAAGACGTCTCCTTGGAAGGGAGTATTACGGTTTGGCAAGAAAGACAAGTTAAGTCCAAGATATGTGGGTCAGTATGAGATTCTTGAGAGGATCGGGCCTCTAGCTTCTGATTGGCGTTCTGCGAGTTGTCTCAGATCCACGATGTCTTTCATGTTTCCATCTTTGAGGAAGTCAGATCAGATCCTTCTCATGTCATTCGTGTTTCATACATTCGGTTGAGAGCGACTTAAGTTATGAGGAAGTCCAGTAGAGATCTTGGACACCAAGGAAAAGGTCCTCGTGAATAAGCGATTCAGCTAGTTAAGGTTACGTGGAGGAACCATGCGATGGAAGAAGCCACGTGGGAGCCCTTAGACGCCATGAAAGAGAAGTATCCAAGTCTTTTCCATGACTCAGGTAAATTTCGAGGACGAAATTTCTTTTAAGAGGGGGAGAAATGTAGGGCCCCAAATTTTTTTTTTCTTGAAGTTATTAAGTATGAATTAATTTGATTTATGATTTATGGTATAGTTTGATTTTATTAAGTTGTCTATTTTCAATGTTATATTGTTGAATGACAAGACTTTGATTACATTTCAAGTATTAAGGGTTCAAGAGTGTTTTGTATTTTTGGCTCTTGAACTCATGGATTGTATTTGGGTTGTGATATTCTAAACGCTTTATGAAACTCATCTTTTGGAGCATGAATTATGGTTATGTTTGTTTTAAGAGCATGAAAGTTTCACAATGGGTCCGTTGAACTTCCGATGGGTTTAAAACTCATCTTTTGATTAATGAATTATGCATGTGTTGGTTTTCACTTCAATGAAAGCAAGTTTCAAGTTTGGTTTCCAGCAGGCCCATTAACTTTCCGCGGGTCTTTTCCTTAAATGTAAAAATAGCATGTTTCACGCCACGCTCTCACGACCGATGTTGGGCTCCAGCAGCGGGGTCCAATATGTTTGGTATCAGAGCGCCTAGGTTTTTGATCTAGGGCTGCATGACATTGCTTTCAAGGAATTACTTGCATTGTTTTACACGATTGGAACTGTTTTTGCATACTTTGAAAAGTGTCTTACATGAACTAAAGTTCTTAATGGTTTTCTATTCAAGGAGTGAACATGCCACCTCGAAGGAGAACTCGGGGAGCTACGACTCGATCTCATTCTCGTCAGGGGAGTACGGATGAATCCCATATTCCTCAGGATGCCGGGACACACTTTGTCCCGATTTCAGAGGCACCTAGCTTGCAACAAGAAGTGCCTCCTCCGCCTCCTCCTATGCCTCAGGGAACTCCCATGGATCCGAGTTTCTTTCAAGCCTTTGCTCGAGGCTTTCACATATGCCATGGGGCAGGATCCACAGATGCAATCGAGCTCCGGTGAGCAGAGTGGTCGAGTATAATAAGCTCCAGGAAGTTTGGGGTACATGGATTTGATGGGACTACAAATCCGAAGAGGTGAAGCTTGGTTGAAGAGGACCGAGAGGGTCTAGTTCAGATGAGATGTTCGAGATGAGGACAAATTTGGATTATCGCATCGATCTTTGCGTGGTGACGCCTTTGCATTGGTGGGAGTCGATGCCTCGCGATCAGTTGTTCCTTCAGTCTTGACATGGAGAGACTTTGTCGAAGTGTTAGGAAGAAGTACTATCCGAGGTCTATGTGCGAGGAGAAGGCGGGAATTTCTGAATCTCATGCGAGCGATATGAGTGTGGCGAGTATGAGTGAAGTTCACACAGACTTTCTCGTTATCGTGAGCATGGTGGCAACAGAAGAAGACAAGTGTCGTAAGTTTGAGGGAGGTCTTCACTTGGGGATCAGGGAGAAAGTCCTAATTCATAATTTCAGCGACTACCAGCAGTTGGTGGATGCTGCTCTCCAGGCTGAAAAGCTGGAGAATCTCAGAAATGAAGCGAGCAAGAAGAGGAAGAACGAGGAGCAGAATTTGAAAGGTGCTAGTGCTCCATTGCACGAGAGGAGCACGAAGAGCTCTCTGATCGAGTGAAGTGGGTAGCAGTGGTGCTACAGGAGGCAGCAGTGAGGGCATGTCGAGCAAGCTTCTCATGTGGGAGGTGCTTGGGTGGAGCAGAAGGAGCAGTTCACCTATCCCTTATGTGACCGATGTGGGAAGCATCACGGGGAGAGTGCCTCAGATCACTTGGCGTTTGTTTGAGATCACGGAGAGAAGGGCATATAGCCAAGCATTGTCCATGTGTACCGAGACCGAGAGGGTCCTGATTTGAGCTCCTAGGTGTGCGAGAGGCAGTGGGAACTGGACCGATTCTTGAGTAAGCGCCTGGGACTGCGAGGAAGACTGTTCCTCCAGGAAGGCCAAGGGGTCAGGCGACGGCAAGAGTGTTTTCCATGACCAGGGAGGAAGCTGCAGCCGCACTTTGAGGTGGTCGCAGGTATGGCTCGATTATATAATTCAGCGATCTTTGTTTTGATTGATTACGGTTCCTCGCATTCATTTGTTTCTGCTAGCATAGCATTGCATGGTATGAGTTCTGTGCCTTTGGATAGGCCTTTGATTGTTAGCACTCCTCTAGGGAGGAATGTGGTGATCGGTCGGTGTATGGCAAATGTGAAATTTGTTCATTGAGGTGCTAGATTGGTAGTGGACCTACTACCGTTAGACCATAGAGGGTTAGATGTTATCCGGGATGGATACTATGGAGAAGTATTTGGCCTGTTGGATTGTGGTCGAGAAGAGATAGAGTTTGGCGGGCAATGGTGAGAGGGTGATCTTCAAAGGAGATAGGAAGACACCATCGCCAAGACTGATTTCAGCTATGTTAGCTGAAAGGATGATGGGCCAGGGATGTGAAGCTTTCTTGGCGCAAGTTGTAGATGCCGATGTGCATGAAGGGAAGTTAGATGATTTTCCAGTTGTGAGGGAGTTTTCAGATGTTTTCCCAGATGAGTTACCAGGTTTGCCGCCGGTGAGGGAAATCGAGTTTGCAATTGACTTGATTCCCGAAACCGCGTCAATTTCTATCCCGCCGTATAGGATGGCTCCAGCTGAGTTGAGGGAGCTTAAGGAACAGTTGGAGGAACTGTTAGAGAAGGGTTATGTCAGGCCGAGCTCGTCTCCTTGGGGAGCGCCAGTTCTGTTTGTTAAGAAGAAAGATGGATCATGGCGGATGTGTATTGATTATCGGAGGCTTAACAAGGTGACAATTAAGAACAAGTATCCGTTGCCACGGATAGATGATCTGTTTGAACAGCTGCAGGGAGCTAGGGTTTTCTCCAAGATTGATCTCAGGTCAGGCTATCATCAGCTCAAAATCAAGGAGTCTGATATTAGCAAGACATTATTCAGGACCCGTTATGGGCATTATGAGTTTTTGGTCATGCCATTCGGTTTGACCAATGCTCCAGTTGCTTTCATGGATCTCATGAATAGGGTGTTTAAGGAGTTTCTGGATCAATTTGTCATAGTGTTCATAGATGACATTTTGGTGTATTCTAAGAGTGAAGAAGATCATGAGGAGCATCTCAGGATTGTTTTGCAGACTCTTAGAGAGAGAGCTTTATGCCAAGTTAATGCAAGTGTGAGTTACGGCTTCGTGAGGTGACATTCCTTGGACAAGTGATTTCGCGGGAGGGTGTTCATGTGGATCAGGAAAGTTGAAGCGATAGTAAGTTGGCATGTACCCAAGAGCGATGACAGAGGTAAGGAGTTTTAAGGTGCAGCGGGGTTACTACTGTGAGGTTTGTAGAAGGATTCTCCATGATAGCTGCTCGATGACCAAGCTATTGAGGAAGAATCGAAGTTTATATGGACCGATGAGTGCGGAAGAGCTTTGAGGAGCTCAAGCTCGAGGTTGACAAGTGCTCCAGTCTTGATTTTGCCTTGGGTGATGAAGGCTATCTGATGTCTGATGATGCATCGAGGAAGGGTCTAGGTTGTGTATTGATGCAAGGAGGCAGAGTGATAGCTTATGCTTCAAGGCAATGAAGCGATATTGTAACATCCATTATTGTCGCAGCGGTAAAATGGTAATATCGAGACCGAGTGATCGGTTTCTTGTATTCTTGTTGAGTATGCTCTTGGCCTCTAATTATAGAGGCTGGTTTCTTGCATATGCATATATTCATAGGTACATGCATTCATGATTTTTCGGTATTTAATTGTGAATTGAAATTGATGAAGTATTTGGTTTGTGGTGATCAAATTGTGGAACCGATCGAATCGATTGGAATATGATTAATTGAGAAATTTGAGTTTTGGGTTCAAATGATTGATTTAATATTGGTTCTGAGTGGTGGTATTTGATAGTAGATTATAGGAAATTTCGGGAAATTGGAGAAATCGTTGGGATCGGAAATATTTAGGCGATCGATCGATTATTGTATAATCTTGAAAGAATCGTCTAATGGTGATGTAAAATTAGGATTTTACTGATAAGAAATAAATGTGTTGAGTCATTAAAATTTAGAGGCTGGAATTTGGTGATATGGAGACTTAGGTCTATAAATATTAGAGTTGAATGAAATTAGGGGATTTGACTAAAGGCATATCGAGTTCCTCTTCCCCTCGGCGGTGATTCGATTTTCTTCCTTCGTGAGAGATCTTTCGATTTCTTCTCATGGTTTCTTCCTAGTATGCTAAGCTAACTTGTTTCTTGTCATTGATGAAGGTTAGAAGCTTTCTTTATTGGTTGATCGATTGGTTTGGAGGATTTTAGGGTTCTGGTAGATTTGTGGATTGATCGTGTTTTGGTAAGTTTATGGTATTAATGTTGTTATTTATGGTTTCTACTGCGTTTATGGTATTTATTAGAGTTGATTTGAGTAGCTGAAGTGTATTAATGGGGGTTTTAGAGAGAGAATCGAATCGGAGAAGACGGCGGACGCCAAGACGTTTCTTGTAGCGCTGATGGCGACGAATATATATTAGATTCGTTACCGCGGGAAGGCAGCATGGGACGCCATGAGCGTCATTTAATTATGACGTCTGGTGCTGCCCTCGCCTCATGGCGTGCCGGAGACGCGACGTTCGCCGCCATGACGAGCTTTTGCGCTTGTAGAGAAGCGCGATCTGCATGACGAGAGGGACTGTTCCATTGGATTAAAATTGGTTTATTGGGCATAAATTTTGGTGTAGACCTCCGATTGAGGCGATTCCAGATTTGTTATGAACTAGGGAAAGAGGTCTACAATTGAGGATAATTATAGGAGTTCAAATTGATATAAATGAAATTGAATTATAAGGAATTGGGTCGATTATGGTGCATAGTATGACCTAAATGTCAAATTGAGACTATTGGAGTTTTAATTGGAAATTTCAATAGAAGTTTCAACCCAATGAATAGGGAATTGTTATATGAAGTATGAATTGAGGAAAATTGATTTGGATTTTAAGAATGGATCAAATAATTGGCGATCAATTGAACAAATAGATAGGATTGAGCTTAAAGTACCGAAATTGGGATTTAGCAGGAAAATCGTGAACATGCATCGTACATCATTTCTTTGAGACATATGCATTCTTGAGCATTTAATTGAGCAATTAGTAATGGTTTATATTTTCTTGTTATAGAGGCACCGTTGGACCGTCGTTCCACGGATATTCTTTGGGACTTCGAGCAAGAGCTTCGGAAGTTTCTGGTGAGTAACCTAGTTGGTTTCTCAAATTCACGATTGTTTATATGCTCTGTATGAATTACTTGTAAAGGTGAATCGTATGATTCTTGGCGTGATTAGGATCGAATTGCATGCTACTCTTGAATTGGACTAGACTATTTCATGATTCTTGAAATTTATTAGATTGAATTGCATGCTTTATCAGAATCGGCTGGATCCTTTGCATAATCTTTGGGAGGCGATATCTTTGGGCTTTATAGCCATATCTTGTAAATTGATTGAATCTTGAATCTTGAATTCTTGAACATTGCCTTGCATGCATAAATGCATGATCGATAATGGGCGTGTCCCAAGTTGCTATTATCATTGAAAAAGAGCCTCGAGCTCGAACCTTTGTCTTGGTAGGCTTGGCAGGGAGAAATCACGACGCAGGCCCCCCAGCTGAACCTCGATGAGCACTTGGGCACAATCTTGAATAACTGGAAAGAGTCTCATATGCATTATATACATGGTGATTGAGCGCTAAATTGTGCAATGATTCTTGAGCGTGTGATGCCATGATTCTTGTATATTGTGATGCGAGATGTAAAGCGTTTCTACGCCATCGTATTATTGCCATCGATATCGCTCTATTGTTGTAAATCGTTATAGAATCTTGTACCTATATATATATCATTAATTGTTATTACTGCGTCGTGCTGTACGCAATTTGCGTAATGCATGATTTGAGTGAACCATCGATGATGGTTTCTCACTGAGTTCGCAAACTCACCCAAAATTGCAACCTATTTTTCAGGACTGATATAGTAGACTCTTAGCTCCGAAGATATTCCTTCCTGCCGTGCGAGCTGCTGGCAAGGGACGTGATGGCACACAGGTCGGTCAGCTGGGTTAGCTTTTGAGGATGACTTAGGATAGATGTTTGTATCAGTTTCCTTTTTGGTTTTGATAGGAGACTGATAGACTTGTCTATTCGACATTGGATGGTATGTACGGATGATCATTATTTTGGGATTCAAATTCTTGATTTACGCTATTGTGATATTTTATGATTTTACTTATTGCGATGCCATGTGGATATTATTGGATAATGTTCTGGTAGTGCACCCTTATTGTGGGATACGTGTCGGAGCGACCTTTGGGTTTCCCGATATGTACCCCTACGGTAAGGGGGCGCTACAAGTATGAGTTGAATTATTCGACTCATGACTTGGAGTTAGCAGTAGTGATCTTTGCCTTGAAGATTTGGAGGCATTATCTATATGGAGTTCAGACAAGGATCTTTACGGATCACAAGAGCCTCAAGTACTTCTTGAGCGAAGGAGTTGAATTTGAGGCGAGAGAAGGTGGATTGAATTGCTCGAGGACTATGATTTGTTGATTGAGTATCACCCGGGTAAAGGCGAGCGAAGTGGCGGATGCTTTGAGGTGAAGTCCTCTATTGCTCATGTTGAGGCGATGTACCTTCCTTTATTGGAAGAGATGGCCAAGCTTAAGATAAGCTTGAAGCGGGAGGAACCAGATTGCCTCTTAGCTACTTTGAGTGAGGCTATACTCGGGGAGAAGGTTAGGGAGTTGCGGAGCTCGGGATGCGAGTTTGAGCAAGCTTAGGAGGAAATGCAGATGGTAAGGTTTCGAGGTAGTAGTGAGAGATGATGGACTCATGACGGTGGGGGACGGACTACTGTATTCGAGATATGAAGGAGATTAAGGATGAGATTTTAGATGAGGCACACAATCGCCTTATGCCATGCACCAGTGTAGCACCGGGATGTCTGAGATTTGAGAGAGCATTTACGGTGGAAGGGCATGAAGAGGATGTAGCGAGTATGTCGATAAGTGTCTTCGTGTGTCGCAAGTCAAATTTGAACACCAGCCTTGAGGCAAGTTAAGGCCATTGTCTATTCACAGTGGAAGTGGCAAAGAGTAACCATGGATTTTCTGATGAGTTTGCCTAAGACTAGTAGGAAGCATGATGCCATATGGGTTATAGTGGATCGGTTGACGAAGTCAGCCCATTTTCTGGCAATCAAGCAGACTGATTATTTGCATATGCTAGCCAGGAAGTACATTGAGGAGGTAGTGAGATTGCACGGGATTCCAGATTCTATAGTATCTGACAGGGATCCTCGGTTCACATCGAGATTTTGGGGAAGCTTGCAGGAAGCTTTAGGTACTAAGCTGCATTTTAGTACGACATTTCACCCTCAAACGGATGGTCAATCTGAGAGGACCATTCGGACACTGGAGGGAATGCTAAGAGCATGTGTTATGGATTTCAAGGGAGCTTGGGATGAGCATTTACCATTGGTCGAGTTTGCTTATAACAACTCGTACCATTCGAGCATTCAGATGACTCCATATGAGGCTTTATATGGAAGGAGGTGTAGAACTCCTATATGTTGGGATGAAGAAGGAGAAAGGAAGCTGGTAGAACCAGACTTGATCCAGATGACTGTGGATAAGGTCAATCTGGTTAAGCAGCGACTTAAGGCAGCCCAGGACCGGATGAAGAGTTACACTGATGCTCATCGGAGGGAGATGGAGTATGAAGTTGGTGAGAAAGTGTTTCTCAAGAAGTCTCCTTAGAAGGGAGTATTACGGTTTGGCAAGAAAGGCAAGTTAAGTCCAAGATATGTGGGTCCGTATGAGATTCTTGAGAGGATCGGGCCTTTAGCTTACTGATTGAACCCAAGTTTATCATATAAATTGGCTACACTTTCATGGCTGTTAATGTACTTTTTGACTCTTAATTCGTGTTTTTGTGCTTAAATTAGTCCCTTGCGGTAAGCTTATGTTTTATGCAATTTGTTAGTAAAATTGTGCAAATTGACATTGATTGCATTATAATTTTCCAAGGACAATTGATACTGCAAATTGTTATTTTATATTGCGGAGAAAAGGAGTCAAAAGATCATAAAGTCAGCGGGCCGATTCATTAGTCGCAACGAGCGAGACAACGAGCAGTACCGTTAGTGCAACGAGCGAGACAACAAACGAGCCGTTAGTCGCATAGCGAACCAACACGCCCATTCGTTGCGGCGAATTAATTAGCATAATTAATTAAATCGCGACGACAGTGACCATTTTATCGTCATGACGAACTTTATTCATTAGTCGCGACGAATGTGGATACCGACCAAAATAGAAATTTTGTCTCCTTTATGCGACCCGACTGCGACCCATCCTTTAAATACTGCCGAATTAGGTTATCGAGGATGATTCGACTTCGCGAGGACAAAACAAGAGAGAGACCGACGAAGAGAAGAGAGGAGAGAGGACGGCGTAGAGAGAAAAGAGAGGAGGCGGTGGTCGTGCGCGAGGTTCCGCCGGGGTTCCACAGGATTTTATGTTTACATTGTTTTTTATATCATTGTTGTTGGTAGCGTAGTCCACCGTAGATCGCTTGGATTCATCGCGAGTTGCGGTTCGTCCGGCGTTGATGTGTGGTTAGGCGTCCCTTCCTCTTGGCGATACAGTGATGGTGGAGTTTACCGGCGCCAAAGGGTAAGCAATCTATAGTTTGCTATGATTTATGAATATGCCTTAGTCGAGGGTTTATAAATTGTAGTGATGCTATTGATTAAAGCTCAATCAAATGTTTGGACATTTGTTGTGTTGTTTGGATTACTAGTTTACATTGTCACGTTTTTAACTACATTGTTGTGAGCGATCGAGTTGGGGTTTATTGCTTTGTAGTTAGATTTTGCTTGATTATAGTTTAATTAAGCAAAGTGAACAATGTAATATGTTATAACTTTGTTTATGTAGAACCTTGTGCTTAAATATATGAAGTTTCATATATGTTCACTTGTGATCTTGTTAATTCTCTTTTATACGCCTAGTTGTGTTAGATATTGAGTTGATGCTAGATTGCATTTGACCACTTGCATTAACATGTCCATTGCATACACTAAGGTTTTAACAAGTTTTAATTAATCGAGTTGATTAATTGATTCATTGGACTTAACGAGTTGTTAAGGTTGAGCTTTGGAAACTTAGTGATTTCTAATCACGCCCATACTAAGATGTTTTTAACAAGGTTTTAAGCAATGTAGTTCATTGATTAGAACCTTGGACTTAAGAATCCTTTAAGGTTCTAGGCTCAATATAGCACTAATGGGGTCTTGAGACATGGACTCTAGAGTGACGAGAGTTCATTAATCAAGACACTGGACTTAAAGATAATTCTTTAAGGTTTACCATTCAAACTTAGTAATTTCTAATCTGTCCGACTAAGATAAGACTGCACGAGATCTTGAGCAATGGAGTTCATTGATCAAGATCTCGGACTTAAAAGTCCTCTAATGTTACGAGGCTTAGAGCACTCGATGGGGTCTAGAGAGATGGAGTCATGAGTGTGAGGATTCCATTGATCGAAACCCGAACTTAGAAATAGCCCTTTAAGGTTTACTATTCACACTTAGTTTTGAGCTGTGATAGCCAAAACTCATTTTAAGAGGATTCTATCTTTTGTTTTACTCTTTTATTTTCTATTTCCAAAACCCAAAAATACTTTTGCATGCATTTTAGTTTATTAATGTTTTCAAAATCAAAACCCCTTTTCCTTGCTAATTTCACTTGCATTGAATGACATATAGGCTAGCTTAGGTCCATTTCATTAGGTTCCTTTGAGAGGCGACCGAGGTTGCATCCTATGCTGCAATCCTTGGTATAGATTATTTTGACCGGTTTAAGGATCGATTCTAGGATCGAGCGACGGTCATGATCAAATTGGCGCCGTTGTCGGGGACCCGAAGTGGTTCTTTAAGTTTGCTTTTGCCATTTGTTGCTACGTGAAGTTAGGTGTCTTTCTTTAGGTTGCATTCTAAATAGTTTAGTTGCATTTGCATCGTTAGTTAGTATTTTGCAGATTACACCTTTTATGGAAGTTCTTTGAGGCTAACTCTTATTTTTGTGACCAACATTTCGGTGAATCGGCTTAGTGGAGGCCGACATGGGCGTGGGATTGGATGAAGTTATTTCGCTACACCATGGCCATTGTCGAAGGTTAACCGGCAAATTCAAGACCTCCATAACTCCAGGTTGTTTCTTTCCTTCACTTGTTTACTCAACTTATGCCTTATGATTGCTTGTGACTTATATTGGTGCATTAGTTTGTTAAGTAAGTGTCGGGAGGAGCAACCTTAGTAAAAAATAAGCAGCTTTTAGTTTAATTAGTATCTTTTCAATTCAATAAAGTCCCTTTGAGTTTGCCTCCTACCTTCCTTACATTGTGTTGAATTGCCCTTGTGCTCTATTTCTTCTTGCTTAACATTGAGGACAATGTGTTGATTAAGTGTGGGGGCTGTGCATGCCTATTTGAGGAGTGTGTTAGCCAATTTTGCATTATGCTTTACATCTTGACTTGGGTATTATCTTTGTCATTCGTTGATTCCTCGTCATGACGAATGTAACGCACGTCATGACGAGGTGATCAATTTAATCATGCGTCATGCGCGGATTTATTGTATGCCGTGACGCTACCTTTTCTTTTAACGACATTTTGTTTAACTTGTTTTCTCAATTCAAACTTTCTCCACACTAGTCTTTTATTCTGCTGTTTGCAAAGATTTTATAAGTTTCAAAGTGGTTCTTGAGTTTTTGAGAATACCTTCCATTCCTTTGATGATAAATTGGACTTGACAAAATTTTACTTTTGATGTTTTGAAACAAATTGAATGGAAGCATGCTAATAAAGTAGCATTTTAAGTTTTGAGACTTGAGATTGCTCGTCGAGAAACTACCCTTGTTGGAAGGATATTTGAGCCAAAAAACTTTTCTATCTTTGTGTATATCCGCTTCTCTCATACTTTCTAGAACTTGTTTTAACTCTTTTCGAGGCGATGGACTTGAATTTTGTTGATATGATAGGCGTTCTTTCTTCAAACTCTTTTCCCCAAACACGGTCCTTAAACACTTTTCATTGCTAGCCCTTGAGCCTTATTTGTTATGAGCACTTGCATGCATATTTACGTGATGTCATTAGTTATTTACATTCGACTTTATGTTGAAAAAAAAGTGTGTGTCCCAAAAAGGGCGGTGTCTAAAAAAACACGAAAGGTGTGTTTTTATACAAGTGTTATATGTATGTGCTAGTGTTTAGTTTTCAATTCAATTGTTGGCATCGGTTTTAAAGTTAGTGCATGTGCTCATACTATCCTTTCATTCATTTCATCCATTCATTTTGCCTTCCGCACATTCAACCCGAAAAGTCCTCTTGATTTTCAAAATGATAGTTCTGTAGTGGAGAAATAGAATTGACACAAGCTTATGGTAGAAGATAACTTAAGCGATTGAGAGAAAATGTCCCTAAATACAAGTGAGATGGCGCAAACACTTTACCTGAGTGATTCTCTTCTATTCGATCTCTTGTACTTGAATTCTTTGATGTTTGTTTTATTAGCACTCTTTTAATTTCTTTGAGATTGAATTCGAAAAAGTGAATTGCGTTAATCTCCTTTTATTGTTTAGAGCATGGGTGGATTTCTCTTTTATACGTATCTTTTTATTCTTGTAAACTTTGTCCAGAGTACAAAGGTCTAAGTGTGGGGGAATTGATTGAACCCGAGTTTATCATATAAATTGGCTACACTTTCATGGTCATTAATGTACTTTTGACTCTTAATTCGTGATTTTGTGCTTAAATTAGTCCCTGCGGTGAGCTTATGTTTTATGCAATTTGTTAGTAAAATTGTGCAAATTGACATTGATTGCATTATAATTTTCCAAGGACAATTGATCGCAAATTGTTATTTTATATTGCAGGAAAAAGGAGTCAAAAGATCATAAAGTCAACAGGCCAGATTCGTTAGTCGCAACGAACGTGACAACGAACAGCCGTTAGTCGCAACGAACGAGACAACAAACAGCCGTTAGTCGCAACGAACGAGCTGTTAGTCGCAACGAACCAACACGCCCATTCGTTGCGACGAATTAATTAGGCATAATTAATTCATCGCGACGAGTGACCATTTTTATGCATCGCGACGAACTTTATTCATTAGTCGCGACGAATGTCGGATACCCGACCCAAAAATAGAAATTTTGTTCTTCTTTATGCGACCGCCCGCGACTCATCCTTTAAATCTCTTGCTGAATTAGGTTATCGAGGGATGGTTCGACTTCGCACGAGGACAAAACAAGGAGAAGACCGACGAAGAGAACGAGAGGAGAGGGACGGCGTAGAGAAAAGAGAGGAGCGGTGGTCGTCGCCGCCTTGTGGTTTCCTTCGGGGTTCCACAGGATTTTATGTTTACATTGTTTTTTTATCTGTTGTTGTTGGCGGCCGTAGTCCACCGTAGATTGCTTGGATTCATCGCGAGTTGCGGTTCGTCGGCGTTGATGTGTGGTTAGCGCCCTTCCTCTTGGCGATACGATGATGGTGGAGTTTCTGAGCGCAAAGGAGTAGCAATCTATAGTTTGCTATGATTTATGAATATGCCTTAGTCGAGGGTTTATAAATTGTAGTGATGCTATTGATTAAAGCTCAATCAAATGTTTGGACATTTGTTGTGTTGTTTGGATTACTAGTTTACATTGTCACGTTTTAACTACATTATTGTGAGCAGTAGAGTTGGGGTTTATTGCTTTGTAGTTAGATTTTGCTTGATTATAGTTTAATTAAGCGTTGAACAATGTAATATGTTATGGCTTTGTTTATGTAGAACCTTGTGCTTAAATATATGAAGTTTCATATATGTTCACTTGTGATCTTGTTAATTCTCTTTTATACGCCTAGTTGTGTTAGATATTGAGTTGATGCTAGATTGCATTTGACCACTTGCATTAACATGTCCATTGCATACACTAAGGTTTTAACAAGTTTTAATTAATCGAGTTGATTAATTGATTCATTGGACTTAACGAGTTGTTAAGGTTGAGCTTCGGAAACTTAGTGATTTCTAATCACGCCCATACTAAGATGTTTTAACAAGGTTTTAAGCAATGTAGTTCATTGATTAGAACCTTGGACTTAAAGAATCCTTTAAGGTTCTAGGGCTCAATAGCACCTAATGGGGTCTTGAGACATGGACTCTAGAGTGACAGGAGTTCATTAAACAAGACCACGGACTTAAAGATAATTCTTTAAGGTTTACCATTCAAACTTAGTAATTTCTAATCTGTCAGACTAAGATGCATAACGAGATCTTGAGCAATGGAGTTCATTGATCAAGATCTCGGACTTAAAAGACCTCTAATGTTCGAGGCTTAAGAGCACTCGATGGGGTCTAGAGAGATGGAGTCATGAGTGACGAGATTCCATTGATCGAAACCACGAACTTAGAGATAGCCCTTTAAGGTTTACTATTCACACTTAGTTTTGTTGTGATAGCCAAAACTCATTTTCAAGAGGATTCTATCTTTTGTTTTACTCTTTTTATTTTCTATTTCCAAAACCCAAAATACTTTTTGCATGCATTTTAGTTTATTAATGTTTTCAAAATCAAAACCCCTTTTCCTTGCTAATTTCACTTGCATTGAATGACATATAGGCTAGCTTAGGTACATTTCATTAGGTTCCTTTGAGAGACGACCCGAGGTTGCATCCTATGCTGCAATCCTTGGTATAGATTATTTTTGACCGGTTTCCAAGGATCGATTCTAGGATCGAATGACGAGCCGCGATCACTTACAGATTGGCGTTATCGCCAGAGTTGTCTCAGATCCACGATGTCTTTCATGTTTCCATGCTGATGAGGTACAGATCAGATCCTTCTCATGTCATTCAGGTTTCATACATTCAGTTGAGAGACGACTTAAGTTATGAGGAAGTCCCAGTAGAGATCTTGGACACCAAGGAAAAGGTCCTCAGGAATAAGACAGTTCAGCTAGTTAAGGTTCTGTGGAGGAACCATGCAGTGGAAGAAGCCACGTGGGAGCCCTTAGACTCCATGAAAGAGAAGTATCAAAGTCTTTTCCATGACTCAGGTAAATTTCGAGGACGAAATTTCTTTTAAGAGGGGGAGAAATGTAGGGCCCCAAAATTTTGTTTTCTTGAAGTTATTAAGTATGAATTAATTTGATTTATGATTTATGGTATAGTTTGATTTTATTGAGAATATTCATGGAAAATTTGGATTTAATTGAGTTTAGTGTGGAATAAGTGTTTATGAAAGAGTAGAAATGGTTGAGGGCAAAATGGACAAGCCACCCAAGGTAAGAGGTTTTAGAAGCAACTTGAAGGGCATTGTAGTCATTGTTTTTTTTTTGTAGGTTAAAGGAGTTAAAAGATAGAAAAGAAAAGAAGAAAAGAAAGGGAAAATAAAAAGAAGAGAAGAGAAGAGCATCGTCGGCAGAATTTAGAATAACTCGCCGCGACGTGCATGTGTTTTAAGATTTTCACAAAGGAGTGTTCTCCTTTTACGAATACAAGTGCATGAAATCAAGTTTTACGAAATACATGACAAGCAAGATTACAAGCAAGTTTAGAAGCAAGTGCCATTTTGGCAACAAGTTTATAAGAACATGCTTATGTGGGTTTGTGGTGTCCCTCACGATAGTCAAGTGCACATTGACTCATGAAAAGGCTTCTCCCTTTGCTTGACGGGTACTTGGGTTTCCACAAGGATTCCCCTCACGAAACTACATCTACACATCAACATTTCGATGGCATGTGTATGCGTCACGAACCGGGACACCCAAACCATCATGTTATGTGTTATGTGTTATTATGTGACATGCATCATGATTTATTCAAGAATCAAGCATTTTCAAGAAGCGATACATGCGTTCAATTGATATGATTTCAATAAGTATCACGGCAATGAGATATTTTGAATACTTTTGCTTATTACTACCTTATAGATGTGTTCCCACGAGCTTTATAGCTCACCCCTCTAATCTCCCCATTCGGTGTGAGCCAGAGATCGAGTGAATCACGAGTACGGCAGCACTCCAGTTTCTTTTGTCTATTTTCAATGTTATATTGTTGAATGGCAAGACTTTGATTACATTTCAAGTATTAAGGGTTCAAGAGTGTTTTGTATTTTGGCTCTTGAACTCATGGATTATATTTGGGTTGTGATATTCTAAAAGCTTTATGAAACTCATCTTTTGGAGCATGAATTATGGTTATGTTTGTTTTAAGAGCATGAAAGTTTCACAATGGGTCCGTTGAACTTCCGATGGGTTGAAAACTCATCTTTTGATTAATGAATTATGCATGTGCTGGTTTTCACTTCAATGAAAGCAAGTTTCAAGTTTGGTTTCTAGCAGGCCCATTAACTTTCCGAGGGTCTTTTCCTTAAATGTAAAAATAGCATGTTTCACGCCACGCTCACACGGTCGATGTTGGGCTCCAAGGCGGGGTCCAACATGTTTAGTGTCAGGCGCTAGGTTTTTGATCTAGAAATTTGCATGACATTGCTTTCAAGGAATTACTTGCATTGTTTTACGATTGGGCTGTTTTCCATACTTTGAAAAGTGTCTTACATGAACTAAAGTTCTCAATGGTTTTCTATTCAAGGAGTGAACATGCCACCTCGAAGGAGAACTCGGGAGCTCTGACTCGATCTCATTCTCGTCGAGAGTGCGGATGAATCCCATATTCCTCGGGATCTTGGGACACACTCTGTCCCGATTTGAGAGGCACTAGCTTGCAGCGAAGTGCCTCCTCCGCCTCCTCCTATGCCTCGAGGAACTCCCATGGATTCGAGTTTCTTTCAAGCC
The DNA here is from genome assembly GCA_029891385.1 of Erythroxylum novogranatense. Taxonomy (NCBI): domain Eukaryota; kingdom Viridiplantae; phylum Streptophyta; class Magnoliopsida; order Malpighiales; family Erythroxylaceae; genus Erythroxylum; species Erythroxylum novogranatense. Next base: position 86,585,432 of record CM057231.1, on the reverse strand, counting down.
TTTGCTCAGGCTTTCACGTATGCTATGGGACAGGGATCGCAGATGCCGATGCGAGCTCCGGTAGACAGGAGTGGTCAGTATGATAAGCTCCGGAAGTTTGGGGCTGTGGATTTCAGTGGGACTACAAATCCAGAAGAGGCTGAAGCTTGGTTGAAGAGGACCGAGAGGGTCCTAGTTCAGATGAGATGTTCAGATGAGGACAAATTTGGATTATCAATCGGACTTTTGTAGGGTGGCCTTTGCATTGGTGGAGTCGATGCCTCATAGTCAGTTGTTCCTTGATCTTGACATGGAGACTTTGTCGAAGTGTTCGGGAAGAAGTACTATCCGGGTCTATAATGCGGGAGAAGGCCGGGAATTTACGAATCTCATGCGAGCAATATGAGTGTGGCGAGTATGGCTGAAGTTCACTGACTTTCTCGTTATCAATGAGCATGGTGGCAACAAAGAAGACAAGTCTTAAGTAAGTTTGAGGAGGTCTTCACTTGGGGATCGAGGAGAAAGTCCTAATTCATAATTTCAGCGACTACCGGCGGTTGGTGGATCTTTGCTCTCCAGTGAAAATTTGGAGAATCTCGAAATAAGCGAGCAAGAAGAGGAAGAACAGGGAGCAAAATTTCAGAAAGGGTGCTAGTTCTCCATTGCCTGAGAGGAGCACGAAGAACTCTCACAGTCGAGTGAAGTGGGTAGCGGTGGTGCTACCGAGGAGCCAGTGAGGCATGTGTCGAGACAAGCTTCTCATGTGGGAGGTGCGGTGGAGCGAGGAAGGAGCGGGTTCACCTATCCTTATGTGACCCGATGTGGGAAGCATCACCGGGAGAGTGCCTCGAGATCACTTGGCGTTTGTTTGAATCACGAGAGAAGGGCATATAGCCAAGCATTGTCCACAGTACAAGAGACCGGAGGGTCACGATTTGAGCTCCTAGGTGTGCGAGAGGCAGTGGGAACGAGACCGATTCTTGAGTGGCGATTACGGGGCTGCGAGGAAAAGCTGTTCCTCAGGAAGGCCAAGGGTCGGCGATGGCAAGAATGTTTGCCATGACGAGGGAGGAAAGCTGCGGCCCTTTGAGGTGGTCACTGGTATGGCTCGATTATATAATTCAGCGATCTTTGTTTTGATTGATTACGGTTCCTCGCATTCATTTGTTTCTGCTAGCATAGCATTGCATGGTATGAGTTCTGTGCCTTTGGATAGGCCTTTGATTGTTAGCACTCCTCTAGGGAGGAATGTGGTGATCGATCGGTGTATGGCGGTGTGAGCTGTTCATTGAGGGTGCTAGATTGGTAGTGGACCTACTACCGTTAGACCTAGAGGTTAGATGTTATCTGGGGATGGATACTATGGAGAAGTATTTGGCCAAGCTGGATTGTGGTGGAAAGAGGTAGAGTTTGGTGGGCAATGGTGAGAGGGTGATCTTGGAGGAGATAGGAAGACACCATCGCAAGACCGATTTCAGCTATGTTGGTGAAAGGATGATGGGCGAGGATGTGAAGCTTTCTTGGCGCAAGTTGTAGATGCCGATGTGCATGAAGGAAGTTAGATGATTTTCGGTTGTGAGGAGTTTTCGGATGTTTTCCCGGATGAGTTACGGAGTTTGCCGCGGTGAAATCGAGTTTGCAATTGACTTGATTCCGGAACGCGCCAATTTCTATCCGCCGTATAGGATGGCTCCGGTGAGTTGAGGAGCTTAAGGAGCAGTTGAGAAGCTGTTAGAGAAGGGTTATGTCGGGCGAGTTCGTCTCCTTGGGGCGCTTGATTCTGTTTGTTAAGAAGAAAGATGGATCATGGCGGATGTGTATTGATTATCGGAGGCTTAACAAGGTGACAATTAAGAACAAGTATCCGTTGCCACGGATAGATGATCTGTTTGACCAGCTGCAGGGAGCTAGGGTTTTCTCCAAGATTGATCTCAGGTCAGGCTATCATCAGCTCAAAATCAAGGAGTCTGATATTAGCAAGACAACATTCAGGACCCGTTATGGGCATTATGAGTTTTTGGTCATGCCATTCGGTTTGACCAATGCTCCAGCTGCTTTCATGGATCTCATGAATAGGGTATTTAAGGAGTTTCTGGATCAATTTGTCATAGTGTTCATAGATGACATTTTGGTGTATTCTAAGAGTGAAGAAGATCATGAGGAGCATCTCAGGATTGTTTTGCAGACTCTTAGAGAGAGAGAGCTTTATGCCAAGTTCAGTGAAGTGTGAGTTACGGCTTCGTGAGGTGACATTACTTGGACATGTGATTTCGAGGAGGTGTTCATGTGGATCGAGGAAAGTTGAAGCGATAGTAAGTTGGCATGTACCCAAAGCGATGATGAGGTAAGGAGTTTTACAGGTGCAGTAGGTTACTACTGGGAGGTTTGTGAAGGATTCTCCATGATAGGCTGCTCAGATGACCAAGCTATTGAGGAAGAATCGAAGTTTATATGGGTGATGAGTGCGGAAGAGCTTTGAGGAGCTCAAGCTCGAGGTTGACAAGTGCTCGAGATCTTGATTTTGCCTTGGGTGATGAAGGCTATCGGTGTCTGATGATGCATCGAGGAAGGGTCTAGGTTGTGTATTGATCTGCAAGGAGACAGTGATAGCTTATGCTTGAAAGCAAGCTGAAGCGATGTGTAACATCCATTATTGTCGACAAGGGTAAAATGGTAATATCGAGGCGTGATCGGTTTCTTGTATTCTTGTTGAGTATGCTCTTGGCCTCTAATTATAGGAGGCGGTTTCTGCATATGCATATATTCATAGATACATGCATTCATGATTTTTCGGTATTTAATTGTGAATTGAAATTGGTGAAGTGGTGGTTTGTGGGCGATCAAATTGTGGTGGATTGAATCGGCTGGAATATGATTAATTGAGAAATTTGAGTTTTTGGTTCAAATGATTGATTTAATATTGATTCTGAGTGGTGGTATTTGATAGTAGATTATAGGAAATTTACGGGAAATTGGGAGAAAAATGGGATCGGAAATATTTAGGCGTTGATCGATTATTTGTATAATCTTGAAAAGAAGCGTCCAATGGTGATGGAAAAATTAGGATTTTCTTGATAAGAAATAAATGTGTTGAGTCATTGAAATTTAGAGGCGGAATTTGGGTGATATGGAGACTTAGGTCTATAAATATTAGAGTTGAATGAAATTAGGGGATTTGACTAAGGCATATCGAAGTTCCTCTTCCCCTCGGCGGTGATTCGATTTTCTTCCTTGGTGAGAGATCTTTCGATTTCTTATCATGGTTTCTTCCTAGTATGCTAGGCTAACTTGTTCTTGTCATTGATGAAGGTTAGAAGCTTTCTATTGGTTGATCGATTGGTTTGGAGGATTTTAGGGTTCTGTAGATTTGTGGATTGATCGTGTTTTGGTAAGTTTTATGGTATTAATGTTGTTATTTATGGTTTCTACTACGTTTATGGTATTTATTAGAGTTGATTTGAGTAGCTGAAGTGTATTAATGGGGGTTTTAGAGAGAATCGAATCGGAGAAGGCGGCGGACGCCTTGTGCGCCTTCTTGCTTGCCTTGACGGCGACGAATATATATAGATTCGCATGGCGGCGTGCATGGACGCGCTTGTGGCGGCGTCATTAATTATGATGCCTTGGCGTGCTGCCCTCGCCTCATGGCGTGCCGAGACGCGTCGTTCGCTTGTGGCGAGCTTCTGCTTGTGGCGGATGGAGGGCTATTCCATTGGATTAAAATTGGTTTATTGGGCATAACTTTTGGTGTAGACCTCCGATTGAGGCGATTCCAGATTTGTTATGAACTAGGGAAAGAGGTCTACAATTGAGGATAATTATAGGAGTTCAAATTGATATAAATGAAATTGAATTATAAGGAATTGGGTCGATTATGGTGCATAGTATGACCTAAATGTCAAATTGAGACTATTGGAGTTTTAATTGGAAATTTCAATAGAAGTTTCAACCCAATGAATAGGGAATTGTTATACGAAGTATGAATTGAGGAAAATTGACTGGATTTTAAGAATGGATCAAATAATTGGCGATCAATTGAACAAAGAGATAGGATTGAGCTTAAAGTACGAAATTGGGATTTAGCTTAGGAAAATCGTGAACATGCATCATTACATCATTTCTTTGAGACATATGCATTCTTGAGCATTTAATTGAGCAATTAGTAATGGTTTATATTTTTTGTTATAGAGGCACCGTTGGACCGTCGTTCCACGGATATTCTTTGGTACTTCCAGCAGTAGCTTTCGGAAGTTCTGGTGAAGTAACCTAGTTGGTTTCTCAAATTCACGATTGTTTATATGCTCGTATGAATTACTTGTAAAGGTGGCTGTATGATTCTTGGCGTGATTAGGATCGAATTGCATGCTACTCTTGAATTGGACTAGACTATTTCATGATTCTTGAAATTTATTGGATTGAATTGCATGCTTTCTTCATGGCTGAAGCTGGATCCTTTGTATGATCTTTGGAGGCGATATCTTGGGCTTTATAACCATATCTTGTAAATTAGTGAATCACTTGAATCTTGAATTCTTGAACATGGCCTGCATGCATAAATGCATGATCGGATAATGGGCGTGTCCCAAGTTGTTATTATCATTGAAAAAGAGCTGGAGCTCGAACGCATCGATCTTGTGGGGCTTGGCAGGGAGAAAATCACGGCCTTGCGTCCCCAGCTGAACCTTGGTGAGCACTTGGGCTGTCTTGAATAAGCTGGAAAGAGTCTCATATGCATTATATTCATGGTGATTGAGCGCTAAATTGTGCGATGATTCTTGAGCGTGTGATGCCATGATTTCTTGTATATTGTGATGCGATCTTGTAAATCGTTTCACGCTCTTGTATTATTGCCGCGACATCATCTCTATTGTTATAAATGTTATAGAATCTTGTACCTTGTATATAATATCATTAATTAATATTCTGCGTCGTCTTGCACGCATGATTTGCGTAATCGTGATTTGAGTGAACCATCGATGATGGTTTCTCCTTTGAGTTCATAAACTCACCCAAAATTGCAACCTATTTTTCGGGTGATAGAGTAGACTCCTAGCTCGAAGATATTCCTTCACGTAAATGCGAAATGCTTTGGCAAGATGGCGATGGCACTGGTCGGTCGGTTGGGTTAGCTTTTGAGGATGACTTAGGATAGATGTTTGTGTCGGTTTCCTTTTGGTTTGATAGGAGGCGATAGACTTGTCTATTACGATATTGGATGGTATGCAGATGATCATTATTTTGGGATTCAAATTCTTGATTTACGCTATTGTGATATTTTATGATTTTACTTATTGCGATGCCATGTGGATATTATTGGGTAATGTTACGGTAGTGCACCCTTATTGTGGGATCGTGTCGGGCGACCTTGGGTTTCGATATGTACCCTACGGTGAGGGGTATTATAAGTATGAAGTTGAATTATCCGACTCATGACTTGGAGTTAGCGATGATCTTTGCCTTGAAGATTTGGAGGCATTATCTATATGGAGTTCAGACAAGGATCTTTACGGATCACAAGAGCCTCAAGTACTTGCTGAGCCAGAAGGAGTTGAATTTGAGGCAGAGAAGGTGGATTGAGCTGCTCAAGGACTATGATTTGTTGATTGAGTATCACCCAGGTAAGGCGAACGTAGTGGCAGATGCTTTGAGCAGGAAGTCCTCTATTGCTCATGTTCGGGCAGTGTACCTTCCTTTATTGGAAGAGATGGCCAAGCTTAAGATAAGCTTGAAGCAGGAGGAACCAGATTGCCTCTTAGCTACTTTCAGAGTGAGGCCTATACTCAGGGAGAAGGTTAGGGAGTTGCAGGCTCAGGATGCAGGTTTGAGCAAGCTTAGGGAGGAAATTCTGAATGGTAAGGTTTCTGAGGTAGTAGTGAGAGATGATGGACTCATGACAGTGGGGGACAGACTCTGTATTCCAGATAGCAAGGAGATTAAGGATGAGATTTTAGATGAGGCACACAATGCGCCTTATGCCATGCACCCAGGTAGCACCGGGATGTCTGAGATTTGAGAGAGCATTTACGGTGGAAGGGCATGAAGAGGGATGTAGCAGAGTATGTCAGTAAGTGTCTTGTGTGTCAGCAAGTCAAGGCTGAACACCAGGCGCCTTCAGGCAAGTTAAGGCCATTGTCTATTCCTGAGTGGAAGTGGCAAAGAGTAACCATGGATTTTCTGATGGGTTTGCCTAAGACTAGTAGGAAGCATGATGCCATATGGGTTATAGTGGATCGGTTGACGAAGTCAGCCCATTTTTTGGCAATCAAGCAGACTGATTCTTTGCATGTGCTAGCCAGGAAGTACATTGAGGAGGTAGTGAGATTGCACATTCCAGATTCTATAGTATCTGACAGGGATCCTCGGTTCACTTCGAGATTTTGGAGAAGCTTGCAGGAAGCTTTAGGTACTAAGCTGCATTTTAGTACGGCATTTCACCCTCAAACGGATGGTCAATCTGAGAGGACCATTCGGACACTGGAGGGAATGCTAAGAGCATGTGTTATGGATTTCAAGGAGCTTGGGATGAGCATTTACCATTGGTCGAGTTTGCTTATAACAACTCGTACCATTCGAGCATTCAGATGGCTCCATATGAGGCTTTATATGGAAGGAGGTGTAGAACTCCTATATGTTAGGATGAAGAAGGAGAAAGGAGGCTGGTAGAACCGGACTTGATCCGGATATTGCGGATAAGGTCAATCAGTTAGCGGCGACTTAAAGCGCCCGGGGCCGGATGAAGAGTTACTGCGATGCTCGTCGGAGGAGATGGAGTATGAAGTTGGTGAGAAAGTGTTTCTCAAGGCGTCTCCTTGGAAGGAGTATTACGGTTTGGCAAGAAAGGCAAGTTAAGTCAAGATATGTGGGTCCGTATGAGATTCTTGAGAGGATCGGACCTCTAGCTTCTGATTGGCGTTCTGCTTGAGTTGTCTCAGATCCACGATGTCTTTCATGTTTCCATCTTGAGGAGTACTGATCGAGATCCTTCTCATGTCATTCGAGTTTGAGACATTGGTTGAGGCGACTTAAGTTATGAGAAGTCGGTAGAGATCTTGGACACCAAGGAAAGATCCTCGAGAATAAGGCGATTCAGCTAGTTAAGGTTACGTAGAGGAACCATGCGAGTGGAAGAAGCCACGTGGGAGCCCTTAGGCGCCATGAAAGAGAAGTATCAAGTCTTTCCATGACTCGAGGTAAATTTTGAGGGCGAAATTTCTTTTAAGAGGGAGAAATGTAGGGCCCCAAAATTTTGTTTTCTTGAAGTTATTAAGTATGAATTAATTTGATTTATGATTTATGGTATAGTTTGATTTTATTGAGAATATTCATAGAAAATTTGGATTTAATTGAGTTTAGTGTGGAATAAGTGTTTATGAAAGAGTAGAAATGGTTGAGGGCAAAATGGACAAGCCACCCAAGGGTAAGAGGTTTTAGGCTTAACTTGAAGGGCATTGTAGTCATTGTTTTTTTCTTGTAGGTTAAAGGAGTTAAAAGATAGAAATGAAAAGAAGAAAAGAAAGAGAAAATAGAAAGAAGAGAAGAGAAGAGCATCGTCGGCGGCAGTGAGAGGAAAGAAGAAGAGAAGAAGAGGAAGTTAGTTCCAGGTGATTTTTCGACAGATTTCAAGCTTCCTTAAGGTAAGTTATACTCTTCTACTCTTGTTTAGGTTGAATCTAACCCTAGATTTGCATGGATTGAGGTAAAATCGGTGAAGTTAGGGTTTATGGTGAACTTTGGTAGATTTGCTTGGATTTTGTGTTTATGTTGATGATTGTGAGTTAGAATGAGGTTAGAATGACAGAATATGACTTGATTCATGAGTTAGATGTGTTGTAGTTGATAAATGGATGGATTTAAGGTTTGAAAAATGGCAAAAACTGGTTCTGGAGAAGAAGCTCCCCCCGCACGTCACGACGAGCTTCAAGACGCACGCCGCGACGTGCAGAAGGCCGCACGTCGCGACGTGCGTTCGAATTTAGAATAACTCGCCGCGACGTGCATGTGTTTTAAGGGCTTGCGCCATGACGTGTGCGTGCCTTGCCACAATGGCGTTAACCACTCGTCATGGTGCTGCGCTCTCGTCATGGCGAGGGCCAATTTTTCAACAAGTTGATTTTTTAGTGTTTTGCTCATATCTTTTGGTACAGAAGTCCTTTTGGGGTGATTTTAGAGGCGTAGTGAACTAGAGATATAGATCTACAAGTGTTGTGAAGAGATGAACTGATGAATCAATTCCTAAGAATATGAAATTTGAGACGGAAGTTAGGAATGACATTATGGTTTCAGCATGAGTTTTTGAATAAGATTTTGGTTCTTATTTTAGGAGATCAAGAGAGGCAAGAGGATCAAGAGGCTCTAGAGGAAACTCATTCCTAGGCAAGAACAAGCAAGGAAATCAGGTGGGTTCATGTTTATAATAAAGTAATTAAGTACTCATTGTTTAGTTCAAATCAAGCAAGATCTCATGCATATACATTACATCATCCACGATCGCATTGCATACTATCATGAATGATTATATTCTGCATTGTGATTTGCATTCATGATTATTATCAATATTTTCACAAAGGAGTGTTCTCCTTTTACGAATACAAGTGCATGAAATCAAGTTTTACGAAATACATGACAAGCAAGATTACAAGCAAGTTTACAAGCAAGTGCCATTTTGGCAACAAGTTTATAAGAACATGCTTATGTGGGTTTGTGGTGTCCCTCACGATAGTCAAGTGCACATTGACTCATGAAAAGGCTTCTCTCGCTTGCGACTTGTGGCCTGGGTTTCCCAAGGATTCCCCTCACGAACTACGTCTACACATCAACATTTCGATGGCATGTGTAGTACGTCACGAACCTGGGACACCCAAACCATCATGTTATGTGTTATTTGTTATTATGTGACATGCATCATGATTTATTCAAGAATCAAGCATTTTCAAGAAACGATACATGCACGTTCAATTGATATGATTTCAATAAGTATCACGGCAATGAGATATTTTGAATACTTTTGCTTATTACTATATTATAGATGTGTTCCCACGAGCTTTATAGCTCATCCCTCTAATCTCCCCATTCGGTGTGAGCGGAGATCGAGTGAATCACGAGTGCAGCAACCTCCGATTTCTTTTGTCTATTTTCAATGTTATATTGTTGAATGGCAAGACTTTGATTACATTTCAAGTATTAAGGGTTCAAGAGTGTTTTGTATTTTGGCTCTTGAACTCATGGATTATATTTGGGTTGTGATATTCTAAAAGCTTTATGAAACTCATCTTTTGGAGCATGAATTATGGTTATGTTTGTTTTAAGAGCATGAAAGTTTCTGATGGGTCCGTTGAACTTCGATGGGTTGAAAAGTCATCTTTTGATTAATGAATTATGCATGTGTTGGTTTCACTTCAATGAAAGCAAGTTTCAAGTTTGGTTTCAGCGGGCCCATTAACTTTCATGGTCTTTTCCTTAAATGTAAAAATAGCATGTTTCACGCCACGCTCTCACAACCGATGTTGGGCTCCAGCAGCGGGGTCCAACATCTGTAGCATTTGGTAATTCCAGTAGTGGAAGTAGATGATAGAATCAATGTTTTATGTCTTGTGATAAGTTCAATCTTAGCATCATCTCAATGTTGGCTTCCTCTCCAAAATTTATTTGAAAGATTAAGAGACTTTTCTTTGAAGAATAAAAACTTTAGCTTCTCTTGATAAATAAAAATGCATGCATTAAGATTAAAACATATGATTACATATATGGAGCAATGCATTAAAACAACTAAGGAAAGATTTAAGAAAGTTTACATTGATTTGTACATATTAAGAAGACTTAAATCTTTCTTGGTCTAATTTAATCGACTTATTTATTTGAATATTTTTAAGGTCATGAATTTTGTTTATTCCTTTTAGATTCAAATATCATTTGAAACTTCACTTTACTCTATTGCATGCTTGTTAGCTTAATTAACCCTTTAAACAAATTGATTTTACATTTTTAATCATAAAATAAAATATTAATAACATTTTATTTAATTAACATCAAAATATAGGTTTAATCTCTCTTGGATTTTTGTGTGTGTGTGTGTGTGTTTATATATGTGAGTGTGCATGCACACTTTTATATAACAATAAGCATAAATTATGTTGTGTCTTGATTTTTAAATATTTGTGTAGAATAGTGAAAAGATATAGATAAATTAAGTTACACTTTTATTATTTATTTTAATAATTTATATTTTAAATGCATTTATTCAACACAAATTAAAACATATTTATACATTATTATCATATATTAAAGAATAAATATTACTTATATTGTATCTTAGTCTTTTTAAATTTATGTAATTATAAAAGTAAAATATATAGATAAATTTATATAACACATTAATTTTATAAAGATATTTATTCACCATAATTTATCTCAATCTTTTAACAACATATATCTAAATAAATATATGTATACATAATTATGATATGTTAAAGAATATATATATATATTATGTTTTATCCTAATATTTAATGGTATTTATGTGGAAAATGGAAAGATAAAGATAAAATTATGTTGTATCTCAATTTTATCCATCATTGAAGCAGAATATATGAGTATTGTCATTGTCACTATTGAAATATGTTGGCTTAAATCTCTTCTTGGTAAAATAGGCTTGTTCAACATTAAACTCACACAAAAATAGGCTTGTAAGCAAAAGAGCTATTAGTACAGAGAGATTTCCTTTGAGTACGTCACCTTTTGATTCCAATCCAAGCTTTGTCCCTTCTACTGCTACTGTTCATTTCTACTTTGTTTTCCGATTACTCTTGCATCTTCAAGGTGGAACGTCTAAGGTTCTATGTACGGTACATTTCCTCGAATGCCCTAATCAAGGTCTCGACATTGTTAGGTGGGCGATACTACTTAGTTCTTTGATTTCACCCTATTTTGGTTATGAGACATAGGAAAGAAGAAACCTAAAAGCAATAATTCCTCAGAGGAGCGCACGGGGGCTCTAGTCGACACCTTGAAAAAACAACCGATGGTTCATTCGAGTACAGGTGCTAGGGCTAACTAAGTGGTTGAAGAGACTTCTTTGCCTGCTCCTAACAATCAGAAAATTAGTGCGGGATCTAACAAAGTGGAGTCGAAAGCTATGAAAGAAAATTTGAAAGTCTCTACTACTGGCGATAAGCCCTCCAAACAACGCCAACTAGTCCCCTTATCACTAGTGAAGAAATCAGGTGCGACTTTGAAATCTGGTAAAGGTATTGCGAATGAGATTATAAACGAAGATTTGTGTGATGATGAATCCTCCTCTAAAGGAGAAGACATTGATTTGGGTAGTGTTGACACATCTGATTATGAAGAATCAAGAACAGATCAAACTGCAAACCAGGTACTCGAAAAAATGCCTCTTCCAATTTCTGCTCTACAGAATGGGAACGTGGTGGACAAAGCCCCAAGACTCTGGGCGGCTAGTACTCCTAAAAATACAAATGGTGCCCAAATTAAACCATAGTGTTGGACCAATGGTGGTTGACAAATTAATTCCACTTATGTTTTGATAATAATAAAATGTATAGAATTGGTTAAGAAATTATTTCAGGTATTATTCAATGAAAGGATTGAGCAAATCAAGTTGAGGAAGTGTCTAATCAATGAGGAATCAAGTTGGGAGTTATCTACTAAGTAAAAATGGCATAATGCTTAAGGATAATGAAGGATTTGGTAATACAAGTCGACTAACATAAAGGTATGAAAATAACAAGTCAACTAGAACAGTACAAGTCGACTTATATGAAGATGTATTAAGACAAGTCGACTTATATCACACAAGTCGACTTATCGAGGCAGACAAGTCGACTTATACAACACAAGTCGACTTATTGGAGAGCGGAGTTACAAGTTTTACGTAAATGGTTGAAACAAGTCGACTTATGCATTCGACAAAGTCGACTTATGGATGCTGTGATTCACTCAAGCGGTCAACTTGATAAAAATGCAATGGAGATAATCAAGCAACGGCTATAACAAATCAAGCAATGGCTAGAAGAGCTCCAACAACTATATTTCTTCTTATATAAAGGGTGGATGATTGAAGAAGAGTGTAGAGAAGTTCTAGAAGCCAAAATACTCTTATCTTGCTCCAAATTGCTCATCATTGTTCTTACTTTGTTTACATTTGTATTGAGCACTTGTTCTTAGATCTTTATCATATTTCTTTTACAAATTGGTGACTAGTGGTAGGTCACGTGTGAGGTAACAATGAAAATCAAGTATTGTTGGTAGGATTTGTGCCAGAAGACAAATCATCTGTAAAGGTTGCTTGAGCCAGAAATCAAGCGGTGTTAGTAGGATTTGCGCCGGAAGACAAATCAAATTGTAAGGTAGCTTGAGTCGAAAATCAAGCGGTACTGTAAGAGTTCACACTGAACTATAAAGTGTGTAATAAAGTGGTTGCAAAATCCTAAGTGGGAGCTTAGGTAGAGGACGTAGGTCTTAGCACCGAACCTCTATAAAAATAAGTGTTTGATCTTCTTCCCTACTCTTTTCAATTAAGTTTATCTAAATTGTTTTTGTGTGTTTTAACTTCTGATTTTCTTGTAGAAATTTTGAAAGAATTTTTAAGATCTATTCAACCCCCCCTTCTAGATTGCTTACACATAGTTTGCCAGTCTTTTCTGACACAACCATGATAGAAATCAGGGGATTCATCTGGAACAAACTTCTGGGGCAGACGAAGTAACTATCTTGGCTGATGACAAATTGGAGCTTGAGTGGGAATGGGGTTTCTATTTGGTTGGAGTTTTCACAGGTAGATTTTCGGGTATGAAAGCTTTAGAAGGGCTCATTACTCAAGGGGGGTTTGGATTGCAAGTTAATCCCTCATGAGGGTGACTGGCTTGCTCTTAGATTTGAATCAGAGGAGGACCGAACTAGTGTTTTGGCTGGGGGTGTAACATCCCGTCACCGATGGGATGGGTACAGTTCATTGCATTCATATTTGGCATGCTCATGCATTATTAGTTATGTATTAATTGCATACTTGGGCATTTATGTTGTACTTTTTTACTGAGGAACTGGAAAGTTATAGATTTTGCCAAATCCTGCACTGTTTTGAGAGGCATTCACTGGGCAGTAGCTTTGATTGGATTTTGACACCCTTGGGGTGGAATTGATTTTATGGTCTTCATGAGACTTGTAAGGTTTTCATTATCTTTCCAATGAGATATGGTTTATAATTTTCTGAATTGTGTGCAAAGAGTTATGGGTGTTGGAAGTGTGGTTGGTAATAAGGAAAAAAAGAAGGAAATAAGGGTTATATATATATATATATATATTAATTGTTTAATGTGAATTTTGGTTTCTTTCGTGAATAACTTTTCCGCATGACATCCGATTGACCTGATTCTTGAGGCATCGGATTCATTGAATATTTAATTTCATTTTTTGAGAGATTGGAAATTTTTGGACGAGAAATTGACGTAGGTTCGGGTAATAGTTATGTGGCCACTGTTTTATTTATTTTTGGACCGACTGAGGCCCGGATTGAGTAATTTCGGTGCCGTTAGATTTATAATTTTTAGGTGGAATTGTTATGATGGGAAAATTTTATATTAGGGCCGGGAATGCCATGAACATGCATTGTATACGTTTTAATTATTTCATGTGCATTGTTTGATATTTCTAACTATACAGTTGGTAATGTGTACTTATTTTAATTGTTATAGAGGCATAGTTGGAACGTCATCCCACGGACGTTGCAGATACTTCCCGGCATTAGCTCGGAAGTTATTAGGTGAGTAACCTAGATGGTTCCTCAATTAGTAAGTGTTTATAATTCTGCACTTATAACTCTGTGGAGAATAATGGTGGGACGATTGTGTTTGTTTATACCTGGATTGCAGACCGGAGGTCCGATAGATTGGGAGATTCTGACATAGAAGTGCTATATGTGATTTTCATGCGATTACTTGTGAGTGATGTAGCGCCCCCTCACCGTAGGAGTACATATCGAAAAACCCGAAGGTCGCTCCGACACGTATCCCACAATAAGGGTGCACTACCAGAACATTATCCAATAATATCCACATGGCATGCAATAAGTAAAATCATAAAATATCACAATAGCGTAAATCGAGTAAATTTGAATCCCAAAATAATAATCATCGATCTGATCATCCAATATCGAATAGACAAGTCTATCAATCTCTAACAAAACCAAAAGGAAGCGATACAAGCATCTATCTAAGTCATCCTCAAAAGCTAACCCGGTGACCGACACATGTGCCATCGCGTCCTTGCCGGCGGCTTCGCTGCGGCGGGAAGGAATATCTTGAACTAGAGTCTACTCTATCGGTCTGAAAAATAGGTTGCAATTTTGGGTGAGTTTACGAACTCGGTGAAAACCATCATCGATGGTTCCTCAAATCATGCATTACATAAATTGCGTGCAACCACGACACAGTAATATCAATTAACGATATTATATACGATTATACGGTATTCTATAACGATTTAGCGATGAAGCGATATCGATGGCAATAATACTGATGGCGTAAGCGATTCTGATGTCGCATCACAATATATAGTAAATCATGGCATCACACAGTTCAGTAATCATCGAACAATTTAGCAGTTCAATCAGTCATGTATATAATGCATATGAGACTCTTTCCAATTATTCAGTATTGTGCCCAAGTGCTCGATCGGTGCTTTCGATGGGGGCGCGTCGTGATTTCTCCCCCGGGCTAAGCCCCCGTCGATCTGATGTTGAACTCGAGGCTCTTTTTCGGTGATAATAACAACTTGGGACATGTCCATTATCTGATCATGCATTTATGCATGCAGTGCAATATTCGATAATTGATATTGATGATTCGGTCAATTTACAAGATATGGCTATAAAGCCCGATATATCGATTCGGTATCACGCATTGATCGATTCGATTCTGATAAAGCATGCAATTCAATCGATAAATTTCATAATCATGAAATAGTCTAGTCGATTCAATAGTAGCATGCAATTCGATCCTAATCACGTAAGTAATCATACAGTTCACCTTTGCAAGTAATTCATACAGAGCATATAAACAATCAGGAATTTGAGAAACCAATTAGGTTACTCACCTGTAACTTCCGAACTCTTGCTGGAAGTCGGCAATATCCGTGGAGCGACGGTCCAGCAGTGCCTCTATAACGATAAAATATAAACCATTACTAATTGCCCAATTAAACAGTTCAATAATGAATATGTCTCAGTGAAATGATGTACGATGCATGTTCATGATTTTCCGGTGCTAAATCCCAATTTCGGTACATTAAACCCAATCCTATCTCTCTGTTCAATTGATCGACAATTATTTGATCCATTCTTAAAATCCAGTCAATTTACCTCCATTTGAATACCCTATAGCAAGTCCCTATTTATCGAATTGAAACTTCTATTGCAAATTCAATTAAAACTCCAATAGTCTCAATTTGACATTTAGGTCATACTATGCACCATAATCGACCCAATTCCTTATAATTCAATTTCATTTAGATCAATTCAAATTCCTACACTTATCCTCAATTGTAGACCTCTTTCCTAGTTCATAACAAATGGGATCGCCTCGATCGGAGGTCTACACCAAAAGTTATGCTTGATAAATCAATTTTAATCGATGGAGCAGTCCCTCTCGCTTGTGACATCGCGTCTCGCTTGTGGCGTGAGCATTTCGCCCATGTGAGAACGACGTCCTAGCACCCCATGAGGCGAGGGCGACGTCGTCGCGGCGTCATGAATAAATGGCGCGCCATGGCGTCTCACGCACGCTTCATGGCAATGACGAATAAATATTAAATCGGCAAATCAGGCGTCTTAAGCGAACCCTGCGTCGGCGAATTCCACCATCTTCTCCGATCGATCCTCACTCTAAAACCACCATTAATACTCTCATCTTCCCCAAAACAACCCTAATAAATGCCATAAATGCTATAGAAACCATAAATAACAACATTAATACCATAAAACTTACCAAAACAGATCGATCCACAAATCTACCGTAACCTAAAATCCTCGAAACCAATCGATCAACCAATAGCAAAGCTTCTATCCTTCATCAATGACGAAGAAACAAGTTAGCCTAGCATACTAGGAAGAAACTATGAGAAGAAATGAAGGATCTCTCACCGTAGGAAGAAAATCGAATCACCGTTGAGGGAGAGGAAGAGCGAAATGCCTTAGTCAACAATCCCTCAATTTCATTCAACCCAATATTTATAGACCTAAGTCTCCATATCGGTCAAATTTCGCCTCTAAATTTCAATGATTCAACACATTTATTTCTATCAAGTAAAATTATAATTTTCTATTGCCATTGAACCATTCTTTCGATCTTATACGATCGATCGATTGATCGCCCAAATATTTTCGGTCAAGGCGTTTTCTCCCGAATTTCTCAGAAATTTCCTATAAGCCACTATAAAATACCAATCACTCATAAACTATTATAAATCAGTCACTTCAGTCAATTTCAATTCACAATTAAATCTTTGGAAAATCATGAATGCATGTACTATGAATATATGCATATCTGAAAACCAGTTCTCTATAATTAGAGGCCGATAGCATACTCGATCAAGAATCTGATAAAACCGATCAGTCAGTCCCGATATTACCATTTTACCCTTGCTGATAGTAGCGGATGTTACAATTCACCCCTCCTTATAAAAATTTCGTCCTCGAAATTTCATATCTGATGAATCGAGGGACGGAGAATTTATCCGCTCTTTTCGTCACGATTCTCACTCATATCCTTATAATTTTTATGATCCATACATCCGATTACGAAACACATTTATCATATCTTACCTTTGTTTCTTAATTGGTCCATAGAACCACTTTACCAATCTATTTTCACGACGGTCACATAGAGGCTATCTAATAACAAATTTAGTTCCTTATCGATTCGACTCATTGACATGAACTGGGATCGTTCAATCCCTTTTTCAGATTCAATTCACTTATCATCATTAACTCAAGTCAATCATAGTCTTCGCCTATGTTCAAGCAATTTCAACGGACTCTAAGGACATCAGTCTCACATTTGTCTCAGCGGTCACATCTATAATTATCCCACACTTAAGCATTCGATTTCACACTCTCGACCTTTTATTACTCTTTGGTACATTCTTGTTGGAACACAACGTTCGATGGATCTTAGAGATTTCTCTAACAGTCTCCTTTGGCGGCAAAATACACACTTCACAAGATAGTCATAAATATCATTTCTCAAAATTGACTTCCATTTAAATTTCTCAATCGGTTTGCAATTTTTGAATCACCAATTTGTTTTGCAGTCCTTTTTATACACAATTAATTTGGACTTCCTATAACTCATACTACTTTCTTTTGCCTATACCAATTTGACAATTATCATTTAACAATAACACATTTATCTGTTATTGAATTTCTACCATGATCCATTTAATTTCATACTTGTCTTAACTGCGACTACTCGATCCTTTAATCTCTTTCACGAATCATTCAAATTCTCAAAATATCTCGATCATCATTGATTTGCATATCCATGGACATATCCATAACATTTTATATAATTAATGGTCCCGCTTTTGATGACACCACAATTAGGATAATCAATCACGATCTGATCTACGACATTATACTTGTCTTGACATCGTTAAATCACATTGCCTTATATCAACTAATTTCCTCAACTACTCAATATCATATTCTGCCACAAATTCCTTTACACTATTCTCTCCATATCTCTCATATCAACTTAGTACTTCCAAACATTTTACATAAAAATTTTACAAGCCAATAATTCCCTTTAATGTCATGACTAAATTCTCCTTACTATTCAGTAATCCTATTACACAGTCGGGTTCCTTACGTCAACACAATGCACATTTCCTCAGTAACAGAGTCTACCTCTCACACTTGAGTTCCACTAGAATCAGGTCTCCCAATAACGACTTTTATTCACTTCCCAATAACAACTTTTATTCACTTCAATTTATTTCCAGTTTATCCTTTTGTTGCTAAATTCTTTAGTTATCATCATCCGATCAAATCCGGTATCCACTACGACCTCAGGGCACTATGTGCACAATCAATCAGTCCATCCACAAAATCACATCTATCTTCCTATACAGTCATACTACCCAGAGGTGTACTCACCTCTAACCCTAACTGTAACCTTTCTATCCACATCAGATCTACATCTTTGAATGCGATGCAATGCAAGACAATGAAAGAATAAGTGGATCCAAGATCCAACAATGCATATGCTTCAAACCGAAATTAGAAGCATACCGCGACAAAGATCGGGAATCTGGGTCTCCGGCCGAGTCATGGCATAGACCCTGGCCTGAGACTGTTGTCTGCTGCTCAGGTCTTCTGACCTCAATGTTGATCCCTCCGTGTGACCTCGGCCTCGACCTCTCCATTCGGATCCACTTCCACGGCTCTGCTGTGCCGGGGTATTGCTACCAGATCTTCCAGTCATGGCAGACTGGGCTCCCACAGTCTCGGGGCAATTCCTCACTAGGTGGTCCATCGAACCACACCTCAAGCAGGCTCCAGATAACCATCGACACTCTCCACTGTGCCTCTTGCCACAATGCTCACATAGAGGAATAGACTGCCCTGAACCTCTAACACCGCCTCTGTCACTACCAATCTGTGCAAAGCTATCTCTCTGCCCATGAACTATCTGTCTAGCCCCTCCTGCGGACCTGAAGGGCCTACTCTGACGCTTGCTGTATTTCTTGTCAGCATTTCCCTGGCTATCACTAGATCTCTTATGACGGGTCCCCGACCGGTCTCGGTCATCTGTTGTCTCAAGAAGCGCTCTATCCTCCTTGCTGCTGACCCTCATTTCAATGAAATTGCCCATGTCGGACACTGGTCAAGAGGGTGCGGATCTCAGTTGAGTCCGCCCTCAAAATGCCGACACTTATCGACCTCGAAGCCACCGGTGAAGAAGCGTAAACTAACAACTCGTTGAATCAAGCACCTCATAGTTGGCCACGGTCAAGCGCCCTATCTCGACTCTAGGAACTCTTGTAACTTCATGTCGAGATAAATCTTGGGCATGAAATTGTCCTGAACGCCTCGGAAAGTCGGTCCATCTCGATTAGTGCGAGTGCGGTGGTACCGCCGGAAAGTCTTCCACCACCGATATGCGAACCACATAAGAGAAACAGCGTAGTCGAAACGCTCATCCGATTCACAGTCCATCTGATCGAGGACTCTCTCAGTCCTCTCTAGCCATCTCTCAGCCTCCGCAGGGTCGGTGTTACCATAAAATTCAACCGCCCCTTGTTTTCGCAGTAGATCATATCTCCGTTCCCGTCTCGCAGGAACTCGAGGAGGCAACTCCTCTGAATGAGGCATCGGAGACTTCCTACTAGCTCCTACCGATTCCAGATCAGCTGGTAACTCAACTCGATTTCCCAGTACGGATGACCTAAAAAAGACAAGAAATTCCGATCAGTTCCACTGTCCTTTCCGAAATTCCATCTTAAATTTCACTAATCCCAAAAGATGTCAAACCATGCTCTGATACCACTAAATGTAGCGCCCCCTCACCGTAGGGATACATATCGGAAAACCCGAAGGTCGCTCCGACACGTATCCCACAATAAGGGTGCACTACCAGAACATTATCCAATAATATCCACATGGCATCCCAATAAGTAAAATCATAAAATATCGCAATAGCAGAAATCAGTAAATTTGAATCCCAAAATAATAATCATCTGATACAGTCATCCAATGTCAGAATAGACAAGTCTATCAGTCTCTTAACAAAACCAAAAGGAAACTGATACAAGCATCTATCCTAAGTCATCTTCAAAAGCTAACCCAGCTGACCGACCTGTGTGCCATCGCGTCCCTTGCCAAAGCTTCGCACGGCGGGAAGGAATATCTTGAACTAGAGTCTACTCTATCGGTCTAAAAATAGGTTGCAATTTTGGGTGAGTTTGCGAACTCGGTGAAAACCATCATCGATGGTTCACTCAAATCATGCATTACGCAAATTACGTGCTAAACACGACACGGTAATATCAATTAACGATATTATATACGATGTATAGTATTTTATAACGATTTGATCTGATGAAGCGATATCGATGGCAATATCTGATGGCGTAGAAACGGTTTCTGAGATCGCATCACAATATCTGATAAATCATGGCATCACACGATTCGGTAATCATCGCACAATTTAGCGTTCAATCGGTCATGTATATAATGCATATGAGACTCTTTTCGGTTATTGATGATTGTGCCCAAGTGCTCGATCGGTGTTGATGGGGGACGCGTCGTGATTTTCTCCGGGCTAAGCCCGGTCGATCGATGTTCGAGCTCGAGGCTCTTTTCAAATGATAATAGCAACTTGGGACACGTCCATTATCGATCATGCATTTATGCATGCGATGCAATGTTGATAATTCAAGATTGATGATTGGTCAATTTACGGTATATGGCTATAAAGCCCAAGATATCGATTCCCGATATCATGCAAAGTGATCGATTCGATTCTGATAAAGCATGCAATTCAATCCAATAAATTTCAGTAATCATGAAATAGTCTAGTCTAATTGGTAGTAGCATGCAATTCGATCCTAATCACGTCAATAATCATACGATTCACCTTTGCAAGTAATTCATACGAGCATATAAACAATCGTGAATTTGAGAAACCAACTAGGTTACTCACCAGTAACTTCCGAAACTCGCTGGAAGTCCCAAAGAATATCCGTGGAGCGACGGTCCAACGGTGCCTCTATAACATAAAATATAAACCATTACTAATTGCCCAATTAAGCAGTTCAATAATGCATATGTCTCGGTGAAATGATATACGATGCATGTTCACGATTTTCCGGTGCTAAATCCCAATTTCGGTACATTAAACCCAATCCTATCTCTCTATTCAATTGATCGACAATTATTTGATCCATTCTTAAAATCCAGTCAATTTACCTCCATTTGAATACCCTATAGAAAGTCCTTATTTATCGGGTTGAAACTTCTATTGCAAATTCAATTAAAACTCCAATAGTCTCAATTTGACATTTAGGTCATACTACGCACCATAATCGACCCAATTCCTTATAATTCAATTTCATTTAGATCAATTCAAATTCCTACACTTATCCTCAATTGTAGACCTCTTTCCCTAGTTCATAACAAATCTGGAATCGCCTCAATCGGAGGTCTACACCAAAAGTTATGCCCAATAAATCAATTTTAATCCAATGGAACAGTCCCTCTAAATCGCGGCATCGCGTCTCTCGCCATGGGGCAGAAAAGCTCGCCGCCTTGGTAACAGCGCATCTGCACGCCATGAGGCGAGGGCAGACGTCATGGCGTCATGAATAAATGGCCGCCGCAAGGTGGCGTCCACACGCTTCGTCGCGTGACGAATAAATATTAAATCGCAAATCAAGGCTAGCGAAGCCATGGCGTGCGGCGAATTCCACCATCTTCTCCGATCGATCCTCACTCTAAAACCACCATTAATACTCTCATCTTCCCCAAAACAACCCTAATAAATGCCATAAATGCTATAGAAACCATAAATAACAACATTAATACCATAAAACTTACCAAAACACAGATCAATCCACAAATCTACCGTAACCCTAAAATCCTCGAAACCAATCGATCAACCAATAGCAAAGCTTCTATCCTTCATCAATGACAGTAAACAAGTTAGCCTAGCATACTAGGAAGAAACTATGAGAAGAAATCGAAGGATCTCTCACCGTAGGAAGAAAATCGAATCACCGTTGAGGGGAGAGGAAGAACGAAATGCCTTAGTCAACAATCCCTCAATTTCATTCAACCCTAATATTTATAGACCTAAGTCTCCATATCAGTCCAAATTTCAGTCTCTAAATTTCAATGATTCAACACATTTATTTCCTATCAGTAAAATTATAATTTTTTCATTGCCATTGAACCATTCTTTCAGTACTATACAGTCAATCGGTCAGTCGCCCAAATATTTCCGGTCCGGACGTTTTCTCCCGAATTTCTCAGGAATTTCCTATAAGCCACTATAAAATACCAGTCACTCATAAACTATTCTAAATCAGTCACTTCAATCAATTTCAATTCACAATTAAATACTGAAAAATCATGAATGCATGTACCTATGAATATATGCATATCACGATAAACCGTTCCTCTATAATTAGAGGCGAAGAGCATCTCATCGAAGAATACAAGAAACCGATCAGTCAGTCCCGATATTACCATTTTACCCTTGCTGATAGTAACGGGATGTTACAAGTGACTTGTGTGAATATGTTGAATTGGGATCAGTTATGATGTTGATTTTGTTTTATTTGGACATATGCATTTCATGCATAATTGCATGATCGATAATTGGCGGTTGTGACAGAAGCGACCAACGAGCTTAAAGCTCAACGTGATTGGGCCTTGAGTCCTGATGATTGAGCCTAAGGCTCACCGTTTAATGCGCCCTTAATGGGACAGTTTTAGGCGCTCGGTCAGAACAACGTAATAAATTGGAAAAGCGTCACATACGCATTTCATGTGCATTTGAATTGGTTACTTTGATTGATATAGTAATCATGTGGTACTTCTGAATATGTTTTGGTGAAATAACTGTGTGTATCTGTGTTATACCTGTGTATATGCATGAATTGGGTGAACCATCGATGATGGTTCCTCACTGAGTTCGCAAACTCACCCAACATTACATTATATTTTTCAGGACAGCGATAGTAGGTTTTCTAGCTCCAGATTGTTAGAGTCTTCTCCGCCTTGTGGATCATCGGCAAGAGAGGCTATGGCGCAGAGGTGGGTCAGCTGGGATCTTTTTGGGATGACCTAGTTAGGAGTTATCAGTTTCTTTGTGTATTGTGTAGACGATGCTTTGGACAAGATTATGTATTTTCGGATCAAAGAAATGAAAAGAAAATTTGGTTGCAATTTTTAGTGATTATTTATATTTGGATGCCATGTGGATTTTAGTTGGTTGCTCGGTAGTGCACCTTTATCGTGGGTTATGTGTCGGAGCGACCTGCGGGCGTCCTGATGTGTACTCTACGGTGTGTTCTGATGCAACATGACAGGGTGATTGCCTATGCTTCGAGACAGGTGAGGTCTCATGAGGTTAATTATCCGGTGCATGATCTGGAGTTGGCTGCAGTGGTGTTTGCTTTGAAGATATGGAGACATTATTTGTATGGTGAGACATTCCAGATCTTCACTGATCATAAGAGTCTGAGGTATTTGTTGAGTCAGAGGGAGTTGAATCTCAGACAGAGGAGATGGATTAAGCTGCTTAAGGACTATGATTGTACCATCGAGTATCACCCTGGGAAGGCCAATGTAGTGGCAAATGCGTTGAGTAGGAGATCGCATGTTAGTGGAGCTCAGATTCAGGTTTCGAGGTTACCGTGTTTAGTTCAGTTGAGAGCTCCGAATGTGCAGTTGGATTTGGAGCAGGATGGAGCTTTGATGGCCACTTTAAGGATTAGGCCGATGCTTCATGACAGGATCAGGCGAGTTCAGGATCAGGATCCAGTTTTGGTGAGACTGATTGCAAGAATGCAGGCTAGTTCAGAGTCTGATTTTGATGTGAGAGATGAGACTTTGTGGATGGGACAGAGGTTGTGTGTGCCAGATGTGGATGGTCTGAGGCATGAGATTTTGGAGGAAGCGCATTTGGCTACCTATGCTATGCATCCTGATATAACCAAGATGTATAACACTCTGAAGCAGCATTTCTGGTGGCCTGGCATGAAGAGGCAGGTAGTGGAGTTTGTTTCTCGATGTCTAACATGCCAGCAGGTTAAGGCGGAGCACCAGGCTCCAGTTGGGAAGTTGCATTCGTTGCCCATTCCGGAGTGGAAATGGGAGCGAATCACTATGGCCTTTGTGATGGGATTGCCTAGGACGTCGAGGCAGCATGATGCTATCTGGGTCATAGTGGACCGGTTGACTAAATCAGCCCATTTCTTGCCAGTGAGGGAGAACAATTCTCTTGATCAGTTGGCCCAGAAGTATGTGACAGAGATAGTGAGACTGCACGGGGTTTCAGTGTCGATAGTGTCGACGAGGATCCCATTTACTCGAGATTTTGTGAGTTTGTATTACGCTTTGGGTACTAGCTGAACTTGATCTGACATTTCATCCTCAGACAGATGGACAAAGTGAGAGGACTATTAAGACAGTCGAGGATATGTTGCGAGCTTGTGTGTTGGAGTTCAGAGGAGCATGGGATCAGTATTTGGCTTTGATAAGTTCGCATACAACAATCAGTACCAGAGCAGTATTGGGATGGCACCGTATGAGGCGTTATATGGGAGGAAGTGTAGATCGCCTTTTTATTGGGATGAAGAGGGTATGAGGATGCTTGAGGGTCCCGAGCTGATCCAGGACACAGTGGATAAGGTCAAGTTGATTCGGAGTCGCATCAAGGCGGCTCAGGATAGACAGAAGAGTTATGTGGATCAGCATCGGAGAGAGATGGAGTATGATGTGGGAGATAGAGTGTTCCTCCGAGTGTCTCCGTGGAGAGGTGTTGTGAGATTTGGTCGGAAGGGCAAGTTGAGCCCTAGGTACATTGGTCCCTATGAGATCCTTGAGAGGATAGGACCTTTGGCCTATTAGCTAGCTTTGCCGAGTGAGATGTCGCAGTTGCACGATGTGTTCCACGTGAGTATGCTCAGGCGGTATAGGTCTGACCCGTCTCATGTGATTCCGGCTCAGGAGATTGAGGTGGCCAGTAATTTGAGTTATGTGGAGGAGCCAGTTCAGATTGTAGGGTCGCGGGTCAAGCAGCTGAGGTCTAGGGTTATTCCATTGGTGAAAGTCCTTTGGAAGAACCATTCGACCGAGGAGGCTACTTGGGTGACTGAGGAGCACATGAGGAGGCAATACCCTCATCTGTTCGACCAGTCAGGTAAGAAATTTCGGGACGAAATTTTTATTAGGAGGGGAGAATTGTAACATCCCGTCACCGATGGGATGGGTACAGTTCATTGCATTCATATTTGGTATGGTCATGCATTATTAGTTATGTATTAATTGGATACTTGGGCATTTATGTTGTAATTTTTCACTGAGGAACTGGAAAGTTATAGATTTTGCCAAATCTTGCACTGTTTTGAGAGACATTCACTGGGCAGTAGCTTTGATTGGATTTTTGACACCCTTAGGGATGGAATTGATTTTTATGGTCTTCATGAGACTTGTAGAGGTTTTCATTATCTTTCCAATGAGATATGGTTTATAATTTTCTGAATTGTGTACAAAGAGTTATGGGTGTTGGAAGTGTGGTTGGTAATAAGGAAAAAAAAGAAGGAAATAAGGGTTATATATATATAGATATTAATTGTTTAATGTGAATTTTGGTTTCTTTCGTGAATAACTTTTCCGCCCGACATCCGATTGACCTGATTCTTGAGACATCGGATTCATTGAATATTTAATTTCATTTTATGAGAGATTGGGAATTGTTGGACGGGAAATTGACGTGGGTCAAGGTAATAGTTACGTGGCCACTGTTTTATTTATTTTTGGACCGATTGAAGCCCGAATTGAGTAATTTCGGTGTCGTTAGATTTCTAATTTTTAGGTAGAATTGTTATGATGGGAAAATTTTGGATTAGGGCCGGGAATGCCATGAACATGCATTGTATACGTTTTAATTGTTTCATGTGCATTGTTTGATATTTCTAACTATACAGTTGGTAATGTGTACTTATTTTAATTATTATAGAGGCACAGTTGGAACGTCATCCCACGGACGTTGCAGAGACTTCCCGGCATTAGCTCGGAAGTTATTAGGTGAGTAACCTAGATGGTTCCTCAATTAGTAAGTGTTTATAATTCTGCACTTATAACTCTGTGGAGAATAATGGTGGGACAATTGTGTTTGTTTATGCCTGGATTGCGGACCGGAGGTCCGATAGATTGGGAGATTCTGACATAGAAGTGCTATATGTGATTTTCATGCGATTACTTGTGAGTGACTTGTGTGAATATGTTGAATTGGGATCAGTTATGATGTTGATTTTGTTTTATTTGGACATATGCATTTCATGCATAATTGCGTAATCGATAATTGGCGATTGTGACGGAGCGAAAGCCCAACGAGAGCTTAAAGCTCAACGTGATTGGGCCTTAAGCCCACAGTGATTCAGAGCCTAAGGCTCACCGTTTAATGCACCCGTAATGGGACAGTTTTAGGCGCTCGGTCACAACAACGTAATAAATTGGAAAAGCGTCACATACGCATTTCATGTGCATTTGAATTGGTTCCTTTGAGTGATATAGTAATCATGTGGTACTTGAATGTATTTTGGTGAAATAAGCGTGTGTATCGTGTTATACTGTGTATATGCATGAATTGAGTGAACCATCGATGATGGTTCCTCACCGAGTTCATAAACTCACCCAAAATTGCAAATTATTTTCAGACCGAGAGAGTAGACTTATAGCTCGGAGAGACTTTTCTGCCGTGTAGATCGAGTTGGCAAGAAAAGTCATGGCACCTGTGTCGGTCATTGGCACTTTTTGAGGGATGACCTAGCTAGGTTTATGTTTGATTTTCTTTTGGAGTATTGTAAAGAAAATACCAGTTGTGTAATTTACTGCTTTGAGGTTATGAAATGAGAAATTTATGGTTTCAAAAATTAGTGAATTTCATATTAATGCTTTAGGATTTTTGATGTCATGTGGAGTGTTAGAGATGGTTCGTAGCGCAACCTTATCATAGGGTATGTATCGGAATTGACCCACGGGCGTCCCGGCACATATCCTATGGTAAGGGGGTGCTACAGGGGGTCCATACATGTTGTTTGGAAAAACCTTGATGCTAAAGAAACTTTCGCCTGGTTTTGTGTTCAATTTCTAGGATTTTGTAGAGGTGCCACTATGGATCAAACTCCCGAATGTGCCGCTGGACTTATGGACAACCAAAAGCCTTTCCAAACTTAGTTCCATGATCGGAAAGCCTATTTGTACTTATCAGGTTACAAACCAACGGTCCAAAATTGGGTACGCTCGCCTTCTTGTAGAAGTGAATGTTTCCAAAAGGCCAATAACCAAATTTGATGAAAACTTGCCTGAAGGAACTCGGTTTACTCAGTCGGTTATGTATGAAACTTATCCACATTACTGCTGCACCTATAAACTGTTTGGACACAATTTTTTACTTGCAAAAAAATCCAACTTAAAGTGAAAAAATGGGTTCCTAAAGAGGTGGATAAATAGGCAGATAAAAATCAGATTTTGGCTTAATCCAATATGGAGAGTGTCAAAAGGGTGCCAAGTATTCCAGAATAGCCTGTAGCTAACACAAATTTAGATGAAAGGGGTAGCCAAATAGGTACTCCTTCAGCCTCTAAAGACACAGATATTGTCCATAATAGCAAGACTGCTAAGATTAATGCTTCGACTAGGCCTAGTGACTCAGGGAATGTCATTCAGGTCAAACCAGCCAACCAAAATGGGAAAGAGATGTCTGTAGCTAAAGGGGCCGATGGTATGCAAGATCTTCAGGCCAAAACTCTCAACAAAGGTAAAGTTGTCCTTGTTACTAAACCTAGAATACGTGTTGGGGAGAAGGGGCAGAATAGCTCAAGAAGTGGTTCAGATGGGAAAACCAGGGAAACTGCTAGATCTTCTAGTAAACCTGGTGGGACAGGGCCCTCCCGCCTGCAAAAATGAATATGCTTAGTTGGAATGTCCGAGGTCTCAATACGACCTCGTGACAAAATATTGTTGTCACTATTGCTCAACAAAACAATTGTAAATTCTTGTGCCTTTTGGAAACTAAACTTACAGAGGAAGGTTTAAAGCGGCTGGTCTGTAGTCGCTTTCCGGGATGGGCATTCACTCATAACTTTGAATTGATTGAAAAAGACCAAATGGCCATTAGTTGTCAACTCACAATTTACTCTTGTCAGGTATTGGAGATAGGTGAGCAACACAGTCACTGTCGATTACTCTATAGTATTACAAAGCAAGAATTTTTGGTGACTTGTGTCTATGGCTTATATACTGTGACTAAGCACCGGGAACTTTGGAATAGATTAATTGGGCTGAATATGAACACCAGGATATCATGGGTGATTATGGAGGACTTCAACTGTTTTTGTCGAGCTACGGAATACATCGGTTGTAAACCTCCTACTGCTTACTTGATGAAAGACTTACAGGAGTTTCGTGTAACTTTGGGCCTTGAAGATGCCCCTTCTAGAGGAGAGGTGTTCACGTGGCAGAAAAAATCATCTATGGGCTAAACTGGACTGAGTGCTTGTTAATAATGCTTGAGAAATAAAGGATTGGTACTGCTCGACTCATTTCCTCTCTATGAGAATTGATTCGGATCACTATCCGGTTGTTGTCGAACTTAGTAAATAGGAGGAGCAAAGAAACATGCCATTTAAATTCTTCAATTTATGGCTCCAACATCCCTTTTCTCGAACATTGTTGGCTTTATATAGGACAGTTCAGTGGTTAGTATTGCGCATTTTACTCTAGTTTCTAAGCTGAAGGCGCTGAAAATCCCTTGAAAGGCTTGAACACAGAAGCCTATGGGCACATTACTCGCAAGGTAAAGGAAGTACAGGAGCACTTTCAGGTGGCCTACCAGAACTCCTTGACTAATCCTGCAGACCCGTATTTGATAGATTTGCTGAATTCCAAAAGAAAATATGCTTTATTTCTGCAAAAGGATGAGCGAATTTTTTTCCAGCAAAAAGCTAAGTGCAGACGCCTGATGGAGGCTGACAGAAATATCAGGTATTTTTCGGCTGTGGTAAGAAAAAGGAACAGGATGAATGAAATTAATCACCTATTTAAAGCTAACAGTTCTGAAACCACTTCAGTGGAGGAAGTTGCTACTTGCCTAGTCACTTATTACCAGGAGCTCCTTGGTTCCTCAAGCACAAGAGAAAGGGTGCACTCCCAGATTGTTAGAAATGGTGAGGTTATAAATCTAGATATGTGTGACAAGCTGCTTGCTCCTATTACAAATGTGGACATCCGACATGCTATGTTTGATATTGGGAATGAGAAAGCACTAGGGGTGGATGGGTATACTGCAGCCTTCTTCAAACATCTGTGGGATCGGGTTGGATGTGATGTTAGGGCAGCAGTACATGAATTTTTTGAGAATTGGTGATTGTCAAAACAACTAAACCACACCATCATCACCCTTATTCCCAAAATGAAGACTACACAGAAAGTTTCTGACTTTCGGCCCATTTCTTGTTTGAATGTTGTGTATAAAGTGATCTCGAAGATTTTGACGAAGCGTATAACATAGTTTGTGGGTGAAATAATAGTTCCAGCCCAATCATCGTTTGTTCCCAGTCGGAATATGCTAGATAACATTTTTCTTACGCAGGAATTAGCAAGAGGTTATAGTAGACAGCGCATTTGGCCTTGATGTCTGTTAAAAGTTGACATTACCAAAGTTTATGATACAGTTTCCTAGGAGTTTTTGGAGGAAATGATGAAGGGGTTGGGGTTCCCCAATTGTTTTGTTGCTTGGGTTACTAAGTGTGTCACAACGACATCCTTTTTTATTTCGATAAATGGAAATCTCCATGGTATGTTTAAGGGGCGGAGAGGCTTAAGACAGGGAGACCTGATGTCACCAATTTTGTTCCTATTCTGTTTAGAATATCTTTCAAGAGTGCTCAAATTGAGAATGTCCGATCCCTCTTTTAACTTTCATCCTAAATGCAAGCAACTTGGGATCATACACTTAGCTTTTGCTGACGACCTCATGTTCATTTCCTGAGGAGATCCCATTTCTGCCCATGTGTTATTAGATGGACCGAATGATCTTAATAAGGTGGCTGGTTTGAGGGTGAACATGTTGGAACCCCACCCCGGTGGATCACGTGTCTAACGTCCTAAGTGACATCTAGACGCGCATTCCACGAGGGAGGAATTCCCCACCAGGTCAAACCTTAAACACGAACCCATTTCACTTACTTTCAAACAGATTTTGAAAAATTCGCCCTAATTTCCCTCCTAAAACTTAAAATATTAGGGCCCAAATTGAAATCCGATTCCTAAGCTAAAATGAAAAATTCATGACTCTTGATTATTTAAAACCAAAAATCACCTCAATCGGATCTCTCTAGATTGAAAAATCACCAAAGTACGGAAGCATGTTCAATATTTCCATCCAAATGTCTCACTTTGATTTAATCCATAAATTTCAACTTAATCCCGAAAGTTCTAGATTTTGCATGAAAGGGAAGAGAATTTTCTTAGAAAATCAATGCTTCAAAAATCGAGTAAATCGGAGGTCAAACAAAAAATTTACAAACAAAAAGTGGAAGGAGGTTTGACTTAGAAAAATAGAAAATCAGAAAATAAAAGAAAAATAAAATATAATTAAAAAAATTAAAAGGGCTTATCGTCCTCTACCTCGCGGCCGCGAGGCTGCAGTTGGAAAATGCTCGCCTCGCGATCGCGAGCGAGTTATCAGCCTAGCCACTCCAAAACGCACCTGAAACTTTGAAAATTCATAACGTTTTACACCGAATTCCAAAATTTTCAAATTTAGTATCAATAAAAAGATAAAAGGAAGCTCTACAACCTCCATGAAGGATTCAAAAACTAATTTGGCCTCTTAGGGAGACAAAAATCTCTTCAAAGTGCCTGCTTAAATTTAAAATTATCCCACACAATGACAGAACTTCTAAAAATCATATCTTTCAACACAAAGACCCAAAAATATCACATTTTACATCAATGGAAAGAATAAAAGACAAACTACCACTTTCATGAAGGATGCAAAAATCAATTTAGTATCTAAAGGAGGTAAAAACTCTTTCAAAGTTACTGCCTATAAAATGACATTTTAAACAGTAACTGCATTCTTTCAAACCTTATAAATTCTTAATCCTAAGTCTAAAAATGACATATTACATACCAATGAAAAGCTCTAAACATGAACTACAATCTTCAAGAAAATCTTCCAATCCAATTCAAACTCTAAGAGGGTCAAAAACTCAGTCAAAGTTTCTGCCCATAATGTAAATTTTGACAGCATCTCCCCTAAATTTACACTAGCCAAATTCTTCAACCTTCAACCCATTTTCGAACACCTGCATCACCAATTCAATATCTACATTCTCCAACTCCCTCAATCAAACCTAGCAAGCAGTACATCACACACATTCTTCATATTCATCAAGAAGGCCAAAAGAGCCATAACCAACCACATCAACCCACAATTGTCTCCAAAATTTCAGCAACCACAAACCCACTCATTTAGCCATTTTCAAACCATACAATAACACATTTTGAGCAACATACACAAAATACATTAAAACCCAAATCTCTTTCATTTACATGAAAACATAAGTTATTACAAAGCTTTAGAGGGCATTTTAGCCCTAATTACATCCAAAAGTTTTAAAAGTCAAAGATACAATGAAATTGTTACAGGCACAGTAACTTTTCTCCAAAATGCAATCTGAAGCCTTGTTTCCCTAAAAATGACTTCAAAACTTAAAATAAACAGGAGTGCTGCTTGGTCCCGATGCAGTTACTCATTTTATCGCTCGTCGCCTGTGGAAGAGAAAAGGGGGTGAGCTCGACAGTTCAGTGGGCAACAGTTTAATAACTAAGAACAAGCAAGCAAAACTCTTTAACAATTATTTTCAAAACAAACTTTACAATAATCATTTTTTCCATAAAGAAATTCCCAACATTTTCAATTGATCAAAAACATTCACAACAAACAACATAGACAAAGCAATATCACATAAGCACATAGAAGATGGTTTGGGTGGATCCAAACGGAACGTACTATACATTTTCGCGAAGTGGTCGTGTGTAGCCGTGAACTTATAGGAGTCCGTGAGGAGCTCCAATGTCACTAGCGGGCAGGCAGGAGAAGCTTATGAACAGACAAGTGCACTTGACTCTTAAGGGATCACCACAAACCCAAAGAATCATGCATATCATATAATTCACATATATTTGCCAAAATGACACTTTGCCGAAAGCAAAATACATTTTTTTATTCAAAAACTCACTTTCTTTTTCACTTGGCAAACAATTTTGCAAATAATTTTACAATTCATTTTCATACAAAGGGCACATAATACAATTTTAAACCATCCTAAAAAGTAATAAATGCAAAATCGGTAAGTTATTAGAAAGCATTTAATTGCATTTATGACAAGAAATCCAATTAGCTTATTAACTCAATTATTAAAAAGTCACCCACCTTAACTCCTTTTACTTTAAGCTTGGTCAATTTGCCTTCCCTCTAACTCCTCATGCCTCTCTTGTCCTTCATTAAAACACAAAAATCCCAACATAATATGAGATGTCAAAATTGACAAATCTAAGGAAGCAAAAGCATGAAATAGATCCCATATAACCATACTCATGCTTTTCTTAAGCCAAAAGAACCAAAACCCATCAAAATTTTCAAAAGATTTTTTCTATACACTTACCTTAAAACTCTACCCACGAAATTCACTTCTTGCCTCTAATGGAAGATTAAACCTTCCTCTTCCTTTTTCCTTCTTGGAAAACCCTTAAAAACACTCTTCTTTAGCAAAGAAAACGAAACCCTAATTTTCTTCTTCTTCTTCTTCTCTTCTTTTCTCCACCGAAAGCTCACTCTCCCCTTTTTACTTGAAATTTTCGTAACTCTTCCTTCACACAACGACCACAAGCCTTTTGCTTCCTTCTTTCATGTTTTAATGAATCTAAAAAGACTAAAATACCCCTCCTTATAAGCCTTAAACCTTAACAACTTAAGTAAACTTCCCAAATTGACCTTATATCATCTTATTCCTTTACTTTTACTAACACCATATAAAACTCTAATTTAATCTTAATCCCTCCATTTAATTTCCATTAACCTAAGCAATAAAACCTCAAATTATTTTAACTAAAAACAATTTAGCAAACTCAACTTCAAAATAAATTTACACAAGCTTGTTTAAGAAAAAGGGATCGGGGCCCAACAAAACCCCCTAAAATCCAATATTTTCCTTGGTGGTGTATGGGATCAGGATAGAGAAAACATTTTACAGATGATGTAGTTTGGTATTGGTGAATTTCTTGTCCGATACCTAGCCGTACTCCTGACCCCAATGAAGGTATCGATTGCTCAATTTTCTAGTCTTATAGAAGCTGTGGAATCTTTTATCAACGCTTGGAATGGGAAAACCCTATCCTATACAGGCCGGGTTGAATTAATCAACTCAGTCATTCAAGGCGTGTTATCCTTTTGGCTTCAGGAGTTCCCCATTCCAGTGGTGATCCTTGATAAAATTGCCTCCATCTGTCGGCTTTTCCTATAGGGAGGTAAGCATTATCAGGAGGCTTGGGATACTATTTGCATGCCTAAAGAGGAAGGTGGTCTTAGGTTCAAAAATTGTAAAATTTGGAATTCGGCCTTGCTAGCGAAAATGTTATGGAATATTCACACCGAAGCAAACTCACTGTGGGTGAAATGGATCCATACAATCTATCTTAGGGGTGTGCCTATATGGGATTGGATGTCACACCATAGAGACTCCCCCTAATGAAAAAACTAGCAGTGATCTGTGATAATTTGCTAAACAAACTTGGGGGATAGTGCTGTAGAGATTGCATTGCCGAATCTGCGTGTCAATGGAGGCCTGTCTTCCCAAAAAGTTTATGAGTTATTGCGGCCTAAACATGATAGGAGTCCTTGGATGTCTTTCATCTAGAAGTGATATATTCCTCCTAAATACTCCTTCACAGCCTAGTTGAGTTTGGGGAATCGACTGCCCACTAAAGACAACCTGTCCTTCCTTGATCTGAATTGTATATGCATCTTTTGTGGTAGTGAAGTGGAATATGTCGAACACTTGTTCTTCAAATGCAATTTCATTCGAGTGATTTAGCAAGTATTCGAAGCTGGTTGGGTATCAGATGAGAAATGAGATCTTTATTACGTGTTGTTAAATGGATCTGGTTAGAAGTGAAGGGAGCCCTTTTGAGATGCAAAGCAATTCGACTAGCCTTTCTCTGCACTGTTTATATAACCTGGAAAATAAGAAACGCATCCCAGCTTGATGGTGTTACATTCTCAAGGTTGGACGTGACTTCAAAGATTAAAACTGCCACTTATAAGATTTTGTATCGATTGTATCCGGCTGATCTCATTACCTTCTAAGCATTGGGAGAGCCAATTCCTGCTGATTGGTGAGCTATATTGATTGTGTATGCCTGGGTACTAGAAGATCGAATATAGTATGGCCATCTTTTTCTGCTTGTAAGGGGACAGTTTGCTTGACACCTTATTTGTCCAGTAGTGCCTAAATGTGTTGTCAGGTCTATGCATGGGCAATTTTCACATCACCCTGCTATATATGTGTTGTCAGGTCTATGCATGGGCAATTTTCACATCACCCTGCTATATTCATTGGGGGGGGGGGGTTTTCCTAGGTCAATTATTTTGTTGTTTTGAGTATAGTGGTTCATTGTCTCCTGATGTGGGTGTAATGGGGATTATGGGGCTCTCTTCTTTTTGTTGATGGGTCTAGTCCCATTGCTGGCCTCCATTATTTGGGAGGATATATGATATTCCCACATGCTTGTAGGCTGGGGTAGTAGGCTGCAGGAATGGTGAACTTCTTGAAGCAGACTCAAACATTGAGTGGCCAACCTCTCATAACATTTGGGGTACATTACTCGAGTGTCTTTTATGTGGTGCATGGTCTGGTTGAGGTTGGTTAGGAGGTGATGCCATATTGCAAATTTGCATGGTAGACTTGGTCTGTGACCTGCGACTAAACATGAAGGTAGTGGTGCGAAGGCGTTGTCTGGAATCTAAAGGTATCGTATGGAGGGCTATCAAACGATGACGCATAGTGAGCAGGGTGAGCATGAACGCTAGAGGGGAAGAATTCGTTTTGGATTCAAATAGATGGAGTATCTTGTGTTGCAACATCCAGCATCATTTAGGCGGTAAGAGATAGGCTACTTGGATGGGGTTATATGCTGTCGTTTGTGGTTCATTGCACGGTGCCGCATCAAAGGATGTTTTGACAGTTTGCCTTAGGATGGAATGCGGGGTGAAGGAGTTGACGGCTTGGCGTAAAACGTCGACAGATGGAAGACTATCAAACTGTGCCTCTTGGATTGGGAGTGTGAAGGTTTCTATATGGGTTTAAATGATGTCATTTTTCCATGCAATAGATGGTCTTGTGTTGGAGTAGAACGATCTCGTTTCAAGGAGGTATGGGTCGGCGTCATAGGGCCTGGAAACGATGTCATCTATGAATAGTTTCGTGCTAGAATGGAATGATGTCATTTTGGGCTGTAGTAGTTGGAGTGTCCACCACTGGTGTTGAATGGCCCCGTTTAAAGCTAGTGTGATTCGATGTCGTTAGGACTCGGTGATGATCTTTCTACTTGGAGTGACAGAGCTATCCGGGAGTCAACAATCGTTTCCGCTTGGATCACCCTCTGAGCGTGTTGCCCTGGGATGGAACGATGTTGCTTAGCTTGAAGTGGGAGGGGATGCCTGTGCTGGCACAACCGGTTTCGTCTAAGGAGTTGTGGAATGACAGAGTAGGGTCAGGCTGCTGTTGATTATGCATGGTGTCTGGACTTCGAGGAAGATGAGTTCTGGAAATGATTGGTTCTCATAAGCGGAACTGCTTTCATTGGCTTGTATCCTTGTCTGTTTTCCTCCTCGGATTCAAATAGCATGCAGACACTACACTACAGTTTCTGCATGCTCTGGGAATCTTGAAGAGGGAGAGGAAAAACCTATAAACAAACAAACAAACAAACTTCTTAACTTACAACTTTCTTTCTCTAGTATTTGCGATTGGCCTTGGACTTTTTCAGGGTTAGCCTCACCAGGTGCATGACCTCCTTCCCTGGTGATTGCTAGTTTGGGCATGAAATGGGCCACACTATTACTGGTACGTTTATGCATGCATGCCTGGCTAAGAAGAGTGCGAGGTGAAGATGGTATTTGCCCTGGAGTCGCGTCATCTGGAGTGATGCATAGATACAACGAAAAAGCCTGCTATGGAACGACACCGCTTGGCATCTGATGGGTGTAATTGACTATGTTGGGACTGAACGTCAAAACGATGCCATGGAGCATTTTCGGAGAAGAATCGCTACAAGAAAATGGAGTTTAGCAACGAAAATTACCGATGAAATTTGTACACATTTCGTCGGTAACCTTATTTAATAACGAAATTTGCTGATGAAAAAAGTCGTCGGAGATACGATCGTAGGTAAATTTATCGATGAAAATTATACCGTCTATAAATTTACTTACGGAATTACCACGGTATAAAATAACCATCGGTAAACTTACCGACGGTTATTTTGTTCGATCGGTAAATTTACCAAAGAAGAAAATATTTCTATCAGAAAATTACCAACGAAATTAGCTATTCTGTCGGTAATTACCGACAGAATTTTTTTCCGTCGCTAAATCCAATATATTTTACCAACGGAAATTTTTTTTCCATCGGCAAATTTGTTGAAAACTATTTTTTAAAATTTACCTACAAAGTGTTTAGTTACGTAGAAGCTACCATGAAGATAACTTCATTATTTCAAGTAAAAGCATTGAAATAATGAAATTCATACTAAAAAAGAACTGAAATTATTTTTTCAAAGAACAGACATTTCATTAAACACCTTACATGTATCAGAAATTTATCCCAATATCACAATTAAAATCACGTCTTGTCCCTTCTATCACCAATATTTATACCTTAAAGTTGTTTTCCAATCACAAAATACACAAATAAACGAAAGTAATAAATACTCAAATTAACTTTCATCCAATATACAAAAAAAACACGACAATAGTTGCAAAAATACCTCCACCGAAGGACATGATGACAATGGCTGGAGAAAACAACGCTGACGATCAGAAAATTAGTCCACAATAGAGAAATGGGCTCCAAGAAAACCGAAGAGGAGGTGCAAGAAAAAGGAAGAAGAAGACGTATATGGGAGGGAAATCTCGGGCGAGTTTGAATTTAAAAAAAATTACCTACGAAAATTTCCATAGGTAAACTTAAAAAAAATTATTCCTCCAATAATTCCCGCCTTTTTACCGACGAATATCTTATACCGTTGCTAAATCTTTTACCGACGGTAATCTTATTTCGTCGTTAAAGTCCATCGCAAAATTTTTCGCGATGATTTCCCTCCATATTTAGCGACAGATATTAGAACTACCGCTAATTAATAAATTTTTTCGTCAATTTT
Organism: Erythroxylum novogranatense; assembly: GCA_029891385.1. Taxonomy (NCBI): domain Eukaryota; kingdom Viridiplantae; phylum Streptophyta; class Magnoliopsida; order Malpighiales; family Erythroxylaceae; genus Erythroxylum; species Erythroxylum novogranatense. Next base: position 86,548,204 of record CM057231.1, on the reverse strand, counting down.
ACCAATGGAAATGAATTTTCCATCGGTAATTTGCAACGGTACATATTCTGTTGCTAATTTGTCATCGCTAATTCTTACTTCCCTCCATATTTAGCAACGAATATTAGTACCATCACTAAATGAAAATTTTCCCATCAATTTTACCAACGGAAATAGATTTTTTGTCAGTAATTTGCAACGGTATATTTTCTGTTGCTAATTCTTCATTTTTTTGTAGTGAATGTATTGGATTATTGGGCTCTGCCCACAGATTGGCTATTGCTGGGTTGAAAACTTACTGTTGGGCCTTTCTCCCCACTAGCCTCACAATCCACTACACCGCCGAATGGGATGAGTGATCTGAGCTTTTTGTCCGAGGGCTGAGATTGTACAGGCAAGGGTGTTTCACTTGCTCACTGGGGCCACTTGGCTAATTATGAATTTTTGGGGTACTTAGCATAGGGTAAACTAGGAGAACCCTGCCTTTTGGGCTTTTTGGTTGTTTTGGGCTATTCAGATGTATGGGTCTATCTCTCGGACATATGAAATTTTTGGACTTACTGTATCCTTCTCTTGACTAGGGTATACCCCTTTGCAGTTGTATATACTTCTTTTGATGAATATACCTTTTACCTTTCATAATAAAAAAAAGCTTGTTCAACTTTAAACCCACACTATGGTGCAATAATCTTGGTGCCACCATACTTGCAGAAAGAATATCAATATTGAACTTGGTTAATGGCAAATCTCTTTTAATCTAGTATATTTCTTCTTTCCGCCAATTTGTCGATATCATAACTGGAGCCTTGACTCATCTACGTTTTACCAAGTTTGAGGTAAGCTCATTGTTACCACCATTTGTAAGCTTTAAGGGGCACTAATAACGTGCTAATTTTTCCATATAATGGTATTCATATTCTCACTTATTTTACTATAATAATTCTAGTAACCTATATATATTTCTGATTTTCTAAAGATAATATGATCTTATCATGTACATAGTTTTATCTTATCATTTATACTTGTATTCTTGTATAAATATCTTGTGAGCTTGTCAAAGTAAGCAATAAGAAAATGATATGCATTTTGCCTTTTTTTTATATTTGCCTTCAGTTACTTCCAAATTTTATATGCAAGCATTAGATTGAACACTTCAAATTTGAGCAACGTGAATGCTTCTTCCATAGTTGAGCTAAGAGGTTAAGCACTCTTGACTGCTATTGAACTTTTGGAAGAATTGCTTTACATTCTTATTTGATTTTTATTTCAATTTTCTTATTTTTAAAATAATCATTTATCAAATATGTAGTATTGTTAGTTATCATATAGTTATTTTTACTATATTTGTTATTTTCTATTTATTCATAACTCTAAAATGAAATTATATTAAAATTTTAAATTTTAATATTACATTGTTTTAAATAAAACATAATAGAAGAGATTGTGTAATAATAAAATAATAATATAAAATTCAATAATAATTTTAAAACATGAGAACGAGATTTAAACTAAAAATTGAAGTTAAATGTCTTATATTTGAGTAGAAGTCATAGCAACTCTCCATTTTTTTATAAATCATCTCGTCATTTACATTTATTGAATTACTTAAATGAACCTTAACACTTATTGTTGGAACAAGAGAAAGTACTAATTTTACAATGAAAATAGATACCTCACAAAAGAGTTTTTTTCCCTTAAGTCAATTATTTGACTTAATTTAAGGGATAAAGAGGGTCCCCAAAATCCGGGTATTCCCTTCTTTCTCAAAGCCAAAATTTTCATTTTCTGAAACTGACAAACAAGATCCAAAAATGAGTACAAGTATATAATTTATTTATTACAAATGTTTCTAGCATCCTAAAAATAATACAATAGCAATAATAACATCCTAATAGAAATTTCGTTTAGATGCAAGGTTTGGAGAGATCTAATAGTATATAGCCTTACCTCTAAATAATAGAGAGGTTGTTTATGATGTTCCCATAAGAAAAAAAAAGGTTTTTTTTTAATGACTTGAAGAAAAGAAAATGAAAATGAAAAAAGACAACAATGATGATGATGATAGCTAAATACATAAACAAATAACTACATAAATAAAACAAACAAACAAAAATAAATAAATAAAAGATAGTTAAAATAAATAAAGATAAAATAAAATAAATAAATAAACAAAAAGAAAACAAATAAATAGGTAGGTAAAATAAACATGCAATTAGAAAATAAGAAATAAATAAATAAAATAACTAAATAAGCAAGCACTACAAACAAAAGTATTTAGGGTAAATACAAGACACAAGAAACAAAGAAAAAGGAATAAAAAGTTATAAAAGACCTATGAAAAGAGAAGGATCTCTTTATATAAGGTTAAGGACCTCTTTATATAAGGTCCTCTACTTGAATCCTAGTTCGTCAAAGTTTTTTATTGAGGGCTAAGTCTTTAATAAACTCTATTAGGCTTATATCATATCTGATCACCTCTCTCATTTCTTCTTAGGTTTTTATGTTCGTCTCTTATAGTCCCTAAATACATTCTTCCCATTTCTTCTCACTTGGACAATAGGATGTCTCTTTTTAACATATCCAAACTACTTACGCCTTGTCTCCCTTAACTTACCATCAATGTTAGCCACCTTCAACTTGTCTCTTACTACAATGGTTCTGACCTTATCTCTTCTTATAAGATTGCACATCCAATGCAGCATCCTCATCTCTACCACTATTAACTTATAACACATGTTTGATAGGCCAACTTTATGACTAATCAACTCTATCACCATTAACTTATGACAATGCACCTATTTAATGGACCAACACTCCATCCCATAGAATATGGCCGACTTAATTGTTAAATGGTATAATTTACCTTTTATCTTGGTGGTATCTTTTTGTCACATAAAATTACTAATGCGGCCCTCTATTTAAATCATCCTAATTTGATACGATGACTTATGCTATCATTGCTTTATATGATGGATCCAAGATACTAAAAACAAACTTTCTGCAGTATAACTTCTAAACTAATATTTACTCCACATTGGGTGCATTTTTATAACCTCAGATGTTATACTCTAAGAACTTAGTCTTAGTCCTGCTTAATCTAAAGCTCTTTAACTCTAGCATATCCTTTCAAATTTCTAACTTGACATTAACACCCTCCTTTGTTTCATCTACTAAAACAATATCATCAACCAGTAACATAAAACCAAGGCATATCCATTTGGATATCCTTGGTGAGCTCATCCACTATTGCAAACAGGAAGGGGCTCAATGAGGATCCTTAGTATAACCCAATATTGATAAAAAAAAATGTTTTGTATCTCCTCATGTCATCCTTACTCTAGTTGTAACACGATTATACATGTTGGCGCCTGGGTCTCGTTACCTATTTCGGGGCTCTGATTTCCCCAAAAAATTCATACTTTGGACATTTTTCAATGTCAGTGTTGACGGGTTCGTCGCGGCAAAAGTCTCCTCTCTTACAGTTCACCACGGCGAAGTCCCAAGCTCTAGCGCTCGTACAATTCGGGAAAGGTTCGTCGCGGCGTACTTTGGGCCTCGCCACGAAGAAACCCTCGAACAAGACCCAGTCAACCAACCTCGAAAACTAATATTCAACTCATACCATTCTTTCAACACAACCACTTTAACAAAGAAATTAACTATGAACATATACAAACAAAACTTTTTCAATTCATCATTTCATTACTAAAGCAAAAGAATTTGAAAAAAACTTTATTTACATAACAAAAGCCACACCGTTGGCTTATTACAGAATACAAAATACACATTATACAATTGAATGCTTATGCTTAATACGATTCTAAATACCTAAAAGTTTTTGAACTAACTTAATTACAAAAGTCTCTACTCTTGGTGTTTGCCAAACTTTGCAAGGATCAATGTTGATTTGCTTTTCTACACCTCCGAGGAAAAATTATGGGTTGAGCTACATAGATCAGTGGTTAATATATTTATAGCCATCGGAAATTTTTCCACAAATTCAAGCATATGTATATATATATCCAAACATTCAAACATTTCCAAATTAGCTCAGAAAATCATAATTAAGCAAGTTAACGCCCATTGAACATACACTCAAATGCATCATAATTGACAATTCCAAGATGCAATGCACAACAAATGGCTCAAGGGATCCCATAGGTATGAAATGGAGAAACCGAAGTTTACACCATGAACAAAATGAGTCCATTTTTCAGAGCTCATATGCCACAAGCAGGCAGCCGGGAGAGGGCTCTTGTTAACGTGCACGTGACGAACGAAATGGTTCCACTCTTTCCCAAACAAAGCACATATTCATTTTTATCATATGCTCATACTTTCATGCTTTTTCTTATTTAATTCAAAATGTTATAACCTCTTTCAAGGTATAACATAATCACAAATCATCATGCATTATCAAATCTTCATAACAATTCAAAAATCAAGTAATTTAGATATACACACACATAGGCAAGAATTTGCACAATCATACAATAACTATAAATATATTACCCATCTATTTGCTTGCAAAATTCAAGTCAAGCTTGCCTTTCCTCCTGCTCTTGGATTGTCATTCCTTGATCTCCTTCAAACACCCAAGTTCTCAATCAACACGGCATTCTCATAGAAATTCATAAAGCTTCAAAAATCACAAAAATGAAATAAATTCTAAGTTGGGCTTAGGCTTAACCTACCCATAGTCTATCTAGGTTGAAAAAATTAAAACCTAGTTTAGAAATTCATAAAAATCCATCTAGGATTTCTCCTCTTTCTTCCTACACAAACTCATTCTCTTCTCTAGTCCCTTTTTGTTTTTCTACTAAGCAAGAAGAAAGATGATACTTACTTTAGGTTTAGCTCAAATCTTCTTCTTTCTCCTTTATCCCTAGCTTCCACGCACTCTTCTTTCTTTTCTCCTCTCTTCTCACAAATTTCCCTTCTCTTTTCTAACTCCCACGACTTTCCTCTTCTTCTTTTAAATAATACCACTTTGTGCTTGCTCTTCCCTTTTCACCCTTCATTTAATTGGTTCTCCCAATTTTGCCCCTTTTTGTCCATCAACTACTAACATTTTAACTCCTTATTCTGATCAGGTAAATGAAGAAATTTGATAACTCTTCCTCCTAAAAAAATATTCCCCATTTTCTTAAGTTTCTAATGATATCAAAATCATTCAATTTGGTTAAGAAATCTGAAAGTTATACCCTAAACATTTTTGGATTATTCTTATGCTGAACCAACATTCTATGCTCAACTTCCATCCAAACATTGAAGCCCTTATAAACTAAATTAAAACTCAATTTCTTCATACACTTTGTAGCCCTATGCCTATAGTTTACTCCAAATCAAAAATCATCTCATTCAAATCACTATAGAAAAAGTTATGCCTAAAATACCGAAACATATTCAGTGTAGAAAAAAGATAGCCGCGGCGAACTCCTCCAGAGAGGAATTCTCGCAAAAAAATCACAAGTTCGCAGCAGCGAAACCTAGAGTTGGCCGTGGAAAACTTTATCCGAGAGGAATCCTAGCCAAATCCTTCAAGTTCACTGCGGCGAAGCAAAGAGTTTGCCTCGGCGAATTTTCACAAAAGCAACCCATTTTTTCAACTTCATGTCAGATTTTGAGACTCTTAAAGACATAATTTGAATTCGACGTCTTCATAAAAAATGTAACCATACCTCTCTAGTTTAATTCCAAATCAAGAATCACCACGTTTGGATAACTAGAAAAAAAAGTTATAGCTAAAAGACTGAAGCATACTCAGTAAACATACTACTGCTACATTTTCCAGATCATCTTCCAAATTTTGATTCCAGATTTTATCCTAACCCATCTTATACTAAGATCACCTCTTGTACTTCATTTACTCCTCATTCTCAACTCCATTTCAATTCAATATCATCCATAAATAAATTATAGCCTATGATTAATCATGAACATTGATAGCAAAACATATACACATATACCCACTCATCATCAACTTACTACATTCACTACCTTAATCTTGTCTATCTTTTCAAATTCACGAATTTTCCTCTCTTTTTTTACTCATGACTAATCACTAAAAATTTCTCATTTAATAGTTCTAACTTCTAAGAAAAGTACATGGTCCAACAATACACATCCCTAATAACTTGTATATAGGTAATATGAACGAACTCCCTTAACTTCCAAACAACTCTACATGACTTCCCTAGGTACAATATCCTAAGTCTTCTTTAAGTCAATGAAAACCTTTTTTTTCTATGCCTATAATATCACATTAATCATCTTAGGAGGTGTATAGCTTCTATCATGGACCTCTTTGACATAAAACCAAATTGGTTCTCCTAGATAGGTGTGCCCTTTTCTCATACTCTTCTCAATTACCCTCTCACATAACTTCTTGGTGTGATTGAGTTGTTTGATGTCTCTATAGTTGTTACAACTTTATATAGCCCCTTTGTTATTATAAAGAGGGATTAGTGTGTTAAGTCTCCATTCATTCAACATCTTAGCCAACTTGAGGATCACATTAAACTTGGCTAACCAAGTAAGACTTTATTTTCCTAGACTATTCCACAACTCTATATGTAACTCATTAAGTCTTACTACCCTTCCACTCTTCATCTTCCTTAAAGCCCCTTTAATTTCTTCTTTCGTGATCTTTCAGCAACAAGTGAAGCTAAGATATTTCTCATAAGTGTTAAAACCACCGAAGTAAATTATTTTTATCCCCACTTTCATTAAAAAGGCTATAGAAGTATCTCTATCATCTTTTCTTGTTGTTATTTTCATCCACGAGTATTGGTCTTATTTCATCCTTTATATAATGAACTTGAGCGAAGTCCCTCACTTTTCGTTTTCTTTCGTTTTCTCTGTCCTTATTTTCTAATAGTTGATATAAGTTCTTGTAGGCTTTACTTTTGGCTTTTGAGACTATCTTATTCGCCTTTTTCTTTTTTAGCTTATAACTCTTTTTATTAATTACCTCCTCTTCATTTGTGTTGCTATCTCGTAAATTTTTATGGGCAATCTTCTTGATCTTAACCTTTTCTTGTATATCTTCATTACATTACCAAGACTCCTTACTAATCCTAGGCCTTTAGGAACTCCCAAGATTTCCTTAGTTGCATACCTTAAAAGGGCTACTACTCCCTCCTACTTCTAGTTAATGCCTTTTTTTAATTTCCATTCTTCTCAAGACATTACTTTATCCCTAAGTTGTTTCACAATATCTCCTTTTAGATTTCACCATCTAACCCTAATGCACTTCTAAGAACTTCTCTTGCTTCTTTAACCCATAATTATAAGATCTATAACCAATAAACTATGTTGAGTTAGCAAGCATGTGTTAGGCATCACCTTGCAATCTGAGTCTTCACAGTTCTACTACTAAAAGTCATCGGGTGCTCCTCTATTTTGTTGAAGAATGAGTTAGCTAGCACCAAATCAAATGCTACCAAAAATTCCAACAAAATGATCTCACTATCATTCATCTTTTTTGTACCCAAAATCTTGTGAGCAAAAGAATACCCATCCAAGGTCACCCCTATATAGCCATTAAAGTCTCCTCCTATGATAACTTTCTTGTTAGGGGGAATCTGTTGAATCAACTCATCTAGCTTTTCCCAAAATTGTTGTTTAAGCTTTTCTTGCAACCCTATCTGTGGTGCATAAGCACAAACCACATTGAAAACAACATCTTTCACCATAATATTTAAGGATAAAATTTTATCATTAGTCCTTTTTACCCTGACAACATGATATATGAGTTCCTTGACAACCAAGACACCTACACCATTATGTTATCTCGAACTGTTGGGACCCGATCCGGAGACCGGCGCCCCAACCCGAAAACGGAAGACAGAACGAATCACAAAGAGGCGGAACGAATAAACGATTGATCACAAAGCGAAACAAATCATTAACGAATCGAAAGTCAACTTGGAAGCGAAGCATACAAACAAAGTCAAGTCGAAATGGCTCGGAGACAAACCAAACAAATGATCACGAATCACAAATCGAATTGAAGCATTCGAACTGAAACACAAGTACCGACATCCGCGAACAAAATCTTAGAAATCACTGTCGCGTTGGAAACCTTAATACATTCTAAATCCGGTATAAATTTTTCTTTTCTTTCTTTCTTATTCCTTTCCTTTTCATTTCTTTCATAACCAAACTCAATCCAAAATACATTATCACATACAATCGCACTATCCATGTGCAATACCATAACTCAATAGCCTTATCCAAATCTCAAACCACAATACCTTATCATACTCATAATCATATACACATCCCATACATAACTTAAAGCAATGCATAATTCCATAAATCCATACACCTTATACTCACTATATACACAATTTCATAAATCACAGCTTTATACAAATCATAGTGGCATTTTCAAGCCTTATACATTACCCATAACCCTAAACCAAAGTACACAATACACAACAATTCTAGACTTCTCAGCAACCATTTAACTTACCAATAATACATTATAAATACATGCAAATAGAAATCTTCATTTTCTTTCACCCGATCTTCTTCTCATCACCTGTGGATGGGAATGAAGGGGGGTGGGCTTTACAGCGCGTGGGTAACAGTTTATAACAAAAATATAAGCAAAACCCTTGAAATTCTTTTTCTTTTTTGGTCTTAGAAAACATTGCTTTGAAATCCGTAAAGCACATTTTCCAAAAGTTCTTTCTTTGCTGTATTCAAAATCGCAATTTACAAAACATATGATTTTTAAGCTTTCAGCCATAAACCCATAAGTTTATAAAACATGAATGCATCAACTTGATGACTCATAGATGTAATGGCAATCACATAAGCAATGCACAACAACACATGGCTCGAGAGTTCCGTAAATACGACAGAAACCGAAGTTTACCGTAAACACGACGAGTCCATTTTTCAGATCTCGTAAGCCTCAAGCAGGCGGCCGGCAGAAGGCTAAGGGGGTCAACGTGCACGTGACTTAACAAGATAGGTTCTCTCTCGCCCAATCACAATCACATAATCATGCTTAAATCAATTTATCGAATGCTCTTTTCTGAATACACAAAATGCTATGAAATCTTTCAAGGCATAACACAATGTACTTTGCAATTCATCAAAAGTTCATGTATTGAATCAATAATGATTTTTCAAATCATTCATACAATGATGCAACAATTACGATGCAATTGAAATCAGAAAATATTTTTGTTTAAAGAAAGCAGTAGTGGCTTATAAATTCTATTATAAACGGTTACCCACCTCGATTTCCTGCCTAGAAGCTTGTCCTTAACTTCAATTTGACCATTGCGTCTTTCTTCCTTCCAATAGAAAAATTCCCTACACCAATTTCCCACAAATTCAATCTCATAAATAACATAATTCTCAAATTGAACTTAGAACATACTAATTTCACATGTAACCAAGCCATCTAAATCACAAATTTCTAAAATCCCCAATTTACAAAATTGGGCATAAACCCTAATTAATTTCCATCCAAAACTAAACCCATAATATTAAGCAATCAACAAAATTAACTTCATACTCCACAAACCCATACTATTTTCCATATTTTAAAACCAAAAATTCATCAAAATTCACAGATCTCAAAATTTCGCATCTTACCTTCTCTCACACCATTTTCGGATTTTTGGGCTCCATAAAAAGCTTTCATCTTCTTCTTCACCTTTCCCTTTGAAAAGCACCAAAAATCCCTCAAGAAACTTGGAGAAAACTGAACCTTTGAAGCTCTCTTCTTCTTCTCGTCGGTTCTTCTCCACCGAAACAAGCTTTCTCTCTTCTCTCCTCTTATTTCTTTTAAGTCTTTTGGGTAATAATCGTGACTCTCCTCCAAACAACTACAGCCCCCTTGCTTTTATAGTGCCAGGTCAATTAATGAATAAGTAATGACCCATAAGCCCCTCCATTTAAGCCTATAAACTTAACCCTTTAAGTAAACTTCCAAAATTGCCCCTTCATTGGTCTTTAAAACTGACATCTTGTCTGATTATTTCGATCAGGTTAATGAAGTCATTTGATAAAACTTTCTTCTAAAGAAATGTTCCTCTATGTCTTAAGAATCCATCGCTTCAAGAATCGGATCGATCGGAGCTCTATAGCTCAAGATATCTCTAAAATACTGAAGTTTGTTCTTCAGACCCGAGGCTGAACACTACCCCTAACTTCCGATCCATATTTGGAAGTCTTAGAGGCTAAATTATAGCTCGGCTCCTTCATAACATTTGTAGCCTCATGTCTCTATTTTAATTTACAATAAGAATCAACTCAATCCGAGCTCTAGTGATTGAGATATAGCCAAAATATTGAACATTGTTCAGTCCTTACAACACCAAGACTGAACACTATACTGAACTTCCGACCTGTATTTGAAAGTCTTAGAGGCCACATCATAGCTCGGCTCCTTCATAACACTTGTAGCCTCATCTCTCTAGTTTAAGTTTCAAAAAGAATCATATTGATCGGATGTCGGACGAAGAAGTTATGCTCAAAAGAGTGAAGGGAGGTCAGAGCTCAGCCAGAACGAAGTTCGGTCGGCCAACAGAGGTCGGTCGGCCAATAGAGGTCGGTCGGCCAACAGAGGTTGGCTCGGTCAATAGAGGTCGGTCGGCCAACAGAGATCGGCTCAGCCAACAGAGGTCGGTCGGCCATCAGATGTCGGTCGGCCAACAGAGGTCGATCGACACCCAATCCGACCTTCAAACTTCAAACCCTCATAACTTTTGACTCCGAGCTCCAAATTAGACACGGTTTGTTTCGTTGGAAAGATAAAAGACAGATCTACAATTTTCAAGAAGGACTCACAAGCAAGCTCGGACTCTAAAGGGATCAAAAGTTTACACAAAGATGACTGATTGATAATTTTTCAACAATACAAAAACTTGCAAACATCATAACTTTTGATCTAGAACTCCAAATTTGACAAACTTGGTGTCTATGGAAAGGTAAAAGAACCCTCTACAACTTTCATGAAGGCCTTAAGAATCAGATCGACCTCTAATTTCATGAAGGCCTTAAGAATCAGATCGACCTCTAAATGGGTCAAAAACTCCACACAAAGCTGACTGGTCGGTCAGCTTCACACTAAACAAAGATCGTAACTTCTAAAATCATAACTTTCTACTCCCTTGTCTAATATTTTCGTGCTTTATATCAATGGAAAGATAAAAACATAATCTACCACTTTCATTAAGACCACTTTGGCTAAATCCATCTAAATCAATACAGATTTGCCATTGAAGTCTCTAAATACCATTCCAACACATAAACTTCCCATATCAACACATCAACTTCACATACTCACCCACTACCACAAACTCTTCAACTAACTCATATCAAACACCATTCAACTCCCCAATAAACTATTCCAAGGCTATTTCCCCACATCAAACTCAATACCAAATGATATGCGCATACACATTTCTCTTTCACAAAAGTCATACACAATCTTACTCTTAATAGTATTTTTTTCAAATCAAGCAAAATACACCTAACTTTCAAAGATCATAACTTTCAATCCCGATATCAAAAAATAACATACTTTATGGCTACGAAAAGCTCTCAACATAATCTACAAATTTCATGTAGATTATTTCCTCAAAATCTGCCTAAATCAAAAGTCAACATTTTACTCCAAAAAGTCAAACTTTCTAATTTTCTTTAACATATAACACTTTCACTAATCATTTCTTGCTTTTCAACTCCATTTCAATCAACCCATTCACTTTAATTTTCATAACTCATACAAATCTACTCAAATTTCAAAGTCATCAAAACCAATCACTTCATTTGTCATCAATCTCCTTTAAATACAATAACATCTACAACACAATACCTATACAAACACACTCATTGAATTCCATTTTAATAATTCTAATTTCCATCAAAAGATCGGGGTCCAACAATTCTCCCCCTCTTAAAAGAATTTCGCCCACGAAATTCCTCTTAGACATTATCAAGTGACACAATCTCTTAACTAATTTCTTTCCAATAAATCATAATCAATCACTTTTCTCATCTAATGTCCCCATCATACATATTCTCAATCTCTTCACAATTTCTCAATTCTTGAGTCACATAGCACCCATACCATATCAATACACATATTTCTATCATCAAGCTCATCTTTCAAATATTCTGTTATAGCATCTCTTATATATTCGAAGTCAAATCATCCAAACTCATCATGAATTTCTAATCTTAATTTTCATACACACAATCTTAAAATCAATCATACTATTGACACTTACATCAATTAGTCACTGTTATTCCTCGAATAAATCATGAACACTTATTCACATCAATATCACACTCTCACTAATTCAATCATATAACTCATCACCTCAATCAAACAATCATTTAGATTCGTCAAATAATTCATGAAAGACAAACACATCATGCTCACATTCTCACAAGATCAACCTTATCCTCACAAATACTTATCCATTTCTTACTCATACACATACGCCCACGTAAGATCATATTACTGGGCTCTGATACCACAAATGTTGGGACCCGATCCGGAGACCGGCGCCCCAACCCGAAAACGGAAGACAGAACGAATCACAAAGAGGTGGAACGAATAAACGATTGATCACAAAGCGAAACAAATCATTAACGAATCGAAAGTCAACTTGGAAGCGAAGCATACAAACAAAGTCAAGTCGAATTGGCTCGGAGACAAACCAAACAAATGATCACGAATCACAAATCGAATTGAAGCATTCGAACTGAAACACAAGTACCGACATCCGCGAACAAAATCTTAGAAATCACTGTCGCGTTGGAAACCTTAATACATTCTAAATCCGGTATAAATTTTTCTTTTCTTTCTTTCTTATTCCTTTCCTTTTCATTTCTTTCATAACCAAACTCAATCCAAAATACATTATCACATACAATCGCACTATCCATGTGCAATACCATAACTCAATAGCCTTATCCAAATCTCAAACCACAATACCTTATCATACTCATAATCATATACACATCCCATACATAACTTAAAGCAATGCATAATTCCATAAATCCATACACCTTATACTCACTATATACACAATTTCATAAATCACAGCTTTATACAAATCATAGTGGCATTTTCAAGCCTTATATATTACCCATAACCCTAAACCAAAGTACACAATACACAACAATTCTAGACTTCTCAAAGAACCATTTAACTTACCAATAATACATTATAAACACATGCAAATAGAAATCTTCATTTTCTTTCACCCGATCTTCTTCTCATCACCTGTGGATGGGAATGAAGGGGGGTGAGCTTTACAGCTCGTGGGTAACAGTTTATAACAAAAATATAAGCAAAACCCTTGAAATTCTTTTTCTTTTTTGGTCTTAGAAAACATTGCTTTGAAATCCGTAAAGCACATTTTCCAAAAGTTCTTTCCTTACTGTATTCAAAATCGCAATTTACAAAACATATGATTTTTAAGCTTTCAGCCATAAACCCATAAGTTTATAAAACATGAATGCATCAACTTGACGACTCATAGATGCAATGGCAATCACATAAGCAATGCACAACAACACATGGCTCGAGAGTTCCGTAAACACGACGGAAACCGAAGTTTACCGTAAACACGACGAGTCTACTTTTCGAATCTCGTAAGCCTCAAGCAGGCGGCCGGCAGAAGGCTAAGGGGGTCAACGTGCACGTGACTTAACAAGATAGGTTCTCTCTCGCCCAATCATAATCACATAATCGTGCTTAAATCAATTTATCGAATGTTCTTTTCTGAATACACAAAATGCCATGAAATCTTTCAAGGCATAACACAATGTATTTTGCAATTCATCAAAAGTTCATATATTGAATCAATAATGATTTTTCAAATCATTCATACAATGATGCAATAATTATGATGCAATTGAAATCAGAAAATCTTTTTGTTTAAAGAAAGCAGTAGTGGCTTATAAATTCTATTATAAACGGTTACCCACCTCGATTTCCTACCTAGAAGCTTGTCCTTAACTTCAATTTGACCATTGCGTCTTTCTTCCTTCCAATAGAAAAATTCCCTACACCAATTTCCCACAAATTCAATCTCATAAATAACATAATTCTCAAATTGAACTTAGAACATACTAATTCCACATGTAACCAAGCCATCTAAATCACAAATTTCCAAGATCCCCAATTTACAAAATTGGGCATAAACCCTAATTAATTTCCATCCAAAACTAAACCCATAATATTAAGCAATCAACAAAATTAACTTCATACTCCACAAACCCATACCATTTTCCATATTTTTAAACCAGAAATTCATCAAAATTCACACATCTCAAAATTTCGCATCTTACCTTCTCTCACACCATTTTCAGATTTTTGGGCTCCATAAGAAGCTTTCATCTTCTTCTTCACCTTTCCCTTTGAAAAGCACCAAAAACCCCTCAAGAAACTTGGAGAAAACTGAACCTTTGAAGCTCTCTTCTTCTTCTCTTCGGTTCTTCTCCACCGAAACAAGCTTTCTCTCTTCTCTCCTCTTATTTCTTTTAAGTCTTTTGGGCAATAATTGTGATTCTCCTCCAAACAACTACAGCCCCCTTGCTTTTATAGTGCCAGGTCAATTGAATAAGTAATGACCCATAAGCCCCTCCATTTAAGCCTATAAACTTAACCCTTTAAGTAAACTTCCAAAATTGCCCCTTCATTGGTCTTTAAAACTGACATCTTGTCTGATTATTTAGATCAGGTTAATGAAGTCATTTGATAAAACTTTCTTCCAAAGAAATGTTCCTCTATATCTTACGAATCCATCGCTTCAAGAATCAGATCGATCGGAGTTCTATAGCTCAAGATATCTCCAAAATACTGAAGTTTGTTCTTCAGACCTGAGGCTGAACACTATCCCTAACTTCCGACCCATATTTGGAAGTCTTAGAGGCTAAATTATAGCTCGGCTCCTTCATAACATTTGTAGCCCCATGTCTCTATTTTAATTTCCAACAAGAATCAACTCAATCCGAGCTCTAGTGATTGAGATATAGCCAAAATACTGAACATTGTTCAGTCCTTACAACACCAAGACTGAACACTACACTGAACTTCCGACCTGTATTTGAAAGTCTTAGAGGCCACATCATAGCTCGGCTCCTTCATAACATTTGTAGCCTCATCTCTCTAGTTTAATTTTCAAAAAGAATCATATTGATCGGATGTCGGACGAAGAAGTTATGCTCAAAAGAGTGAAGGGAGGTCAGAACTCGGCCAGAAAAATCAAAGCTCGGCCAGAACGAAGATCGGTCGGCCAACAGAGGTCGGTCGGCCAATAGAGGTCGGTCGGCCAACAGAGGTCGGCTCGGCCAATAGAGGTCGGTCGGACAACAGAGGTCGGCTAGGCCAACAGAGGTCGATCGGCCAACAGAGGTCGGTCGGCCATCAGATGTCGGTCGGCCAACAGAGGTCGGTCGGCACCCAATCCGACCTTCAAACTTCAAACCCTCATAACTTTTGACTCCGAGCTCCAAATTAGACACGGTTTGTTTCGTTGGAAAGATAAAAGACAGATCTACAATTTTCAAGAAGAACTCACAAGCAAGCTCGGACTCTAAAGGGATCAAAAGTTTACACAAAGATGACTGATCGATAATTTCTCAACAATACAAAAACTTGCAAACATCATAACTTTTGATCTAGAACTCCAAATTTGACAAACTTGGTGTCTATGGAAAGGTAAAAGAACCCTTTACCACTTTCATGAAGGCCTTAAGAATCAGATCGACCTCTAATTTCATGAAGGCCTTAAGAATCAGATCGACCTCTAAATGGGTCAAAAACTCCACACAAAGTCGATGGTCGGTCCACCACACTAAACAAGATCGTAACTTCTAAAATCATAACTTTCTACTCCCTTGTCCAATATTTTCGTGCTTTATATCAATGGAAAGATAAAAGCATAATCTACCACTTTTATTAAGACCACTTTGGCTAAATCCATCTAAATCAATACAGATTTGTCATTGAAGTCTCTAAACACCATTCCAACACATAAACTTCCCATATCAACACATCAACTTCACATACTCACCCACTACCACAAACTCTTCAACTAACTCATATCAAACACCATTCAACTCCCCAATAAACTATTCCAAGGCTATTTCCCCACATCAAACTCAATACCAAATGATATGCGCATACACATTTCTCTTTCACAAAATTCATACACAATCTTACTCTTAATAGTATTTTTTCAAATCAAGCAAAATACACTTAACTTTCAAAGATCATAACTTTCAATCCCGATATCGAAAAATAGCATACTTTATGGCTACGAAAAGCTCTCAACATAATCTACAAATTTCATGTAGATTATTTCCTCAAAATCTGCCTAAATCAAAAGTCAACCTTTTACTCCAAAAAGTCAAACTTTCTAATTTTCTTTAACATATAACACTTTCACTAATCATTTCTTGCTTTTCAACTCCATTTCAATCAACCCATTCACTTTAATTTTCATAACTCATACAAATCTACTCAAATTTCAAAGTCATCAAAACCAATCACTTCATTTGTCATCAATCTCCTTTAAATACAATAACATCTACAACACAATACCTATACAAACACACTCATTGAATTCTATTTTAATAATTCTAATTTCCATCAAAAGATCAGGATCCAACATGAACACCCTGAATCCTAAAGTTTGAACCTGTTTATCTCTTTTGCTTTAACCCCCGTCTACTTTATTTTTTATATGCACGCTATATAAATTTTATATTTATCTACAATTTCTGCTAATTCTAATAATTTCTCTATAAGATTATCATCGTCTGTCAACATCTTCTCTTCTCCTTACCCTAAAACTCATCAAAAGACTAAGACTAGTCCTATTATAAGAAGTTAAAGCAATCACGACTTACCCTAACATCTAACACAAGCTATACAAAACAAACACAACACCCTAATGATGCTAAGAATGCTCGAGAAAAGAAAAAAAAATTAGGGTTTAAAAAAAAGATAAAAGGGAACAAATAAAATAAAATGTAATAGTGTAAGCAAAAACTTAAATAAGTTATACTAATATCAACCCCCAGAAATAGATAGAAATAATAGAAAGGAAGAACAAAAATAATCATGAAAAAGGTAGAGATAAAGCCTCTTATCAAAATATTTCAAATAATAGTAATTACCATAAATAGAGAAAATAAGGTACAAAAGAACCCAATCGGAGTGAATCTAACTTAAGTTTCCTATAAAGGGATTGTATCTAAGACAAAGAATAAGAAGTTTTTGAATGGTGAAGAAGATTAATTTCAAAAAACAAATAGAACCCAAAAATCCCAAATGAGAAAATTTTAAGCTAATTGCAACGAATATAGAGGATGAACAAAAAAAAGAACAAAGAAGCTAAAAAATACAATTTTGAAGTTTTTTGAAATAGAGAAATGCTATTTTTATTTTTTGACACAATTTATAAATGTTTGGATGATCTCAATCTGATGAAACAAATGATCTAGAGAGGGTTAATCCATAAGCCAAATTTGTTGTTCTCTTTTTCTAGTTAAAGATGGATAAAAGTCATTATGATACAAACAAAAACTAGTTTAAAATACTAGGTTAAAAGATGTGAGATATTAAAGTAACTACTTTTAATTTTAAAGACAAGGTGAAACTTGGGAAAGTAAAATTAAGAAAAGGAGTCGATAACTATACTTAAAAAGAAAAAACATAAAAACAAACCTAAATAAAATGATATCAAATTAAAAACAGAGGCAACAGTCACTTGCTTTGTTTGGTTGATTGAAAAATATGATTCAACCACAAAAAAAAACTCTATACAACAAAATATCTCAGAAAATGAATACACACACTCTCAAACAGATCTTACCTTAGAACAATTTATATGTAACATGTGGTTAGGGCGATAAGAAAAAATACAACAAACAAAGGCGAAATGTAAACTCTTTCTTCAATTTAAGTTGAAAGGAATGATGACTAGGCAAAAGAACATGTACACCTACTAGATATAAAAGTAGAGTTTTGACTCAAATGTAGAAATGAGCCAAAAAGTCTAAAATGTTGAAACCCATAGTTTGAAACTTTCCCTTTATCAAAGGCATAAACTTGCAGAATTGTAGAAGCAACGTGCAAAAAGATGTATTTGACCAAAACTAGATAGTGGTTCATAAGTTTGGTTAAAAAGAGCTCACCTTTGCACATCCAAAGTCATAGACTCATGATTGGGGTATTGGTGGGGAAGCATGAGATTATGAAATAAATAACAAAAAAGAAAAAAAAGTGAACTTACCTGCGAGGTAAAGACTTGAAAAAATTAGAGTCAAAAGTGATGAAAATGTCTTGCTTATACTTTGAGAATCAGAGACAAATACATATACAATATGTTACAAAGGTTTTCTTAGACACCAAAGTCGTGTCTACTTCTTTGCATGACAATCTCACTTAGTTCCATTCAAGTAAGATTCTTCTTTACCATGTAATTGTTGACCAACAAAACCTTATTGTTGAATGTCTCATGACCCTCAAAGTAGTTAGCTCTCACACTCAAGTAAGAATACTATGAAAGTAATCATATG
This sequence comes from Erythroxylum novogranatense, assembly GCA_029891385.1. NCBI lineage: Eukaryota > Viridiplantae > Streptophyta > Magnoliopsida > Malpighiales > Erythroxylaceae > Erythroxylum > Erythroxylum novogranatense. The sequence continues at coordinate 86,529,652 of CM057231.1, read as the reverse complement.
CAACAATAAATACACAAGAGCTATGGTCAAAACAAATCATTATTACTTTCTCAAAAGTATAAAAAGAAATGCTCTCTTTCAATGTGTTTTCTTCCTATCTATCTCTCCTCCCTAGAGGCAAAGCTCAAATAAGTTATTTATAGGCATCTTTGGCTTTACAATTCAGAATCCTAATTGAATTGTACTAATTATATCATCTCTATCCTTATCAAATTACATTACACTAACCAATTGGATGACATTCTCATCCAAATAGCACTCTATCTTATTTGATTTAGCTACATCAACATAAACAAAATAAGATATTACATTTAACTAGGAATGATACATCCTTATTCACGAAGAACTCTACTATCTTTAGATGATCCTCCTATATGATCTGTATCTTTTAGAATTGTTATATATCTACTGTGATCTTATTCACCACATTCTCCAAGATCTCTCTTTGGTCTCTATCCATTGATGATGGCAATCCAAGCCCAAAGCTTTTCATACGTACCGGTTTGGTCCAATGCTTACCTATGTGAAGTCCATTAGTCACATTCTGTCTATTTGAGTGCACGTTAAGCTCTTAAAGCTCTCACATGCCTCATTTATCTATGTGATCCAGCTAACCTTCAACTACATCTGAATCTTGCATTTCGTCGAAGCTTTTCATCAATATGCACAATACATGCCAACTTATGGACAATGCATGTTTTTCTTAGCTACTTGTAGATCTTTATCTTGTTTTGTTATTCTCAGTGTCAAATATTGGTTAAGATTAGTCAATGCCTACAAGATTTTGTCAATAGGACTTAAGAGTCGAACACACTCAACCTATAATTTGCCTTCTCTTATCTTCACTCAAATGGGTGAAAGTGTCCTATGAAATACATGAAAATTGATAAATACGTACTCATAGCACTGCTCATAGATTTAACTCTCCTAACACAACTAAAAAGCCTAATAAATTTGCAATATAAAGATTGAATTATATTACCTTTTATTGTTCCAGCTTAATCAACTTTATAAAGTCACGCTCAAAAATAAATTATCAAACGAAGCATCGTCCAACTTTTAGTTACGTTTTTTACAGGCACTTTTTGACAGTCTTTTCTCAGAAATTTTATTGTTTCAGAAAAAAAAAACAAAAAACAAAAGTGAATCATAAAAATAAGCCCTTTTTACCGGTAGTTGCAATTGAAATCACAAATAATCGTCATTGTGCAACATGCCATGACTAGTAATTCTTCGTGTTTACAAAGAAAAACAGTGTGATTGGCCTATTGATGTGAAGGCTGTCCATTTCAATCTGGTTTCTTGCAACATTAACAGGGGAAAGTTTCAAGGACCCAATGTTGATGTGTTCTAGAGTTATGCAATACTAGCATCTTCATTTTTTGTCCTTTATTAGTTAGAGACCATTATCCGAAATCTATTAACAAGGCAAGCACTTGATCCCATTATTGTGAGAGATCAGATTGCTAAGGGTTAGGTGAAAATAATGAAATTGTAAACTTTCTAATAATGAAATAAATACTCAAGATAAGCAGTTCATATTGAACTAATTAGGTTAAATTTAGTTAACTAAATATACGTTTATTCAATTAAACAATAAATTAATAAAGAGTGTTGTTGTAATTGTATCAACAAGAAAGAATTGACCTTTAAGCTCATAAGTAGCTCATGAAACATATAGTAACGATAACAAGTAATCTCTTCCATGTATTTGGAGACCTAGACTCGGCCTTAGGCCTAATTCCCTTTTGACTTTATCATCAAGTCCTTTCATGACCCAAGTCCCTTATGATCTCATGCCTTTTGATCCGGTGGCCAAAATATGCATTCAATTCAAAGTCTAAAGTAAACAATAGTGTGTATCGATTAAAATTCCCCATAACTAAAATGTTCACTTTGCAATAAAAATATCATTAATCTTATTGAATAAGCCTTTGTTTGGATTGAAAGAAAGCAAGGGAAAAGAAAGGAAGAGAATTGCATTTCTCTTGATTCCCATTGTTTGGACAAAATTAAGATAAAGAAAAAGGAGGAATGGAGAAGAATGGAGGAGAAATTTGGGTCAAATACATTTTCCATCAAATTGGTGAGAAAGGAGGAAAAATGGAAAATAAGGAAGAGAAATGACATTCTCAACCACAATTTACTTCCATAACAAAATAATAATTAAGGGCATAAAGGTCTTAAAAATTTGTCTTCCATTCAATTCCCTCCTTTGTTAAATTAGAGAAACAAACAAAAAAAGAAAATCACATTTCTTTTTTCCTCATTTCTCTTCAATATTTCTTTTCCTTTCTTTTGTACACTAAAAGAAGCTAACGTGTAGGAGGAGGCGAGGAGCACATGTCACAAAAAGGACCTCGAGAAAATAATAAGTCACGTGAAGGCACGTGATAGCAGTGAGTGGCATCGCGTGCATTTCACTTTAATTATGCGGAAGAAAGCTTATTATATATGTGAATATATAATATAATAGTCCTTTCTTTGGCAGTAAGGCACAAGTACAACGCAACATACTGGATGACGTGTGACTTCTGTACTTTAAGAACTGTTTGATTTGATCCCACGATGTTTTTCTTGGCTCACTCACAAATCACAATCCTAATCAGACCAGAACTGGCTTAAAACAAAAAACAAAGTTGGAAAATGGGTTATGTTCTGAAATATCTTCCGATAATAAAAACAAATAAATATCACCAGGTATAAAAGTCAAGAATTCTTACAGTTACTGTCAGTATTCGGTAGATTAATCATCAACTTTTGTGTATCATTCGCCGGAGTTGGAAGATGGGGTGGTGATGATTAATAATATATATGTATCAAATGTTTTGAAGTTAGTTTAAGATGTGCCTATTGTTGATCCCTGGTCTATAGTAAGCAAGGGGAATTGATGGGGTCAAACCAAGGCATTTAGACATCACATTCAAGATGTCTTCGAGGGTTTCAGATGACAAGTCCACCTGTTGTGTAGGAGAAAAGCCAAAATGCAAAAGTTCACAGGCGACGAAAGCAGCAGTAACTAGAAGATGAAGGCAATGGAGGGAGGCAAGAGAGGATCATATCCTAGGAAGTGGAGGAGTGAGCGCAGTCCAAAAGCACTGAGCTTTTTTGGCTGAGGGAGATGCACACATACCTATAGCAACTGCAAATGCCATCTGATCTGGAACCTGCAACTTTTGTCGGCTTTAGTATCTTCTCAATATCTATCTTATGTCAGATGGCTCATGGGTTACTGTCTAGTGTATATTTACTTTATATTGTAGTATTATATGCACCAAATAAAAACAACATTTGCCATTCCCAAGGCAAAAAATTAAGAGTGGCGACAGACAGACTGCAGGTTGTTTCTTCCCTCTCTCTATCAGCCTCTTTTACGACAACCTTTGGACACTATTTTGTTATCAACTGTCTTGTCTGACTGTCTTTTCTCTCAAGTACCCCAAGGCTTCTCCACTGGCCACAAACCAACTTTGCAGGTTTTCTTGTCAGAGCACAAGTCTCTCCATCTCTCGTTGTGGTACTGGTAGCATCTGCCAAAGATATGAAAAGAAGCTACAGTAGCGCCTGCAAAAAGCTCTAACAAACTCTTCTTCACAAACAGCGCAACACGCCAAACGGAGCATATTGAAATTCCAAGCAACGTAACTCAAAACACTCCCACCCTATGGACTTGCATCTGAAGCAATGTAGAAACCAGAATCAGTCAGACCAACATCCTCCTCCGAAGATGCCAAAACTACTGCTTGATTCCCATTATCAACAACAACAAGAAAAAGAAGCTCCACCATCAGGGTATCTCCCTTTGTTTGCATCTGACCCAAACTGCAAAATCAGTAACTTGTCAGCGATATCTACAGCTAAAACAACAGCTGCCAGATTTCCTGGTAAACTTTCTTTTCCTTGCACATTACTCTTTTTTTTTTGTTTCGGAAACTAACAAAAAGGATGCTTCCTGCTACAGAAAACCTCCTCCTTGAGCGCCTTAGTTTATTCATTTTACTCCTCTAAGCTCACTTTTACTACGATTTCTTTTACTTAGGGATGGGAAGTTACTTTAGCCTAGCTCAATGGCAAGAGCTGGAGTTGCAGGCACTGATCTACAGATATATGCTGGCTGGTGCAGCTGTGCCTCCTGAACTTCTTCACCCAATCAAAAAGAGCCTTCTTTACTCTCCTCCATATTTCTTACACCATTCTCTTCGACAATTCTCTCATTGTGAACCAGCCCGTGAGTGCTAATTTGTGTACTTCGTATTTCGTTAGAAGTCATGACCTCGCAAATCAAAATGGACGGTTAAATTTTCTTTTTCTACTACCGAATCTTATTATTTATTCTGCATATCTAATGGTCGGTACAGTTCTCCTGACGAACTGAAAATGACGTACTTTTTTTACCTGAGATTCTTTTCTGTTTAATTAGTTGTGGAAATCTTTTAAGATAATGGAGTCATGTTTTCTGATTAGGAGATTTAGGTGTTGAAAGTTTTGAGCTCTTTGACAAATAGGGTATTGGGGAAGAGTAGCAATGGATCCGGAGCCTGGACGTTGTCGGAGAACAGACGGAAAGAAATGGAGGTGCTCGAGGGACGTGGTGGCCGGCCAGAAGTATTGCGAGCGCCACGTGCACCGTGGCCGCAGCCGTTCAAGAAAGCCTGTGGAAACCCCCACCACCGCCTCTTCAGCAGCTGCTTTAGGAGGTGGGATTGGTGGTTCGGGTGGTACTGCTTTCAGTACCACCTCTACTCTGATTGATGCAGCACCGCTCACAGGGAATGCTAGTGGGACCACTTTTTCTTCTGCTGATCTTCTTCACCACCTTAATCACAGGTAAAACCAATTTTACATATATGCAAAGATATTGGTAGAACACAAGCTCACTGATCTGGAATCTTATTGGCAATTAGTTTGGTAGAACACAAGCTCACTGATCTGGAATCTTATTGGCAATTAGTTCAGGGTAGGACAATAGGAACCCCAGTAAAATGGTGGCCAATGTTGTCTCAAATTTAGGAAAGAATCTAAGGTTCTGTACAAACCAGTCCTAAGTTCCTAACCACAATTTCTGCAGATATGCGTTTCTTTTGCTTTATGCAAATTTCTGTACAAGCTTTCTTTTGTTTCCTTCTTGGGTTAATACATCTTTTTGAAGTACGGTACCCATACGCTCTTTTTGTGTAAGACAGTATTTCAGATTCCAAATCTGAAACCAATGGCCTCTTTGGACCCCAAAATGAGATTGGTAATACATCAGACGCCCACATTCTGAGGCATTTTTTTGATGACTGGCCACGGTCCCTTCAAGAGCCGGAAAACGCTGGAATTAATGCTAGTTCGATGAACTCTGCCACCTGCCTATCAATTTCAATGCCTGGAAACTCATCTTCTGATGTGTCACTGAAACTGTCCACGGGAAACGGAGAGGAAACGGCCTCCACCAGAGGCAGTGAAAGAGGGCAGCAAAAACTCAATTGGAGTAATCATCAAGTGACCTCCATGGGAGGACCTCTTGCGGAGGCCTTGAGACTCGGGTCATCCAATTCGTCTCCTACCAGTATTCTACACCAGTTGTCTCGTGCTTCTGCTTCTGAAACTAGAGCTATTAGTACTTGATCTTAGTTTTTGTTTGTACACTTGTTAGCGCATTCAGTTTTGTGTTGTTTTTATAGTTGGTGGCCATAATAGACCATCCTAATCATGATATTATGTTTTATGTAAAACTCACAAGGATGTGAACTTTTTTCTTGAGTTCATATGATTTTTATTCGTCAACTCTTACCCCCAACATTTTTTTTTTTAGAATTCTACCCACAATAGTTTGAGAAAGTTTCTGTTAGTCCCTATCAGGTGACATGTAGCCTACTTGTCAAGGAGATTAGCGTTAACCCAACAAAAATTCCAAAAGCATTAAGAAGCATGACGCGGATTTTTATTCAATGCTCCATAATTTACATGATATTACAATGCCAGTCTAGAACTCCTTATAATCCTCTTGGTTCTGCAATGTAGTTTTACATCTTCTGTCACCTCGTGTTCCTTTCTGGTTTGCCTTCAGGGGGTGGTCAAAATCAATGGAAATGGAAATTCTGACAGTGATGCAACTAACACTGCAAGGAACCCATGCCACTCCTACATCAGAAGCATATAAGATGGCCGTCACTCCTTGACAGGCTCAGATGGATTGTCCACAAGAGCATAGACTACTGCTGTCCTACATGGTGAATATACCATGAAGGAACGTGGCCTGTCATTGTACCAACCTTCCTGCTTGTAAAGAGAAAAAATGAGAGTACAATGTCATTTCCACAATTGACAGAAAATCCCACAGAAGATCATTTCCACAATTGATAGAAAATCCCACAGAAGATAATTTAACTTTGAAGATCCAAGATCAAGGTCTTTAGTTTCAAGGTGGATTTCTTACGGAGGTAAAGAACTCAGAGGTGTGATCAATCCTGCCAAATCCTCCAAAAAGTGGATCATCTGAATCCAAGACAATCTAGGACAATAGCAAGGTAGATGGTCAATCATCAGTGTTGAAACAGGACAAAATGGGACATGATTAACAAAAACTCTTCATGATGCATGTACCATTCATAATGTACTACAAGAACCAGTCAAAGCAAATTAACAAAAGCAAGGCTTGTAGGTAACCTTATAGATTTGGCCAAAAAGTTACCTTGTATTTTCCTGGTTTATAGCAGCCGACACGGTAGTCTGAATAGCTACTAGTCCAGTGAAAGTTGAAGACAAAAACAAGATTCCCCCTCTCAAAGACAATAATCCGATCTCCTTCATCCTTCCGCGATATATACTGGTGATCAGTCGTCATGAACTGCATTGCGCCAATATTATAAGGACTAGTTACCTCTGAATTTTAGTCCATAGAGATCAGGAAGTGCATTTATGCAATGATTACACATTATAAATGACGAAGATCTTTACAAGATGGTATCAAAACACTCCAAACATAATTTAAATACCAATATCTCATGTTAATTAAAACCTTGTTATGCATATTCATTATGTTGACCTAATGATTCAAGGGCTTGTTCATAGTTGAAGTTTGACCAAAAGACAGAAAATCAAGTCCAGAGCAATAATTGGCATCATAAGAGTTAAAACGATACCCTATCCATATACTTCTACCACCTTCCAAGTGAAGGGATATCAACTCCTTCAAACCATATTTTTCACTACCAATATCTTAAGTTTAAATGAAGTACCAGTGAAGATCAAGGAGATTTAGTATAAGAACGCTAAAAGCAGAAATATCTTGGGTAATAATTTAGGTATCATTTAATAATATTATATTATCTTATTATAGAATTGTATTCCTTACTATGATTAATAGATAGATTAGGCCTAACGAATAATATAAACTAGGACTTAGTCGTCATTGTGTCTGAAAGAAGGACTTCAGTCCAATTACATTAAATAACTGTATACATTCTCCTCTTTTCTTTCGTCTTTGTCTGTACTTTTGACTCGTGTACACAATATCATAACCAAGTTGTGGTTATGGAAACCTATCCTCTATTCTACTAAGGCATAAAAAGTTTTGATCCTGAGACCTATTCCCTTTAGGAGTACAAAGTTTTGATCCCAAGACCCCTAAAACTTCGCTTTTTCTTTTTCAGATAGAACTAGTATTATGTCTTACCCTCCTACAACTAAATGAGAGTGCACTTACATCTTACCTCTATTCCGACGATACCTCTATTTTGTTATATTATCACAGCTCATACCACTACCTCTATTCTTTTTCTTTCATTTTTGTCTAAACTTTATCTATTTTTTCCTCTTTTCCGAAAAATATTTTCCTCTGCTCTCTACTCTGTCAGGGTTCCCCCATTAAAATGCTGCTATTTCCTTTATCAATTTTTGGTTTGGTAATTTTAGGATTTACCACAAAAAAAGAAAAAAAAAGTCAAAAATGGAAAAGATAAAAAAAAGATCAGAAGAATTCATAAATTCAGAGTTCATATGCAAGTGGGACATAAATAGCTTTCACTTAACATTTCAAGGGGAAAGTATTTAATATAAGAAAATTATTATATATCAATACAAGAGTAATTTGAACATCAGCTTAAGTAATATTTAGTAAATTGTATTATCTTATTACAGAATATTGTATTGTTCTATTCTAATAAACAAATGGACTAAATTTAATGATTAAAATACCTTAGTATCCTAATAGTTTTGTCTCCATGTGACCAAAAGAAAGAAGAGTCCAGTGTAAGATAAAACTACTATAAATTTAGTTAATAATTTTGTCCATGGCATTATTTCTTGACATTATATTTCTTCAAACAATGACAAAAAAGCTTAAGGAATAGGCATCAAATGCATGTTCAAGTCAGAAAAATGGACACCCATGATTTTAAGGCCATAATCAACCAGAAATAATATCAACTAATGAATACAAGAGCTTACACCATAGGTTTCTTCAAGATGTTGCATTGCCTGATCAAATTCTTGCATCCCACGATATCTTAGGTAATCCGCATCGCCCTGGTCACATAACCAATATATTTCAGAAACACATGGAAATCAATCTCAAAAGGCTACCTTCATGAGGCATAGTACCCTTGTTGACTTTAAAAGGACTAATATGAGAGTGACCTTAGCCAATTGGCTCGTGATGGAAAAAGGAAACAAGAAAATAGAAAAAAATTCATTGAAGAAGAAATGAAGTATGAGAAAGAGAACAGAAATTACTAAATCAAAGATGAAATCATATATAAGCTTATTCAAATGACAGCGATGAAATTGATAAAAACAAAAATATCATCAGAATTGGGGAAGAGGATTACAAGATCAAATCGTCGCCTACATTTGTCGTAACTAAAATTGTTCCCAAGAACAACTTTTCCATTAGGAAGATGCTGGTCAGCCCTTGGAAAATCAATCCACTCTGATTAATGGAAATATAGAAAGAAAATACCAGTTTATTATGAGCCATAAGTTCAACAATGTTTAATCAATGACATAATCAATTAAACCATCAAAGAGTAAATCAGCTCATAATTGTACCCGGGTGTCCAAATTCATTTCCCATAAAATTCAAATATCCTTCTCCACCCAATGCTATAGTGATGAGCCTGATCATCTTATGCAATGCAATTCCACGATCTATAGTAGATGTTGACGGTCTATCAAGGGCCATAAAGTCATACATATCCTGGAAAAGAGGACAAAGAATAAGATGATTTATGTCCAGCACACAAAACAAACTATCAACAATCTAGGTTGGCAGATCAATTCTAGAAAATAAAGCCATTACTATTGATTCATACTATAAAGTCAACGATAAAGAAATAATTAGTTTAAATTTTGATGGAAATATTGGCACAGGAACTACTGAAGAAAAAATCTGAATCCAAGTTACCCTCCATAAAATAGAGAAGAGGTGATCTAAGTGTAAAACATTTGGCTTTATCATAGATACTAACAAAAAGAGTTCAACTGATAAGACATTAGAGATTACTTGTTTACATGGATCAATAATTTTACCTCTCACAATCATAACTATAGGGCAAGTTATTCTCACATACAGTGTACAATATTCTCACGTATTGAAAAATAGCTTTTAGTGCCCATGTTAAGAGATAAAGAAGAATGTGCATAATTAGCTTATATCACCTTGTCCATCAACCAGAAGGCGATAGTTTTGTCACCAACAAGAGCTTGATCATGACTTTCAGCATAGGAAACACATTTCTCCAACCACCTTCTGTTAGTAAGAGTATGTACAATGTCACCCATCCTCCAGTCTTCATCCCTCTTCCTACAAGTAGCAACATGTTAAACAAAGCCTAGATACAAGGCAGACTAAACTGAAGTTTTATGGGTTTCCTAAAGACCATACTTCAGAATTTCAATCCATTTGTCAGCAATCGCCATGTGAAGGCGGTAATCAAATCCTACGCCACCATCTTGAACAGGAATGCAGAATGTTGGCATTCCACTAACCTATAAAGCAACATAGTAGAGCTTGGATACTTCATCACAGTGATAGAAGAATATAGATGTCAATAACTACTAGAGATGACATTAACATACATCTTCACCAATGACTACAGCTTCAGGGAAGAGACCATGAATCATATCATTAACAAGCATCAGATAAACTAAAGCATCGACATCAGTAGCATATCCAAAGTACTCGTTGTAATTCCCAGTAAAAGCCACCTAAAGAAGAATGTCAGCAAAATAAGTACAAAAGAAAACATGAAGATATTTGCAACATACAAAGCTGTCCCACATAATCAATTTTTCCTGAGTTAAATTCACTAACCAAGTATATACCATGCATCTAACAGTTTATATTATTGAGGCCTTAAAACAATTAGCTGTTTCAAGAATACCTGCAATCCATGGTGGGTGTACATCATTGAAGTAACACCATCAAATCTGAACCCATCAAACTTATACTCTTCCAGCCACCATCTTGCATTTGAAAGAAGAAACCTTAATACCTGAATCAAACAAGTGGAACAGATCCTGAAAACATCAACATTAAGGGAAAGAAAAATGGAACACCAATTATAATTTAATGTACTACATATTAAATTACATACTTCCCAGCTTCCGTAATTGAAAAGGCGGGAGTCCCACATCCAATGGTAACCTCGGGACCCAGAGTGAAAGTAATGACTATCAGTTCCATCAAACATGTTCAGTCCATCTAGCGTATTGTTTGAGGAATGGCTGCATTTAGTTGATAAAAGACAAGCCATTAAAATCAGAAGACAAAAGAAACAAGAAAGAAAATCTGACCATGGAGGATGTGACAACTAAAACAGTGGGCAGAAGAAAGAAGTGGCTATTACATTAAATTCAACTTTATATCCAGCTAAATGGAACAAGTAACAACAATAAAACAAAGTATCTCCAGCAAGTTATTAACACAATGATGAGTCTTGCAAAACAAGGTATGCATAATATCTTGTTTTGATCATGAATATTTGGAGTCCAAATTATGCAAGGAGACATGGTTTATGTTAATTCCAAATACAGGACAAAATAAAATAAGACTTCATTTCTATTATAAACTAATAAAAGTATCCTTTAATTGAAATTTGATAGCTTATAATAATTTAATCAGAAATCGATAATAAGAGAAATACTTCAAAAATAGGAATTTTACTTTTTATATATTTATGGGTAGAAACAATCAGGTAGTACTCCACAGATTCCAATCCAAAATATTTATTTCATGTGTAGGCCACTTGGACACCAGGTCCACTATCAATAGCATCACTTAGTCCAGATACAACATTGAGATTTTTTACCAGAACGTGACTAATTTCTAAGATCGCCCATGACTTTCAGTTGATCATACAGAATTGCCAACAATTTTTTTTCCAAAATGATCGTATAACAAATAAAGGGAAACAGGATGTATATAAATAAATTTAAATATATTTTATATCCCAATAAACCATATGTTAGTATGTCTGTTTTTCTCTTCCTTGTTAGGGTGGCCCTTGGGGAACCAAGTGTATATTATTCTGCGTCTGATTAGCTTCATAATCACAAGGTTTACACCATTCAACGAGGGGTATAGTAGTAAAATGCGATGAACACGAAATCATGTTGCAATAAAAGTCATCCATACTACCTAAATGTCAAACATTATAGGAGTTGAGAAATCAATCAATAGAAGCCAATCAACACCTTGAGATACTTCTAACAACATTAGAAATTAATACACAATTTATGATATGCATAATAAAAGGAAAGTTTTACAAAATAAACCAACTTAAATATAAAAATTTTGATTTATTAATGAAGTTTCCTATCTAAAAGAATTTCACAATCTATAGCTTTCTAAAATGTTACTTTACATTGTTCTTTTAGTTTGTGACCAAGTTAGTTTACTCTTTACTTATGCTTATTCTTCTTTGTAGTTATCAAGATAAAATATTATTAAAAACCTTTAAATTTTATTATGTATTTACAAATTATTAAAGTATTTTATATAGATATCTAAATTATTTCTAAACTAAAACAGGGACTTCAATTTATGAAAGAAATACCTAATAAGGAAAAATTACCATAATAAACAAAATCATCTCCAATTAAAACAATTATTTTCTTTATAGAAATTTGCAACTCAATTTTATGGACTTCTTACCACTTTAACATAAGAAGAAAATGATAAGATGTCAACAAAAAAATTAAAAATCAACAAAGGATAGAAAATTCAGGATCTAAGAAGCTTAAAATAAAATTGATAGAAATTTTTAATTACAAAATGATTATGAAGAAAACAAAGAGATAATGTTACAAAAGAGTTGGGTTCTTTAATAACCATGAAATAGAGAAAGAGGAGAATAAGGGCATGAATAAAGAAAGAGAAGAATAGGGGCTTAAATAGAAGCCTGACAAATAAATTTTCTTTATAAAATTAGAACATAAATAAAAAATATTGTTAGAAAATCAATCCCTAAGCCAAATCCTAATTAATTATTTTATCTAAAATAACTTATATATCATTAAATTTAATACTTATTAGTTACCTTCAACATATTACTCACAATGATGAATGGCTGTTATTATGATAATTGGCTATATGTATATGCCAATATTACAACGTTTAATACTAAAAACAAGAGATAGAAGAACAAGAATTGGAAGAATTGGAAGAAATGAAAGCTTTTGAATAAATTCAAATGGAACATGAAAAGTTTAATTGAAAATAATTGTTTCCAATTAAATGTCTCTCGAAATCAATTATTTAAATTTAAAAAATTAGAAACATATATAGCATTATCCTTTACTCATTATCTACACTTCTATTAAACAAAAGAGAGAAGAATAATGAATTAATTAGTTAAGCCGTTTAAGTTGTAAGAATGGGGCTCGCATACCTTCTCTCTGTATCGACTTTACAAAATATACAGTATATAGACATATGTTAGTAGTTCAAGTAAAGGATCAAAAGTATACAAAATAATTATCAGGCAGGCGTGCGAGCCCCATTCTTCTTCTGAATAGATCTAACTAGTCAGTGTCCTAACCCTTCTCCCCTATGTACAACCACAACCACGTCATTCATTCTACTACCAGATTAACATCCTATAATGCAAATCATCAGTTCAACAATGTAATCAGGGCAGGTTCTTGACATGTCTTAACGATTTCACGCAAAATCAAGTACTTACCTGTGAACAATATCCATGAGAACAAGTAAGCCTAATTCATGAGCTCTATCAATCAATGACTTCAAGTCATCAGGGGTTCCAAATCGACTACTAGGTGCAAAAAAATTAGTGACATGGTACCTGCACCATATCAAAGTGAATTTTCAATTCCTTTAACACTAACAAAATAAAACACTATGCAAACAGGGCATCTATTGAACAAAAAATAAATAAATAAAGAAGAAAGCGTTGATGAGGTTTATGTTATAAAACATACCCAAAACTAGCATAATACGAATGCTCTTGAATGGCCATTATCTGAACAGCATTATAACCAAGCCTTTTGATGCGAGGCAAAACATCATCTCTAAAGTTGGCATATGTGTTGATTATGGGTTCCTGAATTTAATATGGGTAGGAACACAAAAGAAGAAAAGAACATTGAGATAAAAGGAAGATGTTAATTTAAACTAAAATCCTAGCTAAATTTTTATCTAGAATGATCTGAATCCTCATTACCAAAAATAGGAAAAAAATCCTCATGGAAATTAATACAAGCTAGCAACACAAATGGTGTGGAATCATCATCATTTAAGTTAGTCACTGAGGTGTTATACCACTCACCACAACAGAATAAAAAAAACTGTCTTTTTAAAGCAGAAATGTTCTTTTGCCTTGCAACTGTGGCATTACGGGGCAGAAAAAATTCCATGCTAGGGTGAGGAAAAAATATGCAGCTACCCAATCTGGTATTAAACGGCACTTACAAATTCCGAATCTGGAGTAATGCCTCATTTCACAAACATGGAAATATAACATCATTCTTAGGTCAGTAATCTTAGTTGATTCTCTAAAACAAGGAACTTTGAAGTAGAGCGTTCTTTTTAAAGCAGATATGTTCTTTTCCCTTGCAACTGTGGCATTACAGGGCAGAAAAAATTCCATGCTAGGGTGAGGAAAAATATGCAGCTACCCAATCTGGTATTAAACAGCACTTACAAATTCCGAATCTGGAGTAATGCCTCACTTCACATACATGGAAATATAACATCATTCTTAGGTCAGTAATCTTATTTGATTCTCTAAAACAAGGAACTTTGAAGTAGAGCGTAAACACCCAGTAAGTTGTCACCCTTCTTGGGGCTTGTCAAGGACAACAACAATTATGAACAAGGCTTCCAGAAAAGATAACCTTTCTTGAGGAGTTAAAATTTGGAATACTATTCCAAAAGGTTCTGTAGATTTTTGAGGGAGAAACTTTTACTCTCTCATATTTATCTATGATAGAATACATTGAATTTATAGGGTACTTTGTACCCTAATACAAACAGAAATAATCTAAATATATAACTAAAATATATGCCACCTTATTTCTAAGGATCCTTAACCCCTAATTTAGGGATTTGGATCCTTTATAGAAACACCTAGAAATTAGGAAATGAAATCAAACTAAGTCCTTCAATTTCTAATAGGTTCCAACTGCTGAATGCATAACAAGGCTACTACTCCAATAGTCCTTAAGGTCCTTTCAACACAACAATTGTTGTTACGACTACAGCTAATAATAGAAATGGGCCCTTGTTTTCTCTTGTGTTTTCTTTCATAACATTTTGACCAATGAAGTCCATAACATTTTGAGTATGCCAATTCATCAAAATCGAAAGAAAAGAGTTGGGGAAGAAGCATACCGTACTACTCATTCCAACATGCGACTCATAAATCCTAAGGGATTTTGGTTTCTTTGGTTGAGGATGCTTGAATATGTATTTTTCCTGCAATCATTTGAAAATTTACATCAAAATAAATGTAAGACGTTTTGAATATCAAACACAACCTGAGATGGCTCCCTCATCTGTGAACAAGCACTGCTTAGCAGATACAGATATGTGTAGCAAGTCAAAAATTATTAGTATGGATCATAGCTAACGAAAATATAGACATTTAATAAGGTTATTTTTCAGAAAACAGAGTAAGTAAAGAGAATATAGTTAAAAGCAAGATAAAATGTATGGTTGAATTGTACCTCCCCTGGTGGATCATAATAAATGCCGCTGTATGGGATTTCACCTGGAGCCTGAACTGCAAACTTAATCCATGCAGGAATTGAATCTTTTATACCAGATGGAGTATCCATGCGTATCTGCAAGGTTATGGTTAAAAATTACAGGTTTTGATATGCTAAGGAGCTTCAGCTTCACAATATTTGGGATCTTCAGACAGAGTAGCAGTGTGAAAATAACTTGACGACCTAAACTGTGTAAAATAACATCTTGAAAATACCAATGAATACTGATTAAAATGAAATCTCTCATTTCCATATAGAACGTGAATATAAAATGATACAAAGGTTAAACCAATGTTTACTAATCAAGGTGGATAATTGCGACAAACTGACAATTCATAAAATTTTGAAAGAAGGATATAAAAATGAAGCTAGTTACTTTAAAGTTTTTCACAACAGGTGTATAGCAACCAGGTGGCTGAGGTAATAATTTGCAATTTGAGTGTAAAACTAGAAAGAAATCCATTATTTAATATTATTCAAAAGCTTCAGAATATGGCTGATTGGCCAACAATAGTCTTCCATGTTGGTTACTAAAGAGGACTGCAGATGGAAAAGATTACATGAATTTCAGACTAGATGAACTCTTCACTGTATCTTTTCATTTTTCAATCTTTTCCAAGCAACAGCTATTACTTGAAAGGAGTTGCAAACAGTTGTTTCATTTTTTTTCTGAATGATTTAGATATATAAGTCTATTCCATACAAGTCTTATAAACACAATTGGGATACAACACTTACACATGAAATTCGTTTCTACTTTACAAGAGGCTCTTGTGTGTCCTGTTCTTTTATTTTAGCAAGCTAAACTAAAGAAATACCCACAAGCTCCCTCAACCACCTTATATATGACACGTATGTATCGACTAAAAAGGAGAGAAGTCAACTAATTTTCATTTCTTCTGAAGAAAGGAGGAAACTGCTGGAGGAAAAATGCAATGGCAACAAGGGCTGCTAAAAATTTACAATTCCTAATTTTAGAATAGAGTATTTGTCATTCCGAAAAGTTACCTTCACCCGAGAACCATGGGGAATTGCTGGTGAGCCATCTGCATTGTTTGGCAAAAAGATCTCCCAAATGCCAAACTCGTTCTGCAAGAAAATTTTTGGTGGAATTTTTAAATAGAATAGCAGGATAAAATTGGAATAAAAAGAACATGCTGCCCCTGAAAAAAGGTAAAAATATATAAATATTTGAAAAGGTCATTAACCTTTTATTTTCACCTAGAGACTGTCAACAGAAAAAATCTTATCCAAATGTAAGTCCTTTTATTATTGTACAAATAACAGCAAGAAAAGATTAGTGAAATCTCATTCATAACATTAGTTTTCCATTCATGCTCCTTCAAGTTTGTAGCCAGCACACTCATCTGAAACCCCTCTCCAACCCAAAACACTTTTCCCCTTCTCCCCACAATCCCCTTCCCTGAATCCAAAAGAAAGTTATTCAAGCGCAAAGACAATATGAAAGAACATGCATCCGGATTGTCCTCAAACCAACCAACATACAAAGGCATAGATCTACCAACAATTACAAGCCAACCTAAGCAAGCTACCTGGTTCTAGTATATTATTTAACTAATGGCCAACCTAGTGTGCCACCATGATTCCCTTAACCAAAATGATCATTATAAAATATATGAAAGATATCCTTGACATCTCTAGTTAACAATTGATTAGAGATACAAAGAAGGAGGATGTGAAGAAGATAAGTCACACAAACTAACTTTTAACGCCAAAAGCTTTTGTTTTTAACTAATTAATCTAAAAGTCTAGAAAACAATTCTGACAGTAGCAATAGGAGCAAAACAAATTTGATAGGATGCTTAACCCAAAAGGTTGAGAAAATTTTGCTAAGGCAACATACCCGGGTCATTACATCTGAATTTGGATTCCAATTGTTGAAATCTCCAATTAGTGCTGCCCACTGAGGACAAGTAGATAATCAACATATTGATGAATGTGATGCATATAAAAAAGAACAGCATTCAACAGCCATTCAGATTCTTTCCCTAGCTAGTTTTTAATAGCTGCTTCTTAAATTAGAGGTCGAAAAGTGTCTGGCAGTTCAAACATCAGAGTAGGCATTTGCTTTACATTAAAGGCTATGGGACCAGGCACAAAGGATTCAACCCCAGCCAGAACTGACTAGCAATTCCTATAAAATCTTACTAAAATTCCTTTGTTGATGGAATTCTGAGGATAACTTTACAAAAAGGTAAAAAGGTAAGGAACTGAGACAAACGAACCTTTGCTCCTGGAGCCCATTCCCTATAGGTTATCCCTGTTTCACTGAAGCACCATTTGAAATTATAATCAGTAACAAGAAAATCTGTAAAATTTAAGTGCCAAAAGAAAACGAGAACTCAGGTGAGATTTCTTGCATATTTGTGTGTGTGTGTGTGTGTGTGTGTGTTTTGAATGGGGGTGTTGGTGTTTTGGGTAAAAACATTGTAAAACCCCAAAGGAAATGCATATATGAAGATAACACAACAATGAGAAATAAAGTGGTATTCAATTCAAGGGACTACTGCAGTCCTGTCCTTTGGAAAAGTCCTGCCATAATAAATTCAACACTTCTTTGAACCACCTATCTGCCCAGATGCACTCAATAATGAAAAGCATATCTACTTATTTTCAAGTTCCTAACCCCATAGTTGGACATGCGCTTTAATAAAATGAGAAGCTGGACATCATAAGATATGCATGAGAGAAGGTATTTACATTTAACTTCCAAATAAGAAATAACAATGATCAGAACCGGAAATGGTGCCCAAAAATTCTTTCAAGTTTACATTGCTCAATTAACCACTTTATCTCGAACTTGAAATCCTTATATCAAGTAGCAAGGCACTACAAACTATGGGAACTTGGAACTTCAGAAAAGGGAAGATCTCCCCAACATTAGTACGTCTAACATGCAGAAGCATTTTCTCATAATAGGCTCAAAATAAAGACTAAGAAAAATATTAAAATATTGCACTTGCTACCATCAAGTGTTTACTGTACATCTGATCAACACAAAATACATGTAAAAACATACCAAATAACTAATGAATGCATACAGAAGCTAGAATTTTTATTCAATTGAAATGTAAGCAGTAAATAGGTTCAAAATGCACAATATCAGACAAAGATAAATACCTGTGAGTGAAACCAAATTTTTCATAGCCACGGGAAAATGCCTCCAAACCACCTTCATACTTATCAATTGCTTCACGTATTTTTTTGTATTGTGCATATCTGTTGATTTATTTATTACAAATATTTAAGTACTTTGTCCATTATTATTTAACTTCAATCGGAAAAAGCAGTAAATGGAGAAACATAAATAACATACAACTTAGTACAACAACAACCCAGTGAAAATCCCACTGATACGCAGGATTTGGGAAGGTTTAGTTATACGCAACCTTATCCCTAAATGATAAAGAGGTTGTTTTCGAAAACATATAACTTAGGGTGAAGTTAAAACAGAGATTGAGGGGCATCTCACCTGAAATCAAGATGTTGACGAAATCCTGTCAAGCTTGGATCTATTTCATAGACTTTCTGTCCGCTGCCAGGTGGGGGTATGACCCTCGGTTTAGGTTTAGGTATTGGAATGCTTACTGGCTCATTCAAAGAATCCACTACCACCTGCTTTTCTTCATCTTCAACACTCTGTTCATCTTCCATTGTCAAACTCTCTGTATCCTCAACTACCTAAAGAACAATATGGAAGTAAAGGCAAGTAAAATTTTTTGCAGGAACTGAATGGCAGATACATAACATTGTCATAACTATTAAGTCAAAGGAAACAGAAAAGGAAAATACAAGAATAATTACAAACAGTTTAACAGTCAATCAACTACTGCTTATATTCAACCATTCATATAAAAGCACAAACCCAAAAAATATCTTGGCCTATCTCCATAAGATAATTTTTCCACCATGAAGAACAGATTCAACTAGGACTATGAAATGAATAATACCAGCGTATGCTTAAAACAATATCCTAATGTTGTTACTTTAAATGTTTATCAGCATATTCAACCAACAACAGCCGGATAGGCCAAACTCAAGCCTTTAAATAATTATATAAAGATCAAACGATCCCAATCAAAACAGAACAAGTAAAGCAAGCCAAGAAAGCTCCAAAGAGATGTTTGTAAGTTTGGAATATAAATAAGTTGACTCTTACAGCCTTTATCACACTTGTACAGATTCCCTGGAACTTCCTTTAAGGAAGGATTACAACATATCTCCTTTATCTTCTACTTTGGTCACATTGCCACTTACTAACTTTTAAAGAACTGCCAACGAGGTGCAGTAAGTTTTTCCAGCACAAGTTGTGCCATTCAAAGAAAAACGGATTCACTAATTGTTTCGTGCACTTACAACCAAATACTTTGCTCAACCGATGATCTAAAAATAGGAACTGAGATTTTCAAAATATCTCCTTCTTGACTTGGATTCGCATAAAAGTTTATAACTGCTCTTAAATCCCTTCCGCAGAATAATTATTCAAAAGTTGGTGAAGGTACAACCCATCAAAAAGGATATGCTGAATATGGATGAATCCTGCTTTTCAAGTAAAAGGAATCATCCAACGGGACAGCCAGAATCAGGCAGCAAGTCCACATCTCCCATAGAGTATGATTACCCGGCTTTTCTTCTTTCACGAGTTCCCAAAAGTATTAGAGATAATATATATGTGGTTCACAACTTTATAACAATCAGTTTCTCTAGAGGGATCACCCGAAATAAAGTATCTTTTCAGCACAACAGTCAGTTTCTTGTCTTTGGTTTAAAAAGTCACGTAAAGAGCTTCTCAACCTTCTGCTTCCAACACCAAACAACAAATTCTGATTTTATAAATAGCATTTATCGCAGGGCATATATATCTTGACGATGAATCAACAATAAGAAAAGTGTGATTCTAAAAGTGCACTAGTATCACAAACCTGAGTATGTTCTGAAGCGGTGGCAGGAGACCCTGACTGATCTGTAGACGGAGGGGTGTCAACAGCCTCGACACCGGGAACAAGCACTTTCTCAGAGGTAGTGACAGTAAGATTTGAGGAGTCAGAATCATAAGATGATTTTCCAGCAAAGATCTTCCCTACAAGCAAGCTCTAATTTAGTTCTACATGCATGGTATAAAGATTATTTACAAAAGAAAGAAATCACCCACCACATACAGCGAGGAGTACTATTAAAACACGAGAAATACTTGATTAATAATCACTTTATATAGTGAAAACCATATTGCACCAAGGTACCACCTATATGATCAAAGGTCTGAAAATCCAGAAAATTTTCATCTTCGGTTACCACAACGCAAACACATTTCCCAAACCAAAGCCAATCAATAATGACTCTAACGACGGTTACCACCCACGAAGTGTCAAAACGTAACAGAAAAAGAAAAAAAGACGAGCTAAAAATAGCAAAACAGAGACGAAGACGGAGAAATAGGAGGTACAAGAAAAAGGCTGCTTCTTGAAGAACAACGAGAGTCCCGCACTGCGACGAGCACCATGGAAGGTCGATGGAGACTTGTATGCTGAATGAGCACAAGGAAATCTAACCCCCGAGAGAGTGTGGTACACCATTGTATTTCGCTTTTCTTCTACAGAAGGAGAGAGAAAGGATGTGGTGTGTTCTTCTAGAAGTAAGTGTACTTGATCATGAATATTTAAATAGACGATCGGGTATTGGTAGATCTAGATTCTAGAGAGATAGGGAGAGATACCTGAGAGAGAATTGAGAGGCAGCAGCAGAGATAGCGAGACGTATTAATATAGGGAAGAAGAGAAAAGAGAGAAGTGAGAAGTGAGAAGCGGTGGGGTGGGGTGGGGTCAAGTGCCACGTGTGCATTGGTGGACGAGCGCATAGGACCCATGGGGGAGATAATATGTCCTGTCTGTCGTTTTATCAGAGGAAAAAGATGAGAAACGACAGGCAAATGAACGTCTTGCTTCTAATGGGCCCTACCTCATCTTGCTGGCAGGGTATGGGACGCATGCCTAGAACAGATAGATACATTATCTTTTAGGTGAGAAATGACCCTTTCCCGTTGATTGATGGAAAGAATTGGTCATGATTTGGAAAGTTAATTACTACTTTTGGTAATATTAAAGCCCATGAGATTACGAGTATCACTAGCAGACAAGATAATCTAAGAAGTTGTCACCGGTGGGATTGCACAATCTAGACAAATGTTCTGTATTTCTTGTTCTTGGCATACCTTATGCTAACTTTTACACTAAATCAACTACAAACATAAATACATATCATAGAATAGTCAATCTTGTTATAGAAATATCACACCATAAATCGTATTTTTCGGAATTTGATAACGATAATTAATTTCTGTTAGAAACGAAAGGATGAATGACGTTTGTGGACTTGTGAGCTTAGCTGATGGAATGGAAGTGGAACCCAAACAAAAACGAGCATCTAAAAATATCTGCTGGAATGGAAAAGGTATATACCGGAGTGGAGTACCATTCCAGTGCCAAGTGACCAGAACAGTAAGATCACTAATCATTGTCACTCCTCACTAATTACATGCTAACAACTCCTAATGTTTCTATGTTCATTTACTGTAACCACCGAATGATAGCTGAGTAATCCCAGGCAAAGACATCACGGCAAATTCAGAGCAGGCTTGCAAGCTCATATCATTCTATCATATAACTAGAGATTTCAGTAATCCTGGATGATTACATATTTTGGAGTAATACACTCACAAAACCAAGCTGAATAAGAAAAGTCTGTCAAAGAAATGAATCCAGATTTGCCAGGATTTAGTTAAGTGCTTGCCCATCTGTGATTTCATGCTATTTTGGGTGGATTATCAGTATCGCGGACCAGCTTCATTGAAGGAAGCACAATTGCAGCAACTGGATTACTCTCTATTCCCCCACCTTCATCAATGATTAATCTATGATCTTCAATATGAAGCTTCCCATGGTGACCACTAACTACAACGGTTGGTTTCTCAGTTAAAGTCTGGAAGAAATCAAATAACAGTCACACATA
The DNA here is from genome assembly GCA_029891385.1 of Erythroxylum novogranatense. Taxonomy (NCBI): domain Eukaryota; kingdom Viridiplantae; phylum Streptophyta; class Magnoliopsida; order Malpighiales; family Erythroxylaceae; genus Erythroxylum; species Erythroxylum novogranatense. Next base: position 86,507,413 of record CM057231.1, on the reverse strand, counting down.
TCAGAAGGATAGCAGGATATGCAAAGTAACATCTCCCCACTAAACTGTAGCTAATGTCAGAAATTTAAGCAACAGGAAAGTGTTCCAAAACGCAGAGACTTTTTTAAGTTATGCAGTGCACCCTCACCTGTGGGATATCCCAGACATTCTTCCTTCCACTAAGTGCTTCGATCTTGGGAACCAGGGTATCCTTGGCTTTTAAAGATTTCAGCTGCTCTTCAACATCCTTCCCTTTCTCTAAACCAGCATGCACAGCAATCAATTTGCAGTGCTTAATTCCTTCCGCGCTTTCTATGCATACATCATCCTGGAACAGTAATTGCGCATTACTAACGATCAAAAAGCTTCACACTGTGTTTCCACAGTTCCAAAAGCAATTGAAACTTACACCATTATGCATCCATGAACTACAAATAAATAGCCAAAGAAATGATATCGATTTGTTTTGATCACTTGTCACTTAAAAGAGCACACCACCAAAGATAACAAACCTTACCTCTTCATGAACCCAAACCAAATTAGCCAAAAAGTTCTTGTGCTCATCAGGAACCGCATTAATCAAATCTGCGCACAGCAGTTTCTCCCTCAATACAAATTCAACAAAATCATGTCAAATTCAAAAGAATGCCAATCTTTCTAACAGCAATAACAATCTCATTCAATGTTTTGCATTTCAGAATCAGATTGCCCCAACAAAAATCGCTTCAAATACGAATAAGAACTGTGCCGATAACTCAAAACAACAATATGCTATTCATTTCGTAACAATCCCAATACTCAAACAACTTACAGTAACAGAACATTGACACATCGAATTCACCATCAGAAATCAATAGTAAAATCCAATCATACCAGTAGATCCATGAGGGACACCATAAGATTCGAAGGTAGGGCCAGCATCATATATAGAACCTCTGTACTCGATTCCTTTGGCAACATTAAACCTAACTTTAATAGTACCAGCCCATCGCCTCCCTTGCAAATACATATTCTCATAACCATCTCCCTTGTACCACCCTTCTCTCTCCTCATTATCCTCGTACTCCTTCCAGCCCTCTTTAAACGGCACGCCATTCCTGGGCTCCGGTAAGAGCCCGAGAAAAGCCGCAAAAGCGAGGTCGTGATTACCGGAGAGAAACACGTGCTTTTGGTTTGGGTACTTAGAGGGCAAATTTATCAAGAAGTCCAGAACCTTTTTGGTGTCTGGGCCACGGTCGCAATAATCACCCAGAAATACGACTAGTGCAGAGTTGAATTCTTGTGGGTTGATAAGGGTTTCGAGATTAGACCAGAGATTTTGGAGCTTGGTTATGTAACCATGAATGTCACCTATACAAATGACGATTCTAGGCTTGTTGTGTTTTGGGTCTGTCATTTTTGGTACACAGGTTGCCTGTTTAGCTACAAGATAGGAACATTTATATCAGTTTCCCGAAAGGGTTCGTCCTTCGTGCGTCCTGTATTTTTAATTTACTGTATAAAACTACTGTTAGATGTTGCAGAGAAGGCCGGAGAAGATGATTACGTAAATAATTAAAATGACGAACGTTAGCATCCTGACGGAGAAGCAATGCGCTGCGTTTAAATAAAAAGAGAGAACAGAGTAATAAAATAGTCGTGAGTAGTGTAAGAGCCGTATTTAAGCCGAAAGTCTGTGGCTTCGACTCTATGAAAATGATTGTGTATGATTTGTGATACTCTCTATCAGTAAAATCTGTATCTTCTCTCTCCCCCTGATGTTATTCTTCTTTCCTTTCTGACAATTCGTAACTGAATATACGCATTCCGTGAGTTTCACTTTGTTTTTATAACAAACTAGTATTAGAGAAGTCAATCCCGTGAATAATGACAATGGCGGATGACCCTGGACGTGCTGAGTTGAGAAGGATGGAAGAAAGTTTGAAGAGTATAATTGAGAGAATGTTTTCGGAAATGCAAAATAGGACGGAGAAGGTAGAAAAATAGATGTCAGAGCTAAGAGCTTTACTCTTTCAGAGTTTTTAGAAACCAGGAAGTGAGGCTGGTACATCTTAAACTACATCACATAATAGTTCAGTTGCACAAGTGAGAGAGGGAACCGCGATACCCACAAGAATGAGTCGAATCGAGTTTCCACCATTTGACAGATAAAACTTCAAGTTGTGGTTGTATAGATGCGAGCAGTTCTTTACATTGGACCAAACTTCGGAGAATACAAAAGTGAGTGTGATTGTCCTGCATATGGATGAGCGGGTACAGGAGTGGTACCGTTTATACATAAGGAATCGCAACCTAACAAAAGTAGTCGCATGGGAGGAGTTCACGAAGGCTTTGAAGCAAAGGTTCGACGTAGAAATATTTGACGATCCGATAGGAGATTTTAAAGACCTAAAACAACAAGGAACTGTGTTAGATTACTGCGCACAATTTGATTATCATTCTAACAGGTTGACATTGTCTAAAGAGTATCTGGTGGGATTTTTTGCTAAAGGGTTGAAACCGGAGATTGGAGTGACGGTGAAGTTGCATAAGCCTCACTCGTTGCATCAAGCTTATATGCTAGCGAGGAAACAGGAAGCAATTCTAAACTCCACGGGGAACCCAACGTTTAAACAAGGATCACTGATAAAAGGAACGAGCGATAATGGGAATTTCAATCAGAACTCATGTGTTCCGCAGTCAATGAATGCCATGCGTAAGTCATCGTCTGATGGTATACTACCGTCTCCTACGTCGTCATTACGGCCGTCACCATCAGTATGAACTTCGAAACTTCTGAGACGCTTCAGTATTTGAAACTTCGATAAAAAGAGGGCAAAGGGCCTTTGTTTCTGGTGCGATGAAAAATACAGCATGGGTCACCAATGTAAAAAGGGTCAACTGCAGTTTTATGCAATCTCGGTTGATGATGATGGCAGTGGAAGAACTTGCCCGAAAGTGGAAGAGGATGAGTTAGAAGGGAGTCCCGTAGATAAAGCCCACCCGATGTTCTCCAAGCAAGTCATGCTGGACTGTCTAGGAATATTGAGTTTAAATAAATGAGGGTGGTCGGAGTGCATCAAAGGAAAACGATACACATACTGATTGACAATGGGAGCACCCACAACTTCATAGACACCTCCATTATAAAGAAGGGGGGATGTTAGCTCCAGTAGATGGAGCCCATCTTTATTATTGTAAGAGATGGATTACAACTAAAGTGTCACCAATATTGCAAAGGGTTCAAGTGGATCATGCAGAGAGTACAATTCTCTATGGATGCGATAGTGTTAGCATTAGGTGGGTGTGACGTCGTATTTGGGGTATAGTGGTTGAGTGGACTGAACAATGTTTTATGCAATTTCAGGAATCGAAAAATGATGTTCAGGTGGGAAGGGTGCATGGTGACGTTGAGTGGTAATCCAGAGGGAAATTCAAAAATAATTTCTAGTAAAGAATTTCAAAAGCATATACACCGAGTAGCAGAGATTCAATTATTTATAATGCAACTGTCGACACCCATAGAATTCCAACTACAACAGATGAGGATGACAGCAGATCAATGGTGTGCTTTCGACGAGATCAATGTTATTTTTTCAGAATATGCAGACGTCTTCCAAGAATCGACGGAGCTTCCTCCAAACCGCCAACACAATCATCAGATAGTGTTGAAGGATGGAGTGGATGCCATTAACGTACAACCATATAGATACACGGGAGTTTAGAAAGACATAATAGAACAGGCAATGCGGGATCTTATGAAGCAAGGTTTTATCAGACAAAGCTACAGTCCGTTTGTATCTCCGGTGGTCTTAGTTAAAAAAAATATGATTCATAGAGAATGTGCGTCGACTATAGAGAATTAAACAAACATACGGTAAAGGATAAGTTTCCTATACCATTGATTGAGGAACTTCTTGATGAGCTGCATAGGGCGAGGTGGTTCACCAAACTGGGCTTACAATCTGGGTATCATCAGATCAAGATGCAACTGGAAGATGTAGAGAAGACGGCATTCAGAACACATGAAGGCCATTACGAGTTTCTCGTAATGCCATTCGGCCTAACGAATGCGCCTTTGATGTTTCATAGATTGATGAGCGACTTGTTTAAGCCATACCTGCATCGCTTCATTCTGGTCTTTTTCGATGATATTTTGATATATAGCTCATCGTTACAGTCGCATGTTCAGTATATTTCCACGACCATGGAAATGCTAAGAAGAAATCGACTATTTTTGAAGGGAAATAAGTGCATGTTTGGAGCAAGGTAAGTGGAATATTTTGGAAATACAGAAATGGGTGTCACTACGAATCAACGGAAGGTAAAAACGATTGAGGAATGGTCGAGACCTAAAGAGATTAAGGAACTCAGAGGGTTCCTAAGGATCACCGGGGACTATTGGAGGTTTATAAAAAGGTATGGAGTGTTAGCAAAACTATTAACTGAACTGCTGAAGAACGACTGTATGAACAATTGGGAATGGCGAGAGGAAGAACAAAATGCCTTTGAGAAATTGAAAACAACGATCATGTCTGCACCAGTACTAACGTTGTCTGACTTCTCAAATAAGTTTGTCATTGAAGTCGATGCTAGTGGATAAGGCATAGGGGCAGTGTTGCAACAAGATGGCCACCCTGTAGCGTTTCTCAGTAAATCGCTAGCGAGACGGCATTGTGGGTTTTTGATGTACGGGAAAGAATTTTTGGCAATCATCAAAGCGATCAAGCACTGGCACCATTAATTGAGTTGCAAGCCTTCGTGGTTAAAACTGATCATAGCAGCCTCAAATACCTATTGGAGCAGAGGTTGACAACCCCCTTCCAGCAGTCGTGGCTTCCAAAGTTATTGGGATATGATTTTAAAGTGCAGTACCGGAGTGGGAAGGGGAATAACGCCGTCGATACTCTTTCTAGAATTACAAGTGTAGAACTGATGTTGTCAGTAACGCAAGTGCATGGCGAATTATTGGGGGAAATAAGAAAAAGCTAGGAAGAGTACCTGACGATACAAGAGATAATTAAGGGATTAAGCAATAACACATTGAAGTCTAGTGCATACAAGTGGAAGAACGAATTATTGAGATGGAAACAGCGGTTGGTGGTCGGTAACAATAAGGCATTAAGGCAGCAGATAATTGGCATTAGCCATGACGAGGCAGTCGGAGGACATGCAGGGGCGGTGGCTACGACAAAGAAGATACAAAACATGTTCTTTTGGGTTGGTGAGAGACATGCGGAAATACGTCCAAAGTTGTATGAATTGTCAGTAGAACAAGCACGACAATTCAGCATATCCGGGGCTTCTACAACCGATCACCATTCCAGAAGGGAGCTAGTGGGAGGTCAGCCTTGATTTCATCGAAGGATTGCCAGTATCAAAGGGGAAGTCAGTAATTTTTGTTGCAGTTGATCGCGTCACGAAGTATTCTCACTTCATGTCGGTAAAACATCCTTATACGGCTAGTGAAATTGCGGAGCTGTTTCTTACTAATGTTTTTAAATTACATGGAATACCTAAGTCGATTATTAGGGACAGGGATCCGATCTTTATGAGCAAATTTTGGTAGGAGATATTGAAGCTGCAGGGGGTACAGCTCAAATACTCCACAGCATACCACCCACAGGCTGACGATCTTACTGAAGCTATTAACAAAATTTTAGAAACCCACTTGCGATGTTATTTTGGTGAAACCTCACAAAGATGGAGTAAATGGTTGTTAGTGGCTGAGTGGTGGCACAATACCACGTATCGCCCATCCATCGGATCTACACCCTTTAAGGGGTTATACAGTTATCCTCCACCCATATATATACCATACATAGCCAGAGACTCAAAAGTGGCGGAGAAGGATAGAGTGCTCAATAATAGAGAAGCAGTTATCAATGTAACGAAGTTTCATCTACAGAGGGCTCAGAATAGGATGAAGCAGTATGCGGATACCAGGCATTCGGAGAGTGAATTTAAAATCGGAGACATGGTGTTACTTAAGTTACAGCCTTACAGACAGCACACCCTGTAGAGGAGGAGTAATAAAAAATTATCTTCTTTGTATTACGGAACGTACAAGGTGGTGCAGAGAATGGGGAGGATGGCTTATAAACTTGAACTCCCGCGACCTCCTTAATACATCATGTATTTCGTGTATCACAACTAAAGGAGATTGTTGAAGACTAGGTTCTAATAGGTTCCATAAGAAATTTAGCATGTGAGGGTATAGTGGGGAATCTTGTGAGAGTTAGTTACATGACAAGAATAAAAGGGTGTAGAGGGGGAATGCATATTCATTCGGATATAATATTGTGATTGGTGATTGTAGAGAGGTTTAGCTAGCCCTCGAAGTCTAGCTAAGGAATAATAGTTACGGATATCCCTTCATTTTTACTTCTTTGTTCTTATTTTACTGCTGCGTGTATGAGAGTTCTGTGGTTGCTATGTGGTGACTCGTAGTACAGGGAGTTGTTCTTGTGGTGATTCACTGTTAGAGAAAGTAGTCTCTAACAAATTGGTATCAGAGCGAGAGTGAGATTGGGGATGGTATTTACGAGAATGGAAGCTAGAGTTGATAATGTAGAGAAAGAGATGCTGAGGATAGTAGAGGATATTGCGGGAGTTGAAGCTAAGTTTGATAAGGTGGCTGGGGACATTGCTTCGATATTTGAAATTTTAAGGAGAACCGAAAATAGAGAGAGCAAGAAAGAAGTCGATGGTGAGGTTGAAGTAGAATCGGAGCAAAGATTCGTGGGGGAACATTCCACACAATCGGAGCCGATGAGAGGAGAGAAGAATTACCGGAAACTTGAAATCCCTCTGTTCTACGAGGAGGATCCGTTTGGGTGGATGTTTCGGTTGGAGCGTTACTTTGAGTTGAATGGGGTGACACAGGAACGTTGGTTATCAGCAGCGGCGGTCTGCATGGAAGGCGAAGCTCTGAGTTGGTACCATGGAGGCGAATCGGTCTCCTTTAATGAATGGGCGTCGTTTAAGAGAGTCATGTCTGGAGGTTTGGTGGTTCAATGGTGGGGAATCCTCTAGCCGAATTACTTAAAATTCAGCAGACAGGGACGATAGCCGACTATAACCAGCGTTTTGAGGTGGTAACGTCGATGCTGAGGGAGGTATCGGTGGAAGTGGTGATGACCGCATATGTGAATGGTTTGAAGGAAGATATACGTGGTGAGGTCATGATGGTCCAACCCGAATCGTTAGTCCAGGTGATGGAGTTGGCCCAGATGACGGAAGGAAGAAATTGGGCCTTGCTAGAACAGTCTTCCAGAAGTAATACAAATCAGAGATTTGTGGTGGAGTCGGGATTATCGGGTTTTCAAAATTGGGGCGTGAAAAGAACTCTTCCGGTTAGCCCTAACCCGACGATCACACCTTGGAGCCCTAATCGAAAGCCGACCGAAGAGGGGAAGCCATCGATTCCGACGGTAAGTTCCAACGCTAGAACGGTTCCAGTGCAAGGTCGATCACCGGAGCAATGGGGATCTAGCTCAACGGGAGAGGGCCGACGAGTCTTCCGAAGAGAACAGATCTTCCCTTTCAAACGGCTGACGACTGAAGAACTACAAGGTAAGAGGATGCAGGGACTGTGTTACCGATGTGATGGGAGGTATACACCTGGGCATGTGTGTGGTGAGAAACAATTTCATGTTCTCCTAGCGGATGAAGAGCAACCGGTGGAACTACAGGAAGAAGAGGATGAGTTGGTTAATCAGGTGCTATGTTTTCAGTCATATGCGTCCGATGAGGCTAATCCGCCCTTACATGAGCTGGATTTGTCGGTTACATCTCTCAAAGGACGAAGAGGAGTTGGTTAATCAATTCCCCTCTTCCCACCTTGAGGACAAGGTGGGTTCTTTTGGGGGGGTATTGTTGAAGACTAGGTTCTAATAGGTTCCAGAAGAAATTTAGCATGTGAGGGTATAGTGGGAAATCTTGTGAGAGTTAGTTACATGACAAGAATAAAAGGGTGTAGAGGAAGAATGCATATTCATTCGGATATAATATTGTGATTGGTGATTGTAGGGAGGTTTAGCTAACCCTCGAAGTCTAGCTAAGGAATAATAGTTACGGATATCCCTTCATTTCTACTTCTTTGTTCTTGTTTTACTGCTACGTGTATGAGAGTTCTGTGGTTGCTATGTGGTGACTCGTAGTACAGGAAGTTGTTCTTGTGGTGATTCACTGTTAGAGAAAGTAGTCTCTAACAGAGATAAAAGGAGATCGGTTCAGAATTTCACCCGCGTTACCAGAAGTAATCAAACCAGTGGAGCGAATTCCAGTCGCAGTCTTAGACTGCCGCATTGCGAAGAAGCACAATAGAGCAGTAACTCAACCGTTAATATAGTGGTTGGATGGAGGGAACATGGACGCGACGTGGGAATACCTCTTTGATCTCCAGAAGCGATATCCGAAAATCAACTTAGTGGACAAAAATATTAAGGGAGGGGGAATTGTTGCAGAGAAAGTCGGAGAAGATGATACGTAAATAATTAAAATGACGTACATGGCGACGAAGAAGCAATGCATTGCATTTAAATAAAAAAAGAGACCAGAGTAATAAAATAGTCGTGACAATAGAGTAGTGTTAGAGTCGTATTTAAACCGAATGCGTGTGGCTTCAAAAGTATGAAAATGATTGTGTATGATTTGTGATCCTCTCTATCAGTAAAGTCTGTGTCTTCTCTCTCCCTCCGATGTTCTTTCCTTTCTGACAATTCCTAACCGAATATAGGCATTCTATGAGTTTCGCTTTATTTTAATAACATTAGATTCTCATTTCACTCCAAATGCTAAATGGGTGAGATCCAAATTGTAGAAGTTTACAATGCCTTTAACTCAAGGGAGCTCCTAGGTTGGAACTGGGCAAGTTTTAGTGCATATGAAATCATAATAGCTGAATAAAAGCAAACCAAGATACATACACACAGCGGTGAAAGCCACAAAAAGTGGCAGTAAAGTGAATTACTTGATTGCAAAATCTTGTTTTAAGGGTTACATATATACAGAGAGACGACCAACTCCGTCTCCCTCGTAGCTCAGCTACCAACCTTAGTGGCACAAACGATCAGCCTTGCCTCAATTTTTTCAATTAAATATACATTAATAAGTTCCTAGATTATTAACAAGAGGCAAGAACAGGTTACCTTTAGAACAACTCAAACTCAAGGTGCTCCCCTGTACTCTTAAACTCCAAATACTTGTTCATTTCATGTGAGGCTGATTTTGGAACTCCAATATCATAGAACTCTGGCAATTCTGGTGGAACAGCACATCGTATCAGCGCCCAATTTAGGCCCTCAAAGAACGGATGATGCTTGATCTCAGCAGCTCCTCTCTCTGATCCCAACCGGTTTTCAGGTTCCTTCACCAGTAGTCCACTTATCAAGTCCCTTGCTTGAAAACTAACAAGTGGGCTGTCTGGGAACTTCAAACTCTGCAACACCACGTTGGCTAATGTTTCTTCGTTCCCAGCACCCTTAAAGGGTGTTCTACCATATAGGAGTTCGTAAAGAAATATGCCAAATGTCCACCAATCTACTGCTGCTCCATGACCTTCCCCTTTGATTATCTCAGGGGCCAAGTATTCATGGGTTCCAACAAAAGAATTTGAACGTGCATCAGTAGGTTCAGCCACAAGCTGCGGAAATGAACTGAACTGTGACGCAAGATCAGCTTTCAGCTTCCTCGCTTTAGAGGCAGGCAAAAACCTAGGACTGAAGCACGGGATTTGACAGGATGGCTCGATGCAGAAAGGTTCAATGCAGCTAGATTGTGTGCGTGGACCAGACAATTTCAAAGGGTAAACATCACTCGATGATGATTTCAGGAGAGTGGGACTAACACTGCATCTCAATGAGAGGTCAAAATCTGTAAGCATAATGTGGCCATCTTCCCGTACAAGAATGTTCTCCGGTTTCAGATCTCGATAAATGACTCCAAGCATGTGCAGATATTCCAAAGCAAGCAGGACTTCAGCAACATAAAACCTAAGTAATAACAACATCAAATAAGTAAGAAGATTCTACCCAAAAAGAAAATCAACAAAGGATGGCTACACTACTTAACATGAAATATGTCAAGATTCAACAGCCAAAATTTCAATCATGAACATTCTATCAAATACGTCATATCAGATCTCCATGGCAGAGTCATGCAGAGGAAAGCCTGGTGCCGTTTGAGAGCATAAAATTAGACAGTGCTTAGTAGCTCTATTGAAATAAGAAACTGTTGTTGACAATTCAGAAGCATAAGCAGTATCAAATGCAATTCAGACATGGTGCATAGTCCATAAGACTACTATGAATGAAGTATCAGAAGAAGATTTTTTTTTTTTTTTTTTTGGGGGGACGGGGTGCTCTTTATCCTACCTGGCTGCTGGTTCAGGGAAACTCCGGTCAGGCTGCTTCTGCCTAAGGACGTGTAGATCACCCCCAGGACAGTACTCCATGACTAAGCATGAAAGATGATCTGATGTGAATTGGGTATACAATGTAGGAAGAAATGGATGATCTAGCATTCTCAGTATCTCTCTTTCTGTTTGAGCCCGTGGCATCTTCTTCCTTCTTGTCAAAAATTCATTGTCCATGACCTTTATGGCAAATTGGCAGTTTGAACCAATTAGTTCAGCAAGATACACGGTCCCTATATCACCACAACCAAGCTTTTTTAAAAGCTTAAAGTGTGTCAAACTTAAGCCTCCATCCCGCTTCTTAAGCTGCCTAATCATTTCCCACCTCATATCCTTCGACATGTGGGGTCTGTTGCCACAACTTGGCCTGCTTGCATTACTCTCCTCACTGTTGGTTGTACTACTGCTGTAGTCACCCTGGCTACTCTTTGAACTTTGGGAAAATTCCCCTCTTTCTCTTGATTTTGAATTCATCTTTACTGCACTAACAGCTTGGCTTCCAACAAAAGTGCTTGAATTGAATTCTACTATACTTGGCTCTGTATTTGGGCTATATTCGGCACCTAAACTAGCTGGAAATGAAACTGGGTAATCTTTTTCTACATCGCCTGTTGCATTCTTCAAAGCACATTGGCATTTCTGGCATACCAGCTGACCTGTATTAGGAATTGAATCATAGTTATCTCCATTAGGTCCAGAAGCAGCAGTGAAATTTTGCTTAACTTTCTTCTTTGCGGAACACTTGCTCCGTACAACTGGTTTAGCTAAACGTGGAGTGTTCTTTGTGAACTTGCTTACCCTATTTCTATTGACCAAAGCAGATGAAGCATGTGACCCACCTTTCCGAACTGATCTGAGAGCTGACGACTTAGTCGCCACCTTCCCTAAGGTAGAAACAGCAATATTGGGATCCAATTCGCTGCCAACTGAATCGGAACAAGATACAGATATTGCAGTTGTGTGCTCCTCGGTTTTTGTTGTCCGAGTCTTAGATGCTTGAGTTCCTACCTTTCTAGGTGCAGAAATGGTATCATCTTGCAATGACGAGGTTATAGTACCCTTCTGTGTTATTGAAGCAGCAACATTCTTTGGCGATTGCACTACCTGACTTGCATATTTTTTTGATGCAGAGCACATCTCATTTGGCACCAGCATGGTACCAGCGGTATTATTTCCTTTTGGAACCCCAAATCTAGGTGAAGAAAGGGCAGTTTGGTTCGGTGACTTCAATGATGCAGAGACAATTGCATTTTGCATTCCAACACTATCTTGTGTTGTTTGAACAACAAAATGAGGAGAAGATTGAGTATTTTCAAGTTTTCCAGACATAGAACCAATGTCATTATGCGTCAGATTTTTACCAATAGCATTTTGTGTTTTCGGGACTCTGAATCTAAGAGAAGAAATGGCACTTTGTTTTGATGACTTCAATGCATGAGTCCCAACTTCTTTTGATACAGATACAACTCCATTAGGGGTCCTGACACTGCTCTGCATTGTTGGAGTAGCAAATCGAGGAGAAGAAAGAGCACTTTGACTGGGCAACTTCAATGCTTGAGCTCCAAGTTCTCTGGGTGGAGGAACAATCCCATTCGGCATGCCAACACTGTTTTCTGTTGTTAGAACAGCAAAACGAGGAGAAGCATGAGCACTTTGATTTGGTGATTTAAATGCTTGGAACCGAGGAGATGATAGAGCACTTTGGTTTGATAATCTTATATTGGGCACCTTTTGTGAAGAAGTTGGATGGCTTTCTTCTGATATCAGAGAGATTTCAACTATATTCCCTTTATTTTCATCCATAGGAACACCAGATCTACCAGTGTCAACTACAACAGAATCATATAAGCTTTTAATCCTTCCAGCTTCTGACACTCGAGGAGAGCCACCAGGCTTCGATAACCTTTTCATAGCTGCCATTTCTGATGCCTTTGAAATGCAAAGGTCCCTTAATGCTTGCTTCAGAGACACCGGTTCAGAATTAATGATTCCTGATGAATGAGGCACACCAACTGTTATCGGCCTTTTCATAGTATTTCTTCTCATAGGACTAGAGCTTGCACTTGCTTGATTGGAGTGGCTTAAACCCTTGGGTGAGTTTTTGAGACTAATAGCCTCAAAAAGCTGGTTGATATCATCTTCAAGAAAATCCTTCAATCCCAGTTTTAGCGCAGGAGGCTTCCTGTCATGCCTCCCTGTACTCAATCCAGAATAAGATCTAGAATTACCCCTAGAATGTTCAACTGGATTCAGCTCTTCTCTCGCTTCAATTATTTCACAAGTATCAGAGTACGACCCCATTTATTACGGTCACTTCCTTACAGCCAATCGGTCGAGAAGAAGTCTAATCACAATGTTAGTATAACCTCTCAAAAAAGACACCAATTCATGTGTCAACTTCAAATACTTCAACGATCTGACAAAGAGGAACACGTATCGTAGAACTTAATCAGATGCAGAAATCTTAGACTTGAAATGGTCCTTGACCGTCATAGGGTCACTCCAAAATGCATCATCCGAAACCTGACATTCATCAAAGAAAGATTTTAAACAACGCAGGGCTAGCATGAATAGAAACAATTCTCAAGTATCGACTTTTTCAAGTTCATACGCATTTCACCATATTATACGAGCAACGTACGCCCTGAAACACGAGCATCAAACACAAAAGCTCAGTAGAATAGACAAATAGAAAGCAACATGAGAGAGAGCATAAAAAGTAAAATCTAACTCTTATAACACATTACCATGCGTTGAATCACATCTTCAAAGAAAATTTAAACCACAGCCAAAAGGAGGAGAATAACCAAACTCTGTCTCGAGATTACAACCATAAATCACTCTCCAGTCCCACAAAGACATTCGAAACAAGAAGAAAACGTGACACAGACCCAACATTCAAGATCGAAATCCAAACATGTTCTATTTCTTCACTTCGAGAAATGCAAGAATAAGTATCATCAAGAAGAAGCAAATACAAACATTACCTAAAAGAAGAAGCAAGGCGGAGTAAACCCATTGAGAAGGAATGGGTAACAAAATAAGTTGCGGATAGAGAGAGAGAATGAAATAGAGTGATGAAAACCCTAACGGAACACAGAAGAACAGAGTTAGGGAAAAAGTGGGGAGAGCGGAGAGAAGAGTTGGGACCCACTCTAGGAGTTTGTGGGTCTCTTGTAACAGAAAAGCTAAGCAGATACTGTTGGACGTAGACGTGTAGACAAGTAATGAATACATGTGATATAATTAATAAACAAAACAACAACAGATATTTTAGACAGACAGAAAAGCTCTGTAATAAAATTACATATTTTATTTATACTTTAAACTTGTAAGTAATTAGTAATTAAGTTATTAATATTTATTGTTAATAAAATTATATATAATATATCAACAGTAACAATTATTCAAATGCTGTCAAATTAGTAATAAAAATCAATCAATTATTAATAAGTTGATTATCTTTTATTATTATTAAATAATAAATAAATATTTAATTATTATAGTATAAAGCTAATGAAATACCTTATTTAACAAAAAAATAAAAATTTCATAATGAGTTCAGGTAAAACTTAAAAGGAAAAATTTATAAGCGAAGTTGATAAGATTTTTCCACCTTTACATTGATTTATTAAACTCCTAAAATTATCACTCAATTTGTAGATATTTAATTTCTCTAAAATAACATATAATTAAGTTATATTAAATTTAATTATAATAAAAATACTTAAAGGAAGAAATTTATTTAAATATTATATATCATTTTTTTCACAAGCATGACCTATAATAAATAACCTCTTTATTAAATAGGAGTAAGACTGTATGCTATATAATCTACTCAAATTTTGCATCTTAATGAGACTCCCACTAAGTATTGTTGTTTATTGCATGTTATATTTTTTATAATACAAAATTTAGAGTTATTATTTTTCAAGTATATGCTAAATGAAAGTTTAAGTATCGGTTAGATATTTCATTATATGCCACTCTTACATTTTTTGACTTCAAAATAAAAGGTCGTTGTTGACTTGTTTCCTCAGCATATAATTCAATAAAAGGAAAAGAGAATAGTAACGTAGACATGCTTAATGCTTTTGTTGTCATAATACCAATTACCAACAGAAGCTCGCAAATGATGGAAAATATGCAGTTCTCTTTAAGCACTATCTACTCAAGTTTATTAACAAATACAAAGTCATTTGCGCACCTAATCAACTTCTTACATAATTTGATCACCCAAGAAAGTATAAAAGAGTAAAGAACAAGATTGACTATCCCGCTCCTGAAAGCAAAGGGAGGTGATTGATAGGTAGGATACAAAGTCATTTGCGCACCTAATCAACTTCTTGCATAATTTGTTAAACCAAGAAAGCATAAAAAGAGTAAAGAAGAAGATTGACTATCCGGCTCCTGAAAGCAAAGGAAGATGATTGATATAGGTAGGATTTGACTCTAAACGTTTGGTTGTTTCATTTTTTTTTTTAATAATTAAGGAAAACTGATCTAAAAATACACAAACTAACGACAGCTAGAGAGTTTTCCTCGTTGTCCCAACAAACCACTGCAGCGTGTGATGTGATTGAACAGACTTTATAGCTATTGCAGTGAACCAGAACTTGAATGCCTAGAGACTTTGAATTTGAACTTTTTTACTGGACGTATGTGAGTTACCGTTCAATAATTGAAAAATAGGAAGAAAAGTCAGGGTAGGCACTGGGCATGGCCAGGCGCCGTGCTGCATCAAAGTCTTGACCGCAAAATCTCTGCTAAATCTGACCAGTTTTGGCTTCTTTCTACGCGCTGATCTAATTAAATTAAAAAATATTAAAAATTTTAGTAGTTTTAAATTTATTATCTTATATACAAATTTAAAATTTAAAATTAACCCAAAAACCTTATGATGAAAATCTCTCAATGAAACAGAATTAACATTTCTTTGAAATTATCAATTATATTTGAGATTTCATTTCAATATGGCAGCTTTCACATCAAATTTATTCAAACTCTTACACAAGAATATACCAACATCTTAAGCGTATTTGTCATGTCTAAATTGTACATTAAGGAAAGAAACAGATACCAATTTTACTTCTTGTTCTTAACCCAATTTTAAAAAAATTCTCATCAAGTGCATAAAATACACTCGTGGCCCTTCAGCATCATGCAACTTTGAATCTTATAACAAAAAGGAAAGTGTGGGCAAGTACCAAATGCAGTCTGAATGATTTCTGGCCGCTTCCCTGGAACTTTAAGGGCATTCAATGAATGGCTGATGACGCCGTTGGCACTTGGCAGGCATGAAGTAGAAAGCTTGAACACAGTCCTTTTGATTTCCATGTTTATTTTGAATTCATATGGAGACTGGAGAGGCGTATGTGTATCCACTTTAATGGAAGTTTCCAATACATAATAAGAAAGGTAAGAGACACATATTCAAAAGGGGTTTTCATATTTCTTATTTTTTGTCCTCGGTATTAACAGGAACATAACAAAAGCATAGGATACCTTTTGACTCGCTGCATCCCCATGTAACTTTTCCATACTCTAATACATATAATAACATAACAATGACAAAGACACATGAGCTGCTCTCTCAGATTTTTTTTATTATTTCATATTAATGCAATAATTAAATAAATTAATAATTTATTTAAAATATACAATTTATAAGTTTGGTTAATATAAAAATAAGTTATTTGACTTGAACTACTTGAACTGTTACTGTGGTTTACGCCTAAATCCTAATGGCCGTAAGTGTAAAATCATTAGAAAAGGAAGAGGTCGAGGGAACGGGCTAAATAGTAAATAGATGTATGTCTAGTACAAATAGTGTGAAGAGCATCAATTTGGCAGGGTAGGCCCAAGAGTAGCAGAAAGTTGAAAGGGATAGTCGGCATTTGTCGTTAAGGTACAAAACAAAACCTCTAATTTTGTTAATGCATTGATTAAGATGAGATATGAGGACAGGTCCACCACATCTGAAGTGGGACTTTGACATGTGTGAAGTCAGGTCAGTTCCCCCGTACTATTCCAGGGAAAGCTCGACACAACGCAAGCAAGACCCATGATTCTCTACGTGGAGCTTCATGGGCCTTTGCGTGTTGTTTTGAATTGCCTGAACGATTTTCCTGCTGTACAGGATTGGCACACCCGCTTCTTAGGTGATCCAAACATCAACATCCTTGGCTGTTTGATCTTCTCATCGACGAAATGGAATAAGACATACAATGAGTACCAAGCTGCTGTCCAATTCTTTTCCCAAGTAGTAATCAGGCAGCCTGGAAAATCATTCTAAAAACACGAAATCGGTACATCTTGCCAAAATATATTCTAGGCAAGCTCTGTTTCTTTCATTTTGTCAATATATGTGACTTCTCCTCCATCAATTTCAGTCTTTGAACTAGCGAATTCCACATCTTGCTACAATCTCATCTACTGAAAAATTACTTCAATCTACACCTTCCAGACATATGTTTAGCTTAACTACCTTGCCAGTTTTCAGATAATTAATAAGAACTCTGCAACTTTTAACGAGGAATACAGGTAATACTAACTCTTTTAATGTCTTACTTTTTATTAAAAAAGACTGAAGTTTTCAAATCTACTTAAAATTAAAATTTAAATCATAATTAAATTCTACCTCCTTGGTCTTGTTATTTTGGGATTGATGTATCATAACTTCAATAAAAAATATAAGATTTGGGAGAAGCAATGAGTATTATGGAAAGTATGATGAATCTGGATAGTATCTTGGTCCGTTTGCTATGTCAGGCATACGGCAACAAAACGGTGTGATAGGGCAAAATATAATATTCATGAATATGGTTAAGAGTATGATGAGTAATTTCTCATTATCCATAGGTTGTGAATGTATGCACTTAAAACTGCTATGTATCTGCTAAACATGATTCTAGTAAAGCAGTTCCTAAAATTCCTTTCGAGTTATGAACTGGAAGGAAATCTAGTTTAAGACACCTGCATGTTTGAGGTTGTCTAGCATAAGCAGATATCTATAGTCTAAATGAAATAAAATTGAATTTTCGAATAGATAGTGGTTACTTTATTGGTTACTAAGAGAAATCCAAAAAGTACAGGTTTTACTATCCGAACTATATTTTTAGAATTGTTGAAACAATCAATGCTAAATTTTTAGAGAATGGCGAAATTAGTGAAAGTACTGAAAATCAAGTTGTGGATATTAATGAAATAAGGGTAGATGTTCCATTACCCATAAATGTTCTTAAACATACAACCACAACAAATGTTGTTCCTGCTTTGGAAGATCAAGATAATCAATATCAACATTTAAATAATTAAGAAGCACCCCATGAAGAACCTAACTTACCACCAGCTCATGCAAATGAACTAGTTAGTATAACTTTAAATAAACCTGTAAGGGTTGGAAGGTTGGTTATTTCTAATAATTATGTGGTTCATTTGTAAGAGTCAAATTATGATTGTGGCATTGATAATGATCCTATTTTGTTTTCACATAAATAGTGATATCTCTGAAAGATGGATTGATGCTATGAAAGGAGAGTTGAAATCAATGGCTCAAAACAATGTCTGGGATCTTGTAGACTTGCCAGAAGGTTCTAAACAAATTGGTTATAAATGGGTTTTTAAGATCAAACGCGACTTGAATGACAATGTTGAAAGATATAAAAGTAGGCTTATTACCAAATGTTACACTCAGAAAGATGACATTGATTATAAGGAGACTTTTTCACCTGTCGTAAAGAAAGATTCATTAAGAATAATTTTACCATTAGTGGCTCAATTTGATTTAGAACTACATCAAATAGATGTGACAATAGCCTTTCTAAATGAGATCTTGAGAAGGAAGTTTGCATAGATCAACTTGAAAGTTTTTCCGTTAAAGGTAAGAAAGTATGGTGTGTAAATTAAAGAAGTCAATATATTGAATTAAAGAAGCTTTTAAGTAATGATATGTTAAGTTTAATAATATCATTACCTTTTTCGATTTTGAGGAAATCACTGTTGATCGTTGTATTTACAGAAAGACTAGTGGAAGTATGTTTATATTTCTAGTTCTGTACGTTGATGATAATTTACTTGCTGCTAATGACTTAGGTTAGTTACATAAGACTAAATAATTTCTTTCTAAGAACTTTCACATAAAAGATATGGGAGAGGCATCCTAGGTGATTGGAATTTCAATATTCCATAAGAGATCATAAGGTTTATTAAGCTTGTCTCATAAAGCTTATATTGAGAAAATTCTTGAGAAATTTAATGTGAGCAAGTACTCAGCGGGTATAGTCCCTATTCAAAAGGGAGATAAGTTTAGTCTTACGCAATGTCCAAAGAATGATGTGAAAGGTAAGGAAATGAAAACAATTCTATATGCTTTTGTTGTAGGCAATTTGATGTACCTACAAACTTGTACTAGATTCGACATCAATTTTGCAACAAGAATGTTGGGTAGATATCAAAATAATCCTGGTATTGATCATTAGAAAGTTGCAAAAAAAGTGTTGAGATATCTTCAAGAAAATCATTCTAACAATACGAAATCGGTACTGGTCGGGTCGGTCGAATTGGGCCCAAACCCAATCATAATAATCCACAGGCCGATCGGTCGATTTCTTAAAGATGAGTCTCACACCCATTGGTTAACCCAAGCCCGATCCATGCTCTTCTCAGCCCGTCCGCATATAAGAGACTCCCATGTACACGTAAAGACTTAACCCTAGCATCCGTCCCATATATAAGGTATAATTTCATCGTAACAAAGGTACGCACAATCATAACCTAGCTCTCTCAGCTTTTACAGCGATCCCACCTTCACAAAAGACTGACTTGAGCGTCGGAGGGGCTAATCGGGACACAACCCCCAGTGTGCTTTCCTTTGTTTTGCAGGTACCTTCACGTTGAAGTCATCCCTGAAAGCAGCCAGCTCATGGATCCAAACGGCAACGTTCCGTTCTGTCAGAATCCGGCAGAACCAATTGGAGCCCACCGTGGGGCCCGACTTCAGGGCACCACGTCCAGAAACACACAGATCAGTCATGCGGCGGCGAACAACCCTGATATAGCTGTTGTCACGACTCTGGCGATGCAGCGCATGGGTTTGCAATTACCTGCAACCTTGCCGCCCGCACCTCATGTTTCCCACACGGAATCTTCAGACCCGAACGATCAACCGCAACCTCAAGCCTTGGAGCAAGAAGAACAGAGTGTGGCTGTGGAGGATAGCGCTACGGGCAATACGCGTCCGAATCTCCAACACCGATCGGATGCAGATCCTCTTCTGCCTACACACACCTCCCTCACCCGAAAGCAGATAGAGGAAACGGTTGATCTACTGATTCGCCAGATTTTGCAGTCCCAGCCACCACAACAGCAGCCACCTGTACGGCAAGCCGCACGACAGACCATGACGACCGACCGAAATGCCGGGCAACAAGATGACCGACCGACTGAGGTCATTAACATGATATTTGGTGGAAATGCAGCGGGGGGATCCACCGCTAAAGGGAGAAAAAGATATGCCAAACAGGTTGACGGAGTCTCATCCACCAAAAGGCCGAGGGAGAACGATGGGGTGATATCATTCGACGATTCTGACCTTGACGATGTAAGCTGTCCTCACGATGACGCCCTCATTGTAAATTTGAACATGGACGGCTACGAGGTGAAGCGGGTGATGATAGATACGGGCAGCTAGGTCGATTTGTTGTATTATGAGGCCTTCAAGCAGATGGAGGTACCCGAGGATCGACTACTGCCCACAGATGGACCTATCAAAGGGGTAACTGGAGCATCAGCCTGCCCGCTCACCCGAGTCTATTTAAAAGTGAAGTTCGGGCAAAAGCCATGCCAAATAGAAAAGGACATTGAATTCCTAGTCGTGAAGTTTCAAGGGGCGTACAATGCAATAATCGGACGAGCTACACAGAACGCCCTTAGAGCGGTCGTCTCCACCTACTACCAAGCCATGAAGTTCCCGACACCCCATGGAATTAGTATTGTCAAGGGGCATCAGAGAATCACCAGGGAATGTTACTTAGCGGAGACAAAAACATTAGACGGGGCGGTAGTCCTGACGAGCTCTCTTGATGTGAGAGCTGATGAGGAAATGGATAGGATGAACCCAGTGGAAGAAACTCAGCGGGTAGTATTGGACGAGGTCGACCCCTCTAAATTCACAAACCTAAGTTTCGAGCTGCAGAAGGACCTAGTTAAGAAGATCACAGACTGTCTGGTGGAAAATAAATCGATTTTCGCTTGGGTGCCGAGCGATATGCCTGAAATTTCCCGATCGGTCGCCTCGCACTCACTCGGTATTCGACAAGGTTACAAGCCAGTCAGGCAAAAAAAGCGACCACACTGCAAGGAGCGACAGGGAGTGATCAAGAAAGAAATAGAGAAACTACTCGAAGCCGGGTTCATTCGAGAAGTTAAGTACCCTGAATAGCTCGCCAATATGGTTTTAGTGAAAAAGAAGAACCAGAAGTGGAGAATGTACATCGATTTCACTGACCTGAACAAAGCGTGTCCAAAGGACAATTTTCCTCTACCCAAGATCGATCAGCTAGTAGACTCCACCTCCGAACATGAACTTCTCAGCTTCTTAGATGCTTTCTCGGGCTACCATCAAATTCAGATGAGCCTCGAAGACGAGGAGAAGACCGCCTTCATAACCGACCAGGGCACGTATTGTTACCAAGTAATGTCGTTCGGTCTGAAGAACGCGGGGGTCACTTATCAACGGCTCGTCATGGAGGTCTTCAAAAAACAGATAGGTCGATCTGTTGAAGCTTACGTAGACGATATGGTGGTTAAAAGTAAGACGGCTGCCGAGCACGTGGGAGATCTAAAAAAAGTCTTCCAGACCCTTGATAAGTTTCAGATGAAGCTGAGCCTAGAAAAATGCGTCTTTGGTGTGTCATCCGAAAAATTCCTGGGGTTCATGATCACCCAACGTGGGATTGAAGCTAATCCAGAGAAGATCGAAGCCATCGTCCAAATGCCTTCGCCACGATGCTTGAAAGAAGTTCAAATATTGATTGGTCGGATAGTCTCCCTGAGCAGATTCGTCTCCAGATTGGGGGACAAGTGCCTTCCATTTTTCAAAATTTTAAGGAAAGCAGATGTAACCCGGGTTTGGATAGGAGGAGAGCGAAAGAGCTTTCCAAAGACTTAAAACTTAAAGATTCAACAAGCCCGCTGCTCGCAAAGCCCCATTGAGAGAGAAACACTGATTATCTATCTGGCGGTCACAGAGGGGGCAATCAGCGCGGTTCTGGTCCGATCGGATGGAAAGGAGCAATTTTCGATCTACTACGTCAGCAAGGTATTGAGTGGACCAGAAACACGGTACGCGCCCATAAAAAAGTTGGCTCTTTCCTTGATAACTGCGGCGTGAAAACTGAGACCGTATTTTCAAAGCCACACCATTGAGGTGTGGACCGACCAGCCTCTCAGGCAATGCCTTCAAAAACCTGAGACCTCCGGAAGGTTAATAAAATGGGCGGTAGAGATGGGAGAGTTCGACATACAATACAAGCCCCAGACGACGATTAAGGCACAAGTATTGGCAGACTTCATCGCAGAGATGAGCCAGCCCATTTCGCAGGTGAAAGCGCCTCGCACTAGAGTTTGTTTGTTGATGATCGTCCAACTCAAGGATGCGCAAGGCGAGTGGTAGTTGATCAACCCACATATGGAAGAAAAGGTGGAGTATGCCCTTCGGCTAGAATTCAAAGCCTCCAATAATGAGGCCGAATATGAGGTTCTAATAGCCGGTCTCCAACTGGCTAAGGAAATGGAGATAAAGCATCTGAAGATATACAGCGATAGCCAAGTGGTGGTCGGCCAAGTCACTGGGTAGTATGAGGCTAAGGGGAGTAGCATGATCGAATATCTGGAGTTAGTGAAGCGGGAGTTAAATAATTTCGAGCAATACTCGATCAGCAGGATAGAACGAGCTCAGAACGCCAAAGCGGACGCGCTCTCCAAAATGGCCTCCGATTGAGACTCCAAAAATAACGTTCTAGTCGAACAGCTGGATCGTCCCAGTATTCAGAAAGCCAAGGAAGTCCTCGATGTAAACAACGGCCGATCGAGTTGGATGGAACCGATTAGATGATATCTCCTGGAGGGAACGCAACCACAGGGGATCTCAAAGGCCAAGAAATTGAGAATAAAGGCAGCTGAGTACGCGATCATAAATGACGCTTTGTACAAGCGATCTTATGACTAACCGCTACTACGATGCTTAAACGAAGAAGAGGCAGAACAAGCAATGGCCGAAGTACACGAAGGAATGTGTGGCAACCACGTAAGAGGAAGAATGTTAGCCACAGTGATCGATGTGGGTACATCGTCGATGATGAGGAAAGACTGCCAGGAGAAAGTCGACCGATACGAGGCCTACCAGAGAAACAGCAGCCTCTCTCGCTAGCCGACCGAGAGGATGAAAATTGTGAGTCATCCTATCCCTTTTGCTCAATGGGGAATGGACATACTGGGGCCTTTTCCCCTCGGTCCCGGACAGAAGAAGTTCCTGATAGTGGCAGTAGAATACTTCACCAAATGGGTAGAAGCGGAAGCGGTCGCTACAATTACCGAGCAGAGGGTGGAGAATTTCGTGAAGAAAAATATACTGACTCGCTTCGGAATGCCTATGGTGCTGGTAGCAGACAACGGTCGACAGTTCGATAACGAAAAGTTCAAAAATTTCTGATCGACTAAAATGAGGTTACTGATTGACTTCAGAGCTCACCCCTAAAGCAACGGTCTTCATGAAAACACAAACAAAAGATAATGAGTGTTTTAAGAAGCTTTGACGGATTTAAAAACGTGGGTGGAAGAGATTGACGAAGTGTTATGGGCATACAGAACCACACCAAACGGAGTCACAGGGGAAACACTGTTTAGGATGACCTTTGGGGCGAAAGCTTTTGTTTTTGTAGAAGTGGTATTGCATAATCAGAGGGTGTCGAGCTATGAAGAAGAGCGGAACAACGAAGCCCGTCAAGCCGAGCTGGTACTTCTCAGTGAAGACAGGGATAGGGCTGCCGCTCGTTCGGAAGCCGTCAGGCAGAAGGCAACAAGGTTCTACAATAGAAGAGTAAAGTCGAGCGACGTAAAGGTCGGGGGATATGTCCTACGAAAAGCCGAGGCGGCTGGGAAACATCCTGGAAAGCTCGGACAAGCATGGGAAGGACCCTGTCAGTGTAGGAAAATCCTGGGAGGAACATCACATGTTCCAAAGAATGAAACAAAAAATTTTGGTCCCGGACCTTCCGAAACCCAGGATCCCGTGTCGGTATGAAAACTCAAACTGAATAGCCAATAGAGACTATCTCTAAAGGTATCCACGCAGAGATCGAAACCTAACCGAGTCAAACCCTTTGACCCGGAATAGCTAGAATGTAATAAGAGTCGCTAGACCCTACCTCCGTCCGGAGAGCTTGAGAATAGCGTTGAATCCTTGCCTCGAGAAGAGAAGAAATCGATGATGGCTTGATGAAGAAGAAGGAATGAAATCACATTTTCAAAACTTTTCCTTAACACTTAAGAAAACTTTTGTCTTCCTCTCCTTCAAAACCGTCGACCCATCACACTTCCATAAGCCTCCTTATGTTTATTTTAACCTTTAAAATGCTTCCATAAGCTTATGACAAATGGATGATTAATGGCCTTTCATTTCTTTAACTTAATAAAGTAATAAAGCTTTGACTTTTTCAAAGCTTATCTCTTCTCCCTCTCCCATTTCCAACGAAAACACATATATATATATATAATTAATTAATTACTTAATTAATTAACATATATATATAATTACTAAGAGGTCCAATCAAGCTGGTGGTCCCCACGGCCTAAGACCCCCAAGGTCAAAACACCCTAAACCTTTCTTAGCAATATTGATGTCGCGATCTCATCGACATATCCCAATCCCATTGGGATCCATTTAATCCTAATGTTTCCATAATTGGAACTCACCAATACTATTTTACTTGATTCTCTCAAACACTCTTATACGTGTGACCCTTTTAGTTCCGTTATGTTGGCCACTTAGATTAACAATTAATCCGAGCAAGTCATGAAGCGGTATCTAGCAACACATCATGACCCCCAATTAACCGGAAAGTAATTGGTTTGATGAATTCATCATGAACCGATCACGAACCCTTCCATGTACAATAATTTGTGCAATTCGTCCTTTCATCATCCTATACCCCACTTGGTTATGAGTATGGCTAATATGTCAACTCTTACTAGACTAAGTCTAGCCCAAGTGAAATCGGCCTCTGTCGAGGACTCATTACTTTATATGTCCATGAAGACACTCTTCATAACATAGTCATGCTCCGCCGAGACTTAAAGTAATGATCCCGACAAGAGGGTGGTATCTCTTACGCTTTCACGTAAATGATGAATCCTTTATTGGCTACTCAATTACCTTCAATACCTCAAACTGCACTCCAAGCACCACCCTATGAGTAACCTCCGAAGGCCACAAGGAATGGAGTCAGCACGGGATCAAGATTCAAGATATCCTCGAGTACCTCAAGTCTAAGGATACTTGCACCATTGCTATGATAAGATTATCACCGACATAAATCCATGTGATGATCTCATGGCAGTCATCCAATGAACTTACTACCACTAGTAAGCATCCATATGTCAACTCTAAATATCTCATATTTACAGCTTCGAGATCCACCGCTGATCCAATCAAGGAGTATGACATATGTTAGTCTGTCCGGATTAATGATGTCCAGCCTCATTAATCCTATGACTAGGAAAATTTAGATATCGACATAATTGCACATGATAGGAATCTCGTGAGTATGATCACATCATAATTTCCTTCATGCTATGTCATATATCATGGACTTCATTAATTTGATTAAAGATCACTATCAATTCATAAAGAACATCAAATAAATGAAACATGCCTTTCTTTATTTATTCATAAAGTCTCGTATATGACTATGAACAAAATGCGCTTAAAGGAGATTGCCTTTAGGCACTACTCTAACAATCTCCCACTGACCTAAAGTCAATCGCCTT
The DNA here is from genome assembly GCA_029891385.1 of Erythroxylum novogranatense. Classification (NCBI taxonomy): domain Eukaryota; kingdom Viridiplantae; phylum Streptophyta; class Magnoliopsida; order Malpighiales; family Erythroxylaceae; genus Erythroxylum; species Erythroxylum novogranatense. The sequence continues at coordinate 86,481,990 of CM057231.1, read as the reverse complement.
GGTATCTAATACCATAAGCGAGTACATGAGAATCAAAATTCTTCGTGACAATGGCTTCGTCAACGGATCAAGAATGTTTCGCTCATGGAATCCTCTCGATCGCGACATCACCTCTAGCAATGATCTCTAATCGATGATATCTGCGAGTACGTGTTTAGATCGTTGGTGAGACCTGGTTCTTTTGCTCGAGCAATAGCCCCATTGTTGTCACAATACAATCAGATGGGTCCATCACGCCTAGAACCACGCCAAGTTCGGGAATGAACTTCGATCCAAACAGCCTTCCTTTCGCCTCGATGCAAAGAATGTACTCGCCTCGGCCGTCGAATCGCCAGCCGCTCTTGTTTGAACTCTTCCAATCGACCGCCCGCTGCTCAACGTGAAAACATAACCCGACCGGGATCCGAGTCATCCTTGTCGATTGGAAACCGCATCCAGATGTTCGCCACTTGAGATTTCCATCTCCATATATCAAGAAAACATCCTTAGTCCTTCGCAAGTACTTGAGGATATTCTTGACAGCCACCCAGTGACCCTCACCAGGATCCGATTGGTATCTGCTCGTGACACTCAGAGCATACGATACATCGGGCCTTGTACATAACATAGCATACATGATCGATCCTACTGCAGATGCATACGGATCCGATTCATGCGAATCCTCTCATCTTGTGTCTTAGGACATAGATTTCGAGAGTGTTATCCCATGAGTAATGGAAGGAACCCTCTTGGATTGCTCCATGCTAAACCTCTTTAGCATCTTGTCTATGTACGATGATTGTGAAAGACCAAGCAACCTCTTTGATCTATCTCTATAGATCTTTATCCCAGGATATAAGTTGCTTCACCAAGGTCCTTCATCGCAAATTGCTTGGACAACCAAATTTTAAGCGACAGATCATTGAGACATCGCTTCCGAGTAATAAAGATGTCATCTACATACAACACAAGGAAAACGATTGCATTCCCATTAGCCTTCTTGTACACACAAGTGTTCATCCGGATTTTGTGAGAAACCAAACTCTTTGATTGACTCATCAAACGGATGTTCCAACTCTGGATGCTTGCTTCAATCCATAGATGGATTTCAAGCTTGCATACCTTTTCGCCATCATCGAAATGAAGCCCTCTGGTTGTGTCATGTACACATCCTCGGCTAGATTTCGATTAAGGAAAGTCGTCTTCACATCCATTTGCCATATCTCATAATCATAATGAGCGCAATGGCTAGGAGTATCCGAATGGATTTAAGCATTGCTATAGAGTCAAGGTTTCGTCATAGTCAACTCCTTGTCTTCGACGAAATCCTTTCGCCACGAGCCTTGCTTTGTAGGTAATCACATTACCATCCATGTCGGTTTTCTTCTTGAAAACCCATTTGCACCCTATAGGTTTTATCCTTCAGTGCATCAACCAAAGTCCATACTTGGTTTATGTACATGGAATCCATTTCGCTTTCATGGCACAAAGCCATTTTTCGACTCTCAACTTTTCGTAACCTCTTCATAGTAGCAGCTCATCATTTTCTATGAGCAATACGTCATTCTGCTCACTTACGAAATCCATATCTCTCGGAAACAAAGGCGCATCCTACTTGACCCACGTAACTTCGTGTGTCATGTAAGGTTGAATCACATTTCATCCGAATGAGTGACAGCTTCAGTTCGTGCAGTTGATTCAGGCTTGTTTGAGCATCTTGAACTTCTTCAAGTTCAACTTTGCTCCCACCGCCTTCTTGTAAAGAAACTCTTTCTCTAAAGACAAGATGCCTTGAAACAAACACCTTTTGTTCCTCAAGATGGTAGAATTGATATCCTTTGGTCTCTTTAGATATCCTACAAATAAACACTTGTCGATTTCGCCTGCTTATCTCGACCAATCCGCTTCACGAAGGTGACAACCCCATACTTTCAGATGAGAAAGATAAAGTTTTTGTTAGTCCACATCTCATATGGAGTAACATCAATCGCTTAGAGGGAACTCGCTTAACAAGTAAACAAATGCCTCTAGCGATATCCCCAAAATGATTTTGGTAACTTTCATAAACCCATCATTGATCGTACTACGTCCAACAAGGTTCGATTTCTCCTTTCAGCCACACCATTGTGTTGCGGCGTAAGGAGGAGTCCATCGAGATAATATCCCATTATCTCGAGATAATCCAAACCGTTGGTCTAAGTATTCTCCACCACGATCGGATCGTAATGCCTTGATACTTTTACCAAGTCGATTTTCTACTTCATTTCAATTGTTTGAACTTTTCAAACGCTTGATTTGTATCTCATCGATACATGTACCCATATCGTGAATAATCATCGATAAAGGTAATGAAGTAACGACAACCACTTCGCATGGATGGACATCGGACCGCATACATCCAATGTATTAGGTCTAATACTCCAATCGCCGCTCACCCTTTCCTTGAAGGTAACTTAGTCATCTTGCCTAATAAACAAGATTCGCATGTGTCATATGATTCATAATCAAATGACCCTAAACCGCCACTCTTGTGGAGCTTAGCGATGCGTGTCTCATTTATATGGCCGTTCGACAATGCCATAAGTAAGTTGACTTTAGATTATCTCTTTTATGCCGTTTGGTGTCATTGACATTTAAAATTGGATTAGACATATCTAATATGTAAATACCATTGCACAATGTACAGTTCCATAAAGCATTCCATTAGAATTAATAGAACAACCATTGCTACTAAAATTCATATGGAATCCAAATTTATTTAGACAAGAAATGCATAATTTATTCTTTGTCAAACGGTACAAAATAACAATCATCCAATTCCAAAGACAAGCCCAAGAGGGAGATACAAAACATAGGTTCCTACTACTAATGCAAAGAACTCTTGCTCCATTTCCAACACGAGGTCTACTTCTCCCTTCATGAGTTGCCCATCGTCCTCGAGGCCCCGTGATATCATTACATATATGTGAGCCACAACCAAGATCAAATACCCGGATGTTGTGATCAAGAAAGATTAACTTCAATGACATACAAACTGAAGTAGTCGAGGCATCCGATGCCTTCTTCGCTTCAATGACTCCAGATAGACTTTGCAATCATATCTAATGGCCATCTTTACCGCAATGGAAGCAAGTTCCTTTGGGGCAGCTTCTTTGGTCTTCTTCTTGATGGCGCTTCCCTTTGGTTTCTTAGCCTTCTTCTTCTTTGGGTTCTTTTCTTCTTTGAACTCAAGAAGAAGAAGCTACTACCAAGACTTGCTTACTATCATTCTTGATAGTCCGTCACTGTCTTGAAAGCAGATTGATCACCTGTATTGTAGTGGATATTTGGTTCATCCGATAGTTTAGCACTTAACTGCGCATAAGCGTCGGACAATCCAACGAGAATTAAGTCTATACTTAATTCATGATCCATTGCAAAACCTAAGACGGCCAATCTCTCAATATAGCCATTCATCTTCGTGGCGCATCGCAAAGAGATGTCCTCGAGCCATCTTCGTGGTGAAGAGAAGCTCGAGGTCTCGAACCTTTCGGACCGGGCTTGCTTCACAAACACTCCCCAAGATGAAAACTATTGTGTGAGCATCCATGGACTCGTGCGCTTCGCAGCTCAGTGACATCGACGCAAGCATAATGCAAGTCGCCATGTCATCGTCCTTAAGATGCTTATTATATGCCTTCGATCATCATCGGAAGCATCGACAAAGAGTGCATCCGGAAGCGGAAAATCTAGGATATATCCTGCACCTTCAGATCGAGAACGATTCTCGTGTTCCTTAACCAATCAAGAAAATTCGTCCGTTAGCTTGTTTGACTCCATTAGCGAGCTAAGGTTCACATTTGACGACATTTTCAAACAACCTACACGAATAGAGAGGAAGAATGTTAGAATAGGAATAATCGCATAATCATAAGGACTTGAATGATATGCAAAAAGCGCCCCACTAGTTTCATAGAATCCATAACCCTCATTACTTAATCCAAAGAAACAAAATGACATTATGTCCTAGTGGGTTGATATCCGATATTACTAAGAATGACCTTGGATTTGTCCAACAAGCCACAAGTTAGGTCAATCGGTAGGTATCGGTCATACCAATTGCATCATCGATAACCGATATCGAGAATGACCTCGATTTGTCCAACAAGCCACCTTATGTCTCGGAGGTATCGATATACCAATTACATCTTAGACACAACTATCAATCAGTGCTATCAACTTGTTGATGTATGCACTTACATTGGGTATCAACTCTTTGATGCGCACACATCCGATGTATGCTACCCAATTTCGCCTCGTCCACGCCGACCTCGAGTTTGCTCAACAAACTAACGCTTTTAGTGAAAACCAACCCATTAATCCGAAAATCATATTTTCATGGTTCAACATATCCAGATAGAGTGAGCTTGAGTTTGCTCAACAACCCAACCCTATAAGAACTCTGGTTCTTACCATATTAATGGAAGGCGTTAGTTTTCATATACCGAGGAGGATTTGGAAACTCTAGACTCCAGTCAAGGATCATAGTCACGAAAACTATATGGAATGATTTAGGTTATTTCATCAATCACATTGAATCAATCCTTATAATCATCCATCATCCAACCTAAGATGCCACAAGTCGACTTTTATCAAATGCAAGTCGACTTATTGCATCCGCCCATTACACAAGTCGACTTGTTTGACACAAGTCAACTTATTTCACCTGCCCATGTATAAGTCGACTTACAAGAAGCTACAAGTCGACTTATACTGAAATCTTGAACAAGTCGACTTATGCTATTCACAAGTTGACTTATCCAAAAACCTTGAACAAGTCGACTTATTCAGGAAATTTTGCTAAAATCTCTAATCGGCTAATTCTTCAATCAATGCTATTCCAATTCTCAATACCATCATACCTAAGGTAATATATGTTAGTTGATGTATCAATGAACACTTCATTGATCCATGAATGCCTTAAATAGTCAAACTATATGAAAAGCTTGAAATGAGTCAAAACTCATAAATATCCAAATAATTTAGGAACACCCAAATTCTCACCCTAAGCATCTCAAGCTAGTGTATACACTCTCAAAACTACTCCAGCACTTGTCACAAAAATTGTGACGGCCAAAACAAGCAAAAAAATGAAATATACCAACGAGACACAAATGTGAACAATTCGGCATTCAAAAATTCTTGGAAAAGCAACTTCAAGCAATTCACTTTGGAAATCATACCACATCAAGATTGGAACTAAAAAAGCAACCTCAATCAAGCCAAGCAAAACAGTCCCAACAATTTTCACCAAAACTGTCCAGTTCTGTACATTGCTTGAAATGATCAATGAAACAATTTCAATAAATCATGAGAAAATTACATAGGTCACTACATGTTCAGAAAATGCTACCTGAATTTTTTTTTAGGATTTTAGGCCATCAAAAACTCAGTCAACCAAAATAATAAAACCGATTCAAAATCTGTGTTCATCAGCACAGCAATTCCCAACAGTATAGAATAAATTCGTGAATAAATATCCAATCACCTTGAAATCCAATTTCCATACTCACAGACATTCAGCAACATCTTAGAGACATGTAGGTGAAGGAAAATCTAGAAAACGATTTTTCTAGAATTTATTCTCGATTTTATACTCATACCTATTCCAGAATCGTTTTACAAAACAGCATCTGTAACCTTAGGGAATTAATTAGCAAAACTATATCAAATCAAATCGATAAATTCTGAAAATTCATATACATATTCTCTAACATGTTATGAACATTCCTGGGCAGAAAAATTTCGAAAACCCTATCTCTATAGCAATTCGAAATCTGAACAGAAAACATGCTTCAACATCACAAGCAATTAGGGTTTATGATCTAGCTTCAGTTAAAGCTTCATACACGACACCAGACTCTCTAATACCACTGTAGGAAAATCCCGGAGGAACATCACATGTTCCAGCAGCGGAAACAAAATTTTGATCCCGGACCTTCCCGAAACCCAGGATCCCGTGTCGGTATGAAAACTCAAACTGAATAGCTAATAGAGACTATCTCTAAAGGTATCCACGCAGAGATCAGAAAACCTAACCGAGTCAAACCCTTTGACCGGGAATAGCTAGAACAGAATAAGAGCTGCTAGACCCTACCTCTGTCCTGGAGAGCTTGAGAATAGCGTTGAATCCTTGCCTTGGAGAAGAGAAGAAATCGATGATGGCTTGATGAAGAAGAAGGAATGAAATCACCTTTTCAAAAACTTTTCCTTAATACTTAAGAAAAACTTTTGTCTTCCTCTCCTTCAAAAACCGTCGACCCATCACACTTCCATAAGCCTCCTTATGTTTATTTTAACCTTTAAAATGCTTCCATAAGCTTATGACAAATGGATGATTAATGGCCTTTCATTTCTTTAACTTAATAAAGTAATAAAGCTTTGACTTTTCAAAGCTTATCTCTTCTCCTCTCCCATTTCCAACGAAACACACATATATATATATAATTAATTAATTACTTAATTAATTAACATATATATATAATTACTAAGAGGTCCATCAAATTGGGGTGGGTCCACTACCACTTTATCGGACCAAATCTCAAAAACGACTCTAAACCTTTCTTAGCAATATTGATGTCGCGATCTCATCGGGACATATCCCAATCCCATTGGGATCCATTTAATCCTAATGCTCTCCATAATTGGAACTCGGTCCAATACTATTTTTCTGGATTCTCAAACACTCTTATGCGTGTGACCCTTTAGGTTCCGGTTATGTTGGCCACTTAGATTAACAATTAATCTGAGCAAGTCATGGCGGTATCTAGCAACACATCATGACCCCCAATTAACCGAAAAGTAATTGGTTTAATGAATTCATCACGAACCAGATCACGAACCCTTCCATAGATAATTACTGTGCAATTCGTCCTTTCATCATCCTATACCCCATTTGGTTATGAGTATGGCTAATATGTCAACTCTTACTAGACTAAGTCTAGCCCAGTGAAATCGGTTCTGTCGAGGACTCATTACTTTATATGTCCATGAAGACACTCTTCATGACATAGTCATGCTCCTGCCAGAGACTTAAAGTAATGATCCTGATAAAGAGGGCAGTGGTATCTCTTCATTTTCGTGAGTGATGAACTTTATTGGCTACTCAATTACCTTCAATACCTCAAACTGCACTCCAAGCACCACCCTATGAGTAACCTCTGGAAGGCCACAAGGAATGGAGTCAAAGTACGGGATCAAGATTCAAGATATCCTTGAAAAGTACCTCAAGTCTAAGGATACTTGCACCATTCGCTATGATAAGATTATCACCGACATAAATCCATGTGATGATCTCATGGCAGTCATCCAATGAACTTACTACCACTAGTAAGCATCCATATGTCAACTCTAAATATCTCATATTTACAGATTTCGAGATCCACCGCTTGATCCAATCAAGGAGTATGACATATGTTAGTCGTCCGGATTAATGATGTCCAGCCTCATTAATCCTATGACTAGGAAAATTTAGAATCGACATAATTGCACATGATAGGAATCTCGGGAGTATGATCACATCATAATTTCCTTCATGCTATGTCATATATCATGGACTTCATTAATTTGATTAAAGACAATTCATAAAGAACATCAAATAAATGAAACATGCCTTTCTTTATTTATTCATAAAGTCTGTACATGACTATGAACAAAATGCGCTAAAGGGGATTGCCTTTAGGGCACTACTCTAACAGTCAGGTCGTCAAGCAAGTTGGACATGGCTCTTACAGTCTGCGCGATGCAAATGGGAAAATTCTACCAAGGCCATGGAACTCTCGAAACTTAAAAGCGTTCTACCAGTAGATAAGTTTTATTTTGATTAATGTTTATTCAATATCGTTCTTATACCGAACTTCAGGTACCTTTTTCCCGTCTCGCCGGATAGGTTTTTAACGGCCCACGCTCTCATTATCATCAATAAAGGGATTTTCAGATTTCTTGGCAATGAAAAGCTCCGTCATATATGGCAAAGAGTAAAAAATCCAACCAGCCATCGCTCGGCATCTCCATAGATCGACTACGGTAGGTCGGGTCGCCAAGACAAGATCCTTGGGACCCTCGCTTGCCATCGCTCGCCATCTCCATAGATCGACTACGGTCGGTCGGGTCGCAAAGATAAGATCCTTGGGACCCTCGCTCGCCATCTCCATAGATTGACTACGGTCGGTCGGGTCGCCAAGACAAGATCCTTGGGACCATAACTCGGCCTCGAGTACAGATCGACTAGATTGCTGAGGCAAGATCCTTGGAACCATCGATCGACACCGACTAACGCTCGGCCAAGGATCCTAAGATAAAGCCCGGGATCGTCCGACCGTATAATCGTCCGAACAAAGTCACTCGTTCGATGCACAACGAATACACTCGCGCACAGTTTGCTACTCAAAGAAACAGTTTAACCTTAAATGCAAAAGAGGTAGCGAAAAACACACTTTCGTCCATTATAAGTGAAGGTCCTGGCCACAAGCCCGACCATATGAGCCTTACACAAAACAAAACAATCATTTTTCATTCCTCTGGAGGAGAAGAGGGGCTAACAACAGGAGCGACCGGATCAGGAGGAGAAGAAGGACCAGCAACGGGAGCAACCGGATTGGCAGGAGAGGAAGGGCCCGCATCTGAGTCTGGAGAGCAGAGACCGGCATGCACGCTGGGGAAAAGCACTGGAAGAGCGCCCTCGCCCTCCTCAGAGCTCAAGTCCACCTCCTCATTCGGAACCGATACTGGCTTCCCCTCGACCATCTCCATCATTCCTTACAAAGAGAGCCCGAGACCAGAGGGGAGTTTCACCTCGGCATATTCTTTAAATGAAAGGCACGTCGACCCCTCAGGAACATGAGCCTCATAGCAGCTCCTCAGAAGCGAAAGGCCTAGGTCGCAAGCATACTCAAGGCATTCCCCATGGAGGAACCGCCTCTGCCAGCGTCTGATGGCCTCGACCCTCTGTCTTTTGATGGATCCGCACAACTCCCTCAGTATATCCTGGGTCCTATGATGGCCCTCCACCGCGGCTTGACAATCATGGCGGAATTTCTACTTTGTTCCTGCTCCTTCTCCACCATCTTCCTCAGCTGGCTCCTCTCCTCCTCCCCCGTGGACAATTGAACCCTCAAAGCGTTCGCTGTTTCCTCCCAGGCTTTCCTCTCCTCCTTCAAGGAAGAGTTTTGCCCCCGAAGGAGGTCTCTCCCCTCTTTAACCTCCTCAAGCTCGTCTTTCAGGGCCTTCACCCGCTCATGGAGGTCCTGGACCTCCTGGTCCAAAGCCTCAAACGCCGCACCATCGCTGAAGGACATCACCGCTCATTCATCTTGTCGACGGAATGAGTTGGGGCCCCAGCTCCTTATTACTCGTATTGTCCATGATCCGCTCATCCGCGGGAGGAGTAATCCTTTCTGCAATATGACGGGACACCGTGAGGTCCCCGATCGAAGCAATTTTGGACAGCTTAATGGCGGACTCCCATTGCTCGGCGACAGCAGCTCGCCCTTTCCCTTTGCTCCTCTTTTCTTTCTATTTCCTACCTGGGCTAGGTGGGACGGATGGAAGATCGCCGAGCCGAACAAGTCTCTTCCTCTTAAGGGGAGGCCCCGCGTCCACTTCCTTCTCTTCCTCTTCGGAACCCGAGCGGCCCACGCTCGACCGCACGATCGGCAAAGATGCCGATACCTCAGGACGACTTTCAACGGTCGTAGGGGCCAACACCATGATAGAGCGGTCGGGCTCCGTTGTTCATAGGGCGCTTCACTGGTTCGCCTCTTTCGGCTTCTTCCTTTAGTCATTTTTCGGATTTAGGGGAGGCGGACCAGTCAAAAGCGCTTATCTCGCCATACCGCACAAGAACAAACATAAATTAGAGGGAGATAGCAATAATCAAAACATGCAGTAAGTAGCTGAACTACGCAGGTTCAACCAGACGGGCCGGCTTTCTCTCCTAGCCCGCTAATCCGTGGTGGGGGGTCGAGAAGAAAAGAATCGACCGAGCCCCCGAAATAGCCTTGGACAAGCCGAGCGAAGTCGTATCGACCGAGCGCTTTAATACGCCAGACTACTTCCCACTCCTCTCTACTGAGGGATACGTTCGACAAATCGTTCCACTGCTCGGCCAAAGGATACCTCCATGGTCGACACTCCGAGGAGAATCCTGGAGGTTTCACAAAGAAATATTTAGTTCGCCAGGAAGAGATTTTCGAAGGTGTCTTAGCCTGTCGATATCGGGAGTCTCTATACTGTAGAAAAGGGATCCCAGCCCCAGAGCTCGGACTATAGCTCATCCTCAAGAAATGACGCAAGATGCCAATCGTGGGCAAACAACCGAATTGATGACACAGCAGCGCCAATCCATTAAGAAACATCTAGCTATTCGGAGGAATCTGGCTCGGCATCAACTGATAGGCCGCGCACACTTCGTCAATGATCGGGGCATATGGAAGCCTCATACCACCAACTGAGAAAAAACTATCCGAAACGGCGAAATATCCACTGAAGTTGCTGTGGATTCGCTCGTTCCCAAAAGCCAACCTGGGCCCCCACGATAAAGGAATTTTGTTCTTAAGAATCGACCGATTCAACTCCCCCACGGTCATCATCGATTCATTCTCTGGCGGTGCCTCCACGACCAACCCATCTTTCCTTTCTCTCGTCGAAATCTCCTCAACACCTTCTACCATACTCCTAGCACTAGCGGTCGACATGTCTATCGAGAAAAGAACTCTTGAAAAGAAAACTTTAGAGAAGGACGTACCTATTTGGTGAATGGAGAAAGGGAAATCGAACAACGGTTGAAGGAAATTTCTAAGAACTGGGAGCAAGAGCGAACGAACGAAAACAGAAGCGTAGACAAGAAGGAAACAAGCGTGAAGAAAACCAAACAGTTCGTCGATCCTGAGCATTTATAAGAGAACACTCGGACGAGCCATCCAATCAAAGTATGACGCGTGGAGAAAATCCGAGCTATGCTTGGACACGCGGCATGATCCGAGCTGAGAAAACTATGGCTGTTCAAAAATTGGAACGGTACGACGGTTGAAAGGACAAATGGGACAGCTGCACAACGGTTACAAGGACGATACGCTTCAGATTCTGAAAAGCTGTCAGAGGGCACGCGCCGTCAAACAATAAATGCTCCAAGTATCACCACGCGCTTGCTAATGATGACCTCCCGACCTACTTAGGCGCGGGCTATCGTGCAAAGTATGCCAATGACGATCGACTAGAGACAATTAGCCGACCAATCCTAATGCGAGCAGTCACGTACTGCCCGTCAATATTCGACCAATCAGGCCTACCCCGAGCTATCTTATTAACAAACTATAAGATTGCAGACGGACTACATCTCAATATCCGATCGATCGGATCAAGTACGAGCTGCTTCATACCGACCTACAACGTCAATGCCCGACCGATCGTCCACCTTACGAGCTATTTCACAGACGAGCTATCAAACCCTGACATACTCCTCCGACCCTTCTTTTCGCTCAGACTCGAGAAGTAGGGGGACTTATGGTCGGGTCGGTCAAATTGGGCCCAAACTCAATCATAATAATCCACGGGCCGATCGGTCGATCTCTTAAAGATGGGTCTCACACCCATTGGTTAACCCAAGCCCGATCCATGCTCTTCTCAGTCCGTCCGCATGTAAGAGACTCCCATGCACACGTAAAGACTTAACCCTAGCATCCGTCCCATATATAAGGTATAATTTCATCGTAACAAAGGTACGCACAATCATAACCTAGCTCTCTCAACTTTTACAGCGATCCCACCTTCACAAAAGACTGACTTGAGCGTCGGAGGGGCTAATCGAGACACAACTCCCGGTGTGCCTTCCTTTGTTTTGCAGGTACCTTCACGTTGAAGTCATCCCTGAAAGCGACCAGCTCATGGATCCAAATGGCAACGTTCCGTTCTGTCAGAATCCGACAGAACCAGGTACATCTTGCCAAAATATATTGTAGGCAAGCTCTGTTTCTTTCATTTTGTCAACATAGGCGACTTCTCCACCATCAATTTCAGTCTTTGAACTAGCGAATTCCAGATCTTACCGCAATCTCATCTACTGAAAAATTACTTCAATCTACACCTTCCAGACATACGTTTAGCTTAACTACCTTGCCAGTTTTCAGATAATTAATAAGAACTCTGCAACTTTTAACGAGGAATACAGGTAATACTAACTCTTTTATTGTCTTACTTTTTATTAAAAAAGACTTAAGTTTTCAAATCTACTTAAAATTAAATTTTAAATCATAATTAAATTCTACGTCCTTGGTCTTGTTATTTTGGGATTGATGTATCGTAACTTTAGTAAAAAATATAAGATTTGGGATAAGCGATGAGTATTATAGAAAGTATGATGAATCTGGATAGTATCTTGGTCCGTTTGCTATGTCAGGCATACAGCAACAAAACGGTGTGGTAGGGCAAAATATAATATTAATGAATATGGTTAAGAGTATGATGAGTAATTTCTCATTATCCATAGGTTGTGAATGTATGCACTTAAAACTGCTATGTATCTGCTAAACATGATTCTAGTAAAGCAGTTCCTAAAATTCCTTTCGAGTTATGAACTGGAAGGAAATCTAGTTTAAGACACCTGCATGTTTGAGGTTGTCCAGCATAAGCAGATATCTATAGTCTAAATGAAATAAAATTGGATTTTCAAATAGATAGTGGTTACTTTATTGGTTACTAAGAGAAATCCAAAAAGTACAGGTTTTACTATCCGAACTATAGTTTTAGAATTGTTGAAACAGTCAATGCCAAATTTTTAGAGAATGGCGAAATTAGTGAAAGTACTGAAAATCAAGTTGTGGATATTAATGAAATAAGGGTAGATGTTCCATTACCCATAAATGTTCTTAAACCTACAACTACAATAAATGTTGTTCCTGCTTTGGAAGATCAAGATAATCAATATCAACATTTAAATAATTAAGAAGCACCCCATGAAGAACCTAACTTACCACCAGCTCATGCAAATGAACTAGTTAGTATAACTTTAAATAAACCTGTAAGGGTTGGAAGGTTGGCTATTTCTAATAATTATGTGGTTCATTTGTAAGAGTCAAATTATGATTGTGGCATTGATAATGATCCTATTTTGTTTTCACATAAATAGTGATATCTCTAAAAGATGGATTGATGCTATGAAAGGAGAGTTGAAATCAATGGCTCAAAACAATGTCTAGGATCTTGTAGACTTGCCAGAAGGTTCTAAAAAAATTGGTTATAAATGGGTTTTAAAGATCAAACGCGACTTGAATGACAATGTTGAAAGATATAAAAGTAGGCTTATTGCCAAATGTTATACTTAGAAAGATGACATTGATTATAAGGAGACTTTTTCACCTGTCGTAAAGAAAGATTCATTAAGAATAATTTTACCATTAGTGGCTCAATTTGATTTAGAACTACATCATATAGATGTGACAATAGCCTTTCTAATTGAGATCTTGAGAAGGAAGTTTGCACAGATCAACTTGAAAGTTTTTTCGTTAATGGTAAGAAAGTATGGTGTGTAAATTAAAGAAGTCAATATATTGAATTAAAGAAGCTTTTAAGCAATGATATGTTTAGTTCAATAATATCATTACCTTTTTCGATTTTGAGGAAATCACTGTTGATCGTTGTATTTACAGAAAGACTAGTGGGAGTATGTTTATATTTCTAGTTCTGTGCGTTGATGATATTTTACTTGCTGCTAATGACTTAGGTTAGTTACATAAGACTAAAGAATTTCTTTCTAAGAATTTTCATATAAAAGATACGGGAGAGGCATCCTAGGTGATTGGAATTTCAATATTCCATAAGAGATCATAAGGTTTATTAAGCTTGTCTCAGAAAGCTTATATTGAGAAAATTCTTGAGAAATTTAATGTGAGCAAGTACTCAGCGGGTATAGTCCTTATTCAAAAGGGAGATAAGTTTAGTCTTACGCAATGTCCAAAGAATGATGTGAAAGGTAAGGAAATGAAAACAATTCTATATGCTTTTATTGTAGGCAGTTTGATGTACCTACAAACTTGTACTAGACTCGACATCAATTTTGCAACAAGAATGCTGGGTAGATATCAAAGTAATCCTGGTATTGATCATTAGAAAGTTGCAAAGAAAGTGTTGAGATATCTTCAAGAAACAAAGGATTACATGCTCAGTTATTTAAAAGTGATTGGATATTCGGTTCAGATTTTGTCGGATGTGTTGATAGTAAAAAGTCAACGTTTGACTATTTGTTCCTATTAGCTGAAGAAGCAATCTCATAGAAAAGTGTCAAACAGTATGTCATTGCTTTGTCCACTATGGAAGCGAAATTTATAGCTTATTATGTATTATGGCTACGAAATTTTATTTAAGGGCTTGGAGTTGTCAACACAGTAAACAAGTCGCTGAAAATTTATTGTGATAATTCTGCAACATTATTGAATGAATGCTCTAGAGGCGTAAAACACATGGAATGCAAGTATTTTATTATTAAAGAGTATATTCATAAACAAATAGTGCATATAGAAACATATTAAGGTGGATCTTATAGTAGCAAATCTTCTAACTAAAGGTTTACAGCCAAAGAATATGTGCTTAGGATGGGCCTTGGTTGTATCGATGATTGATAATAATGTTTGACGATGACGTTTTAGCACTTTTGAGCTCAATAATAATATGTTTATGAATTTTATATTTCTTATTCATTATGTTTATGTATACATGATTGTTTTAATAAAAAATTTGTATGTATTTTCATAGCAATTATGTGGATCTGTATGTTGTTTATATACAATTTATGAACCTAAATATAATAAATTCTTAATGTAGTGGTATATGGAAGGGAGTATACAATATAACGACTATATTGTGTATGGCTGCTACAACTCACATTTTGTGTTTTATTGTGTTAAGATACTTATGATGTTAACGGTTTATAAGATTTAATTTTGCTAGCCTTATATAATACTATTAAATATAGTTATAGAAACATTCGACCAAGTGGAAAAATATAAGAAATATATGGCCTAATGTTGTGGTCCATATTTTCTGTCAGCCAATATGAAACTAGATTTAGTTTTTTTTTAATTTAACGTTATATTGAATCTTTACCATTAATTTAGTACTTTATGAATGTACAACATTTAATGTCAACAAAAAATTGTATATAAACTAGTCATCTCTCTACACTAATTAAGTACATATAAAAAAACAAATACAGAACATAGGTATTTGTGCATTGAGCTATCCATCAAGCCATCTGTTACACAAAGAGGGTAAGAGAGAGAAATTAATTCATGATTGTTGAGAGATTTATCTCCACATTATGATGAATTCTACTCAAGATAAGTGATTTATTCTCTTCATCTATTTTGTTATTATTATATTCAAGATTTGAATGAACATAAATAATTTACGTATGATTCATGTATAATTTATGTCTTTGATGTTTGATTATTAACAACCGAAAATTTTTTAAATCATAATTAAAATCTACCATCATTAGTCGAGGATTTGATGATGTTTCCTTTGTCTTGTTATTTTGGGATTGATGTATCATAACTTCAGTGTCATTCAATGACATTAGTTGAATTGTCAGTGATAGGCTGATCTTACTATGAGAACATATCACTTGTTCTTATTACTTTGTAGCTACCTTATTTTATGAAAATCTATCCGTCTAATAAATAAGACCTACAAAAATTGAATGAATAGATGCTCATATAATATAATAGGCATATAATAATAGAAACAAGTAATATGAACTCATCTTATCATGTATATTTCATTCTTAGTGTAACTCCATCCCAATTTAACCATTAATGAATTTAAAGATGTTGAAATATTTTTTATAATTGTGACATCATCTTGTGGCAAAATTTGGTCAATCAACTCCCCATCCAATGAATACAAATTTGGTTGCTTGCTGATGTATACGTGGGTTCAACAATTGGGTTGCTCAATTTTGTCTCATCAAATTGCTGGATGGCCTCCTCTAAATGCACTTTGACGATTAAAGGGGTGATTGGTTCACGTGAGGGAATGTTAATAATAATGGGAATGAATATATTGAGGAATAAGAATGAATATTATCATTATAATTACGATGGTCGGTTACAAGAAAGGAATGATTATCATTAGCATTAATAGTTGTTGGTTTATAAAAATATTGAAAATAAAAATTTATTATATTTTAATTTATTATATTGTAATTAATTAATTATAATATTTTAATTAATGAATGAATTATATTTTAATTAGTTATATTGTAAGTATTTAATTAATTATAATATAATATAATTAATTAAAATATAATTAATTAATTATAAGTTAATTAATTAAATAATTACAATATTGTAATTAATGAATGAATTATATTTTAATTAATTATATTGAAATTAATTAATTAATAATAGTATTGTAATTAATTATATTTTAATTAATTAATCAAAATATTTTAGTTAATGAATAATTATATTTTAATTAATTAATTAATTAATTATACTATAATCAAATAATAATAATAATAATAATAATAATAATAATAATAATAATAATAATATTGTAATTAATTATACTAAGGAATGAGTTTCATTTCTCTACTAAATAAAAAATATGGAAGATTATCCAGAAGTAAGATATCAAACTATTACCTCTACCATAATAATACTAAATAATTAACTACTTGTTTTTTATTCCTTACACATTAACTAAACACCCTCCCAGCTTTAAAGAACTTGCGGCTAACCTACCAGCGGATGGTTTTGCAGTGTTGGGCTTGGCCTTCTTTTCCTTTGCAAAGATCCTGCTATATGATTTCCATCACCAGTGACATCATTCCTGGAACCTGCCTAGTGCCAATGGCAACCGATTAAAAACGCTCAAGTTTTTCCCACTTTTGTGAAATCGAAATGGCAAGTGGCGAAACATTTTAAGATTAATGCCTTTCACACATTTGGACTATGGTGTGACGTTAATGATGACCCAAGGGATATGCTTGACAACTTTATGAGATTAATATAGACTTAAAATCTTCTACCACGGTACCCAAAGAATAATAAAAAAAGTTGCCATTATGGTTCAACCAGTAAAATAAGTTTTTGAATCTTTCAATTTAAAAACTTAAAATAAAAATATGCTAAAATTTATAAATATTTTTAAAACTAATTTCATCATTTAATTTAAATTTATTAAATAAATTACATAATTTTTAATGCACAAATAATTCTTACTAAACAGCTAGATTGGGATGGGCTAACGAGCTACATGTGCAGGACGTTCGACTTTCTTTAGTATATACTGAACACTTGCAAGTAGACAATCACATCTCTCGCTACTTGCCCAAAAGACGAATAATAATGGAAGGGACTTAATGACGATAGAAAAACTAATCTATACCAACTTGACGAATAAATTAGGTATGGAAACTCTATGATAGAACATAAAAGTACAGAAATTAGGTAGGTAGCAAAGATATGGAATCTCTATGATAGAACGAACATAAAAGGGCAGAAATTAAGTAGTTTACTCCAAAACATGATAAGCTGTTTATCTTCTTTTAAAAGATTAACATCAACAGGATGGCTGCATCGTTCCCAAATTGAAGCATCATCTCCGATTTGCAGACAACTATCAAATCACATGAAAAATTTAATGAAAAATAAACCCACAACACCCTCGAGACGGCCGTGAATCCTGCCACGTGCCAAACAATCGTTTACCAGAAAATTCTGATTTCTGAATAAGAAATAGTCCGCCAACAGCCGAGCTATGGGCATCTGAACATATTGCTGAATTTGTCCCAATCATTCCAACACGAGAGTTACTGTTCGAGGTAGTATCTAGAAGAATCACACACAGAGAGAAAGAGAGAGATCGTACATAAACGATGGCGGAAAAGAGCTTCAAGTACGTGATCGTCGGCGGGGGCGTCGCCGCTGTGAGTCTCCTTGCCGATATTTCTTTCGTTTCCTCCGATTTCATTTGCTATTCTCATGTCTGGATTGCTTCTTACGATAATTAGTTCATTTTTAACTTATCCTTCGCAGATCTAATACGTTCTTTCTAAGCACTTTAGATGTACTGCAAAGAGTGTCATTGAGCTATTTTTGGCTTCGGACCTAGTTTATCTTTGATTCTTTAGTGATCGCACTTAAAGTTTCAGTATTCTGCTTGGGGGATAGTTTATCTTTGATTCTTCAGTGATCGCACTCGAAGTTTCAGTATTCTGGTTGGAGGAGTCATTTGTAGTATAATAAGCTCTTTTTGTTTTTTTTAACAATCGTTGTATAATATAGGACTAATTGCTGATTGTGTTGTATTGAATAAGTACTGCGGTTTGGTTGACTAAGTTTACATATATGTTTAGTTGTCCTTTTAGTTCTGATAGGGAGAAACTACGTGCGAAGTAAAGAATATAAAGTATCAGAATTATGGGTTTCGTGATCAATCGTATACAGCAGCTTCTAACTTAAGAGGCCGGATATATGGTGTAGTTTGTTTGGGACCTAGTCTGATGGCAGAATTTTATAGTCCATGGTGGTAGTAACAACTGAAAGTTTAACTAGGCATTGACTTTACTTCTGAGTCTTTCAGTGTCACTTTGTGTCAGTCAAAATTTGTACTTTTCTTTCAATAAATTCTGAAGTTTAATAGATTCAGCAAGTGACACACTGTAGTGTGAGTTTACCAAGATAAGAGAGTAGATAATGCATAGAAGTTTGTAATTATCATGGCCTCTTTACGCTTTTGGCTGTCCCTGAACTGTGTTTTCTATTCACGTCGTTGTCTTGGTCTCCTAGGTGTATTATTTTTATCCGTCAGAAATATATCTCCAAACATATTTGGATGTGAACCGGCATTTCCAATTTCTTTCAGACATTTGACCTCTTTGTATTATAGGGATATGCAGCTAGGGAATTCGCTAAGCAGGGGATTAATCCAGGCGAGCTGGCAATCATATCCAAGGAAGCGGTATGCTTCTCTTTAATCTTATAATTGCAGCATAAATAGCTGATACTGAGCCTTTTTCATTTCAATCATATCCAAGGAAGCGGTATGCTTCTCTTTTATCTTATAATTGCTGCATAAATAGCTGGCACCGGGCCTTTTTCATTTCAGTTGCTCCTGTAAAAATAAGATTGGGTAGAATTTAGCATTTATATTGCATGATTGATCAATGCCCTACCAATTGAACTCCTAATGCTATTAACTGTTTCACGAGGGCATTTGTAGCTTGGGTTTGTATCAGCAAAAACTCAAAAATATTAAAATTTATTTGTTGCGGACTAATTTAGAATAACATTTGTCATACTTCAATTGGGTATGAAAAGCTGAAACTATTGTACGTTGTAAATAAAGTGATGGTGGAATTGACCTACCAATGATATCTCATCTTGATCTGATATAGTCTTCCTGTGGGGTCTGTTACTCTTTGGAATCCTTGGTTTTTGCATTTGAAAATAAATTTACATATAGATGCAACGATAATATAGTCACTGAAGTATAATTTCAAGTCAGTCTGTTTATACCTACTTCTATGGAGCTGTTTTTGCCATTCCTTTAATACTACAGTAAGTGTTTTTCTGCTGCTTTTGCTTTTGCAGGTGGCACCTTATGAACGTCCTGCACTCAGCAAGGCATATCTTTTTCCTGAGGGTAGGTCACATTTTTTTTGCAGATACTCTAGGATTAGCTGAACTGAGATTTCTTTTGATCTTTATTGAAATTTAGTGAAAATATCACTTTTCGTAACATTTTTAATAACACAGTAATTTTTCTTTTGTGAAAATTCTTGTTCAGGAACTGCGAGGCTACCAGGATTCCATGTCTGTGTAGGAAGTGGAGGGGAGAGATTACTTCCTGAGTGGTACAAAGAGAAAGGTGATACCTCTTTTATCATTCTTTAAACTTTGACTGAATTAAGTTATGAAGAAACAGTAAATGCTTGTTACCCTTCTTTTGTGATTTATTACTATTGCTTTTATCTTGTATGCAGGGATAGAGTTGATCCTTAGCACACAAATAGTTAAAGCAGATCTTGGCTCCAAAAGCCTCATCAGTGAAGCTGGAGAAGTCTTCAAGTACAACATTTTAATTATTGCAACTGGTTCCACGGTAAGTTTTTGTTGCGATTGATTTTTTATGAGGAATATGCATCATTTATCTTCTCTTCCAGTGTACGTATCTATCTCACTACTTTTGCCTCAGGTTATAAGGTTGACGGACTTTGGCGTGGAAGGAGCTGATGCCAAAAATATCTTATACTTGAGGGAAATTGATGATGCTGATAAGCTTGTGGATGCAATTAAAGCAAAGAAGAATGGGAAGGCCGTGATTGTTGGAGGAGGATACATTGGTCTTGAACTTAGTGCAGCTCTGAGAATTAACAATTTAGAAGTTACTATGGTTTATCCTGAGCCATGGTGTAGTAAGTAGATTACAATTTTCCTTCTTTGTTGAAATGCATATTAATAAATACTTTGCTGTTCATGTTAGATCCTGATGCCTAACACATACTTAATGCTCTCAGTGCCTCGTCTTTTCACCGCTGGCATAGCAGCTTTCTATGAGGGCTATTACGCTAATAAGGGAATTGAGATTATTAAGGGAACAGTTGCTGTTGGCTTTACTTCTGATTCAAATGGAGAAGTATGTAGCTGCCTTATTAACTAAAATCTTGGTGTTGGCATAATGGTGGAATAAAGGTGGGTTGACTGGTGTTTGTGTAACTTCCTTCAGGTCAAGGAGGTGAAACTGAAGGACGGCAGGGTGCTGGAAGCTGACATTGTTATTGTTGGTGTGGGTGGAAGACCACTTACATCTTTATTCAAGGGGCAGATTGCAGAGGAAAAAGGTGGAATAAAGGTTGGTGGAACTTTTGACGTATTGTTATTCCTTCAACTGATCTCTGTGCTCTCCACACTTACCCCTTAAAATTTGGTGTCACATCTTATTCCCAGTACTGCAAATTTCTTTTACTATGATTTGTACAGAAACAATCAGAATATTGAAAATTCTACTTAACCTACTACTGTTACTTGTTGATTAAAGACTGATGGATTCTTCGGAACAAGTGTTCCCGATGTGTATGCGGTTGGAGATGTGGCTACTTTTCCTATGAAATTGTACAATGATATAAGAAGAGTTGAACATGTTGATCATGCTCGTAAATCAGCTGAACAGGCTGTAAAGGTATGCAGTTCTTTCCATTTCTCTTATTCCCTGTTTTAAGATAGACCCGTAGCCATTGACATTTTGATTCGTTAAAAGATCAGGGAAGAATTGACATTATGTTTCACAATCCTAACTGATACTGTTGATAATGCTCTTTCTTTTGTTGAACAGGCCATTAAGGCAAACGAGGAGGGTAAAACTATTGACGAGTATGATTATCTGCCATACTTCTATTCTCGTGCCTTCAATCTGTCCTGGCAGTTCTATGGTGACAATGTCGGGGATACCGTGCTATTTGGAGACAATAGCCCAACATCGCCAAAACCAAAGTTTGGAACGTACTGGGTCCAAGATGGAAAGGTCGTTGGAGCTTTTCTGGAGGGTGGAAGTCCTGAAGAAAATCAGGCTATTGCTAAGGTTGCCAGGACCAAGCCTCCTATTGAAAACTTGGACACCCTGACAAAGGAAGGGCTTTCCTTTGCCACCAAGATTTGAGATTTTCCTTCTATCATGTCTTGAATTGCCTCTGAAACTTTTCTTCATGTTGTGAATAATGGCGGAGCTGAGAACTTGGTTTTCACTAGCTGTTTCCAAGGGTATTTCTAGTAGTGCTTTTCAATTTAAAGCTTCATGAAGTCTTTGTTTTTGGTCACCATGTTTGATGCCATATTACTTTCGACTATCATTAGTGACGTAATTTTGTTAAGTGTCATGGAAATTTTTTCGGATGCGATAAAATTGAGGTAAAATTTGCAGTCAAGTTTAACTAGCAAACTTTAACTCAAATCTTCTTTTGGTGATCTTCGATTAACAAGTCTATTTATTTTTGAAAGTCTTATGTCAATTGTATTTAATGTTTTGTTCATATGTTTAACACTTAACTGTGATGTACAAATAATCAAATAGACAAATAAAAGAAATACGGTAAAGTTAACTTTCTTTTGATTAAATCACAAAAATACAATACAAAAGAATTAAAATGACTTCTTTTTTGAAGTATTTTACAAGAATTCTATTTACAAGCGCTCCTTACTCAAAATTTTCATAAAGAGCTTTTTTGGATTGAAACTCTTTCTTACAAATAATCGGATGTATAATGCTCCACCCTCAAATGAATTGTAAAGAATTCTTTTATATAAATTTTTAAGAATTTATCGATCAAGTAAGTTAAAATTACTTACTTTCTCCACTAGCTCACCAAATTAATAGGGGGAAGTCACTTTTTCTACTAACTCTACAAAATTAGTGGAGAGTTATCTACTTTAGGTCACTGACTCCACTTTTGCACATGAGATAAGTGTTCGAAAGATGTTTATACGTTGTTACGCCATCTGATCAACTTCCCTGCAGCTTAAAGAAACACTATCACTTTTTTAGGCCACTACCTACATGTTCTTATCATGTGTTATTATATCTTCACATTTTCAAGTCAAGTGCCTTGATGAACCTTCCAGTTTAGCCATTCCAAGCCATCTTTGTGCACAGTCCATCTAAGCATGTCCATGATGAAGTCACCTTCCTCGATGACCTAAGTTAGCAATAATTTGAGTCATTATATAATAAATCTCACATGTTAATATACTTTTCGACTTCTTTGTCAAAGTTAAGTGCCTTTTTGCACTCTCAAACTTATTATGACTTAGTTGCGCCTTTTATCTTTTAGTCTTGCATTTGAATCTTGTATCTCGTAGAAGATTTTTGTCAACACAAACTAATGCATGCCAACACTCACCTACTCTCGATCTTTTGTTGATAATGTCTGTTTTTCCTTATCTACCCACAGGTCTTTACCTTGTTTTGTCAACCCAAGTACCAAACATTAGCCGAGGCTTACTAATACCTACATGATTCTTTCACTTGGAATTAACTGTCTAACACATCTCAACTAAAAAAACACGATGCCCTTATCGTAATAATCCGTAGACGCTTATCTGAAAGTGATTCTCTTGAAGACTCTTTAGTTGAAGTTTACATAGGCATCTCACCTACGTTTTATTTTGCCTTTGCTTTTGTTTGAATGCTCTTTTGCAAGGCCCACTGCTCCGAATATAGCATAGTTGTTTAGGTAGATTTCTTCCATCGAGTCCTCACCTTCTTTTCACTAGTCCTTGTCAACTTTGGAATTGATTTATTCCTCACCCACCTATTATTTTAGGCATTTACAAGTAAAGCGCAGCCCTTCATAAATGAAATAAGAAATATTCTATTTTATTTGTCTTTTTGACTTACATTGAAAAGATTCACATACCTTCTCCTTATCTTTTTTTCGAGCCATTCTATATCCTATCAATCTTCTTATCTTTGTTGTTAGTTTGAATGAGTGGTGGCATTGGTGATTCACCAAGACATATACATCCACTATAGCGCTAGGAAGGTTCTTCACATTTTACCTTTAAAGCTCTATTTGTGCTTAATCTTAAAAATCGCTTATAAAGTTAAACAACTTATCTTCCTCTAATATGTTCTACATATCTAATATCAAATATGTGAATTTCCTCATTCTTGCATTGAGTCTTCTTGCTTTAATTTCTTCAAAGTTCCCTCAAAAGCCATAAAATGTTACTGGGTAGGAAATGACCTATTAGCTTCTTCTTTATTTTCTCTTAAGTGTCAATGAGAAGTCTATGCGCACTATTATCATTAGAGGCTCACCTTATCCACCATAACTTTGCATCACTGACCATGTATATAGTTGTGTCTGACACCTTTAAATTGAACACCTTTGCCCCTATAAAGTATTGTTTTATTTCCCACAAGAAAATTTTAACCAATTTTACACTTTGTTTGTCATAAAAAACGTGGGGCTCATGCACCTTCACCAAAGTACTTTTCAATTGGACTTTTGATTTGTGCCAAAATATAGCACATTTTAACTCCAACAAGTTGTAGCTCATGTCCTCACAAGCCTTTAACTATTCCTCAAATGCTCTCTTTTCTTGAAGCTTAACCACTAAAGTGTCTAATTGTTTTCAGAAAAAAAAAAACCACAACCTCTTTGGTTGGGAATAGAGAACCTATGATCACCTCTAATTAAGCAACTCTATCAGTAATATTGCTTTCATGATCATTATAGACTAACAATAAATAAACTACTCACCAAGATCTAATATTAGTTGCCATGGAAAATTTGGGCACATCAAAATTGGGGTAAATTTATCAAAGTCCTCATACTCCCTTCAAGTTTAAATCATAAAGTTTAACTCATTCTTCTCTTTTTGATCGTCGACCAATAATTTCATTTCTTTTTGAACATCTCTCCTCATTTGTGTTCAAGTATTTCACTCACACTCTCAACAAACAAGTGTTTTGCGTAAATAGTTAAATGGGTAAATAAGAGATAGATGACAAAGTCAACCTTTTATTAGTTAAAACATAAATATACAATATAAACAAACCAAAGTGACTTCCTATTTGAAGTATTTTGCCAGAATACAGCTAAAAAGAACTTCCTATTCAAAACTCTCAAATAAAACCTTCTCTTAAGGCTCTCCACTCTCTTATAGATTAATGAATGTATAATGCTCCACCTTCAAATAGATTACAAAGGATGAATTTTTATAGTCATACAAAAATTTAAGGACCAAGTAAGCTAAAACCACCTACTTTCTATTAACCCAAAAAATTGGTAGGGACATGCCACTTCTTTCAATAACTCCACGAAGTTAGTGGAGAGTTATCTACTTTAGTCTACTAACTTCACTTGTAAATGCGTGATAAATGTTTGGAAGATTATCTATCCATTGTCATGTTATTCGACCCACTTTCCCACAACCTAAATAAGTTCTCCCACTTTGTTAGGTAATAATTCCACTTTCTTAGGCTATTGCCTACACGTTCTTACCATGTTTCCTCGCATTATCATATCTTAAACCTAAGTGTTTCGATGAGCCTTCTGGTTTATCCATCCTAAGTCATCTTTGTGACCGAGTATATTCATGGTTTATTCACATTGTTCTAGGACCTAAGTTAGCAATAATTTGATTTATCGTTACATTATCAATCTTCAAACTAAGTTCCTCTTTTCACCCTCAAACTTGGTATGATATAGTTGTACTTTTTATCTTTTAGTCTTGCATCTGAATCTTTTATCTCATCAAAGATTTTTGACAATACACACCAATACATGTCAAAGTCACCTACTCTCGAGCTTTCATTGAAAATGCTTATTATGCCTTGCCTACTTGAATGTCTTTACCTTGTTTCATCAATCCAAGTGCCAAGTATCGGTCAAGGATTGTCAATACTTGCACGATTTTGCAACGTAGACTTAAGGGTCCAATAATTAGCTTTCACATATGAGACATTCAATTACTTGTTTATTTATTCTTAATGCCATATGAGGATCTCTGATAACAATGTTAAATGTAGAACAGAGTTATTGTTAGTTTAGTTAATCTTATAAATTATAAAATAATATTTATAGCTTATAATTAGTGAGTGTTTGTAATGTAATTTCTTTTTATTTATAATAATATTATATGAATTATATTTCTTTTAATCTTAATTGAGATGCAATTATAATCTATGTCCATAAGTCTCTAATTAAGTAAATAACTACCACCAAAACCAAAAAAGGTGATTTGCAAAAGAATTGCTCATAATGATTTCAACCAAAAAGTGAAAGCTTTTA
The DNA here is from genome assembly GCA_029891385.1 of Erythroxylum novogranatense. Lineage (NCBI taxonomy): Eukaryota > Viridiplantae > Streptophyta > Magnoliopsida > Malpighiales > Erythroxylaceae > Erythroxylum > Erythroxylum novogranatense. The sequence goes on along the minus strand of CM057231.1, from coordinate 86,456,183 downwards.
TTGAAAATCTTGTTTGTATTATACCATGTGTTAAATTTTGTATTGAACTAGTCTCTTAGCGAGTTTTACAAAAGAAAACATGTATTATGTAAAGCTACTTCCCTCTAGTTGATAGACAAAAGGATCTAACTTGCAAAAGTCCACATCGTGATAACTCCTAAAGTAGAAAGAAAACGAATTAAAGGAACCACACACAGAAAGTTATTCAATAGTAATGACATTTAAGGTAAACGACACAATCAGTTTGAAAAAATACATGTATTGGTCATTCGATGGCTGACATATTAGTTAATCAATATGTTACTATGGTTGACCAATGTCTTACTAGGATGCACATTGATTGATTATTAGGCAATAGTTGTCGACAAATATTCCAATAACTAACACATTAGTTAACCAATATGTAGTAATGGTCGATAAATATATTAAAACTAGCTATTGACAACGACTAATTCTTGGTTTTAACATCTAGTTTGACCCTCAAACACTATAAATACATAGTTTTAGACATGAGAAAATATTTAGGTTCTCTATAAACACACTTTAAAGAGTTTTTCAAACATTTTGTGAGCATTAATTGTCACTTTTAAAATGAGTGAGTCTTTACAATTTTTAAGTGATCAAATAAAGATACTTGAATTGTAAATTCATTTATGAGTGGGATTATTCTTCACCTTAGAGAAATTATTAATTGGTTTGTCTTTCTTATTTCCTATACTCTTTAAATTGTTTTTAATTATATGATTGATTTATATTAAGTTATTTCTTTACTTCATCATCTATAGATCCTTATTCAATTGCATTTTAGATAGACAAACTAATTGATATAATTCATAAACACCCAGGGTGTCATTAGGGACCAAAAATTTATATTCCTCATAACAAATGATAACAATGAAGGAAGAAATTAAAACACCTCAGAAAAACAAAACTTAGGAACTTATACCATTTTCAGAAGGAATAAGGCAATTGATAATAAATAAGTCTTTAAGATCAAATGGAGTGGTGACTATCAAGTTAAGCGATATTGTGTAAGATTGATGGTGAAAGAATATGCTTTAAGAAAAGAAATTGAATTTAATGAAATATGATTTGATTTACAACAATTAGAGTAGTTTTGACAATATGTGATGTGTTTGACTAAGGATGGCAATGGGCATGGCCGGGCCAGACAACGCCTGGCCTGGTCTGACTACTGATTGACACGGTTATGACCCGACACTGGTCTACATTTTTTAAAAAAATTGACAAAACGACATCAATTTTCATATTTCCTTCAGGCCACGACCGAGTCGGCCCAGGATAACCCCACTTCGTAGCCTAATGGGGTCAAGCGGTTTAGGCCTGTGACTCAGCCAACTTGGGTCAAAGTCAGGCATGGCAAGGTAAGCCAAGACTGCCATCCCTATGTTTGACTTACATCTAGAATAACTAGATGCAAAACTAATTTTCTTGAATGTTTTGAAGAAAAAAGAAAAGAACTTAGTTGGTAGGTTGAACAAATGTCTACACAGTTTTAAATAGTCAATGACGTACCATCATAAAAGATTTGATTCCTTCATCATAATTCCAGGCTATAATAGACTTAATACAAATCCTTGTGCAATTTTTAAAAAGATCTTTGATGGTAATGATTTTTTTTATCTTACTTTCATATGTAGATGCATATTAGTTGCATAGCCTAACAAAAATTGTATTAAAGAATTAAAGACATAATTGGCTAGTGAATTTAAAATGAAGTGTTTGGGACTAGCAAACAAGATTCTAAGAATACAATTTCATTAAAGATATAAATAGCAAAAATATTTGGCTTATTAAAATAATCCCTTAGAAAAAGGTTTAACACTTTAATATACATATTGTAAGTCAATATCTACATCTCTTCCTGTTATTTTCAAGTTATCCTCCGGTATTAGAGATGTCAATGGGCCGGGTTGCTGTTGGCGAGTCGGAAAGTTATCCTTTGGTATTAGAGATGTCAATGGGCCGGGCTGCTGTTAGCGAGTCGGGCTATATATATATATGTAACATAAAAAATGGCATCGTTTTTGAAGTAACGGTCAGGGACGATGGTCAGCTCGTGGCTCAGTCAACCTGGGTCAAAATCGGCCTAGGTCGGGCTCTTTTTGACGTCCCTATCTAGTATGAGACATAAATATTTGAGGATGAAAATATCTCGAATACCATATGCATCTGTAGTGAGGAATGTAGCACCATGATTTGTATAAGGCAATAAATTATATATGTAACAAGAGTAGTTAATTGGTACTTGTTGAATCTTAGTAGAGATCATTAGAATGTTGTAAAGAGGATTCTAAGATACATTAAAAGGACATCTAGTGTTGCATTACAATATTAATTTTAATCATTTAGGTGATCTTGACGAAAATAAATCCATTACAGGTTATATGTTCATGCTTGTTGGCGGATAATATAAGTTGGATTATGAAGTTATATTCAATTATGATTATATTAGCAACATAAGCTAATATATACTAACTGCATAAGCCAATAAAGAAGTGATATGGTTGAAATTGTATTTGAAAAAAATTGAACATAAATAAAATAGATTAATTGTTTTGTGAAAAATGGAGTGTCTTGCATCTAATAAGGAATCTAATCATTCATAAAAAAAAAAGCAAACAAGAGCTTAGTTTCAATTCACTTGTGAAAAAGTGGAGGAATGAATTATGAATATGTAAAAATTCCGTATTAAATAAAATATAGTATATTTTATAACTGAAGCAACCAGTTATGACAAGTTTGTTTGGTGTCATATGATCTAATAGTAATGTAAACAACAATAGCAATGTAGTTTGAATATTGATTAGTTACTAATCAAATTTTCAAATGAGAGATTATTAAAATAATTTACATATTACTCACAAAATATTTAGATGAAGATAAAAATGATTGATAAAAATAAGTATTAAAGTATGTATGAATTATAATAAATTGGCATGTATAATTATAATTAGTTTATTTTAACTATAAATATTCACCCGCCTTCTTGTTTTAAACATTACAAAATTCGAACTACTTATAGTAAAACTTACGAGGATCTTAATCTTATAAATTATATATTACATAATTTATATTTATAACCTATAATTAGTGAGTGTTTCTAATGTAATTCCTTTTTCTATTTATAACAATATTATGTGAATTATATTTCTTTCAATCTTCATTGAGATGTAATTATAATCTATCAATCTAATAATTCTTTATATCTCTAATCAAGAAAAGAGTTGCTACCAAATTTTAGTCAGAATGGTTTTAATTTTTGGTACCTGAACCTGACTTGTCAGTCTAATAATAAAAATTTAATAAGTTAAAGGGTTTATTTTATTTATCCTTTGTCTTCCCAAGTTCTAACCTTAACGCACTATCCTTCACTTCTCTCTCTTACAATTTCAATAATATTCTAGCCTCTTACTCTTCTCATTATCACTGTAACATTCCACTAGCATAGAGCATATACCCGACATTCTAGAGAACATTTGAGCACACCCCATAGAAGCGACATATTAGAGCAGCCACATCACTTATCGTGTCATCATATAGAACAGAAACATTTCAGAAAACTAGGTTCTCTCATTTCATTCATGAACATAAGTATATATTGTCATTACAGTACATAATCCACATATATACATTACCAACAATATCTAAGAGTTTGCTACTCTTTACAAGATGTTCTACATGAAGTTGAATGTTAAACCAAAATATCCTATCTAGACTTTTTAATGTCTAGGGAGTCCTAGCCTAAGACTGTGGCTCGTTTTGTTCTACTAAACAGTTGCTTCGATCACTAATCCTCATCTCACTCTAGATTGAACTCCTACAATGGTAGGACAATATATGATTTGATGCTCAAGAGAGCCACAATGCAGATAAGCTTCTGATATCTTCCAGCATATCTCACCATGATTTTTCCCACAATGTTCACAATTGGGGTTTTGTTGTGTCTGTTTGTCATATGACTGTCCTTCCGAAGCCAGTCCTCTATCACCAAAATAAACAAAACCACCTCTCGGCCTAAACCCTGACTATCTCGATCTCTGTTGTGATTGTGACGGTCTATTATGGTATTTACTAAACCTTCTGCCAGAATCAGCTTGAAATTCACCAGGCCTCTTTATCAGGTCTGTATTCTTCTTGCTCATCTTTTAATAATTGTTTTATTTTGATCAAAGCAACTCTTAACTTAGTGAAGTTGCTTAAATTAGTAATTGTTAGCCTCGTCCTGATCTCCATGTTCAACCCATTTTTAAACCGCCTGCACTTGTCTTCTTCAGTTAGGACCGTAGCCATAGCATACCCTAATAACACATTAAATTGCACTTTGTACTCAACTATGGTGAGACTTCCTTATTTCAGATCTAAGAACTCCTTCATCTTTCTGTCTAAGGAAATCTTTGGCATGTAATTCTATTTAAAGACCCTCAAAAAGTCTTCCCACGTCAATCTATAGGGTTGGACTGAGCTACTAGGAATAGTCTTACACATAGGCTGGATCCTAAAGTAGTGAGACTACATAATTGAAGCTCTCGTTAGACTCACAGTCTATTTGGTCAAATATCCTAACTATCCTCTCTAACCAACCTTCTGACTTAGCAGAGTTTGTACTTCCATAGAAGTCCATAGTCCCCTGCTTCCTAAGTTTGTCATACCTCCTTTCTCTCCTCTTAGGTGCTCTTTGAGGCATTGGCTCAGACTGGGTCATAAGAGATTCTTTGTTGGCTCTTATTTACTCAAGGTTAGCTGGCTCGACGAATCTGTCTCCTATGGCGGATGATCTATAAAAATCAACAATTATGATCACTATACGAGTTTCTTGCTAAATGTTATGCTAAACTACTCCTATATGTCCCTAGGGATGCCAAACCATGCTCTAATACTAAAAATTGTAACATCCCACTACCATAGAGCACATATCCGACATTTTAGAGAACATTCGAGCACATACTCCATAGAAGCCGCATGTTAAAGCATTCATATCACTTATCATGGCACCATATATAACAGAAACATTTCAGAAAAACTAAGTTCTCTCATTTCAGTTATGAACATAAGTATACATTGTTATTACAGTACATAATCCACTTATATACATTACCAACAACATCTAAGAGTTTGCTACTCTTTACAAGACGTTCTATATGAAGTGGAATGTTAAACCAAAATATCCTATCTAGACTTTTCAATGTCAGCTGATCGACCTTTGAGTCATTCTTGCTCCAAAACACAAGTATTAGATTTCTATTTGATCTGCTTAGGAGTTAGAACTCCTTTGAACCTGAAAAATAACATTACAAATTTGATGAGTTTGCGAACTCAGCGAGTAAACCATCATCGATGTGCTCACTCATATCATCACTTAATAACATATATATATATATTCCAGTTTACCAAATATGTCATATAAATAAATAATTCACATCACATCACATACTTCATTGATTTCAACCTTCAATATTTCATGTCAGTTCAATGGGCATGTTAATTCAATTAGTCAATATGATATATCCATTCAATCATTTAATAAATAAGTACTTCATTTGTACTTTGTTGTGACCTAGTGCCTATTTAACCATCCCGTATCTATTGTGGATACCAGGTTCATTTTATATATTGTCCTGTATCCGTTATGGTACTGAGCTCATTGATAACTGAGCATGCAACTCTTTGTGCACATTTATGAGCTTTAAGCTCTTTTTCACTTGGGTCACTCCGATCACAACTCCTTTATCTGTTCATACATTTCAATGTAATGAGATGCAAAAATTCACATATGATGCATTTAGTATTTCACATTTGATATGCTCATGTCATATATCATATTCTTTGGATCTAAGTCCGACATTCAACATTAAGTTGAGAACACATATTTTCATATTCACATACATTTACAAAACACTTCCATTACATTCTCAAATATCAATCTCCTCAAACAATTGATGGTCTGAAATTATCACAATCACATGAGTAGTAATTCAATAACTGAAATTTAAACAAAGCAACTAGATTATGGTGAGAGAACATCTAGGTTGACTCACAGGATGCTTTATAATAGCTATTACTTTGATGACCTGGCAATGTCTGGATGCGGTTGGTCAATTTGTGCTTCTATATTATGCAATACACACATATATATACATTACTAACTTATTTAATCAAATGAATACCCAATCATACACATGTATATGTGTTATGTTCAATGCATGCTCAATTGACTTTCCCTCGGGTATGTATCCTTATTCATAAATCTTGCCCATTCATTCATTATAGTTTGCATATAACTTGTTTGCAATTAGATCAATGCCTTAAGAAATCTTGATTACTCTAAAGTCATTCAATCATACATTTATCCATCCCTTCCTTACATTCCATACTCACACAACTTCCCAATTCTCATTCAATCATACCTAATCTATGACTTATATCCCTTGCATCACATTTGCATTCATAAGAATACCTTCATTTCTTTAACAACTCATACTTCCCTAATTCATAAACATTGATATCAAACAATTCATTCCTTAATTATAACATCAATTATCAACTTAAACTTATCAAATCCTTAATCAATCAATCAAACAACCATATAAGTTCATTTCAAACCTTAATAAAATCCTAATACACTAAAGTAAAGTAACTTATCCTTAATTGGTTCAACAATCACACAAAACAGAGTTTTTCACTTCCTAAACATTTCCCACATTCTTAGGTACCTTTCCACGATCGTGGAAAGACAAAACAAAAACTTTTCTTCTCCAGGGCATTTCCCACGATCGTGGGAAGGAGCTCATACTGCTTCCACGATCGTGGAATGAGTGAACAGATGGTTCACCAACCCTTTCCTTCAATCTTTTTCCAAATTATAACATCATCATACTAATCCATTGGTCATACCTCAATTATACCTAAATTATACTTCATTTCCTCAACAATTTCATCACCAATTCCAACTCAAAATCATTCAATTGATAACTCATAAATCATAGTCTTTCATGTATCATAATCAAAACAAAACTATCATTCAACTTAATATATATAACCCTAACTTATCAATTTATGGAACACTCCTAATATACCCATTTTTCTGCAAAGTTTTATCATCATTTACACTTCAAATCTTAACCTAAACTATCCATATAATCCACTATTTTCAAGCATTAAAAAAACAAAAACCATACATTCCATCATCAAATTCTAGCACAACTTCAACATCAACCCTCCATATTACTCATCTTATAATCATCATAAATGTTTATATTTTAACATACCATAGAGATAAAAATTCACTTACTTGATTAGCCCTAATTCCACCTCAATCTTTAACTTAACTTAATCTTCCAACAAGCAAGGATAATACAAGACCAAGATGGAAATAGAAAGGGGTTTCAATCCCAAAATGAAGGCTGCAGAAATTTTGGAGTAGAAAAGTGTAGAAATTTAGGAAAAACTCAAATTTGTGTAGGTTGAGTATGTGAATCGGTGATGAGAAGGGAAAAGAAGATGGCATGTAACAAAAACAAGAGAAAGATGGTCTTTCTAAATGTGTTTGTGTGTGTGTGTTGAGGGTTAGGTGTGTGGTGAGGGTTTGGACACTTGTCCAAACACTTGTCAAACAAAGACCTATGCTACATGTCTCCTTTTATAAGATACCAATTGTCACTTTGTAATTAGTCCATTTGTCTCATAATCACTAGACCATTTGTCACCTAATTAAGCCACCATTTGACACTCATTTAATCAAGCCATATGCCACTATTTTATAGGTCTAGTTAACCTAAATTTTCATGTATCAATTTATCTTTCTATTCAACATTTTTCTTATACTAGATACTCATATTACTTCATCAATCACTCAAATGTAACATAATTTCAATTCACTAATTTAATCCATCAAACCAAAATTTAAGACATACACACAATCACGCAATCACATCATAAATATTTAAAATTTTAATACCCTGGAATGAATCAATTAAGTGCATAAACTATCTTTGCAATGTGTACTGAATCATAATTCATGTATGTATGTGAATATGATGCATGTAAATGAATTGCCCTTCATGTATTCTCATATGATATGACTCATATGACTTCATATAGCAGTTAAATTCCTAAGTGTAGGTGTTGGGACCCGATCCGGGAACCGGATCCCAACCGGAAAAGCGGAAAGAACGAAGGAAACGAGACGAATGAAAACGAAAAATTTGCATCGAAATTTCGAATCGGAAACAAATAGCGGAAGCCAATAGCAAAAACGAACTCGAATCACAAAGCAAGCGGAAGCAAAGCAAATGCGAATCGAATACAGAATCAAAACGGAAGCAAATCGGAAAGCATAACAAATGTCCGACATCCGTGCAAAAATCATCTTAAAGAAGCGTCGCGTTGGAAACCCAAACTATCCAAATCCGGTATAATTAATTTTTTTTCTTTTTCTCATATTCATTTATTACATCTTTAGGCAATCTCATTCAAATCAAACAAACAATTTTCACTCTTGGAAATTCATTCTCATGCAAATCTCAAAACTTGCTCATATTCTTATATATCCGTACAAGTCCCAAAATACATTTTTATCCCAATTTTTTTTAATAAAATTTTGGCAGCATAACGACTGCTTTTATCCTAACCCAAACCTGCAAAGTGTTCAAAACAACACTTCTAAAAGCCCAATCAATCAAACAATCATCAAAATCAACCGGACCCTCCGTCTGGGATCTCAGCAGAAACAATCGCAATCCTAATTCTAAAACATTCTCATAATTGTAATTCAATATACTATTCTCATAGTTCAATCTCATTCCCAAACTTATACACAATTCCATATACAATTTCACACTCTCATTCATAATCTTCATACATTCTGAAATACATCATAATCACTTAACGACAAATCAAGCCATTTACAAAATATTTCAAATCTCAATTTATAATACAATGCAAACGATGCAAAAATGAACCAAACGTCTTCACATTCTTTCATCCGATCTCCTGCTCGAAACTTGGAGATGGAGATGAAAGGGGGGGTGAGCTCGAAAACTCGTGGATAACACATTTATAAATCGACAAATAAACAAAAAACATTTTTCATAAGCTTTTTGCCAAAAGGGCTTATTTTTCAAAATTTGTAACTTTCAAAACGGTTTCCTCAAACCTTTCAATTTTTCAAACTTTTCATAACAAAATTCACTTTTTCATTTCTCAATTTTAAGCATGAATGCAGAACACATAAACAAATCAAAAACACGTAACATATCAAAATGGTCTGGTTCGGTCCAAACAGAACGTACTGCACATTCCCGCATAGCGGTCCTGTGCAGTCGTGAACAGAACGTACTACACTTTCCCGCATAGCGGTCCAGTGTAGCCGTGAAGGGAGTCCGAAATCGGAGCTCCGTGCCACTAGCGGGCAGCCGGGCGAAGGCTATAACGAATAGAGACAGTGCACTGACTCACCAAGGGACCTGACCAAACCCACATAACACATAACTCAAAACTGAAACTTTCAGATTGCCCGAAGGCACTTTTCGAAAATCTTGTTTTTCATCAAACACAAACAAACTCACAATTCACATAATTCATACAATTTAATTTATTCAATCAATCAATGCAACAATTTGCATAATTTATCAATGCATACACAACAAATGAATTTTCAGAAATTCCTATAGATTTTTCAAATCATTTAAAACAATGAATTTAAATTTATAATAATTTTCCAAAAATCATTCGAAAACGAATAAAGTACGAAAATCTTTTCTTTCACTTTCTTGAATTTTTGAAAAGTCATATATAACTTACAAATCAAAATATAAATATGCTACCCACCTCGAATTATTGCCAGAAACTTGATCCTAGCTCCAATTTGATCCTTGCTTCTTTCCTTCTTTCAAATAAAATTGACCTAAGCCATAATCATTCAAATTCCACATCATAATTTTCATAATTCTAAAAATTAACTATCGGAAATTCATAATCATCATATTTCTAAGCTTTCTAAAACCAGAATTTCTAAAAGCCCCAAAGTCCAAATTTGACCTAAACCAATTCACTCAAATTCAATCTCATAAATAACTTAATTTTCAAAATTGATGTCATAATTCATCAATTCATACTCATATCAAGATATCTGAACCACAAATTTCGAAAATTCCCAAATCTCAAAATTGATCTAAACCAATTTATCTAAATTCAATATCATAAATCACAATTTCTTCAAAATTAACTTCATATTCCACAAACCTATATCATTATCTATAATTCTACACCAAAATATCACAAAATTCTTCATCACAAAATTAAGCTTAAACCTTAATCAAATTTTCATCCAAAATAAAACACAACCTAAAGCATATATATCAAAATCAACTTCATAAATCACAAACCCAAGTCCTTTTCCATGTTTCTAAACCAAAAATTCATCAAAATCTTAAAGCTCAAAATTTTCTCTTACCTCATTTCTCCTCCAATTTTCGGATTTCTTGGCTCATGAAGATGCTCTCTTCATTCTCCATCCTTTTCCTTCTTGGAAAAATCCCAAAAGCTTTAAGAATCAAGTAGAAAAATTGGAACTTAGATTTCTCTCTCATCTTTCCACCATAACCGAAACTTCTCCTCTCTTCTTTTTCTTATTTTCTTCTTCCTTTCTTCTGATTTTCCAGCCACTTTCGTGGCTTTATAATGCTTCAAACGACATCTCACCATGTGTTTAAAGCCATGTCATTTAAAATGTGATAAAAGACCAAAATGCCCCTAACATGTTACTTTATGTCATGATTAATTTTGGATCTGATTCACACTATCAATTTGAAGGAATTTGTCCAAACTTACTTTTAGAGAAATGTTCCTCTCAATCATACGAATCCAACGCCACCAACCGCGCTCAATTCGGATCACTACACCAAAAGTTATGCACAAAACAGTTCGGGTATATCCATATTCTAACACATTTTCCATGTACGATTATTTCCTTCCAGAAATTTACATTCTTAATCCCAGATTTGAAACTCAATGTCTTCATAACCATTGTAGCCTTATGTCTCTAGTTTAATTCAAAACAAGAATCGTCTCATTTCGATTCCCAGATCAAAAGTTATACTCAAAATACTCTCAGATATTCCTAATCCAAAAATTACACCCTAATCCGAACTTCCATTCATAATTCGAAGGTCTTAGGGGCAAAATTGACATTTAATTTCTTCCTATGATTTGTAGCCTCTTATCTTATCTTTATTTCACCTCAAGCATCACTTCAATCGGATTTCTACAGATCCCAAATTTCTCAAAATACTGAACTATGTTCGAAAACTTTCTCGACTCACTTTGATTAAATTAATCACCATTAATTTAATCTCAAAAAATCACAAATTTCTATGAGGATGTAGATAATTGTCTTAGGAATCCAACGTCATAAGAATCAACTCAATCAGATGTCGGACGAAAAAGTTATAAGCAAAAGAGTGAAATATGTTCAGAAAATTGCCTTTCTTAAACAAGTAGGAAAGTCGCGATCGTGCGCGTGCACGACCGCGATATCCGCATGGAACAGAGGAGTCGCGATCGTGCGCGTGCACGATAGTGACAATGCGGTGAACCCGCAGAGTCGCGATCATGCATATGCACGACCGCGACTTTTGGGTGGACCTGCACCCCTCTCTCTTTTTTTTTTTTTCTTCCGAAACTTTCAAAAATTATAACTTTTTATCCTGAACTCCAAATTTAACAAATTTAGTCTCTATGGAAAGCTTGAAGGAAGCTCTATAACTTCCATGAAGAACTCCACAACCAATTTCATCTCTAAAATGATTAATTTTCTAATCAAAGATTTAGCCCAAATAATAAATACTTAAACAAAGTCCTCAACTTTGAAAATTTCTATCTTTCAACTCCAAACTCCAATCATGTCATATTTTATATCGATGAGAAGATCAGAAAGTCACCTACAACTTTTATGAAGAACACAAAAATCAATTTGACTCCTAAGGGAGTCCATTTTCCGGTCAAAGATTCTGTCATCTAATATTCATGCTAAAACCATAACATAAACTTGTAAAAACCATAACTTATTATTCCTTGATCGAAAAATTGGATACTTTATGTCAAAATAAAGATCAAATCAAATCCTTCAACTTTCATGAAGAACATCAAAGCTCAATTAACCTCTAACTAGGTTAATTTCTCAGTCAAAGATTCAGTCATAATTAAAGTCAAAAGTCAACCATATCACACATAAACTTTGACTGATCATAACTTCCACTCCCAATATCGAAAAATTACAAACTTTATGGCTACAGAAAGCTCTTAACATAATCTACAAGTTTCCAGGAGACCATTTTCTCAAATTATGCCTAAATCAAAAGTCAACTTTCAAAGGCCAAAAAGTCAACTATTTCACAATTTTTCATATTTTCACACTTTCTCTTTTTAATTTTTACTATTTAACTTCGTTTCAATCAACTCATCTACTTATAAATATTTCTTATTTTTACTTCAAAATCGGGGTCCAACATTTCTCCCCCTCTTAAAAGAATTTCGTCCTCGAAATTCATACTTACTTAAATTCCAAGTAACTCATTCTTGCATAAATTTCTTTCTAAACAATGATCATCAATCACTTTCTTACTAATTTCTTTCCAAAACTCATAATCAATCACTTTTTTTTTATCTAATTTCCTCATCATACATATTCGCAATTTCTTCACAATTTTCTCTTCCTTAAATCACATACCACTCATATCATATCAAAACACTATATTCATAACTCACTGTTTCTATACTTATGGACACAAATCAATGGTCCATTTCTTAAGAAACCCTAATATGGTTCAATCATTGTGTAATCTTTCTCATAATATCATCATTCTTTCATCTATATCAATTCATCACAATTTCTCAAGAAATTCTAATCTTAAGTTCCTCAACACATTCCGAAAATCAATCATATTCTTAACACCCAAATCTAACCAATCACTTGAATTCGTCAAATAGTCATGCACATCAATTTCACATTCCTAAAGACAATCATATTTCTTTCATCAAAATCAAATGATCACTTAGCATATCCTCACTAATTCAATCTTATCCTCACACACTCTTATCAATCTTATATGCCCAGTTAAGACCCTAATACTGGGCTCTGATATCATAAATGTTGGGATCCGATTCGAGAACCGGATCCCAACCGGAAAAGCGGAAAGAACGAAGGAAACGAGGTGAATGGAAACGAAAAATTCGCATCGAAATTTCGAATCGGAAACAAATAGCGGAAGCCAATAGCAAAAACGAACTCGAATCACAAAGCAAGCGGAAGCAAAGCAAATGCGAATCGAATACAGAATCAAAACGGAAGCAAATCGGAAAGCAAAACAAATGTCCGACATCCGTGCAAAAATCATCTTAAAGAAGCGTCGCGTTGAAAACCCAAACTATCCAAATCCGGTATAATTATTTTTTTTTCTTTTTCTCATATTCATTTATTACATCTTTAGGCAATCTCATTCAAATCAAAAAAACAATTTCCACTCTTGGAAATTCATTCTCATGCAAATATCAAAACTTGCTCATATTCTTATATATCCGTACAAGTCCCAAAATACATTTTTATCCCAATTTTTTTTACAAAATTTTGGCAGCATAACGACTGCTTTTATCCTAACCCAAACCTGCAAAGTGTTCAAAACAGCACTTCTAAAAGCCCAATCAATCAAACAATCATCAAAATCAACCGGACCCTCCGTCTGGGATCTCAGCAGAAACAATCGCAATCCTAATTCTAAAACATTCTCATAATTGTAATTCAATCTACTATTCTCATAGTTCAATCTCATTCCCAAACTTATACACAATTCCATATACAATTTCATACTCTCATTCATAATCTTCATACATTCTGAAATACATCATAATCACTTAACGACAATTCAATCCATTTATAAAATATTTCAAATCTCAATTTATAATACAATGCAAACGATGCAAAAACGAACCAAACGTCTTCACATTCTTTCATCCGATCTTCTGCTCGAAACCTGGAGATGGGGATGAAAGGGGGGGTGAGCTCGAAAGCTCGTGGATAACACATTTATAAATCGACAAATAAGCAAAAAACATTTTTCATAAGCTTTTTGCCAAAAGGGCTTATTTTTCAAAATTTGTAACTTTCAAAACGGTTTCCTCAAACCTTTCAATTTTTCAAACTTTTCATAACAAAATTCACTTTTTCATTTCTCAATTTTAAGCATGAATGCAAAACACATAAACAAATCAAAAACACGTAACATATCAAAATGGTCTGGTTCGGTCTAAACAGAACGTACTGCACATTTCCGCATAGCGATCCTGTGCAGTCGTGAACAGAACGTACTACACTTTCTCGCATAACGATCCATTGTAGCCGTGAAGGGAGTCCGAAATCGGAGCTCCGTGCCACTAGCGGGCAGCCGGACGAAGGCTATAACGAATAGAGACAGTGCACTGACTCACCAAGGGACCTGACCAAACCCACATAACACATAACTTAAAACTGAAACTTTCAGATTGCCCGAAGGCACTTTTCGAAAATCTTGTTTTTCATCAAACACAAACAAACTCACAATTCACATAATTCATACAATTTAATTTATTCAATCAATCAATGCAACAATTTGCATAATTTATCAATGCATACACAACAAATGCATTTTCAGAAATTCCTATCGATTTTTCAAATCATTTAAAACAATGAATTTAAACTTATAATAATTTTCCAAAAATCATTCGGAAACGAATAAAGTACGAAAATCTTTTCTTTCACTTTCTTGAATTTTCGAAAAGTCATATATAACTTACAAATCAAAATATAAATATGCTACCCACCTCGAATTATTGCCAGAAACTTGATCCTAGCTCCAATTTGATCCTTGCTTCTTTCCTTCTTTCAAATAAAATTGACCTAAGCCATAATCATTCAAATTCCACATCATAATTTGCATAATTCTCAAAATTAACTATCGGAAATTCATAATCATCATATTTCTAAGCTTTCTAAAACCAGAATTTCTAAAAGCCCCAAAGTCCAAATTTGACCTAAACCAATTCACTCAAATTCAATCTCATAAATAACTTAATTTTCAAAATTGATGTCATAATTCATCAATTCATACTCATATCAAGATATCTGAACCACAAATTTCGAAAATCCCCAAATCTCAAAATTGGCCTAAACCAATTTATCTAAATTCAATATCATAAATCACAATTTCTTCAAAATTAACTTCATATTCCACAAACCCATATCATTATCTATAATTCTACACCAAAATATCACAAAATTCTTCATCACAAAATTAAGCCTAAACTTTAATCAAATTTTCATCCAAAATAAAACACAACCTAAAGCATATATATCAAAATCAACTTCATAAATCACAAACCCAAGTCCTTTTCCATGTTTCTAAACCAAAAATTCATCAAAATCTTAAAGCTCAAAATTTTCTCTTACCTCATTTCTCCTCCAATTTTCGGATTTCTTGGCTCATGAAGATGCTCTCTTCATTCTTCATCCTTTTCCTTCTTGGAAAAATCCCAAAAGCCTTAAGAATCAAGTAGAAAAATTGGAACTTAGATTTCTCTCTCATCTTTCCACCATAACCGAAACTTCTCCTCTCTTCTTTTTCTTATTTTCTTCTTCCTTTCTTCTGATTTTCCAGCCACTTTCGTGGCTTTATAATGCTTCAAACGACATCTCACCATGTGTTTAAAGCCATGTCATTTAAAATGTGATAAAAGACCAAAATGCCCCTAACATGTTATTTTATGTCATGATTAATTTCGGATCTGATTCACACTATCAATTTGAAGGAATTTGTCCAAACTTCCTTTTAGATAAATGTTCCTCTCAATCATACGAATCCAACGCCACTGACAGCGCTCAATTTGGATCACTACACCAAAAGTTATGCGCAAAACAGTTCAGGTATATCCATATTCTAACACATTTTCCATCTACGATTATTTCCTTCCAGAAATTTACATTCTTAATCCCAGATTTGAAACTCAATGTCTTCATAACCATTGTAGCCTTATGTCTCTAGTTTAATTCAAAATAAGAATCGCCTCATTTCGATTCCCAGATCAAAAGTTATACTCAAAATACTCTCAGATGTTCCTAATCCAAAAATTACACCCTAATCCGAACTTCCATTCATAATTCGAAGGTCTTAGGGGAAAAATTGACATTTCATTTCTCCTATGATTTGTAGCCCCTTATCTTATCTTTATTTCGCTTCAAGCATCACTTCAATCGGATCTTTACAGATCCCGAATTTCTCAAAATACTGAACTATGTTCGAAAAATTTCCTAACTCACTTTGATTAAATTAATCACCATTAATTTAATCTCAAAAAATCATCATATTTCTAAGCTTTCTAAAACCAGAATTTCTAAAAGCCCCAAAGTCCAAATTTGACCTAAACCAATTCACTCAAATTCAATCTCATAAATAACTTAATTTTCAAAATTGATATCATAATTCATCAATTCATACTCATATCAAGATATCTGAACCACAAATTTCGAAAATCCCCAAATCTCAAAATTGGCCTAAACCAATTTATCTAAATTCAATATCATAAATCACAATTTCTTCAAAATTAACTTCATATTCCACAAACCCATATCATTATCTATAATTCTACACCAAAATATCACAAAATTCTTCATCACAAAATTAAGCCTAAACTTTAATCAAATTTCCATCAAAAATTAAACACAACCTAAAGCATATATATCAAAATCAACTTCATAAATCACAAACCCAAGTCCTTTTCCATATTTCTAAACCAAAAATTCATCAAAATCTTAAAGCTCAAAATTTCCTCTTACCTCATTTCTCCTCCAATTTTCGGATTTCTTGGCTCATGAAGATGCTCTCTTCATTCTCCATCCTTTTCCTTCTTGGAAAAATCCCAAAAGCCTTAAGAATCAAGTAGAAAATTGGAACTTAGATTTCTCTCATCTTTCCACCATAACCGAAACTTCTCCTCTCTTCTTTTTCTTATTTTCTTCTTCCTTTCTTCTGATTTTCCAGCCACTTTCGTGGCTTTATAATGCTTCAAACGACATCTCACCATGTGTTTAAAGCCATGTCATTTAAAATGTGATAAAAGACCAAAATGCCCCTAACATGTTACTTTATGTCATGATTAATTTCGGATCTGATTCACACTATCAATTTGAAGGAATTTGTTCAAACTTCCTTTTAGAGAAATGTTGCTCTCAATTATACGAATCCAACACCACCGACCGCGCTCAATTCGGATCACTACACCAAAAGTTATGCGCAAAACAGTTCGGGTATATCCATATTCTAACACATTTTTCATGTACGATTATTTCCTTCCAGAAATTTACATTCTTAATCCCAGATTTGAAACTCAATGTCTTCATAACCATTGTAGCCTTATGTCTCTAGTTTAATTCAAAACAAGAATCGCCTCATTTCGATTCCCAGATCAAAAGTTATACTCAAAATACTCTCAGATGTTCCTAATCCAAAAATTACACCCTAATCCGAACTTCCATTCATAATTCGAAGGTCTTAGGGGAAAAATTGACATTTCATTTCTTCCTATGATTTGTATCCCCTTATCTTATCTTTATTTCGCCTCAAGCATCACTTCAATCGGATCTCTACAGATCCCGAATTTCTCAAAATACTGAACTATGTTCGAAAAATTTCCTAACTCACTTTGATTAAATTAATCACCATTAATTTAATCTCAAAAAATCACAAATTTCTATGAGGATGTAGATAATTATCTTAGGAATCCAACGCCACAAGAATCAACTCAATCAGATATCGGACGGAAAAGTTATAAGCAAAAGAGTGAAATATGTTCAGAAAGTTGTCTTTCTTAAACAAGTAGGAAAGTCGCGATCGTGCGCGTGCACGACCGCGATATCTGCATGGAACAGCGAAGTCGCGATCGTGCGCATGGACGATAGCGACAATGCGGTGAACCCGCAGAGTTGCGATCGTGCGTATGCACGACCGCGACTTTTGGGTGGACCTGCACCCCTTTCTCTTTTTTTTTTTTTTCTGAAACTTTCAAAAATTATAACTTTTTATCATGAACTCCAAATTTAACAAATTTAGTCTCTATGGAAAGCTTGAAGGAAGCTCTATAACTTCCATGAAGAACTCCATAACCAATTCCATCTCTAAAATGATTAATTTTGTAATCAAAGATTTAACCCAAATAATAAATACTTAAACAAAGTCCTCAACTTTGAAAATTTCTATCTTTCAACTCCAAACTCCAATCATGTCATATTTTATATCGATGCGAAGATCAGAAAGTCACCTACAACTTTTATGAAGAACACAAAAATCAATTTGACTCCTAAAGGAGTCCATTTTCCGGTCAAAGATTCTGTCATCTAATATTCATGCTAAAACCATAACATAAACTTGTAAAAACCATAACTTATTATTCCTTGATCGAAAAATTGGATACTTTATGTCAAAATAAAGATCAAATCAAATCCTTCAACTTTCGTGAAGAACATCAAAGCTCAATTAACCTCTAACTAGGTTAATTTCTCAGTCAAAGATTCAGTCATAATTAAAGTCAAAAGTCAACCCTATCACACATAAACTTTGACTGATCATAACTTCCACTCCCAATATCGAAAAATTACAAACTTTATGGCTACATAAAGCTCTTAACATAATCTACAAGTTTTCAGAAGACCATTTTCTCAAATTATGCCTAAATCAAAAGTCAACTTTCAAAGGCCAAAAAGTCAACTATTTCACAAATTTTCATATTTTCACACTTTCTCTTTTTAATTTTTACTATTTAATTTCATTTCAATCAACTCATCTACTTATAAATATTTCTTATTTTTACTTCAAAATCGGGGTCCAACAGTAGGAATGGGCTATTGGAATCACCACTCACTAGAAAGTCATCGCCATCGCCATATCTCTCATCTCTGTTGGTTAGTCATCTCCTCTATTTGCTCTTTGCTCTCTAATTAACTCTATACTCTCTGCTCGTCTCTCCTCTTTGCTTATTGTTGTCTTGCCATCATTGTTGCTCACCTATTTGCTTGTTTCTATTTGTTGCTGGTTTGTTTTCATTGCCACCATCACCCATCAGATATAGACTACAGTCTTCTCCTCAATAGTTTTAGTCTATAACAAGTTGAAACATAAATGTATAAAATGAATGTAAATTGAGATGAATTGGAAGTCTTTTTTTAAGAAAAATGAACATGCTAATAGAAACAAGTGCTCAAGTTGACAATGGTTCTTTTATATATTACAATATCTTTTTCTTTTATCAAATTTAGACATAATACTTTTGTTTAGTCTGCACATAACACGAAGTAGACATATAAAGAAAAAGACCAACATCTATTATTAAACTTTATTTTTAAAAATTGATTAAGTGCCTCTTGAATTACTAATAATTAAGTCTTATCTCCTAATGCTTTATCTATAGTCTTATGCTATATATGCAAAAAAGATGCAATTCAAAATTATAGAGCACAAGGAATTATTTTATAATTTATGAAATTTAAGAATTATTTTATAATTTTAAAATTATCTAAAATGACATTTAGTATTGATTAGTATCGATACCAATATCGTATTGTATAAAAATAAATTGATGTCGAGTCAATTATAATATTTAAAATATTAATTGTTAGCAATAAGTAAAAACTATAATCATTTTCCAAAGAATTGCTCATAATGATTTCACCCAAAAAGTGATTGTTTATACTATTATCATGCACCAAATTTTGTTTTGAACTAGTTTCCTAATGAATTCTACAAAAGATATCATGCATTAGATGGAGCTACTTCCTTGTAGCTGATGGACAAAAGGGATCCAACTTGCAAAAGTCCACATCCTGATTATTCTTGAAGTAGAAGGAGAATGAATTAAAGGAGAGATACATAAACAAAAGTTATTTAATAATAGTGATATATAAGTTAAACAACATAGTTTAAACAAAGTATTTGTTAAGCTCTATTACGATCTTTTCAACATCATTACAGAAAGAGGTAATAATTGGATTGATAAAACATAGATTGCTTTTTGTCTTGTAAAGCTTGACTTTTGAGCAAATTTACTATCCAACATTCCCTACAAAACATGACATCAACTCAGTACTAGTGGAATATGTACTTAAAATTTTGATATGACGAAAATAAAATGCCTATGTCAAGTCACGGCTCTTCACAATTGTGAAGCTCTTCAAGCTGGACTATGGACTATACCAAATTGTTAACCTGAGGTTTGAGAGTAGGTCACACCGTTTTAGGTTCATTGGTAAGAAAGACAGACATGGTAGGAAGATAGTAGAAAGTTCTTATTATGGAAAAGAATGAAAGATGTTGATATCCTTATATACAATCCAACATATTCGTTGTTTCCCTCCTCGAAAAGGCTCTCCTTTTGGCATGTGTCTTTTATGAACGAAAATACTATGCTTGGAATATGTTTTATGGAATGAGTTATAAGGTCTAACAACATTTACATTCAATAATTATGACAGTCCATTTGGCCAAGGAAGCATTTAATATTTTAAGCTAGATAATGACTAGAAGATAAAACATAAATCATATTGGATAAGTTGAATCCAAGATGAATAGAATTGAGAAGAAGACATGTTGAGCATATATGAAATGGTTACTTTTAGTGTGCATGTGAGTGAAGAAGAGCTGTTGTCCTTGCGAAAGTGGAAGGTTGTCATAATTTTATTTCTTAGGGTGATAAGATGTGTTCCCAATTCTAAATGCCTCATAAGTGTGGGTCTTTGGGACTTGTGGGTGATGTATTTTCGTGCCACTACAATGTCTCCATATTGCCATTTGCTTGGTCATAAATATAGATAACAGGTCACCCTTTTTCTCATCTGAATCTATAGATACTAAGACGTGCATACATACATACAATTCAAGGAGAGGCATATTAGGTAACATAGATCATCATTTTAACTTTCATTTAATAATTTCAAGTAATTTAGATTACTTAAAGGTAGTAGTCTCCCTCCCAGGTAGAAGAAGCCCAATTTTAGTCCTTTCTTACATAGATATCATAGAGTGTCTCTTATCGATGATCCAATAGGTTATATTAGATTATATCTATTGTTACAAAAACTTTGCAAAGAACTTTAAATTCACACACAAAATGAACCAAAATTTAAGTACGATAGTTCATTATTCAACTCAACCTTATTTAAGGTGTTTCCTACGAGGGCAAAGTAAACATGCAAAATTCACAAAGCCAACATAATATAATGGACAACAATAAGACGAGAAAGGTATACAAAGCTTTACATTAAAATTGTCAACCTTTATATTACTCTTAATTGATACAAAGGATAGAAAAGCTCCAACTCTCTCTAATTGAATTAAGTCTTTGCCCAAATGAGATATTTATAGGCTTTTGGAAACTTGTTAACAAAGTGGGCATAAGACCACTAAGTCACTAACTTAGTTGATGTTTGACATGCCCAACCGCTTTAGGCATTACTTTAGTGGGTGACTTACATATCTTACCATTATCCCACTCCTAAATAAAAGGAACGTGTGTCATTCCACTTCTTTGATGATTCATCCAACTAACTTTAACACACCATCCATAATCGTCATCAAAAGGTGAAAGGTTAGTCAAGTTCTAAGCCAATTCGCACATAATCTGACCAACGTGCACGTACAGTTGAGTTTATTCATCTATGGTCCATCATTTGAGCATAATTTCATCCTTAGTTCCATCAAAAATGTCTTAAAGAAGTCCAACTCACCCTGACCAAGTCAATCAACACCTCAGGATCCATCAAAACTAGTCGAAGTTCGAAACATGCCCGATCTTTCTTGGTTAAATTACCTTGATTCCTTTGACTTACCTTTCTCATACTTAATCTATGCTAGAAGTTGGCAAGGCTCACCAATAACTAGCAAAAAGAGTCCTATAATATTAAGGGGGTAGCGTATATCTTCTAGGAGCCCTAAAACGTTACCAATCTTAACCAACTCAGCCCAAGCCAATTGGGACCAACCCAAAATAACCAACAGTAAACCTATAATCTTAGGTAAGCATTATTTTCACCTCTCTACCAAAAATATAGTTAAAATCGTAGGAACGGAAACTCCTTGGTGCGGCACTTGCGAAGTGTCAGACGTGCCTTCGAAATCCACGTGGGCAAAAAGTTAAACGTGGCGAACAGAGATACATTGGAAGCGAAGAGAGTAGTAATTTGAGCATGAGCTGGCATGACACGTGCCAATCGTACACAATCTAAGCTAACCAGTAACTGACACTTACTAGGGGTGTGTGCATGTGGAAGTACTAACCTTTTTTTGCTCTGTTTTTTGTTTCTTTTAATTTTTAGTTTTGCTTGGAAGAGAATGGATTTGGAGAGAGGTGCGTTCCCCAGTAGGAGTTGCTCTTCTGCAACTTGTTCTTCGTCTTCTTCGTCGAGCCTGTCTCCCTCGTTGGCTGCTGATCCGATGGTACGGATAGAGCTGGAGGCAGCGGAGGTGCTTGCTGATCTGGCGCATTTTGCTATGAGAGAGGCTAACGTCGTTTCTTCTAACAGTAAATGGGGTTGCAAAGGCAAGCGAGCTAAGAAGCGAGTCAAGACTGAGTCTCCTCTGTCTGACTCAGCTTTCATTCCTGTTGACGCCGCCACTCTGCGTTCTCATCTCGTTCCGGTTAGTTATTCAATTCTGTTGTGTTTATTTGTCTTTTATTTTCATTCGTATGTGGAAGCATTTTACTAATTTAAGTTGGAACGCTCTGTACATAGGAAAATAATGGTAATGGCAGGGTTGTGTTAAAGATATTATTATTATTAAAGATTGGAAAACAGTGGCCAACAAACTGTTGTAATTGACACTAATTTTATACTAAATACAGAAGGATCTTAAAGAGAGGAGTCGCTTTCAGATCCTTAAAACTGGAGAATTAGATTTAAGTTGTTTGGATAATGCTAGAGACGTAGTACGATGACAAAGAAATTTAAAAAACATTTTAAGTAGAATATAAAGGACGGATGAAGCTAGAATAAGAATTTGCAAGGAGTTGAAGAACACAAATTTATGGTGGTTGATTTAGGCGTGTGTGTGTGTGTGGTCAATCTTGCATTGGGACTTTTGCTTGGTGCATACTCTAAATGAAAACACAAAATTGCAGAACTTCATTCTAAAATTAAATTGTCTTTATCTTCCTTTTTAATGATCTCAACTTACCAATTCACTTCATCGAGAACGTGCATTGTGCCATGCGCGGCCTACCATTCTTATTTCCGTAAATCGTAAATCGCCAAAAGTAGGCTATATTTGGTTGACGACTTTATAAATATATTGATCTATTGCAGGATGAAACAGAAGCAGATCAGCAGCTTTGTGAGCCGTCGGGCAAAAATCTATTGTTAAATCAAACACAGGGTGAAACTGACGCAGATATACCTGAAAACAGTCGTAAAAAAACTTGCCTATCTTTTGGAGGTGGCAGGTCTAGACAAAATTTGACCGAGGTAAGATAACTTCATTTGTTGCTAGTCTGCTCCATTCCAATTATTTTGAGCCAATTGAAGCTTTCCTATATAGGCTGAAAGAGAAGAGCGAAGATTGCGTAGGATATTGGCAAATAGAGAGTCAGCCAGACAGACAATTCGCCGCAGGCAGGTAGGTTTTCTTTACTGGAGAAGAAACTATTCTGCTTTTAACAAGTTCCGGATTCATAACTTGGGTCTTGATACATTAAAATCTGGCTATCTTGTTGGCTTTAGCGACAAATGGTCATCATATTCCTTATGTATTGCCATTAACATCATTTTTCTGAAAATTCCTTACATGTGTTGGCAGTGCTCACAGGTAATCTAAGGCTTAGCTAAGGTGAAGCTTTTTTTCCCCACCACAAGTTGGCTGCCCAACAATTTAATATCTGCAAATCACTGATTTGGAATGAATATTATTAAAATATTGAAACTCATGAAAATTGTTTCAAATGTCAAGATTTGCACTCAGCTTGAACAGTACTAGCCAACCTAAATCTGGTTGTCTTAATTGAGGATCTGTTGTTAGTTAGATGGCACTTTGATGCCTCATTAACTTAAAGATAATAATCATCTAGTTTCATTTTAGGGCCTTGAATCCGACTCTTTTCATCAGGTCATTTTATTCTACCTGTATGGACTATGCTTTTACAGAACAACGCCGACAAAGCATTCGCAAGTGCTGTGATGGAGATCATTTCCTTTAGAAACGGAAGCTATTATTATATCTTAGCTTTAAGAAGTTGAGGCAATAAATTTGATCTGCTTCAGAAGATTTGGAATATATGTCAAGGGTGCATTTGGTCATTTCAAATGTTATTTGTTCAACTTACGAATTCAGTTAGGTTATGTTTTATTTTTGAAGCGTGCAATTTGTGTCTATCATGGTTAATTGTTTTCCATGAGATTCATTAATATTTTCCTGTTCTCAGGCTCTCTGTGAGGAGTTAGCCAGAAAAGCTGCTGATCTATCAAGGGAGAACCAAAATTTAACAAAGGTAAACTGCACTCTATTCCGACAGTTTTACCATCTTTTTTTGTTCTTGTAGTCAATAAATGGGAGTTTTTCTTACAGTTGCTTGGCTTGGCAGTTTTTCATATCAATGTCTTATCTTTTACACATTTATATTTTGTAGAAATTACTTAAGTTATGTTGTTATGTATAATGTATCACTTACTTATTTGATGAATTTTTTGCCGAGAAGGAAAGGGAGTCAGCCTTGAAAGAGTTTCAATCACTGGAGACAATAAACCAGCAATTAAAGGCACAGGTTAGTTATTGTTTCCTTTGTTGTAGAATTCAATCTATTATAAGTCAGATTGCCCTTTTAAGCATGATAGTTTTATCACCTCATTCTATACTTTAAGTTTGTCTTTTGTAGATGGCTAAGTTGATAAAACCTGAGGTGGAGGAGTCTGCAGGAAACTTCATGTCAGCCTATGGTGAGATGCGTAGCAGCCAGGGTATGAACTGCCCAATGCTGTTATATAAACATCACCCCTTTTCATCACTTTTCTGGCCTTCAAGGATGCAATCTTTAAATCCTGCCCAATCACGTCACATGCATCAAAATGAAGTTATTCCATCAAGCATTCCTTTTAGCGGAAAGCTTGATTCCTATCAGCAGCGCCAAGAAATCTCTGTTAATGAGAATGGTGCAAGAACTTTATATTTAGTATCCAGTCCTTGGTTCTTCCCAGAACCTGAACACAGTAGTAGACTCCACTCTCAGACCTCCTCAGGCTTGAAGCATTTGCAAAATGGAACTACCGTTAACAAGCAATGTAGGGATAGTAAGTCATCAACAACAGTGACATTTGCAGAGAGTGGACATCTCTCTCTGGCATTAAAAGTCAAGAGCTCAACAGAAGTTGGGTTGTCAAATGACCTAAGTGAGACACCAAGGTTTCCCCCAGATGGAGGTGTTCAATGTGCGGGGATGCCTACTAAAGAAATCTGGTCCCGTTTAATGCCTTTTTCTGTTGAGCATGATAATGAGCTTCAGTTAGAGCATACTCCACGTTCTGCAGGTGTCTTTGCTAAAACTAGTAAACTAATAAGCGCTTTAAAAGAAAATACTCAAGATGCATTTAAGCTCCATAGCAAGAAACGGATGGATGCAGCTTCAGCAGCAGAGGCAAGGAGGAGGAGAAAGGAACTTACAAAGCTTAAGAATCTCCATGGCCGTCAGTGTCGGATGAATTGTTGAGATTGTTAAAGTTAGACGTGGATGCTTCTTGCTGACTCTACTTTGGGAATATGGCTATTGGACATTTTTCAAAATAATAGGACACCCACCTTTGAAGGTTTCTGATTCTTTTGCATCTCTGTGACTGCTTTAAGTTTGAAGGTAGAAGGCTCTTTTTCCGTCATCTGCCAGGTACTGGATGCAGGCTTCTGCAAATTTCAATAGTGTCACTTCCTTGTATAAATAGCTTGACATGGTGAATATGTTATGAAATAAAATGAAGAAGAGAAGAGAGGGGGAGAGAAGGAGAAGAGAAGAGTCCAGAAGAACAGAGAGAGAGAGAGAGAGAAAGGAGAGAGAGAGAGAGAGAGAGAGTCACATACACACAAACATTGCCTAATTTCTGTCTGAGAGAAACCGTTACAACTATATTTATACTAGTTACAGCTGTATAACAGCTATCGAGAATATTTTTCCGTAACATTTCCTTCCCCTTTAGAAAACCTTGACCTTAAGGTTATGGAGGTTTACAGAATGGACAAAAAATAAACAACCATGTGAACTTGTTTTCATCAACTTGACCACTAAGGAAAAGTATCTGCCCTCCCGTAGTAGATTTCCCAGCATCAACATGGCCAATAAACACCACATTCAAATGTCGCTTCTGTTGATTTTCCATCTCCTCTAAAGTTCCAACCACCTGTGGAGCAGATACTTCTGTAGCTTTCTCCACTTTTGAATCAACATGCTGTTGCTGATAGTTCAAAGCAGTATTGTCTTTTGGATCTTTCTCCGTTTTATCCCACTTGTCTACTTCTTCGGTCCTAGAATTTCCTTCTGGTTTAGACAACCCGTCAACAACTTCTGATGAATCAAGCTGCAAAGAGCTAATCTCTTCTTTAATATCTTTATATGGTTCAGAGAGCCGACCAGTTTTACTCATCTCATCTTCCGTCACCCTCTCTGAACTACTCTGGGACATCGGGTCTGTTGAACTGGCGTCTCCTCCAATTTTTTGTAACGATTGTATAATCATACTTCTAAACTCTGTCATTTTCCTTTCTACCTTGTCTATTCTGGTATTCATTTCTGAAAACATTCTTTCCATGGAAGTTCTTAAGCTTTCCTCCATCCTTCTAAGGTCTGCGCTCCTGGTGTTATCTGCCATCGTTGGTGTTTACAGAATCGTATTCTCTGATACCAAATGTTATGAAATAAAATGAAGAAGAGCAGAGAGGGGGACAGAAGGAGAAGAGAAGAGTCCAGAAGAACAGAGAGCGAGAGAGAGAGAAAGGAGAGAGAGAGAGAGAGTTACATACACACAAACATTGCCTAATTTCTGTCTGAGAAAAACCGTTACAACTATATTTATACTAGTTACAGCTGTATAACAGTTATCGAGAATTTTTTTCTGTAATAGAATATAACTGTAGTGTAGACATTTCTTCTCTTTTCATCAGAGAGCGGTTATTTTGGTATAAAACTGTGAGCAGCGAATATTTGTCCTGAACCATGACTACGATGGCAGTGCTATTTTGAATGGTTGAGTTGGAATATACATAGCACTTGGGTTAGTTTGGTCTATTTCAGCTTTAATTTAATAGGTTAAGTTCGACTTAATTGAATTTTGGATTAGGTTAGAGTTTAAAAGGTTGGTTCAAGCTCATTTCAAAAGTGATTGATTCAAGCTTGCTCAAAAGTTTCCTTGTCTGTTCATTGTTTTGGAAAATGTTATTTTTGGTGCTAGGGTTTGGATTCATGTCTGAATTAATGAGTTGCATATTTTTGAGTTGTAAATTACTAAATTAGAGATTCTATGAGGAAAAGAAAAGTCAAAAGAAGGCTTAAGAAGAATTGTAAGAAGGTAATTAAGAATGATACGGTTATGTTGAAAATTATTAGGATGTGATCTTAAGCAAAAATTTTGACGTATTAAGATATGGTAAAGAATTTTAGATAGAGGAGCCTTTCTCCTTTTCATATATTTTAATTTTTTGAATTTTATTTCTTATATTTGATCTAAACATTTAATAGTTAATATTTTTTCGTAGGTATGTGGGCCAAACATTTTATTGTAATGGTTTATTTCTTTTATTTTGTTTATATATTTAGTTACTTATTTTATTTTATTTTCATTCTGTATTGTTCTATATTTATTGAATTATTAATTTTATACTTATTTTAATATTTTATTTGTATATATGTATTTAATTTTATTTTTATCACAAATTTTTATAGTATCTTTTATTATTTTATTTTGTATGTATTCTTTTATGTGTATCTATTCAAAATAATCTTTCTAGTAATTAAGGATAAGATTGCATATTTCTAAATTTCTTCATGAAACTTTTGCAAACTCTTGGGATAGAGTCAAAGTCGAAACTGTTGGTGATGATCTATTGCTATGCCTAAGATAGAAAGGGCATTCAATTAGACATGATTTTGAAAAAAATCTTCTTTTGTTCAACCTTATCTTTGATATAGGGATTTGTGATACCTGTGGCATACTCCAAAGTGCATTTTCAACACTGATCCTTAAAACGGTAGTCAATTCCTTTTCTGAATATAGTCGCATATAAAAGTGATGCAATTTTCTGATTTCTGATATGGGATTGGTTGGTTTTCAACTTTTCAAAAAATTTAATATTTTGGCAATATTGAAAAGAAGTGACAACATTATATAAGTTGGTTCAAGTTAGTTTTAAAAGTCTCAATTATTATGTTTTTGCCTGTGAAGATTTATGAGATATGTTTTAAAGATAAATTAAATTCAAAAAATTATTTATTGAAAATATAATTGAAGAATTATTGTTGACTTGAAGCGCAATATATATCTATCACTTATTTAAAAATGATTGGTAAATTTTAAAATTTTAATTTATAAGATATTTTATTTATTGAAATGCTATAATTTACCTGTACTTATTTTATGTAAGACTCATATGATTAATTGTATTTATAATGAATTTAAATGTTAATAAATTTTGATTATTTAATTAAAAGTTTTAATAAAAATTTGGTTTAAAATATATATTATTCTTCTTATTGTAAATATGACATCGAAATTAACGTCTATATTAATTAGAATTTGTCTATTTTCTCTATCTATAGCTTTTAAAAAATTTCATCCATATCGCAAGTTTCTATTGTAAATATTTCTAGCTTTAAATTGGCTTTTCCAAGTTTTGTTTATTGGAAAAGGGTGCTTAATTATTTGAAAGAAAAGACAGGTTTGAATCTTATTTTGCTTTTTAAATATGAGATGCATGCACAAATTACTGGAGAAATCATTATTTAGAAGCGTTTATAACTTTATTAAATTATTTAGAAGGAAGGTAATTTTATAGACTAATAATCATTTGATTTTATTTATAGAGCATTAAATACTTATGTAAAGATTGGTGAGGAATCATCATCTATATTAGTTTTTTCAAGAACTAGATGAAGTATATTAGAACAAAGTTGAAGATTTAACAAATGCTGTTAGATAAAAGTCATACAATCAACAGTACACAAAAGCCATATAATTAGCTAAATGAAAGTATTAATTATAGAGGAATATAGATAGAAATTTAGAAAACATAGTAGCTTAAGCTTAGACTTTAGTAGCTAAAAATCCAAAGATTCGTATCTCCAGAATTTAAGTTGACCTCCAATTACTTCTTAACAGCTTCTTTGATCCAATAAATAATTTTGTCAATGAAAACATATTTTTGTAAGTACATTGCCTTATGAAGTGTGTTGTTCATTTCCTTCTACAAGGCATAACATATAAAGGATGTTTATAAAAAAGACATAATCTTTCTCGTTGAGTAGTTCATATTAATGGCCAAATCAATCATACCTTGCAATTCTCTTGCTAAGCAAATAATATAGAACAACTGTCATATTTTATACCAAAGAGTTTGAGAAAAAGAGCATTGAAAAAGTAAGTGGGGAATGGATTCAAGCAATTGCTAATAAAGAGCATATAACTGATGTAAGCTCAGTTGATTATATTTTTGCTACATATGAGATGCTTAATTACTAACCAATAAGTGAATGAAGCTTTGGGAATTAGGTATTTTTCCAAACTAGATTTGCTCAGCATATATTTTGGAATTGAGGTATATAAATCTCCAAATAAGACTTACTAGTAAAAGTGTTAGAGCTATGTCGCATCCAAATAGTAAAGTCAGGGACATTAGGATTATGTTGTACAATTACAGTTTAGCTTCACAGATAATCCTCTTAAATTGCAAAATCATGTTCCACCATTGATGCCTTCCCCGACCTTAGCATTAAGGAGAATCTAAGAACTTATATTTGTCAATTTAAGCCTTAGGTTCCCTAAATTGCACCAAAAGTCAAACCAAATTCACAAAGTTTTGCTAGGAAAAAAATTAAGCATATCTCTTTATCACAACATCTACAACAAAGTCCATGAACGGTATCCGTTTGCTTTTAAATCCTAAAAATTGGAGTTTATGAGATAATATACATGTATTTACTTAAGTCAAATTGCCTCCTTATTATTGAACAACCTTCATACTCTAAGCAACATTAGGTTCATTAATTTTCATGCTGAACTGCCCTGAACTACCTTTATGCTTAAGACAATATAAGTTAGATCACTTCACCTTAGCTTAAGCAGAGTTGCTAGCATCTCCGATTCGTAAGAAAATTTTTAACGATCTTTTAATTTCCTTGATAACCTTTTTAGGGAGAACTACAAGAGAATTTCAATAGACATGAAAATTAGAGAATATCAAGGATATAAGTTGCACACGACTAATATAAGAAAGAAAGCGATTATGCCAATTAACAATTTGTTTTCTGACTAATTCTATAAGAGGAAGGTAGTCCTTGAAAGTTAATTTATTAAAAGTGATAGTTAAGTCGAGATATTTGAAAGGAGCTTTCTAAACTTGCAACCTTGCAATATCATCAAACATAGAAACAATTTGCACACTAGCATAAATGTAAAGAGTGATTTTGTTATGATTAAGATTCAATCCTGACATCTTAGAGACAAGAATTTAGAGATGACATTAACATCTTCAAAGAATTCTGGTCAGCTAAAAAAAAAACAATAAGTCATAAGAAAAAGTTAAAATAAAGATCCCAAGTTGCTTACATTTGTAATAGAATCATATAGAATTTGAAGACTTAATCCTATAAGATATTAATTTGGTGAGGACTTATATAGCCAAATTGAACAGTTAGGGAGATAGGAGATCCCCTTATCTTAATCCTTTGACACTATTAAGAAAAGAAATTTTCCATTAATTAAAATACTGTGAAGTGGAAGAGATACAAGTTTGTATTTATTTATAAAGAGTTTTAGGAAACCAAAAACATAGAGGCTATTCACGATAAAGTTCAAATCCAATTTTCTTACTCCTAAAGAACTCTTGAATTGTTTCCACTACTAATTCACTAGTTATATGTCATGTGCTTTGAAAAACTAGAACAATAAACCCATTAGGACCAGGATATTTGTTGGGGTTTAGGCTAAAAAGGGCAGAATTGATATCCAAAAAGGAGAAATGATTGGTTAGATAATTAGACATTACCACATCTAAGCTATAATTAGTGAAATTCCTTAACTTTTTAACATAAAATTTACATTGGCCAAGTTCACCAAGGAGGGATGTAAAATAGTTGAATGATAAGGCATTGATAGATTCTTGATCCTTGCATATGTTCCCATTATGATTAATAAAGGAGTTAACCCTATTGCAATTCCTGTGAGAAAAAAATAGAGTTAAAAAAAAATGGAGTTAGAATCGCCATCTTTAAGTCAAAGGATTATCGCCTTTTATTTCAATAAAGAATTGTGTATTGGAAGTGCATAAGAGCAATCATTAAGAGCAGATTGCTGTTGATTCCTCAATAAAATATTTGAAGGTTCCTTATAGCATTCAGTTTGTCAATTTCTAAACGACTCTTTAAAAACCTTGATTTATAACTTAGTGTTAGGATAAAGTCTTCTATTATGAACTTTGAGCTCTTTCCTTATGGCTTTTAACTTGACCATTAATTGAAAGGATTTATAGCCTATAACCTCTTTCTTTAAAGATATTCTCACTACCAGTCCGAAGTCATTTTCTTTAAATAAGTTGTTATTAAAGTAAAAAGACGCTTTAAAAGAGGGGGGAAAGGTGAATAATTTTAATAAGGGAGCGATCAATATGGGGGAGCTGCAAAGCATGCAAAGCTAAATGGAAAATTTGCTCATCCATAAGTTGTCTGTTAGAGCTCAATCGAGCTCTCTCTTGATCAACCAAACACCTTGGTTGCTTTATGTAAAGAGTTGAACCACATAATTTAAATCCAAGACCTCAAATAATCAATAACTAGAATAAACTCACTAAGAAGAGATTTATGAGTTTTGCATGTCGACTTCAACCTCATAAAGATGTAAAATATAGTTCAAGTCGTTAATGAAAAGCCAAGGAACTTATATACTAGCATGTAATGATCTCAAGTCATTCCATGAGTGAGCCCTCTAGACAACAAAATTTGTTAATTAAAAGATATAAACCTTAATAGGAGAGGAGCAACAAACTATAGAACAAAGGTGATTCATTTAATTTAATATGAATAAACAAGGATTTTGAATTAAATCATATTGGTAGGCTACTACAATACGCCCATTGTAATTGTTATAATGGTTTAAAAGAACTCTCAACTTATTACCCTAAAAAAGGAAAACAATCATCAAGCTTGTTTTCTTTTATTCTGATTTTCAAGACACTCAAAAGGATCACTTTTTTTAATTAAAAAATTCTTAATTATTTGTTGTTTGAGAGGAATACTGATTCCTTTATTAGCTTCATGTTATTTCTGGTTTGGAATATTAGAGGAATCAATATTCCTCTCAAACAACAAATAATTAAGATTTTTTTACTCTAATATTCCAAACCAGAAATAACATGAAGCTAATAGAGTAAGAAAAGACCTAATTAGAGTTTCCTCTGCTTGTCTTCCTTCTTGACTTCCTCTAGATATCAACAAAAGATACTAATGTGAATCATTCATTTGAAAGACCAAACTTGTTCCCAATTTCTAAAAGAGGAGCGCCAAACTTGTTCCCAAGTTTTAAAAGAGGAGGATCAGGGAGAGAGTCCTCTTGAAGATTCTGGTCCAATTCAACGGACACTATAGAATAGGTACATTTTTTAATTCCGAATGTTTAATGTTGTTAACTAGTTGGATATCATAATGTGAGGTATTAGTCTTCTCAGGTGTAGAAGAAGAGTCCTTACCACCTTTATTATCAATCTCTAGATTATTGGAAGATGACTTTGTTAGAGTAGTGCCCTAAAGGCAATCGCTTTTAGCGCGTTTTGTACAAAGTTGTGTACAGACTTTATGAATAAATAAAGAAAGACATATTTCATTAATTTGATGTTCATTATTTATGAACTGATTTTGATCAGTAATCAAATTAATGAAGTCCATGATACATGACATAGCATGAAGGAAATTGTGATGTGATCATACTACTGAGATTCCTATCATGTGCAATTATGTCAATATCTAAATTATCCCTAGTCGTAGGAATACTAAAACTGAACATCGGTAATCCAGAAAGACTAGCACATCTCAAGCTCCTTGATTTGATCAAGCAGTGGATCTCAGAAACTGTAAATATGAGATATTTAGGGTTGAGATGTGGATGCTTACTAGAGGTAGTAAGTACATTGGATGACCTGCTATGAGATCATCACATTGATGTCCTATTCTAATGTCAGTGATAATCTCATCATAGCAATGGTGCAAGTATCCTTAGACTTGAGGTACTCAAGGATATCTTGGATACTGATTCTGTGCTTTGACTCCATTCCTTGTTGTCTTACAGAGGTCGCTCGTAGGGTGGTGCTTGGATACAGTTTGAGGTATTCGAAGGTAATTGAGTAGCCAATAGATGATTCACCACTTCTGTGATAGTAGAAGATGATACCCATGGCCTCTTGTCAGGGTCATTACTTGGAAATCTCTTATCAGAGTACATATGTCATGAAGAGTGTCTTCATTGACATATTAAGTAATGAGTCCCAGGACAAGAACTGAAATCACTTGGACTAGATTTGACATAGTCAGTCTAGTAAAGAGTTGACATTTTGCCAATACTCATAACCAAGTGGGGTATAGCATGGTGAAAGGACTAATTGCACGGTAATTGTCTATGGAAAGGTTCGTGATATGGTTCATGATGAATATATATTCATTCGTCAAACCAATTACTTTCCGGTCAATTGAGGGTCATGATGTGTTGCTAGATACCGCTCATGACTTGCTTGGATTAAGTGTTGATTTAAGTGACCAACATAACCAGGAACCTAATGGGTCACATGCATAAGAGTGACTCGGAGAATTTGTAAAATAGTTTTGGACAGAGTTCCAATATATGGAGAGCAAACGGATTAAATGGATCCCGATGAGATCGAGATATGTCCCGATGAGATCGCGACATCGATATTGCTGAAAAAGGTTTTCGGTGGTTTTTTCATACCGGGACCTGGTAGGCCGGTAGGACCGACCTCAGTGTGACTGGACCATCTCAGCATTAATATACATATATATATCATATTAATTAATTAAAGAATTTATATATATATATATATATATGCAACGTGGAAGAGGGAGGAGATGAAGCTTGTCTTTACTTTATATATATATATATAAAGGCCATATGTGGAAGGCTACTCATCTAAGCATTTAATGTCCTTAAAATTGTAAAAGACAAATGGCATTTGATGAGTAGAAGAGAAGGTGTCGTTGGTTTTAAAAGTAAGGAGAAAGGATTTTGTGAAAATCCAAGAGAGGAGAAAGGATTTTGTGAAAATCCAAGAGAGAAGTTTGTTCTCTCATCAACGATACTCATCTCCAAGTTTCATCTTCAAGCTTCTTCATTTTTCTTCTTCATCGTTTCTCAAGCTCTCCAAGGACAAAGGTAAGAGCTAGCAGTCTTTAATTTATTTTAGCTATTCCCGGGTCAAAGGGTTTGTCCCGGTTAGGTTCTCCGATCTCTGCGTGGATACCGTTAGAGACGGTCTCCTTTGGTCGTTTTGGTTTGACTTTGTTATATAGTCACATGGATCCTGGCTTTCGGGAAGGTCCCGGAACAAAAATTTTTGTTTTCCGCACATTGTTACTCACGGGCTTTAAGCTCACCCCTACTTTCCTCCCCATAAGCAGGTGATGAGCAAGAGAATGAGTAGTCAAGGGCCAAGACATCACTCCACTTTTGAAATGTTGTTGTAATTTTAACAAATATAGTAAACCAAGGTTTTAGTTGCATTTTGAGCAATTTATTGTCCATGTATCTTTTGTATTTTTGGGATATTTTTGAAACATTCATGTATTGGGGGCTTGAAATGCCAGCTAAAGTTTTGTAAAACTACGATCTTTTGATACTAATGGTTTATGATTTTGGTTTCACCCATGTTTCTTAAGGTTACATAGGGGAAAAATTCGTGTGCCGACTTCTGGGATATTTCTGGGTTGATGTGAGCTGATTTAGGCAAAACTGTTTTCTTGGAAGTTATAGATGATCTTTCTAGCTTTCCAACGATATAAAGTTTGTAAATTTTGGATATAAGAGTTGAGAGATATGAGCATTTCAAGTTGTAATATTGCATAGGATGTGTGTATGTGACAGCTATGGAGATTGATGTCAGTTTGACTTCTGTATCGTCTTAGATTGACTTCTGCATCGTCTTAATTTGACTTCTGTATCGTCTTAGTTTGACCTCTGTATCGTCTTAGTTTGACCTCTGTATCGTCTTAGTTTGACCTCTATATCGTCTTAGTTTGATCTCTGCATCGTCTTAGTTTAACCTCTGCATCGTCTTAGTTTGACTTCTGCTTCGTCTTTGTTTGACCTCTGTTTCATCTTAGTTTGATCTCTGCTTCGTCTTAGTTTGACCTCTGCTTCATCTTAGTTTGACTTCTACTTCGTCTTAGTTTGACTTCTGCTTTGTCTTAGTTTGACCTCTGTATCGTCTTAGTTTGACTTCTGTATCGTCTTAGTTTGATCTCTGCATCGTCTTAGTTTGACCGTCCTAGTTTGACCTTCTACATCGTCTTAATTTGTATCGTCATCTTCTGTTCATTTTTTATCCTTTTATAGGCTGAATCTCGCTTTGAGTTCTTCATGAAAGTTGTAGATCGCAAGGTCCTCTTTAAAACCGTTGAAAACCAAAGTCAATCCAACATTTTTAGTGGGAGTTATGGCAATTACTCCAAGATAGGTATAATCTGATTGATGGTATAAACGTGTTCGATTCTTTCGGGTGTAACTTCCTCATCCGACCTCCAAATGAAGTGATTCTTGAAGCAATAGATTCCTAACATCTTTGTTGTCTTTACATGAAAATTTGTATCTTTTGGAGTTGTTTTGAGGAAGTTTTCATTAGAGTAAGTGAGAGGTCGGTTGGGAGAGCATGATTGGTGTATGAACACACTTTAGCTTTTTAAGTTTATCTTGAGCTTTAAAACTACGATTGAGATGATTCTTGCTTCAAAGCAAACTAGAGGCTTAGAGCTACAATTTCTTTGAAGAAGTCAAGTTGTATTTCAGGTGATTGACTGGTGTGGGCACACCAACCTTGTGGAATGATGGCAATAACCCTCCAGGGTAATAAGCACAAGGTTTATGACTCCGGTTATTGGGCTCTAAAAATGAGGTCTAACAACAGAGAAGTTTCAGAAAGACTTGGACTAAAACAAGCCACGATCGTGACAGAAGCGAGAGAAGACAACCCACGATCGTGGCCAAATTGCCACGATTGTGACAGAAGCATTAGACTTAGCCCATGCTTACATTGCACACTGGAAGAGAGCTTAGATGTGGCAACACACACTCAAGCATCAACTTAAAGGAATTATCAATTGAGAGAAAGAAAATTTTAACTATCTTTAATGCTAACCTAATCGATTATGAATTACTGGATTATTAGTTCTGGACGATCCTAGGATTGATTATTCTCTCTTGAGTTATAACTATTAACCCTAAATTATAAACCCTAATTAGATTATAGAAGTTGCAATTTCTCAATTAACAACCTATCCAAAACCCTGATTAGATATGAAGTTGTCTAATAAACTATCGAAAACTTATGCAAGATCTCTCTTCACACAATTTACTGATTTGATTAATTCTTGTTCTAATCACCTAACTCTCACTAGCCTAATTTAATTATTTTTTCATTGGATTCACGCTCTCAATTTATTATCGAATTATGCACGTCAAGAATTAAATCACAATAAATCCAAATAAAACATAAATAATCATGTTTCATTAAATCAAAGATAAAACCCCAAAGGTGAGTTTTGAACATCATCAACATCTAAAAATCTTATCATCAACTATTATTCCAATTCCATATAATAATAAAACTAAAAATAGTAGGAAATACGAACTGAAAGGACAACGGGAGGCAATGACATTGGGAAACTTCTGATCGTGGAAGTGCATTGAGTCAGCTTCTTCTCCTATTCTCTTTTCCTTCTTCTCTTTCTCTATCTCTCGATAATTCTCTCTAGATTTTCTCTAAAAGTGGTTGATGAAAAAGCTCTCTTCTGTCCCTTTGTCTTATTCTTTAAATATTTTTTGTGTTCTGAGCAGCCCTAGGATTTTTCTAAGGTCTAAAATGTCCAAAAATCCTTCAAAATTTGACGTTTTTTAGTATCTGCATGTCTGCTAGATATAGGCCACTACCATGGCGCTGTAGGCCACAATGGTAGGCCACATTTAAGCCTTTTGTCACGATCATGACATGTCAGTTATAATCGTGGGCCATTTCTTGGGCTTCTGTCACAATCGTGGCATACGGGCCATGATCATGGGCCAAATCTAGTGCTTCTGTCAAGATCATGGCCTGTTATGCCACAATCATGGCCTGTTGTTCGGCTCGAGTGCCTCTGAAACTTCTCCATTCTTCGACGTTGACCCTGAAACACTAACCAAACATTAAGGTACCTTAACAACATAATAATTAAGCTCAAAGACTTGTATTAACCCATAAAATCACTTAAACACAAATAATTAACAAACTAACACCATTCTAACCTAAACACACATTGAACGATTGAATTAACAATTAAATACATATTAAACTAAGCCCTAAAATATGGTGCAATTTACACTTATCATCCGATCTTGTACAGATCATATCAAACATTAAACTTCTCACTGCTGATGCATATGGCACTTAAGACATCTCCATCCTCTCTTCTTTATTGCTAGGATTTATTTTAGAGGATAACTTGAAATTAATAGGAAGAGGGGTAGAAATTGGATTACAATCTTTTAAGTTTAAATGTCATAAGATTTTCTTCAAATAATTCTTTTGAGAAAGACAAATCTTCCTGTTACTTCTGTCTTGGTGAATTTAATCTCTAGAATCTTGTTTGCTACTCCCAAGTCCTTCATATCAAGTTTCCTAGCCAATTAGGCCTTTAACTCTTTGAGATGATCTTTTTTTAGGCCTGCTATCAATATGTCATCTATATACAATAACAAGATAATGAAATCATTTGTACCAAACCTCTTGAAATATGCACATAGATCTGCTTTAGTTTGTTCTATCCAAGGCTCATAATGAAGGAATCAAATCTCTTGTACCTATACCTTGACACTTGCTTTAGATTGTACAGAGATTTGTTTAACCTGCAAAGCAAGTTCTCCTTTCCTGCTTCTTCAAAACCTCCTGGTTAGAACATATAAATTTCTTCTTCAAGATCTCTATGAAGAAAAGCTATTTTTACATCTAACTGTTTAAGATGTAGATCAAATGTAAAACACATTGCCAAGACTATTCGAACTATAGTGAGTCAAACCATAGGGGAAAATATTTCATTGAAATCAATCCCTTTCTTCTGAGCATATCCTCACCACCAATTTTGCATAATATCTTTCCACTTGATCTTCACCATTTCACTTAATCTTGAAAACCCATTTATTTCCAATAGGCTTTCATGCATGTGGTATATGGCACTAGTTCCCAAGTTTTATTCCTATTAAGAGCTTCAATTTCTTCCTGCATTGTTGCCATCCATTGAAATGCATCTAAACTATTCATTGCCTCTTGGAGGTTGATGGCTACCCATATTTAGTTAAAAGACAATATGCAACATTGCCTTCCATAATATAGTCTAAATGCCAATCTGATCGCCTGTTTAGATGATATGATCG
This sequence comes from Erythroxylum novogranatense, assembly GCA_029891385.1. Lineage (NCBI taxonomy): Eukaryota > Viridiplantae > Streptophyta > Magnoliopsida > Malpighiales > Erythroxylaceae > Erythroxylum > Erythroxylum novogranatense. The sequence goes on along the minus strand of CM057231.1, from coordinate 86,417,233 downwards.
ACGAGTCTCTGGAGCTTCAGACTCTATTGGTTCTTGTACTTTTACTTTGGTGTTGCGTTAGAAGAATCCGTGTGGGATTCCTTTTCCACCTGAACAACAGTAGTCTTTGAATCTTACTTTGATGTGTTATCATCTTCTCATTTTTTTGTAGCTTATCTACAAACATTAGATTCCTGCTGATGATAAACTTATCGGTAGTGGGATCTCACAGGTGATGCCCCTTCACTCCATCAGCATACCCTAAGAATAAGCGTTTATTAGATTTTGGATTTAACTTTGTAGTTTCTTGGGGATTGTACGTCATGTACATAGGATTTTCGAATATATGGAGGTTTAAATAGTCAACTAGCTTACTAGTCCATATATCCATCGATGTCTTCAACTCAATTGTAGTTGATGCAACCTGATTTACCACATAACAAGTGGTACTAATTGATTCTACCCAGAAAGTCTTGTTTAAGCTTGAAGTTGTCAACATAGCTCTGGTTCTCTCTAATAGAGTTCTATTCATCTGCTTTGCCACTCCATTCTACTGAGGAGTGTATATCATTGTGAATTGCCTTTTGATGCCTTCTTGCTTGTAGAATTGATCAAATTCATTGTGAGTGAATTCTCCTCCATTATCTATCCTCAAACACTTGATCTTCTTTCTAGATTCAAGTTTTACCTATGCTTTGTAAACTTTGAAGATTGGAAACACATCTGCCTTCCTCTTGATTGGATACACCTAACATATCCTGTAATAATCATCAATGAAGGACACAAAGTACTTTGTAAACTTCTAAAAGTAATTTGCTTCTAGAATTTTATGTGTTGAACTTCAACCAATGCTGCTAGCTTATAACACAATGCTTACAAAAAGGAAGTAATACTTTTGTAAGTACAGGAAGTAGCTTCTGCTCTGCAAGGATTTTCATTCCTTGTTCAAACATATGCCCAAGTTTTTAATGTCATATCATTGCTGATCCTTCATTTACACTACTTGAGACAACTGATGTTTCAACTTCCTGCAAAGTCTCTCCCTTTACCATGTATAACTTTCCAACTATCTTCTCTCCTTTCATAAATACAAGTGCTTCTTTTAGTATTATAATGATCCACCCATTGTCACCATTGATCTTGCACACAAGATAATCTAGTTGTCCTATAGACAATAGATTCTTCTTCAGATCCTCCACATATTGCACATCTTGAATAGTACGAATTGTACCATCATACATCTTCAGCTTGATAGTTCGAATGCCAACGATCTTTAAGGCATGATCATTACAACTGTACACAGATCCTATAGAGATAAGTTTATAATGATAGAACCATTCTCTTCGAGAGGTCATGTGGAATGTAACTCTTGAGTCAAGAAGCCATACTTTAGAAAATCTTTTCTTGCCTTCATTAGTTGTTATTGCTTCACAACATAAGCATCTTCCTCATTGGAACAACTTGCCACATTTTCTTGAGGATTGGAATTTTTCTTTAAATGTCAACAATCTTTCTTCAGGTAACCTTTCTTGCCACAATTGTAACATTTTAAATTCTTCTTACTTTTTGATTTTGATCTACCATGATTTTGGCTTGCAGTTTGACCTCATTTGTTGATCTCCCTTTTATCACCGTCAAGGCCTCCACATATTATGAACTTGATTGCCTGCCTTCCTTGTTCTTGTGTTGATTTTCCTCTTCTAAGACAGCAACAACAAGATCATCGAAGACTAGAGCATTTGTAAGGATATTATTTGTTAAGTTGATGATAAGTTGATCATATGAATAAGGTAAACTTTGAAGTAGAAACTTAACACATTCATTTGGCTCTATTTTACAACCCAACGAAATGAGTTGAGAGAATATAGTATTCAAGGTATGAATGTGCTCTATCACCAAGGTAGATTTGACCATACGAAGAGTATAAAGTTTTCTTTTAAGGAAAATTTTGTTATGCAGTGAGTTGACCTCGTATAATTTTGTGAGAAGATCCTAAATCTCTTTTGTCATCTTCTTCTTCTATGCTTGACAACACCCTATATGCTAGTGCCGGATGAAGATTTTCAAGAGCATTCCCATCTATCTCATTCCACTTATTATCATCTGTGAATGTTGCTGGTCTTTCGCTAATGGCCGCTAAATAGTTATTTTTCTTAGGATAGCCTTCATCTTTAACTTCCACAATAATAAATTAATCCAATTGAATTTTTCAATCTCAAATTTTGTCGTCATTGCTTCTATCACGAATAGAACCTTGCTCCCACTATTTTAAATAAATAGTACCTATATGTATGAATAGTACCATACCCGTATGTATGAATATTACTATACTAGTATGTATAAATAGTATCTTACACGTGAATAGTACCTAGTTGCCACAGCTCTGCTACAGTGTTAATTTAAAAATAAATTTATGAGCAGTTGTCACTTGTCTTAGTTACTGTTTTATTATTCATCAACTTTCATTTACATCATTAAAAAATCAAACGAATTGCGCCAAAAAATTGTCGTAATTTTTTCACCAATCTTTGATACAATATGTTGAAAAAAGTTGCTGGATTAGGGCAGATTTGCAGATAAATATAACTGAAAGGAATAATAATAAAAAATAAACACACAAATTTTACATAGAAAAACTCAAAACAAATTAGGTAAAAATTACAGACAAAAAGAAGAAACTTTACTATCAATATTTCTTTATTTTACAAGGAGAAAAAGTTAACTTTCTCGTCAAGTTAACTTTCTCATGAATTAGAAGAAACAATTAAGAATTTTTCAAAAAAAAGGGATGATTATACACCAGTCTAAAAAGGCATATTTATAAGCCCTTAGTGGCCTTTACAGCTGTGGATAGATGTAATATATATTTTTTGTTACAAGGAAAGAAAATAAAAGCGACTAATTCTCGAACCCTATCCCCCTACTAACGTAGAGTTCTACAGTACAGAGCTCCATTCATGTCTCGTTATAGGACTTCTAAAATGCTCATTGGAGGCTCCTGAAGGATATGCAGGCTCGACTTTGCTGAAGAGGCAAGATTAGCCAATCTATCAGCACACAAATTCTTTTCTCGATGTGTATGCTTAAGCTGCACCTCCTATGCTTGAAGCATCAACTCTCGGATACCTGTCACCAAAAAAGAATTATCAGTTATATCGCTCATGAATAAGGATAGGATATTAATGAATTCTAACGAGTCTACTTCAACCATCACACATCGATAACCCCATTCCCACACTAGAATGAGTCCTAAATGCACACCTTAGAGTTCGACAATTAAAGGATCGCCTACTCCTATATTCTGTAAGAAGCCTACACACCAATGCCCCTGGCAGGTCCTAATAACGCCTCCAGCTAATGCAATATTGCACTCTGTTTTTACCACACCATCCGTATTAAACTTAACCTACCCCTCTATGGGTTTGTTCTAGCCTACTAAAGTACCCAAAGGTAGACCCTGTACTTGGAAGACTTGGTTTTCCATCTCACTGGCCTGTATGATCCAATTAGTATAATCCATGCCAATTTTAGTGTTGTCTATTGGCCACCCGGCTAAAAAATGTTGTTATTTCTCCATTTTCATAGAAACCAACAAGCGACTCCAAAAATAGTAGCCCACGTTGTCTGATTCAGTGGCACTTGGTGAAGAAGATTGGACATGAGCCAAGTTCCTTCCTCCTGACTAAAAAAGTCCGCATCAACCATTGCATGAGGAAATTTATGCTAGAAAGATTTTACCCGAGTACAGTCCCGTAAAGCATGAATGGTCGATTCCTCCTGTCCATAGAAGGTACAACCATTCTCCATAGTTAGATGGTGGGAAACACGTTGCTTATTGGTTAACAATTTTTGCTTAGCCATCAGCCAGAAAAAAAACCTGATTCGCTGTGGTCCCGCCCACTTCCATATTTCCTCCCAAGACCTATTGAAGACGTCCGTGTTGATATTCTCAATAAGATTGTAAGCAACCGCTACTGTGAATCGCTGGTGGTTAGTGTGCCCTTAGATCAATTGATCTTCCTCTTAGTCGTTTATGTGAGTACGGGTTGACGCGATACTTATACAAACTGTAACGGGGAGATAATTTTGGAATAAATTCCAATGCCAGTTGCTACTCTCGTTCGTAAAATCAGAGATTGTAGCATTGAGTACGCTATAAGGGATGGTGGTGTGCACCACTAAGTAGAGAGGACCCCAATCTTCTACCCAGTTGTCGAGCCAGAAAAGGATGCGTCGTCCATTGCCTATTTTCCATTTAGCTCTTTGACGCACAAAATTTCATGTCGCTGAAATCCCTCTCCAAGTTACTGAAGCTCCGCTCCTCGCTAAAGTCTGCGGAATATGATAAGTATCCAATCGGTACTTTGCCCTCAGAATCTAGACCCATAGTGCTTGAGGTCTATTAAATAAGTCTCATTCGAGTTTAGTGATCGAATGCGCTTAATTCCTAGGCCCCCCGCGCTCTTGGGTTGACACACTTCATCCCAATTGACATGGTGTATTTTCTTTTGTCCTTCCTGTGACCCCCAAATGAAGTCTCGCATTAATTTTTCCAAATCATCACACAGATAGCGAGGAAGATGTACCAATTATATCGTGAAAATTGGAAGGGACGAGGTTACTGATTGTGTTAGTGTAGCTCGACCTGCTAAGGATAACATCTTAGATCTCCAATCAGTCAGCTTTTGTCGGGCCTTATCCAGAATGTACTGATAGGTATTTCTTGTGGTACGCTCATGGATCAAAGGGATTCCTAGATATTTTCCAAGATTGTTTGTTCTGTTAACCTACATTACATGGCTAAGATGACACGCGGTATTGCTAGAAACATTATTGGAGAAAAATATCCGAGTTTTAGTATAATTAATGCGTTGTCCTGACGCTTTACAAAAAATTTCCAGCGTCTTTGTGATTACTTGCGACTATGCTTCCGTCGTGTTACCAAAAAGGACTAGGTCATTAGCGAAAGATAAATGGGATAACGGAGGTGTTGAGGGACTTAATCTAATTGGTTTCTGAAAAAACTGAAGAGGGTTAATTGTTTCTCAAACTTATTCGACACCAATAAAATAAAAACAAACAAACCAAAATAATAAAAACACCAAAAATTTGATAACGCAGTTCGGCACACCTTGCCTACGTCTGCGGGGCCCTCACCCAGCTTAATCACTTTCACAGAAGTACAATAGTTTTACCTAAGGCTTTACTGAGCTGACACCACTCAACCCTTGACACTATCTCTCAACCTCACTTCCTGTGAAATATTTTCACACCCAATATTACGACCGTCTCGTACTAACCTCAACAAAGGATTTTCTCAATCAACCCAATAGTACGACCGCCTTGTACTAACCTCGTCAGAAGATTTTCTCAACAATATTTGATAATAAAGATAAGAAATAAACAACTCAAGTGATCAATCAACTGAGAACAAAATAATAATACACTTGAGATAAAAACAATAACTTCCTGATGAGTTCCGCTCCACTGAAATAAATCTGGAAGTCGTTGCAACACCAATAGGTTGATTAATATAAATATCATCACGAAGCCGTAAAATCCTAGAAGACCATGCTCACGGTATTTTCAATCCACAAAATCAACTCACAGCCAATTCGTCTCCTTCAACTTGCCACTGAAACCTTATATATAAAACCCACTAAATCACTACACCATGACTATCAATTCATCATAGCTTATATGACACACTCACGTTGTTCAAGCACAGCACACTCTCATCCTAAGCCACCATATACTCATGTTTCCTAATAAGCAATTAATGCACACCAATGAACGATTAAAGCATACCTAAGTTGCCTTATCTCACATAAACACTGTAATCTTTTTTTAATGAGCATCTAATGCCCACATATGAGGAATTAACTTCGGCTGTATGTTTTTCTCCTTTTCTATTTACGCCCACACCAAAGCAGTATATTCTTTCATTAACAATTCCACTTGTGAGCTACACACACATCAATTCCATTGCCGTACAATCACACTGGAGATAGACTTCTGTCATAGGTTGGAGATAAGGACGACACCCACAGGAGATATACACAATCCCATAAATATTGAGAGTACCGCTTCAACCAAGAGTCCCACTTAAAATTGAATTTTATCACAACTGAACCATTATCCAAATACCTTTTGAATTCAAGTGAATATCTAACTAATATCTTATATGTCCAATTAATAAATAATGCCAAAACGCATATCCTAACAGTTTCTATTGACCTCGATGCACTTCCTGAGCAATAAGGTACCTTAATCGTTCCATGCATAGCACAAAAAGATAGGGAGAAAGTGGATCTCCTTGTCTAATGTCGCGTGAAGGTTTAAAAGGTTCAGAAAGAGTTCCTTGCCAAGCTACCTGAAAAGACACTGTCGTCACGCACTGCATAATGACACTGATGAGGTTCTGAGGTATCCCAATATCAGTTAAGGTATTTTGAATAAAATCCCAACGAAGCCTTTCATAGGCTTTCTCTAGATCTACCTTCAGAGCAAGATAGCCCTGTTTTCCTTGCTTTTTTCGCATCAAATGTATCACTTCCTGCGCGATGATAATGTTATCAGTAATTTGTTTGCCAGGAATGAAACTACATTGATTCTCCTTTACAAGGTAATCCATGTGAGCTTTTAACCGATTCACAATTACTTTGGCAATAACTTTATAAAACACCATACAAAGGCTTATGGGCCTAAACTGGGTAAGTCTGGTAGGAGCGGGAATTTTAAGAATTAAGACCAGTTTCATTTGGTTCAATTCCTGTTCCTAGTGTTCCAGTTGAAAAATGGCTTGAACCAAAGCGACCACTTCAGGCCCTACCTTATCCCATTGGTTTTGAAAGAAAAGTGCATTGAACCCATCAATACCTATAGCTTTGTATGGGTTCATGGAAAAAACTGTCTTCCGAATTTCAGTTTCATGAATCGGACTTGCAAGCTCTTGAATCCATTCCGTTGAAAGCTGGGGAAAGCCACCAGAATGTGGCAGCGGATGAATCATCCCAATTTTGAGAGTATATAATTGGATAAAAAAATTCCTCGCTAGTAGTCTCAGATGCTCTGTACCAGACACTAGAGTTCTTGTGTCATCAAAAAGCAGATCTATTTTCGATTTCGTCCTTTTAGCCAGGGTGATGGTATGATAAAACCTGATGTTATGATCTCCCTTCGATATACATACACATTTGGCTCGTTGATGCCAATATATTTCGTCCTCACACAACACGTGTAACAGTTCAACACTTAATTGTTCTTCTAAGTCAAGAAGCTCGTTCGACGTGCCATGCTGTATTGCTCTCTGAATACCCTCCAGCCGGGCAAGCAATCATTTTTTTACGATGGAAGATATTGGCAAACACATCTTTATTCAATGAGTTGGATAGCAAAATTGGCTAGGGATTTACTGAAAGTCTCCTCCGCTGGTAGCCAATGCTCTATCACCACATCATTGAAGCCCGTATGAGTTAACCAGACATTTTGAAATCAAAACCTAGGTGATCTTGGTTACTGCTGGGGGAAACTTTTTAAGTGGATCAATGAGGGACGGTGGTCGGATCCCAAAAAGGGTAGATGCTGATTGGCTGTATGAGGAAAAGCCCTCAGCCAAGATGACGATCCAAACACCACGTCTAAGTGTGCTTGTGTCGTTCCTCTTTGCCAAGTGAATTTCGATCGTATAAATTCCAAATCATGCAGACTACACTGATTAACCCAATCCCTAAATTGATTATTCATGTAGCACCCCCTTACCATAGGATATGTACCAGGATGCCCGTAGGTCATTCCGATACACACTCGACGATAAGGGTGCGCTACGAACAAACTAACACTCCACATGGCATCCAAGTATCATAAAGCATTACTATGAAATCCACTAATTTTGAAACCATAAATTTCTCGACCATAACCTCAAAGCGAAGAATTTTACACAATGGTATTTTCTATACATTACCCGTAAGAAAATCAAATGTAAAGCTAACTAGGTCATCCCTCCAAAAGTGCCACCGACCGGCACATGTGCTATGACTTCTCTTGCCAACTAAATCTACACTACAGAAAAGTCTATCCTGAGCTATGAGTCAACTGTCTTGTCTTGAAAAATAATTTGCAATTTTGGGTGAGTTTATGAACTCGGTGAGGAACCATCATCGATGGTTCACCCAATTCATGCATATACACGTAGTCACATAATTATTTCACCCAAATCACATTCAATAATACCACGTAATTATCATATCACCAAGGAACCAATTTAAATGCCTATGAAATGTATATGAGACGCTTTCCGCTTTATTACGTTGTTGTGGATCGAGCGCTCAAACTATCCCATTAAGGCATGATACTCGGTGAGCCATAGGCTCAGATCATCAGGCTCGAGGCCCAATCACGTTGAGCTATAAGCTCTCGTCGCTTCCGTCACAACCGCCACCATCGATCACGCCGTTATGCATGAAATGCATATGTCCAATATATCCAAATCAATAGCGACGATCCAAATTCATATAAGACACTCATAGGCAATCCCATGAAATTCATACATAACACTTCTATATCATACCCGGATATGTCGACACCTATGGTCCAAATCAAGCAAATCAAACACATATAAATCCTCCATTATCCCCATACGGCATAGTTGCAAAATAGTTGCAAAATAGTAAACACATAAAGGTCGAGGAACCAACTAGGTTACTCACCTAATAACTTCCGCTAATGCCGGAAGTCTCGCCACGTCTGTGGATCTACGGTCCAACCGAGCCTCTATAGCAAACACAATAGGTTCACATTACTAATCAGATAGTTCGAATGACCAAATAATGCACATGGAATAATTAAACGTGTATAATGCATGTTCATGGCATTCCGGCCTTAATCCAAAATTTTCCCATAATAAAATTCTATCAAAATTAGAAATCCATAGGCGACGACGGCGCACCGGACCTCTATAGGTCCCCAATTAAATCAAATAAAGTGTTTGCATATTAGTCAATAGGGCTACGCCAAATTCCGCCTAAAATTCCCGCTTCTCATAAAATGAAATTAAATATTCAACAAATCCGATGCCTCTGGAATCAGGTCAATCGGACGTCGGACGGAAAAGAAATTGACAAAAGAATAAACGGACCATTTAATGCCAAATAAGAATCAAAATAATAAAATAAATATATATATATATCGATCGCTGCCTCATGGGCGAGACGCCGTCATGAGGCTTAATTCGCCTCACATCGTCAGCGAGGCGAGGCGTCGCCTCGCGACCAGCCTCCTAAATCTCGCCTCATGAGGCGTAAACGTCGTCATGAGACGGCGAAGTTTCATCGCTTTCGCCTTTTTTTTTTTCCAGATTTCAATCTTAATTTTCAATTACTCTAACTTTTAGCACACAAATCAGAAAATACCCACTATACCTCATTGGAAAGCTTATGAAAAGCTCTACAACTCTCAAGAAGACCATAAAATCAATTCAACCTCTAAGGGTGTCAAAATCCCATCCAAGATACTGCTTACTCAAAACTCATAAATATAGGACAGTAACTCACAAATGCGAGGACTCACTGATTAGTCAGCTAAAAATTACCACATAAATATGCTCAATCAGTTCACAATGTCCTCTACAACTTTCATGAACAACCCAAAATCAAATTCCATTGCTAAACAAGTCAATTAATTCACCCAATGTTACTGTCCCTGAAACCATGCAATTTGAGCAGTAAATTTATAACCAACATAACTCCCTGTAGACAAGTCATTAAAATCAGAGCTTTATATCCCTGAAAAGATAAAATCCCAAACTTCAATTCTTCCTGAAATAACCAAACTCCAATTCAGCCTCTAACATTTTCAAATCTGTCATGCAAGGTTCTGACCTAAACAACACTTAACATCACAATGTAGGTCCAGATTTTGAAATTCCATATTTCCCACATCTGACCTCCAAAAATTAGAAGCCATATACCATTTTCAAGATCAATCTGATATCTAAAACTCTTCAGTACAATGAAAACCCCAAATCAAATCACAAAAATTCCTAAAATTCCTCCAAACCCGAAAGTGCACTAAATGTGCCAGTCCAGCTAGGTTTCAGCCAATACATGAAAACAGTCATCAGTAATCAGGTCATATCTCCTAACATACAACTCGAAAATAGCAAGATTAGTGACAATGGAAAGCTAACTCAATAGGCTACAACTTTCATGAAGACCATTTTCCTAATTCCATACCAATTAATTTAGAAAATCAGAAAATTCATTGAACACATTTGCGGATACTGTTCACAGCCAACAAAACAGAAACTTTCCATGCCAATTTTCGACCCTCTAACATTATAATTTAATAACACCTATTTCACACTAAAATGAAGCCAACATCCCAAAGTTTACTTGGGCACAAACCTCACCTCATTTGATCACCTATACAATTTATTATGATCAAAACAGTACCATAGGTTCAAAACTCAATTTCCAGCATTCAACATTAATCTAACTCCTTTCACTTCTAACATCTATAACACTTCACTAAGCATCAAATTTTACCTCTAATTCATCCACAAGCTCATTTCAACATACACTTCTAGAATTATACACAATTGGCAGCAACCACACAATTCATCTTCCTAAGGTTTTCCATTCATCTAAGCTAACAAACTCAATCCAAACCAAGCCAAATTCAAGGAAAACTATAATCATTCATTCATCATTCATTCATCCTTACACAAGCACATAATTACACCCATTAAAACCTACCCCTATGATGATCAAGTTCATATATATGTAGTCTCCATGCATGCTTCTAACTACTAAAAGAAAAACAATACAAACCTAACTATTCACCAATAAGTTGCAAGTTCTAGTTTCCTTCAAGTTCACAACACCTTCTACTTCAATCTTCCAAGCTTTACCTCTCACCAATACCCACGAATATCACTCCCCCAACATACAAACCATCATCTTTACAAGGCTTCAACTAGGTCTTGGATAAGCACTTAAGAAGAAACAATTAAAAGAAACAAAGGAGAATGGAAGGAAGGAGAAGAAGAAACCACCAAAGAGGAAGCAAGCAAGTTTGGGTGATGAAGGATGAGGATGAGCTTTCAAAAGCTTTCAAATGATTTATATATATCTACAGCAAGGAGAAAGTCGTAGGTTATGAGTATAAAATGAAAAAGTATTAAAACATGAGCCATTTAGCTTTTTTTTTTTTTACTTAATGGAAAAGTCAAAATTAGCTAATCTAAGTTAATTAACTTACTTTAATCATAATCTAACTTAATCTTAATCCAAATTATGCCAAATCGCCTATAATAATTCCCATAATTACTTATTCACTAATCTAATACCCTTATGCAGTTCCTTTTAGTACACTCGGTCAATCCGTTGAATTTTCCTATCCGCAACAACCCCAAAAATTTCAGAAATTTTTCATAAATCCCTAAAATGTAAAACGCTTATGGCTTAACTCCAAATAATTTCTCAAATACAATTATCCCATAAATTTAACAAAAGATCACAATTTAAAACCTAAGTCGGAAATATCATGAATGCATATATACTGTGCATGTGCAACCAAATCAATACTCATAAAAGCTATATATTGCATGTTTATGCCGAGACCTAAGTCAATACTCCTAACCCGTCCCAAATTACCAATAAACCCTTCCTATGGAGATGGATGTTACATTTCTCCTCCTAATAAAAATTTCGTCCCAAATTCTTACCTAATCGATCGAATAGATGAGGATCTTTCTCCTCATATGCTCCTCGGTCTCCTGTAGCCTCCTCACGAAAGTGGTTCCTCCAAAGAACCTTCACCGATGGAATACTCTTATTCCTCAACTGCTTCACCCGTGACCCGACAATCTGAATCGACTCTCTACATAACTCAAATTACTAGACACCTCAATCTCCCGAGCGGAATCACATGAGTCGGATCTGACCGATATCTCCGGAGCATACTCACGTGGAAGACGCCATGAATCGAGACATCTCACCTCTAATGCTAATCTATACGCCAATGGTCCTATCCTCTTGACAATCTCATACGGACCAATGTACCTAGGGCTCAACTTGCCCTTCTTCGTCAATCTCAAGACACCACGCCACGGTGACACCCTTAAGAATACCTTGTCTCCCACATTATACTCCATCTCCTCCCGGCCGATCCACATAACTCTTACGCTTATCCCGAGCCGCCTTTGATGCGACTCAATCGATTTCACCTTATCAACAAGATCCCGAATCACCAGACCTCAATCATCCCGACACCTCTTCATCCCAATACAAAGGCGATCTACACGGTCGCCCATACAGTGCCTCATATGGTGCCATTCCAATGCTACTGTGATAATGGTTGTTGTATGCAAACTCAATCAAGGCTAGATACTGATCCCATGCTCCTCTGAACTCCAATACACATGCCCGAAGCATATCCTCAACAGTCTTAATAGTCCTCTCACTCTGCCCATCTGTCTGAGGATGAAACGCTGTACTAAAGTTCAGCCTAGTACCCATAGCAGACTGCAAACTCTGCCAAAACCTCGAAGTAAATCTGGGATCCCTGTCCGACACTATGGACACTGGGACCCCATGCAGTCTCACTATCTCCGCCACATACTTCTGGGCCAACTGATCCATGGTATTGTTCTCCCTCACTGGCAAGAAATGGGCCGATTTAGTCAACCGATCCACTATGACCCAGATAGCATCATGCTGCCTCGGCCCTAAGCAAACCCATAATGAATCTATAGTAATTGCTCCCATTTCCACTGAATGGGCAACGAATGAAGCTTCCCTATCGAGCTCGGTGCTCACTTTAACTCCGCCGGCACGCCAAACATCCGATACAAACTCCGCCACCGCTTCTTCAAGCCAGCCACCGAAATGTTGCTTAAGAGTGTTATACATCTGGTAGTACCAGATGCATAGATATGTGGCCATGTGAGCCTCCTCCAAGATCTCTCGCCTCAGATCATCCACATCAGCACACAAAGTCTCCGCCCTATCCATAGAGTCTCATCTCTCACATCAAACTCAGATCTCGAATCGCCTTCACTTTCTCAATCAGCCTCACCAAAACAGATCCTTATCCCGCACTCTCCCGATCCCGCCCAAGAGCATCGGTCTCGGCCTCAGTAGCCAATAATACTCCATCCTCGCTCCAGATTCATCCGCACATTCAAAGCTCTCAATCAATCAAGTTAGGCAACCTCATTGCTCAACTCAGCTGCATTAGAATGTGACTTCCTACTCAAAGCATCAGCCACTACATTGGCTTTCCCCGGGTGATACTCGATGGTGCAATCATAATCCTTCAGTAACTCCAACCATCTCCTCTGTCTCAAATTTAACTCTCTCTCGCTCAACAGTACCTCAAACTCTTATGGTGCATGAAGATCGAAAGGTCTCACCATATGTAATGCCTCCAAATCTTCAAAGGCAAACACAACCGCAGCCTAATTCCAAATCATGAACAGGATAGTTTACCTCATGAGACCTCAACTGCCTCGAGGCATAGACAATGACTCTACCATGCCGCATCGTAACACACCCCAATCCTCGATGTGATGCATCGCTATACACCTCAAATCCTCCGGTCCCAGATGGAATAGCCAACACCGTGCGAGAGTCAACCGATGTTTCACTCCTCAAAGCTCTTCCGACACTCCTCGGTCCATCCGAATGGCACATTCTTCCTCGAAGTTTTGTCGAGGGCCGAGATCAATGAGAACCCTCGACAAACCTCCGTAATAACCCGCTAATCCGAGGAAACTCCAATCTCCGGACATTCTTAGGAGCTTCCCACTTCAAGATCGCTCAACCTTCCTGATCCACTGAATACCCTCTCCACTACTATGTGCCCCTAAAATATCACCGATCCAACCAAAATTCACATTTGCTGAATTTGGCGTACATAACTATCTCTCCTCATCGCTCAGTAACACAATCCTCAAATGCTCACTATGCCCTGCTTGTCCCTCAATACACCAAAAGGTCATCAATAAAACAATAACAAACCGATCCAGTAGGCTGAAATACCTTATTCATCAAGGCCATGAAGGCTGCCAGGCATTAGTCAACCCAAACGGCATCACTAGAAACTCGAATGCCCATACCGCTCCTAAAGGCGCTTAGCACATCGCCTCTCGCAATCTTCAATCGATAATAACCAGATCGCAGATCTAACTTGGTGAACACCGAGCCCCTCGTGAATCGATCAAATAAGTCATCGATCCTAGGCGGTGGATACTTATTCTTCATCACACCCGATTCACCGCTCAGAATCGATGCATGCCTCAAAGTCCCATCCTTTTCTTTACAAACAAAACGGAGCTCCCATGGTGAGACACTAGGTCCGATAAAGCCCTTCTCCAATAACTCCCCTGAATCGAGCCTTCAGCTCCTCGGGCCCACAGTGCCATCCTATATGGAGGTATAGATATGGGAGCAAGACTGAACGAGGTCAATGGCAAACTCGTCTCCCGATCCGCGGCAAACCCCAGAACTCATCAGAAACACATCTGGAAATTCCCTAACCACGAGAATATCCTCAAGCCTCGCTCAACTCGTGTCAACCACATGAGCCGAGATATGCCTCACGGCCTCCCTCCAGACGGGCCTCTGTGGCACTAAGGAAAGAGATCATCCGGCCAGATCGCTCGACTAACTCCTCTCGAACATCGCCTAGCCGACCAGAGACTCCAAAACAACCTCCTTGGTATAGCAGTCCATAATAGCCCTATGGGCCGTCAACCACCCATCCCCGTAATCACATCGATCTCTCTCGAGGTAATACTATAAGGTTCGCCTCAACACCGCTGATCAATCTGGATCAAGCATCCCTCGCACCTCTCCCAACGCAAGAGTAGTACCTAGAGGTGTACTCACCTCCAGCCCATACAAGAGCCTTTCCCTATCCCCATGCAACCTAGATGCCATATGAGGTGCAATAAAGAATGCGTGGATCCAGATCCAAGAATGCAAACGCCTCAATATCGTAAATAAGTAACATACCACCACAACATCGGGGAATCCTGGGCCTCGCCTCGTCATGGCGTAGACTCGGCTCAGGATCGTGGTCGGCCGCCCCACCCTCACCCTCACAAAGGATCCTCTACTCTACCACGGCTCTACCTCGGCCTCTCAGACCGATCCACGCCGGATCCACCCACTCTACTCATCAGACATAGCAGCTACTCCCACTCGGCCACTACCAAACAGATCGAGCTCCCAATGTGGTGGGCAATCCGAATCGATGATCCATGGAGTCAGATTTAAGGCAAGCTCCAAATAATCGCCAAGACTCTCCAAAATGTCTCTTCTCACAAGGTTCACAGAATGGGGCATCGCCAAAACCTCGCCACTACCATCGCCATCGCCACTACCAATTGCATAAATCTACCTCTCGCCTAAAACCAGATCGTTCGACCTCCTCAAGATCTAAAGGTCCTACTACTGGCGCCGCTAAAACTCCTACCAGAGCTACCCCGACCGTCACTAACTCTCTTCCTTTGGACCCGTAACCCATCTCTCGCCTCGCTTTCACTAATCGCTTCTACTCTCACAAAGAAGCAGCTCTCAACTCTATAAAGAGCCCATATCGAACGAGCCGGCCTCGCGCGGATCTCCAAATTCAACCCCATCTCAAACCTTCGACACCTATCCGCCTCGGTGGAAACTACGAGAGCAAAGATACCCCATCAACTCATTAAACCTCACCTCGACTCGCCATCACATCCTACCCCGCCTCAATTCCAAGAATTCTCTGATCTTCATTTCTAGATACACCTGGGCATATAGTTATCTCGAAGTCCTCAAAAGTCCGCCCATGTCAAGAAGCAAGGCCCGGTGGTACCGCCTTTAACAGCCTTCCACCATGTATAAGCCGGGCCCCGCAGAAGAGATATCGCATAATCGAACCTCTCATCGTTCATCCATCCGGTCGAGAACTCTCTCGGTCCCTTCCACCAACTCTCACCTCGGGTCTCAGACGCCATGAAGTCGTCGACCTTCGCCACGCAAAGAAATCATATCTCCTCTCCGTCACACGGGACTCTAGGAGGTAACTCCTCGATCGAGGCACCGAGGACTCTCTCGCTAGCTCCAACAGATCCTCGTCATTTGGTTGATCTATCGATCACCAAATACTGGATGACCTATAAAAACAAGAACTCGATCGGTTTATACGCTTTCACAATAATTCAAGCCTAATTATATACTAGTCCCAACAGATGCCAAACCATGCTCGATACCACCTATGTAGCACCCCTTACCATAGATATGTACCAGATGCCCGTAGGTCATTCCGATACACACTCGACGATAAGTGGTGCGCCACTTAACAAACTAACACTCCACATGGCATCCAAGTATCATAAAGCATTACTATGAAATCCACTAATTTTGAAACCATAAATTTCTCGCTCATAACCTCAAAGCAAGAATTTTACACAACCGGTATTTTTCAGACATTACCCGTAAGAAAATCAAATGTAAAGCTAACTAGGTCATCCCTCCAAAAGTGCCGGTGACCGACTGTGTGCCATGACTTCTCTTGCCAACTAAATCTACACGGCAGAAAAGTCTATCCGAGCTATGAGTCAACTGTCTTTGCCCCGAAAAATAATTTGTAATTTGGGTGAGTTTATGAATCTCAAATGAGGAACCATCATCGATGGTTCACCCAATTCATGCATATACACAGAGTCACATAATTATTTCACCCAAATCACATTCAATAATACCACGTAATTATCATATCACCAAGGAACCAATTTAAATGCCTATGAAATGTATATGAGACGCTTTTCAGATTTATTACGTTGTTGTGGATCGAAATCAAATCGTCCCATTATATGATACTCAATGAGCCATAGGCTCAGATCATCAGGCTCGAGGCCCAATCACGTTGAGCTATAAGCTCGCTGGTCGCCCGTCACAACCGCCAATTATCGATTACGCCAGTTATGCATGAAATGCATATGTCCAATATATCCAAATCAATAGCGACGATCCAAATTCATATAAGACACTCATAGGCAATCCCATGAAATTCATACATAACACTTCTATATCACAGTCCAGATATGTCAGACACCTATGGTCCGAAATCAAGCAAATCAAACACATATAAATCCTCCATTATCCCCACATGACATAGTTGCAAAATAATTGCAAAATAGTAAACACATAAAGGTTGAGGAACCAACTAGGTTACTCACCTAATAACTTCCGCGCTAATGCCGGGAAGTCTCTGCCACGTCCGTGGATCTATGGTCCAACTGAGCCTCTATAGCAAACACAATAGGTTCACATTACTAACTGTATAGTTCGAATGACCAAATAATGCACATGGAATAATTAAAACGTGTATAATGCATGTTCATGGCATTCCCGGCCTTAATCCAAAATTTTCCCATAATAAAATTCTATCAAAAATTAGAAATCCATAGGCGCTGACGGTGCGCACTTCGGACCTCTATAGGTCCCCAATTAAATCAAACAGTGTTTGCATATTCCGTCAATAGGGGCTACGTCAAATTCCCGTCTAAAAATTCCCGTTTTCTCATAAAATGAAATTAAATATTCAACGAATCCGATGCCTCTGGAATCAGGTCAATCGGACGTCGGACGGAAAAGAAATTGACAAAAGAATAAACGGACCATTTAATGCCAAATAAGAATCAAAAATAATAAAAATAAATATATATATATATATCGATCGCTGCCGTCATGGGCGAGACGCCGTCGCGAGGCTTAATTTGCCTCACATCGTCGCGAGGGCGAGGCGTCGCCTCACGACCAGCCTCCTAAATCTCGCTCATGAGGCTAAACGTCGCCTCATGAGACGGCGAAGTTTCACCGCCGCCTTGCCTTTTTTTTTTCCAGATTTCAATCTTAATTTTCAATTACTCTAACTTTTAGCACACAAATCAGAAAATACCCACTATACCTCATTGGAAAGCTTATGAAAAGCTCTACAACTCTCAAGAAGACCATAAAATCAATTCAACCTCTAAGGGTGTCAAAATCCCATCCAAGATACTGCTTACTCAAAACTCATAAATATAGGACAGTAACTCACAAATGCGAGGACTCACTGATTAGTCAGCTAAAAATTACCACATAAATATGCTCAATCAGTTCACAATGTCCTCTACAACTTTCATGAACAACCCAAAATCAAATTCCATTGCTAAACAAGTCAATTAATTCACCCAATGTTACTGTCCCTGAAACCATGCAATTTGAGCAGTAAATTTATAACCAACATAACTCCCTGTAGACAAGTCATTAAAATCAGAGCTTTATATCCCTGAAAAGATAAAATCCCAAACTTCAATTCTTCCTGAAATAACCAAACTCCAATTCAGCCTCTAACATTTTCAAATCTGTCATGCAAGGTTCTGACCTAAACAACACTTAACATCACAATGTATGTCCAGATTTTGAAATTCCATATTTCCCACATCTGACCTCCAAAAATTAGAAGCCATATACCATTTTCAAGATCAATCTGATATCTAAAACTCTTCAGTACAATGCAAACCCCAAATCAAATCACAAAAATTCCTAAAATTCCTCCAAACCCGAAAGTGCACTAAATGTGCCAGTCCAGCTAGGTTTCAGCCAATACATGAAAACAGTCATCAGTAATCAGGTCATATATCCTAACATACAACTCGAAAATAGCAAGATTAGTGACAATGGAAAGCTAACTCAATAGGCTACAACTTTCATGAAGACCATTTTCCTAATTCCATACCAATTAATTTAGAAAATCAGAAAATTCATTGAACACATTTGCGGATACTGTTCACAGCCAACAAAACAGAAACTTTCCATGCCAATTTTCGACCCTCTAACATTATAATTTAATAACACCTATTTCACACTAAATGAAGCCAACATCCCAAAGTTTACTTGGGAACAAACCTCACCTCATTTGCTCACCTATACAATTTATTATGATCAAAACAGTACCATAGGTTCAAAACTCAATTTCCAGCATTCAACATTAATCTAACTCCTTTCACTTCTAACATCTATAACACTTCACTAAGCATCAAATTTTACCTCTAATTCATCCACAAGCTCATTTCAACATACACTTCTAGAATTATACACAATTGGCAGCAACCACACAATTCATCTTCCTAAGGTTTTCCATTCATCTAAGCTAACAAACTCAATCCAAACCAAGCCAAATTCAAGGAAAACTATAATCATTCATTCATCATTCATTCATCCTTACACAAGCACATAATTACACCCATTAAAACCTACCCCTATGATGATCAAGTTCATATATATGTAGTCTCCATGCATGCTTCTAACTACTAAAAGAAAAACAATACAAACCTAACTATTCACCAATAAGTTGCAAGTTCTAGTTTCCTTCAAGTTCACAACACCTTCTACTTCAATCTTCCAAGCTTTACCTCTCACCAATACCCACGAATATCACTCCCCCAACATACAAACCATCATCTTTACAAGGCTTCAACTAGGTCTTGATAAGCACTTAAGAAGAAACAATTAAAAGAAACAAAGGAGAATGGAAGGAAGGAGAAGAAGAAACCACCAAAGAGGAAGCAAGCAAGTTTCGGGTGATGAAGGATGAGGATGAGCTTTCAAAAGCTTTCAAATGATTTATATATATCTACAGCAAGGAGAAAGTCGTAGGTTATGAGTATAAAATGACAAAAGTATTAAAACATGAGCCATTTAGCTTTTTTTTTTTTTTACGAATGGAAAAGTCAAAAATTAGCTAATCTAAGTTAATTAACTTACTTTAATCATAATCTAACTTAATCTTAATCCAAATTATGCCAAATCGTCTATAATAATTCCCATAATTACTTATTCACTAATCTAATACCCTTATGCAGTTCCTTTTTAGTACACTCAGTCAATCCGTTGGAATTTTCCGGTCCGGGCAACAACCCCGAAAAATTCCAGAAAATTTTCCATAAATCCCTAAAAATGTAAAACGCTTTATGGCGAACTCCAAATAATTTCTCAAATACAATTATCCCATAAATTTAACAAAAGATCACAATTTAAAACCTAAGCCGGGAAATATCATGAATGCATATATACTCTGTGCATGTGCAACCAAATCAATACTCATAAAAGCTATATATTGCATGTTTATGCCGAGACCTAAGTCAATACTCCTAACCCGTCCCAAATTACCAATAAACCCTTCCTATGGGAGATGGGATGTTACAATTCACTACTCGAGCGACCGTAGCACCCTCCCTTTTATTTGAAGCCTCCAGCTTAGCATTAAAGTCGCCACCCACCAGCCAGGCTTCGGAATTAAGACAACCTATCCAGCTTAATAGTCCCCAGATAACTTTTTGAGAGTGTATTTGAGGGTTAGCATAGATTGGCGTAAAATCGAACGAAGCATCACCATATTTGACTTTGGTATGGAGGAATTGTCAATGAACGATGACCACTGAGACCTCAACATCATTTTTCCAGAGCAACCAAATTCCTCCCGAAAAGCCTACAACTTCGACCCTGAAAGGGAAATCAAAGCCTAATTTTTTAATCACAGTGTTAGCCCTGTTCCTGCTAATGCAAGGTTCTAACAAAACCAGAATTCTAGGCTTATATATACGTATATAATTATGTAATATTGCCTGTATATTCGTCCTCCTCACTCCTTGACAATTCCATATGAGAATTAACATCAGACACTAGGGCGTTGTTCGGGTGTCCTTACATCGGATTACACGGTTACATTATCCGAGAGGTGGCTCATTTTTTATTCTCCAGGATATCCATCTCTTATGCATCATTCATATCCGGATTTAATTCTGCCTTTAAGTTGTCTGGAGGCTCAGTGGGTGGTAATAACTCTTGCTCCCGACCACCACATTCCATTTTTGTATTTTCCGACCCTTCCTGCATGGGGCAATTTTCTACAACCACTTAATCATTTACTATTAGGACATTGCTATAACAAATCATCTCCGATTCTGAATTGATAGTAATCGCAATATATTTATCCTGAGTTGTGGGAATTAGGGGTACCTCGGTGTTGATGTCCGCACCTACCTTCGAAAGACCGTCTGACTTTGTATGAGTGCTACTAACTGTTGGGGCAGTAGTCCTGGATTTTCTATTTGAAGCAGCCCTTATATGTCATTTAATGCTGTACGAAGTTGATGCCCCATCCTGTCCCTTTTTCTGTCCCATGCTAACTAGATCTGCCAGATTAAACCGGTTCCCAACTCCTGTCAATTCTCTCTAGGTAGTGGGCTCCCTCGCCGCCACATGGTCAGTGTCCATTGTCTCCATATCTATCAGAGCTAGATATCTGAAGCCTACTACCTTAGAAACCATCTTATACTTGTTATTGTCTCGGTGATTTTGACATTGCATAGGGGCTGGAGGAGTTCGCCGTTGCAACATCATCCAAGGACCATAATTTTTGGAACCCGCCTCCATCTAGACACCTGTCGCAGTAACCTCTAGCCCTCGTTGCGTTGTGGAGTTATCACCCGGCCTTGCAGTCGACGATGTGGGTACGCTCTGTTCTTGTGGGAGCGATGGACAATTGGTATAATCATGCCCAACCATGCCACAGTGGAAGCATATTTGCGAGAGTCCTTCATCTGCCACCAACATGGTCTCACCATCGAGCTCCACTGTGTTACATAAAGGGACGATAAGATTGTATGAAAATCCCGGTGTGAGCATCACATGCCCACGGTGCGGAAAACAAAAATTTTTATTTCGGGACCTTCCCGAAAGCCAGGATCCATGTGTATGTATATAACAAACTCAAACCGAACGACCAAAGGAGACCGTCTCTAACGGTATCCACGCAGAGATCGGAGCACCTAACCAGGACAAACCCTTTGACCCGGGAATAGTTAGAACAAATTAAAGACTGCTAGATCTTACCTTTGTTCTATGGAGAGCTTGGAAACCAACGATGAAGAGGAAGAACGCTTGGAGAGGAAGAGAGCTTGGTGATGAAGGATGAAGAAGTGATCAAAGCTTAGGATTTTAGAAATCATTTCCTTAAACCCACGATGATCACTATCTCCTTCATTTCTCCATATGTCTTTCTCAAAGACCAAAGAAGAAATGAATTTCGTGTGCCATGAAGAAAGAAACTCTTTCATTCTTCAAGAGCAAGACCCACGAACATGCATCCTTGTTTTGCTTATTAAGAAAGAAACTATTTCTTTCCCTTTTTCAACAAAGACCACCGAACCACCATCTTCTCTTCACTTTCTCTTTGTCTTTAACTAATTAAAGAGCATTAAATGCTAAGGTGAGTCATCCATCCACCTTAGCCTTTATATATATATATATATATAAAAGTTAAGTCTTTCTCCTCCATCCACGTAGACACACACACACACACACACACACACACACATATATATATATATATATATATATATATATATATATATATATATATATATATATATATATATATATATATATATATATATATATATTATTTAATTAATTAATCATATATATATGTATATATATTATGAAGTGGTCCAATCACATTGGGTCAGCCTCTACGGGTCCCTTGATGGGAAAACCCCTAAACCTTTTTCAGCAATATCGATGTCGCGATCTCATCGGGACATATCTCGATCTCATCGGGATCCATTTAATCCGATTGCTTCCATTTATTGGAACTCGTCCAAAACTATTTTACAAGTTCTTCGAGACACTCTTACGCGTGTGACCCATTAGGTTCCGGTTATGTTGGTCACTTAGATTAACACTTAATCTAAGCAAGTCATGAGCGGTATCTAGCAACACATCATGACCCCCAATTGACCGGAAAGTAATTGGTTTGACGAATTAATATATATTCATCAGGAACCATATCACGAACCTTTCCATAGACAATTACCGTGCAATTCGTTCTTTCACCATCCTATACCCCACTTGGTTATGAGTATGGGCAATGTGTCAACTCTTACTAGACTGAATACGTCAAATCTAGTCCAAGTGATTTCAGTTCTTGTCCTGGGACTCATTACTTTATATGTCACTGAAGACACTCTTCACGACATACATACTCCGGCCAGAGATTTCTAAGTAATGACCCTGACAAGAGGGCATGTGTATCATCTTCTGCTATCACAGAAGTGGTGAATCCTCTATTGGCTACTCAATTACCTTCGAATACCTCAAACTGTACCCAATCACCACCCTATGAGCGACCTCTGTAAGGCAACAAGGAATGGAGTCAAAGCACGTAATCAAGATTCAAGATATCCTCGAGCACCTCAAGTCTAAGGATACTGCACCATTCTATGATGAGATTATCACCGACATTAGAATAGGACATCCATGTGATGATCTCATGGCAGTCATCCAATGTACTTACTACCTCTAGTAAGCATCCACATCTCAACCCTAAATATCTCATATTTACAGTTTCGAGATCCACCGCTGATCAAATCAAGGAGCTTGAGATGTGCTAGTCTTTCCGGATTCTGATGTCCAGCCTCAAGAATCCTATGACTAGGATAATTTAGATAATGACATAATTGCACATGATAGGAATCTCAGTAGTGTGATCACATCACAATTTCCTTCATGCTATGTCATATATCATGGACTTCATTAATTTGCTTATAGATCAATATCAGTTCATAAATTATGAACAGCAAATTAATGAAATATGCCTTTCTTTATTTATTCATAAAGAATGTACACAACTTTGTACAAAAATGTGCTAAAGGCGATTGCCTTTAGGGCACTACTCTAACAATCTTCCACTTGACCTAAAGCCAATCGCCTTAATATCTAATACCATAGGCGAGTACATGAGAATCAAAGTTCTTCTGTGACAATGGCTTTGTCAACGGATCAGCAATATTCTGCTCTGTGGGAATTCTCTCGATCCGACATCACCTCGCCCTATGATCTCCCCGATCGATGATATCTCATGAGTACGTGTTTGGATCGTTGATGAGACCTTGGTTCCTTCGCTGCAAGAATAGCCCTATTGTTGTCACAATACAACCTGATGGGCCCATCATCGCTAGGAACTACACCAAGTTCAAGAATGAACTTCGATCCAAACCGCCTTTTTCGCGCTCGAAGCGGCAATGTACTCTGCCTCGGTTGTTGAATCGGCAGTCGTCTCTTGTTTGAAATTCTTCCAACTGACTGCCCCGCCATTCAGTGTGAATACATAACCTGATTGGGATTTAGAATCATCCTTATCGATTGAAAATCGCATCTGATACCCGCCACTTTGAGATCTCCATCTCCATATATCAAGAAAACATCCTTAGTCCTTCGCAAGTACTTGAGGATATTCTTGACAGCTACCCAGTGACCCTCACCAGGATCCGATTGGTATCTGCTCGTAACACTTAGAGCATATGATATATCGGGTCTCGTACATAGCATTGCATACATGATAGATCCTACCGCAGATACATACGGGATCATATTCATGCGCATCCTCTCATCTTGTGTTTTAGGACACATAGATTTCGAGAGTGTTATCCCATGAGTCACGGGAAGGTACCCTCTCTTGGATTGCTCCATGCTAAACCTCTTTAGCATCTTGTCTATGTACGTTGATTGTGAAAGACTAAGCAACCTTTTTGATCTATCTCTATAGATCCTTATCCCAAGGATATAAGTTGCTTCACCAAGGTCTTTCATGGCAAATTGTTTGGACAACTAAATCTTGATCTTGCGAAGATAGAGACATCGCTTCCTAGTAATAATATGTCATCCACATATAGCACAAGGAATACGATTGCAGTCCCATTGACCTTCTTATACACACAAGATTCATCCGGATTTTGTGAGAAACCAAACTCTTTGATTACCTCATCAAACGGATATTCCAACTCTGGATGCTTGCTTCAATCCATAGATGGATTTTGAAGCTTGCATACCTTTTCGCCATCATAGGAGGTGAAGCCCTCGGGTTGTGTCATATACACATCCTCGCCTAGATTTTCATTTAGGAAAGTCGTCTTCACATCCATTTGTCATATCTCATAATCATAATGAGTGGCAATGGCTAGAGTATTCTAATGGATTTAAGCATTGCTCTTCGGGTCAAGGTCTCGTCGTAGTCAACTCCTTATCTTTGATTTAAAACCTTTAGCCACAAGCCTTGCTTTATAGGTAATTACATTACCATCCATGTCGGTTTTCTTTTGAAAACCCATTTACACCCTATGGGTTTTATTCCTTCGGGTGCATCAACCAAAGTCCATACTTGGTTTTCATACATGGAATCCATTTCGGCCTGCATGGCATGAAGCCATTTCTGAGACTCTGAACTCTTCGTAACCTCTTCATAGGTGGTAGGCTCATCATCTTCTATGAGCAATACGTCATCCTGTTCATTCACGAAATCCATATCTCTCGAATAGAGCGTATTCTACGTGACCTACGAACTTCGTGTGTTGTAGAAGGTTGAACTGTTACTTCATATGTATGAGTTACGATTTGAGTTCAGCGATTGATCTGCGCTCAGACGCAGCATCTTGAACTTCTTCAAGTTCAATTTTGCTCCCATCGCCTTCTTGTAAAAGAAACTCTTTCTAAAAAGACAGCGATGCTTTGAAACAAACACCTTTGTTCCTCGCCAGGTAGAATTGATATCCCATTGTTTCTTTAGATATCCTACGAACAAACACTTGTCGATTTTGCATCAAGTTTATCCGACCGAGTCCGCTTCACATAAGCGGTGACAGCCCCAAACTTTCAAATGAGTAAGATAGGGTCTTTTGTTAGTCCACATCTCATATGGAGTAACATCAACTGCTTTGATGGAACTCTGTTTAGCAAGTAAACAAATGCCTCGATTACATACCCCAAAAGGATTTTGGTAACTTTGCAAAGCCCATCATTGATCGTACCATGTCTAACAAGGTTCGATTTCTCCTTTCGCCACACCATTATCTTTGTGGTGTGTAAGGAGGAGTCCATTGAGATAAAATCTCATTATCTCCGAGATAATCCAAAACTCTTGATCTAAGTATTCCCACCACGATCGATCGTAATGTCTTGATACTTTTCCCAAGTTGGTTTTCTACTTCATTTCTGAATTGTTTGAACTTTTCAAATGCTTCAGATTTGTATCTCATCAGATACAAGTACCCATATCGAGAATAATCATCGATAAAGGTAATGAAGTAAAGGTAACCAATTCTAGCATGGATGGACATCGGACCACATACATCTGAATGTATTAGGTCTAATACTCCAGTCACTCGTTCACCCTTTCTCTTAAAGGATAACTTAGTCATCTTGCCTAATAAACAAGATTCGCATGTGTCATATGATTCATAATCAAATGACCCTAAACTATCACTTTTATGGAGCTTAGCTATGTGTCTCTCATTTATATGGCCAAGGCGACAATGCCATAAGTAAGTTGATTTTAAATTATCTCGTTTATGTCTTTTCGTGTCATTGACATTCATAATTGGATGTGACATATCTAATATATAAATTCCATTGCATAAAGTACCAGTACCATAAAGCATTCCATTCAAACTAATAGAACAACCATTGTTACTAAAAGTCAAATAGAAACCAGCTCTATTTAAACAAGAAACAGAAAATATGTTCTTTTTTAATACAGGTACAAAATAACAATCATCTAATTTAATTACAAGCCCAGTGGGGAGTGACAAGAAATAAGTGCCTACGGCTAATGCAGCAACTCTTGCTCCATTTTCCACACGCAGTCCACCTCTCCTTCACGAAATGCTCATCGTCCCCGAGGCCCCGTGATATCATTGCATATGTGAGCCATAACCGTATCTAATACCCATATGTTATGGTCGAAGCAAGATAACCTCAATGACAAACATACCTGAAGAAGTCGAGGCATCTGATGCCTTCTTCTGCTTCAATTCATCCAGATAGACTTTACAGTTCCGCTTCCAGTGACCAGTCTTGCCACAATGGAAGCAAGTTCCTTTTGGTGCAGTCTCTTTGGTTTTCTTCTTGGCTGTACTTCCTACTTTCTGATCTTCATCAGAAGCATCACCAGCAGGTGAATCAGGAAGTAGAACATCTAGGATATATCCCAGTTTCTCAGACCTGAGAACAATTCTCAGATTTCTCAGCCAATCGAGAAAATTTGGTCCAATTAATTTGTTGGAGTCCATTTGTGAGCGCAAGTTCACACTTGAGGTCATCTTCAATAACCTCTAGGGTAAAGAGAGAAAGAATGTTAGAATAGAATTACATGCATAATCATAAGGACTTGCATGACATGCATATAGCTCCCACTAGTTTCATAGAATCCATAACCCTCAGTACGAATCCAAGAAACATAATGACAAAATATCCTAGTGGGTCGATATCCGACATTCCTAAAAATGACCTTGGGTTTGCCCAACAAGCCACCTTAGTTCAATCGCTAGGTATCGGTCATACCAATTGCATCATAGATAGATATCCGACATTCCTAAAATGACCTTGGGTTTGCCCAACAAGCCACCTTAGTTCAATCGGCAGGTATCAATCATACCATTTCCATCTTAGGTGCAACTATCGACTAGTGCTATCAACTTTGATGTATGCACACATTGGGTTATCAACTCTTGATGCGTGTACATCGATGTACACTACCCAATTTCACCTCTCGTCCACGTTGACCTTGAGTTTGCTCAACAAATCAACGCTCTAGTGAAAACCCACCCATTAATCCGAAAATCTCATTTTCCATGGTTCAACATATCCAGATAGAGTGAGCTTGAGTTTGCCCAACAACTCAACTCTATAAGAACTCTGGTTCTCCCCATATTAATGGAAGGCGTTAGCTTTCATATGATTTGAGGGTTTTCAGGTCTCATCTTCTTCTTTTCCAAGCCGTAGGATTATAGTCACTATGACTATATGGAATGATTTAGGGCATATGATCAATCACATTGAGTTTATACCTAAAATCATCCATCATCCCTCCTTTGCATGTTATAAGTCGACTTGTGTATGTATAAGTCGACTTATGCCTCTGTGTAAGTCGACTTATGCAGCTGTACACGAACAAGTCGACTTGTACAATTGTGCAAGTCGACTTATGCGTCTACAGTGCACCAAACAAGTCGAGTTATGAACGTATGAGTCGACTTGTGCAGTTGGAATTGCTATCTTAATTGGCTAATTTCTCAATTCGTATAGTTCAAATTCCCAATACCAAGTCTAATACACTTTACCTTGATGTACCAATGAAACACTTTCATTGTTGCTTACCATATATAGTCAAACTATATATGAAGAATTTGAAATCGGTGAATATACTGTTATTCACTTGGATTTCCAAATAATTCGAGAATATCAAATTATCAACCTAAGTATCTCTAGGTAGTCTTCACTTTATCAAGACTACTTCGGCACTGGTCACAAAATTTGTGACGGCCAAAACAATCAAGATAAGAGAATATACTAACGAGATGCTAATGAGACACATTTGACATCCGAAAATTATTTGGAAACCTAATTTCAAAAAATTCATTTAGGCAAGCATACAACATCAATTTAACACATTTTTAATCACATTAAAAATGATCCAAGGCATTGGAACTGAAATCTACACAATTTCTTAGTTCAAACAAAACAACTCCAGCAATTTTCTCAAAACTGCCAAGTTCTATGTTTTGCTTGAAAAACCCATTGAACCAATTTCAATAAATTCTGAGAAAATTACAGAGGTTACTACATGTTCCCAAAATGCTCCATGAATTGTTTCAGGATTTATTTCCATCAAAAACTCATTCAACATCAGCAACAAAGCCAATGCAAAATCTGTGTTCCTTAACACAGCTATTCCCAGCAGCACACAATAAATTCTCAAATAAATAGTAAATCACCTCGAAAACATTTTTCCATACACATAGACATTAATAAACATCTTAGGGACATGTAGGTGAAAGAAAATCCGAAAAACCATTTTTCTACAATTTATTCTCGAATTTATAGGCATGCCTGTTCAGTGAATGTGCACAAAGACAACACCCAACACATTAGGGAATAAATTAGAAAAACCATATCAAATCACATTGATAAATTCCGGGCTTCCACAGACATATGAAACAACATCTTGTGAACATATCTGGGCAAGAAAATTTCGAAAACTATATCTCATACTGAATTAGAAATTCAACACATACAACATGCATCATCATCACAAGCTATAGCAACTCCGACCTAGTCATGGTTTCGTTGTTATATACTACACATGTGGCTCTGATACCACTGTAGGAAAATTTCGGTGTGAGCATCACATGCCCACGGTGCGGAAAACAAAATTTTTTGTTCCGGGACCTTCCCGAAAGCCAGGATCCATGTGTATATATATAACAAACTCAAACCGAACGACCAAAGGAGACCGTCTCTAACGGTATCCACGCAGAGATCGGAGCACCTAACCGGGACAAACCCTTTGATCTAGGAATAGCTAGAACAAATTAAAGACTGCTAGATCTTACCTTTGTTCTATGGAGAGCTTGGAAACCAACGATGAAGAGGAAGAACGCTTGGAGAGGAAGAGAGCTTGGTGATGAAGGATGAAGAAGTGATCAAAGCTTAGGATTTTAGAAATCATTTCCTTAAACCCACGATGATCACTATCTCCTTCATTTCTCCATATGTATTTCTCAAAGACCAAAGAAGAAATGAATTTCGTGTGCCATGAAGAAAGAAACTCTTTCATTCTTCAAGAGCAAGACCCACGAACATGCATCCTTGTTTTGCTTATTAAGAAAGAAACTATTTCTTTCCCTTTTTCAACAAAGACCACCGAACCACCATCTTCTCTTCACTTTTTCTTTTGTCTTTAACTAATTAAAGAGCATTAAATGCTAAGGTGAGTCATCCATCCACCTTAGCCTTTATATATTTATATATATATGTATAAAGTTAAGTCTTTCTCCTCCATCCACGTAGAACACACACACACACACACACACACACACACACACACACACACACATATATATATATATATATATATATATATATATATATATTATTTAATTAATTAATCATATATATATATGTATATATATTACTGAAGTGGTCCAGTCATATTGAGGTCGGTCCTACCGGGTCCCGGTATGGGAAAAACCCCCGGAAACCTTTTTCAGCAATATCGATGTCGCGATCTCATCGGGACATATCTCGATCTCATCGGGATCCATTTAATCCAATTGCTCTCCATTTATTAGAACTCTGTCCAAAACTATTTTACAAGTTCTTCGAGACACTCTTATGCGTGTGACCCATTAGGTTCCCGGTTATGTTGGCCACTTAGATTAACACTTAATCTAAGCAAGTCATGAGCGGTATCTAGCAACACATCATGACCCCCAATTGACCGGAAAGTAATTGGTTTGACGAATTAATATATATTCATCAGGAACCATATCACGAACCTTTCCATAGACAATTACTGTGCAATTCGTCCTTTCACCATCCTATACCCCACTTGGTTATGAGTATGGGCAATGTGTCAACTCTCACTAGACTGACTACGTCAAATCTAGTCCAAGTGATTTCAGTTTTGTCCGGGACTCATTACTTTATATGTCATCAAGACACTCTTCACGACATACATACTC
Source organism: Erythroxylum novogranatense (assembly GCA_029891385.1). Lineage (NCBI taxonomy): Eukaryota > Viridiplantae > Streptophyta > Magnoliopsida > Malpighiales > Erythroxylaceae > Erythroxylum > Erythroxylum novogranatense. The sequence goes on along the minus strand of CM057231.1, from coordinate 86,386,644 downwards.
CGGCCAGAGATTTCTAAGTAATGACCCTGACAAGAGGGCATGGGTATCATCTTCTGCTATCATAGAAGTGGTGAATCCTCTATTGGCTACTCAATTACCTTCAATACCTCAAACTGCACTCCAATCACCACCCTATGAGCGACCTCGTAAGGCAACAAGGAATGGAGTCAAAGCACGTAATCAAGATTCAAGATATCCTCGAGCACCTCAAGTCTAAGGATACTTGCACCATTGCTATGATGAGATTATCACCGACATTAGAATAGGACATCCATGTGATGATCTCATGACAGTCATCCAATGTACTTACTACCTCTAGTAAGCATCCACATCTCAACCCTAAATATCTCATATTTACGCTTCGAGATCCACCGCTGATCAAATCAAGGAGCTTGAGATGTGCTAGTCTTTCCGGATTACCGATGTCCAGTCTCAGTAATCCTATGACTAGGGATAATTTAGATAATGACATAATTGCACATGATAGGAATCTCAGTAGTGTGATCACATCACAATTTCCTTCATGCTATGTCATATATCATGGACTTCATTAATTTGCTTATAGATCAATATCAGTTCATAAATTATGAACAGCAAATTAATGAAATATGTCTTTCTTTATTTATTCATAAAGAATGTACACAACTTTGTACAAAAATGCGCTAAAGGCGATTGCCTTTAGGGCACTACTCTAACAAAGATCTATATCCACAGCAACTCACACGAACCGTACTCTCTGAGTCTGCATGGTCGGCTCATCTATCTTCACAGTTTGTCCCTCTTGATTTCCCAAAGCTGTGAGTATCATAGGGTGGTATAGAGTAATAAAAAGTTTTGGGAACCTTATCCATACAACAACTCTTGTTACCTTGCCTTAGGACGGACGAAATTCTGGTTTCCATTTCTAGACTGATAAAGTCGGAATATTACCCAAGGTCCATTGGTTAAGGCGTTGAGGAAGTCGCTATCATCAAGGAATTTCACCAGGAAATAGTCATAGTCCAAGTCTATAACCTTCATGGGACCTTTCGGACACCACAAATTTGTCAATCGAGAGCAGAGAACCCGATAGCCAATTCGACATCCAAGTAGTTTGATAACAACTGATTTCTCCCATTGCTATCTAGCTTTGCCTTGAAGGTTTGGATAGCAGAACACCTGCGCCAGCTTCCTCCGTTAGTTGGGTTATATCACCTTCCTCTAATCGGATAATCTCCTCAATAGGCCATGGACAGGTCACTGGCTCAACGTCCACCGTCGAGTTTCCTAATACAGCACTATAAGTAGATTTGGGGTCTGGTGGAGGATCCTCATCACGTTCTCTGAGCCTTACCTTCTTGGGGAGATGGCCCTCATGTATTAGGGTTGACATGATAATCCATATGAAAATTTCTACCTCCCTATTTTACTTACAATGTCTACAACAACAAAAACTCTTTAAAGAGCTACTAGATTAAGCTCTGTTTGGTTGGATGCTAATTAATGGAATGGAATGTAATATAATGGAAGGGAATGTAATGATTTATAATGGAATGGAATGTAAAATAGTAAAAAGCTATTTGGGAAGGATAGAAGGGTTCATAATGTAATGTAGTGAAATATTATTTAGAAGATGGATGGAATAGAATGTAATGTATAATAAATGACTTTTATACCTTTTATATTAAAATGGTTGTTGTAAGAGGTTTATTATTTTATTATTAATTATATAAAATATTAGTATTAATTATTTAATATATTTTATTTTATTTTATGTGATTTATATTAAAATAATTTTTATATAAAATATATAAAACAATTAAAGAATATTTTTTCATATTTTTATTTTCATTAATAAAATTATTATTATTATTTTATTTATTGTATACAATTTATTATTAATTATATAAAATATTATTATTAATTATTTAATATATTTTATTTTATTTTATTCTATTCTAGGTGATTTATATATAAAATAATTTATTTTATTTTCATTTATATAGAAATATATAAAACAATTAAAGAATAATTTTAAATATATTTACAATTTTTATTAATAAAATTTTATTTATTTTTAATTATATACAATTTATTATTAATTATATAAAATTATTATTATTAATTATTTAATAAATTTTTTATATTAAATTTTTATAACAAAATAATTTATTTATTCATTTTATTTATATAGAAATATATACAAATAAGAATAATTTTAATATATTTTTTATTAATGAAAATAAAATATATAAAAATTAATATTTAATTTTTTAATATATTTCTATATAAATAAAATAAATAACTAAATTTTAAATTTTAATTTTATATTTTATTATTAAATATAAATAATTTATTATTAATAATATAAATATTATTATTAATTATTTAATAAAATTTATTATATTAAATATTAATATATACAAACAAGAATAATTTTTAATATTTTTAATTAATGAAAATAGAAAATATATAAAATTATTATTTAATTGTTTTATATATTTCTATATAAATAAAATAAATGAATAAATTTTAAATATAAAATTTTATATTTTATTATTAAATATAAATAATTTATTATTAATAATATGAAAATATTATTATTAATTATTTAACAAAATTTATTATATTAAATATTACTATATTCTATTTGATATATTAATATTATGATTTGGCCAGAGTTGATATTAAGAAGAATTATTGAGGATATATTAGGTATGTATTTATTAGGTTACGTTCCATCCTAAACTTCCCAAATCAGAGGTTTCTTATTTTTACTATTTAGGATGGAATAGAACATAACATGAAATCCTCCGCTTTCATCTCATTCCATTACATTCCATTATAAAACTTGCAAATAAACGATGAAAATGTGTTACGTTCCGTTCCATTCTATTATTAACCCTCAAATCAAACATAAAAGTGTTAAGCTTTTCTCTATTTTTCTTACGTGTGATTTAGCCTTTTAAGCAACAAACTATACTTCTGGCGCAACTGCTGTTTTACGTAACAAATCAAATCACAAATAAATCAAAAGGCTGAAAATGGAAGTTTGTGATGGTGATGGAGACAAAAAGATAACTGTGAAGCGGACCGACTACTTGGAAAATTTCAACACAAAGGAACTCTGGTTTAACTGATCAACAATTAAGCATCTAAATTAACAATTAAGACTAACTGTCGCCAAAAAACAAAAGGAAAAGGAAAATGAAGGAAGCAAAGGCTACGTTTCGAAAGGACTGCTTGGTTGTTGGTAGATAACAATTGGACTCTTTACGCTGTGCATCGAGTCGTTCCACTCTAATAAAGCTGATAGGATCAGGGTTCCGTTTGGCATTGACCCTCCTTTCACCACCACCTTGAAATCCTTTTTTTGGTGCAAGAAAGTGAACCTCAAGGTATTTGGTATAACCAGAACTGAGAGACCTTTTGGCGATGTCACTTTAGCTTTGTAGACAGACTTTCCGTATCCTACGTTAGTCACCCTCCTGTAGAACACAGCTGAAATTCTGGAACCAGTTGTGTTAAGTTGCATATGCATGGAAGGGTAGTTGAGGCCATCCGTTCCTTTTGCTGGTTTAAACTTTGAGCAATCGTGCTTTTTCTTGCCACCAATAAGGAGATCAATTGCGGTTCCATTGTAACCTTCTTTGCACAGGAAACTAATGTATGAGCTCAATGATATGTCATAGACAAGACCAGGGTGCACAGCACTTTCTGGGTTCAGTTGGCCTGAACCTGAACCTAACTCTGCATCAGGTTCCATGGTCTTCATTGGGGTGGCTGGAACAATAAAATGAAATGTAGTTTATGTGTGTCAATTTAGAAAATGGAAAAAAAAAAGAATGGGAATTTCAGCTTAGAAGCAAGCTTTAGTACTCTTACCGGTGGTCATGAGGGCAGATTTGATCGCTGCTGGCGACCAGTCAGGGTGGAAGGACTTGACATAGGCAGCTGCTCCGGACACATGAGGGCAAGCCATTGATGTTCCTGAAATAATGTTGAATTGGACGCGTCGACTGTCACTAGGCAGACCTGTTACTGATGTGAGTTTTGAGTACGCAGCCAATATGTTCAGACCGGGTGCAGCTATGTCAGGCTGTTCATTGGAACATATCCTTTCAGAAAATTGAGATGTTGAAGTGGAGATCAATGGAAAAGTAAACTCGACTTAAAGCTCACCTTGAGAATGTTGGGACTAATGACTTGAGGCCCTCTTGATGAAAATGATGCCACAAAAGGAGCTTTCTCCAGAGAAGCGGTTTTTGTCTTGTAGATAACAGCATGCGGATTTCTGTCGATTAATATTGATTCATCCGGGAACCATACAATTTGGTTACTCAATGCAATGCTTATTACCGAATTGTTGTAAGTTGAAAAAAATAATGAACGTTATAATATAGAAACGTACTTAGTAGTGTTGATATAGCGTTCAATCTTAAGACCAGCTCTGATGTCGACATTGGTACCAGGTATTATGGTAGTGGAGGCAACTTCTGTTTTCTGGCTCATTATCATGATGGTGCCGATCCCTTCCAGCTTGTTAATGGTGTAATCCTGGCCGCTGCTTCCGAGGCAGTATACTATCTTCCCCTTCACTTTGTTCATGTCTAGAGTCCCCCAGTCACAGGCACTAGACACCATTTGCAAACGAACTCATATTAGACTGCTATAGCAATTCTTATTAGTTTGGAAATTATAGGATTAAATCCAATGTTTAATACACATATTTGACTAATTAATTGGGTTGACAGCCAGCAACTCTTGCACTTCAAAGGATCAAGCGATGAACTTGCTTTCCAAGCTCTAGTGGTGACCATAAAACTGCAGGTTCTTGGATAAATCTTGAACGAGCCAAATTTACGTACCTGGCATTTCCGTAGTAACCTTGGCTAACATTCGTCGCCAAGGCTCCACTTGTAAGAGGGTACATAGCTTTTTTGGGTGAAAATGTGTTGATCGAGAACCCCTGGTGATCAAAAGAAAGAAAAGCAATGTAGTACAGGTTATTATGATGATCGGTTGGGTTATCCAATTTCAAAAGCAATGTAGTATAGGTTATTATGATGATCGGTTGAGTTATCCCAAGTCAACTGTAACAACACAAAACATACTAGCCCAAAATCTCATTTCGGTGTTAAAGCACTTAAGAGTTGTAACCACTAACCATGTACTATAATGTAATAAACTACAAGAGGAAGAACTTACATTAGCTTTCTCGCCATTGCCAAGCTTAACAGCTGTCCTAAACTGCCTATCAATACCACTTGCAGCAACCGTGATGAGCCATGGAGCAACATTCTGAACTGTCCCTGGACTAGGCCCCGAGTTGCCACCTGAACATGAAGTCAATATACCCTTTTTCATGGCATGAAATGAGCCAATAGCAATTGGGTCCTCATAAAATCTTCTAGGTGAACCTCCTATAGAGATCGATATTATGTCCACTCCGTCGGCGATAGCATCGTCAAAAGCAGCCAACAAGTCCATGTCGCTGCAGCCTTCTTCCCAGCATACCTTGTACATGGCAATGCGAGCTGATGGCACACCTCCACGCGCAGTTCCTTTGGCAATGCCGAACAAACTTGCGTGCTTTACGGGGATGCCGGCTGCCGTGGAGGAGGTGTGAGTGCCGTGGCCATCTTCATCGGCCGGACTTGGATTATCCACCGAAATCATGTAGTCCAGGTTGTAGTATCTTGCTCCGATGACTTTTCTGCAAATGATGAAAAGTACTTTCAGTATCTTGCTCCATTTCAGTGTATCGTTTTCTGTACTGGGTAGTCTTAAAATGGACTTTGGATGGCTTGCGCATGTCAACTACTCTACTTTTCTGAGAGATTATACTTTCCCACTTCTGCAAAACAGTACCTATGTTTTGAAACTGGTAAAAAATTCATTCCGATGTATCAATGCAGATACCATCGTCTGGTTTCATCCGACTATTAAAAATAAGGAATAAATAAAAACTTTTATCTAATGCAGCACGATAATAACTAACCTAGGTACTGTTTCCAAGGTCCAATGTCACAATCACTTGTCTATAAGTTTATTGTTGATTGAAAGGGAGAAAGAAAGTGCGTACTTGTTGCATCTAGTGAAGTTAGCTCCGGTAACACATTTTCCCCTCCATTTAGCTGGTATAGGCCCGTAACCATTATCATCGAAGCTTCGAGCTTTCACGTAAATTCCTGCAAAACAAAGAAACCAACATGTAAACACATGCAACAACTCAATTCTACAAAGCAAAAGCCGATATGTTTTGTGTACCAGTATCCAGGACACCAATTATGATGTTGCTTTCAATTTTCGGACTCCTCTTCACTGTTGAAGGCATTCCTAGGAAATCCCATGATCTTGTTGTGTGAAGTTTGCTCCTTTTGTTTTCAAACACAGACACTACACCTTCTTCATCTGATTGACAATACAGTTCTCCAAAATCAGGAAATGATCATCTCTAAATTTACTACCATGTGTTACTATATTTATGCATATGTATACCAGAGAGTCTCTTCGCTTCATGAGGCAGCAGCCTGGCTACAAAACCATTGAAGCTTCTTCCGTAGCTGTGAATTCTTGATTCTCTGGCAACAGACTCGCTGAAAAGTAGCAGAACGTAAACTTTTGAATGGACGGACTACTTAAATAAGTACTAATTTCTCTGGAAACATTACTTCAGTTCCGACTTCTGAAACAAACTTCAAACTGTTATGCTTGTTTACTAAACATGAAAACAAGCATTTGTTTAATGGACAAGCTGTAGTTTACGAGTATTAAAACCGTGTTTTTTTTAAGGAAAAAAAATTCTTATTTCAGCTCTAATACCTCCGCATTAACAATGACCACTTCTAGTGAAAAACATCTTCTGCTAATTATGTATATATAGGTAGACTACTAAAGTAATTTAGCTATAAGGGTTGCGATCAGTACTCTCCAATTGTAGCCGCCAGGAGGTTGTGATGTTCATCCACCGTTGAAATCCTGGACTTATCAAGTTCTCCCATGTAAACAATGTATGGCTGATATGTTCATTCCAAAACCAGGAGACGCCCATGCATTAGTGAAAAGAGATTCAAATTCATGTTTAAAATATACAGTAGATAAATGGTCTGCAATGTCTTAAGGAAATTCTTGACATCCCAATTTACGGTTGCGCTTCATTGCGATCAACCATAGACATGAACAGCTTATGCAATAATGTGCATGAAGCCATGACTAGAATAAGAATATGTCAATGACGGGGATGGTAATAAAACCAGGGAATGTAGAGCAGAACACACCTTCCTTTCATTGTCATTCACCGCACGAACCAATGTAGCAACGAGACAGACGCCAAACACGAACGCTAGAAGTTTATGTGGCATTTCCATTGCTAGATTCATACGTTGCATGGCAAAACATGAAAACATACTTTAAATAGATTGGCAGTGGTAGGTTTAGTTTCATCACTGTTAAGTGCTCCAGTCTCCAGCTAGAGTGTTCCGTCATCATTCCTCGGCATTAGATATGCCTATTATCTAGACGTTGACTAAGAAGCCTGGAGAAGAAAATTACCAAGGGAATTAAAAAGCACGTTTACATCTATATTCTTTAGTGACTGACTGAGTTGGTTTTGACGAGTGAGAGTTTGATGGCTTGGGTTTTGGATCTTACATTTAAGTTACCCAACTCATTCTAGTTACGGTACCTGTGAAATCTAGGCAATGTTTAACCATCCTATGGAATATCGTTCCAGGTAGCTTTCCAACACGTTATCATACAGAAGTGATCTTCACTGTCCATGACTGCTGTCTAATGTGGAGGCATTAGTTTCTGATGTATACCTTATTGTCTGATGTCTACTCTAACACTTGATTAGAACACTTAAAAACAGACATCGATCCCTTGCATAAGCATCAATACGTGTTATTAAAACATGGAAAATCAACTTCGTAAATTGCATACCTTCACTATATATTTCTGACAGCCCTTTCGTCCTAATGTAAAGGAACCCCTTTTCTTTAAAAAACGGGAAAAATCCTACCCTTCTTTACATTTGCACCAGTATACAGAAAAGCTAATTCAAGTGATAAGACCACCAGCTCAACGCAGACAGTCAACATGTGAGTCCACGCTTTTAACGGAGCATTATTTACTAATTCAGAAAATCCCCTAAGCTTCAACTTTTGTCAGACTTCTTCAGTTTGTGTATATTTGTAATATGTACGTGTATAAAACCAAATACGACTAGTGATTGAATATACTTCTCGCACAATCGTGTTGGGGCTGTATGTTTCAAGGACTCGTTACGTAAATTAGGCGTGTTAACTCATTCAGGACAATGATCATTGCTACTTAAAGCGCATCGAAGCTAGGGGCCGTAACTAGGCACAACCAGAAAGTTTCCGGCCTATCTCTTACTGGCCATTAATTCATCAACATCAGAGAATATAATCTCTTGGCATCGTACAATTCCTGCGGCCCCTCCAGAGCTCAACCATCTCTCACTGCCCTCATTCATATTCCATCTAACCCTATGCATTGCTACAATTTTGGAAGGAATAACTTCAGCTTCATTTCCAGCTCCTCCAGTTTCACTCTGTTTTGCTAACACATCATCTAGCTCTTCATCTCTGCATATCAATCTCTGATCCTCTCGCGCCCTTCTCTTATCACCGCACTTGGATTTTGTTTTACCTTTTCTTTTCAGAGCAGTCAAGGTTTCTTCGGACCCTGATTCCAAGGCTGGATCATCTCCATAGCATAGTGCTGCAACATGTTTAAAGGAAATTGGATCTCAAGGTGAACAGGTGAGCAAAATGTCTAGCTAGTGGCAGAACCTAACAAGGTACTGCAAAATTACCTAACTGTTGACTGTCTGCATCTTGGGCTTTTGCCTTGCTATTGGTTGTTCTCTTACACTGACTTGGTTCAGATAAGAAACTCCGCAGAGATCTTGGATTTTCTCCAACATCACTCACTTGCTTCTTCAAGGTTAAAGGAATGCCCGGCAGTGGTGTGTTAATTGTAATAACTGATTCCTCCTCACTCAGTGATCCACATACAAAATGTGGCGCCTTATTTCTTGATGGATCCTTTTCTACTGCTTTAGTTGTAAGCTGCTGAAGAAAATAACATAAGCCCAGGTATAACCCAAAAGCTTCAAAATACAGATGTTGATGCATACATGGAGACCTGCTTAAAACTCCTCAGCATGTATCAATTTGTAAAAGCAGTGGAAATCAATGTATGTATCAGATACACATTAGATGTGTATCAGAAAATACTGACACCAGAACATCTATAAAGAGTACATTTTGAACCAATGCTCATGTCAGACGTGTACAAAAGATTGGGTCATACAGACCAACATGGATACATTAAGAAAGAATCTAATATACAAAACTATTCTATGATTATATCCCTAGATGGAACACCGCCACCAGACAATGGCATCCTATTGCTGCCTGCTGGGCCAAATCTAAGTAGTGATCCCATCTATCAACGCTAAAGGATTAACAGGCTCCATAGTAACAAGAGATAACAATCATGTCTTGCCCAAAACTATGCCTTGGAGCACTGTACCAAATGAAGAAATTGAATGTAAAACAACTTGTGAATCTACTGACCTGGAAGCGGCAAACAGTACCATCTGCACTGCAATATGCAACCATACCTATGTTTTAAATATTGAAAACCATAAGTTTTGCATTTAAAAATAAAGCTTAAAAGAAGCTGCTCACTGTACATTGTTTAGGGAAATATGTGACACTACACTTAGCTGATAAAACTTACATAGGATAGAAGTAAACTCTTTGCCAAGAAGTAGTTCTTGTATATTTAACCACCAAATTGGTGTATCCTAACCCATGATAAGTAGGGCCGGCAAAATTCAGAGAAGTAATTGTGCTTAAAAGACAGAAAGGTGTTTAAGATTTCACAACACATAATTTTCTGAAAGATGCATAGAGGCTTGAAATGTGTAAAGTAGCTTATTTTCATCCCTTGTTTACTTTAGAGGTAGCATATTTTTATCAGTTGCAAAAAAGAAAAAGAACAAGATGATGTACCTGTTGGTCTTGACACCTGAACACTCCAGATAGCAAACGATGAACAATTAAATACATGCATCCCAAGCTGTTTTGGTCCAACAGAAGGTGTTCCATTGACAGGAGCATCATATGCAGCTTTCACCAAGCTGAGGAGTCTCATTGTTCCATCATCAAAAGACAATAAAAGGCACCTGACCACATTTAAAAACAAAAGATTCATCAGGAAAAATTATTTTCAACAATGCAAACTATATAAACCATAGAACACCTTGGATGTGCCAGCCAATCCAGACTATACATATATTTTGGCACTGGATGAAGGTCCCACAAAGGTCGGAATGGATCACTGCATAAATCCAGTCTAAATGTTTTAGGGCCACAAAATATTCATAGTAGAACATATGAGCTGTTTACTACACATCTGTGAACTGGAAATTTTATTCTTGAGGACAAAAGCACGTAACAGCACTTGCTCACATTACCAAGTAATTGTTTTAAATGATAGGTAAAGAATGCGGTGTGTACATATTCTAAATCATCAAGTTGTAAATCAATTAGCTGGCTTATACTGCTGCTAAATCCTAGAAAAATGAAATCACGCCAAAATTGAGAAGGCAGACAAATAGAATAATGACATTCCAATTCTGCAGTTAAATGCTGTAAAACAGATGGTGTGAGAAAGCTATTATTTATCCCCTAACCCAAATCATGAAGGATTCATGAAGATATATCACTCTACATTCAGCATAATTTAAATTACGGCAGCAGCAACTCACTGAAAATGCACGTTGAAATCTATATCCAACTCACTGAATGGTTTGTCATACATCGTTTAACAAAATTTACAGAGAAAGCATTAAGAAGAAAGAAATCATTTTCTACAGTCCAGGACCAGGATAGACCCTTGAGATGTTCTTCAGAGGTCTGAATCCCTGAAGAATTGTCAGTTCATTTTTAGTTAACTACTACAGTACACAATAGAAGTCAATGGAAGCTCCAAATAAAACAGAAATCTCCTTCCAGTCAATATTAAGAAACTAGCATTAGCAAGTACAACAACATAAATTGTAAGAAATGGGACCACAGCATCATAACGGCACACAACCAAGAAATTGAGGAACTAAAGCTTTCATACTTACTGAATATCCCAAAACATTAGACCTGCATGCTCAGCAGTTACTATGAGATCTTAACTACTACAGAACACAATTGAAGTCAATTGCAGTTCCAAATAAAACAGAAATCTCCTTCCAGTCAATATTAAGAAACTAGCATTAGCAAGTCAAACAACATAAAATGTAAGAAATGGGACCACAGCATCATAAGAGCACACAACCAAAAAGTTGAGCAACTCAAGCTTTCATACTTACTGAATATCCCAAAACTTTAGACCTGCATGCCCAGCAGTTACTATGATACTCGCATTTTCTTGATCACTGAAAATAAATAAAATCCATGTCATACATATCAATGAAGAGCACAAGAAGGATAGGTGTTTAACACTAATCATCTGCCATCAACCATTGCAAAGAAGCCATAATGTCAGTCAGTGCGATTGGAGAACAAGTGCTCCAACTCAAAAGGAATTGTGCAGGTATAAATAAATTTGAAAGATATTCTGCATGATTCGCAAAATGATTCGATGCCTACTTCATGTATGGCATCACAAAGATAATAAAACTAGTTCAACTGCAAATTGATGATATGAGTGCTAAGTACAAGAGGTCTAGAAGTTTTTGCACAGATGTCAAGATATTATTCATCCAGAATAAATACACAAGACAAAGATGCTCTTTCTGGCAAAAATGGGTATATCACAGGAAGCATAGAGAATTGGCATACCACTATCAAAGTCATAGTTTTACAAAATCAGTTGCCGATGTCAGATCTAGAAGAAAAGTTATGACAGAGAAAGCAAGCATTATATAAAAGGACTATAGCAAGAAAAAAACCATCATCTGAAATCACTAACCATTCAACTGGGGCCCAGGCAACAGCTCTAATAGGAACCGTATCTGCACTGAAGCAAAGTAAAGGCCTGCTATCTGCAAATTGAAATTTTGTTAAAAACAAAGAATCAATTCAACTATGCCAAGACCCCAAGCAGTTTGAGTACATCTTAACACCAAGATTTGACATCGACTCATCTAAATAGAGAACTTGGAACAAAAGGTAATCAGAAGACTTGAATCATTACCGCCAGAATTGCCAGATCCAGTGAACTTCCATAGAGCAACCTGAAAACTCATTAACTCAATACCAATTTCATCATTAGAGAATAAAAATCCTGTTTGATACCTAGGCGATTTTCTTTGAGCAAATATAAGTATCCTAGTTAGTTTTCTGAAGTAGTTTAAAATAAAAAATTCATTATCTGAAGTTTCTACTTTGTTTTTCTCGCTCCAACATCAAAATCTTTTAATTGGAGTAAGTAATATCTATAATAACACAACAAGAAGCAAACTTCAATATTACAGTTCCATCATGGCATCCAACAAGCAAGTACTCATAGGGCTTTGAAGTCGACCACTCCACTGTCAAAGGGATACTGCGTAGAGTTTGAATGTATGAAATCAGAAGTGAAGAAAATAAAATGCACAAGATGTTAAAGTTAAGACATCCAATAATTCTACAGCACATGCCAAATCCTACTGAGATTATTCAGCTGTATGATTATTAATATTCTGGGTACAGTATGTGGTCACTTAATTATAATCTCCAGGTGTGTTAGCTTAACATCTCTATCATAAATGACCGGGGATGAGTTGCTGAATTGATGGTTGTCGAATTCTCTGTTCAATTATTTTATTGCTAGTGAACTAAATTTTGTTCTTGCACCTTGTATTGTGAACCAAGTAACCACATGCTAAAGCAGGCTTTCATGGAAAAGTCCACAAGTATAAATTTGCAGCATACAATTCAGACTGCTGATCGAAAAGCTTAAAGTGTATTGTCACATGCTCTAATCCTCAATAAAAAGTCATGGGTTTCTATGGAGACAAAGACACAGGAGTTTAAATCCTTTGGTCTGTTATACTATGTTTTAAAGATCTAACTTGTTTTATACAGCAAGTAAAGGAAAATGATTAATATCATATAGTACCTCATGTGACATCTTACTAGAAGCTGGGATAGCAATTACCAGACCAGTATAGTTGAACTTCTAATGATAATCGCAGAGAAAGTAGTTCCAAAAATTGAAATACCTCTTTGTTTCTCCACACTTCAGAAAGGAACATTTGAACACTGGCTCCAATTTCACAAAACGAGGATCAGTTCCTTCTCTATGAGAAGAAGAATAAATTAATTTTATTGTACGAGGAAGAGGAACATCCCATCTGCAGTTGATAAAAAAATTATATGAGATAAAATCACAGAAAATCACATATCCTGATGCAAAAACCACAAGCAGACATTTAGGTTTACAAATGAAAGTGGGACAAATGCCTAAATGTAGACATCTAGTACCTCAACTGTTTAATTGTTCCTATTAAAGAGTTCTTAAACCTACTGTTTCTTCTATATTTTCATTAGTCTACTTCAGTCACAACATTGCAATGGTCTGGTCTTTCCAAGTTCCACAAAATCCAACCTGTACTTTGTGAGTTGCTGAAAAGTTGCAAGACATATCTTGAATCAACTTGATATTCGTATATTCTGAAATTTTACACTTTGAAAATCTCAGACTGGCAGTTGGTATAGATTAATATTAATGTTTCTTACAGATAAAGGTTAAGTTACTCCTTGCATAATCAGGGATTTTCCTTGGTTGAGAAGAAACAAAGAGATGACACACGTCTAGAGACCAATTCCAGCTACCATAGCAGAGAACAGGAAATCACTAATAAGTTCCTGCATGAAGAGGTGACTTACACTTCAACAGATCCATTTCCAAGTAAAACAGCAAGATAGCCCATGCGATGCTGGTATTTGGAATTGGCTACATCCAAAGGTCGCCATTTAACATCCCAAGCAACTTTTCCATTATGAGCTAGACATAAAACCACCCTTGGCAGAGCAACATCTTCCAAGGAAGCATTATCTAAAAGATTATGACATGGCAAAGCATCATTTTCAGAGGTCTCATGTAATTGGTGATTCACTGTAGAGGACCCCTCACCTTCTTTCTCAGTCAACAACAGCAGGCTTGAAGCACCACCATCACTCCTTTCTGCATCCTTACTTGAGTTTCTAGTATGCCCAGTAGTTTTTGCAGCTGAATTACTTTCAACCATAACTGCTGACGAACTTTTTCTTTTTCTGCTTTTTTGCTTCTGTAACAAGTGTTCCTGGGAATTTCCAGAAACCCATTCCAAAGCAAGTGGTTCTGATGAATCTTCTGGGTATTGAACTGCAAGTAGTTGAGCGTTTTGGTTGTCACAATCTGCACCATCAAGAGCTTCTTTTGGTTTCTTTCTAGGTCGTCCTCTTGGCCTCTTTATTTGAGTTGTAATCCTCTTCAAGTCTTCATCCCCGGGAGATCCTTCTACAAGCTTCTTTCTAGGTCGTCCTCTTGGCCTCTTTATTTGAGTTGTAATCCTCTTCAAGTCTTCATCCCCGGGAGATCCTTCTACAAGCTTCTTTCTGGGTCTTCCCTTTGATACCTTTAATTCAGTAGATTTTTTCACACCTCTCTGTTTTCGTTTTTTGTTTGAAGGGTATACTTCTTCCTCATCCTCATTGATATTTACAATACACCAGATCTGTAAAATACCTCTGCCAACAAGTGGAACACCTATCTTGTGATAATATGAATCGGAAGGATGGGCAGCAATAGCAAGGAACTGAAATAAAACGAAATTAGAGCACTTTTGCAGTGACAGAGCCCATAAGATAAGACAGGTTGTTCTATGCATGCTACTAACCAAACAAGACCAAGCAGCAATAGATCTTGCCTAGAGAGAAGACTAATGTCTTTACATTGTGTTAAAGAGAAAACAGGAAAATAATCATTAAAATACAGGAAAGATCCACAGAGTTTTAGGAGATTTAGTAATCAGTGATAATTGCTTACATGGATGGGGAAGAATCAAATCATGGAGATTCTCAAGTTCAACTCCCAGTGTTTAACCTTTCACATTCAAAAAGCATATAATCTACAACAATCATTTTTCTAGGTACATTGGAAAGAGTAAAACATACACAAAAATCCCTCAGCTCATGCACCTATTAGAAAAAAGTTGCTGCCCAAATCACAAGAACCAATTTTTTGACAATCCAGTTGTTCTCTCCTATTGAGAAAATATGAAGTTCAACGCAGACAAAGCATTCATAAAGGAAACCAAAAAATTGCAAATTATAAATTGAAATTATCATTCAGGACGTCACTAGTCATAAAAATTATTTTGTTCGCCTATGTTCAAACACATCCATACATATAACTACATATACACAACCATTATTAGTGGAAATCCCTAATATAGCCCCACAATCGAAGAAAAATGCTTAAACAGTCAAAGTTTCCAACTACATATAGAGAAGTGCATATATAGATGAATACACATCTGAAAAAAACAACATAGGGGACTTTTTCTCTTTTGTATTATCTGGGAAAAGGGGCTGCGGGGAAGAAACACAGCGTCAAGTTGCAAAGATAAAGAATATAAGTACCTCACATCTAATACGAGATTCAGGACTTTGACGAACCATAGGACACCAATCTAATGCCCAAACAGACCCTCCGACGTACATTAGAAAATCTTTGCTGCAATAAGATGGCAAAAACGAAGATAGTTCCCATATTTAATCCTGATTAATAGGAGCTATAAATAACACATCATATGGACGTAGGAGCAATCGCAAATAATGATGTCAGAATACGATTAACCAGCAAAGTAAGAATGAAAAATTAATCTCCAGTTCAGTACCTTGACTTCAGATATGAGGTGCTGTCCTCACATTGTCCCACCTGCATCAACATGCAAACCCCAAAAAGATGATAATATCATATGCTAGAATATCTGCATTTAAACAGAAGCTAAAATTGAACGAAAACTATGAAGAACAAAATGGAAAAACGAAAACAGAGCTTCCACAATCAAGCAAGTACCTTGGGAACAGTGGCTGAAGAAAACTGCGGCAAATTCACTTCACCAATCACATCTTTATCGTAAGCAAACCTCGCCATTCTCCGTTCATAGTTAAAATGTCTCCATTCCCTAATCCAAATTCGTAAATTAACTAAAAAAGGAACACAGCACACCATAAGAACTACTACAGAACGACACAGCAATAGAAGTAACTGACTTCAAGAAAGTGATCGAAGAAGACAGACGTTGAAATTCTGCTTCTTCCAGAGGATCAGCCTCGGACTCGGCCATTCTACAGAGCCGAGAAATCGAGTCCATTGCTTTGAAATGGTTCTCAACCGAGTAATCGAACAATGAAACCCTAATTCCGGATTCACTACACCCTAACGGCTCTTCTCCGTCCATTTCACTTCTTCTTCTTCTCTGTTAATGGAGAACAGTTAATTTGTCTCGGAGAATCGAACCCCAGACCTGAAGTTGATTTTGATTGCTCTGAGCTTTAAGTGTAATTTTGGGTTTAGGTACGAGGAAAGATTTAGTAGAGACAAGAGCATCCTACTGCCTAACTGTAAAGTCTCCCGAAACGCAGCGATTTACCAATCTAATTTAAGTTCATGGAAAGTTTGGTTTGAGCACGGGATTGAGTATAGATATAAGTATAATAATAGAAGGGAACGAGAATGGGTATGAAAAATAAAAAATGATGTTTGATTTGTAACTTAGATTTCTGTATTAATACTAATAATATTGTTTGGTTTGTTGCATTAATGGGAATAAAAGATAATATAATACAATTTTTCATATCATATTTATTATTATTATTACAAAATTAATAATAATAATAATAAGATAATTAATTTCATATAATAACATTAATTAATTAATTAATAATAATAATAATATAATTAATTTCGTATAATAATAATAATAATAATAATAAGGATAATAATAATAATAATAAATTTATAATTTATAATAGACAACGAGCTTGCTGTGCACTTCAATATTATTTCAGCAAAATCATGGATCCACCATTGGGTAAGAGTTTATCTTATTATGCACTGATCAATGGTCCAAGAAGAAGAATCTACTGCTATTATTTACTCAATTTCCCCTCTCACGCCTCTCTTTGGCTTCCAATGGGTACTCTTCTTTTGTTATTTTGAAATCCGCAAGGCGTAGCTACTTATTTTATTTATAAAATATATAAGTTACAGATTACAAACACTCAATCTATTAACATCTTCATTTTGGACATATAATAACCCTTCCTTACTAGGTTGAGATTTATTGCCCTTTTGCATTCATTAATCAGGTACCTACTATCTTCTAGAAGATAATAAGCTTCCTGTTTTATTTGCTCCGCTTGTCTGAACTTGGGATGATGCAGTGGTACATTATATTTTGAATCACTGAGAATTTCCTTGTACCATATCACCCTCTTTTCTACTTTTTCAATCTGCTGACGATACCTGGAATTTTCTTCCTCAAGATCCTTAATAACTACCTTTAGATCTTTCTTGATACTAAAATAACCATAACCAACCATCTATAATCCATGGAATGAATAAAACTTAAATGTTAAAAGAAAAGATTAAATATGTTATCAATCTTAAATAAACAATTGAACCTTTGAATTTTAGTTGCTCATACCTTTGCTCTGATACCAAGATTGATATCCCAGTTGATGATCTTGCAAGACACTATTATAATTCCTATATAATAGTGGGGAGTATTGCAATGAGTAACTTAAAAATGTGAACTTTTATTTATCAGAGATTTTGTGTACAAGAGAATTTCGGAGCTTTTGTGATTGCTATGGATGTGTTCTCTGAATACAAATGAAAGACTTATATAGACTTCAAAAGTAAGAAAATAATTGAAGATGACTCATCAATCCGGGTGCGCTCTGGGCCCTCGTAGACGATTGATGTAAGCTGTCTCCATTATTATCTTCTTTTCCCACTGATTGCTAACAAACAAAACATAGTGGAATTAAATAGGTATTCCACTTTAAAAAGGTACGACAGATGGTCGTCAATTATTAAAAGTAGATTAATAATTTACAGAGAATAGATAGATGTCTATTAGTATGGTAGGAAGGGAATAACCTTTTTCTTTTGACAGTTGAAAGCTGTCAACTTTTTCTTTTGTCCATTTATTGATTCTTTGGACCTTTCCTTTTTTGTTGTCGGCCATGATTGATTCTTTTGGATGAACTAGTGCTGGATACCCATTCTGTAGTCCGATTATTGCAAGGATTTCTTTTGTCTTCATCAGATGAATTTGATTGATGTAGATAAGCTTGGCTGATACCTTCATCTTTTTGGCTGAATGGGTCTTGTGATGTACCCATTTCTTTCTCATGGTTAATTTGTTATTTTCTTAATTCTTCTATTGTTCCCATGAGTTCTTCCACTTCTTGTTGAAGACGAATGATCTCTTGATTATATACCTCGATTAAGGGACCTTCTCGGGGTTCTTGTTCAATATATATTTCTTCTTCAAAATCCACATAATGCATCATATACTCAACAGCCTCATTAAAAGCGTAAAAACCTTTGAATTTAGGTTTTGCCATATTGATAGTCTGCTTAAGTAATGACGAATAATAGCAGTAGATTCCTCTTCCTGGACTATTGATCAGTGCATAATAAGAGAAACTCTTACCCAATGGTGGATCCATGATTTTGCTGAAATAATATTGAAGTGCACAGCAAGCTCGTTGTTTTTTTCCGCTACTATTGGCTTTCCAAATAGCATCCAATAAACATTTTTGTTGTTTATCCAAAGGAAGGCTATCAAGTGGACGATATGCTTTTGGATCTGAGGGATCCGAGATTGGTAACTGGGTGTTTCCGAAGCGACAGAAACGTTGACTGTTTCTTTCATCTGTTGTTATAGGCGAGGACCTTTTCTTTGTTGGGCTTGTGGCCCTTTTGATCAATTCTTCTGCCCGAATATATCCTGCAAGGTTTTTCCTAGCAGGCTTTGAGCTTGTTCCTGTTTCTTTTTGGGTAGGCTTTCTAATTCTTCCAAAGCTTGAGGAAGTTTCCTCAGTATTTGTTCCGGGGATTCTTGCTTCAGACTTGAGTTTTCTGTTGTAGAGATCGTTAAGAGTGAGATAGGGCTTTATTGCTTTACCTTTGTCTCTTCGATCCATATTGTACCTACAAGTTTAGAAACAATGCGCGATAATTGATCAACAATTATATTTCTTTTACCGTCAATGTGTTCAAAGACGATATTTACTCCATTGCTGGTAATAAAATCCTTAAAATTAATCCACCTAATTCTAGATGGTTTATTTTGGGATTGTTTATTATAAAAACTGATGATGGCCTGGCAGTCTGTTCTAAGGGTAATTTCTTTTTGATCCAAGTAATGGATCTTGAAGAAGTTCAAAGAATTTATGCAAGCAGCAATTTCTGCATCGATTGTTGACTTTATCGTATCAAATTTTCCACTTGCATATGCAAATATTTTTTCTGTTGACCTGGGGTCATTCTTTGAATTTTTCCATTTTGCTATTCCTCTACATCCTTCCATGCATCCATCGGTTTCAATAATAATGTATGCATTTTGTGGAGGTAGCTCCATATCTGGCAGACTTTTGATTATTTCTTTGATTCTTTTGACTATATCCCAATCCATGCTTGTCATTCTTTTATCTGCATTGGGAGCAGTCTTATTGTATAGAGGTCCTACTAATATTCCTAATTTAGGAATATAGCTTCGTGCATAGTTAAGAATTCCTAACCATGATCTTAGACCTTTCTTTTCTTTAAGTTAAGCCTCTGGGAATTCTGACAATTTCTTAATAATGTGAGGCTGTAACTTAATTTTTCTGTTGCCAATAATGGCTCCTAGGAATTCGACTTCAGACATTCCTACATGCATTTTTTCTTGTGATAGGACTAAGCCATATTTTTTACAAATATTAAAAAATATTTGTAAATGCTTCTTATGTTCTTGTGCTGTCTTAGAGAAGACAAGGATGTCATCTATGTAAGCAGCAATATAGGCTTCATGTCCTTTGAAGCATTGATCCATTTTTCTTTGAAAAATCGCAGGTGCATTTTTCAATCCAAATGGCATAACTAGCCATTCATAGAGTCCATCTGGTACTATAAAAGCTGTCCAGGGGATAGATTCAGGGTCCATTGTTATTTGGTGAAAACCACTCTTCAAATCAAACTTACTATAGATATTGCTGTTTCTAACCTTTTTAATGATAGTGTTGATTCCTGGCAATGAATACTGATCTTTATACGTGTTTTCATTCAGCTTCTTATAGTTAAAAACCATCCTTTCTTTGCCATGCTTTATTTCTCTTGTTTTCGGATCTACAGAAGTACCCGAATATACCATCATGGCCATTGTTCTATGCCTTGATGACGATGGTCTAATAACTCCTAGGTCCAGAAGGGCTTGGACATGTTTTCTAAATTGGGTTTCCATAAGAGGGGTAACATGCTTAAGAGGCTTGTCTTCAATAGTAAGATCCGGATTGATTACCTCTATTTTGCATAATATTCCATTCTTGGCCCAATGCTTTTGAGGATTCTTTCCAATAAACTCAAGATCCTCTAATTCTTTTAGAGCTTCTTCTATTTCTTTTGAGTATTCAAGAATACTCTTTCCAATGTTATAATATACCATATCTTTTATGGTATAGTATTCATCAGTATCAAGCTCTAATTCTGGAATAGTTAATGTAGCTATTTTTATTTCTGTACTTGTCGATACTTTTGACAAGTTCTTGCAGAATGTAACTGTATTTCCTTCCAATCTTATACCTCCTTGATGAGCTCGAATAAAGTTACATCCAATAATGACCTGGATACCGTCTTGAGAATTCATGGGTATACAGAATGTAAAGGGTATTCTGTATGTATTTTCTCCAATAATCATAATCCCATTTTTCAACTTGTATTCTGTTTTAAAAATAGAATTAACACCAGATATCTCCATTGCATAGCTGATTTTTTCTTTTGTCTCAGTAGGGATTGCATCCATTTTGACACAACATTTTGTAGATTCAGTATCTAAGATTGCTCTTAGTACAAATTCCTTGCAGCCTGGTATTCTAAATTGTATGTCAAAATTATATAGCTGATTATTGATCTTTTTCTTTGGTATGCCAGTTCCTTCTTCAGTTAGAGATAAAATATTAGCTCTATTTTCTTTTAATTCTTCTTTAGATTGTCTAAAGAGAATTAATTCTTTATTGTCAAGTGGGCTTGACATCCTTTCTATTTCAGATATTTCTTCTTCTATCTGAATTTGTGGTACCAAATATTGCTCAAAAATAATCTGAGCTATTTGATCACCTGTATCCACAAAATATTCTTCAGGATTATTATTAACGAGGACAACATAGATAATACCTCTGTAGTCAGTATCAATGACTCCAGCAGCTATATCTATTCCTTTCTTCGCAATGGAAGATTTTCCAGCAATTCTTCCATATATTTGTACTCCCTTTTTGTATTGTCCTATCTCCATCCTGATTCTTGTTGAAATTGTTTTTCTTTGGAACCTAGGTATGATTACACAGTCTATACTGTATAAATCGTATCCTGCGGCTCCATCAGTTCTTCTGTCAAGTATTCTAGCATGTGATACAGTTTTCACAAATTTGATACAAAAAGTTTTTGCTTTTGGTATCACCACGCTCTGCTGACACTCTGATGTTTCTTTGCCTTTATCATATATTTTTAAGGCTCTATTTGATGCTCTTAGCTCATTTTTGAGCTTTTCTTCATCATGTTTCTTTAACTGATGTAATTCTTGTTTCAAGAATGAATCAGTAATTTTGTCTAGCCGCTGATTTTCAGTAACTAGAACCTCATTTTCTTTGAGTATTTGTATTATATACTCAGTCATTTCTCGGATCACATTGTCTTTTTCTGCAAATTGTGGCACATATGTAGTTTGTCTTCGAGTGACTTTAATCTTCAGGTGTAACATTACACAAAATGCACATACAGACATTGTGCATATATTGCAGTGTATCCTCATGTACTCAGTTGTCTTCATTTTACAGTATGCACACTTTCCCCATTCTTCATGATTGATAGGCTGATTATGTTCCCATCTGTGAGCACATGCTTCCATACTTTCTAGAAGTATTACATTCTCCAACCAATTATACCTTCTATCAGTTATTTCTCTGTTATCAGTGATAACCATTAAGAACTCTGAAGGTTCTATTGTCAGAGTGTTTAACACTGCTTGATGATTAGGATCTTCTCCTTCTGAAACTGATAATATTCCATCACTATCAGGTTCATTCATATCTACTGAAACAATATCTCAATCTTCAGGTAATTGCAATTCTTTCATCATTGCAACTCTTGCAATGTTTCCTTTTGGATTCTTGCAGTCTCTAGCATAATGTCCTACCTCTCCACATGTATAACATCTACATTTATGTGTAGGAGGTTTCTTTCTTTTCAAAATACTTACATGAGTTTTATGTGGTTTTCCTTTATAGGACTTTGCTTTTCTGAGACCATATTTCTTATTTTCTTTGTAATACCCTGGGATGGGTATTTGTGTACAAAGAGAATTTAAGTCCTTTAATCCTCTTTGCATAGCAGCTTCTTTGCACATTTCTTTTAGGTATAACCAAGTAAAATGTATTCTTGGCATTACACCTATGCTGTTACCTAGATGCTTCTTCTTGAATTCCTCTTGAATTCTTTTTCCATATAATTTAGGAAGTTTTTTGAAGAATTTCTCTGATAATTCAGGGCTGAGATATGATCTTCCTGACATAGACGCCAGTGTCAAATATTCTCTTAGAAATTGTGCAATATTTCTTATTTCTTTGCAGTTTAGTTGTTCTAAATCTGCATAGGCTAGATCTTGAAATGCAGTAGATCCTTGGTATGGATCTTCCAAGGTTATCATTCTTCGTATTTGTGAGAATACGATCTGTGTATCATCTGTTGCAGCTACTAACATTTCATATTCTTGTGGATAAGCCAATCTCCATTGTAGAAACATTCTTTGAAGTACTTCATCTAATAGATTTTCTATATAGGTGACTTTTGCTTGATTGTCTATCCAGCTCATTCTGTTGATGAAATTCGTATTGACTGATTCCCATCTTGTGATAACATCCTCATATTGAGATATATCATCAGGCAATACTAACATTGCTCCAGTCTGTGCTTGTGTAGGGGGTAACATCCATTCACCAGATGTCTGCATTTTCTTTCCTTTAAACCTTTTCCATTTTTCTCGTATTTCTGGAACACTAATTTTATGTTCCCCAGTTGCTGGAGGATATTGAGGTGGCCCCATATTGAAATCTGTAGGGGTCTGTATCCTGAATCTGCTACTTGTGAAGTTGTAACATCCCGTTATCGGAGTGACGGGTAGATTGGTAATTTGGATCGGGTTAGGATTTGGTACAGGCAAAGTGTTGCATTGCACATGCATTACAGTTTTGATAGTTATTGATAAATGATTATTAACTGCATAAGTATATATATATATGTACATACATGTATGACAATTCCCGACTTGATTGTGAAATTGGAAATTGGTTATAATTGGTCCTATGAGAATTGGCTTAATTGTGCAATTGGGAATTTTTGGTTATGAGTAGTGCGAAATTGGGAGTAAAATAGAATAAGAATCGGACGTTTTAGACCCTAAGAATTGGACATGAAGTGGAGGATCTCATATATATATATGTATAAGCTTAAGGTAAGCTTATTTCTTCATTTCTCTTCGCCTTCGTCGATGATCGTGGGCGAGCATTTGGCGATTTGGAGTTTCTTGGAGGATTCTCAATGGATTGAAGCTTGAATCAAGTAAGTTTATACTTGTTTATGAGTTAAATCGTTTCATTTGATCATTGATTTGAGTATGAATTGGTTTAGAGAATTTGAAAGTTACGGATGATAGGGTTTTGAGATTTTCGTTGGTTTTGATTTGGGTTTTTGATGAAAAATGGTTTAAATGAGGGATTGAGGCTAGAAATGAGTTTAGTGTAGTAAACTAAACTGATTGAGAGTGTTTAGAATGAATTTGGATGAGTTAGATCAGAAAAATCTGAGAAATTTCTGGGTTTCCGTCGCGATTTTGCGATCGCACGCCGCGACGTGCGATGAACACGCCGCGGCGAGCCAACCCAGTGTGCACGTCGTGACTAATTAAAATATTTTAATTTATGCTTGCATGGCGAGGAAGATATAGATACGCCATGATTTAACGCAGCGTCGACGTCATGACGATGGGATGCTTGATTGCTGCATGGCGATCTTGGCGAGGATGCTTTCCGAAAATGAATTTGAGGATTTTGAATTTGGAGAATTTTGGGATTTAAATTGGATTGGTTATGGATCAAAGTGGCACTTGAGAAATAGGAATTTCAATATAAAAGAAATGAAATTAAAGGATTATAAGGTGATTGTTACAAGTAATGAGCTTGAGGATTGATTTTCAAATGAATTGGTTTCTAAATGACTAATTGGAATTTGGAGACTAAGAATATTGAATTGATAAGAATGGAAATTCGGAATGTAATTATATGATTATTGGAATTGAGTGGTAAACGATTAGTGATTGTGATTCTAATTGAAAGTATTATGGATTAGTAAGAGAGTGATCAAATTGAGGAATTCAGGAATTGGATTGGGAATGTCATAACATGTATAGTATTTATCGTATTTGTTAAATATGTATTATTGTATTGATATTGGCTAAAATGGTAATGTGAATTATTTGGATTGACATAGAGGTTAGATGGATCGACACTCCACGGACGATATTGGGACTTCAGTCAGTAGTTTCGGAAGTGCAGGTGAGTAACCTAGTTGGTTTCTCAACCTTATGTGTTTATTAATTATATGCATTGATTGCCATGAGGAAGCAAGGATGGATATATGTAATTGAGTGATTTGATTGATTTCGAACCATGGGTGTTGAAATATTGGATATGTTATTGAAGTGCAAATGTGAATAAGTATGTGTAAATGCATGAGTAAATTGGATTGTAAATGTGTTAATGAAATGAAATGTAAATTCATAGGAATGAAATACGGACTAAAAGTCCAAGACATTGGAAAATGATCGGAAATGCAATAATTGGAAATTGGAAAGTGACATGTGCATTCATGCATAGTAAATGATCAGATAATAGTAGTTGTGACCGGTGGTACCAACATATGCAGAGCCACAGCTCAATGCACCTTTATGCCGAATCATCGGGTTTTCAGGCACATCATGCCCAATGTATATGATAGAGCTTTAAGCTCAACGCACAGGACCTCAGGTCCAACGACTGATAGAGCCTCAGGCTCACCGCAGGGCATATCAAGCCCAACGATTTCAGAGCCACTGGCTCAACGTAAATGATCAGGCGCACGATCACAACAACGAAACGAAAATTGAAAGTGTCTCATGGGCATTGCATATGTATATGACTGACTGAAAATGTAAATTGACTGTGAATGATTGTGAAATGTGAATAAGGAAATTGCATGTGATATTACTTGTAAGTGCTACTTGTGTGTTATGTATATGATTGTGAATGCATGAGTTGGGTGAACCATCGATGATGGTTTCTCACTGAGTTCGCAAACTCACCCAACATTGCATCTATTTTTCAGGAAGTGAAGAGTACCCCGTTAGATCAACGGGAGTATGATCGTTGCTAGCAAGGCAGAGTATCGGGTCGGGATCAGTGTCGTCACATCTGCATTTGAGTAGTGAATTGTTTCAGTGGGCCCCTTTTGATTTATGTGTACTTGTAGGGTATAACTGAAATTTGTTTATAATTGAAATTGTTTTGTAATTGCAAATATTTCGTTATAATTGGGCCAAATCATTATTGTTTTACGCACTCAACTGTTTTCGTAAGAAAAGAAAAATGTCATATCGAGTTTTAAAAAGGTAGTGATTGTTCTAGTATGCCACCCTCGCGGGTCACAGGCTCGGATATCACTGTTGATGTCGGGTTCGGGTCTCGTCGGGAGTGGGGTGCTACAGAAGTAGTTGCTGATTTCACAGATTCTTTTAATATTTCTTGCAGAAATGGAGTTTCCTCCAAATCTAATTTTTCTTCTGGCCTTAATGTGGGATAATCCATTTCAGCCATAAAAACAATTTCTTTTGTATCCTCTTGTTCTTGAGGTATACTGTAGTACCATGATAAATCTTCATCAGATTCTTCTTTTTCAAATACTACCATTGTTTCTTTATCCTCTTCTGAAATTTCAAATTCATTTCCCCAACCATCACAGACTACTGGAACATTTATTTCTTCTGGGACCGTATATTTCACCCAATATTTAGCATCACCAAGGTGATCCCAAATTATTCCTTTTTCTTTTTCACTTTGTATAAAGTGATCAGGCAATATGCTGTTTATCTGCCTGTGTTCTTCTTTTATAACTTTGTGAGTTATAACTAGGGCTCTCTCGATTTGCTCTTCATCTGCTTCTAGGCTACCTTCCTCCTCTTCTTCATTTTGTCTTTTTTTCATAATTGGAAAATTTTATACTTGTTGATCCATCAATATTTTCCCAAACTTGAGCCTTTTGTGGATTCTTTGCTATCTAAGATTCTTGTGGTGGTTTTATTGTCCACCTTTCTCCATTGAAGATTTCAGACGTATATTCTTTTCCTGCTATTGCTTTAACTCCATGTGTTGATAAGAAATCAAGCAGGTTTTCATTTCTGTATCTGAATGTAGTTGAGCTTGTATTTGTTAGTCTCGCCACTATTCCCCTTGTAATAAGCAGATTAGCTTCACCTTCTACCCAAGATTCATATCCTTTTGTTTTGACAACAATCTCCATTCTTTTGTAGAAATCTGTAATTGTCATCATTTGGTTTGGTAGAAAGTAAAGCAATTCTGTTCCGTTTGAGAGGTTAATTTCCATTTGGCCTAGAATTCCTCGTTCATCACTACCCCATCTTCTATCTCTGATTACAATGAGTACTTTTACTCCAGCATTTCTTCTATGTAATGCAAATACTCTAATCATGATCATTCCAAGATGAATATGATCAAGACCTTCCATTTTCAATTTTTCATATGATTCTTTTGTAATCAGTTTCATTTCTTCTTGATCATTTGATCTAATGATCAATTTTCTTTCTTTAGAGTAATGTTGGTATACTCTATTATGAGTTTCTTGCCAATTAGAAGTATAGAGAACTTCTGCAGGAACCATTGATGCTCTTCTTTGATTGGAAATGCTTAGCTGATGATTAGGATCTATATTCATTTCCAAAACTCTATTTCTATTGCTATTTCCCCTTAGATGGTTTATAGCATTTCTTACTGCCTGTTTGTAACATCGATAATCCCTGATTTGATCTTCTTGTGTTGTGGACAAAGTTGTATTTCTTTCGGGATTCCTAATAGGAATTAGTCCCATATTTCTTTCTTCCGCATTTCTAGGTATTTCAAGAGAAATACTAGGTCTAGAACTTGTACTTCTTCTGAAACTCATTGGGATTTTGATTTTGCTAGCTTAGCTTTTTCTGAGTTGAATATTTCTTGCTGATTTTTGAAGAATTATGTCTTTCTTGTTACAACAGGTGGTGTTGTATCCCTTTCTGTAATTTTAAGCTTTGAGACTTCTTGAATTAATTTATCAAGAGACTCTTGGAACTGTGGATTTTCTTTTGAAGCTTTAAGAAAGCTTGCTTCTATTCTTTCGACTTTTGTTGTCAAAGTCTCAATTTTCTGTAGTGTCTTTATTAAGAGATAAAGTACACTATTATTCTGCTTAACAGTAGTTTTGATGCCTTTTGAAGGTGAGACTTCTTCGTCTATCTTTTTGAATCCTTCAGCTGGTATCCCCAAAAATTCTGTTGCCGCTAAAGCTTCTTTGTATTCTTCGTCGTTTGCAGCAGCAATATATGACATTTAAGTCCACTGCTTGTGCAGTTGCTCAAGTAGGACTTCAATTTTCTGTAATTTCTTTTCTAACTTTTGAGTTAGAGTTGGATGAATTTCTTCAACTTTCTTTGGTTGGTCAAATATTGAATTTACCAACTCAGTAATTTCACTTTTACTTGGAACTCTTTTTATCATTTTCTCAAGATCTTCCAGATATTTTTCTAATTTTTCAAAATTTTCATGCAAGATATAAAAATGCTTAAGGCAAACGTTGGATAGCAAATTTAATCTATCAAATAAGATTGAAATGTTATGCAAGGTATTTAACTGTAAATCACAAACAAGATTCAATTGTCTATTATCAGAATGACAAACATGCTTAAAACCTTTCTTATAACAAGAAAATTTTATTTCTTCAATGGATTCTATTTCAGAGGTTGGTTCAGTAGCTAAATCCAAATACTCCAGGTTCCTTCTATTCCTGTAATAATTTTCAATTGATTGTTTAAACCTATCACTCATATGTTTTATAAATAAAAACAAGTACTTTCCCGTTTTGGAGTTCTTAACTCAATTTCCCCTCTCACGCCTCTCTTTGGCTTCCAATGGGCACTCTTCTTTTGTTATTCTGAAATCCGCACGACGTAGCTACTTATTTTATTTATAAAATATATAAGTTACAGATTACAAACACTCAATCTATTAACATCTTCATTTTGGACATATAATAACCCTTCCTTACTAGGTTGAGATTTATTGCCCTTTTGCATTCATTAATTAGGTACCTACTATCTCCTAGAAGATAATAAGCTTCCTGTTTTATCTGCTCAGCTTGTCTGAACTTGGGATGATGCAGTGGTATATTATATTTTGAATCACTGAGAATTTCCTTGTACCATATCACCCTCTTTTCTACTTTTTCAATTTGTTGACGACACCTGGAATTTTCTTCCTCAAGATCCTTAATAACTGCCTTTAGATCTTTCTTGATACTAAAATAACCATAACCAACCATCTATAATCCATGGAATGAATAAAACTTAAATGTTAAAAGAAAAGATTAAATATGAAATCAATCTTGGTATCAGAGCAAAGGTATGAGCAACTAAAATTCAAAGGTTCAATTGTTTATTTTCACCTAATAGATTTTCTATATAGGTGACTTTTGCTTGATTGTCTATCCAGCTCATTCTGTTGATGAAATTCGTATTGAATGATTCCCATCTTGTGATAACATCCTCATATTGAGATATATCATCAGGCAATACTAACATTGCTCCAGTCTGTGCTTGTGCAGGGGGTAACATCCATTCACCAGATGTCTGCATTTTCTTTCCTTTAAACCTTTTCCATTTTTCTCGTATTTCTGGAGCACTAATTTTATGTTCCCCAGTTGCTGGAGGATATTGAGGTGGCCCCATATTGAAATTTGTAGGGAGTCTGTATCCTAAATCTGCTACTTGTGAAGTAGTTGCTGATTTCACATATTCTTTTAAGTCTTATTTGATAGATTGAATTTGCTATCCAACGTTTTCCTTAAGCATTTTTATATCTTGCATGAAAATTTTGAAAAATTAGAAAAAATATCTGGAAGATCTTGAGAAAAGGATAAAAAGAGTTCCAAGTAAAAGTGAAATTACTGAGTTGGTAAATTCAATATCTGACCAACCAAAGAAAGTTGAAGAAATTCATCCAACTCTAACTCAAAAGTTAGAAAAGAAATTACAGAAAATTGAAGTCCTACTTATTGTAAATTAAAGTTTAATATGTTATCATAATAATTATATCATATTATATATATTATTAATAATATTTTGATACATTAATTATTAAACTATTATATTGTTATAATATCCTATTAATATAACAAACATATATATACTAATTATTTGTATAATATATATTATACTATAATATAATATATATTATATATTATTTGTATATTATATATTACTACTGCTTGAAGATTCAGAATATCAAGAAGCGGATTATAGATGGTTGGTTATGGTTATTTTAGTATCAAGAAAGATCTAAAGGCAGTTATTAAGGATCTTGAGGAAGAAAATTCCGGGTATCGTCAACAGATTGAAAAAGTAGAAAAGAGGGTGATATGGTACAAGGAAATTCTCAGTGATTCAAAATATAATGTACCACTGCATCATCCTAAGTTCAGACAAGCGGAGCAGATAAAACAGGAAGCTTATTATCTTCTAGGAGATAGTAGGTACCTGATTAATGAATGCAAAAGGGCAATAAATCTCAACCTAGTAAGGAAGGGTTATATTTGCATATGCAAGTGGAAAATTTGATACGATAAAGTCAACAATCGATGCAGAAATTGCTGCTTGCATAAATTCTTTGAACTCCTTCAAGATCCATTACTTGGATCAAAAAGAAATTACCCTTAGAACAGACTACTAGGCCATCATCAGTTTTTATAATAAACAATCCCAAAATAAACTATCTAGAATTAGGTGGATTAATTTTACGGATTTTATTACCGGCACTGGAGTAAATATCGTCTTTGAACATATTGACGGTAAAAGAAATATAATTGCTGATCAATTGTCGCGCATTGTTTCTAAACTTGCAGGTACAATATGGATCGAAGAGACAAAGGTAAAGCAACAAAGCCCTATCTCACTCTTAACGATCTCTACAACAGAAAACTCAAGTCTGAAGCAAGAATCCGAGGAACAGATACTGAGGAAACTTCCTCAAGCTCTGGAAGAAATAGAAGGCCTACCCAAAAAGAAACAGGAACAAGCTTAATAATAATAATAATAATAATAATAATAATAATAATAATAATAATAATAATAATAATAATAATAATAATAATAATAATAATAATAATAACAACAACAACAACAACAACAATAATTAATAATAATAATAAGTTTAAAACTTATAAATAATAATAATAATAATAATAATAATAACAATAATTAATAATAATAATAAGATAATTAATTTAGTATAATAAAATTAATAAATAATAATAATAATAATAATAATAAGATAATTAATTCATAAAATAACATTAATAATAAAAATAAGTAATAATAATAAGATAATTAATTTAGTATAATAATAATAATAATAACAACAATAATAATAAGATAATTAATTTAGTATAATAATAATAATAACAACAACAATAATAATAAGATAATTAATTTAGTATAATAATAATAATAATGATGATGATGATAATAATAATAATAATAATAATAATAATAATAATAATAATAATAATAATAATAATAATAATAATAATAATAATAATAATAATAATAATAATAATAATAATAATAATAATAATAATAATAATAATAATAATAATAATAATAATAATAATAATAATAATAATAATAATAATAATAATAATAATAATAATAATAATAATAATAATAATAATAATAATAATAAAGATGATGATGATGAGTGATGAGTAATATAATTAAAAATAAAAATTGCTTATGTGGGGGAGGAGTATAAATAGTAACCACTAGATTGGAATGAAAACTTGATACCCACCCCATTTGAAGGGTTTAGTAGATTCCCAAACTTAATGGAATAAATCCATTCCCTTGGAATTGAAAACTCCAAAGCAAACACTATTTTTTACAATTATTCCATTCCTTCATTCCCAAACCCTCAATCTTCTTAACTTCGTTTCTACTTTATTTTGTCGACATCTATTCATTTACTTTTTATAACTTTTATTTATTGGATTAATGATAAATAGATGTTCATGAAAGAACAGGATAACGGGCATAGAAACATATAATCTGGTACCTCTTGTCTGGCTGTTAACAAATCTAAGGCTGTAATTACTAATTAGTGCTTAAAACGGTCAGCTTGAAACCTTTGAAGGGCACAGACCATTCTTATAGTTACCGCAAGCCTTTTTACTTTTTCCTTTTAGGTCTCGTTTGGTTGACACGGATTGTTTCCAAGGAAAGTAATTTTTTTTAAATTTAAATTATTATGTTTGATTCGTTTTATTCAATAGTTAGAAAAGTAAAAACTTTCCTAATTTAAAAAAAATAGTCACGCTTTCCTTGGAATTTAAATACCAGCACCCCCTTTATATTTAAATTTCTTTCCTTAGGAATTTAATATAAAAATACACTAGACAATTTAACCCTTCATTCTCTCTCAACTCTGCGACTTTAAAATATATAATTTTTTGATTTAATAATTAAAATATATAAAATAAATATTAGTTTATAAATAATAATTTTAAATTATTTATTTTAAAAATAAAATATTTTATTAATACTTTATTATATAAAAATATTAAAATAAATTTAAATAAAAATATTTTGTAAATTTTATTTTATTATAATTATTATTAGTAATAAAAATATTTATTATTATTTTAAAACAAAAATTAAAATTCACAATAATTATAAAGTTGAAATAAATAAAATAACTATTAAAAAACTTTGAAAAAGGGGGGAAGGAGAGATAAGAGGAAGGAAGGGAAACTTTAAATTTTTTTTGAAAATTTTGCAAAAATCTTCCTATTTTTAAATTTCCAGTATCAGTCGGTATTTGAATTTTAAATATTTTTGCTCAGAAGTTTTAATCGACAATCTTCATGTTTATATTTGTTCTTATTTAACGATTTCAATTTTCATTCTGTTTATAGGGATGTAACTGAAAACGCAAGTCAAAATTAAGTTACATTCTATAAAATATTGTTGTATACCAAACACTATAATAAGAATCCACCCAACTTTCTTATTAGAATTCTTATAAGTATTCAAACATATTAATATCTTTACTTTTATAGATTTATTTTCCAATGAATTATATTCCAAATTTACTTTACCTTCTCGTCAACCAAAATATGTAATATTTATATCTTAGGCATTTTACCAACTCTTTGCTTCTACCTAACTTGATAATAATAACAATTATTATTATTATTTTATTTTTGTGTGGGTCATTTAAAATAATTTTTTACTAATTAAGTAAGACATATTACTTGAATCTCTCCATATTTCGCGTGTCGTTGAATTTTTCCTTAATTTTTTTTTAATCTTTTCCACCTAAAAGAAGGTTTCAAAACTTTAGAGAATATTTGTTTCTTTTTTTTGGGTTTCTTATTGTGATTTTTATAAAAGAGAAGTAAGTCACTAAAACATGTTTATGGTATATGTTGTAATATCTTGTTTATAAAATAAAAAAACTACATCATTTTTATAGAAACAAGAAAATAATGATTCTCTATATTTTAACAAGTTTAACATATCTCAATTTTTATTTCTTTTCCCTCTTATTACCTTTAGCAAACTCATCGTGTAACATCTCAGCCCCATATTAAGGGTTAGAATTTAGATTTCAATAATGAAGAAAATAGTAACATGAGAGTTAGAAAACAAATTGCATTCCATGCTCAACATAATGTCAGCATATATGCCTGTGAATTTGAATTTTACACACATAAAAATAATTGTACATGTACTCATTGACATTCTGGGTAAACTGAATTGTAATGGGATATGTTGAGAGTTGTAGTTATAGTGAATGAGTTAAATGAAATGGAGTAGAAGGACTAGAAATAAAAATTGAAGTGTTGGATTTTAGTGAATAGAAGTCATCTGAGAAGTTACGGGGAATGAATAGTTAAGGGAGTTAAATTTGATCCGAAACTTCCATGAATACACTGTACTGATCTAGATGAATTTTGACAAAATTGTCTTTATGGAAGTTGTAGATCTTTCTTTTAGCTTTCCATTGATATAAAGTTTGCAATTTTTGGATATCAGGGTCAAAATTCATGGTCCTTATAAGTGGAGATGCTCAAGAATATAGGACGTTTCGTCTAGTGAGGAGGACGCTTCATTTAGTGAAGATGTATCGTCTGGTGATGACGTATCGTTTGGTCCAATTCTAACCCTTTAGATGAAAAAATTTCACTTCAATGTCTTCATGAAATTTGTAGATATTGAAGTCCTTTTTCGAATCCTCTAAGAATGATCTTGATCTAATATCTCTAAAGCAAGTTATGCCATTTGTCCCGAACAGGTTCAATATGATGGAGGACGGAACCTTGTTCGATTCCTTCAGCCCAATCTTTGTTATCCGACCTCTAAACGAAGTGATCCTTGAGATAATAGATTCCTCACACATTTTGCTATCTCTCTACAGAAATTGGTAGCATTCTAAATCGAGCGGAAAAAGATTGATTGAATGAAAGTGAGGGAATCTGTTGGAATAGTGAATTGGTGTTATTTTACTGAACACACTTCAGTATTTTGATTATATCTGGATCTATAGGATTCCAAATAAGATGATTTTTAAATTGGAATAAACTAGAGACATAGGGATATAAATCATCTAAAGAAGTCAATTTTTGAACTAGTCTCTAAGATGTTTAAATTCTAGATGGAAGTTGTGCATAGTGAACTGTTTTGGACAAGAGCAGTTCGAAATGTTTAAGATATATCTTTCAAATCACTTAACCAAATTGAATAATTGTGGTGTCAATGGAGACCAAGACATAGGAGAATATGTTTCTAGAAGAAAGTGTTACAAAATAACTTCAATATCGAGGTCAGAAAGAACATGCAAATTTAACCCGAAATGTTGTGTTTATGGAAAAATCTGAAAATGATTTAATGGGTTATAACTTGTGATTGCAGTGGTATTATTGAATTTTAAACTTAAGTATAAATTATACTTAAGTAAGTCTTAATGAACAGAAGTGGATAAGTGGATAAGAAATGGACAGGTGTCCAAGCTATAAAGTTAAGATTTTTGTTACCCTTGAAAGACAAGCTATTGTATTTGTCTTTATCTTTCTTGAAACTTCTTTCTCTAAAGTTCCTCTAACACAAAGCTTTTCATCAAATTTTCACCAAAATTAAATCTTGTTTTTCTCTGTTTGTTTTCACTTTCACTTTGATATTTCTTCTTCTATCCTAAGAAAAACTAAACCTTCCCGTCAACTTTCAAGTTGATGTACGTGGGGGCATAAGGGATTAGGGTTACGTAATTTTGCAAATGTTGGAACTTCAAACAAATAAGCTTGTTATGATTATTTATTTTGTATGAAATGAAGCATGCATCGTTAGTTCACTACTAAATGGTTAAGAACAGTGATATTCTTATTTTCAGGAAAATGAGTGAGGAGATTTAGTGTATCGTACATGGTGATTTTCTTTGGAGTTGATAACTGAAATGTTATGGGATAGTGTTAAACTAGTTTTTGGAGTTGAAAGATCAATGAAAATGTGTGTGTGATGAGAGCAGAAAAATTTAGAAATAGGAATATGTAATGCTCTATTATGTTGATGTTTTTATTGTTCATATATGTATATATTTATTTACGTAAGTTTTGGAGTGTTTTCAGAGATGATTAAAAATGAATTTAGAGTTAAGAGATAGGTGTATGATGATGTCTAAAAATGTGAAAGAACGATGAAAGTGATAGTTAGAGGAATAAATGAAGAAAATACAAAAGTTAGAAATGCAGAAAAAATTGAAAGTGAAGAGGTGCAAAAAATGTGATGAAATGCTTAAGTTTTTTGTTTTTTGGATGATTATGAAAAATTATAGATTTTTTATTTGATTGTGATTTGTGAGCTGAAATGAAATAGGAATAAAAAAGGAAATATTGAGATTTAAGCAGAAAGTTGATTATAACACACACACACACACACACACACACACACACACACACACACACACACACACACACACACAGTTTTTCCTCTTCACTAGTCACATATGGGATTATATTGGTAAATTAGTGAGTGATTTATTGATATCAAAGTATCAAAGGATTGAGGTTGTGATTTAAAGAATTGATGAGTGATTAAATTATAAAATTGGTAAAGTACTTAGGATTGTCATTGAGCATGCATTGTACATAGTTCATTTATACAATTGTGCATAAATAAATGCTTATAAGTGTGCCATTATTAATATGAGTGCAACATGTGTTTTGCATAAATGGGTTGTGCAGGGTAAGTGTCCGCATTCAGGCGTTTCCAGATTTTGGAAGCAAATGTTAATCTAGAGCTTACTGTGAGTAAACCTAGATGGTCTCATTTATTGTTTGTTCTGTTTTGAATTTTGTATTGATTGACTACTGAATGCTCATATGAATGATTGTATTGATTTCTGGACAGAAGGTCCGATGATTGTGATGTTTGGTTCAGATATTGAAGTGCTAATTGTATGAAAATAAGATGAAATAAGTGTACATAATATGATTGTTAAATACCGGACCACAGTCTGATGATAAATGTGTTTTGAATGTGTATTTATATATGAAATAAAAAGTGATACTCAACTCTAATATTGAATGTCGGTCTACGGTCTGACGATATGTGAATGTGAGTGAATAAGAATATGCAAATGTGATTGAGGCATTCCATTTCATAAATGTATGAATCATAATGGTAGTTGCGACCAGAGTAGCCACCGATCAGAGCTTAAAGCTCAACGAGTGAAAATGAGCCTTGAGCTTAAAAGTGATTAAGGGCCTAAGGCTCACTATATAAAATGAGCTCTGTATCCCCCAAGAGGATAAAGAACAGTTAGTAATGAGCCCGATATCCAATGGATACGGGACAATTTAGGCATTCGGTCACAACAAAGTAACAAATAGAAAGTGGGTCTCATGTGCACTACATATGCATAATATGAATGATTAAAGTGCATTGAATGTGAAGTGTGAAATATTGTGAATGTGAATTATGTGTTATATGATTGGGTGAGCCATCGATGATGATCATTCATTGAGTTCGCAAAACTCACCCAAAATTTGTAAATATTATTCAAAATCAGAAGAATGCCCCGTTAGGCAAATG
The DNA here is from genome assembly GCA_029891385.1 of Erythroxylum novogranatense. Lineage (NCBI taxonomy): Eukaryota > Viridiplantae > Streptophyta > Magnoliopsida > Malpighiales > Erythroxylaceae > Erythroxylum > Erythroxylum novogranatense. The sequence goes on along the minus strand of CM057231.1, from coordinate 86,349,899 downwards.
GGATTATACCTACAGCATATAAGTGAAAGATAGAGTTCGGAATCAATTCGCGTCTGCATTAGTGCTTTCCTATTTTTGTATAAATTTGTATCCCGCGATTCGGTAAAATAATGTATTCCAAAATTTTTGTATAATGTGTATACAAAGGTTTTTATGGTGGAATGTAAAGACATTATGACTAAATTTTTTTATATTTGTAATGGGTCCCAATTAGCTATTGAAATTCTATTGATTGTATTATGTTGATGGAAAATGTTTATGAATGAAAGTGAGCTCGAATTGGTTATTATTTTGGCATATGTTTGTTGTTGTTTAAAAAAAAAAATATACCAATTTTTGAATGATTGAGTGCTCTAGCGTGCCACCCTCGTGAAGCACAGACTCGAATATCACCCAAAATGTCGGGCACGTGTTTTGCGGGAGTGGGGTGTTACACATCATGAAACCTACTCCTCTCTTATCTATTTTACAACTATTTTGTTATCCCAAACTCCTCTCTTTTCTTTCATCAGCTCTTTTTTCTTTTAGACTTTTGCCTCTGCATAATGTAAGATTATTTTAGGTTAGTTATACTTTTCCAAATCTTATTGAATAATTTGCTAAAATTTTCCCTTTTTTGTTAGTGTAAAAAAGGTTGATTTTGGGTTGTTCACAAGGTAAGTTTTCGCAAACTAATTTAGTATTTTTAATTCATTTGCAAATTTATTTATTGAATTACATCTCTTTTTGGTTTTATGGTTAATTATCTTTTTTTCCTATTTTCTACCCATTTATGATTTTTGTGAGTGAGATGTTTATGAATATAAAGTTATTGTTTATGTCAAAAGTTAGGTTACATTTCTAGTTTAAATGGATAAATAAAAATTGTTTAGTAGTGTTAAGACATTGGTTAAAAAGAAATATATGGTAAATAGGTTATAGCGTGGATAAAATTATATAAAGTTATCACATAAAATTTTAGAATGTCTTTCCCACCTTCAATTTTCTCGAGAAAATTTGAAGGTAATGAAGAAAATATTTGATATTATAGAGTACTAGGAAAAGTTAGTTTCCTCATAACTATTCTCTGTCTTTTCTTTTTACCATTGCATTACATGCTAAAATGGTGAAGATGTAGTGTTCTAAGAGTCCTAATGCGGATGCAATTGTAAGAACCTATAGCTCACAACTCTTACTCACATATGAAATCTAATAAGCATTACTTTTATGAATTCAGAAGGTACAAGTTGCAATGTAGTTCTTACCCTTTTGGGATTAGAACATGGTAGAGCACCACAAGGAAAGTATGAATTAGTGACAGAAAATTACCAATGGTAAAGAAACTGTTTCCAATTACTAACGAAAATTCTATACCCATTGAAAAAGTTGTCTCGAAAATTTTTGATTAGTGGTGGTAGCAACATCCGTCGCTAAACTAAAAAAAAAGTGAATACACGATGGTGTTTAGCGACAGTAATTAATTACCTTCGGTAAATAAGGTAGGAAATGTTAGCGAAAAATGTTGTTAGTTTATTGATAAAAAATTTCATCGATAAATCCATCGATAAATTTTATAGCTATACGTCGTTGTCTGTCATTTGCTTCTGTTCAACATTTTTAAGAATAACAAAATGAAACCAAATGACGTCGTTTTTTATCTTTAAAAATATTGAGCAGAAACCTTCCCCATCCCCCCACCACACCCCCTCCCACGACGTTTCCTCCTTCCTCCTCTAAAACTGCCACTGTGTGTGGAGCTGTGTCCGTCAGCTAGTATTCTCCATCGTCTTCTCTGTGGAACTGCTGCGTCTTCTCCAGCTGCTATTGTCATCTTCTCCAACGATTTTGTCAAGGTATTTTTGTGTTCTCCATGCTTGAATTTTATGCCAAAATTGGGTCCGTGGCTGATGTTTCTGGCTGATTTGGAGTTAGTTTCGTCTACAAAATGATTTACGTGTAAATGTTTGTGTATGGGATTGAGTTTCTGTATGGGCATGAGGAAGTGTTGTTTGGATTGTTCATGCAGAAGTGGATGGGATTAAGTTTCTATTTCAAATAATTTTTATGAGTGTTTAGCCTTTTTTGATGATGTTGTTCTTACTTTTATAATTTTAGCTAAATTAAAGCTTGTTTTAATTCTTGTTTGTTGACTTATCTTTTTAGGCGTCTCAATTTGTTTTGAAAGTTGTCTTTAAATTATTTGATTTTTCATGAATGATTGATTTAGATTGAATTGCAATAGGAAAACATGCATGAATGGTTGGGATCTTCCCTACAAAATATTGATTAAATGTTTATGATGATTGATTTTTTAGGAATGAAATATGATCCAATACATGTTATTTGAAATTGTGAGCTTTTAAGCTTCTAAGCATTTAAATTTTATGCTCCATTTTTAAAATTAAGTGATTAGAACAAAGTTTGATACTTCTACAACTTGGTTTTTTAAGCATGTTGAGAACATATCATTAACCATTAGTTTTGGACTTATAAAGTAATACAATGGTTAGTTCAAAATTACTATGACTCCTTCAATATAATACGATTACTATTTAGAAAAAGTAATGAATGATACATCCTAAACAATCATTTATCAGAATACATCTACTAAGCGATTCTAGGTTAATTTATGGACATTATTAACTTAGTATAATTGATTGAAGTTAAACTTATGAAATGTTTACAATTTGGAATCAAATGAAAATTGATAAGTGTCATCTCAAACGTATACATTACCAAATGACAAACATGTTTGACCTGTCAATTTTATATATGATCAATCATTTAGTAATGTAATGCAAAAAATATTTTTATCACATTACCCATATCAATACAATTTTACTCATGACTAACATGCTTTTTATGTTTTTTATCTCCTTTTTTAAGATTTTAACTTTTTTTCTCTTGGCCTCCTAGAGCACAATTTATATTAGTTTCTTCTAATAATTATACAAGCCCTTAAAAAGTCGTTGTGCTATCACTAACATAACCAAAGGTTTTATAAAATGCCACTTGTAACAAACTCGTCCTAACAATAATGATATCATCATCGTCATGAATGCTACCAAACTGTTCAATTTTCAACATAGTCAAAATCTTGACCATTTGATGACACACAATCCTCATAAATTAAAAAATCATGTAACTATAGTTGACTAGTAAGGGATCTCACTTAATATTACTATGTATAAGCCAATCACATTTCAACTTGCACTCATCTTCTTGACCTCATAAATCTTAATATTTCTTTCACTTAAAGTTTTTCTCATCTTATAGTATATAAACTTGTTAGCTCTTCTTATACAATACAAAACATGGAATTAATGTATGCCTTCTAAAACTCCTTGTTAATATCAAACTACACCACCAATGATACACTACTCCTTACATCTCTATTCTCATCTTTCTTTCCTCCCCTTATAGCAAATGCAAAACTATGGAATCATATATACTTTTGTTATAAATAAAAAATAATTCCCACTTCTATACCACATTTGTCTCAATGTCCTTGACCCCATTACATAAGGTTATCACTTCTAAATAACCCATATTTTTCTTCATTTTATTATTCATCTCTATTATACCACCAATATTATACAAAAAAATACCACAACAGTATTCAAAATAAATGACTAACTTACACAAAATTTACCATTATATCGTAAAAAAGTTACCAATATATGTTTAATGGTCACAATAAGACATACCAATATTTAGTATAGTAAACACCTTGGTTCATTCTAAAATGAATGATTGCTTAAGCAAGGACCATCTTCTTCCTTGTGATTTTTAAACTCTACTTTTCTACTCACTATGCAAACTTTCGCTAAAATCAAATACCAAAAAAGTTAAAAACTTGTTAATTAGATAATTTTGTTTTACATTTAACATATATTTTACAACAAACCACTAAATCTCTGCTTCTCATTTCTCATAGCAACATTATGACTTCAAACTCTTGCACATTAGGTTGTTTGATCTATTTATTGGTTTTGTTTCATTAACCATCATATGACTTTGTTAATTGGCATTAACAATTTCTTATCATCTTTGTTTGATTTTGTTTCCTCACATTATATTAGTCTTCCGATGGTTCTTAATGAAGCTTCTAGAACCTCAAGAAATTTAATCTTCTCTCATCTTCTCTCTTACTCTTATTTAAAACTTGTCTTATTGAAACATTGCTATTGTTTCTTTTATTACGAATCTCCATTGAACATGGAATTTTTATCAATTTGTAGGTTTGACATATAGATATAATGTTTCCTACATCCTTACTAAAACTTTAAGTCATAGTAATAGAATTATTATTCTCCTTTATTTTTGTGTAAGTGAAATTGCTTCATATAAATTTATATGCATCTAATTTATTAAATAAAATGGTTAGTATCTCTCATATAAGTTTCATGGTTCTCCACCGTTATCCCCTCTTCTACACTTTTTAGGTCTTCTAGGCTTCTTATTGAGAAAAGGAGGTAATTGAGAATTGATAGATTACTATGGTCAAGTTATTGAGATATTTAAAGTTGAGCACCCTGCATTGTCAATAAAGTGATGTGTGATATTTAAATGTGACTGATATGACCCGACTTCGAATGTTGGAACAAAATTACATAGTTGATACAATCTAGTTGAAATTAACAACTAAAGAAGATTAAGAGAATTTAAACCTTTCATGTTGGCAATGTAAGCGAAGCAGGTGTGTTATGTCCCTTTTCCAAGCTTACGATGAGATAAGTTAGATTGGTTGGTAATTTGCAAAGTTAAACCTGTTGGAGTTATGTAAATATAGTGCCCTGGAAAGCAAGTGTATTTACATGTAACTTTATCTTCTTGATTCTGATTTTGTAATGAAAATATTTATTATTAATAAAACAAAAGAGTTTGATTTTATCGTATGAGCATTATATATCTGGTCATAAGGTACCAAGATTCTTTTGTAAGTAATATACATATACATAGAGATGTATGGGAAACATGTATATTATTAGAATCAATTAATTGATTCACAGTTGAATAATCAAGTTGGTCGCATTGATTATGGTTTATCTTAGTAGTGTTGCGATTTATCTCCATATAAGTAAAGGAGTTTACTTGAGGAATGATGAGTTTCATATCATGATAGTAGTTGACTATCGATAATGGCACTATTAAATGAATCTGGAATCAATTATGTTTTCAAAAATAAAGTGATCCATTACTTTAATCTTAAAACATATAACTTTAGCATTCGCTTATTATGAACCATAATCTTGATGAGTGGTGAACTCATATATGTTTCATTATAATTCTTGATATGATCAGAATGGATTTTTACAGAGTATTAATCCAGTGTCTGCATGTTGGAGTTATTAATTGAAACATGTATCAGGGAACATTCACTCAAATAAAGAGTTTATAGTGTTATCATCTCTTCTATATGTTTTAAGGAGATTTGGTGATTGAACTGGCGCCAGTAGTTTGATGGACTAGCTACCCATCAAGTCTTAACACTGAGATGAGATCTTATGTGTTAATCACCATATAAAGTAAAATGAGAGATCTAGAAGAAAAACCCAACATAAGGGCAAAACGGTAATTTGACCCTTTGTTGTGCGGATGACTATAATAAGGTTCTAAATAGGGTTTGCAATTGTACATATTCTCATAATATTTAATAATTCAAGAGTTCAACTAATTGTCTTTAGTGGAATGACATTTAGTTAATAAGCTAGAATTAATTCCAATGAGATTGAATTAATTCTGAGCTTATTGGAGATTGAATTATCAAAGTCCAATAAGATTCCCCACTTGGCTTTAAGGAAGGTTATCAAGCTAAGTAAGAAATATAAATGGAGGTTAATTAGAAGCCCATAATTGAATCTTGGGCTTGGTCTAATTAAAGAAGCCCAAATGTACATTTAGTAATGGGCTTGGTTTTTGGTTTTTGGTTTAATGTAATTAGTTAGATTAATTATATTAAAATTTTTTTTAAAGAAGAAGATAGCAATTTCGGTTATTCCTAGGTTAAATGTGTAACCGCACATTTGACATTAAAATGCTAAATAAAGATGGTCTTTATTATGGTTAATCATCATTAAATGGAGTTATGAACTTACCATTAAATGGTTTAATGGTTGTCTTTTAATGTTGGCTTGTAACCTATTTGCATTCATTATATTAAAGATGAAAGATGTACATTAGATGGACCATCTTCCTTCTTTCTTTTTGGCAAAACCAAAATTGGGTATTGAATTTTAGGTTATGGTCTTTTCAAATAGCCATCATAAAGATAAATGAAGATAATCTCATTTATTGGCTATTTTATGAGTGATTAATGAAAGAAGTGATGCATTTGATGCCTCTCTCTCCTTCCATCCATGCATATACGAAATTGGTAGGCAAGAAAGAGTTCTGGCATGTTCTTTACACCTTCTCTCCTTTTATGAAAGAGAGAATCGAAAATACCAATTGAAAAGAGTTTCAATTTTGCTTCTTCTTCTTCTAAGAAAATCTCCTCCAAACATTTCTTCTCCTTTCCCACCAAAGGATTTTGTTAACCTAATTATCCTTGAAGAACAGGTGATAAATCTAATTGGTTGAGGATACTATAACAAGGAGAAAGTAGATTGCTAAAGGAAAAAGAGTCAAAGGAAAAGGATTTGGATACACGAAGAAGGAGAGGATAGCGCAACGAAGATTTAAAGCTGTGGCAAAGGAGTCAGTAATACTCCTGATCTTGTTTATATTTTATTATCCTTATACTATATCATGTATAGATTGGCATGTTGATTTGGATTTGTTGCTTCTGCTGCAAGTAATGATTTCTTAAAAGTTTTGAAATCTACCGTTTTTCCAAACAAAGCATGTTTTCTTTTTCCGATCCAACAATTGGTATCAGAGCCAGTTTCTAATGCATGATTTCGGTTTCTATATATTGGATGCATGGGTTGGCAATCTTTTTGTGTATGCTGCATATTTTTATGTGATAGAAATATACATAGTGTATATTTGCTCTTTTGGTTGTCCATAAAAGTTAAATTTATCTTGTAAGATTTCTTCATTGGTTGTAACAAGGAGGGTGGTCTATCATCACCATGTTTCCTCCTTGGTTTCTTTTTTCTATTTTATTTGATTTTGTAATTACAAATTGATGTAATGATAAAGATGGAGCAGCCATGGATTGAAGAAATGGAAAGGTAAAATTTTCGATGTATCCTTTTGTGTATTGGAATAAGTTTTGTGAAAACACAAGTGCTAGATTTTTGTTTCAAAGAATCAAATTTCGGTTTTACTAAAATACTAAGTGCTGTTTTTTAATTTTCATGAAATGAGCTTCGGTTTTAATGAAAACTAGCGCTAGAATTTTTTGTCAAAACAAAGATTTGGTTTTCTAAAAATCTGGTGTTGGAATTTTATTTTTCAAAGTAAAAAAATCGATTTTCATATATGCCATTACATTTTGTTTACCGAATGGGCCGGATCATGTTTGTGAAGAGTTCGAAGCGGAAGATCCAAGTCCAAGAAGAATACTTTGGGCCTAAAAGGCTTGCAATTATTTAATTTTTTTAGGATGGACAATCAAAAGTGGCTTTATTAGTTAAGGTGATGAATGGAGAAATGAATGCTTATAATATGTGATATTATATGATTGCATGTCATTTAGAAAATTGCCAACCCTAGGCTTTGCCATGCATTCATTATGTATGAGATATATAATGAAACAATATAGGATGGATAATAAATTGCATCTAGATAAGATGATATTTAAAACTTAAAGCCCAAAAAGATTGAGTGGGAGAGGATGCTCCTGTAAGAGTCCACGGTTTCCAAATGATGGCCCGTTTGCATGTGGTGAAGTGTTACTCCCCATCGGAGGGCATGGATCCTAGATCTTGCATGATTTGAGTCTCCTTAAGGATAAGTCCACTTAATGATAGCAAATGTGACCTCCCACTGAGGCATGGTTTGTAGGTATCTTTAGTGAATGAATCAAATGGTTAAACACTCAACATTTTTTATCAATAAACTGCCCACTGTAGCTCTTTTTGGTAAAAGTATGGACCAAATTAAGACGCTTCTTAAAAAATTGGGCATGAGATGCTTGGTAGTTTTTGAGTGGGAGGGTCCCAGTTTTTTTTAATGGATAAGATGGCCCACCGTCACTTAGTCTGTTATAGATAAGAAAAATAACCGTCGTATAATGTTTTAATTTTTTAAGTTTTGTTAAATCTATCATCATGCATACATGCATCATGATTTTATACAAAGTTCCATAAATTGTTGACTAGTATGCTCATGTTTTAATAATTTATATTTTCAGACATAATCAACCACAAAATGAATCCACTCACCCTACTCTTGACTAATAACAAATTGGAAAACAGAGACGTAACCTTGACATTGTTCTTCAATATGAACGTATTTCATGGGTGTTAACTAAAAATGAGCCTACACCTCCAAGTGAAGATTCAACTCTTGAGTAAGTCCAACAACATGAGCGTTGACAGAATGCTGACAAGACTACTAAGTGTTATATTCTAGCTTCTGTCAGTGGCATGTTGCAAAAGTAAATTGCTTGTATGAAAACTGCTAGTGCAATGGTCCATCACCTACATGAGATGTTTGGTGTGAGGACTAGGTCTGCAAGAGTGAAAGCTATCCAAACTTTTCATAATCTCAAACAGAAACCTGGTGAACTGGTGTAGGATTACATGATGAAGGTAATCTCTGCAGTTACTGAGGCTGAGATGCTTGGGGCGGATATAGATGCGGATGCGCAGATGATTATGATCATCAATAGCTTAAACTCTTCTTTTTAGCAGTTTAAGTTGGACTATGAGCTCAACAGCAAGGATTACACCTTGAGTGAGTTAATGAATACCCTCCAGAGCATGGAGGAGATATTGAATATTAAGGCTCATGGGCCAGAAGCTAATGTAGGTTCTTCTTCTAAGCCCAAGGGTAAGGGCAAGGAAAAGAAGAAGGGTACAATGAAAAAGAAGGCCCAAACAGGGGTCAAGGCCAAATCCATGAAAAAGAAGGCCAAAGAGAACATCAAAGGAAAGTGTTTCCACTGTGATGAGATGGGCCACTGGAAAAGAAATTGTTCAGTCTACCTAGAGTCCCTCAAAAGAAAACAAGGTATGGGCTTCCTAAGTTTGTTAGGAACTAGAAATGTGGCAGATTTATCTACTTCTTGGATATTAGATTCAGGAGTTGTAGGACCAATGGTGGTTGACAAGTTAAATCCCACTTATGTTTTGATAATAATAAAATGTATAGAATTGGTTAAGAAATTATTTCAGGTATTTTGGGATTATTATTGTGCAAATCAAGATGGGCAAGTGATTAATCATTGAGGAATTAAGATGGAAGCTTCCTTATAAGTGCAAGAGACATTAATAAAGAAGATTATAGAAGATTTAATTGGATATTACCGTTGAAGCTTACATAAGTCGACTAGCACATCATAAGTCGACTTATATATCAAGATCCGAACAACATAAGTCGACTAGAACATCATAAGTCGACTAATACATGAAGATCTGTCAACACAAGTCGACTAATAGTCCATAAGTCGACTTATCGAAGGACACAAGTCGACTTACACAGCACAAGTCGACTTATTGAAAAGCGGAGATGAAATTTTACGTAAATCGTTGACATAAGTCGACTTATACACTCGACAAGTCGAATTATAGGTACAACAAATTAATTCCAACGGTTCAATTAGCCACAAATGGAAAGGAGGATGTTAAGGAACGGCCATAACAATTAGACAACAGCTATATGGGTTCCCAACAGCTATTTTTCTTAAAATATAAGAGTGGATGATCTGAGAAAAAGATTAGAGAAGTTCTACAAGAAAAATACTCCACTATTGCTTCATATTTTGCTCACTATTGCTCTTATCTTGTCACACCATTGTATTGAGCTTTTTTCTTCAATCTTTATATTATTTCTCTTACAATTTGAGTGACTAGTGAAAAGTCACTTGTGTGGTAGGATTTATTCCGGAAAACAAATCAATTGTAAAGGTAGCTTGAGCCGGAAATCAAGTGATGTTGGTAGGATTTGTGCCGGAAGACAAATCAAGTGTAAAGGTAGCTTGAGCCGAAAATCAAGTGGTGTTGGTAGGATTTGTGCCTGAAGACAAATCAATTGTAATCAAGTGGTGTTGTAAGAGTTCACACTAAACTAAAAAGTATGCAGTAAAGTGGTTTGCCAAATCCTAAGTGGGAGCTTAGGTAGAGGACGTAGGTCTTAGCACCGAACCTCTATAAAAACAACGTTTACCTTTCTTCTCTATACTCTTAATTTAATTTGATTAAATTGTTTTGTGTGTATTAATTCCGTGATTTTATTGTAGAATTTTCAAAAAGCTTAAAGATCTATTCAACCCCCCTTCTAGATCGCTAACAGGAGCCACTAACCATGTTTGTAATTCTTTGCAAGGGGTTCCAACAAAGGAAAAGACTACCTAAAGGCCAGTTTCAAGTCAAGATAGCAGATGGTTCCTATGTTTCAGTAGAATAAGTGGGAGTAGTTGTCTTGGACTTTCCTAGTGGTCATAGGTTATATTTGGAGGATGTTTATTACATGCCAATGATTGTAAGGAACATGATTTCTGTTTTTTGTCTAATAAAATCTGGTTATTCCTTATATTTTGAAAAGGTTGTTTCAATATATGAGAATAAGGATTTTATTTATGATACGATAACTAAACAGGGATTGTTTTTTATAGAACCTATGAAAGGCTCACTAAACACCACAGAATTGATAAAACCAAGACAATCCAAAATCTCTAGCATTAATTCAAAGTATCTGTGGCACTTAAGAATGGGTTATATCAATCAGAAAAGACTTGACAGGCTGGTAAAGGATGGGATCCTTATGGGCTTAGATAATGGTCCATTACCCACCTGTGAATATTGTATTGAAGGAAAAATGACCAAAGCCTCATTTCCTTCTAAAAGAAACAGATCTGAATCCACATTAGACCTGGTACATACTGATGTGTGTGGGCCCATGAATGTACAAGCTAGAGGAGGTTATGAATATTTCATAATTTTTATAGATGATTAGTCAAGACATGGCTATTTGTATTTGATGCATAAAAAGAGTGAATCTTTTGAAAAGTTCAAAGAATTCAAAATTTGAAGTCGAGAAGCAACTTGGCAAGCCATTAAAACGACTTCGATCGGATCGAGGTGGTGAGTATTTATCTGGAGAGTTCCAGCAATATTTAATTGACAATGGAATTGTTTTCAATTTGTCAGCTCCTCGTACACCTCAATAGAATGGTGTAGCAGAGAGGAGAAATAGAACTCTATTAGAAATGGTAAGATCAATGATGTCCTACGCTAGCCTTCCAGAATCGTTATGGGGATATACCATACAAACGACAACATATCTTCTTAACTTTGCTCCATCTAAATCGGTGCCTAAAACACCTAGGGAGTTGTGGACTGGCCGAGTGCCTTCATTAAGGCATTTGAGGACTTGGGGCTGCCCAACCCATGTTCTAAAGCCTGAATTCACAAAGATGGAACCAAGGTCAGAAGTATGTTTGTTTGTAGGATATCCTACGGGAACTCGAGGGTACTATTTTTACAGTCCTCATGATAAGAAGGTATTTATGTCGACAAATGCAACCTTCTTAGAGGAAGAGTTTATGAAAAAGCACAAAGGAAGAAGTGAAGTAGTACTAAAGGAGTTAGCTATTTCATCCAAACCAAGAGTTGTTTTGGATATGACAGAACAAGATGTCGAAATGGATTCAAGAGTTGAATCAGAAGTGTAACCTGTGAAGTGAATCACACGTTAATACAATACTTAGGAAATGATATACGAATGCACGAGAAGGGGGGGGGTTGAATTGTGTATTCCCCTTTTTGAAAAATCTTTCAAAACTGTTTGTTAGAAATAAAATTCTTTACAGAACTTCCGATAGATTCTAATTAATCAAAACTTTTGAAAACTTTTTTTACGAATTAAGTACTGATAAAACTTGAATTTAAAATAGAGATAGAGTGAGAATAGTTGACACAACGATTTATCCTGGTTCACCCCGAACCGTGGGCTACGTCTAGTCCTCAGAGTTCCTTCTGAGATTTCACTATCTCTTCAACTTTACAAGTATTCTTTGCGAGCCTCTTTTGGTCTCTACAATCAGTATTCTTTCACACTTAGCCTCTGCAGGCTATCTGCACTACTTTCTCACAGATAAGTGTTTGAACACTTATTACAGTAAAAATAGCTCTCGGCTAATTTGCACAGAATGCTCTTTACAATCACGTAGATGTAATTCAGCTAATTTTTCAACTCGACTAACTTTGCAATCTTCGACTTCGACTTGTATTTATAGCCTTCGTCTCCAAGCGCTTCTTGATTCTTGTTTTTGAATCTTTAAAAAGCAGTTAATCAGTTGAGTTCAGAATTAACTCGAATCGACTCCTTCGTCTTCTTTTGAATTACGCATCATTTTTCTCTCATTCGTATTATATCGTTTGTGTTTCTGCGTCTGTATCTATTTTTCTTTCGCATCTTTGTCTGCATCTACTTTTCTGTTTGTGTCTGCTTTACTGTTTGCGTCTGCTTTACTTAGCGTCTGCGTCTCTTCGTCTGTGTTCCTTCGTCTGTGTTGCTTAGTCTGTGTTGCTTTGTCTGTCTGACTTCGTCTGTATGACTTCGTCTGTATAACTTCGTCTATATGACTTCGTCTGTTTTGCTTTTCTTTTTATTGATTCTCTTTGTTATACATCAAAATCATATCTAAGTAAAGTCATTTGGACTTAACAATCTCCCCCTTTTTGATGATAACAAATTATATACAAAAGAAAACAAAATACAATGTTTTGAAAAGAACAAAAAAAACTTATCTTCAGAACTTTTTCTTTGACTTCTTCCTTTTTTCTTCTGCTTCAGTCACACCTTCTTTTCTGAACATCCCCTTCTCTTCTGCTCATTCTCTTCTCCCCTTGTTCATTCTCTTGTCCCCCTATTTGTTATAATAAAAAATGATTAACGACGATGGCTCTTCAGCAATTCTGTCATCATCTTCTTCAAATCATTCATTGTCTCCTTAATCTCGTTGACTTCTCTCCGTAGTATGCTGAGTTCATCTTGTGAGTCAATCAGTAAGGAGGATTGATCAACATCTGCTGAGGGAGCAGTGAACGGAATTGTTGTAGTATAAGCATCAGAGGATGGAATGTACGCTTCATTAAGCTCAAATGTTGGTGGACGAATAAACGTATTGGATTCAGGAAGATTTAAGTCAAATGGAGCGGGTAGCATCAACAGCTGTCTTCCTTGCAGGGGTGTAGCTTGAGCTTGAATAGACAGTGTATCAGATAAAGGTCTAATACGCAAAACTGTCTGAACAAGGAGTTCTATAAACGTCCCTGTGATAACTCTTCCCCCCACTGGACAATCTTCTTTCTTATCAGTATAGCTACAACTAGCTCCTTCTTTATTCTCATTCGAAGCGCATTCAACATCAATTCTACGCACTTCTTCTGCAATTTGATCTGCGGACAGATCATCACAAACTTCTTTAGGAAATAGCTTTGACTTCCCCTTAGTCAAATCTAAAGGATATCTTGGCTGGATATCCGGTACAACCTTTATTTCCGTGTTTTCTGTGATCGAAAAAATAGTACACGGTTTGCTGGGAATTTTTGTAGGGTATGGCTTCGTAGTAGCATCCCTCAAAGTATCGTAGAAAATCTTTTCATCTTCTTTTAGTAAGTCCCATGTGTCACTATTTATTGACATAGGTTGTACGACAACCACTGTCTTCTTCATTGGTTGACTACCGATGGCGATAATAGTTCTCCTGGTAACAAAATCAACCATTCTGATCTTCAGCTTATGTCTTCTCAAAATCTTAGAATAGTTGAATACCATCAGACAAGGTTCATCAGGATCCTCCTGCTGTTCTTGATCCGAGTCTGATTCTGCTATTGCCTCTGGTTGAGCTTCAATAGGATTCTTCTGAACCAGGTTTTGCTCCACTGGTTCTTCCTGTTGTGCAATGGGAATTTCCTGAACTCTGCTATGCTCAGTTTCTTTTTCTTTTTCTTTTTGAGCAGCATCAAAGGTTTCTTTCTTTCGACTAACTTCCCCAGCAGTTGACACGGTCTTCTTCCGACTAATCTTCTTAGTCTTTTCTTCTGCTTCAGTCAGTCTTGAAGATTTCTGTACTTGAGATTTTTCTCTTTCATATTCTGATTTTCTCTTCTTCTCAGTCTCTTTGGCTTTTCTGGTTGTATCCTCTTCCAGAATAAAGACTAAGGATCTTGTTGCTCTAGGTGCACGAGATTGAGAGGATTGTTCCTGACTATGTTCTCTAGCATTCTTCTCTTCTTGTTACCTTAGAGTCCGAATCCTCGGTGATCTCCTCGCCTTCTTCGTAAATTCACTTAAAAGACTTTCTCCTTGTCTTTTTGGCTCACCTTCTTCTGTCCTCCGAGATTAACTTACTTCGATTTTAGGACTCGCCTGTTTTATCAGCGGTCTTCCTGTTGTTCTTCTTATTTCATCCGCAGGCGATCTCATACTTTCTTGAGTTCGAGAACTTGAAGCCGGAGACTTCTTCGAAACACGCTCCCCCTCAGTTCTTGTTCTCCTTGAAGAGTCAGCTTCTCCTTTAATCACTGTCCTCCGAACCATTCACCGTATTGTGATTGAATCAATCTTACTTTTCACAGGTACAATCCTTCTATTTCCTTTGAGTAGAAGGATTCCGGATTCCTTAAAAATCCTTGTAAGAAGCATATCGTAAGGATAGCTATTTGTATCCTTCATCCCCTTAATCATATAATGAAAGATTAAGAAGGGTAAATCAATAGGATTGCGATTCAACAGATAGAACAAACACTGTTCATCCAGGGTGGTCACCAAATGTCTTGAACCTACTATGGGTAAAATGCAATTAAACAGAATCGCATGAAGAACCCTAGCCTTTGGGACCAAACTAGAGGTCTTCCTCTCCTATGGGTCATTGGCTCCATATAATTGTCTTCTGACATCTTCTTCTCTCATACCAACCTGGGACATCCAACCGGCCTTTGTAGACAGAGTCTCACCAATGGATGGACAATCAGTCACCTTCCTTATTAGCTCCTTAGTCACAACAACATATATATCATCTACTGAGGATACGATAGTGTTGTCTACAAGTTGAGCGTTCTTCCAAAACTCGAATACCTCATTGGTATACACTGGTTCTTGTACCTAGAAGAAATTTCTCCAACCAGCTCTTTCAATCTCTGGTTCTACGTCTATACCATCATTCCTCAATGACTTGAAATCCACATGCCTTCCGAATATCATAGCTGCCTCCATTGTTTCAAATCGAAAACTATTTCTGGTAAGCTTTTCGTCTAGGGTAGGATGATTTAGAGAATTTGGATAACAAGATAAACCATCTAGAGATGAAAGTAACAGCAATGATTTCAACTTCAGGCTACTTGAAGGGTCTTATTACACATGTCCTAGAATCATTGGGATTCTAAAGGTTGTGAAGCGTTTCCCTCCAAAACTTTCTTGACAGAGAAGTTACTAGCTGTAACTCACCAGATCTCGAGATTAATTTTGATGTCTCTTTAGTCATTTGTTTAACATAACCATGTTAAGGTTGCGTCTGATCTTCTGGAACCATTCTTCACTCAGTGGTTTGGTGAAGATGTCTGCCCACTGATACTCTGTTTCGATGAACTGTAGACGCACCACCTTCCTTTGAACATAGTCTCTCAGGAAGTGATGTCTGACTTCGATGTGCTTCACTCTAGAATGCTGAATCGGATTCTTTGACAGATTGATTGCACTTGTGTTGTCGCAGTAGATTGGAATCTCCTCTTCTCGAACTGAATAGTCTTCAAGTTGATATTTGATCCATAACATCTGTGAACAGCAACTTGCGACAGACATATACTCTGCTTCGGCGGTTGATAGAGCGATTGAGCTTTGTCTCTTGCTTGACCAGGAAACTAGGTTTTCGCCAAGAAAGTGACATCCTCCACTTATGCTCTTTCTTTCGATTCTATCTCCGGAATATTCCGCATCGCAATATCCGATTAACCTGAAATCTTTACCTTTCTCAAGCATTAAGAAAAGATCAGTAGTACCTGCAAGATATCTCATAATTCTTTTAACAACGATAAAATGAGACTCTCTAGGATCGGCCTGAAATCTTGCACACAAGCATACACTGAACAAAATATTAGGTCTACTTGCTGTAAGATACAGTAAAGAACCGATCATCCTCTATACAGGGTTTGATCCACCTTCTTACCAAGTTCATCTTTAGACAAAAGGTTTGAAGGGTGCATCGGAGTCGCCATAGGCTTCACATTATTCATATCAAATTTGGACAACAGTTCTTTCACATACTTTTGTTGATGAATGAAGATTTTCTCTTCGGTTTGCTTAACTTGCAACCCAAGAAAAAACTTTAATTCATCCATCATGCTCATTTCAAACTCTTTCTTCATTAGACTTTCAAACTTCATGCATAACTTGTTTGAAGTAGCACCAAAAATAATATCATCAACGTAAATCTGAACTAAAATAAAATCATTCTGAAAGTTTTTCCTAAAGAGCGTCTTATCAACTTGACCTCTACTGAAACCATTTTTTAAAAGAAAGGTACTCAGACGATCATACCAAGCTCTAGGAGCTTGCTTCAGGCCGTATAAGGCTTTATGAAGTCTATAGACATGGTCTTGATTCTTAACATCCTCGATACCAGGTGGTTGCTTAACATACACCTCTTCGTCTATAAAACCATTCAGAAATGCACTCTTTACATCCATCTAAAACAGTTTTATATCATGACATACCACATATGCCAGCAATATCCTAATGGCTTCAAGTCTTGCTACTGGAGCATATGTCTCATTGTAGTCTATTCCTTCTTGTTGATTATAGCCTTGTGCTACTAATCTAGCCTTATTTCGACTCACTCTTCCTGATTCGTCTAAGTTATTCTTAAAGACCCATCTGGTTCCTATAATGGATTTCTTAGGGGGTTTCGAAACTAAGGATCATACATTATTCCTAGTAAATTGATTTAGCTCCTCTTGCATGGCTAACACCCAAGCTTCGTCTTGAAGAGTTTCTTCAACCTTCTTAGGTTCTATTTCAGAGATAAAAGCCACATTAGCTTCTCTTCTGAATCTGGACCTTGTTCTAACTCCTTCTGAGGTCTCTCCGATAATCAACTCTTTTGGATGAGAACTTTTATATTTCCAGTCTCTTTTTAGTCCGATAGTTTCTGGAATATCTTCAACTTTGTCTACTTGAGTTCCTGATGATGGAGTCTGTTCTATCATCTAAGTTCTTTGAAGGACCTTTACTCTCCATGTCATCTTCTTTATGGGGTTGGGAACTACCATCAAACTTGACATGGATGGTCTCTTCAACTGTCTTTGAAGTAAGGTTGTACACCTGAAAAGCCTTAAACGATGATGAGTAGCCTAGAAAGATTCCTGGATAGGTCTTTGAATCGAATTTATCCAACAGCTCCTTTGTATTCAGAATATAGCATTTGCACCCAAATGGATGAAAGTAAGATATGTTTGCTCTTCTTCCATTCCATAACTCATAAGGAGTCTTCTTCAACATGGGTCGCAACAGAATTCTATTCTGAATATAGCATGCTGTATTCACGACTTACGCTTGAAGTACTTAGGAAGATTCATCTCACACAGCATGGTCCTTACCATCTCTTGAATCGTCCTATTCTTCCTTTCAACAACTCCATTCTGTTTAGGAGTCCTAGGAGCAGAGAAATTGTGGGAAATTCCATTCTCCTCACAGAATAATCTAAAC
Source organism: Erythroxylum novogranatense (assembly GCA_029891385.1). NCBI lineage: Eukaryota > Viridiplantae > Streptophyta > Magnoliopsida > Malpighiales > Erythroxylaceae > Erythroxylum > Erythroxylum novogranatense. Next base: position 86,332,100 of record CM057231.1, on the reverse strand, counting down.
TTCTCATTCTCAAACTCTCCACCATGGTCACTCCTGATACTGGCTATAGACAATCCTTTTTCATTCTGTAACTTTCTGGATAAGGTCCTAAAGCACTTAAAAGATTCATCTTTGTGTGATAAAAACAATATCCAACAAAATCGAGTAAAGTCATCAACAATAACAAGTCCATACTTCTTTCCGCCAAGACTTATTGTCCTTGTTGGACCAAATAAATCCATATGTAACAACTCTAAAGGTCTAGATGATGTTACAAAACTTTTAGAAGAAAAAGAAGTTTTAACTTGTTTTCCTTTCAAACAATTTTCACAGAAAAATAACTTCAGCCATCGGTTATTATGAACCTCCCAACTATATCTTTCCACTTTCAGACTTTCTTGCCAAAATATAATGCTTCAATAACTCTTAGACTTAACATAATTTATTTGTGCTAATCATCATTGACCCGCGTGTAAAACTCTCCCATCGTATGCGAACTCTTGTCAATCATTAAGGATTTTTCTTATATCATTGAAAGACGTTAATTCTCACGCACCTATGAGACAGTATGCGTGTTGTGTTTCACACCTATTCCTAAGATTATTGTCTCGTCCACATGCTTTCTACACGTTAATACTTATATTAAGCATTAGTCAAAACTCATAGAATTTACAATTTCATATGCAAAACTTAATGAACTAACAGTAAAAGTAATGTCACTTAGGATACAACACAAATTCTTGATTATATAATTATTTTATATTAAACAATATTTGGTAAAATAAAATAACTATCAAGTTGAAAATCTAAGTTTTATTACCAAAATTTGAGCATAGTTTTGTTAAATTGATTACAGTTGTTTCCAAAATTTAGGAAAATATTATATTACTTAGTTGTTTATTGTCACACGATAATGTGAATTCAACTATGTATCATGTTTGATTTTTAATTTTTTTTAAAGTTAAGAGATTGTATTAATTAATGAAAAATAAACCCAAGGGACAAGACCTACAAATAAATTGTACAAGATGTATCCTTTTAAGGCATCCAGCCATACAATGTAAAACCATGCCTTAGTACTAATCAATGTTTTAAAAATCGGACCGGACATCGAACCGGTCCAAGGAAAGGTTTAAGGTTTAGAGGTTCAATTGGTAGTGAACCGCTATCAAACCAGAATATAATAAATAAGATAATTTTTTTAAAAAATAAATAAAAATATAATTAAATATAATTAAATTTTAAATAAATTTGAGTTTAATAATTATAATATATTTAAAATAGATACTAATTTATAAAATAAAACTAAAAACTAATTTCACCCATTACTATTTTCAAATTTTAACAAGAAGCATGGAATAGTAATTCAGGAAGAGAGTGGCATTGTCCTTGTAGCTTTGTCAGATACTCATCCATGACCACCCTGTCCCATTAAAAGCTCTGACACGCCCTATTATGCCCTCAGCATTCCAGTCTGTCTTTCCAGTACCCATACTATACAAACATAGCCTTCATCTCTTCCCCAAAACAGCACAGATCTCTAAAACAAAAGCGTCATGTCTCTACATGGATTGATAGACACCACATTTAAAAGTCTATTTTCGGAAGTCATATTCTAACACAGGAAACTTATTTTCTAATCTTAGGGATAAAGTTCAAAGCTTCTTTACATTTTCACTTCTCACCGTCTCACTTCACCAATCACTACTCTCTTGGGAGCAAATGTTGGAGGCTCCCCAAAGACTCCTATCGGCTGCGTCGGTGGTCCATAGACAGTGGAAGAGATGATGGCCGTCGGAGGCAGGTGGCGCCGCATGGACAAGTGGTGCGATAGGGAACGCCGACAAAGCAGAGGCGACGGACGGAGCTGCGAGCCTCGCCGGTGATATTTTGAAAGCCTTCGGACGCCAAATCAGGTAGTGGGTAAGGTAGTGGTTGCGTTGATGGTAGAAGAGGAGCTTGTTGTGATTGTTGATGTGTGAGTTGTGGGTACAACGGTGAAGGGGTGATGGGGAGTGGAGAATGGCTGACGGTGGTGGAGAGTTCGGGCTTAGATCTACTGCCAGTCTTAAATAATCGGTTCGTCAGAAAACCAGTCGGTTCTCTGATAAACCGGCCGGTTTTTATACTCAAGGGTTGTTAACTAAAACTGAACCGGACAAATGGCCGGTTCAGATTATTTCGGTCGGACCGGCCAGTTCGATTCAGTTTTTTAACCCTTGGTACTAATTGTTCCAACATCGATCCAAGTACCATATTGGCTTACACAGCAACATCAGCAACCACTATCTCAAAATAACCCAAAACGATGGAGTTTATTTTTTCTGTTACATTTAGTAATTTTTATTTAAAGTTAATTGGAATTATTGTTATAATTTAATTGAGAGCAGTTATGGCTTTTTGGATACCACAGGACTGTGAAACATACAGCAGCTAAGAGTTCCATTTTGTAACCAAAATCTTGAAGGCACGAATAATACGTGTATGTTAGTCTGTATGAAACTCTAACTTCTGCAAGTTTTTTGACACCAACACTTTTTCCTCAAAGTTATGTCTGAAACTCCACTTTGGGTGGGCCAATCACCAATAACTTTAAGGTTTAAAAAGTGGTTCTGTCGGATTTTGGCTGAACTGTACGTTGCCTTTCGGATCCATAAGTTGGCTACTTTCTATGATGAATCAAACGTGAAGATACCTGCAAAACAAAGAAGGCTTGTCGGGGGTTGTGTCCCGATTAGCCCCTCCGACGCTCAAGTCAGTCTTTTGGTGAAGGTGAGGTTGATGAATGCAGAGAAAAACTAGGTTATAATTGCGTACCTCAATTATGGAAGAATTATACCTTATATATAGTTTTGCAGTTAGGTTTAGGTCTTTACGTGTTTGCATGGGAGATTTCCTTCTACGGATGGGCCAAGGAGGGCGTGGGCTGGACTTAGGCTTGGCCTAGGCATAAAACTGATCTTTGAAGAATGGACCGATCGGCCCACGGGTCGTTTTGACTAGGTCCGGGCCCAATACGATCGACTCGACCATAAGCCCCATACTCCTCGAGTCTGAGTGAAGAGAAGGGTTGGAGGAGTATGTAGAGGTTTCGTAGCTCGTACATAGGACGACTCGTAATTGGGGCGATCAGTTGAGCATTGAGATGTAGCTCGTCCGTAGGTCAACTAATGAAATAGTCGATCGGTCGGGCATTGTTGTTGTAGCTCGGTCATGGGATAGCTCGGGTAGTCCTGATCAGTTGGATGCCGACTAGTTGTGCGTGACTGCTCGTATTGGGATCGGTCGGCTTCGGCACTTATTGCGCGACAGCTCGCGCTAAGGCAGATCGGGTGGTCATCATTAGCGAGCGCGTGAAGGTACTTGAAGCATTTATTATTTGACGGCGCGTGCTATCTGACAACATTTTAAAATCTAAAACGTATCATCTTTGTAACCGTTGTGCAGCTGTCCCGTACGTCCTTTCAACTGTTTGCGCCACTCCGGGTTTTGAGTAACCCTAATTTATTCTCCGCTCGGATCATGCCGCGTGTCCGGGCATAGCTCGGATTTTCTTCACGCATCGAGTTTTGGCTGGATCGCAATTCGAACGTTTCCCTATAAATATCCAGGGTCGACAGACGGTTTGGTTTTCTTCACGCTCGTTTCATTCTTGCTTTCATCTTGCTTTCCTCTGCTCTTTCTTATTCTCAGTTTCCGGAAGTTTTCTTCGGCGTTGCACAAATTTCTGATCTCTTACCACTAAATAGGTACGTCCCTTTCCCTCATTTTCCTCTTCTAAATTTCCTCTTAGTGAGCATGTCGTCCACCGGTTCTCGGAGTGGGGTTTCTCCAAGGGATGATGTTGACGAGAGGTCGTCGGAAGTTATGGCTGAGGCGACGGCGATGTCGAGGTTGGGAGATGTTGAAGAGATTACGACAAGAGAGCGAAAAGATGGGCTGGTAGTTAAGGAACTGCCCAAAGGCAAATCGAGGATGTCCACGGCGAAGTTGAGTCGGTCGATTGTTAGGAATGGTATCCCTCGATCCTGGGAGCCTAGGCTGGCCTCGGGGGATGAAAGAATCGACAACAGCACAAGTGGGTGGTTTGCTGTCTCTGAGTATTTCTTCTCGGTCGGTGGCTTGAGACTACCGTACGTGCCGATCGTGGATGAAGTGTGCGCTGATTATCAATTAAGGCCGAGTCAGATTCCTCCGAATGGGTGGAGGTTCATCAATGGCCTTGCTCTGCTATGCCACCAATTCGGCTGTCTGCCTTTGGTCAATATCCTGCGCCACTTTTTGAGAATGAGCCAGAGTCCAAGCTCTGGGGGTGGGATCCCTTCCCTGATGTATAAGGATGCCCGGTATTGCTCAGCTGGGACGGCTTCTAAAATTACCGGCTGGCGAATGAAATATTTTTTCGTGAAGCCTCCGGGATCTTCCTCCGAGTCCCAGCCGTGGAGGTATCCCCTAGCTGAGCGATGGAATAACTCGTCAAGTCTATTCCTTTCTAGGGAGGAGCGGGAGGTGGTCGGCCGTATAAAGGAGCTCGGCCAATATAACTTCGCTCGGCTTATTTCGGGATACGGTGGGGCGGCCTCGGCCAACTCTCTTCTGATTGACCCCCATCTCAAGTTAGCGGGCTAGGAGAGGGAACCGCCCCGCCTGGTTGACCCCTCATGGTTGAATTATTTTCCATGCTTGTAGGTTTTGGTTCGATTTCTAACCTGCTTTCGTTGTTTGTGCAGCCATGGTCAAAGTTCATGCTTTCCCCGGCCCACCCAAGTTTGCCAAGGGTAAGCGCAAGGTCGCGGGGCCTTCGGAGGCCAGAGGACAGGAGGATAGGGGAGAGACCAGTTCGATTGTTGTTCGGCCCATTGCTTCCGGGCAGCGGTATGTTCCTCCCACCGTCTCCGAGCCGTCCGCGGCACCTGCTGTGGTCTTCCCTCCTGGTGAGTGCCTAGTTGTGATTGAGGAAGAGGAGGAGAATGAACGGCCTCTGAAGAGGAGAAGGGGGGCTCAGGTAGTCGACCGATCTCCTCAAGTAGTCGACCGACCTTCTCAAGTAGTCGACCGACCTCCTTGTCCTTTGGATCGAAGCAAAGGGAAGGAGAAAGTGGAAGATCGTGCTACCCCGTCTGCCCACGGTAAAGGGAAGAAGCCAGCAGGGAGTGCTGACAAGTGGGAGCCGGCGATTAGCCTTGAGAAGACTGCCTCGATCGCCAATGCCGAAGTGGCTCTTCATCTTGCTAAGAGGGTCATTCCTCCTTCGAACGAGGAGCGCTTTGACGCGTTAAGTATTGAGGAGCTGATGAGCCTTGCCATCCACAATTCCATGAGGGATGTGGCTCTCACTTTGTCCATGCATCAGCGAATCGAGTTGCTGAATCTGGAGGTCCATTCCCTTCTAGAGCAGGTGGACGGTTTGAAGACCGAGCTCTTGGAGGTCAGAGAGGAAGGAGACTTCTCCCGGGCTCAACTCTCTTCCTTGGAGGAGGAGAAAAAACTCTGGGAGGAGAAGCGTGACGTCTTAAGAGCTCAGCTCGCTTCGGGAGAGGAGGAGAGGAGCTCCTTCAAAGCTCGGCTCACTGCGGAGGAGGTCGAGAGGGTAAGGGCGATGGCAGCGAGGAACAAGCTGTTCGAGGAATGCGCGGTGTTACGAGAGAAGCTGGACTTGGAGATGGCGCTCAAGGAAAAATCCCTCGAGGACCAGGCGCAAATCGAAGATACGCTGAGGAGGGTGCGAGCCTCCGTAAAGGAAAAAAGGGTCGAGGCGATCATGCGATGGCAGAGGCGATTCTTGCAGGAGGAGTGCTTGGAGTACTCCTGCGACTTGGCCCTTATGATCTTGAAGAATTGCTATGACGCCTGCGTTCCTGAGGGGTCGGATGGTCCTTCGTTTGAGGGGTTCGCCGAGCCGCTGCTTCCTACCGTCCTTGGCCTCTCTCTGGAAGAAGTTAAGGAGAGAGCCATGGAGGACCGGGGATCAGTCCCGGTTGAGGAGCTGGACCTTAGCTCGGCTGAGGAGGATGAGCTTCCTCGTGAGGATACTTCCCCGGCCGCTTCCTTGGACCCTGCTCGCTTTTGACTTTTCGCACCGCTACGAGGCATCCCAGGCATCGCCACTTCTCCTTCTGTAGATTTTTGAAGCTCACCTGGTCGGGCTTGTGACCAGGGCAAATTTACATTAATGCAATCTTTACTTTTGCTTCATTTTTCTGTATTTATGCTCTTTACTTTCAATGTATGGTGAATTTTGATGAAGCTGCTCATAGTCGACCGGCTTCGAGATTGACTTATAGTAGAGTCCGAACCGAGGTCCCAAGGATCTCGTCTTGACGATCGATCGACCGCAGTCGATCTGTGTCAATGCCGAGCGAAGGTCCCAAGAGTCTTGTCTTGGCAACCCGACCGACCGTTGTCGGTTTATATATATGTCGGGTGAGGGTCTCAAGAGTCTTGTCTTGGCGACCTGGCCGGGCAATAGGCGATCTATGGAGATATTGGTCGAACGAGGGTCCCAAGGATCTTGTCTTGGCGACCCGACCGACCGTAGTCGATCTATAGAGATGCCGGGAGATGGCGAACGAGGGTCCCAAAAATCTTGTCTTAGCGACCTGACTGACCGTTGTCGATCTATGGAGATGCCGAGCGATGGCGAACGAGGGTCCCAAGGATCTTGTCTTGGCGACCCGACCGATCGTAGTCGATCTATGGAGATGCCGAGCGATGGAGAACGAGGGTCCCAAAGATCTTGTCTTAGCGACCCGACCGACCGTAGTCGATCTATGGAGATGTCGAGCGATGGCGATTGGATTTTTTACTCTTTGCCACAAATAATGGAGCTTTTCATTGCCAAGAAATTTGAAAACCCCTTTATTGATGATAATGAGGGCGTGGGCTGTTAAAAAACCTGTCTGGCAGGGACAGGAAAAAGGTTCCCACACGTTGTATACAAAAACGGTAATAAGTGAAGATTAACTAAAATAAAACTTATCTATTGGTAGAATGCCTTCAAGTTTCGAGAGTTCCAAGGTCTTGGTAGAACCTTCCCTTTCGCATCGCGTAGGATGTAAGAACCATGCCCGACTTGCTTAATCACCCGGTAGGGTCCTTCTCACATCTGTCTGAGCTTTCCAGGATGCTTCCCGGCCGCCTCGGCCTTTCGTAGGACGTAACCGCCTACCTTTATATCGCTCGGCTTGACCCTTCTGTTGTAGAATTTGGTCGCCTTTTGCCTGATGGCTTCCGAGCGAGCGGCTGCCCTTTCTCTATCTTCACTGAGGAGAACGATTTATGCTCTATGGGCTTCATCATTCTGCTCTTCTTCATAGCCCGACACCCTTTGATTATGCAATGTCACCTCTACTGGAACTAGGGCTTCTGCCCCGAAGGTCATCCTGAACGGTGTTTCCCCTGTGGCTCCGTTCGGTGTGGTTCTGTATGCCCACAACACTTCGTCTAGTTCTTCCACCCAGGTCTTTCGGCCATCTAGGCGCTTCTTGAGAGCACTCATTATCTTTTTATTGGTGTTCTCTGCAAGACCGTTGCTTTGGGGATGGACTCTTGAAGTCATTGTAGCGATCTTTAGTCGATCGCAGAAATCTCTGAACTTGTCGTTATCGAATTGTCGACTGTTATCCGTAACCAACGCCATAGGCATCCTGAAGCGGGTTAGTATATTTTTCATCACGAAACTCTCCACCTTCTGCTCGGAAATTGTAGCGACCGTTTCCGCTTCTGCCCATTTGGTGAAGTATTCCACCGCCACTATCAGGAACTTCTTCTGCCCAGGACCAAGAGGGAAGGGACCCAGTATATCCATTCCCCATTGAGCGAACGGGATAGGATGACTCATAATTTTCATCCTCTCGGTCAGCTGGTGAGACAGGCTGCTGTTTCTCTGGCAGGCCTCACATCGGTCGACCTTCTCCTGGCAGTCTCTTCTCATTTGTCGCCCGATGGTACCTCGTCATCGATCGATGCATGCGCCAACATTCGCCTCCTACATGATTTCCACACATCCCTTCATGGACTTCGGCCATTGCCTGCTCGGCTTCTTCTTCATTCAAGCATCGAAGCAGCGGCCAGTCGTAAGATCGCTTATATAGAGTGCCATTAACGATCGTGTACTCGGCTGCCTTTATTCTTAGTTTCTTGGCCTCCGACGCGTCTTCCGGTTGTTTTCCTTTTAAAAGGTACTACGCGATCAGTTCCGTCCAACTCGACCGACCGGTACTTAAGTTGAGAACTTCCTCGACTTTCTGAACGCTAGGCCGGTCTAGTAGTTCGACCAAAACATTGTTTATGGCATCGCGGTCGGAAGCCATTTTGGAGAGCGCATCCTCTTTTGCATTTTGAGCTCGTTCTATTCTGCTGATCGAGTACTGTTTGAAATTGCTCAACTCCTGCTTTACCAGCTCCAGGTACTTGATCATGCTGTTCCCCTTGGCCTCATACTTCCCGGTGACTTGACCGACCACCACTTGGCTATCACTGTATATCTTTAGATGCTTTATCTCCATTTTCTTGGCCAGTTGGAGACCGGCTATCAGAGCCTCATATTCTGCCTCGTTATTGGAGGCCTTGAACTCAAGCCGAAGGGCATATTCCACCTTTTCTTCATTGTGCGGGCTGATCAGCACTACTCTAGCTCCGCATCCCTCAGCGTTGGACGACCCTTCAACGAACAAGCTCCAGGCAGGGAACTGCTCGTCCTTCGAGCTGGGTTGGTTCATTTATACGATGAAGTTTGCCAACACCTGCGCTTTAATGGTCGTGCGGGGTTTGTATTGTATGTCGAACTCTCCAAGCTCTATCGCCCACTTTATTAGTCGACCCAAAGTTTTGGTCTTTTGAAGGCACTGCCTGAGGGGTTGGTCGGTCCATACCTCAATGGTATGACTTTGGAAGTAGGGCCTTAGCTTCCGAGCTGCCGTTATCAAGGAGAGGGCTAGTTTCTCTATAGGCGTATATCGCGTTTCCGGTCCGGTCAGCACTTTGCTGACGTAGTAGACAGGGTGTTGTTCGCTTCCCTCCGATCAAATAAGTACCGCGCTGATCGACCCCTCCATAATCGTCAAGTATAAAATCAGGTTCTCTCCCTCTACCGGGCTTTGCAGGATAGGCGGGTTGGACAAGTATTGCTTTAAGTGTTGAAAAGCTTTCTCGCATTCGTTCAGCCATTGGAATTGGGTCACGTTCGCTTTCCTCAAGATTTTGAAAAATGGGAGGCACTTGTCTCCTAATCTGGAAATGAACCTACTTAGAGAGACTATCCGACCGGTCAATATCTACACTTCTTTTAAGCATTGGGGCGAGGGCATTTGGATGATGGCTTCGATCTTCTCTGGATTAGCCTCAATCCCCCGTTGAGTGATCATAAATCCTAGGAATTTTCCAGATGTCACCCCAAAAACGCATTTTTTCGGGTTCAGCTTCATCTGAAATTTATTCAGGGTCTGGAAGACTTCCTTGAGATCTTCCACATGCTTCGTGGCCGTCTTACTTTTGACCACCATATCATCTACATAAGCTTCCACCGACCGGCCGATCTGTTTCTTGAAGACCTCCATGACGAGTTGCTGATAAGTCGCCCCCGCGTTCTTCAAGCCAAAAGGCATTCCTTGGTAGCAATATGTGCCTTGGTCGGTTATGAAGGCGGTCTTTTCTTTGTATTCCAGACTCATTTGAATCTAATGATAGCCCGAGAAAGCATCGAGGAAGCTGAGAAGTTCATGCCCTGAGGTAGAGTCTACTAACTGGTCGATCTTGGGCAAGGGGAAACTATCCTTTGGATATGCTTTGTTCAAGTCGGTAAAATCGATGCACATTCTCCACTTACCGTTCTTCTTTTTCACTAAAACCACATTGGCGAGCCATTCAGGGTACTTGACTTCTCGGATGAACCCGGCCTCGAGTAATTTATCTACTTCTTTCTCGATCACCCCCTGTCGCTCCTTGCTGTGCCATCGCTTCATCTGTCTGATCAGCTTGTAGTCATGCCGAATACCGAGGGAGTGCAACGCGACTGATCGAGCAATTCCAGGCTTGTCGCTCGGTACCCAAGCGAAGAACGATCTATTTTCCACCAAATAATCTGTGATTTCTTTAACCAGGTCGCCCTGCAGCTCGGAGCTTAGGTTTGTGAATTTAGAGGGGTCGGCTTCGTCCAGTACGACCTGTTGTGTTTCTTCCACTGGGTTCATCCTATCCATCTCCTTGTCGGCTCTCACATCAAGAGAGCTCGTTAGGACTACTGCCCCATCTAATGTCTTTGTTTCCGCTAAGTAACATTCCCTAGCGATTCTCTGCTGACCCCTGACAATACCAACTCCGTGGGGTGTCGGGAACTTTATAGCTTGGTAGTAGGTGGAGACGACCGATCTGAGGGCATTTTGATTAGCCCGTCCGATTATTGCATTGTACGCCCCTTGAAACTTGACGACTAGGAACTCAACGTCCCTTTCTATCTGACACGGCTTCTGTCCGAACTTCACTTTCAAATATACCCGGGCGAACGGGTAGGCTGATGCCCCGGTTACCCCTTTGATGGGATCGTCTATAGGTAGTAGTCGATCTTCGGGTACCTTCATCTGCTGGAAGGCCTCATAATACAGCAAGTCGACCGAGCTGCCCATATCAATCATCACCCGCTTCACCTCGTAACCGTCCATGTTTAGATTTACCACGAGGGCGTCATCATTCCGTCGTTCTCCCTCGGCTTTTTGGTGGATGAGTCTCTGTCGACCTGTTTGGCATATCTTTTTCTACCTTTAGCGGTGGATCCCCCTGCTGCATTTCCACCGAATATCATGTTAATGACTCCAGTTGGTCGGTCGTCTTGTTGCCCAGCGTTTCCGTCTTTTCTTTCCCTCGATCGCCCTCTCTCTTCTCGTCGATTATCTGTATTAGCATTCTGCCTCCCTCCATCATTCCTGTCATTTCGCCTCTAGGGCAGTCGCCTATTGTCTGGCCGACCTGTCCTGCGCTGATTATCCCGATCGACATTTTGTTCGTGCTTCACGAATCGGCCTAACCTTCCCCTTTGTATGAGGAATTCAATTTCTTTTTTCAACTGCCAACAATCTTCCGTATCATGACCGACCTCTTTGTGGAAACGGCAATATAGATCCGGGTTCCTATCCTTGTAAGGAGTCTTCATTTTATTGGGCTCTCGGATGAATTCCACGTACGCTCTCATAGCCGCCAATACTTTCGCATATCGTTTATTAAGCGGGGTAAAGTTTTGGTGATGCCATTGTCGACCAGTCGGCTTCCTCCAGGTCGACTGATCCCTCTGTCTCTTGTGAGGCTCATCTGCCCGACCACTCGGCCCGCGATCATCTGCCCTGCGTTTTGTATTCTTTAATACTTCTTCGAGCTGAATATACTTGTCTGCCCGATGTTTGATCTCCTGAATAGATCGGGCTGATCGAGAGCCAATGACTTTTGAACTCCTCATCCTCGTGTTGCTTTCGTGAGTCTTTGCCGCCAAAGACGAGCAAGTGGTCGGGGACCTCGACCGCTTCATTATTAAACCGAGTGATGAACTCCGTAAACTTCGTTTCTTCCTTGGGCCAATTGCATCACTTCAATGCAGGTTTTCTTTGGTAAGCTTGCTTGTGGCGAATCGTGGTTGAGGAAAAGAAGCCTAAAATCCTCAAGCGGTGTCTGACCGGAGGTGAACTATTGAACCATCGTCGGGCTCCCTCTTGAAAGGCTGTACAGAAAGCCTTACACTGGATGGCGTCCGGGACGCAATGCAGATTCATCATGGACTGGAAGTACTACAGGTAATCCAGGGGGTCGGTCTTTCCAGTGTATTTCTCGGGGGTCAGTATTTTGGTGCCGGGTGTCAGTAGGTTATCCAAGATTTTTGGAGTAAAGGGAGAGCTGTACTGTGTTGTCGGGCGATCTGAACGGAAGCTCATAGCTGCGTTAATCCGATCATTCATGATTTTTTCTAGGTTTTTGGTCGGGTGGTGATCGGTCGTCATCTTTGATGCATGTCGTGCGCTTGTCGTCTGATGCACGATCGCCGTTGTCTTGGTGAGATTGCAAAATCTGGCGGATCAATAGATCAGCTACTTCCTCAATCTGTTTCCGGGTGAGGGAGGTGTGCATGGGTGGAAAAGGATCTGCATCCGATCGGCGTCGGAGATTCTGGTGCATATTGAGTGTAGCATTATCCTCTAAAGCGACACTCTGCTCTTCTTGTTCCAAGTTCTGAGGTTGCGGTTGATCGTTAGGATCTGAGGATTTCGTGCGGGAAACATATGATGCAGACGACAGAGTTGCAGGTAACTGCAAACCCATGCATTGCATCGCCAGATCCGTGACAGCGGCTATATTAGGGTTCATCGCCGCCGCCTGACTGATCTGTTTGGACATGGTGCTCGGAAGTCGAGCCCCACAGTGGGTTCCATTTGGTTCTGCCGAATTTTGGCTGAACTGTACGTTGCCGTTCGGATCCATAAGTTGGCTACTTTCTGTGATGAATCAGACGTGAAGATACCTGCAAAACAAAGAAGGCTTGTCGGGGGTTGTGTCCTGATTAGCCCCTCCGACACTCAAGTCAGTCTTTTGGTAAAGGTGAGGTTGATGAATGCAGGAAAAAACTAAGTTATGATTGCATACCTCAATTATGGAAGAATTATACCTTATATATGGTTTTGCAGTTAGGTTTAGGTCTTTACGTGTTTGCATGGGAGATTTCCTTCTACGGATGGGCTAAGGAGGGCGTGGGCTGGACTTGGGCTTGGCCTAGGCATAAAACTGATCTTTGAAGAATGGACCGATCGACCCACGGGTCGTTTTGACTGGGTCCGGGCCCAATACGATCGACCCGACCAAAAAGATTACGAGAAATAACAGAGCATTTCTCGACTGCCGCTTATTTCAACATATTTGACGTACGTTTAATTAGACAATAGAAGATTAATCTGCTACATGCATGTCTTTCTTCAGAATTGGCAAATCATATATATAATGTATAGAGACCTATACAATAAGACCTTCATCAAGCACAATAATTATTACAACTAGCTATACCTATCAAAGCATATAGGCATCTCCCTTGATTCAATTTCTAAAATGGCCACCAAGCTCAACAGAGGAGGTGCTCCAAGAACTTAGAAGACCACGAATAGTTATGAAAAGCGGAAGGCATTTTTGCAATTAGACCAGCCGCAAATTAATTGCTACGGCACCATGATTTTGTTATCAAGGTCAGTGCTCCAGACCAGATGTAATGCTCTAAATGATTCAATACATTTTTATTTTTTTGTAAAAAGGTCAGTACTGAATATAATAGTTAGAACTACCTTTTACTCAGAAGAGCGTATTGTTTTTACTGAGCTATTAGCTTGTCTCCATCTTGTGATCTCTTCTTTCATTTAGGAGGGGGAAAAAAAACTCCCAAGTAAATCTATAATTCTACTGGAATGTTGCAACACTTATGATTGTTTAGCTAAGATTTAGCTAAGCTAATATTGCCGTGGCTATCAATATTCATTTCGGTTTCCATTAATTCAGTAATATTGTTATTGTAGGAATCCAAACCGTCATTTAATCATGAACGCAACTGAGAAACAAAAACTTTGTAGATTCTAAGTGAATCCCGATAATTGAATAAACGTAAATAAACCATGAATACGAATGAGAACTTGTACCTTGTTTGTGTTCCAATTTGAAAAACTTGAAAGTGTTTCCGACTTGTCAATCATGAGTTGTTCAATTGTTCAATATTTGATGGTTTCCACATAGCGATTTCTTAAGACTGTTTTGAGAGGAAGAAAGCAAAGTGTTAGCTTCTAAACATTCTTCCTTTCTAATAAAAAAATCATTAGGATTTTTAATTTTTATTAGAATTAAATTTCTTTAATTATAATTATAATTAAAATCAAATCCTAATTCTAATTAATTTAATTTTAATAAAATCAAATATCTCATATTTGATCCTAAAATTCCTCCAACTTTATAATTAACTTCAACTTAATTAAATTGATTTTTTAATAAATTGTTCTTTGATATATGACCCATTAGGTTCCTAATATTGGTAATGATTATAAATTACAATTCTAATTCACAATTAGAATTAGATAAATTAAAACTCCTTTAAATTTATCTTTAATTACCTAATTTAATAATTCATAATCATAAATCATGATTGACATCTAGCAACATGTCATGATTACCCAAATATCAGGAATGTCAAACTAATTGACTTAACCTATCCATGCATGATTATAATGTATAATTTAATCCTTTCGTCATCTAATGTTCCAATTGGATAGAGTATCGATATGGTGTCTACTCTTTTCATCCAATTATGTTTGTTCTTGTTAATTAGTAATTGATTTATAATTGAAATTTGGAAAACGTCCTTTTTAAATGTCAATTCACTTTGGCCAGAGAATTCCATAAATCATTACTAATTAAGAATAGTAGAACATTCTTTCTAATTACTTTAGAGTGACGAATACTATATTAAGTTACTCGACTATCTCTGTATGGTTACTACAGACTGAATTATCCTAGGATGATTCATAAGTAGCATCAAAACACAATAATTTTCATATGAGATTCTTTGATAATCTCAAGTCTGAGGATCAATTATACGACCATCATTATTAGGTAATCCACAAATACATAAGTAATATTCCATTTGGGATTTTCATAAACGGGTTAGTACAATGATTTATTCTCTAATAATCACCCATACATTGATTTAAGCATCTCATATTTTAATTTATGAGATCAATTACATTCTTCATTAAGAAACGTAATGTGTGCTGGTTTTACTATTTTAACTATATCTTGTCTTGATGAAACTATAACTAGGAATATTTAGAAACAATACGTAAGTGTAAATTGAATTTCATGATTATGACCTTATCATAATTTCAATTACGATAATTATTTTAAGGATTTTACCTATAATATTAAAAATTATTAATTAAATTAATGCATAAAGATAAAGAAAGCATGTTCATTAATTAAAATAACGTCATACATTAATTTGCATCCAATTGATTGGCTCTGAGGAATAAACTAATAGTTATATAAGTTGAAAGTATATTCCTCTATATTTAAACTATGACATTAAAAATGTTGCTAAAAATTAGCCCATAATCAATATATTGTGTAGATGACTTCTAATCATAATACTTATTTGATTAACTAAACCAATAAGCACATTTAAATTAGTTTATGTGATTTTGACAAGTTACTTCAACATTTTAACTTCTTCACAAGTTTGAGTCTGACATATAAAATTGGACTAATCATGTATTTAACTAGTGAACAATAAAGACAATTCAAACTTTGCGTATGGTTATAGTTTATACACATACTAAAAAGGAAATAACAACATGTTTTTTGTGCTTGATGAAATAATAATAACCAACCTAACTATTTGATGTAAGCTACTTCATTTCCGTCAATGCAAGGAACCCTAGCTCTATGTTTTGGGATTATAGACCATGTAACATTTTTAACATCAAAATCACCAAAACAAACCCTAAATGGAAATTAACACATATTGTTAAACTGTAGGTACACCGTGGAACTCTTGAGAAAAATACAAACAATTCTTAATGTAAACCTGACTACATAGAGTTTGAAAGCATTGATAAAGAGGTCAGCAACCTTAAGAGTGGCGAGTGAAGCAGACTACAAAGCATTGAAGATTAGCATAGCTACATTGGTGTACTACACATGGCAAGAGAGAAATAGAAGAGTATTTAAAAGACTAACTAGAAAATTGATTCAACTGTTTCAAAAGATTTTCTAAATTGAAGGCTTACTCTGATAGTAAGAGGGATAGTAGTGAAGCTCTCCTTAAAAATGAGAAGAAGATGGCAACTTGACTAAATAGATAAAATTAGTTTCTGGTTAGCATGACAAATGTTTGGATATGACAAGTTTAATATGTAAAGTATTAAGTGATCTTTTTTTTTTCTAGAGCTTGTTTGAAGCTTGTTATGGTTGTATTTTACCCGAGGGCAATATAATACATTAACTTTAAGAAAAACACTTACCTTTAACTTTATGTTTTATCTTTATCTTTCCTTTTCTTTCTCTTTCTCTACCATTATCTTCGTCTTTTTATTTTCTTTCATTCTTTCTTTTATTTTTCTTTGTTTATCTATCCATTTCTTATCTTTGTCTCTTAGTTTCTCCTTTTTTATTCATCTTTGATTCTCTTTCTTTCTTTCCATGTTTTCATCTCTTTCTCTTTTTCATTATATTTCTTTCTTTTTCACTCTTTCCATTTTATTATCTCTCCCTCTCACTCCTTATCCCTTCTATCTCTTTCTCTGTCACTCATGAGTTGCCTAATAACACTAGACCTTAAAGACATTTATACTACTCTTACAATATTGTTTTCAAATTATTTATCACACTTCACATGAGTAATGTAATTACCTTCAAGGCATAATTATCTTACCTAATTAAACCAGTTCTATCATTTATGTCATGACCGAAAGTGTATTCTAAACCTCAACATTTTCAACAGAAGATAGCTTGAACCATAACATTTTGAAGCATTTAGATTAAACCCTAAAACACTTTTAAAACATTCAGAACGAACTCTAAATGGAAAATTTTGATATGATTAACTCTTTGTCAATTAAATACCATGTTAATGCTAACATGACATTATTTTTTGTTTTAACTTTAAAGTGGACACCTACTATCATATAATTAACTTTTTAAAACTAACCAGAAGGTGGGTCCAAGTACCACCTAGTAGTGGGATTCACTATTTATACATTTCAAACAACGAATCCCATCCCATATTTATACATTTTAGACAATAGGACTTATTTGGCATGTAACAGTGAGGCCTATTTTTATTTAAAATAAAATATAATGTCACATCAATATTAACGTAGTATTTAATTAATAGAGAGTTAAACATCATTAAATTTTTGTAACATCCCATCTCCCATAGGAAGGGTTTATTGGTAATTTGGGATGGGTTAGACGTATTGAATTGAATCTCGGCATGAACATACAACATATAGACTCTATGATTAATGATTGGTTGCACATGCACATAGTATACATGCATTCATGATATTTCCCGGCTTAGGTTTCAAATTGAGATTCTTTGTGAAATTTATGAGATAATTGTATTTGAAAAATTATTTGGAGTGCGCCATTGAGTGTTTTACATTTTTAGGAATTTATGAAAATTTTTCTGGAATTTTTCGAGGTTGTTGCCCGGACTGGAAAATTTCCAATGGGCTGACTGAGTGGGCTTTTCTATACTGAAAAGGACCGTCAAATGGCATGAGATTAGTGAATAAATAATTGTGGGAATTATGTTTTGTTTTATTATTATTAAATAGGATTAACTTGAAATTTTGGCTTTTTCTCATTAAAGGCCAAGTGTCCCTTCCATTTATGAGTTTTGTCTTATATATTTCAGCACCCACGACTTGTTCCTTGGCTCTTTACATAAATAAATCACTTGAAAAGGCCAATTATCATCCTTCATCATCCGAAACTTTGCTTCTTTTTAAGTGTTCTTTTCTCCTTCCTTGGTGAGTTCTCTTCTTCCTTCGATGGTCCCCTTCTCCTCCCACCTTCCTTTGCTTTTTGGCTTGCTTTTCTTTATGCATATTCAAGACCAAGTTGAAGCCTTGTAAAGATTATGTTATGTGTGTTTGGTGGAGTGATAATCGTGAGTTTTGGTGAGAGGTAAGGAATTGAGTAAAGCTTGGAAGATTGAAGTAGAAGTGGTGTGAACTTGAAGAATTGATAGCTTGAACTTGTTTAAGGTGAGTTTTGATGTTTGTTTTATGCTTTTGGTAGTTAGAAGCATTCATGGAGATCCTTTATACATGTAGTTGATCATCATAGTAGTAGGGTTGAATGGGTTTAAATGTATACTTGGTTATGGATGAATGAATGACTATAGTTTTCCTTGATTTTGGCTTGGTTTGGATTGAGTTTGTAAGGTTAGATGAATGGAAAACTTAGGAAGATAATTTGTGTTAGTGCTGCCAACTTTTGTATAATCATGTAAATATATGTTGTGATCAATTTGTGGTTGAATTAGAGGTATAAATGGGTGCTTAGTGATGTGTTATTGATGTTAGAAGTGATAGGAGTTAGGTTGTAGTTGAAAAGCTGGAAAATGCAATTTGACCTATTGTAATGTTTTGATCATAACTAATTGTGTAGGTGAGAAAATGAGGTGAGGTTTGTGCCCAATTAAACTTTGGGATGTTGGGTACAACTTTGTGTGAAATAGGTGTTGTTAAATTGTAATGCTAGAAGGGCGAAACTTTGCATGGAAAGTTACTGTTTTATTGTCTGTGAACAGTAACCGCAAGTATGACTAATGTGTTTTGTTGATTTTTCTAAATTAATTGACATGGAATTAGGGAACATGGTCTTCATGAAAGTTGAAGCATATTAAGTTATCTTTCCATTGCCCCTGATCTTGAAATTTTTCGATATGTATATTGGGAGTTATGCATTGTGGCATGTTGACTGATTTTCTGTCATTTGTGGAAAGCTAGCCTCATTGTCGATTTTGTGAGCTTTCGGATTGGAGGCAATTTTACCAATTTATGTGGACTGAATTGGTGTGAGTGATCTTCTGAAAAGTTGTAGAGGAAGAAATTATCTTGAAAATGATATATGGCATGTAATTTTTTAAGGTCAGATTTGGGAGTTATGATTTTGCAAAAACTGAACCTAAACTAGGTTGTGAATGGCTGATCATGACAGTAGCTTCCATAACAGTTTTGAAATTGTTAGAAATCGAATTGGAGTTTGAGTTCTTCATGAATATTGAAGTTTGAGATATTATCTTTTCAGGGATATAAGGTAGTGAATTTTGTGACTTTTGTGCTAAGATAATTACTGTTTGGAAAATTACTGTCCAGATTGGTTGATTTCAGTAGGCAGATTCTTTGTGGAATTGTTTGACCTTGTTAGGAAGTGAATTTGATTTTGGGTTGTTCATGAAAGTTGTAGATAACATTGTGATCTTACTTCTTTAATTAGTGTGTAATTTTTGACTGAAGAATCAGAGAGTTATTGAATTTGCAATGTACTGCCCTGTGTTGATAGGTTTTGAGTAGGCAGTAGGTTTGATAGGATTTTTGACACCCTTAGGGGTGAATTTGATTTTTACAGTCTTCTTGAGAATTGTAGAGGTTTTCATGATCTTTCCAATGAAATATGGTTTATAATTTTCTGAATTGTGTGCAATGAGTTATGGCTGTTGGAAGTTTGGTTAGAAATCAGGAAAAACAAAGAAGGAAACAAGGGTTATGTATATATGGATATTAATTGTTTAATGTGAATTTTGGTTTCTTTCATGAATAACTTTTCCGTCCGACGTTCGATTGACCTGATTCTTGAGGCATCGGATTCATAGAATATTGAATTTTATTTTCTGAGAGATTCGGGATTTTTGGACCGGAAATTGACGTGGCCCTGAGTAACGAAGCCTTTAATCACTGTTTTGTTTAATTGGGGACCTATAGAGGTCTGAATTGCGCACCGTCAGCGCCAATAGGTTTCTAATTTTTAGACGAATTTTTTATGATGGAAAAATTTTAGATTAGGGCTGGGAATGCCATGAACATGCATTATACACGTTTTAATTATCTTATGTGCATTGGTTGATATTTCTAACAATCCAGTTGGTAACGTGTCCTTATTTTAATTGTTATAGAGGCACAGTTGGAACGTCATCCCACGGACGTTGCAGAGACTTCCCGGCATTAGCTCGGAAGTTATTAGGTGAGTAACCTAGATGGTTCCTCGGTTAGTAAGTGTTTATAATTCTGCACTTAGAACTCTGTGGAG
Source organism: Erythroxylum novogranatense (assembly GCA_029891385.1). Classification (NCBI taxonomy): domain Eukaryota; kingdom Viridiplantae; phylum Streptophyta; class Magnoliopsida; order Malpighiales; family Erythroxylaceae; genus Erythroxylum; species Erythroxylum novogranatense. Next base: position 86,312,300 of record CM057231.1, on the reverse strand, counting down.
AATAATGGTGGGAAAATTGTGTTTGTTTGTGCTTGGATTGCGGACCGGAGGTCCGATGGATTGGAGAATTCTGACATAGAAGTGTTATATGTGATTTTATTGTGATTACCTGTGTGAGACTTATGTGTATATGTTGAGTTGGGATCTGATATGATGTTGGTGTTGTTTTATTTGGATATATGCATTTCATGCATAATTGCATTATCAGTAATTGGCAGTTGTGACCAGAGCAGCCAACGAGAGCTTAAAGCTTAACGTGATTGGGCCTTGAGCCCACAGTGATTCAGAGCCTATGGCTCACCGTTTAATGTGCCCTTAATGGGACAGTTACAGGTGCTCAGTCACAACAACGTAATAAATTGGAAAAGCGTCACATACGCATTTCATGTGCATTTGAATTGGTTCTTTTGACTGATATCGTAATAATCATGTGGTATTTCTGAATGTGTTTTAGTGAAATAAGCGTATGTATCATGATATATTGTGTATATGCATGAATTGGGTGAACCATCGATGATGGTTCCTCATTTGAGTTCATAAACTCACCCAAAATTGCAAATTATTTTTCATGACCGAGAGAGTAGACTTATAGCTCGGAGGACTTTTCTGCCGTGTAGATTGAGTTGGCAAGAGAAGTCATGGCAAGCAATCGGTCGGTGGCACTTTTGAGGATGACCTAGCTAGCTTTATGTTTTGAGTTTCTTTTGAAGTAATGTCTGAGAAAATACCGGTGTGTAAATTTCTTGCTTTGAGGTTATGAAATTTGAAATTATGGTTTCAAACAATTAGTGGATTTCATATTAATGCTTTATGATTTTCGATGCCATGTGGAGTGTTAGTGATTGTTAAGTGGCGCACCCTTATCGTAGGGTGTGTATCGGAATGACCTCTGAGCGTCGGTACATATCCTATGGTAAGGGGTGCTACATAAATAATATCGAGCATGGTTTGGCATCTATTGGGACTAGTACATACTTAGGCTTGAATTATGGTGAGCAATGCGTAAACCGATCAAAGTTCTTGTTTTGTTTTAGGTCATCTGTTTTGGTGATCGATAGATCAACGGTGACGAGGATCTGTTGGAGCTAGCGAGAGAGTCCTCGGTGCCTCGATCGAGGAGTTACCTCATAGAGTCCCGTGAGGCGGAGAGAAGATATGATTTTCTGCGTGGCGGTACATGAACTTATGGCAAGATGCACTCACCGAGGGTGAGGATGGTGGAGAGGACTGAAAGGGTTCTCGACCAGATGGACTGCGAACCTGATGAGAGATTCGATTATGCCGTATCTCTTCTACAGGGCCCAGTTTATACATGGTGGAAGACTGTTCCAGGCAGTACCACCAGGCCTTGTTTACTGACATGGGCGGAATTTCTGAGGGCTTTTAGAGACAATTATGTTATAGTAGTGCCCTAAAGGTAATTCCCTTTAGCGCTTTTTGTTCATAGTCATGTACAGACTTTATGAATAAATAAAGAAAGGCATATTTCATTTATTTGATGTTCTTTATAAAATGATATTGATCTTTAATCAAATCAATGAAGTCCATGATATATGACATAGCATGAAGGAAATTATGATGTGATCATAATCCTGAGATTCCTATCATGTGCAATTATGTCAGTATCTAAATTTTCCCTAGTCATAGGATTAATGAGACTATACATCATTAATCCGGACAGACTAGCATATGTCATACTCCTTGATTGGATCAAGCAGTGGATCTCAGAAACTGTAAATATGAGATATTTAGAGTTGACATATGGATGCTTACTAGTGGTAGTAAGTTCATTGGATGACCTACCATGAGATCATCACATGGATTTAATGTCAGTGATAATCTCATCATAGCAATGGTGCAAGTATCCTTAGACTTGAGGTACTCAAGGATATCTTGAATCTTGATCACGTACTGACTCCATTCCTTGTGGCCTTCGAGAGGTTACTCATAGGATGGTGCTTGGAGTACAGTTTGAGGTATTGAAGGTAATTGAGTAGCCAATAAAGGATTCATCACTTCGTGAGCGGAAGAGATACCTGACCTCGTCGGGATCATTACTTTAAGTCTCGGCGAGCATGACTATGTCATGAAGAGTGTCTTCATGGACATATAAAGTAATGAGTCCTCGACAGAACCGATTTCACTTGGGCTAGACTTAGTCTAGTAAGAGTTGACATATTAGTCATACTCATAACCAAGTGGGGTATAGGATGATGAAAGGACGAATTGCACAAGAATTGTCATGGAAGGGTTCGTGATCGGTTCGTGATGAATTCATCAAACCGATTACTTTCCGGTCAATTGGGGTCATGATGTATTGCTAGAGCGCGCTCATGACTTGCTCAGATTAAGTGTTAATCTAAGTGGCCAACATAACCAGGGAACCTAAAGGGTCACACGATAAGAGTGTTTGGAGAATTAGTAAAATAGTTTTGGACTGAGTTCCAATATATGGAGAGCAACTGGATTAAATGGATCCCGATGAGATCGAGATATGTCCCGATGAGATCGCGACATCGATATTGTTGAAAAAAGTTTCCGGAGGTTTATCCCATAACAGGACCCGGTAGGCCAGTAAGACCGACCCCAGTGTGACTGGACCGCTTAAGCAATTATATACATATATATATATGATTAATTAATTAAATAATTAATTAATTAATATATATATATATGTGTGATACGTGGAAGCATAAAGGAGAAGATCATCTTTTAAGCTTTTATATATATATATATATATAAATGGCTAACGTGGACAAGCCTCCACCATAAGCCTTTTATGAGTCTTTAAAGTGTAAAAGACATATAAAAGGTAATGAGAAGAGATGGTTTCGTAGGTTTTTGCAAAGGTAAGAAGTTGAAAGCTTAATTGTTAAGCTTTGCTTTGGAAAGGTGATTTTCAAGTCTTCTTCCTCAAGCATCATCGGATCTTCTCTTCTTCTCTAAGCTTTCCAACGTTGATTCAAGCTCTCCAAGGACAGAGGTAGGCTCTAGCAGGCTTTATTCTGTTCTAGCTATTCCCGGGTCAAAGGTGTTTGATCCGGTTAGGTTTTCTGATCTCTGCGTGGATACCTTTAGAGATAGTCTCTATTGGCTATTCAGGTTTGAGTTTTCATACCGACACCGGGATCCTGGGTTTTCGGGAAGGTCCCGGGAAAAAAATTTTGTTTCCGCTGCTGGAACATGTGATGTTCCTCCCGGGATTTTCCTACAGTGGTATCAGAGCGTCTGGTGTCGTGTATGAAGCTTTAACTGAAGCTAGATCATAAACCTTAATTGCTTGTGATGTTGTAGCATGCATTCTGTTCAGATTTCGAATTGCTATAGAGATAGGGTTTTCGAAATTTTTCTACCCAGGATTGTTCATAACATGTTATAGAATATGTCTATGAATTTTCAGAATTTATCGATTTGATTTGATATAGTTTTGCTAATTAATTCCCTAAGGTTCCAGATGCTGTTTTGTGAAACACTCTGTGGACAGGCAGTAGTATAAAATAGAGAATAAATTCTAGAAAAATATTTTTCTGGATTTTCCTTCACCTACATGTCTCTAAGATGTTGGTGAATGTCTGTGAGCATGGAAATTGGATTTCAAGGTGATTGGATATTTATTCACGAATTTATTCTATACTGTTGGGAATTGCTGTGCTGATGAACACAGATTTTGAATCGGTTTTGTTATTTTGGTTGACTGAGTTTTTGATGGCCTAAAATCCTGAACAAATTCAGGTAGCATTTTCAGAACATGTAATAACCTATGTAATTTTCTCAGAATTTATTGAAATTGTTTCATTGATCATTTCGAGCAATGTACAGAACTGGACAGTTTTGGTGAAAATTGTTGGGACTGTTTTGCTTGGCTTGATTGAGTGTGCTTTTTCAGTTCCAATGCCTTGCACCATTTTTAATGTGATTAAAATGTGTTATCTTGATGGTATGATCGCCAAAGTGCATTGCTTGAAGTTGCTTTTCCAAGAATTTTGAATGCGAATTGGTCACATTTGTGTCTCGTTAGTATATTTCATTTTCTTGCTTGTTTTGGCCGTCACAATTTTTGTGACAAGTGCGGAGTAGTTTTGAGAGTGTATACACTAGCTTGAGATGCTTAGGGTGATAATTTGGGTGTTCCTAAATTATTTGGAAATCTTAGAGTTATGACTCATTTCAAGCTTTTCATATAGTTTGACTATTTAAGGCATTCATGAATCAACGAAGTGTTCATTGAGGCATCTATTTACAGATATTACCTAGGTATGATGGTATTGTGAATTGGAATTGCATGGATTGAGGAATTAGCCGATTAGAGATTTTAGCAAATTTCCTTGGATAAGGCGACTTGTGTATGGAATAAGTCGACTTGTTCAAGGTCTTAGTATAAGTCGACTTGTAGCACATTACAAGGCGACTTGTACATCATCGGCGAGTGCCATAAAGGCGACTTGTTTCATACAAGTCGACTTGTGTGTGAGCGAAGCATAAGGTGACTTGCATTCGATGAAAGTCGACTTGTGACATGCTCAGGTTGGATGATGGATGATTATAAGGATTGATTCAATTTGATTGATGAAACCTAAATCATGCCATATAGTCCTAGTGACTATGATCCTTCAGCTTGGAGTCTAGAGTTTCTAAATCCTCCTCGATATATGAAAACTAACGCCTTCCATTAATATGGTAAGAACCGAGTTCTTATAGGGATGGGTTGTTGGGTAAACCCAAGCTCACTCTATACTGGATATGTTGAACCATGAAAATATGATTTTCGATTAATGGGTTGGTTTTCACTTTGGGCGTTAGTTTGTTGAGTAAACTCAAGGTCAAGCGTGGACAGAGGTGAAATTGGGTAGCATACATCGGATGTATGCGCATCAAAAAGTTGATACCCAATGTAAGTGCATACATCAACAAGTTGATAAAGACTGATCGATAGTTGTGTCTAAGATGTAATTGGTATATCGATACCTCCGAGACATAAGGTGGCTTGTTGGGTAAACCCAAGGTCATTCTCAATATCGGTTATCGATGATGCAATTGGTATGTTCGATACTTACCGATTGACCTAAGTTGTGGCTTGTTGGGTAAACCCAAGGTCATTCTTAGCAATATCGGATATCAACCCACTAGGACATTATGTCACTTTGTTTCTTTGGATTAAGTAATGAGAGTTATGGATTCTATGAAACTAGTGGGAGCTCTTTTGCATATCATTCAAGTCCTTATGATTATGCAGCTATTCTATTCTAACATTCTTCCTCTCTATCCGTGTAGGTTGTTTGAATATGTCGTCAAGTGTGAATCTTCGCCGCTTATGGATTCCAACAAGTTAAGCTGGACCGAATTTTCTCGATGGTTAAGGAATCGAGAATAGTTCTCGATCTGAAGGTCAGGATATATCCTAGATTTTCCGCTTCGGATGCACTCGTTGTCGATGCTTCGATGATGATCGAAGGCATATAGTAAGCATCTAAAGGGCAATGACATGGCTACTTGCATCATGCTTGCCTCGATGTCACCAGAGCTGCGAAGCGACGAGTCCATGGATGCTCACACTATAGTTTTCATCTTGGGAACTGTTTGACGAGCAAGTCCGGTCCGAAAGGTTCGAGACCTCAAGACTTCTCTTCACCATTAAAGATGGCTCCAGGGACATCTGGCATGCAATATGCCACGAAGATGAATGGCTATATTGAGAGATTGGCCGTCTTAGGTTTTGCAATGGATCATGAGTTAAGTATAGACTTAATTCGGTTGGATTGTCGACGATTATGCCGATTCGTGTTAAACTATCGGATGAACCAAATATCCACTACAATACTCGAGCTAATCAATCTGCTTTCAAGGCGGTGAAAGGCACTATCAAGAGTGATAGTAAGCAAGTCTTTGGTAGTAGCTTCTTCTTCTTGAGTTCCAAGAAGAAAAAGAACCCAAAGAAGAAGAAGGCAAAGAAACCAAAGGGAAGCGCCATCAAGAAGAAGACCAAAGAAGCGCCGAAAGGAACTTGCTTCCATTGCGGTAAAGATGGCCATTGGGCGCAATTGCAAAGTCTATCTCGAGTCGTTGAAGCGGAAGAAGGCATCGGATGCCTCGACTACTTCAGTTTGTATGTCATTGAAGTTAATCGCATCGATCACAACATTTGGGTATTTGATCTGGTTGTGGCTCACATATGTAATGATATGCGTGGCTTGAGGACGAGGCAACTTATGAAGGAGAAGTAGACCTACGTGTTGGAAATGGAGCAAGAGTTCTTTGCATTAGCCGTAGGAACCTATGTTTTGTATCTCCCTCTTGGGCTTGTCTTTGGAATTGGATGATTGTTATTTTGTACCCGTTTGACAAAGAATATATTATACATTTCTTATGCGAATAGATTTGGATTCCATATGAATTTTAATAGCAATGGTTGTTCTATCAATTTAATGGAATGCTTTATGGAACTGGTACATTGTGCAATGGTATTTACATATTAGATATGTCTAATCCAATTTTAAATGTCAATGACACCAAAGCGGTATAAAGAGATAATCTAAAGTCAACTTACTTATGGCATTGTCGACTTGGCCATATAAATGAGACACGATCGCTAAGTTCCACAAGAGTGGCGGTTTAGGGTCATTTGATTATGAATCATATGACACATGCGAATCTTGTTTATTAGGCAAGATGACTAAGTTACCTTGAGGAAAGGGTGAGCGGCGATTGGAATATTAGACCTAATACATTCGGATGTATGCGGTCCGATGTCCATCCATGCGAAGTGGTTGTCGTTACTTCATTACCTTTATTGATGATTATTCTCGATATGGGTACTTGTATCGATGAGATACAAATGAAGCGTTTGAAAAGTTCAAACAATTGAAATGAAGTAGAAAACCAGCTTGGTAAAAGTATCAAGGCATTACGATCGATCGTGGTGGAGAATACTTAGACCAACAGTTTACGGATTATCTCGAGATAATGGGATATTATCTCGATGGACTCCTCCTTACACGCCGCAAAGACAATGGTGTGGTTGAAAGGAGAAATCGAACCTGTTGGACATGGTACGATCAATGATGGGTTTATAAAGTTACCAAAATCGTTTTGGGGTATCGCTAGAGACAACTGTTTACTTGTTAAGCGAGTTCCCTCTAAGGCAGCTTGATGTTACTCCATATGAGATGTGGACTAACGAAAACCTTATCTTTCTCATCGAAAGTATGGGGTTGTCACGCCACGTGAAGCGGATTGATCGAGATAAGCTTGAAGCAAATTCGACAAGTGTTTGTTTGTAGGATATCCTAAAGAGACCATGTGATATCGCTTCTACCTTGTTGAGGAACAAAAGGTGTTTGTTTCAAGCATGCTGTTTTTAGAGAAAGAGTTTCTTTCGCAAGAAGGCAAGGGGAACAAAGTCGAACTTGAAGAAGTTCAAGATGCTCAAACAAGCATGCAGATCAATCGCTCGAACACGAGATCACTCATTCGGATGAAGTAACATTCAACCTTCGTGACACACGGCTCAGAGGTCAAGTAGGATCGCCTTGTTCGAGAGATATGGATTTCGTAAGTGAGCAGAATGATGTATTGCTCATAGAAGATGATGAGCCCGCTACCTATGAAGAGGTTCTAAAAGTTGAGTCGAAAAATGGATTTGTGCCATGAAAGCGAAATGGATTCCATGTACATAAACCAAGTATGGACTTTGGTTGATGCACCAAGGGATAAAACCTATAGGGTGCAAATGGGTTTTCAAGAAGAAAAGCGGCATGGATGGTAATGTGATTACCTCAAAGCAAGGCTTGTGGCAAAGGATTTCGTCAAAGACAAGGAGTTGACTATGACGAGACCTTGACCCGTAGCAATGCTTAAATCCATTCGGATACTCCTAGCCATTGCCGCTCATTATGATTATGAGATATGGCAAATGGATGTGAAGACAGCTTTCTTTAACGGAAATCTGGCCGAGGATGTGTACATGACACAACCAGAGGGCTTCACTTCTAGAGATGGCGAAAAGGTATGCAAGCTTCAGAAATCCATCTATGGATTGAAGCAAGCATCCAGGAGTTGGAACATCTGTTTTGATGAGTCAATCAAAGAGTTTGGTTTCTCAAAAAATCCGGATGAGCATTGTGTGTACAAAAAGGTTAATGGGAATGCAATCGTTTTCCTTGTGTTGTATGTAGATGACATATCGTTACTCGTAAACGATGTCTCATTGATGCTGTCGTTAAAATTTGGTTGTCCAAGCGATTTGCGATGAAAGACCTTGGTGAAGCAACTTATATCCTTGGGATAAAGATCTATAGAGATAGATCAAAGAGGTTGCTTGGTCTTTCACAATCATCGTACATAGACAAGATGCTAAAGAGGTTTAGCATGGAGCAATCCAAGAGAGGGTTTCTTCCCATTACTCATGGGATAACACTCTCAAAATATATGTGTCTAAGACACAAGATGAGAGGATTCGCATGGATCGGATCCGTATGCATTTCGATAGGATCGATCATGTATGCTATGTTATGTACGAGGCCCGATGTATCGTATGCTCGAGTGTCACGAGCGGATACCAATCGGATCTGGTGAGGGTCTTTGGGTGGTGTCAAGAATATCCTCAAGTACTGCGAAGGACTAAGGATGTTTTCTTTATATATGGAGATGGAAATCTCCAGTGGCGCACACGGATGCGGTTTTCAATCGACAAGGATGACTCGGATCCCGGTCAAAGTTATGTTTCCACGCTAAACGGCGGGCGGTCATTGGAAGAGTTCCAAACAAGAGATGACTGGCGATTCGACGATCGAGGCGTAGTACATTCTTTGCATCGAAGCGGCAAAGGAAGTCGTTTGGATCAAGAAGTTCATTTGAACTTGGTGTGGTTCCTAATGTGATGGACCCATCTGATTGTATTGTGACAACAATGGGGCTATTGCTCGAAAAAAAGCGAGGTCTCACCAACGATCTAAACACGTACTCTGCAGATATCATCTGATTCGAGAGATCATTGCTAGAGGTGATGTCGCGATCGAGAGGATTCCCACAGAGCAGAACATTGCTGATCCGTTGACGAAGCCATTATCACAGAAGAATTTTGATTCTCATGTACTCGCTTATGGTATTAGATACCAAGACGATTGACTTTAGGTCAAGTGGGAGATTGTTAGAGTAGTGCCCTAAAGGCAATTCCCTTTAGTGCTTTTTGTTCATAGTCATGTACAGACTTTATGAATAAATAAAGAAAGGCATGTTTCATTTATTTGATGTTCTTTATAAAATGATATTGATCTTTAATCAAATCAATGAAGTCCATGATATATGACATAGCATGAAGGAAATTATGATGTGATCATAATCCTGAGATTCCTATCATGTGCAATTATGTCAGTATCTAAATTTTCCCTAGTCATAGGATTAATGAGACTGGACATCATTAATCGGACGGACTAAGATATGTCATACTCCTTGATTGGATCAGCGGTGGATCTCGAAGCTGTAAATATGAGATATTTAGAGTTGACATATGGATGCTTACTAGTGGTAGTAAGTTCATTGGATGATCGCCATGAGATCATCACATGGATTTAATGTCGGTGATAATCTCATCATAGCAATGGTGCAAGTATCCTTAGACTTGAGGTACTCGAGGATATCTTGAATCTTGATCCTGCATTTTGACTCCATTCCTTGTGGCCTTCTAGAGGTTACTCATAGGATGGTGCTTGGGTGCGATTTGAGGTATTGAAGGTAATTGAGTAGCCAATAAAGGATTCATCACTACGGAGAGAAGAAGAGATACCACAGCCTCTTGTCGGGATCATTACTTTAAGTCTCGGCGAGCATGACTATGTCATGAAGAGTGTCTTCATGGACATATAAAGTAATGAGTCCTCGACAGAACCGATTTCACTTAGGCTAGACTTAGTCTAGTAAGAGTTGACATATTAGCCATACTCACAACCAAGTGGGGTATAGGATGATGAAAGGACCGGTTACAAGAATTGTCATGGAAGGATTCGTGATCGGTTCGTGATGAATTCATCAAACCGATTACTTTCGGTCAATTGGGGTCATGATGTGTTGCTAGACGCCGCTCATGACTTGCTTTCAGATTAAGTGTTAATCTAAGTGGCCAACATAACCGGAACCTAAAGGGTCACACGATAAGAGTGTTTGGAGAATTAGTAAAATAGTTTTGGTGAGTTCCAATATATGGAGAGCAAGCTGGATTAAATGGATCCCGATGAGATCGAGATATGTCCCGATGAGATCGCGACATCGATATTATTGAAAAAGGTTTCGGGTGTTTATCCCATAACGGGACCCTAGAGGCGGTAGGACCGACCCAGTGTGTTGGACCGCAAGCAATTATATACATATATATATATGATTAATTAATTAAATAATATATATATATATATATATATATATGTGTGTGATACGTGGAAGCATAAAGGAGAAGATCATCTTTTAAGCTTTTTATATATATATATATATATATATATATATATATATATATATATATATATATATATATATATATATATGGCTAACGTGGACAAGCCTCCACCATAAGCCTTTTATGAGTCTTTAAAGTGTAAAAGACATATAAAAGGTAATGAGAAGAGATGGTTTCAGAGGTTTTGCAAAGGTAAGAAGTTGAAAGCTTAATTGTTAAGCTTTGCTTTGGAAAGGTGATTTTCAAGTCTTCTTCCTCAAGCATCATCGGATCTTCTCTTCTTCTCTAAGCTTTCAACGTTGATTCAAGCTCTCGAGGACAGAGGTAGGCTCTGGCAGCTTTATTACATTTCTAGCTATTCCGGGTCAAAGGTGTTTGATCCGGTTAGGTTTTTCGATCTCTGCGTGGATACCTTTAGAGATAGTCTCTATTGGCTATTCAGGTTTGAGTTTTCATATCAACATTGGGATCACTGGTTTCGGGAAGGTCCCGGAACAAAATTTTGTTTCATTCTTTGGAACATGTGATGTTCCTCCCGGGATTTTCCTACAAATTATATGCCCAAGGTGTATCTGGAAATAAAGATGCAGGAGTTTTTGGAGCTGAGACAAGGTAGGATGTCGGTGTCTGAGTACGAGGTGCGGTTTAATGAGTTGATGGGATATGCTGCTACTTTGGTTTCTACTGAGACAAATAGGTGTCGGAGGTTTGAGATGGGGCTGAATTTGGAGATCCGTGCAGGATTGGCCCGATCTAATATGGGCTCCTTTATAGAGTTGAGAGCTGCTGCTATGAGAGTGGAGCAGATTGTGAGGCAGAGACAGGCAGAGATGGGTCAAGGGGCTAGAGGGAAGAGAGTTAGTGACAGTCAGGGCAGCTCTGGTAGGAGTTTTAGCAGGCGCCAGAGCAGGCCCTTCAGATCTTCAGGAGGATCCAGACAGTCGAGTTTTGGACAGAGAGGGAGATTTGTACAGACTAGCAGTGGCAGTGGCAGAGGTTTTGGGCAGATTTCCCCATTCTGTGAGCATTGCGAGAAGAGGCATAGTGGAGAGTGCTGGCGATTGACTGGAGCTTGCCTTAAATGCGGCTCCATGGATCATCAGTTCGTGATTGCCCAGTACATTGGGAACTCGGTCTGCTTTGGTAGTGGGCCGAGGGAGTAGTACTCTTGTCTGTGAGTAGAGTGGGTGGATCGGACGTGGATCCGGACGAGAGGGCCGAGTAGAGGCCAAGGTAGAGTGAGGATCCTTTGTGAGGATCGAGGGTGGGCGCACGACCACGATCTAAGCCGAGTCTACGCCATGACGAGACAAGAGGTCCAGGATTCCCCTAATGTTGTAGCTGGTATGCTTCTCATTTATGATATTGAGGCATTTGCTTTGCTGGATCCTGGATCCGCACATTCTTTTATTGCACCTCATATGGCATGTAGATAGGGAGATGTTACGGTATGGGCTAGAGGTGAGTACACCTCTAGGTACTACTACTGCATTGGGAGAGGTCTGCAGGGGATGCTCGATCCAGATTGATCAAGCAGTGTTAAGGGCAGACCTTATAGTGTTGCCTCTGAGGGAGATCGATGTGATTTTGGGGATGGACTGGCTTACTGCCCATAGGGCTATTATGGACTGCTATACCAAGGAGGTGATTTTAGAGTCTCCTGGTCAGCCTAGAGCCGTGTTCAGAGGAGTTAGTCAGGCAGTGCCCGCCCGGATGATCTCTTTCCTTAGTGCCCTGAGATTGATGCAGGGAGGCTGTGAGGCATATCTGGCTCATGTGATTGACACCAAGGTTGAGCAGAGGCTTCAGGATATTCCCGTGGTTAGGGAATTTCCAGATGTGTTTCCTGATGAGCTACCGGGTTTGCCACCGGATCGGGAGACAGAGTTTACTATTGACCTCGTCCCAGGTACTGCTCCTATATCTATACCTCCATATAGGATGGCACCTGTGGAACTGAGGGAGCTGAAGGTTCATTTGCAGGAGTTGCTGGAGAAGGGTTTTATCAGGCCTAGTGTTTCACCATGGGGAGCTCCAGTTTTATTTGTGAAGAAAAAGGATGGGACATTGAGGTTATGTATTGATTACAGGCAGTTGAATCGGGTGACAGTGAAGAATAAGTATCCACTGCCTAGGATTGATGACTTATTTGATCAGTTGCAGGGAGCTCAGGTGTTCACTAAGTAGGATCTGAGGTCAGGGTACTATCAGCTGAAGATAGCAGAGGCTGATGTGCCTAAGAGTGCATTCAGGAGCAGGTATGGGCATTTTGAGTTTCTGGTGATGCCGTTTGGGTTGACTAATGCCCCGGCAGCCTTCATGGTCTTGATGAATAAGGTATTTCAGCCTTACCTGGATCAGTTTGTTATTGTCTTTATTGATGACATTCTAGTGTATTTGAGGAACAGACAGGAGCATAGTGAGCATTTGAGGATTGTGTTACAAACGATGAGAGAGAGACAGTTGTATGCCAAATTCAGTAAATGTGAATTTTGGCTGGATCAGGTGATATTTTTGGGACATATAGTGACTGGAGAGGGTATTCAGGTGGATCCGAGTAAGGTTGAGGCAGTGCTGAAGTAGGAGGCTCCTAGGAATGTGTCAGAGATTCAGAGTTTCCTCGGATTAGCGGGTTATTACCGGAGATTTGTTGAGGGGTTTTCACTAATCTCAGCCCCTCTGACAAAGCTTCTAAGGAAGAATGTACCATTCAGATGGACTGAGGAGTGCCAGAAGAGCTTTGAGGAGCTGAAACATCGGTTGACTACTGCACCGGTGTTAGCTATTCCATCTGGGACTTGAGAATTTGAGGTATACAGTGATGCATCACACCAGGGTTTGGGATGTGTTCTGATGCAGCACGGTAGAGTCATTGCCTATGCCTCGAGACAATTGAGGTCTCACAAGGTAAACTATCCTGTTCATGATTTGGAGTTAGCTGTAGTTATGTTTGCTCTGAAGATTTGGAGGCATTACCTGTATGGTGAGACTTTCCAGATCTTCACTGACCATAAGAGTTTGAGATATTTACTGAGCCAGAGAGAGTTGAATTTGAGACAGAGGAGATGGCTTGAGTTGTTGAAGAACTATGACTGTACTATCGAGTATCATCTTGGGAAAGCTAATGTGGTGGCAGATGCGTTGAGTAGGAAGTCACATACTAGTACAGTTTAGATTCAAGCAATGAGGTTGCCTAACTTGATTCAGTTGAGGGCTTTGAATGTTCAGATGAATCTGGAGCAGGATGAAGTATTATTGGCTACTTTGAAACTGAGACCGATGCTACTGGACAGGATCAGGAAAGTTCAGGACAAGGATTCTATTATGGTGAGACTGATTGAGAAAATAAAAGCTGATTCAAGTTCTGAGTTTGAATTGAGAGATGGGACTTTATGGATAGGGCAGAGGCTTTGTGTGCCTGATGTAGATGACTTGAGGCGAGAGATATTGGAGGAGGCCCATATGGCCGCCTATGCTATGCATCCTGGTACTACCAAAATGTATAACACTCTTAAGCAACATTTCTGGTGGCCTGGCATGAAGAAGCGGTGGTGAGTATGTGTCAGATGTTTGGCGTGCAAGTGAGTTAAGGCTGAGCACCAAGTTCCAGTGGGTAAATTGCATTCGTTGCCTATTTCGGAGTAGAAATGGGAACGAATTACCATGGATTTTATTATGGGGTTGCCTAGGACGCCGAGGCAACATGATGCTATCTGGGTCATAGTGGACCGATTGACTAAATCGGCCCATTTCTTGCCAGTGAGGGAGAAAAATACCATGGATCAGTTGGCCCAGAAGTATGTGGTTGAGATAGTGAGACTGCACGGGGTCCCAGTGTCGATAGTGTCAGACAGGGATCCCAGATTTACTTCAAGATTTTGGCAGAGTTTGCAGTCTGCTATGGGTACTAGGCTGAACTTCAGTACAGCATTTCATCCTCAGATAGATGGGCAGAGTGAGAGGACTATTAAGACTATTGAGGATATGCTTCGGGCATGTGTACTGGAGTTCAGAGGAGCATGGGACCAGTATTTAGCTCTGATTGAGTTTGCATATAACAACCATTATCACAATAGCATCGGGATGGCACCATATGAGGCACTGTATGGGTGACCGTGTAGATCGCCTTTGTATTGGGATGAAGAGGGTGTGAGGATGATTGAGGGTCTGGTGATTCGGGATCTTTGTTGAGAAGGTGAAACTGATTCGGAGTCACATTAAGGCGGCTCAGGATAGACAGAAGAGTTATGTGGATCAGCATAGGAGGGAGATGGAGTATGATGTGGGCGACAGAGTTTTCTTACGGGTGTCAACGTGGCGTGGTGTACTGAGATTCGACAAGAAGGGCAAGTTAAGCCCTAGGTACATTGGTCCGTATGAGATTGTCGAGAGGATAGGGCCATTGGCATATAGGTTGGCATTGCCGAGTGAGATGTCTCAGTTGCACGATGTGTTTCATGTGAATATGCTCCGGAGGTATCGATCAGATCCGGCTCATGTAATTCCAGCTCAGGAGATTGAGGTATCGAGTAATCTGAGTTATGTAGAGGAGCCAATCCAGATTGTCGGGTCACAGGTGAAACAGTTGAGGAATAAGAGTATTCCTTTAGTGAAGGTTCTTTGGAGGAACCACTCGACTGAGGAAGCTACCTGGGAGACCGAGGAGCATATGAGGAGACAGTATCCTCATCTTTTCGATCAACCAGGTAAGAATTTCGGGGACGAAATTTTTATTAGGAGGGGAGAATTGTAACATCCCATCTCCCATAGGAAGGGTTTATTAGTAATTTGGGATGGGTTAGACGTATTGAATTGAATCTCGGCATGAACATACATCATATAGCCTCTATGATTAATGATTGGTTGCACATGCACATAGTATACATGCATTCATGATATTTCCCGGCTTAGGTTTCAAATTGAGATTCTTTGTGAAATTTATGGGATAATTGTATTTGAAAAATTATTTGGAGTGCGCCATTGAGTGTTTTACATTTTTAGGGATTTATGAAAATTTTTCGGAATTTTTGGGATTGTTGCGGACCGGAAAATTTCCAATGGGCTGACTGAGTGGGCTTTTCTATACTGAAAAGGACCGTCAAATGGCATGAGATTAGTGAATAAATAATTGTGGGAATTATGTTAGTGCCATGTTTAGAGATTAAGTGGGATTATGTTTTTTTTAATTATTAAATAGGATTAACTTGAAATTTTGGCTTTTTCTCATTAAAGGCCAAGTGTCCCTTCCATTTATGAGTTTTGTCTTATATATTTCAGCACCCACGACTTGTTCCTTGGCTCTTTACATAAATAAATCACTTGAAAAGGCCAATTATCATCCTTCATCATCCGAAACTTTGCTTCTTCTTTTTAAGTGTTCTTTTCTCCTTCCTTGGTGAGTTCTCTTCTTCCTTCGATGGTCCCCTTCTCCTCCCACCTTCTTTTGCTTTTTGGCTTGCTTTTCTTTATGCATATTCAAGACCAAGTTGAAGCCTTGTAAAGATTATGGTATGTGTGTTTGGTGGAGTGATAATCGTGAGTTTTGGTGAGAGGTAAGGAATTGAGTAAAGCTTGGAAGATTGAAGTAGAAGTGGTGTGAACTTGAAGAATTGATAGCTTGAACTTGTTTAAGGTGAGTTTTGATGTTTGTTTTTATGCTTTTGGTAGTTAGAAGCATTCATGGAGATCCTTTATACATGTAGTTGATCATCATAGTAGTAGGGTTGAATGGGTTTAAATGTATACTTGGTTATGGATGAATGAATGACTATAGTTTTCCTTGATTTTGGCTTGGTTTGGATTGAGTTTGTAAGGTTAGATGAATGGAAAACTTAGGAAGATAATTTGTGTTAGTGCTGCCAACTTTTGTATAATCATGTAAATATATGTTGTGATGAATTTGTGGTTGAATTAGAGGTATAAATGGGTGCTTAGTGATGTGTTATTGATGTTAGAAGTGATAGGAGTTAGGTTGTAGTTGAAAAGCTAGAAAATGCAATTTGACCTATTGTAATGTTTTGATCATAACTAATTGTGTAGGTGAGAAAATGAGGTGAGGTTTGTGCCCAATTAAACTTTGGGATGTTGGGTACAACTTTGTGTGAAATAGGTGTTGTTAAATTGTAATGCTAGAAGGGCGAAACTTTGCATGGAAAGTTACTGTTTTATTGTCTGTGAACAGTAACCGCAAGTATGACTAATGTGTTTTGTTGATTTTTCTAAATTAATTGACATGGAATTAGGGAACATGGTCTTCATGAAAGTTGAAGCATATTAAGTTAGATTTCCATTTCCCCTGATCTTGCAATTTTTCGATATGTATATTGGGAGTTATGCATTGTGGCATGTTGACTGATTTTCTGTCATTTGTGGGAAGCTAGCCTCTTTGTCGATTTTGTGAGCTTTCGGATTGGAGGCAATTTTACCAATTTATGTGGACTGAATTGGTGTGAGTGATCTTCTGAAAAGTTGTAGAGGAAGAAATTATCTTGAAAATGATATATGGAATGTAATTTTTGAAGGTCAGATTTGGGAGTTATGATTTTTCAAAAACTGAACCTAAACTAGGTTGTGAATGGCTGATCATGACAGTAGCTTCCATAACAGTTTTGAAATTGTTAGAAATCGAATTTTAGTTTGAGTTCTTCATGAATATTGAAGTTTGAGATCTTATCTTTTCAGGGATATAAGGTAGTGAATTTTGTGACTTTTTTGCTAAGAGAATTACTGTTTGGAAAATTACTGTCCAGATTGGTTGATTTCAGTAGGCAGATTCTTTGTGGAATTGTTTGACCTTGTTAGTAAGTGAATTTGATTTTTGGTTGTTCATGAAAGTTGTAGATAACATTGTGATCTTACTGCCTTAATTATTGTGTAATTGTTGACTGAAGAATCAGAGAGTTATTGAATTTGCAATGTACTGCCCTGTGTTGATAGGTTTTGAGTAGGCAGTAGGTTTGATAGGATTTTTGACACCCTTAGGTGTGAATTTGATTTTTATGGTCTTCTTGAGAATTGTAGAGGTTTTCATGATCTTTCCAATGAAATATGGTTTATAATTTTCTGAATTGTGTGCAATGAGTTATGGCTGTTGGAAGTTTGGTTAGAAATCAGGAAAAACAAAGAAGGAAACAAGGGTTATGCATATATGGATATTAATTGTTTAATGTGAATTTTGGTTTCTTTCGTGAATAACTTTTCCGTCCGACGTCCGATTGACCTGATTCTTGAGGCATTGGATTCATAGAATATTGAATTTCATTTTCTGAGAGATTCGAGATTTTTGGACCGGAAATTGACGTAGCCCCGAGTAACGAAGCCTTTAATCACTGTTTTGTTTAATTGGGGACCTATAGAGGTCCGAATTGCGCACCGTCAGCGCCAATAGGTTTCTAATTTTTAGACGGATTTTTTATGATGGAAAAATTTTGGATTAGGGCCGAGAATGCCATGAACATGCATTATACACGTTTTAATTATCTCATGTGCATTGGTTGATATTTATAACTATCCAGTTGGTAACGTGTCCTTATTTTAATTGTTATAGAGGCACAGTTGGAACGTCATCCCACGGACGTTGCAGAGACTTCCCGGCATTAGCTCAGAAGTTATTAGGTGAGTAACCTAGATGGTTCCTCAGTTAGTAAGTGTTTATAATTCTGCACTTAGAACTTTGTGGAGAATAATGGTGGGAAAATTGTGTTTGTTTGTGCTGGATCATGGACGGAGGTCCGATGGATTGAGAATTCGACATAGAAGTGTTATATGTGATTTTCTTGCGATTACATGCGAGGCTTATGTGTATATGTTGAGTTGGGATGCGATATGATGTTGGTGTTGTTTTATTTGGATATATGCATTTCATGCATAATTGCATTATCGATAATGGCGGTTGTGACAGAGCGACCAAGCGAGCTTAAAGCTCAACGTGATTGGGCCTTGAGCCCTGATGATTGAGCCTATGGCTCACCATTTAATGTGCCCTTAATGGGACGATTCTGGCCTTCGATCCACAACAACGTAATAAATTGGAAAAGCGTCACATACGCATTTCATGTGCATTTGAATTGGTTCTTTTGACTGATATCGTAATAATCATGTGGTACTTCTGAATGTGTTTTAGTGAAATAACTGTATGTATCTGTGATATACTATGTATATGCATGAATTGAGTGAACCATCGATGATGGTTCCTCACTGAGTTCGCAAACTCACCCAAAATTGCAAATTATTTTTCAGGACCAAAAGAGTAGACTTATAGCTCCAGAGGGACTTTTCCTGCCGTGTAGATTGAGTTGGCAAGAGAAGTCATGGCAAACAGGTCGGTCAGCTGGCACTTTTTGAGAGATGACCTAGCTAGCTTTATGTTTTTGAGTTTCTTTTGAAGTAATGTATAGAAAATACCAGTGTGTAAATTTACTGCTTTGAGGTTATGAAATTTGAAATTATGGTTTCAAACAATTAGTGGATTTCATATTAATGCTTTATGATTTTCGATACCATGTGGAGTGTTAGTGATTGTTCGTAGCGTACCCGTATTGTAGGGTGTGTATCGGAATGACCTACGGGCGTCCCAGTACATATCCTATGGTAAGGGGGTGCTACAATTTTCCATCCACATAATGTCTTTCCTAAATGTTTTGAAAACATTACGGTTCAATTTGAATGCATTAAAACACTATATTTTATTCTATATTCTATTGTAAATGTCAAGGTTCAAAATACACTTTTAGCCTTTTTGTCACTTATATTTTAGGTAAGTTACATCACTACATTAGGTATGAAGTGAATTATACGTTATTAAAATGCTTATTATACGATGTATAAATGCACAAGAAGGGGGGTTGAATTGAGTATTTCCTATTTTTTGAAAAATCTTCAAAAATGTTTTGTCAAAAGAAAAAACTTGTTCTTTTCACAGAAACTACTGTAAATAAAAGTTAATCGTATTCTCGAAAACTTGTTAGAAAACTAAGTAAAACAACAAAACTTTGAACGATAAGAGAGATAAGGATAGAGAGAAGTTGACACAGTAATTTTTATACTGGTTCACCCCAAACTGTGGGCTACGTCCAGTCCTCAGATCTCTTTTTGATATTTCACTACTTCTCAAATGTTACAAGTATTCTTTTACTCCGAGCCTCTTCAGGTCTCTTATAGTTAGTACTCTTACACACCTAGCCTCTACAGGCTATCTGTACTAATTTTTTACAAAAATTAGTACAGATATTTGTTACAGTAAGATAGCTCTAGCTATTTGCACAGTAAACTCTCAAATAAGCTTTTTAATGTTCACGTATATGTATATCAGCTAACTTTGCAATCTTTGACTTCGACTCATATTTATAGCTTTAAATGCAGAATCGCTTCTTGATATGCCTCCGCCCCGCTTTTCATAAATCGCTTTTCTTTAAATGCATTTTTGGCTTTAAATGCGCTTTTTGCTTTAGTCTGCTTTTCTACTTCATCTGCTTTTTATTCTTCGTCTTCTTTTTAATCTTCCGTCTGCTTTTTGATTCTTTTTCTGCTTTTCATTCTTCCGTCTGCTTTTCATTATCTTTCGTCTGCTTTTCCTTCTTCGTCTATTTTTCGATTCTCCGTCTGTTTTTCATTCTTCGTCTTTTTTTTGTTTCTCCGTCTGTTTTTCATTCCTTCATTATTTGTGCTTCATCAAAATCATTAATGTAAAGTCATTTTGACTTAACAATCTCTCCCTTTTTTATGATAACAAATAATCTTACGATTCAGGTGAAAAACATATCTTCGAACAGTCTTCATCTGACTCCTACATATTCTGCTGACTCTTCCTCCCCCTATCTTTTTCTTTATTCATGAAAAATTCATCTTCTTCGTACATCCCCTTTAATTTCTGGTTTCCATTTTCTTCTCCCCCTATTTGTTATAATAAAAAATGATTAATGCCGATGATGCTTCAACAACTCTTTCATCATCTCCTTTAACTCTTTGACTTCTCTTCGTAGGTGCATCACCTCAGCTTGCAAGTCAAAAGATGAGTTGGGTTGATCATCATCCTTTGAGAGTTCTACAAACGCAATTATAGTAACATATGTGTCTGAAGATGGAATATAATCTTCAACAATCTCAAAGATAGGTGGTTGAACCGATAGGTTGGGCTCAGGAAGGTTTAAGTCATAAGGAGCAGGTAGCATTAGCACTTGTCTTCCTCGCAAGGGTAGGGCTTCTTCTTCAATGGATAGTGTATTAGATAGTGGCCTAATACGCACTACTGTCTGCACAAGGGATTCAATAAACGTACCTTTAGTCAGTTTTCCCCCCACTGGACAGTGTTCATCCTTCTCTGTAAAACTACAACTGGCTCCTGTAAACGTCTTATTTGAAGTGCATGCTTCATCTATTCTTCGCACTTCTTATGCAATCTGATTTGCGGACAGATCTTCAATTACCCTTCTGGGTATAAATTCATCTTCCCCTTATCAACATCCAAAGGATATCTTGGTTGCAGGTCTGGTACAACCCTTATCACCGTATGCTCTGCAATCGGGTAAATAGTGTGTGGTTGACTGGTCATCTTTGTAGGGTATGGCTTCGTGGCAGCATACCTCAAGGCTTCATAAAAATTCCTTTCTTCTTCATTCAACAGATGCCATGTCTCACTATTTATCGGAAAGGGTTGTAAGTATGCCTTAACTAACCTCCTCAGTGTATCCCTAATGACTATTGAAGTACTCCTTTTAGTCACAGGCTCAAATACTTCAATCAATCTAACTTCCAATTCGTCTTTTCTCATAAATTTAGAATTATTGTATGGAACCAGACTGAGTTCTTCAGATTCTTCTTATTGGACCTGTACCAAACTAAGTTCTGTTGCTTCCGGTTGATGAACCTCAGTAGAAATAACACTTACCAGACTTAGTTCTGCTGTTATCTCTTATGGAACAGCAATAGGAGTATTCTTCTTCTGACTATCTTTTGCTGATTTCTCTGTTGGAACAACAGTAAGAGTAGCTTTTTCTTGTCTTGGTATTTCAGCAATTGAAGCAATCGTTTTCTGACTAACTTCCCTAGCAGTAGTGACACTCTTCTTCTGACTAATTACCTTAGTCTTTTTCACTGCCTCAATCAGTCTTGGAGTTTTCTTCGGTTGGGGTCTCTGTTTCTCAGACTCCAATGTTCTTTTCCTCTCAGTCTCCTTGGCCTGATTGGCTGATTATTCATTTAAAATCAAGACTACAGATCTCGTAGCCTTCGGTGCGCGAGTCACAGAGACTTCTGCCTAACTTCGTTCTCTGGACCGCTTTTCTTCTTGCTGTCTCAAGGTTCGAATCTTGGGTGATCTCTTCGCCTTCTTAGAAATTTCACTCAGAAGCTTCTCCCCTTTTCTCTTCAAGACATTTTCGTCTAAACTTTGAACTTGCCTACTTTCTTTTTGAGAAATCATCTTTTCTTTCAGAACTTCTTCAGATGATTTTCTTCTTTTAATAATGGGCATATTTGTACTAACCTGAGATTTAGAACTCTTTATGGGAGACTTCTTCTATATCCTCTCCCCCTCAGTTCTAGCTTTATTCTCAAAATCTGCCTCTGTTCTGTCCAGATTCTTCAAGCCCATTTTTCTTATAGTAACCGAGTCGATAACACTCCTAACAGGTACCATTCGTCTGATTCCCCAGTCAAAACAAACTCCAGACTCCCTGAAAATCCTTGTTAACAACATTCCATACGGGTAGCTATTTGTATCCTTAATTCCTTTAAGCATATACTGAAAAATCAGAAATGGTAGGTCAACTGGTTTGTGATTCGACAAGTAAAATAGGCACTGTTCATCTAGAATAGTCACCAAATGCCTTGAACCCGCTCTCGGTAAGACACAGTTAAACAGAATCGTATTCCTCTCTGTTGGGTCATTTTCTCCATACAATCGTCTATTCACTTCGTCTTCCTTTAAACTAACCTTTGTCATCCATCTGGCTTTGCTCGATAGCTTCTCTCCAATAGATGGACATCCAGTCACCTTCTTGATCAACTCCATTGTTACAATAATAGACAGTCTGTCTAATGTAGAAACAATAGCTTTTTCTACCATCTGCACATTCTTCCAAAAATTATATACTTCATTTTGGTACACATACTCCCGCACCTGAAAGAACTTCCTCCAACCGGCTTCTACGATCTCTGGTTCGATATCCATATCATCTTTCCTCAGAGATTCAAAATCCACATGACTTCCAAAAATCACCGCTTGCTCCATTGATTCTGAATAGAAACTGACTCCGGTAATCTGCTCTTCAAAGGTAAAGGTGATTTCAGAGGTTTGAGAGGGCTAAAAGTTTTGTGGGTTGAGAGTATTCGAAGGGTTTCTGATTTCAGAATACTCGAAAGGTCTTATCAGGTGTGTTCTAGAATCGGTGAGGTTCTCAAGGTTATGAGACTTTTCCCTCCAAAATTTCCTTGTGAGAGAAGTTACCAGCTGTAACTCACTGTTTCTGACGCCGTTAACTTTGACGACCTTTTTAACTTGGCTGTGAAATGTCAGACGGTTGGTCATTTAATATTACCATGTTGAGATTCTGTCTGATTTCCTTAAACCGTTCTTCACTCAATGGTTTAGTGAAGATGTCCGCCCATTGAAACTGTGTCTCAATAAACTGTAGACTCACAACTTTTCTATGAACATAGTCTCTCAAGAAATGATGTCTGACTTCGATATGTTTTACTCTCGAATGCTGTATAGGATTCTTCGATAAGTTGATGGCACTGGTATTGTCACAAAAAATTGGGATCTCCTTTTCATGAACTGAATAATCTTCTAGTTGGTATTTAATCCACAGTGTTTGCAAACAACAGCTTGCGGCAGACATGTACTCAGCTTCGGTAATTGATAGCGCGATTGAGCTTTGTCTCTTGCTTGACCAGGAAACTAGGTTTGAGCCAAGAAAGTGACAGCCTCCACTTGTACTCTTCCTTTCAACTCTATCTCCGGCATAGTCTGCATCGCAGTATCCGATCAACCTGAAATCTTTACCTTTCTCAAACATTAAGCAAAAATCAGTAGTACCTACGAGATATCTCATAATTCTTTTAACATCTATATAATAAGACTTTGTAGGATCGGCCTGAAACCTTGCACACAAGCATACACTGAACAATATGTCAGGTCTGCTTGCTGTAAGATAAAGCAAAGAACAAATCATCCCTCTATACAAGGTTTAATCCACCTTCTTACCAACTTCGTCTTTCGACAAAAGGTTTGAAGGGTGCATCAGAGTTGCCATAGGCTTCACATTATTCATATCAAATTTAGACAACAGTTCTTTCACATATTTTTGTTGATGGATAAAGATCTTCTCTTTGGTTTGCTTAACTTGCAACCCAAGAAAGAACTTCAACTCACCCATCATACTCATTTCAAACTCATTTTTCATCAGACTCTCAAAACTCATACATAAGTTCTTTGAGGTAGCACCGAAGATGATATCATCAACATAAATTTGCATTAAAATAAACTCATTCTCATAGTTCTTCCTAAAAAGCGTCTTATCTACTTGACCTCTACTAAAACCACTCTCTAAAAGAAAGGTACTTAGACGATCATACCAAGCTCTAGGAGCTTGCTTCAAGCCATATAAAGCTTTATGAAGTCTGTAGACATGATCTGGATATCTAGCGTCCTCGAAACCAGGAGGTTGCTTAACATACACCTCTTCGTCTATAAAACCATTAAAAAACGTGCTTTTCACGTCCATTTGAAAAAGCCTTATATCATGACAAACTGCATATGCCAGCAATATCCTTATTGCTTCAAGTCTCGCTACTAGAGCATATGTCTCATTGTAGTCTATTCATTCTTGCTGATTATAGCCTTGTGCTACTAATCTAGCTTTATCACCTAATTCATCTAACTTATTCTTAAAAACCCATCTAGTTCCTATAATGGATTTCTTCGAGGGTTTAGGAACCAAGGACCAAACTTTATTCCTAGTAAATTGGTTCAGCTCCTCTTGCATGACTAAAATCTAAGCTTTGTCCTGAAGAGCTTCCTCAATCTTCTTAGGCTCTATTTCAGAGATAAAAGCTACATTAGCTTCTCTTCTGAATTTGGACCTTGTTCTGACTCCTTCAGAGGTCTCTTCGATAATTAACTCTTCTGGATGAAAACTCTTATATTTCCAATCTTTTTTTAATTCACTAGTTTCTGGAATATCCTCAACTTTGTCTACCTGAGTTCCTGATGATGGAGCTTCTATTGTATCATCTAAGGACTTTGAAAGGACTTCACTCTCTATGTTATCCTTCTTACGGGGTTGGGAACTATCATCAAACTTGACATGAATGGTCTCCTCAATTGTCTTCGAGGTAAGATTATAAACCCTAAAAGCCTTCGATGATAAAGAATAGCCTAGAAAGATTCCTGGAAAGGTCTTTGAGTTGAACTTATCCAACAAGTCCTTTGTATTCAGAATAGAGCACTTGCAACCAAATGGATGAAAGTAAGATATATTTGGTCTTCTTCCATTCCATAACTTATAAGAAGTTTTCTTTAGCAATGGTCGCAGCAATATTCTGTTCTGAATGTAGCACGTTGTATTCACAGCTTCTGCCCAGAAGTACTTAGGAAGATTCATCTCACACAGTATAGTCCTTTCCATCTCTTGAATCGTCCTATTTTTTCTTTTAACAACTCCATTCTGCTGCGGAGTCCTAGAAGCAGAGAAATTGTGGAAAATTCCATTTTCCTTACAGAATATTCTAAACTTCTCATTTTCAAATTCTTCACCATGATCACTCCTGATACTGGCTATAGACATTCCTTTTTCATTCTGTAACTTTCTAGAAAGGGTCCTAAAATACTTAAAAGACTCATCTTTGTGTGAAAAAAACAATATCCAACAAAATCTAGTAAAGTCATCAATAACAACAAGTCCATATTTCTTTCCGCCAAGACTTACCGTCCTAGTTAGACCAAACAAATCCATATGTAACAACTCTAGAGGTCTAGAAGATGTTGCGGTATTTTTAGAAGAAAATGATATTTTGACTTGTTTTTCTTTAAGACAACTTTCACAAAAGAACTCTTTGTCAAAACTTATTTTTGGTAAACCTCTTACCAAATCATGCTTTAATAGTTTTGAAATATGTTTAAAACTGACATGACCTACCTTTTTATGCCAGATTAGTCTCTCTTCTTCAGTTGATAAAAAACATGAAACATTTTGATTTTGAAAATCTTCTAAATCAATTTTGTAAAGATTATTTCTTCTCTTGGCAGAAAAGAATATAGACCCATCTTTGTTTCTGACTTCACAAAGATTTTGATTAAACGTGACTTCAAAACCAGAATCACACAATTGACTGACACTAATCAAATTGTGTTTCAGACTATCAACAAGCAGCACATTATCAATACATGCAAAGGAATCTTTACATATTTTACTGATTCCAATTATCTTGACCTGCTGATTGTCTTCGAAAGTTATCGATCCTCCCTTCTTATACTGAAGATCTAGGAACATAGACCTTCTTCTCGTCATATGTCGCGAGCAACCACTGTCTAAATACCAACGGTGCTTGTCGCATCTTCCAAGGAAGGATATCTGTAGGAGAAACTATTTTATTTTTTGGTACTCATATTTTCTTGGGTCCTCTTGGGTTAGTAATATGCACAAAATGATTCATTTGATGCATTTTACAAGTTTGTTGATGAAAACGTATTTGGTGATACCTTTTATTTTGGAAGAGAGGCTTTCTACCATGATGAGATTTATTTCTTGTAAACCCTAATCCGGTTTTATCACTCGGATGCCTAAATTTTCCTAGCATCTCATTCATTTTTTTTGTACTCTCAATGAAGATTGCTAAATCAGCTAAAAGACTCTTAATCCTAAGCTTCAGCTGATTGATCTCTTCAGATCTATCTACAACTTTCTTTTCCTTATCCTCCTCTATTTTCTTTTCAAGCAAATATTTTCTCTCTCTATTTCTTCTGTATGTTTACGATTTTCTACATACTTTTTCTTTAACAGTTTGTACTGTTTTAGAATAGCATGAGAATCTTCTAGTAGTTCTGAATATGCATTATGCAAGTCATCGTATTCAGAAGTCACCTCCTCATCACTTTCTTCCTCGGCTACCAGTCAAATGTTTGCATGCTCTGATATCTCGGAGCTTGTATCTGATTCTGATGAATCTAGATCCTCCCAAGTTGTCATCATGTTTTTTTTGCCTTCTCTACTCTTCTTTGGTTTCTTCTTTAGAGTAGGACACTCGGACTTGTAATGTCCAGGTTGATTACACTCGTAGCATATGATGGATGTCTTTTTTACTTTTCCATCATCTTTGTCGTTCTTCTTGAAGAACTGACTTCCTTTGGACTTCTTCTTCCATATCCTTCTAATTTTCCTAGAAATGAAAGATAGCTCGTCATCTTCATCACTTGACTCTTGTTCTGATTCGCTGGATTTATCATGCTTTGATTCTTCAATCTTTAATGCTTTTGATGACTTTCTCCTCCTTTGAGTCTTGTGATTCTTCTATCCGACCTTTAATGCTATTGACTTGTCCTGTTTGGGCTTGTCTTCAGCATCGAGCTCAACTTCATGAATCTTCAGCGATCCAAGCAACTCGCCAAGCTTTAGCACGCTCAAATCCTTAGCTTCCTGCACCGCAGTAACTTTTGGTCTCCACCTCTTTGGAAGACTTCTTAAGATCTTACGTACGTGATCTTGGTTATCGTAAGTTCTTCCGAGAGCTTTCAATCCATTGATGATTGTTTGAAATCTTCCAAACATTTGATCAATAGATTCTTCATCTTTCATCTTGAAAAGCTCGTATTGGTGCACAAGAATGCGTATCTTGGAATCTTTGACTTGGTTTGTACCTTCATGAGCGATGGACAACGTGTCCCACAACTCCTTCACAGTATCACATCCGTGGACTTTGTCATACTCACTTCTGCTTAGGGCACAACTTAAGAAAAACTTCGCCTTAGAGTTCAGTTGGAATCTCGCCTTTTCATCAGCCGTCCATCTAATCCGTGGAATAAGATTTTCATCTTCATCTACAGGTATATATGGTTCATTTTCTATCACGTCCCAAAGTTCAACATGAGTAGATTCTATAAACAGCCGCATCCTATCTTTCTAGTAGTGGTATTCTTCTCCGTTGAATGCTGGAGGTCTAGTGACTGAGGCACCTTCTGCAATGTACGTATGTGATTCCGCCATAATCTTTGATCCACACTTTGTTACAGTGATCCTTGAACACCGAGCTCTGATACCAATTGAAGTGAATCACACGTTATTACAATGCTTATTATACGATGTATAAATGCACAAAAGGGGGGGTTGAATTATGTATTTCTCCTTTTTTGAAAAATCTTCAAAAACGTTTTGTCAAAAGAAAAAACTTGTTCTTTTTACAGAAACTACTGTAAATCAAAGTTAATCGTATTCTCGAAAACTTGTTAGAAAACTAAGTAAAAAAACAAAACTTTGAACGATAAGAGAGATAAGGAAAGAGAGAAGTTGACACAGTAATTTTTATACTGGTTCACCCCAAACCGTGGGCTACGTCCAGTCCTCAGATCTCTTTCTGAGATTTCACTACTTCTCAAATGTTACAAGTATTCTTTTACTTCGAGCCTCTTCAGGTCTCTTACAGTCAATATTCTTTCACACATAGCCTTTGCAAGCTATCTGTACTACTTTTTTATAGAAAGTTTTTTTAGCTTTGTTACAGTAAGATAGCTCTAGCTATTTGCACAGTAAACTCTCAAATAAACTTTTTAATGTTCACATATATGTATATCAGCTAACTTTGCAATCTTCGACTTCGACTCATATTTATAGCCTTAAATCAGAATCGCTTTGAATCTTGTTTCTTGATTCTTGAAAAAGCAGTTATTGATTGAGTTCAGAACTAACTCGAATCGACTCTTGATTTGCCTCCATCCGCTTTTCATAAATCGCTTTTCTTTCTTCTTTTTTGGCTTCGTCGATTTTCACTTCCGTATCGCTTTTCTACTTAAATGCTTTTATTCTTCGACTGCTTTTTAATCTTTCGTCTGCTTTTCGATTCTTCATCTTCTTTTCATTCTTTCGTCTGCTTTTCATTATCTTTCGTCTGCTTTTCCTTCTTCATCTGTTTTTCGATTCTCCGTCTGTTTTTCATTATTCGTCTGTTTTTCTATTCTCCATCTTTTTTTCATTCCTTCATTATTTGTGCTTCATCAAAATCATTAATGTAAAGTCATTTTGACTTAACAAGGTAGTTACCTTACTCAGACAATTGGTGTCACTCTAAAAGAAGTGAATTGTCTGACTTCACTAAAGTAGTTGTTTCACTTTAAAGATGTTGTTTCACCTATTTAGACTAATTGTATTATTATTAAATATTTAATAAAATATAAATGAGACAAAGAGAGCGAAAGAGACAGAAAGAGAAAAAGAAAGAAATAGAGGGGGAGAGATAGACAAAGAAAAAAGAAAAGAGGGAGATAAAGGAAGCGATGTAGAAACAATCTCTAAAAATTATGTAGAAAAGACATTGACCAAAAGAAAAAGAAGAAAAAAAAAAGAAAATGAGGGTTATTAGCAATAAAGATAAGGCAAAAAAGAAGGAGAAAAAGGAAATCACTTAACTTTGATGAAGAGGATAGAAGGTATATAAATTCATAATGTTATTACAGATTATTGCTAATTTTTGTCATGGAGTAATAACTGTATCACAACCATGTTAGGATGAACCATGCACAAAAATAGCTCAAGATAACTCAACAGAAGGCTCATCAAGGAACTTATCTTTAAAAGGTAATGATGTTGTAATATATAGCAAGAACATAGAAGTAATGGGTTAAGAAAGTGGGAGCACTTCCTCAAGTAGCAAGAAAGTGGTTCACATGATATGGCAAGGAAATGAGAATCTTACAAACCATATTTTCTGTATACTAAAGTAGAGTTAGTAGCAAAAAGTGAGCAAGAAAGTGGTTCACATGACATGGCAATGAAATGAGAATCTTCTAAATCATATTTTTTTAGCTACTTTTGGATGATTTGTTAGATTTTGGTCTAAGAACAGGAGTCAAGAAGACAGATTCTCACTTTAGTTGCTAACTAGTAGGTGTCTAATCCATCTTTTTAATATTCCTCCACCTGATATACTGCACAACAACTTTTTAATAGTAATACAAGCATTTCCCATACATCAATGCATACATAATATTCTGCTATCACCCACTCATTTCGTCAATACATATATACGATCTTACAAAACTTGAATTATGTCTTACACTAAGAACTAATATAAATAACTACCTAGTGATACCCCATGAAGGTTGTAATTTGTAGAGAAGAAAATCAATAAGCAACTAATACACTATACTTTTTGTTGGACCCCGCTTGCTTCCGGAGCCCAACTCTCTTGCGAAATCATAAAACTTGAGATTGCTTTGATACCACAACTGTTGGACCCTGTTCCCGGAACCCAACATTCGGGGACACAAACCTTGAGCTTCTTACCTTGCAGGGTTATTAGCTGTCACTCCACAATCGTGGTGAGCGCACATTAGTTAACCACCAAAATCAAAAGTTGACTTATTCAAACAAATTGTAGCTTTAAGTCTCTAATTTTCTTTGAAGCAAGAATCACCTCAATCGAAGTTCTACAACTAAAGATATGCTTAAAAAGCCTAAGTGTACTCATGCCCCAAGCATGCCCTCCAAACCTACTTCTCACTTACTTTCATGAAAACTCTCTCAAGTCAACTCCAAATGGAACCAATTTTTATGGAGAGAAAGATATATGTCTTAGGAATCTATTGGTCTAAGAGTCACCTCAATTGGAGGTGGGATGAGGGAGTTATGCCCAAAAGAATAGACTATGTTCACACCCTAAATCATTTTGGGCCTCTCTTGGATCGATCGCCATAACTTTCAATATAGACGTCAGATTGAGTTCGTTTTTAGACCATTAGAAAGAATACATCTAAACCTACAACTCTCATGAAGACCACAAAAAGAGATTCTGTATCCAACCATGTCCAAAATAACAATCTTTCCCGTGAATGTCCGTTTAACGGACATGCATCGAGCTTAGGAGGCCAAAATGACCTGAGAATGTCCGTTAAACGGACATCCATGTCCGATTAACGGACATAGACTGGCCAAAGGGTGTTTTTCCACCCGAGAAGATCTGTTAAATAGACATCCATGTCCAACGGACATTGGGGCTCCCCAAAGCCTCCAATGCCTCTCCAAAGCCTCCAATCTTCAACCTAACATCATAAACACCTGCACACTTCCCAAATTCACTCATTATAAAGACTAAACACTTCATAATAACTCAAACACCAAGTTCAATTCATCAAATACCCAAATCTCAACTTAATTGGTTCATCAAAACCACAAATTTCAAACATTCATCAAGCTATCACAACCGCAAACCATATACAACACTCTAACTTCTAACATTCATATCTTTCCATTCCAACACCCAAAAATCGCAAACCTCATATTGTAGGAAAGCTAGAAAGTTCTTCTCCAACTTTCAAGAAGAAGCTTTTTACCAATTCTACCCAGAAAAGCCCAGAATTTCCCTTTTTCATCCAGAACACAATCCCTCCCTTTTGAACATGTTAAAAGTAACAATGCAAAGATTTGAAAAGCTATAAACAACCATAATGCATATGCATATCATTTTCATCAAAATAAGTGTTTTACAATGCTTTAGTGGGCATTTTAAGCCACTTACATCAAAATCCAAATTACAAACTTAACCAAAATAACATTTTCCCAAAATGCATCTAAAGCATTGGTTTACACAAGTTAACTTGAAATTCAAAATAATCCAATTCTGGAGCAATGCCTATAAGCTCAATCGTCGATCTCGTGCTCCTCACCTGGAGATGGGACGGAATGGGAGGGGGTGAGCTTACACTCATGGGTAACACGTTTGTATCCGGTAATAAGCCAAAAACCAGCAAAACATTCATATTTATAGCAATTTCTTAACTTTGTTAAACCAAAATCACAATTCTCACAAGTTAAACATTTTTCAAACTTGTCGACACATGCAAACACACAAACATATCACAAATGGCTTGGCAAGTCCATAAACATGACGAACTACCCAATTCCATAAAATGGCCTTGTGTAGTCGTAAACTTGAGGGAGTCCTAAAAGAAGCTCCGTGCCAATAGCGGGCAGGCGGAAGAAGTCTTGACTTGGTCAACGTGCACTTGACAATTTCTTGGATGGACTATACCGAACCCAAACAACATGTAATTCATGCACACACAAAAATATTTTACCCAAATGTCACTTTCTTGAAAACTTGATTTCATGAGCATGACATATATCATGTGCATTTCTAGCATCATTTCACAATTCACACAATTCACACAATCGAAATCTCATACCAAACATAACAACCATCTTTCAGCTCAATCAAAGCAACAATTATCATACTTGTAAAGCAATTAGAACTTATTTCCAAAATTCGCACACAACCACCCCATAGGGCAAATTTGCAATCATTTAAAGAACCATAAATGTTTACTGAAAAAGTAGTTGGAAAGATCATTTATTACATTTATGGAAGAATATTTAATAGCCTATTAACTCAAATATAAAAATGTCACCCACCTTGATTCCTTGCTTGTAGACCTTGCTCAAAATGTCTCTCCCCTTGCTCCACTTCCCTTCTTTGATTTCCTTTAACAATAGCCATAAAATTCCATTCAATAGGAATCCCAAATTGAACAACTCATAACACCTAATCACTAAAATTGACTTTAGAAAACTTAAACCCATACATTTCTAAGCTATCTAAACCCAAAACCACCTCAAAATTCAAAACATTGAAAAACCCTTACCTTGAATCTTCACCTAACCAATGGGTTTCTTGGCTCAAATGGAAGCTTGAACCTTCCTCTAGCTTTTCCTCCTTGATTTTACCCCAAAAACCCCCCTTGAATTCCAAGAAAAAGGAAAACCCTAATTTGCTCTTCTTTTTCTCCTCCCTTGTCTCCACCTACGACCCTCTCTCTCTTCTCTTCTCTCAATTTTCGTTTTCCCTCTCTTCCTTTGCAAGCCAAGCCTTATTTCTTCCATTTTATACCATCACTAATGCTAAAAAGTCCAAAATGCCCTTACTTATTAGCCTAGGAACTTAAATGCTTAAGTGACATGCCCAAAATGCCCTTAATGCAACTTGTCCCTTCTAACACTTCAATTTAAATCACCTAAGCCATTTAACCTTATTAACATTAATGTTGGGACCCGATCCAGGAATCGGATCCCAACCGAAAAGCAGAAACGGATACGAATAACGAGGCGAATTCAAATTGGGTATATTAAATTCGATAACGACAAACAAAGCGAAAGTGGAATCAAAGAAAGTGAAGGATTGCGTAGCGGAAATGCAAATCGAACCGAATCGGAAAAAAAAATTTATCGAACTGAAACACATGCTGACATCCCAGAGAAGCAAACAGTATAGAAAACTTATCGCGTTGGATAACCTAGACTAACCATCCGAAATCGGTATAAATTTTTTTTTCTTTTTCTTTCTTTCTTATTCCTTGTCTTTTCATTCTTAATCACTTTATTCCATTATGCCTAGATACTTATACAAATCCCAAATCTCACTTTAATACTAATTTTATCAAAATTCTAAGAAGATAAACTATTGATTTATCCTAACCCAAACCTGCAAAGTGTTCAAAATACACTTTTAAAAACATATTCCAATCAATCATGCAATTATCAAATCCACCGGACCCTCCGTTTGGGATCTCAGCAGAGACAAACGCAATCTTAGTTCTAAACACTTTACATATCGGAATCATCCATCTCAAATCCACAATCTTCAAAATTACAAACAATTTTATAATTCATCATAGCCATAGCCAAATCAACAATCATATCTTAATTTCATAAACAATCTCATTACACTAATTACAATCATATGCAAATCATTAACTTAAATCCCGTATTCATATCCTTCAGATCCAATCACATACAGAATCATATACACACATGGCAATTCAAGCCATATACAGAATTAATACCAAAGCCCAATTTACACAAAAATCCAAACGATACAAAATCGGACCAAACGTCTTGATATTCTTCCATCCGATCTCCTGCTCAAAACCTGGAGATGGTGATGAAAGGGGGGGGGGGTGAGCTCGGAAGCTCGTGGATAATATATTTATAAATTGAACCATAAGCAAAAATCGTTTCTTACAAATGTCCCAATTTTCTAAATAATCGTAACCAATTTGAAAACATTTCACAGTTGGAACATTCATTTGTTTATTTCTCAAGATTTCTCACAAATTCCAAAATTTTCACAGTTCACAATTATTTGCCAAAACAATTGCTATATCGCCAGTTGAAAAAAACCACTATAATTTATTTCTCAAAATTTTCACATTTTGTTTTTAAAAAATGATGCAATGCAACACACTTATGTATGTAACAAAACACAAAGAAATGGTGCGGTTTGGTCTAAGCGAGCGCATCGCACATTCCGCATAGCTTGATCACCTGCGGTAGTGAATAGAACGTACTACACTCTCCCGCATAGCAGTCCAGTGTAGCCGTGAAGGGAGAACGAAATCGGAGCTCCAATGCCACTAGCGGGCAGCTGGGAGAAGGCTTTAAACGAATAGAGACAGTGCACTGACTCACAAGGGACCAACCAAACCCACATATCACATATCAAAAATGAAAAGTCGGATTGCTCGAAGGCACTTTTCGAAAATCTTACTTTTCAACATTTCTTATAATACAATCACAAGTCGCATCAAATCATATAACAAATCATATGCAATCTAACTCACGAATTACATCACACAAAGAATCAAAATCACAACAATGTATGCGTTATTTCTTTCAATTACAAATTCAACCTTTTCAATTTCACTTTTCAAATCGTTCATATAAAGCAAACTGCATTTTCGTAATATTTATTTCGAAAACCAATTTTTCAAACATTTTCATAAACCATAATTTTTTAAAAGCATTTTTCAATCTCACATGCTTATGCTTAAAATTCAATAAATAAACATACTACCCACCTCGAAATGATGCAAGGACCTCGTCCCGATCATCAATTTGACCAAAGCATCCTTTGTTCTTCCAATTTAACATTCCCTAAAGCAATTTCATCAAAATTCAACCTCATAAATAACTTAATCCTTAAAATTGATGTCATAACTCATTAATTCATACTAATTCCAAGATATTTAAATCATCAATTTCTAAATTCCCAAAATTCTCAATTTGACCTAAACCGAATTATTCAAATTCAATACCATAAATCACAATTTCTTCAAAATTGTTATCATATTTCACAAACTCATCATATTTCAAGCCATCTTAATCTAACAATTTCAAAAAAATCCCCAATTTCCACAATTGGCCTAAACCTCCAATTTACCATTTTTCAAATTAAACCTCACTTAAAGCATAAACATCAAAATTAACTCCATAATCCACAAACCCATCTCATATTCCATGATTCTAAACCAACAATTCATCAAAATCTCAAAGCTCAAATTTTTCTCTTACCTCTTTCTCCTTCTATTTTTGGATTTAATGAGCTTTATAGGAAGCTTCCACCTTCTTTCATCCTTCTCCCTTGAATCTACTCCAAAAGCAAACTTAAAGTCTCTTAAAATCAAAATTCCTACACTTTCTCTCTCTTCTTCCTCCATGGCCGACTCTCTCCTTCCCTCTCTTCTTATTTTTCATTCTTTTGTTCTGATTTTTCCAGCAACTTCGTGCCATGTCACTTAAGTGAGGGGTAATTGACCAAGTTGCCCCTCCTTTTAAGTGAAATCCCAAAATACCCCTGCATAGGATTTTCAAAATCTGATAGCTTGCGTCCTGTTTTCAAGCATCTAAAAGAAATAATTTGGACAAACTTTCTTCTTGAAAATTGTTTCTTTAGATCATACGAATCCAACGCCATTGACCGCGCTCAATTCGGATCAGAAACGAAAAATTTATAGCCAAAATACTATTGGACCTTCTCAAAATCCGAGACTGAACATTAACATAACATCAGTCCAGAAATTGACAATCTTAGGGATGAACTTAAATTTCGATCCCTTCACATGATTTGTAGCTCCATATCTTAATTTTATTTGGCCTTAAGAATCAACTCAATCGGAGTTGTACAGCTCCCGAATTTCGTAAAATACCGAACCGTGTTCAGAAAATTTATCCAACTTATAACCTTTAACCAAATCTCCTACTTTAGTTCATTCAATCTCTTTCCATTTAATCTCTTAAAAATCATGATTCTTCAATAAAATGAAATTAATTGTCTTAGGAATCTAACGCTTCGAGAATCAAATCAATCGGATGTCGGACGAAGGAATTATAAGCAAAAGATTACAAAAGGGATCGGACTAAAAACAAACTAACGGAACTTCAAAACCAAACTTTTCAAAAATCATATCTCTCGATCCCGAACTCGGAATTTGACAAATTTGGAGTCAATTAAAAGATCAAAGGAAGATCTACAACTTCCCTGAAGTACTCAAAATCAAATTAGGTCTCAAAAGAGGTCAAAACCTCACTCAAAGATTCTGTCCAAAACAACTTTTCCTAAACGACTTCCAATTTTTAATCACTCATAACTTCTAGCCCCGATATCGAAAAATTGCAAACTTTATATCAATGGAAAGATAACAACATAATCTAAAACTTTCATGAAGACCACTTACTCTAATTCAAACTAAATCCATACGATGAGTGGCCTCGAAGCATAGAATACACAAATCTATACTTAATAGCATTTTCAAAACAAAGCATATCTGCAGAAAATCGTATCTCTCAATCCCGACATCAAAAAATATCAAACTTTATGTCCACAAAAAACTCTCGACATAGGCTACAATTTTCATGTTGATCATTTTCTCGAATTTTGCCTAAATCAAAAAGTCAACTTTTTTTTCAAAAAGTCAAACTCCAAGTGAACTTTGATTGATCATAACTCTCACTTCCGATATCGGAAAATATCAAACTTTATGGCTACAGAAAGCTCTTGACATAAACTACAAGTTTCCAGAAGACAATTTTCTCAAATTTTGCTTCAAACAAAAAGTCAACTCTCTTAATTTTTTTCAAATTCTCTCACTTTCTTTATTTCTTGACTTTCCACTCCCATTTCAATTAAATCATTCTCTTTCCTCTCATAATCCATATAACTTCATTCAAATATTAAAGTCCTCAAAACTAAACAATTCTTTTCTCATAAATTTTTCTTAATTTCAACAAATTTTCTTAAATTCACAAATTGTCTCACCAATTTCTTTCTCATTAATATTCATTTTAATATTTCTAATTATCATCAAAAGTTCGGGGTCCAACAATTAACATGTCAATTAAGGTCCCATACAAATTAATCTATCAAGACCTTAAAATTCATCAAATCATGCTTAATTAAATTAGAAAAAATTCAGGGGCCAACATTTCTCCTCCCTTAAGGAATTTTGTCCTCGAAATTTTTACCTGGTTCATTGAAGGGGTGTGGATACTGCTCCTTCATAGCTTCCAAGGGCTCCTACGTAGCCTCTTCAACTGAATGATTTCTCCACAAGAGTTTAACTAGTTGGACTGTCTTGTTCCTGAGGACTTTCTCTTTGGTGTCCAAAATTTCCACTGGAATCTCCTCATAATTCAGATCATCACTCAACTGAACTTCAGTGGTCTGAATGATGTGGGATGGATCCGATCTATACCTCCTCAGCATGGAGACATGAAAGACATCATGGATCTGAGATAATTATGGGGGTAGCGCTAGTCTGTAGGCTAGTGGTCCAATCCTCTCAATAATTTCATTGGGACCCACATATCTCATACTCAACTTGCCCTTCTTGCCAAACCTCATAACTCTCTTCCAAGGAGACATCTTAAGGAATACTTTGTCACCGATCTCATACTCCATCTCCTTCCAGTGCGCATCAGTGTAGCTCTTCATTCTATCCTGAGCTGCCTTAAGTCGTTGCTTAATCAGATTAACCTTGTCCATTTTCATCTGCAATAATTCTGGTCCTATTAGTTTCCTCTCTCCTTCTTCATCCCAGCATATTGGAGTTTGACATCTCCTTCCATACAGTGCTTCAAAAGGAGCCATCTGAATGCTCGAATGGTACGAATTATTATAAACAAATTTGACCAATGGAAAATGCTCATCCCAAGCTCCTTTGAAGTCCATCAGACATGCTCTAAGCATTCCCTCAAAGGTACAAATGGTCCTCTCAGATTGACCATCCATTTGGGGATAAAAAGTTGTGCTAAAATTCAACTTGGTCCCTAAGGCCTCTTGCAAGCTTCCCCAAAATCTCGAAGTAAATCGAGGATCCCTGTCAGAAACTATGGAATCTGGAATCCCATGCAATCTCACTATCTCATCAATGTACTTCTTCGCTAGCATATGCAAGGAATCGGTTTGTCTAATTGCCAGAAAATGGGATGACTTTGTCAACTGATCAATAATGACCCATATGGCATCATGCTTCCTACTAGTCTTGGGCAAACCCAGCAGAAAATCCATAGTTACTCGTTGCCACTTCCATTCAGGAATGGACAATGGCCTTAACATGCCTGAAGGTGCCTGATGTTCAGCCTTGACTTGCTGACACACTAGACACCTGCTCACATAATCCACTACATCTCTTTTCATACCTTTCCACCAGAAATGCTCCTTCAAATCTCTATACATCCTGGTGCTACTAGGGTGCATGGCATAAGGCGCATTGTGTGCCTCATCCAGAATCTCATCTTTCACTTCTTTGACATTCGGGATACAAAGTTTTCTTCCGACAACCCTAAGTCCATCATCTCTCACTTATCACTTCGAATTTCTTGCCATTCTGAATTTCTTCTCAGAGCTTACTCAACTTTGCATCCTGTGCTTGTAACTCCATAACCTTCTCCCTGAGTATTGACCTCACTCTGAAATTTGCAATTATACAATCTGGTTCCTCCTGCTTCAAGCTTATCCTGAGCTTCGCCATTTCTTCCAATAACGGCAAATAAATTGCCTGAACATGAGCTATCGATGCTTTCCTACTCAAGGCATCCGCCACTACATTTGCCTTTCCTGGATGATATTCAATCATTAAATCATAATCTTTGAGCAACTCTATCCACCTTCTCTGTCTCAAATTCAGCTCCTTCTGACTTAACAAATATTTGAGGTTCTTGTGATCAGTAAAAATCTTCGTCTGCACCCCATACAAATAATGTCTCCAAATCTTCAGGGCAAAAAATCACTGCTGCCAATTCCAGATCATGGGTTGGGTATTCAGTTCATAAGGCTTTAGCTGCCGTGAGGCATAATCTATTACCTTGTCTCCTTGCATCAACACGCAACCCAAACCCTTCCTTGAAGCATCATTGAATATTGTATAACCCTCCTCCCCTGTGGGCAAAGTCAGAATTGGAGCACTTGTCAATCTGTGTTTCAGCTCTTCAAAATTGTTGGGCCCCAAATTTATCTTTATTGATGTAATTAAGTATGAATTATGTTGATTGTATGATTTATTGCATAGTTTGATTTTATTGGAAGTGTTAGTGGAAAATTAAGATTAAATTGAGATTAGTATGGAATAAGTGGTAATGAAGAGTAAATTTATGTGAGGGCAATTTGGGAAGCTCACTTAGGTAGGAAAGGTTAAGGCTTAACAAGGAGGGGCATTATGGTACTTGTGCTTCCATTTAGGCTTAAGGAAAAGAGTTAGAAAGAAAGAAGAGAAAAGTGAAGTGAGAAAGGAGAAGAGAGTGTCGTGGAAGAGGAGAAGGAGAAGAGAAAAATAGGGTTTTGCTACTTTGGAGGATTTCAAAAGAATTGAAGCTTCATCTGGTAAGTATAAGCTTAATTCTTTTTGTTTGAGATGAATTAAACCCTAGATTAGATTTGCATGAGCTAAAACTGATGGTTTTGGAGTTTTCGGAAAAATTTGTAGAAATTCTTTGGGTTGATGATCATGTTGTGTTTGTGATTGTTTTTAAGTTTGTAATGAGCTTAGAAATGAAGTTTAATACATGATTTAAGGTTTAGATGTGTTGCATGTGCTTAAGGGAAGGATTGAAGTGGGTAAATGCTGGAAAAATCGGGTTCGGAGACGTTCTCCAGACCCGCACGTCGCGACGTGCTCATGAGCACGCCGCTATGTGGGAGGAAGGTGTGCACGTCGCGATGTACGAATTTGTGTTCATCACGACGTGCGAACTTGTGTTCGTCGCGGCGAGCACGGGCCATTCGTCGTGGCGAGCACGGGCCGTTCGTCGCGACGAGCGGGCCGTTCGCCGCGACGAGCATGGCTTTTGCCACGGCGAGCCCCCAGTTTCCAGCATTGATGAATTTTGGTATTTAGGGCATATCTTGTGTTGCAGATATCCAAATAAGGTGATTTTTAAGTCGTTGTAAACTAGAGACAAAGAGCTACAGGTTTTGTGAAGAAATGAAGTTCTGAACCAGTCTCTAATAATGTCAAATTTTGGATGGAGGTTAAGCATAGAATTTTTGTTTCAGCTTTAGTTATGGTTCGAATTGTTAAAGTATGACTTTCCGATTTCTACACCAAATTGAATGGGATTTTGGTTATTATTGAAGGAAATCAAGTAAGGCAAGAGGAGCAAGAGGATCAAGAGGAAAGACATTCCTAAGCAAGTATAAGAAAGGAATTCAAGGTGGGTTCATATTTATAATAGAGTAAATAAGTCACTCATTGTTTTTTTCAAATCAAGAAAGATTGAATGATTTAAAATTGCATCATCAATGTTTTCTTTAATTGCTATTGTGAAATTATTATATGTTGCTACATGATTTGCATTCATAATTTTTGAAAAGGCTTCAAAAATGTTTTTTCTCCTTTCAAGAATACATGCACATGAAATCATAATTTCTGAAAAATATGAAAGGCAAGTTTCTAAACAAGTGCCAGTTTGGCAATCAAGTTTACAAAACTTTGAATCGTGCATGTTATGTGGGTTTGTGGTATGTCCCTCAAGAACCGTCATGTGCACGTTGACTCATGAAAAGGCTTCACCCGCCTACCCGCTAGTGGCACGGAGCTCCCCATAAGGACTCCCTCAAGAAACTACGACTACACAGGACCATTACGATGGGAATGTGTAGTGCGTCATGAACCCGGACTAACCCAAACCATTATGCTATGCTAATGTGTTTATGATTTGTTGTCATGTTTCACGCATTCAAATTTGGAATTGTACTCATGAATTGTTATCAATCAAGCATTTTTTAGTTGATGATTCTCATATGCTCAATTTCCATGATTCCAAAGTGTACCACGACAATGAGTTATCTTTTAAATAGTTTTACTTATTTCTGTATTATAAATGTGTTCCCACAAGCTTTACAGCTTACCCCCTTTACTCTCTCCATACAGGTGACGAGCAAGAGACTAAGTAAGTCAAGAGTTAGGGCATCACTCCTAGTTGTCATATTTATGTATTTTCAAGTTATACTTTTGGAAGTCAAGGCTTTAGTTACACTTCAAGTTTTATTGGTTCAAGGGTATTTTTGTATTTTTGACTCTTGAACTCAAAAGTTGTAATTTGGTTTGAAATGATATTAAAGCTTTGTAAAACTCATCTTTTGGATATTAATGAGATATGATGTTGATCTTTTGCATTGAATCATTTAGAAGTTGCTTGGTTGTATCTTGTTGAGTTTTGGGATGGGTTGTTTTTAATAAAATGAGAGAATGTTCAAGTTTGTTCAAGTGGGTCGAAGGCATGTGGCCGTCGCGACGAGGCTACATGCTTGCCGCGGCGAAGCCTCATGAAGGGCTCCCCGCGATGAGAGCTGCTTTGCTCGCTGCGGCGAGAACCCTTGTGCTTCCGAGGCTCCTTTCTTCTTTTAATTCTATATGTTTCACCTCACGCACCGCGCCTTCATGTTCGATATTGGCTTCCA
Source organism: Erythroxylum novogranatense (assembly GCA_029891385.1). Classification (NCBI taxonomy): domain Eukaryota; kingdom Viridiplantae; phylum Streptophyta; class Magnoliopsida; order Malpighiales; family Erythroxylaceae; genus Erythroxylum; species Erythroxylum novogranatense. The sequence continues at coordinate 86,270,923 of CM057231.1, read as the reverse complement.
GAAACGAGGTCCAACAAAAACTCTTTTGACATTCATCAGTATAGACAAACTTCTGATTCTTTCTCAACAACTTGGTCATAGGAGCAGCTATCATCGAGAATCCTTCAACAAATATGCTATAATACCCTGCTAGACCCAAAAAACTTCTTATTTCTGCCACTGTTGTTGGTGCATGCCAATTCACTACTGCTTCAATTTTTCTTGGATCAACATGTACCCCATCTTCAGAAATCACATGTCCAAGGAAAATCACTTCGTGTAGCCAGAATTCACATTTGTTGAATTTGGCATAAAGCTCTTTCTCCCTTAATCTTTGCAACACTATCCTGAGATGTTCCTCATATTCTCCTTCACTCTTGGAATAAACCAGAATGTCATCGATAAACACTATGACAAACTGATCCAGAAATTCCTTGAAGACCCTATTCATAAGATCCATAAATGCAGCCGGAGCATTGGTCAGTTCGAAAGGCATGACCAGAAACTCATAATGCCCGTAACGTGTCCTGAAGGCTGTCTTGCTTACATCAGACTCCTTAATTCTGTTAAGTCAAACCAGACTTCACGTATTAAATAATTTTGATAATAAACAAAGAGAAATATACAAATGAAAAGTAGATGGATGCATAAAAAGAAAAGGTAGGAAGAATAATGACGGAAGAAAAGCGAAGGAAGAAAAGCGAAGGAAGAATAATGACGGAAGAAAAATGAAGGAAGAAAAGCGAAGGAAGAATAATGACGGAAGAAAAATGAAGGAAGAAAAGGTAAGGAAAAGCAGACGGAAGAATATCGACGGAACAAAAATCGGCGGAAGCTTTACAAAGAGAAAAGGCATTTATACAAAAATCGATTTAAGCTTTACGAAGAGAAAAGTAGGCGATACAAAATCGACTAAGCTTTATTAAGAGAAAAGGCATTTATACAAGAATCGACGTAAGAAAGAAACATCGCTTAAGACGATTCTGAGTTAAACTGAATAACCGTTTCTTTAAAGATTCAAGAAGCAAATATTCAAGAAACAGTTGAAGACCTGATTATAAATAAGAGTCGAGATTGAAGTAAAAATGACTTTTGAGAAAAGTGAATGAAACTCTGAGTATTCAAACTTCTGACTATCTGAGAAAAATTGTGAACTATTTTTCGAGTGTACATTGTTAAGAGCAACTCTTTTGTAAAAAGCTCTTTATTAGTTTTTCATTTTGAAAAGTGTTACGTGTAGCCCAAGAGGCTAAGAGTAAAGAATACTTGTTGTTAAGAGACTCAAGAGGCTCGGTCAAAGAATACTTGTAAAGCAGTTGGAGATAGTGAAATCTCGAAGGATATCGAGGATCGGACGTAGCCCACGGTTTAGGGTGAACCAGATAAATTGCTGTGTTTCTCTCTAACTCTTACTTTACTTAAATCGTAGTTCTCATTATTATCAAAGGTTTTCAAACTAGTCAAGAATTGATTTAAGATAAGTTTTACAAAGAACAAGCAATTGTTATCAAGGGATTAACGAAAAGTTTATCACAATTCAACCCCCTTCTTGTGTATCTTGATCATATTATTACTCAATATATTAACGTGTGATTTACTTCAATTGGTATCGAGCAAGGTGTTCAA